>OU015546.1:2793868-4186868 GCA_907165065.1 Caprimulgus europaeus
TTTTGATTTTGACTGATTTCAGTCCTGTTTTTAACAATTGCTTTGTGATGGATTTTGTTTTAGAAAAAAAAAATATTTAGAGCACTCTTCCCTAATTTTAAAACGATTATTCTAAAGCATGAGAATCCTACTAGACAGCTGCTATTAACCTGTTTTACCCCTCTTTGTCTTTGGTATTAAAAGGAAATGTACAAAAATATTTGGAAAATGTTTTAAATTTTTAAAAAAGACAGTATTTTGGGGTGAACAAATTAAGTTTTTGATTAAAAAAACCCCAAACAGCTGGCTCTTGAGTGAACAGCTACCACAGAGCCACTCATCACCGATCAATGAAGAGGTAAGTAGTTAAATTCTCATTTTAAAAAACCCCTCAGAACACTGAAAACCTAATTCTGTCACGTCCATTTCTTTGTCCCCCACCCTTCCTCCTCTCTTCATGTCAGATTGGGCAATAGAAAAAGGCAACAATAAATCCTTGACAATGAAATTGTTGCACAATGAACATACACAAGACAAATCCTGTTGCTTCATTTTGGCTGCAGGCCTCAGTGTAGAGATTCTCTGGCAACACATTAGAACAAAACCTCCTGGGCCAGCCATGGATTCTTCCTGCAGGACATGGAGAAGGACTGGGTATGCAGACAACGCTGTCCCTCAAGCAAGATACCATTTCTGCTTGCACTGCCTCATTTGTCATCCTGAATCCTGAACTGAGGGGAGGAGAAGTCTTTGGCTGGTTCAAAAGTAAGCTGGTGTTTCTTTCCAAATGCAGAAGTAGATTATGGAGATAACACTTCATGAGAAAGTCCTTTAGGGTTGCAAAAAGGCTCTGCTGTAATTATTGTCAGCAGGGCAGCAGATGCTTATTACTGCTCGTAGTACTGCCACGCAGGGAAGGAGTAAGAAGGAGTAAGTATGGTGCACACCTTGTGTAGCAGCAGCAAATGGCAGTGGTTGCACACACCCTCTGCACATGTTTCACTGGACACAAGAAGGATGCTGCCCACAATGAAGCTTTCAAAGCTTTTTTTATAAAGTTTTCAAACCCTTTTCCCTGAATTGCAACTTTTTTTCCCCAGTTGGGCTTAATGGCATCACATCCCATTTAGCAGACCAAGACAGAACAAGTAAATAAAATACAGGAATCTTGTAATTTTGCTTTTAAGCTTTTAGGTGGCTGTCACATATGACAGGAACTGTCCAAACCACACTCTTGATCCTACACTAGCCTTGATTATTGTGCATACTCAGCATGGATGATAAAGCAATGCTCACCCCTTTGATAGACCACTGAAACAACTGAAAATCACTGTACAAACGTGCCTTTGAATAAACACATCCCTTAGTATCAGCACCAGCTCCAAGTAACAGGAGAGAGGTACAAAGAGTATCCTGCAGGCAGAGAGAAGAGACTTTAGCTGCTTCATACAGGCAAAAGTGTTACTCACTGAATTAATGTTCCTTGTGGAACAGACTCAGGCACTTAGGGACACCTACTACCAGATAATCTTTTTTATCCTTCAATATTTCCTTACTGTTGATGCACATCAAAAGAGTTTTGCTCTCTCTAGACCAAACCTCTCTCATAACACTGACTTTGGCTGCTTTTAGACACTAAGCAGATGAACAGCACAGGCAATGTTCAGTGTGTAGAATATCCAATGTGCCTGACCCTTGTTACATCTGCTGTTATAGGCTTGAGTGAAAGAGTCACAGAGATCAAACTGGAGAAGCTTACTGATGATCTCTAGCTAGTCCCTCGTGCTGTGACTGCCTAGTCCTTCCAGAGCTCAAATATTAATGTTTTATCCAATCTCATTTTAAATGTCCAAAGCAAGAGGTGCCACAGTGCCTGGACTTCTTGTCAGAACACTGAATTGCAGTGAGGTGTCTGACCAGACAGGTTAAGAGAGCTTTTCCTAGTCATGTAAAATCACACTTTTTGATTAACACAGGAACAAGAGAGGACACTTCAGCTACTCATTCACCAAGACTTCCCCAGTTGGTTAAAAATAGCTTGCACTGAGAGGCCAAAGACAACTTAGCAAACTGAAATGACATGTCAAAATCCCCCCACCTCTAGCAGCTTTCCCTGCTGCCACACCACACCATAAACTTCACTGTAATTTGCTGTCCACTAACCACACAAACTGTCTTTCATTAGTAACTTTCTCCCTTGCTGCATTTGTTTCATATTATCATGCTCTCTCACGCTTAACTGTTTCATTACTTTCCATTATTCCTCAACTTGCCTGTGTCCTCCAGAGGTTCCCCACTCTTCTCTCTATATTGTTCTTCAGTTTGTGAGCTGAGAAAAGCAGCTTTTGGCACCCACTTCCTTTAGCAGTGGAAGGGATACTGAGCAGATCCTGCACCCTCCTGCCTTCAGCAGGTTTTGTAGATCTAGTTTAATCTTGATTTTTAGCAAGTCTCTCTTTACTCACGTCACTTGTTCCTGCATGAATGGTGCTTATTCTCCTGGAATGCTCCAGGTTATTCTGTCAAACCATCTTCCCACATTTTCTCTCATTTCACAGGACACAAGATACCAGCTCAGCTTTCCTGTCTCTGAAATCAGTGTGACTTGTCTCCTCTGGTTTTGTGGAAACTCCCTCACAGTGCTTTCTTCATGGCCACTGGATGAGCCAGTCTATTCCTCCTCCCACTCAAAGGCAGACAAAATTCTGTGGGCAACTAGAGAAAAAGGAAACTCCCAGTGTTTCCTCTCTGCATTTGTTGGTTGGTTGTGCTGTGTATGGACTTGAACTGGCACACACCAGGCTCTGCTCCTGTATTTTCTCCCAGTTCTTACTAGCCAGAACCACTTTGTCATCTTTTCAAAGCAGAACATAAATTTTTCTCTGCTACTGGAGAAAGGAGCAGTACTCAGAGCTATTATGGAAGTGCTGACAGCTTGTTCAGTCCTATGCAAGAGGCAGAACAAAGGCAGTCCCTGCCCTGCAGAGCTTTCACACATTGCTTAACGTCTCCTTTTGATCCTGCCCCAAATGTTGCTGAACTGACTCTGATTTTCAGGCATTTTCCTTGCCTCCTGGAATCTGTGGTGAAGTTCTGTTCACCCAAATTTCTTCTGAGAATCCCAACAGTCATTGTTTTGCCTGTGTGATGCTTTGAGCCATGGCTGAGAGGATCTATATCCTGAAACCACAGTGAGCTATGCCTGCAGGAATCAGCCAGCACTGGTGTACCTCGGTGTCCCTTTGGCACTGGTCTGCATCTACCCAAAGCAGCTTCGATCCCTGCAAAGGCTGCCAAACCTGCTCGAGGAATCAGGTAAACACTCCTTAACTCGTGCTGAGCTCCCTAGAGCTCTGGTTTTACCACCAGCAGTGTCTGAGTTAGCAAGGCTAAAGCTAGCTGGCACATCCTTACAAAACCCAGAAATCCCAGCAATGAGCACATGCATTTTCTGCTAGTCACCAGTCATTTAAATGTTCCTTAATTACACCCCTTGTTACGAAGAGGCCCTACGTAACCCCTGCTCTTCATTAAGCCTCCAGCAGAGGCGCATAGGGTTAAAAATGCAGCCTCAGTAGCAGAATCCTGCTTGCTTCCAGTGTGACCCAGCATTCATTTCTACTCACTCACCTTTCTGAGTAAGCCGTCTGTAGCTGCTCCTGTCATCCCTCTGGGATAACACCTGCTTTTTTGTTTTTCTTCCTGTTCTCTACTCTTGTTTCTTTAGTCACAGGCCTTCATAGCTGCTGTCCAGACCCATCAACCCCTCAGACAATTTCAAAGATTCACAGGCTGGTGAAATCCCTCTTGCTAGTGGATTTTCTTTTTTTTTCTTTTTAATCCTACTCCAGCTCAGACGCAATATCTGTAGGAATGCTGATGCAATTAGGACTGACAGAGGCTGGAGAACATCACTAAAAGCTTCTTGTTCTGTAGACATGAAAGATTCAACCATCCTGGAATCACAGATACCATAACTTCATCAATGAAGCCCAAATCTCCCCAAGCTGTTGTCCAAGCTCCTGGAGAAAGTGGTAGATAGCACGTCTGGCTCCCGTCTCCTGGCAATGGGCAAGCAGATCTCCCGTGGTGATCACTGCTCCTCTTGGCACCCAGAAGAGAGATTGCAATGCAACCCTTGATAGCAATTCAGTGGGGTTAATCAATCCAGTAACTTCAGGCTGTCCTACTGGGAACTAGAAGAGATGTCAACAAGAGGAAGAAGTACTACAGTATGGCAACTAGGAAGGAGGGGAATGAAGAAACCGGGAACACACTGCGCAAGGGCAAAACAGTCATTAACAAATCAGTAACTGAAACCAGCTATTACACAAAGGGCTGTGTCAGCTGCCATACCTCTTTAGATGGATGCTTTTTGGGTTAAACTTGGGTGCCACACTAAATTTTCCATCAGCAACTTCTGAAAGATTCCTTTATCTTCTTACAGAACAGCTCTATCCACGCCTGAGTTGGTAACTGCAAAGTCAGAGACCTGATGCCAAACATACCAACAGCTCTGTACAAGTTACCAGTGCTGGAAACTGTCAAAAGCACTGTACTAGTCCTCTGAACTAGGACTCTCCTAGGGCAGGGAAGCCCTCAGGGAAGCATTGTGGCTGAAGAGAAGATCTGGCTTTAAAAAACAGATGATTTTGTAACCTTTCAATGATGCCAACGGCGATCCAAAATGCTAGGCTGATGTATAAGCATGGCACAGATGACTTGGTTTTGATTCATTCAAAGTTGCAGAAGGTTATCTGTGAGAGCTTTGAACGTCTCTGTGCTCTGGGTCTGTTTGCTCTGATGTTTGGGGTGTGCTTATTCACATGGAAAGCACCGTAGTTAGCCAGTAAGCCTGAAGATTTGCTATTAATCATTTGTTTTTCATTTTTTTTCATGCCCAGGAAAGCTTTACTAGCCAATGGAAGAGTAGAAATGCTGCCCTGTGACTTCCATGACCTGTACCTCACCATGAGTAATGTGGAGTGAATAGTCCACCTGAACAGCACAAATATTCCTGGTCTGACCTGTCTGTTCAGCACTGACAGAAACCCTCCACAGAAGTCCCCAACAACCCCCAAAAGTTAGATCATGAATGGTTTGTAGCCAAAAGGAGCTAAAGTGGCCTAGTGATGTTTTCTTCAATGGATTTAACCCATCAGCACCATATAAAACCCAAATAAAGGCAGAAATCAACAAACTCTTCACAACCATTTAAGAGCCTATGTCCTGTTTGCTGGAGGGTCCCTACTTGTCAAGGAGATTTTGCCCAGTCTCTAGCACATTAAAAAAAACCAAAACAAAACAAAACCCCCCCCAAACCCATCCAAAATAGAAGACAAATGCAAAAAAGATATTCAGTTTTCCCTAACCACCAGAACCACAAAACCAGTGGCAATAAATAAACAACTCCACCCACAGACGAGGGTAGAGTCTGGCACAACATGGACAAAGAAATACCAGCTTGAAAGCCTTAAATTCTTGAACTTTTATCTTCTCTTGCTGTGAAATCTTGGGCAAATCTTTCTGCCTCTCTCTTGCTTCATCTCTGAAATAGACATAATGACACTTTGCAGAATGGTTAAGAGGGTTAATTGGTGTTTGTATAAAGCGTTGGTGATGTAAGCTGCCATGTAAGCACGATGATGACTATTGCTTTGATACTGCTTGTTAATTGCAGCAGGATGGGTTTTAGTCATGCTACAGTATTTAAAAATACGTTTTAAAGAGATATTCCTAGATCTCATTTGGTATTTTAAGATGATCAGCACTTAGTCCTGTATTAGACAAACGATGGCAGAGTTCTTTGTGCATTTAACAATCCTGCAGATACTTTCCAACAAGGTGGAGGGAGTGCTGCTTCCATCAGATCCCATATTTCAGCCTTTAGCTTTCATCAAACAAACTCCTTGCAATGCCCGTTGCTTAACATGATAGACTTTCTTCTCACTTCATCAGCACCACAGGATAAGATCTTGAGATTATTTTCACTTCTAGACTCGTTTGTCATAGAGAGGTCGATAGATCAAGAACGCTTGTAATTTGCATTTGCCCTGCAGGCCATTTAATATGCCTCCAGAAGTGAATGTACATCATAAGGGCTGATATCCTGTACCTGTTCCATCTGTTTTTTTATGAAATTCTTCCTCCTCTTTGAGAGAATGAATTCACTCATCACACGAGGACTGACAGGCCTGCAATGCAAATCATACATTTTTTGGATTACTTAATTTTTTTAAGTGTTTTAACATAAAATACTCTGGTTTTCCTCATTATCCCTGGCATTTTTGACTGGAGTCTTCCAGCAGGTTTTGGCAGCAAATAATCAACTTTATATTCTATTCCATTAAAAGCCTGTGAAACTCTGTTCAAGACACTCCCTGCTTCCCCATGCTCTGCTTTGCCACTGGAGGTTGGTTAGCTCTTGTCAAAGAACACTGTGCACTACACATACCTGTGTACTAAAGATTAACACAACAGTGGAGCTACAAAGAGGGTAAGATTGGGGGTTTTTGCTGCTGGGATGAACAAAAGCAGATGACCTTTGATCTGGCACAAGCTTCAGAATATGCCCTGAGCATCCCCTAGGAGAAGACTCTCCAGGACACACTGTCATGAATATTCAGTGTAAATTGTGAGATGAAATGTTATCCTGGTGCTGCAGGAAATCACACTGCCTTGCTATCTTTTTTCTGTTAATCTGTCTGGCATCTATTTATTATCAAATTGCCCAGTGACTATGCTGGCAGACATCAATTCTAAACATTATTTGTACCCTTCTTCTCTTCAAAGATGTGTCTTCCTGCAAGGCTGTAACATCTCCAGAAGCTTGCATCAAGGAGTGAACTGTTTATCTGCACTTGAACTGAGCAGAATCCAGCTTCTGTCCTGTCTGCTCCCACCACGCTGGTGGCATTCCACGCACACACATTTATTTTCATCAATAAAAGAAAAAACAGATCAGAAGGTGGAGTGGGAAAGCAAGGATTTATGACTTGGGCCAAGTTTAGCAGGTACTCTGTGTTGCTTAGTAAGCTCTACAAAGCATTTTATAATTTAAAGTCTCAATACTTCCTGTCAGCACTGGAGATTATTCTTCTAGGTCAAGGCAGAGGTTTATTAGTCAAAGAAATTTAGCATGGCAGCCCATTCAATGAGGCTCATTTTGTGTCTAACCAGAGGAACACAAACCTGTAGGAATAAATTAATATTTTAAGCCAGTAAGAAAAAATAATATATATATATTTAGACACAAAAACTTGCTATGGAATTGCAGATGATCTCTGTGAAGAATGATTATCTACAGAGATCTGTGTAGAGCTTACCTGGCTTTGAAGGAAGTTCAGCAGGAGCAAAACCACAGCCATTATAATGGCTTCTGAAGGCATCTTGCAAGGTAATAGCTTAATAAGGTTCTAACACCAGGCACGCTGCACTTTGGATATAAAGAGCAATGCAATCATACAAATGTCAAATATTAAAGAGGAGCACACGGAAGCAGTGAAAGTCCCTGAGTGAAAGTGATGAACAGTGAGGAGAGACTGGTATGTCAGACTGTTTGTCTCTGCATCTTCAGGTGATTAGAAGGTCACTTATGGCCACTGATGGCTGTGTGCCAATTATCATTTGGGAAACACAGGATGGAGAGGGAAATGGGAACTGGATCCTGGTCAGGAAGCTCCTTACCTAGTGCTGGTGGAATAAATAAGGAAGAGGACTGATCTTTCCTCTTTCTGACTCAGAAATGTGCCAGAGTTTTTCTAAGTCATACTATTTCCTTGTCAATCATCATAAGGGAGGTAAAGCCCAACCTTAGCCAGGCAGGAGAGGAAATCAAAGGGAAAAAAGCTCTACTTCCAGCAAGTTTATTGGGGATTTATCAGTGCTTTGGTTAAATTGCCTGGCACTTTATTTGGGTCACCGAAAGCTGTTTGATTGCCTGCTGCCTTTCTGATTCAGACAGTAGAATATGAAGTAAATCACAAAAAGTACAATGCCTGGAAATATTAATCTGGCCTATAAATGAACAACATTGATCATTATCATAACAGCAGTGATTATGGAAAACAAAGATTATGATTCATGTTTGGCACTGGCTGATGCAGAACCTTTAGTCCAGAGAGTTCAAAAGAGGTGACACTCACCAAATGATTAAGTGTGCATGCTTCCAGCAGAGCTAGACACACAATATTGTCCTTTCCTTGGGGAATTCTGCAAAATAATGTAGTTCTGCTAGATAATAATATACTAAACTTCTGTAATACTATGAAACAAGCGTGCATTATAGTGACAAAACATTCAGTGCAGGGAAGTTACTCAGTAAAAGGCAGCATAGTAGTTAAAGCAATAAAACCCCTCAGGAGGAAAAAGAATAAACAAATAAGAAAACAAATAAGAAAAACAAATAAACATACAATACCTGTAAATTGCTCTTTGGCCAAAGATTAAAAGAGACCCAACTTAGCAGCACTTTATGAGAAAACCCAACCAAAAAACTCTATGTTGTTTCATCTCTCAATGAAATAAAACTACTTTTAGATGGGAAAGCAGCAAGATGTTTAAATGCAAATGACATTGCTCATAGTTTAGACCTGGAAGTGGTGCATCTCTCATACACTTGAAATTGGAAGGGATTTCAGGAAGGCAGGATATAATTACTTGAACTAAATCTGGTCAAGCCATCAACATTAATGTCCTGTACTCTTGTAAAAAGATCTCTTAAGAATTATTGGTCAAGGATATCTCTTGGCTTGAGTGCAAGCTCATGCAGTGGAAAATGTGATCATTTAAGCTTTGTTACTGATAGGACCCTGGGACAGTGATTTAGTTTCTCAGTGTCACCGTTCTCATCTGCACACAGGTAGGTACAAGTGCAGCACATTCAGGTATCAGTGAGGGAGATTCACTGCAGATTGAACAGCAAATATCCTTCTGTCTTTAATAAGGTTCAGAATTACAAATTTCTTTTGTTGAAAGCCTCTGCCAAAAAAATAAAAAAAACCTCATAAAAGTTTTGCATTCCCCCAAAATGAAAAAAAATATAAGTTAAAAAGTTAAGAGTAAATACAGTTCAATAATATATTTATTAATGCTTAAAGCCAGTATAAAACCAAAATCCTAAGGCCTTTCAGATCACAGTGTCTGGAACACTCGTTGTACCCAGCAGAAATGACAAATGGCTTCACCAGCACCACTGAGCTCCCTGCAACTGCGCCTGTCTCTGGCAAGCCCCGACGCCAGCCCCGCTGGAAACGGCGCTCCTTGCTCAATAACAGACGATGTCCCTGAGGCTTCCTCAGCCAAATCACCTCTTACTCACGGGATGGATTCTTCAAGGGGATTGTTCAGCTGATCCTTCTTCCTCAACAACATCCTAAAGATTCATTCTTGCCCTCCCCATGGCTTTGCAAAGGTTCAGCCCCGTGCCTGACTGACTTCTCCCAGCCCACTCGGATCAAGGTCAGCCCAGCCCCCTTTGTTCTGAGGCCCGAGTGGTTTTTTCCCCCATTCCTTCTCTCCTTCTGCGTTCCATCCAAGCTTCTTGCCCCTCTGTCCAACTCCACCCTCACCTTTACTGTGCTTGGTAATCTCCACCCACATCTCTCTTACTTGGGTGTAACACTCCTAAACCTCCTTCTTTACTAATCCCTGTGGCTTTTGCCTGCTCTGAATCTTTGGCAATGGAAGAAGCTGCCAGGCAGGATTTGCCCGGCACCTTCAGTTCCCTGAGGCCCCTGTTCCAGGAGGCAGGCAGGCACCAGAGGCCACATGATGCTCTTGAATTTATTCACTGGGCAATGATTTCTTTAATGCATCTTGTGCTTGTAGACAGTCAGCTCTTCACAGTTAGCAAGTTCTGCCTTTCTACATCCAAAATATTCACCTGGTGCTGGTTAGCAGTGGCTTTAGGCAGCAAACAAGGAATAGATCAGTAGTCTCACTATGATACATGCCAGGGAACCTAATATATGGATGAGTAAAGTAAGAGAGAGCATTTTCACTGACTGGTCTCCCAATTCCACAGGCTATAGAGACTGAAAAACCAGTAAAGGGCCTAGGGGGTAGCTCTCTGTATTCAAGGTCTGTTTTTTTCACTACTTAAGCTGAGACCTATCTTGGTTATCTGAAACAGCAGTGGGTTCATTGGTCAACCCATGAGGTAACTAAAGAAAAAAACCTGTCCCATGAGTCCTGATCCCACTGTAACATGGTTGTTGGTAAGAGAACTTGGGGAAATTGCTTCCCCAGGGACACATCAAATGTCTTTCTGGGATACAGGAACTTTCTATGTCCTCAGCAGCCTCAGTTCAGAGCAGCCTTGAGGCACAGCTGTCCTTCCAAGCATTCTCTGTCTTTCTGGACAACCTAAAGAGAGGCTCAGCAGCCACAGCATTGCTACACTGACTGGACAAGATCACACTGGAGTACATGTGAGCACTAATTAACCCACACTACATTCCTCAGGGTGCATTTTCTTTCTCAAATTCTTCCTTCACCCTCCAAGGTCAGCCTCAAAATACTCACTTGACTGCATGTGTGCAGTGCATGAAGTACTACTTTCATTTGATGAAGAAACTGAAGCAAAGGGCTTACCCAAAGGCACCCACAAATAGAACAAATGCTGATTCCTGTTATTTGTATCTGACTTGAAAATTTGCAATGCTTTTCTTACAATTACAATTAAAAATATATATATTTCTGCAGTGCAAGTCAGACAGCTGTGTATTTTTAAAGAATAATGCAAAAGGTTTGTGTTCACAAGCACATAGAGATGTTTTCATGTCCTGTAACCACCCATGTAATCTTGCTGAGGGGCTCATATTGATTAAAAAAAACAACTCCAACCTTTATGAGATAGTGAACTGTCTCACTTGTTCTGGGCTTAATCACTTTCCAAGTTAATTTATCACATGTACTGATTTACTTGGTGCACTTAATGATTTCAGAACACAAATTTGGAACTTCTAGTGACTTCCCAAGACCAGGTTTAAAATATACCTTCAAGACATGATAGGAGTACACCAAAGATACTTTACAGAGTGAGGAAATTCTATAGTGTGATTCATTTGCATGTTGGAAAACAACTGGGAAGAAAGAAACTACTCTGAGAGAGAAGTCTCATTCTATGCTATCATTAGTGTTGAGAATAACATACCAGAGAGATGAATGGAATGTTAATGACAACACAGTGATGCATGAAATACTTTGGGGTTGGGGAACATTAGAGAGAATGACTGAGGTGTAAATATGAGCTCTGGAATCCCTTCAGCATTCTGCAGCCCTTATTACAGTCTCCAGGTTCAACTGTTTCTCACATTTTTAGACTCAGATGACTTAGTAGGAATTCCACTGTAAATACAAAAAATGAGAAAATTATGTGGCAGAGGGAAAAAAAAAAGGTAATTGACCTCAGGTCAAAGGTTATAAAACTAGGGATGTATCATGAGTGTCCATGGGGAATTTATTAGGTGAAATACATGTAGGCTAATACATCCTTCTAATAATACCTTGTATTTATGCAGTGCTCTCCATCTTGAAGTATAATAATTTATTATAAAGAGTTCCTTGTGTTCTGCAAAACCTTCAAGCATTTGTAAACTGTGAGCTCAGATTAGAGATAAAGGTGAGGGAGTGAAAAGGTTAAAACAAAACAGATCAACTACTACTTCCTTTTTGAAGCAAACCAGTTTTCCTTGAAGCATTTCAAGGCACCAAAATCAAAACAGTTCAAAGAAAAAGTTTGATAAACTGCACTAACTCAGAAAGTTTTGATGTGGCCACAGGTGGGACATGTGAACACTTTGTGTATGAAAGATCCTGTTATTGTGATTGAAGTCTGAGGTAATAATGGAAAATATGAAGACATTTGAAATGAAACTACCATGAAATTAAATGTTTTACACCACTCAGCAAACTGAAAATATTTTTGTTTGGTTAGCTTCTCTCTTCATGATTTCAGATTGGCTTTTTTTTTTTTTTCTAAAATCTTCCTACTTCTAGAAAAATATTTGAAGCTTAAGTATCAAAAATTGTTCCATCTCTCAGTAGGGTTCTGGAAGTCCAAACATCATTTCAGTTTGCTGTGTAACTGCAGCACCCTCTGTATCTACTACAACAGTCACTTTGCATCCTGCCTCAGTGCTTAGATGGGACATAAATTAAAACTACATTCTCCCCCTAAAAATGAACAGACACGCTCAAGTGAGATATGCTATGAGCACACAATAATCTGCAATCTCACTCTGTGGAAATAAAGTAAAATTTAAAATGCATGCACGGTTCCAAATGTGGTTTTTGCCCATAGGTACTGACATCACTGCTGTATTTTTTCCCCCCTCTTCCTGCTGTTGATTAAACCCATGACACAGAGTGGAAGCCTGGACAACAGCCTGTGCTACTCTGGCAAGAGAGAGAACTAAGAGTTTAAAAAGTATGTGGGTTACCAGTGCCCTCTGTTGGGTACCAGTGACCCCTGTTGGGTTCCAGTGCCCCCTGTTGGGTTCCAGTGCCCTCTGTTGTTGGGTTCCAGTGCCCCCTGTTGGGTTCCAGTGCCCCCTGTTGGGTTCCAGTGCCCTCTGTTGGGTACCAGTGCCCCCTGTTGGGTACCAGTGCCCTCTGTTGGGTACCAGTGCCCTCTGTTGTTGGGTTCCAGTGCCCCCTGTTGGGTTCCAGTGCCCTCTGTTGGGTTCCAGTGCCCTCTGTTGGGTACCAGTGCAGAAGTGCTGAAGCACAAAGGAGAACCATGACCATTGCAGGAATTATTGACAGGGAAGATGCCTTCATCTTTTGGAACAATAAGAAAAATTCTGGCCTTTATTGCAGTCCTGCAGTCCCATCTATGAGTCTGTTGCCAAGTCTTGGGGTAATTCAATCATTTTCTTTTCTGCCTTTTCGTTTCACCTGAGGCAATAAAGGAAGATTATTAGCCCAGTGACAGAGGTACACTTTCCCTTAAATTAGTACATATGCTAATAGTTAATAAATACAATACAGTGGCTATGCTCTCCAGCTAGAGCACTAAATACATGTATAAATCAGGAGCCAATCTCTTCCTCCTGTTTGTTTGGGTTTTTTTTTTAATTAAATATTGTATAATCAAACTGCATTAATTCCCTTTCATAAACATTATCTGAGTTGCAAATTTCAGAAGCCCTGAAAGAAAAACATTGGAAGGGAACAAGTAAAAAATTCCCATCAGCTGGGATACAATTCAGTAGATAAGTGACAACCAAAATGCCAAAACTTTAAGTGTTAACCACAAACAGGTTATTTCTTAGTCCTCTGAAGTTTTAATTGGTGATTTTTGTGCGTGAACAAATATAATAGGAAATACAAGTATTCAGATTCAATACAGCTGGAACTCAGTCTCGAGCTGGACTCAAATCAGCAAAACCAGATTAACATAACCCTGACAATAAATGCTGAGGTGAAATCTTCAGAAAAGGACCATCGTGACTGATGTCTGCTAAACCCTCTCTTGCCCAAAGTGGCACCTAAGTATGATTTTAGTGTAATGTGCTGAGAATGACGTTAAGGCCAGGTGGAATGTTGTGTTTTATAAAATGCTCTACAATACCTACATTATTAAAATGTTTAATCTCTCAATCATAGGCATCTCATAATCCTTTAAAGGAGCTGTGCAGTTGTGCTAGAGGGTGAGCTCAGGGTCTCAGACAGAGAACCCTGTGGTCCCTCAAATGGAGCAAGATTTTCTGGTCTTTTCTCCAAGTTGGATATGAAATCTTAAATTAAGAGTGAGCAGACATTACATCTTCCTGTCACACTTGGACTCCAAACTTTAAGTAACTTGCTTGATTCTTCTTAAACAATAATAAAGCAGCAAATGCAGGAATATGATACAAAATGATTTGCTATACTTCTATGGGCTTACCGGTGGAATCTTGGAATAAAAAATGTTGTGTACTGAATGCCTGAAAATGAGTTTGGATTTATCCATTTTATGAACACTGGGAATGTGAAGAAAAGATTCAGGAGACTTATAGCAAAAAACCATTATTTTTCCAGGAAACAAAAAAAATCAGACGATCCCGAGGTCCCTCCCAAATACAATCTTATGTAAATCGTAGTAGCTGAACGGCGCTGTTAACGGACACCGGACTCCTCTGATCGCTACTTCTTTCCTCGTCGTTGACTTTCTGCCTCGACACCGTTCACACCGGCTTTCCCGGCGGCAGGGCCGGCCCATCGCCCCCCGCGGGCTGTAACCAGCTTCCTCACGGCAAAGCCCGCGGGGTCTTTGGTGCTCCGGGTCCCGGGAGCGCCGGGGCGGCCCCTGAGTGCCGCCGGCCCCTCACCCTCAGCCGCCCCTCAGGCTCCCCTCAGCCGCCATGGCGGGAAGCGGAACTCAGCCGAGCGGCGGCGGGGAGGGGGGGGGACGGACGACGCACGCGCACCCCGGAAGTGGGGCGGTTCCTTCCCGGAAATAGACTCCAACGCTGCGCTGGCCCCGCCTCGCCGGGCCGCCATCTTGGCTGGGAGCCGCGGTCGCGCCGCAGCGGGGAGGTGAGGGGGGTCGCGGCCCTGCCCTGCCCGCTCTGCCTGCTGCCGCTCCGTCCCCTCATCACTCCTCTCTCTCCCTCCTTCCTCCCTCGCTTGGCCTCCGGCTGCAGGCAGGTGGAGCGTCCCGGCGGCGGAGGGGCCTGCTCTAGCAGGGAGAGGTGAGTGGAGCCTGGGCCGGCGGGGCCAGCCCGTGAGGGGGCTGAAGGAGCGGGGGGGCGGCTGGCGGCCTCCCTCTGCCTCTTCCTTCCCCGGCCGGTGCAGGGCAGCCGGCTCGCTGCAGTCCGTGAGCTCCCTGCTTGTCCCTTTGCTCCTTCTCCGGTTCTTCCGCTCGCTGCCCGGTTCCTCGGCGGGGCCGGGGTCAGGGTTACCCGCGGGAAGAGGCTCTCGTTCCGCAGAGCAGGGGTCGGCCCTTGCGCTGGTTCGCTGATCCGTCCTGGGATCAGGGCTGAAGCCCGGCCGGTGCCTGTCCTGCTTCTGGGAAGTGGTGCTGTCGAGGTAGAGCAAATCGATTTGCGGTCGTTGCTTCTGTAAACGTTGCCGTGTGTTTTCTGTTTGAGCGTTCTGTCAGGTGAGGCTTTGAGGGGTGTTCAAGTCCCAGTAGCTGTACTTAAAGCTGTACAATATTTCAGAGCTTTTTTGCAGTCCGTAGTGAGGGGTGCTGTTGCAAGAGTCCGGGGCAAATAATTGTGTTAAATTCAAACGACGTGATTTAATCCATATTTTAAAGTCAAAGCTGTCTTCTGGGTGAAAAAGTCTTAATTTTATGATTTTAGATGTGACTTAAAGAAATTTGTAACTTCCTTCAAGAAAACATATTGTATGTTTTGAACAATGATTTCCAGTAATTCTGATAAAAGCCATGTTAAACACCTTTACTTTGAGTTGGGTCTGAATATTTGACCACATACAATTGTTGCTTTTGGTTTAAATAGTATTTCTTTAATAAATTGTACTTGGCTGTCTGTTTGAAGTCAAGGAATAGAAAGGGCTATAGGCATTTAACATACTTTTTGTGTCAGATGCTACTGTCATATTCTAAACATTGTCTTACCTCTTTATACAAGTTGTTTGTAAAATCTTTCCTTTCTGTTCTTGCTTGAATTTCCGTGTATAAAGCTAAATAACTTGCTAAGTGTCTCGGGGGAAAGTGAGTTAAATAGCAGCTGTTAATTGGTATGTGTTCTGTAGGTTCACTGAAAGAGCTAATGCTCTCTTTGTCTTGTAAGCAGCATGGAATTTCCTTTCTTCACACTGACTTGTCTCCTTTTGGATGAGGTCTTTATCTGGAGCAGAATAATCTGGCTCAGAAGTTTCCTTCTGTAAATTCAACTGACTCTTAAGCAGGTGGCAGATTTAATTTAAAATCCTTCACCTCAAAGTCAGTAATAAGGTTATTGTGGGGTTTTTTTTTGTTTGTTTTTTATTTCAAATTTCTATGTGTAGAAACACCAAACAAATTTAAATCATGGGCAATTTTACATAATAGTTAATCAAACTGAATAGAGAAATTAATTACTCAAAAAGACTAAGCCTTTTAAAACACTGTCATGGTGATGTGTGTTCAGCCTAAACACTGGTTATTAAGAGTTCAAGTTGGTTCTGTAGTGGATCATATTTTCAGGATAAGCAGTTCACTGTGGTACTTAACCAGTGTTCTGGAAGGAGTGTTTCCCATTTTGGCAATATACAGAGTCTTTTGGGAGTGTGTTAGTTGGTGAAGATTTTGCATGGTTATTGTGCCTTAAAAATTATGGTAATTTGATTTATATTAAAAAAAAATACTCTGTAAAGTAGATTTTGCAAAAATCTGGAGCTGTGTTCAGTGAAGCATAGTGGCTGTGTCTCAAGATTGCATTGAGATTGTATTTATATATTTTTTTTTAAAACTAGATGAGCAACAACAGTAATAAGAGAGCACCAACGACAGCAACACAGAGACTTAAACAAGACTACCTTCGGATTAAGAAGGATCCAGTGCCTTATATCTGTGCAGAACCTCTCCCATCTAATATCCTGGAATGGTAAGAATTAGAATGAACTGTTTGTGTATTTGTGGAGAGAACAAGATTTTCCAGGTCATCAAGTCTGACTCCCTCACTCCTACAGATTATATGGGAATCTTGGGTTTGGGAGGTGGAGTATGGAATTTTTGCTGAAGTGATATGAGTCTTCATTTTTCTAGAGAAATGGGTGTCTGGTTGTGTGATGATTTTCCTAATGCTTAAATGTCCTTCTTTGCCCTAGGCACTATGTGGTACGGGGACCTGAGATGACTCCTTATGAAGGTAAAAGCACGTAGCAAAGCTGTGCATGGAGTTGGTGTTGTGATGGGCATGCCTGGGTGATTGCATGCCTGTTTGAATGGGCAGGATTAGTTATATTCTTTACAGTAATTATCTGTAAAGAGCTGTAAAAATTGTTAGTGCAGTTTCAGATCTCTCCACTTGTGTAAGAACTTGTTGAAAAGAGATAGTGGTACTGCTGGCTTAATTTGTCTATTATCAAGGATTCTAACAAAACCATATTTAGGTTAAACTGAAGACAGGTAACTTATTAAGTAATTGCTAAAGGTCTTGGAGCAGATAGTTCATGTTTGATAGTATGTGACAGTCAAAAGATAATTTAAAAAAAATTAAAAATCCCATTTTGTAACCACAGAAATGTTCTCAGTGAACTGAGCCATATGTGGAGTTTATGAATTTCTCTGGAGAAAGCAAGGAACTGAAAAGCCTTATTAATTTGTTGTAGTTATGTATTTCACAGTGTCCTCTGGAGCCTCTCACAAAATGCTTTTTGAAGTTCTATTCTTCATAGGATTGTGGCTGCAGTTTCTGGAAAACTAACCCATTTGTATTCAATACACTTTGGCTGGTTTTCCTTCAATGCATTACAGACTTCACAACAGAAAGTGCTGTTTGCAATGTGCATGTGAGAGAATTGCCTCCACAGTAAATCTCCTGCAGGTGTGAATCATTACTCCTGTGTTTTAGAGGCACAAGGTGGTGAGCTTGATCTTGTTAGTGTGAGGGGGAGAAGAAGGGGAAGAAAGGGTTTTATTTGGCCCATTTTGAGTAGCAGCTTAGGACTTCATCTTCATGCAAAATAAGTAATTCATCTCTTTATGTAATGCAGGTGGCTATTATCATGGGAAACTAATATTCCCCAGAGAATTTCCTTTTAAACCTCCTAGTATTTATATGATTACACCTAATGGAAGGTTTAAGTGTAATACAAGGTAAGGATTTTCTTCTAACACTTCAGCAATTAACACCATTTTAGTAATGTATGATAATTTTAATGGCAAGAATAAAACATTCTACCTGTCCTTTTGAAGGTTGTGTCTTTCCATCACTGATTTCCACCCGGATACATGGAATCCAGCTTGGTCAGTCTCCACCATCCTGACAGGACTTCTTAGTTTTATGGTGGAGAAGGGCCCCACACTGGGCAGCATAGAGACATCGGAGTTCACGGTAAGCTCCAGGCTGGGTGAAATCCCTTTTGGCAGTTTAGGGAATGTTGAACCTGACCTCAGAGTTAAACAGCAGCAGCAGTTGATATTTTCATAGCTCAGAAGTGGATGTGCTGTTGCCTACTACAGATGAATTAAGGAAACTTCAGGTAGTGTGGGGATGGGGAGAGGGTTTCTTAGAGAACTTAAAGTCAGTTTTAGTAAACAGTGTAATTAGGACTTTCTGTTTCCTTCCCTCCTTTTGAAGTGTCTGCTGAGCAGACAAACTAATACAGAACAATAATCCCATAAAATGAAGAGTTGAGAACATAACTAAAAATGTCTGTTGTAGTGGATAATGTTCCCAAGTATGGAGTTGTTAGAAACTGGTTGGCTGGCAGTTTGTACCCTTCTTGTGGGAAATAATCAGATGTTGAATTAAAGTATATTAACCTAATTTGTATGCAACTGCTGGTAATTTTTGTTTCCTCCATAGAAAAGACAGCTTGCTGCACAAAGCTTAGCATTTAATTTAAAAGATAAAGTCTTCTGTGAGCTCTTCCCTGACGTGGTGGAGGTAAGGAAATTCATCTCTGTGCAATAATTTGGTTTTCTGTGGTTTTTCAACTTTCTCTGTGTAGATCTGTAAACTAATTGTTTAGGACTTTTCCCAGACAGCAGCTACTTTTGTCCATCTTGGAAGCCTTTTAAAAGGCAGTTTTGCTATGCATAAGAATTAAAAACTTTGAATCTTGAAATGGAATTGTTTTTCTGCTGCACAAAGATCCATTGTATAGAGAATCAAGTATGTTTATTTGGGATTGGTGTCATAGCCTTGACTGAGCTGCACAAGTAGCAGATGTGGCTGCAATGCCAATATTTTAGAATTGTATACTATGTTTTCTTGAGTTTCTTAATCTTTGTATATCTGAACTTGGTCCATCAGTATTCTAGATTTTTTTTTTCCTTAATTCTCTTTTAAGATCAGAGACTGTTATATTCTTCCTGCTTAACTTCTGCAAATGAATGATATCTTTTTAGGAGATGTATCTTCCTTGCACAATACTAACCCTGCAGGTGTGTTGATACACAGTTTATCTCATCATAGGTGAGAGCTGAAGGATGTAGAAGTTGGCTTTGTCTAAGATTCTGAAAATGGTTGCACTTCAGCCAGATGACAGTTATATAGACAGTACAGGTTTAAGAAAGGAAGGAAGGAAGTGTCATCTCACTTCATTCAGAGCTCTGGATTCTCTAGACAATTCCTACTGATGGTTCCAAAAGGTCTCCTCTGTTAGGAATGAAATATGTTCCTTTCTTCACCCCTGTCTGGAGATGCCTCCTTCCCTGTAACTTCTTAGTGAAGGAATTAAGTTCATCCAGCCTGCTGTGGAAACTTTGAGAGTTAATTTTCTGCATAGTGTAGGAACAGGAATGATTTTCTGTCATGGACTCTGTTTTGTGACCCTGCAGTCACAATATTGTAATGCTGATGTTCATTGTAATTTGGAATTCTAGGCATAAAATTTATTTTATCAAACTGGTTTAGGTTGTATAAATTTAATCAAATTACAAGTCTTAATTATTGTGCAAAGAATGTATACTGTAGAAGAGAGGGAAAAGATACAGAAGAGCCTTTTTCCAACTGTTCTCTTAAGTGTGAGATGTGTGTTTTTGTTAGAGATAACCTGAGGCCATAAACATACGAGCCCAGCTAGTGAAGCAAACATTGCCCACAGACAGAGGTGACCTTTCTGGGCAGAGCAGTGAGTGATTATGGAACTTCAGGTTTGATTCATTTATTATTACTCTTAAAGGTATTCACAAAGCTCTAGTTTAAAAACAATTCTTCCTCTTTGTCTCCTTTTGGGACAACCTTCTGGAAAAATAAAAGTTTTATCTCAGTTTGCTTTCCTCCTCACTCAGCTATAAATCTGAACTGAAGGTTTTAATTGCATTGTTCTTATTAGTTACAAGAATACCAGAGCACTGGAAATACTTTCTGCAGTACTGTTTTACCAGTGCCTAAATCATGGGGAAGCTCTGAAGACAATAATAGATAACTGCTGTTGTGTTCCAAGCACAGGCGGATTTTTAACGTGTAATACTGACACTCCTAATCCTCTAAGCTGCTGTGATTGCTTTCTTCATTTTTTTTAGTGTCTTGTGTTCAAAATAAGCTGGACATGGAAGACTTTTGATGCAAGAAATTCTAATTTCTGATAAAAGGCTTCTCAGAAAACGTACACATGAACTAAAAATAAACTTAGCTAAATGATTGTTAGTGTCACGACTGAAGTAGGTCACTTTGGAAGAAGTTGGGGAGGCTGTATAAGTAATGCAGTTAATTTAGTTTAAAAGACCTACAATATAAAGAAGTGTACCATATCCTTTTCCTGAAGTTATGCAAGAACTTGGGTTCTGAAATCTTCTCAAACCACCCAATGCCTTCACCACTTTGTTCCATCTATTCAGTTTTGTTTTGTTTTGTTTTTTTTCTTTCTCCAGGAAATAAAACAAAAACAGAAAGCACAAGAAGAGCTCAATAACAGACCTCCAGCCCTCCCTTTACCAGATGTTGTCCCTGATGGGGAAGCACACTACGGTCAGAATGGAATACCCCTTCTAAATGGGCACGTACCGTTGGCACCCGCCAACCACCCGGGTCTCCAGCAGGCCAATCGCAACCATGGACTTTTAGGCGGAGCTTTGGCGAACTTGTTTGTTATAGTTGGTTTTGCAGCCTTTGCCTACACAGTCAAGTATGTACTGAGAAGCATAGCTCAAGAATGAGAATAGTAAAATAAATCCAAGACCAAATTAGTGGTAGTTGCAGAATGAGTGGGACTCTTTTTGGGGGTATCTGACTCTGGCACCGGGATAAATAGTTGTTTTGCCAAGTTACAGGTAAAACATTGGTTGGCTCATGGGTTATGTCTGGGAAATGGAGTAGTTTCCATTAGTCAGAAAACTAAAAGAAGTTCTGCTCACAGATCCTCTTGTCCTCACTACTATCTTAGTAGTGGCTCACAAACAAGTCAAAGCATTATTGATGAGACACTGACATTTCTAGTGCTTTGATTTTATTTTTTTTATATAGCAGTTCTCCATCTGTTCTTTGAAATTTGCAAATCCTGAGCAAATAAGGCTTTTTACTTCATTGAACAGTTTTGAAAGTTTCACAGTTTATGCATATCATTTTATTTTCATTAGGGAGGAGTCTGTACAGGTGTTGACATGATTCAAGTAGAGATTTCCTGTGGATTTGGTAAGGGTTTGGTTAATGTGAACATTGATGCTACAGAAGATTGCTGGTTTCTTCTTTAAAATAGAATGGACATCATTGCATATCTAGTCAGTAGTGATTAGATGAGTGGGAAAATAACACCACGTGTGTTAAATGTGTTGTCTAAATTGTCACAATGTAATTGAAGGTTTTGTTTGGGCTACAAGAAGTGCAGTTGTTGACTTTGAGGAATGATTAGCAAGGAAAAAAAACATTTGAATTGGTCTTTAGTGGGGATACCCATATCCAGTGTTGTTTTGGATTTGTTCACTGAAGAGGTTTCCATTTTGGGAGATGTTCTATTTGAAAGCTGTAATACTTAATTTTGATCACAAGGTGCCACTGTTGGGGAAAAAAAAGAAAATAATAAAACTGCACACACCAATGGAGAGTTGATTGTGTATTCAAAAACTCTGCTCTGGATTTCTTGGGCTTTGGTGAACGAAGTAGTCCTAGCCCTTGTGAAGATCAAAAGACAAATGAGTCTGAATAACAAACCAGCTTCTTCAGAAGCAACTGAAGTAATCTGAAGTGTCACTAGCTGAAGTGAACCCTTAAAATTAGTTCCACTTGCTTACTTGAAGATTTGCATAAACTCTTAGAAAAACACACCACCAAAAGCCAGTGCCCAAACCCTTCTAGAGCAGGTCTAGATTGTAGAGGCTTTTTACTACAAGTTCCTCACTGTTCCCCTTCAGATGACTGGTGACTGAAATCCTGATGTTTGTTGATGAGATTACAGGACTGTGGATAAACACTAAAGCTCCTAGAGTAGTTCAGAAGTCTGAAATTACTTTTTTTAACTGAGTTTGCTTGGTGTTTTCATCCCCTGCTTAATTTTATCCAAATGCTTTGTTTCATCAGAGGCAAACTTACTGTGCCTTTCATAATTGACAGTGATGCCTAGTCATCTGGGGAAGGACACACTCACTGTTAATAGTACAACAAACTGTTAAGGGTGATAGCAGGGTAAAAAGCTCTGCATCTACTGCATAGTCTTATTCTAAGTATTGTGAAGAGCCCAAATAAATATTACCTCATATGTCTAAGACTTTTTTTTTAAACTGTTTTTATTTTCCCTTTCAGATTTGTTCTCTCTTTCTGCTTCTCCTTGGTATCTTGAATTGTAAGCAAAAATGTGTTGTTAACCCATGAGCCATGCAGCTTAGAGCATCAGTAAATGTGACCAATTCTCTGCAATAGGTAGGAATTACCAAAACTAGCAGAACAGCTCAATACTAAAGAAATCTTAAAGCAGTTCTTACTGAGGTAAGGAAGGGAAGGAGGAGATGGGATGTGTGGGGATGGAATTTAGAAAAGGCTGGATTTTAAAATGTATTTATAAATCTTTGATTTTTTTTTTTTTAAATTTTGTGGTTTTACCAAATCTTATTTATAACTATTTTTTAATTTACCTCTTGTATGTGCTTAATCAGCTCTTGTAAAAAGAGAAGCATTGGTTGTAGCTATCTAGAAACAGTTATGTTCTGTCGGTCTAGGGGTGTGCTGGGAAGGAAGGGGGAGTCTCCTGTCTTTCCTGCAGTGATAGGATTTTCAGGATGACTTGTCAGACTGATTTTTTTTCCTTAAAGCATATGGACCTGTAGCTGAGGCTGCTCAGCCTCAGAGATCTTGGTATCATTCAGACATGTTTGTGTTCTCGCAATGCCTTTTATTGCCATCAACATCACCTGCAGACAGAAGCTTATAATTGGTTATTTATGTTTATTTTATCTTGTGGAAGTTCTTTTGCCCACAGAAATGAAGACAAAGGCAAGGAGACCTTGGGCATGATGTGTTTGCATCTTTTGTGAAATGTACCTCACCAAGGTTAAAAAAAACCACCAAACCTAGTAAAATCCAGAGATGGTGAATAAAAGGCATTTTATTATGTGACAAGAAGTTGGCCTTAAGCTACACCCAAGTATTTGAAAGTGGGTCTTTGGTTTTAGTAAGTGCCGCAATTGGAAAGAAAAATACTTTGGTTAAACCCTGGACATGCTGCATTTTTTCTGAAGATTAGTTGTAGTTAAAAAAAAAACCCAACAAAACCCAAACAATCCCAACAAAAAAACCCCCAAAGTTTCCAATTGCAGTTTCTCTTCAGTACCCTGGATTCAGAGAAAGACTTGACAGTCCTTTCAGGTGCCATTTGTTGCAAGCTGGGAGCAATAGCTGACTGAACCCTTGCACCTACGGCTTACAAGACCTTGATACATCTCCTTGCCTTTGGTAACAGAAGATTTATTCCTTTTTGTGTAGGTTTTACTGTTTTGTGGGGGTTTTTTTGTAAAGCATTTATGCAGTCTCTGATCTTTTTGTTACCAAAGTCATTAGATGGAATAAACCATTCTTTGCCGTGCAAAAATACTATCATGCCCTGAAGCAGTGCATTACTTAATGTAATAAAACTCAGAGCTGTCCCTCAGGATATGGTATTGGAACAACTGTCTGGCCCTTTGCTTTCATGCTGCAGTGTCATCAATTTCTATCAGATTGTTACTCATGGGTGATAGGGAGTTTTTGCAGCTTGAATCAGAAGATATCTCAGTGGTCACCTTTAAGGATATCTTGATTTTTTAAAAAATCCTGGATTTGTGTGTGGTCATAAATTTTCTCCCCCTAAAGATTTCAAGGTCACAGAAGTTAGTTACTTCAAGCATGTACTGAGGAGTAGAAATGACTGCATTGTAAAGCTGTTTGTTCATAATAAACATTCATGATCAAATTTATACTTTCTGTGGGACTGTTTTTGGGAAAGGAATCACTGGGAAGAAATCCAACTGGATATATGTGGATTAGACAACAAAAACTATGGCAAAACTGCATCTTTCCCACCTTTTGATCCTCAAGTTTGGTATCCCTTACATCTGTGGTAAAACACCACCAGGAAGACCTACAGGTAGTAAAGTAAATCTTTTGTTTGCTAATGCAGTTCCTTTACAGAGAGGTGTTTGTTCTATAATGATGTGAACATCACAACTGTCACTGAAGTGCAGTACCTGTGTTCAGTACCTGCTCTGAGACATGTGGGAGCTACCCTGAGATGCTGTTCCACTGTTTTTGCCAAGAGTGATGAGGTCTCTGAAGAAAAAAGGAGACTGGAACTTTGCTGCTAACTCAGCAGTTGCTGTTTGAGTACAGTTTGACTTTCTGGGTAACTGGTTCTGTGATAATCTAGAGAGCTTCAGTTATCTGTGTATCTAGGTAGCTTCAGTTCTGTGTAAAGCAGTAAATGTTACTCAAACTCTTCACTTTTGACTTTCAGAATTTGATTTTGGACTGATATTCCAGTTGTGTGTGGATCCAAAGCAGAGTTGGCTGTAATAGCAAGTTTTGTAACTTGATGGAAATGAGATTTTATTTGCTTGACAGACATCTGCCAGGGCTGAGCTCTGTCCTAATTTGTTTTATAAAATGAGGCATTTTCCTTTATAATGCTGGTATTTCTGCCTTTTATTCAGAACAGTGCTTGTACCTGGAGTTCTTTTGCACTCCTTTGTTTAGACTTTGTGCTTTTCATTTTGTCAGGTTTTTTTAGTGCTTGTCTTAGTCAGGACCTAGTTGGGTGAGGATAGCTGTGTTGCTGTACTTTGGATCCAGGTAGTTGTACAGGATTCTTGCTGTGAGGACAGGGACTGTTCTGCCCCCACCCTAGAAAAAAAAAACCCTTTCTATTGCATTTATATAAGTAAAAGTTTGCACTTTCAAGATTTGAAGGTGGTCATGGGTGTTGGTAGTGTCTGTGTAGCCAAGTATTAAATGGGAAACTCTCATACACAGAAGAACAACGTAATGAGGTGATGCTTGTCCATCTCATGGATTCTCTTACCTTGAATGTATAAGCTCTCTTCTCTTCACAAGAGCAAGCTCATAATGTGTGATTATGCATTAAGCCCTGTGCTTCAGAAAGTATTTTTTGAATGTGTCTGAATAATTTCTGCTCATAATTTGTTGCAATTAGTGGCTTATATTGCAACCCAGTCACAGGAAGACAAATACTTTACAAGATGATACTTTTGTCACTGCCCAGCAAAGGCCAGATCTTACTTCTTAAAGGAGAAAAATCATATTTTCAGTGGAAAAATCACCTACACACAAAAGGGAAGCTGTTGAACTCAAAGAATTCACATCTCATGTTACTGAAAAGACTTCTAGGCAACGAATGAGGATGATTTATTAGGGTTTACTGAGAGCCTTTCATTAGTGGTAAAAGCTTTGCCCCAACAATGCTATTTCACACCTCAGTCACTCTAAGGAGCCCACTGAAAAAGGAGTCGCAGCAGAGTTCTGCCGGGTGTCTCGGTATTTCGTGGCTTTGCCACGAGATGGCGTAGCCATCCCGCGTGGGTCCTGCTGGGTGGGGAACGTGGGACACAGCCAAGGGGAGAGATGCTCCAAAAAGTGGGGTACAGGCAGCTCTGAGGTGGGGGGGGTTGCAGAAGGCAACTGAAGTGGTTGTAAGCTCTTGGTCTGTCTTCCCAAAACTGCTCTCTTGTGGCTGCTGGTGTGTTTGGGTTTGTGCTAACAGCTTTTGTGTATTCACTCCACCAACAGCTTGAGTTGATGTTGGATTAGCATTGGGAAATTTCAAATTAAAACCTCGGGGATCTGTTGTAGGAGTACTCTAGACCTGTATCTGCTGGGGAGCAGTGGAGGGGGTGTTTGTTAGGGAACGTTAGTGTGCTGCCTTCTGTATTTGCTTAAAAAAAATCACTGTCTGCACCAAGGTTTAGGAGTTGCTCAGCATATCTACAGTGGGCAACTGTGGGAAAATCCTAGCTTTTGACCTTTTGCCCTTTGGATATTATTCTTAGCATAGTTAGGTAAGGTCTGTCTTGAGTAAAAGGCAAATTGCATAAGTAGAGATTGAAAAATCAAATCACAGATTTCTTGGCTGACTATTCAGTTTCCTCTCCAGCTTTACACACACTTCTGTCAGTGTTTGCAAACGTTATGTTGGGTTCTTGCACACGATTTTGAAATGAAAATGTGACTCCTCACTGTATCTTCCCTGCTTCAAAACTGTCCTCGTGCAGAATTGGTGTTGTTACATTCTTCACTCTTCCTGTTATTATTCAGAGAATAAACTCTTTGTCTTTTCAGTCACTTTGAGATCCTTTGTAGTGCTATGAAGTGCAACGTGGACCTGTTGCTTTCTTTTTTGCAAATAGGGGTTGCAAATTGACAAGACTCCAGTGCTTTGGAACTGCTGCAGCTAGGATGTGAGAACAGTAGCAGGCAAGTGTGCAATTTTCTACAGATGATAGAAATGCTGAATTGGAGGTTGGAGGAAGGGTAACAACTGTGCTGACACTTGTTCCAGCCCAGCACAGAGAAAACTGTGCAGTTGGGAGTTAGCTGTGGTCAGTTTGTTAGCTATGGTCAGCTAGTAACTTTGCCTTGTGCTTGCAAATGTAGTTAGGATTAATTTCCCCCCAAATCTGAGGTTATAATCTTGGGATTTGACTCTTGGGATGAGAAAGATGTTGCAGGCAGACAGATGGAGCCTGTACCAGCAGCCCAAAAAAGCGATTGCCCCATTCCAGCCTTGAATGTCATTTCTTGCCATGGTGTGTGGATCTGTCAAGCTGTTTAGCTGCAATATGACAGATTGTCCTATTAATGTGTCATCAAGTGCACTTTTACAAATTCATGGCTTGTCTACAACTAACCTGAAAAAAGAGGCTTAAGTATGAGAAGGCGCCAAAGAAAGTTAAATATTATTAACAAATAAAGTCTGCCACGTAGTTTTGATGGAATGTGAGCTGGTTGGGGGAGGGGTGATATGCTGTTAACTATTTAGCTTCTGTGTGACTTCTTTTCTCTTCTCTTTCCCAAACTCTGTTTCTCTCAAAAGATGCTTAAAAAAAATAAAAATAATCTATATTCTACTTCTTGATTTTTGCACTCAGATTGTTCCTGCCTCAGTTTCCCTGAGCCATAGATAATAGACCTGTTGCTTCTGATCCACCCTGGCTGCCTTTCAAGTCCAATGAAGAAGTGGGCTGGCATTATTCCTTGGATTACAGAAGGCATGGTAAAGGGATTGTTAAAAGAAAGCAAGTGTGTTGCTTGCTGATTGCTTAAGGGACTTCAAGTTGTGTGATCTGCAACCTTTTATCATTTTTGGACTTTCTCATGGTACAAGCTCAGATGAATTTTTGTATCTTTCTCTGTTATTTGTAGAAAGAATAGGAATATTTGTTCTAGGTGGTGGGGAACTGACAAAGATTTGCAGACTGTCCATGTACTTCAGGATCTCCCTTATGAAATGTTTTTAGGAGATGTGTAACCCCTGGTTTTCTGTTATTTTTAAGAAACAGCCCACCCTCCTGTAAAGAAATGGGGAAGCCCCCACTGAGCCAGCCTGTAATGAGAGCCAGGGGGAAATGTTGCATGGAGCACAGCTAACTGGAGTGTAAAGCAGGAGTTCTGATGTGCTGTGGTGTGATGCTGAGTGCATATTCCAAGCCACATATTTTTAGCTCTACCACATACTCATGTACAGTTTTACAAACTTCCCAGAAAAATGGTGATTTCTCTGAGATAATGAAGGGGAGGTACAGAATAGGGCTGAGGGGAGGGAGCAGGGAACGGGCATTGATTTAAATCTGCCTGGCACTCGGGCCAGCTCCACTTATCAGTGAGTCTAATAGGAATGTGAAGAGAATAGGCTTGACAGCTCATTAGAATGTGATCCCTCCTCCTTTTTTTTTTTCCTTCTTTTTTTCTTTCCCCCCCTTTCTTGAAGTTGATGGAAACTCATTCAGGAAAGAAGTACTTATTTACTGAGGTAAAGCAAAAGCTGAGGAGGATTTTGCCAGTGTGCAGCTGAGGAGAGGAGCAGTGAGAAAAATCAGAGGTGATCTACCCTCAGAGGTACCTGAAATCTTACCTGGTGTGAGGGGTGATGAAGATGAAAACGACATGAGATTCTACATCCTGACAACTGCTTGTGGCATCAGGACTTACTGCTCACCGTCTCATTAAAGAAAAGTGAAGATAAAACCCAGCTAGAGAGGGAGAGAAACTAGACTTGGGAAAACTTTATCTGCTCCTAATGGACCTAGGTACATCCTCAGATTCTTTGCTTCTCCTTGTTTTAACTTTTATGCTATGAGAAATTTATTTTCTCCTTAGAAGGCTGAGCACTTGGCTGTGATGCTTCCAGCTTCTTCAGAAGAGCAGTGGCTGTAGCAACCTTGGGTTACAGTTCCTCAGCCTCTGGAAAGGGAAGGATGAGGACTTGTCACTGAGGAAAGGGAAGTATCATTCAAGAGAGGATGGATGGGAGGATTCAAACCTGCTTTGAACTGAACACGATGCTTCAAATGACAGAAAGTGAAATCTGTTGAAGAGGAACAACCTAACAACCCCCCTAATGAGTTTGTGTTGTCAGCTCTGGCCTGAGCAACTGCTGCCCTGAGCAATTTGACTTCTCTGTGTTTCATAGTTGAGTGCATTTTAAACGAGTCTGAAGACTTATTGAGGGGGGGGAGAGACACTTCAAGGTGGGTGGCAGGACTTTCCAGGGCCTCTTGTATTTATGTAAGCTTCAAGAGGCTGAATGGACTTACCTCTTTCTTCGAGTGAATCCAGATTTCAAATAAGTTTGTCTATACCATTTCCATGTGTCCTGCTTGAACAGAGATCTCCAGCAACCAGTGCATCTGTGTGTGCTGCTCATTTGACATTGCATAGCCCAGAGGATCATCTTTAATAGTTCTAACTTCTTTATTTTTCCTAGAGACAAGTCTGTGTCTATTCCTATTATTGGTGCTGAAGGTTTTTGTGCTTGGAGAGTGCCCTTCCTGACTTGGCCCCTCCCTTTTCAAAATGAAGGGGTGCACCTGGGTATTTGTGGCAACTTTACTTTGTCAGCAGTTTTGCCTCTTCAGAGTTACAGCAGCAAAGAGAGAGAGAAAGATGAGGAAAGAACCTAACCAGTACACAGAGCCTTTCAATGCTACCCTCTCAAACAGTGAAGAGCTGCACGGGCATCCCAAGGTAGGTGTTTATGTGTTTTCACTGCTTGGTAGAACTTATTTCTGGCAGTAATGTGATGCTGGTTCTTTTTTCCAGTGATTGAGGCAATATTGCCAAATTCTGTTTGATTTTAAAGAGAAATGTTCTCTCTTTTGCCTTTGCATGATTGATTTTCTAGCTTACTGAAGCAAACACTGCAATACTGTCATTTATTGTTATTTTATTTTAGAATATGCATGACAGAAGTTCCAGTCCCATAGTAGCTGAATAAGTGTAAAGACATTTTGAAGTCCTAGTGTATGAACACTATCCTGTTTAGAAACAACTGATTTAAAGAAAAGGCAAAAGAGCTATTGCAGTAAAATGATGATACTGGAATATTAATGGATCTCTTGCAGGCAAACCCTTTACTTTCTGCAATGTTATTTCAAAACTCTCTTAGACAACAGTATAAACACCCAGAATCCTTTAAGATGAAAGCTTACACAGAATGTTTGGGAGTAGGAGAGGGGGTTAGGGAATTAAAAGTGGTCCTGGGATTAGGAGCAGGATTAAATGGAAGGGAGACTGCAACACTGAGAAGGGAGGGAGTCTCCCCTATCACACAGCCCCTTCTCTCTCTCTCTCCTGCTCACACAAAAATGTCCCTTGTTTCAGATGGAGGTGACCTCTAAAACATGACTTTGATCACCAGCATTAGGGGTGGCAGTCACTATAGCAATAGAGGAACAAACCTGGCAAAAATTGGGGCATGGCAGAGGGGGCAAGTTAGAACAATTAGGCTGACATTCTAAATATCCTCTTCAGTGTTATTGTGAGAGTAATTGGTTAAGGTTGGGCAAGTCTGGGAAGCAGTCCTCTATATAAAAAAGCTGGCTGCTGCACTTACAAGTGTCATTAGGGGACTGCAAGCAACGTTTCTTCAACTAATTTTTGTTGTGTATTGCAGGGCTCTGTCAGGACAGGTTGTGTATGTGCTAAATTCTTGAGGTGCTTATAATCAATCACTTTCTCCTCTCTCTAGAACTGCTTCATTCTGCTTTTGCAAAAGGAGCCAGAGACATATCTGGTGCAACTAAATTTCAGTTTATTCTGGAATTAATTTGGCTTGATGTGAAATGTATTGGACTGCAAGCAGAACATATTCTGATTGCAAAAGCAGGCAGAAACTGATCCTGGTTAATTCTGATATAGTCATACATACATTACTGCTAGAAGAAACACAGTATTCATTTGGAGGCTTGTGGGCATTCATTAAAACAGACATTGTTTGGAAGCTGCAGTTTCTGTGTTGAAATACTTTGCTTTAAAATAGCCATGGCAAAGGTTTGGCTGTGGTGAGAGCTGCTGAGTTCAGTGAAGGCAGGTTCTGTTTAATAAGGAGAGGATGAAACCAAATCTTTTATGTAAATGCTTATGAGCTCTGTGTGATATCCACTCCCAAATTTTGCCAAGTGAACTTTTCTCCTTGGAATCTGTTTGAGGTTGAAATCCAGGTTCTAGTTAAGTATTGCTCCTAAATGTCATGAGTGACTATATTGTATTTTATATTTCTATAGCACCTCCCCCAGGTAAGGAATTATTTTACACACATTATAAATGCAGTGCTTAAGAACTGCCACCATTTCTGGAGTGAATGACAGTTGCCACTTACAGCAAAGCATCACAATTTGTATTCAATAAGGGAAGAAGTAAAATAACAGTGAAGCTATCCTTACCCAACCTGTCCTGCTAAAGGAAGGATAAAAACAGTTCTCTGTGGAAGATTCATCTCTTTGAGCCTTGAAGGTACTTAGGTGAGCAGTTTTGTTTCATGAAAGGCTGCCCTGCATGGGAAAGTGAAACAGCAGCAGTGTCCCATTTCATTTGTCTGCAGCACATAGCAAGAAAGGTGGAATTTGTTTTGGCCTTGTACAGTAAAAACTGAGGCTGTGTTTACCTTGGAAGACTCTGGAGCCAGCTGGTAGGTTTATCAAAGCAGAAGGAGCAGGAATGAAAGATTAGCTGAGAGTAGTGATTTATATTCATGCTATTGAGAAGGTGGATGTGTTTTCCCTCTAATTAAGCAAAACAATTTGGGACAAATTTCTTTTGAGCATTATTTTTGAAATAGGAGTGGAGAAAGCTCCTTGTTATCATCTGCAGTGCGTGAATCTTGTGCTGAAATCTCTACCTAAACCAGGGAAGCAGAAGTCTCAAATCTCCTGGTGAACCTGATATTTCCAAGGAGATAGTGTGTTGGGTTTATGTTTGGTTTGGGGTTTTTTCCCAAGTTTTTCTCCAGCCTTATCTTGCTGAGTTGCTGTCAATGTGATGCGCTTGCCAAGCATGGGAGAATTTTCCTCTCTGACACAGATGGACTAAGAGAGAGAGCAGAACATGACTGGTGAGGACACAGAGGTTTTATCTACTGGACCTTCTTACTTTGTGTGTGGCTGGGTACCTGCAGCTGCCACTTGCCAGGCAGGTTTGCCTTCCCCTTTCCAGGCATAGATCTTGTCTTAGAAGATGTGATGTTATACTAACAGGAGCTGATCAGTAGTAGGGTATCCAGTGGTTTCATAGGGTTGACACTGGTCAGGATTTGATACCTGAGGAGAGGGAATAAAGATGGAGTCAGACTCTTAATGCCCAGTGAAAGGACAAGAGGCAGTGGGCACAAGCTGAAATACAAGAAATTCCACTTAAACATAAGAAAAAAAGCTTATTTACTGTGAGGATGGTGAAACACTAAAAAAGGCTGGACAGAGGGGCTGTGGAGTCTCTGTCCTTGGAGACAGTCAAAACCTGACTGCACATAGTCCAGAGCAACCTTAGAGCAGGGGATGTTGAACTAGACAATCTGTGGATGTCCCTTCCAACTTGAGCTGTTCTGTGAGCTGCTTTTAGGGTAGTTCAGCAAAGAAACTCAAAGGCTGCATCCTAACCTGGGGACAAACTCAGCATCCCAGTGAAATTACAGGGTTGATGTGAGGTCAACAGGATTTTACCTTCAGTGGAATTTCTGCAAGAAGTAATGTAATGTTTTTAATTCAGTTACCCACTATATAGCCATGGAGTCCTTGAAATTTTATTTCCTTTGTGATCCTTCCATCTCTGTCAAATATCTAGGGCTAGGTCTATGTGGTTTATTACTTAAATCTCTCTGAATTATTTCTTTGGGGTATTTTGCTTCCAATTGAAAACAGCAGCTGGCTCGATGACATTGCACAGATTGCATTCCTCCTCTGTAAAGAGATTTCAGTCTGAGCCTGAAATGTGTGATTGCATGTGTAATTGAGAAAAGTATTTTGGGGCCTGACAATTGTTAAAGCCATGGGAGAGACTGAACTGTGACCTGTCTGTAGTAGATGATGTTATCTTTCATGTTTGGCATCTGGCATATTAGGAATGAGAAGGGCTATAACAATGTGCTTCCTAGCAATTCCTTGTGGCTCATAAAATAATGTTGGATTCATACATCTGACTGAGCAGATCAAATAATTCAATGCTTGGTCTCATTTCTCAGAGCTGTTTGGAAGCTTTTTAAAGCTCATTAGTCATGTGTGTAGTCCTGCGTCAGATGTGATTTTGTGTGCTAGGTGCATTGTGCTACACCAATTCTATTGGTGCAGTTCTGTTCCTTCCCTTTTTCTGGTGTCCCTAAAAACAGAACTCAACTGGTACATCCATTGCTGACACAGCAACAAGCATCATGTTGTTTTCTCACCTAGAGTAGGTGAACTGTTCCATTAGATTAATTAAATTTATTATGAATGTGACCACTGAAAGCAGTTTGTATTTAAGTGGAAGGGAGAAGCTTTTTTAAATAGTCACTTAGAGAAGTGAATAATAATTTTTCAATCACAAAACATAGTAGGAATTAAGGTAGGAATTCCATTTTGGATTTGGCTAAGATACCAAACCTAACACTTCTACCTTAGGGAAAATTCTTGAGAGATCTGTAAAAACCACAAGTGGTCAGAGACCTTGGTTTTACATCTCATTAATAACCAAGAGTGTGTATAACCATAAGTTATTAGCAGCTAACATAAGATTTCTCATGCTAAAACAAGAGTGGTCTTTCACTTTTTAAGCTGTTCCAAGTAAAATACACTACTGAAATAAATAATTTGCTCCTAATTTCCTAATGCAGCTGACAATACTCCCGCTGGTGTAAATCAGGTGTAACAAGACAGAAATTGGTGGATTAAGATGATTGAAATGCTTGGGTCCATTTTGTGTCTGGCAAATGCTTACAAAGAATTGTAAAATCTAATTCCATCACAGATATAAACATAAATAACTGAGCAAACCTTGCAGGGCAGCAACCTCAGGTGTGAATAATGTGGACTGGAATGGTTAGGTACATGTTCATGGACACACATCTCTTGACTAATTGCAGGTGAAAAGGATGCTGTCCTCTCACAAAATTGTAACCTTTTCCTGCTTTCTTTCCATCCTCACCTCCCCTGAGAAGTGCTTAGGTGCTCATGAGAACACTTTGAGATGCAATTAGGTGGACAGTCTCGCTCGCAGGTACTGCTGACTTTTTATTAATCCAGACTTTGGAACTCCTTTTGTCCATTTCACTTTGGTTTTTAGCAGAGATGCAGACTGGATCCCAGCATCCATGAATTTCAGGAAAGTTCAGCTACAGTTCAGGAATTTCTCAGGATCCAAACTCTGCTGCTTGACTGTGGATTTCTGTTAGTAGTTTCTTCCTTGCTGGCTGAATCTTGGCCAGAGCCTGTGTGTGTCTCTGGGCAGTGTGTGCTGTTCTGGGAGTTAGAGACAGAGAGAACCACAGGTTCTGCTTGTGTACAGCAGTGTAAATGACAGCTCAGCTTGTCTTTATTGTGAGGGGAGTTAGGGAGAGACTGGGCTAATTTCTCATCAGTGTCATCAACTGGTTCTGAAGCGATAGGTGCTGCTGTATTTGGATTCCAAAGTAATGTTATAAGACCTGATTGAAAGTTCATTAAAAATTGCTGGCAAGGCTGCTGTTGATTTTGGAGGTACTGCTCCAAGTGTTAAGGAATAAGCCTGATTTCACTCTAGTGAAGGTGAGGATTCCTCCTGACTCCTGCAGGTTAGCTGTGCTCTGTAACAGCACCCCAGGAGGCACAAGTCCCCTTAGCTGGGATTCCAAGGCTGTTCTCAGTCCTGACTGATACCTGAGTTGGCTGCAAGGTCTCTCTGGCTGCTGTAGGCTGCTGCTGCCAAGAAAAATAGAGGCTTGCATGCTTATTGCTGGGATTGCTCATGCATGCCATAGTAATTAAATAATAATACCACAAGGATGGAACATTCATTTTAACTGTCAATCATCCTTCTGCTGGAGAAATTGGGGAGTGCCATGACTGTCTTGTAGAGGGATTTGTAATTTAAGCAAGCCACTGGAGAGGTATGGGATTTTTTTTATATTATTTTTTAAACTTAAGGAGTTTTTCTTTTTTTTTTTTTCTGGAATATGCCATCTGGACTTTTTTTTCTCTCTCTCTGACAAGATGTCTGCTCTGGCCTGTTTCTTCACAGCTGGAGCTCCAGAAAGGCTGAGGACATCTGTTTGTCTTCACAGTTAATGGTCAGATTCTGCCCATGATTGCTGGCTTCTGCATCTAGCTGGCCTGCTTCCTCATTTTGCAATAAAGAGGAGTTTATGCCTGTCTTGCAGCCTGGTGGAAACCAGGAATATTTGAATAGTCTCTTCCACATCTACAGTAAATGCTGCATCCCAGTTCCAAAGGCTCTGGCTTTGTGTTTGCAGTGTTCTGAGTTCCTGCCACATGAGCCAGCCCTTTTTGAAGAATGAACTGATTTTATTTTCCTTTTCTCTGCAACTCAGCTGTTCTTTTGCAGGCTTCTGTTACAGCACTGAGGGAATACTCCATCCTGCATGGGCTGGGTGCTTCTATTAATAAGTTGCTTCTTCCTTCCTTCTGTTTTGTGAACTGCACTGCAGCTTTACCACAGACCTGTCAGTCCCAGTCACTGGGGCAAAAAGACATTGGCTTCCTTTGGGCAAAGCACAGGTGGGCTTTTACCTGCTTTACATTTAGGAGCTTTGTAAACTTCAATGCTCATAAACACAGTCCCCTGCAGGTGTGCTGCACCCATCTGTTTCCAAATGGAGTGCCTAAGGACTAGCTTCTTCCATCATAAACCATTCCATCCTCATGTTCTGCTGGTTGGTAAATCACCTGTTGACACAAACTGTTGGAAATAAATAGTTGTGATCACATCAGCTCAGCAATCTATGGACAAGCACCTTGTACTACACTGTGTGCCTGGATGGGACACATGCCAGAGAGATCTTTCTAGGCTCTGGATCAATTTAAAGGCACCAACATTCCTTGTAGCCTCAAGCTGGAACTCCAGCTGACTTCTAAGATTTAATTTTGAATCAATTTATGCTGCTTGGATTTTTCATAGCAGATCACACAGATTGTGGTCTTCTTTTTTCCTCAGAATGGACTTGCCCAGATATTTCTAGCTCAAACTTGCAATCCTCTGTCCAATCCCTGTTGCTCTTAGAGAGTGCCATATAGTGCAGTTAGTGGGGCTTCAGCTCTACCTGCATTCTTAAGGTTAATTGCTTTCCACGTGCTTCTGTAGACTGATGAAAAGAGAATCTATGCTTATAAGTGGTACTAGAAATGTTATTAAAACTCAGTACAGTTCTCCAAGAAGCAGCAAGTGCTTTAGGGAGCCAAGTGAGACAGGTAATGAGCAAATGTAGATGTGTTTGCTAACTTGTCTGCATTGGAAGCACCTTGCAAGGTCACTTAATCACTTAATTCTGGTTGTATCTGAGAAGTGAGCAATGTGAACCAGGGAGTCCTATAGGAAGTGGACCTGAATTTGTAAGGACAGGTCCTCACTTCTATCCAGATTTTATTTAGAAAGGAACCAGAACTAATGTCAAAGCCTCTCTAGATAATTTCTCTATGGCTGCAATATGTTGTTTTTTTTTTCCTGTGTGCACATTTGTCACTCTACAGCCTGTGATTTGAAAATTATGGAGCATTTCAAGGTTTTCTGTATGTTTTAATCTCCCTTTATTGCTTGATTGATCAAACTGATAAATGTCAGATGCCAGTGGTGAACAACCTCTGGCATCTGGGCAGGTTTTCTGTGCCATGTATTAGGACTGTCAGAGGGCTGAGAGTCTGGGCAGCTTAAGAAGGGTCTCTGAGGTACCCTGGCTCCCAGCTCTTGGCTCTTACTGATTCCTTAAGCAAAGGGAGGTGGAAGGCCCTGCAAGCAATAGCATATTAAGTTATGAGAGGGCATTTTGATGTTTTAAGGGTAGCATCATCTGGCTTTTGAGACATTTCTGTTGACAGACTTTGTGTGTAACTTACAAAGAAAAAAAATCCCACTCTAACAGGGCTCTCTGAAAGGCTGGTGGCTTTCCTGCAGTGTCAGAACTCAGGTTGTAGTGCTGTCCTGCATTTGCAATGCTCCTGTAAATGAAGACAGAAAGTGTCATGGTACAGGACAATCCAAACAGAATTGCTTGTTATGGGAGTGTAAAATCCCATTTCATCTGACCTTCAGTGTCGTCCCAAATTCACTGTGTTTGCATCAAGGATGTGGCTTAGGCAGCAGGCAACAGGCTGGTCTGGAAACTTTGCATTCTCTGAGTCCATGTGATGGCCAAGGAGATAGAGTGATCTCAGTCTTTGTTCTTGTTTCTCTGCAGATCCTCGAATCTCCAGATCCTCGAATCACAGACCCACGGCGGACCTGGATCTCCTTTGTTCACCGCCCGGATGATGGCAATACCTCTAAAAGGAGATGCAAAGGGAAAGACAAGAAATTAGTAGGTTATTGCTAGGTTGCCATCAGCTAATAAATGAGCACCGTGGCTTCCCTTCCTACAGCTGCTGTGCAAGGTGTTCTGTATGCTCCAGCTTTTGCCTTCCCAGCCCAGAGTGGGCTATGTTTTCATTTGTTTGCATTTAATTTCTCCAAGTATTTTGGAGAAGTTTGAGACAGTAAGTACTATATGCTTTGTAAGGGAAGGTGTGTGAATTCCACTTCAACATTCATTTTTGTTTAAACCAGCTGTTTCTTGGACTGAGCCTTTTTTTTTCTGATCAGTAGAAATTAACATTTTTTTTCTTCCACTAGATAAAGTCTGGGTAACTGAAAAGATACATTAATCAGTGTGGACAAGTTGTTTATTTCAAATGAATGAATTAATGATCACTCTGCTGAGTGATGCTTGATCACTTGTGCACTTTTAATCTGCTGCTTAAACAATCTTGAATGCTTTTAATGATTTCCTTTTATTTCTGACTGAGCTGATAGGCAGGAGTGTTTCCATGCAGGTTTACTGCACTTTAGCTGAGGAAACAGGAACTCCCTGGTGACAATATACATCAAAATAGCATTGATGACACTGTTGCATATTTGTACTACTAGTTTAAAGCTCTAATATGTGTGAGTCTAACCATTACAGGTGTTTTGAATGAACTGTGTCATTTTTTTTATGGGAACTCTACTTTTACATCAAACATTCATGTATGTGATCATTATGTCTGAACAATATACATTAATAATGTAAAGTGTGGCTAGATGGCTGTTCTAGTTAGGGAATAGGCAGGTTTTTGGTCTGTCAGTGCAATTGCCTGGTTCTAATTCACATGTTTTTCTTTGGTTACTTCCTTAGCGTGGCCTTGTTGGGCCCCCAGGACCTCCTGGCCCCCAGGGACCTCCAGGAGCACCTGGTGCTGAAGTCACCCGGGAAGTCCTTCTGCAGGAGTTTAAGGAGATATTAAAAGGTAAAGTTTGTAAGAGCTTTGTGCTCTTGTGATCTGCTTCTTTTGGTAAGCACCATAGCAAGGAAAGAACTGGCTTTGCAAATGTTTACTTCAAAGCATTCCCATTTGAAAAAATATTTCCCAGTGCTGCTTAGTTCAAGTTGAAGAGTTGAGTGCAGAACTCTAATCACACAACTGATGGCTGCATAGCCCAGGCCCTTAAACTAAGCCTTTATTTTGCTATACTTCTTCTTTTCTTCTCAGAAGCTGTTGAGCGTCGAGCATCCTTGGCTGTTTCAGCCCATCCTAGCCAGCTGCCTCCACTCCTGCTCTCCTTGGAGGAAGCTTCACCCCACAGACGTGTAGAAGAGGCGTTCCATTGCAAGCTGAAGGGACAAGTCGTTGTAGATAAGAAGACTCTGGTAGAACTTCAGAACTTCCAGTCGGTGAGAAGGGATTGCAGACCCCACCTGTGCAACTCCACAGCAGCCCTTGTGCGTAGATCAGCTGTAGTTCCCCTGGTCTGCAAAGCTGCTGGGTGGCTCTGGAGTCAGATGGACATTTAGCTTTGGGTCCTCTCCTTCCTGACAAACCCAAAAGGCAGACTTTCTTCCTCTCTTGCAGGCCAACTGAATCTCTTTACAGATCTTACTGAAGTTCTAACAGGTCTGTGCAAGAGAAGGCTGTCCCACAGGTCCAAACAACAGTCTTTTTATTTCAGTTAATGATGGAGTGAGACTTGTCCATGTTTGGCATTAGTCTGAAGGATCTGTTCTTTATTTTGGTGCACACCCTGTTTAATTCTCAATTAACCTTCGATGTAGAAAAATGTCAGAGGCAGACAGGAGCTATTGATTATACATTTGTGAGTCCAAATAAGAGCCATCATTTTGTTAGATGGGCCAGTCCTAATGCTCAAATTCTTTACCTAATGTTTTACAGAAGACTAATAAAAGTTACCTATGTAATTTCATTATAGTCATGTTATAATGACAATCACAGGATGCTGTAGGGCATTATAAGCATGGTTATGAGCAAGCTAATGAATTTGATATTAACACTTCTACTAACAATTTCTGAACCAGTTGCAAATAGGATCTGAATTTGGAGTGTCAATGTTAGGCAAAGTAATAGCTAAAAACAGATAGTTACTTGGTAATTGAGGAGATAATATTTTAGGTTTTTTAGCTAGAAAGACTGAGTAGCACAAGGCCTTCAGATACATGGTTGCTTTTGTGATGTGACAAGAAGAGTTTGAAGAGTATGAACAGGGAACATGGCTTTCCATCAGCTGGGTTTGTCAACACAGTTCATGTAGTAAGGTGCTGAGCTTTCTTCTCAGCTGTACTGAGTCCCATTTCTGAAGATTCCTATACAGCAGATCCTTTCCTATGGAGCAGTTTTGCTGCTCAGACTTCTCACAGCTGCGGGACTAGAGGCAGTGGTTATGTTCTAAACAGGGTGCTTTCCTGGATCTTTCCCAAACACACTTGTGGAAGCCTGGTTTGACAGCATTGTGGGTGCTGGCACAGAGGCAAGATTGTACTTGAAGTGTGGGCAGGGCTAGAGAGATCTGCTGCCTCATTAATTAGGAGGGAAAATGTGAATAAAGACATCTCAGCAATCAGTGCGTAGGCTGATGCTTCCCATGCTTTGTTATCATGTGCCTAGCTGCTTTCTAATTGCTTCTGGCCCTGAAGCTGATGTGGGAGGGCTGGCAGGCCTCTGGATGCCAGCCTCCATTTCAGCTTTGGGACAAGAAGTGTCTGGTTTTAGCTTGTGCTCTGATATAGGGGAATTTAGCAGGGAAGGAGACAGTGGATGCTCTTGGAAAGATGAAAACATTGTCTTTAAATAGTCCAAGGCAGAGAGAGAGGGAAGGCCCCTCCCTTCCTTCTGTCAGTTTAATAGTGTGAAGAAGCCAACAGTTTGATACTTCTCAGTGAATTGATAGGGATTGACTCTAATTCCTGGATTTGGACCTTACCCAAAACATTTTGAGATAGTGGAAAGAAACTGTGCTGAGAAACTGTCCCTCAGTTCTATAATCTGTCATTTGAGTGTGGGACCTAAGTCACTCTGACCTTGAGTGTTGAGAGACCGTAATGGTTTTCACATCCTTCCATGCTAAATTTCCTCCAAGAACATCCCTCCTCTCTCTCTTCCTCTTGGTCTCACAATTTCCTTAGTATCTGGAATGAAACATGATAGTTCATTCCTCACACCTCTTCCTCTTGTGTTGCACATGTTGGGGTTTTTAACAATTGCCTCTTGCAAAAGCTGTCAGTAAGGTACTTTACACAGCAAGAGTTGAAGTCACTGCAGCTTCTGACAGGCCATGGAAGTGGGATTTGTCTGGGGCCCAGGAATGTTACTGAGATCAGATCATTTAAGGCTAAGGTGGCCCACCCACATGCTTTTCATGGTGAGAGATCCTAGAAGGAGTCCTGATGTCTCTAGTGCCTTGAGGTCAAGCTAAACCTCTACCTTTGGCAGCTGAATTTTATTGCTGCTTCAGGAGATTGGTGCATCCCCTGTGTGTTGTGGTTGTTGTGCAGGCTGGGTTCTCCTTGCCTTTAATAACAGATGAGTCAGTGCACTGCTTTCCACAGCCTTTATCACTGAGCAGTGAAACTGGCAGTTCACAGCTCAACTCTCTGCATGGTTCCTATTCTGCACCTGGAAGTAAATATGGAGTGTATGAGGGAGATGTGGGGATTGGAGATGAACTGAGGAAGAGAATGGTTTGTACAGAGTGGCTGGACACTAACTTGTTTCTTTGCTTTTTGGTCTGCTCACTGAAATAAGTGTGTGCAAGTAGTTAGTTTCACAGATACAATCCCAGCAGTGTTTGAAGCAGCTAGGTGAGGATGCTGCTGTGAGGCAGCAAATGCAGCAAGGAGCATTAATTGGCCTGGGGTTTAATGGAATATTTTGCCCAGAGAACCTCTCCCTACATTGTCTGTCTATTTCTATGAGCAAAAGAATAACAAAGCCACAGAGGGCATGAAGAAACAGGAATGTTTTATCAGTGATAATTTACTGGTGCCTAAAATTGCCTTCCATGCTCAGCCAGTGGTTTTGGAATTATGTTGCTGATTCTGCTAATAGCTGTAACAGGAAAGGAATGAATTAACTCTATGGTATGGTTTTGCACATACAGGGCTTGGATCTGCTCTTTCAGTCAGGTAAATCAACAATAGCATTACCAAAAATGATGGCATAGTGATAGCATAAGAATGGAATCAAGCTGTTTGTTGTTAGGTTAGCTGTTACATTGTCCATATGCAGATACATAAAGAAAATAGAGCTCTTTTTGTGTGTATATATGTGCACATAATAATAAATACAGAGACTTAGAAATCATTGTATGAAACATTGTTTTTCTACAGTTAATTACTGTTTTCCCATTATACTTATATAATCTCATGAGAAATGCCACTGCTGTCGCTCATGGATATATTTTCAGCACCCCATGCATACCTAAAATGTTTCTAGTCAAGTTCTGTGGAATTTAAGACTATAGCTGGATCTTGGTAAATAAGGACTGGGAATTATTCTTTTGTGAGCCTTGCCTGGGATTTGCTGAATAAAGGCAGGTTAGTAATTTCACTCCTACTATGCAATAACTCTAAACAAACACCACTAGACCCAAATATTTGCAGCCTTACTTCTTTTCAAAGAGAATGCTAAATAAATTACTCCTACCCTGCACTGTGAAAGCTGGCAATTTCTGGCTGTGATGAATCAGAATGGAGAGGCAATTAACTTCCTTCTGGTACCTGAACAAAGGGTTTCCACTCTCTTTTTTTTTAGTGTAATAGCACCTGTGGCAACACTGCTACGAAATTGCTCACCACGTCGCAGGCCCCTTTCACCATCTAGGACTGGAAAGCAGACTGAACTGTTGGGCTGTTGAGATTGCTCTGTTACACACTGCTGGATGTTTTAGGGATGTAGCTGTGTGTGTGCCTCTACAGAGCCAGATTTGAGCAGCTCTTCTGTCCCCAAAAGACCAATGTGGGGCAAATCTCTCGGGACAGCGTTCATGGGGACGCGTTCCCGTTGCACAGAATGCCCTTGCGGTGGAAGCAGAGTCTGGCTAATGTGTTTTCTTGGCCCACTTGAAGCCACTCCTGCTTCTCCCCAGCTCTAGCCAAATTCATAGGAGGCAGGCCAAAACAAACAATAAACATTTCTCGCAGAGTTTATTTTAGTCTGAGTCAGATAATCTGCTGTGAGTTTGACTTCAGGCTGCTTCCTTGCCATGAGGAGAAGCTGCATGCTATTTTACTAGGTTTTTGTCTATTCTGTAGAATCCAAGGCTAAAACAAAATGAAACTAAATATGGAATCTGTAGTAATCCAAGCAGAGAAGTTGTTCTTTAACACTATCAAAGGTGTCTGACTTAGACCTAAGGTCAGTTGAAAACCACTGGAGACCAGTGTGAGTGTTTCCTCTGTACTTGTATCACAAAAACAGTGTACAAGGTCCCAGGTTTTTAAGCCTGGGGACACTGCTTGGCCCCGTCTAGGAAGTCTTTGGGAGTAGTAGGGACCTCTTGACTTGGATAAAGGGAGATCTTGTGTATCAGAACATCAGTGAAGGCTGGAGGTCACTAGGATCAGCAGAGCACAGGGATGCAGTAAACACAGTCTGAGTCAAGATGAGATAGAAGAGTTCATCAGTGAGGAAAAAGGGCATCTTCATGTCTCATAGTGATCATTTTGCCTTTTGTGGGCATCAAATGCTGAGGGAGCACCCATCTGGAAGGTGTGTTCTGGGGAGATGAGGCAGTAGCCTTGTGAATTTTTCCAGCTTTGTTCTCATGCATATAAGCTTGTTCTTTGTCATGGGCACAGGTAACTGTTGAGAGTGCTGGGGCCTTGTTCAAGGTCTGTTCTTATCTTACAGCCTCTGGCCAAAGGAGCTTTTCTGCGGGGGACAGGATTAAATCTGGCAACAGGACGTTTCACAGCACCTGTTTCTGGCATCTACCAGTTCTCAGCCAATGTCCACATTGGTGAGTGCTGTCCACAGAAACCTGATGGATTGACCACAACCCTGATTCCCCATCCCCCTGCACCACTGTGGGAGGAGGTGGAGAGAATAGTGAGAAAAGTTAAACCTGGGAGAAGGGAGGGGTTGGGGAAGGTGTTTTAAGATTTTGGTTTTATTTCTCATTATCCTACTTTGATTTTATTGGCAATAAATTAAATTAGTCTTTCCCCAAGTTGAGTCTGTTTTGCCCATGATGGTAATTGGTGAGTGATCTCTCCCTGTCCTTATCTTGACCCACAAGCCTTTTGTTATATTTTGTTCCTTCCTCCTCAGCAGGAGGACTTTTCCCACTCTTCCTCTGCTCCAGCTTGGGGTCCCTCCCATGGGAAACAGTTCTCCATGAACTTACTTCTCTGTGAGTCCTTCCCATGGTCTACAGTTCTACATGAACTGCTCCAGTGTGGGTCCCCCTTGGGTCCACAGGTCCTGCCATGATCCTGCTTCAGCATGTGCTTCCCACAGGGTGCAGGGGAATCTCTGCTCTGGTGCCTGGAGCACCTCCTCCTCCTTCACTGACCTTGGTGGTTGCAGAGTTTTCTCTCACATTCTCCTCTCTCCAGCTGCAGGTGCACAGTTTTTCCCCTGCCTCTTCTTAATTATATTATCACAGAGGCACTACCACCATCATTAATTGGCCTGACCTTGCCCAGTAGTGGGTCTGACTTGGAGCCAGCTGGCATTGGCTCTATCAGACACAGGAGAAACTTCTAGCAGCTTCTCACAGAAGCCACCCTTGTATCCCCCCTACTACCAAACCCAATACAGAAGCCACAAGGTTACTGGTGTCTCTGTTAAGCCAAACACCAGCAACTGGTTGTCTGCTATGTGAAAGTGCTTATGTTTCTTCCACTGCTTTCCCCAGACCACAGTGAGCTGAAGGCTAAAGTCCAACTCCGAGCCAGAGACAACGTCCGAGTGTTGATCTGCATCGAGTCCCTGTGCCACCGATACACGTGAGTCACTGCAGTACTGGCTGGGCAATTATTTCTCTCAGGTGGGCCAGTGTTTCAACCAGCTGTGGAAATCAGGTTCACCAGCAGTGACATTTATATGGTAAATGCTTGTAGAACTTTATTCTAAAGAGAGTGATTCCATCTGGCCCTCAGATTTTTAGTTGGTTTTCTTATTCTGACTTTTAACTTGTCAGTGATAATTATTCTAAATAGCTAAATATTGCCTATATTGAGAGAATTGTGAATGAAGCTGGCTGAAACTGGATGTAGCTGAAGGTGCTGAATGCTCAACTATAATCGTACACGTGCAGAGTGAGAGAAACACTTTAATTTTGTGCCAGAGGTTGTTAGCTCAAGTTTTATCATTTCAGCTGCATCCTGAGTGGATCACAGCATCTCACTGGTGTTGGTTGCCATGGAAGTGTTGGAGTGATGAGGAGAATAGGTGGAAAATAGAGGTGAATGGGTCCTGAGGCGGAAAGTGCAGGGCTTGTATACAGGTATATTATGGAGCTTGCTCAGATAACCATGCTGGATTTTCCTCTGCTGGGGTCCATTAGCACAAAAACTCTGCAAAGGAAACACTTTTGTTGGGTTGTGGCAGCCTTGGGTGTTGCTCCTTATGCAATGGGCCATGGCATCAGCATACTGTTGGGTGCTCTTGTTTGCTGTGCTTCTGTCATCCCTTCAGCTGCAGCATATAGGTGCTCAGTGTCCTGGAGAAGGTCAGCTTGCTCAGGAGGAGTTTGACAAGCTTTGCTTGGAGGAGGGGGCTGGGGAGCCCCTGGACTGGACTGAACTGCACCCAGCAGAGGGCAATGCTGCTTGCACAGAGTAGCCACCACCTCTGCTCCTGGCTCAGCCCTGTCATGGGAGGAAAAATGTTTGGACAGGACTGTGTGGATTTGCTCTGCCCTGCCTGCAGCTCTTCCAGTGCAGCTGTAGCAACACCCTTGCAGTAGCACCACTGAAATATATCCATCAAACAACTCCACAGGTGCAACTTAAACCCCACAAAACCATAAATTTGCAGCTGGACTGACTGCTTCAGCCCTCACCTCCCCTGCTCCGTGAGTCAGAGTGCTGCAAATAGGACTGACCTCTCCCCAGGCATTTCACTTTAGAGGCTTTATTGGCAGGTGAATTTGACATGAAGCCTCACGTAATGAGCAAACCTCTCTTAGGTTTAATTGGCTTGTGGAAAGACTTGATTGGTGTCTGAGTACTCATTAGTAACTAAAGTAAGAGGGAGCTCTGTGCCCACTGACCTGATGGGAAGTCAAGGAGCTGGCTGACTGGAGCAACTGGCACCTCCTTGACCTTATAGACTGGTTTATAAGAGTCTCTTATGATTGCAGCACTTAAAATGAGGCAGTGACAGACTGGCTGCAGTGACAATGTCAGCAGAAGAATTGGGGTGCAATTTCTTGCCCCGTGAAGGGACACCTTGTATTCTAGCAAGCTGCAGAACTGATGGGACGTTTCATTCCTGGCACTTGTGAGAATTCCTTTAGAACATGTTTAGAATGGACCTCAGCTTGATTTTGAAATCTGGGATGTGTGTTGACAGTGAGTGATTTTGGAACAGCCAAGGCCTTTAATCACAGGGGTGGAACAGGTATGAGTAGGGCAGAATGTTTCTGTCCTTTTTATGAGCAAGTCTCCCAAACTGCCTTTGCACAGTGCAGATCCCTGTTCCTGTCTTTACTCTGTGTAGCAAAGACCAGTCAGACTGAAGAAATCAGGTTTTTTCTTTCTTCAGCATTGGTGCTTTTCTTCTTTTCACCTTCACCAATCTCCCCTTACTTTAGCAATTTAATCAAGAACAGGACTCATGTCCCTAGCCCTTGGATTCCCCATGAACAGAGACTGTAAGTTCCATGGAATATGTTTCTACATGCTTTTGGGATGTGGAAAGATATTCCCAGTTGGAATGTGGAAAAATATTGCCAGTTGGTGGTGTTGACATGATGATATTTCAATAAAGGTTTGAGTGAATGAGTGGGTGAGATTTATGGAGCCACCTAAGAGGATTTAAAAGTGAAATTGATCCTGCAGATCTCCATGAGTGAAAAGCTGTTCTCCCATCCTGATCTCCACTGGACATTGCCTTCAGTTACAGAATCACACAGAAAATCTAAATTCCATTTTGCAAAATAAATGAAAGTGACAGTGGTGAGTTTTTCTTCCTAATGATTCCACAAGATCCAAACTGATTTGATGAAGGCATCTGAGAGAGAACAAAGTGTTTTTCTTTTGGAAGACTCACTTCTGTCTCTGAGGACAGTGTCTGTCTGTGTCTCTTTCTCTCCTTTGCTATCCATTCAATCAACCTCACAGTGATATGACTGAAGAATGGATGTCAGTCTTTGGTTGCTTTCAGCATGGATTTAGTCTTGCTTCCTTGTTTGGGTAAATGCAAGGACAAGAGTTATCTGAACAGGAAGCTTCCCTGTGGGCTGTGGAAGCTCCTGTGCCTTCCTCATTGCAGGTCTTTTTAAGCTGAAAGCTCCTAGAAAACTTCCAGTTCTAGCTGGGACGTGTGAACAACCCCTCTGTCACACACAGCCCAGGCAGGTTTATTGGGATGTTGTGAGATTAACTTGCCATCTGAAGAATTTATAGTTACATTCTCCAATGAACAGTAACATAGAGACTCTTTTTTTCTTAGACAGAGCTGACCCAGATGTTAATCATTTAGATAAAGCTCTCTGATGTCTGACTCAGAGTTTTCATCAGTTGTCCAGGGTCACAATTTATGGTTGGTTATCCTGCAAGGCTGTCCTGAGTTGAGTGAGTTGGACAGCAATGGGAGTAAAGCAGGATCAGCACTGACTCTGAGACATCTGTCTGATATGGTGGGTGAGAGCGTGGCTGGTTTGTGGCACGGAAGGAAGATGGGTGGAGAGATGGGAACCTGTCTGGACAGACCTTCTGCTGGCACAGGCTGAGCTGCTACCCTGGCTTGTGGAATTTCCTGGGGATGTCAGCGTGCACAGTCATTCATCTGAGGGAGCTGGAAGAGCCCTGAGGGCTTTCGGCTGCGAGAGATGGAAACTCAGAGGCAAGGAGACAGTTGGAGTAGAAGAGATTAATGGTGGGAAGTTCCCACCCAAGGTAGGCTTTTGGCAGGGTATAACACACAGACTGAGCTCTTCAATCAAGGTGGTGCCAAGTGGCTTGCTCTCTCTGGGCCAAATCAACCCAACTTCTATGCATATTATTTCCTTCCAAGGGGGGTTGGAAACAGCATGTTTGCACTTGCTAGGTGTCATCACTACCATTTCATGGAAAAAAGGGAGGAAAGGGATTGGTTTCCTTGGGAAAACAGCGAGATCTGCTGCCACTGGCTAGGCAGATTTCAGAACCACCAGCCAGGCATGGAGCTCTGTGCTTTTCTGTTAGTTTGGAACTGAGCTTACATGGGTTTTTCTGATTCTTGATGTTTTGGGCATCTCCTTCCACCCTGAATCCTGTACAAAGGAGCAGAGTTAGAGTTGTGTCAACAGAGGATGCCACAGAGAGCAGCTGTCCTGTATCTTGCTACTGCAAGGGATATGATGTTTATTAGAACAGGATATTAGAAAAGAACAGAGCTTGGAGCTCTCCCTTGAAATTTAACTGAAACACAATTAGTTTGGGGTTTGTTTTTTTGTTGTTGGTTTTTTTTTGCTTGTATGTCACCCCTGATCCAGATGTCCTCCCAAAGCAGCTTTCAGCTGCAGAATATATTCTTTCTTGCATAGGCTGACTGTGTGTATTGTTAAGGTGAAACAGGACTTTCAAACCTTGAAAACCAATGGTTTTTGGCAGAATGCATATAGCTAGCTCTTTGCAGAATAACCAGAGTCTGAACTGCTGTGGTGGTCAACAAACTGGGATCACTGGTGTGTAGGTAAATCTAAAGGGTATGTTTAGCTCCTGTACAAGGGTGGGGGATAGAGACTACAGGACCTTGAGAAAGGCTTCTGTGAGAGACCATGGCTCCCAGTTCCTGCCTCCAGCTGAGTTTTGCCTCCACAATCCTTTATGCTCTGTAGGTCTTCCATGAATCACTGCAGGGAGGACAAGGTTCCACTGACTGTTCTTGTTTCAAGGCTGCTGGTTACTGCTGGAATCAAGTCATCAGGCCACCTGATTAGTAGAGATGGGCACTAGAGCCACCAGGTCCTATTTCTAGGGAGGTCATGAGACTATTGTTGTTCCATATACAATGTTGTGACTACCTGGGGTGTTTAACCTGTTTATTTTTCTTTTGCTGCTGTTTAGGTCTCTGGAAGTCATCGCTGGTCTGGAAAGTAACAGCAAAATCTTCACTGTCTATGTCCATGGCTTACTGCAGCTGCAGGTAAACCCGTGCAGACTGGGAATCACTGTGCTGCTTTGCTTGGCAGGATGTGGAGGTATTGACTGGCAAGGCTGAATTCTCACCAGGAGGTGGGGAAGTTTTTGGTTAACCTTTTTTTAAAGGTTAAAGTTAAATGCCTTACCTGGGGTGACTAGAGAGCATCTGTGGCAGGAGCAGGAGCAACAGCCAGACTTGTGTGGCGTGTTCTGGTCTTAAGCCACAGAAGTAACCTTCCCTCTGAGATGTGACAGTGAATATTTTTCTTTCTCAAATCTCTCCTTTTATTGTCAAGGTGACAGTTGTATTTCCCATTTCATAGAAGGGAATCTGAAGCACAGATGGCCACTTGACTAGTCACCCACAAAGATGCTAGTGAAGCAATAAACCTATAGCACAGTTTCACTACAGGAAGCTTCTTCCACCAAGTCAAAGCTGCAGTGCTCCCTTAAAAATATTTGGGCAGGAGGCTTCTGTGCTTAGTTCATGGTAGTGAAGTGCTTTTTTTCCTGCTTTAACACGGGGATGAGGTGTCAGGTGTTGTCCTTTCCCTCTTGCTCTCGCTGCAGGCTGGCCAGTACACCTCCATATTTGTGGACAACAGCGCTGGAGCTCCCGTCACCATTCAGAATGGATCAGACTTCATGGGCATGTTCATGGGCGCGTGACGTCCTCTGCAGCGGGGAAGGAGATGAGTTGGAGCCTTGCAGTGTCTGTTTGACTGAAGAAACCTTTACTTTGACTCTTGAAGACTTTCTGTAACTGTTGGCATCTTTTTAAACAAGCAAAGAGCCTTTCCTTTCACAGATTCTTCAGCTTGCTTTCAGAGGCTACTGCTTGTCAAGGTCCACACCAGTTCATTCATCGTTAAAAATATACTCTTATAATTCAGAAACAAACTCTGTGATATTTAATTTGTGCTTCACCAGATGCTCACTGAACAGTACACTGAGATTTGGAATTTGTTGCCTTATAACTTTATTTCACAATAGCACTTGTAATCAGCATGTCTTTTGGGATTGATTGTGGGGTATTTGAGTTTGCAAATGAAGGATTGAGAGGGGAAGTAAAGTAGTGACTGTATTCTGTGTGTTGTGGAGGAAGGAGACAAGGATTTGCCAGCAAAACTGCTTTTTTGATGTGATTGTAAATGGTATAGGCCCCCTCTCATGTTCAGAATTGGATATATTTGACAAGAAGCACGTTGAATTCTCAGACAATGCCTGCTTCACAGATGGGAATCCAAGGTCTGGACTCTTTAGTTGTGGTTCTTTATATCTAAGTATTTCCTTGATCTGAGTGATGAAGCTGAATACCTCGCTGCCTGTGCAGTTGTGTTCTTATGAAGAGGTAAGGCCAATGGCACCAGTTCTAGCATGAACTCCCTGACTTATGTTCTTATGTTTTAGTAAGATATACACATGCTTTTGGACTGCATCACATAAACAGCATCCTCTCAGATGCCACAGTCACTTGTAAATGTGTCCCATGCATGACACTGGTTGTCAGAAGCCTGGCAAAGACAGTGAGGCTAGCAGGCTCCCATCAGGTGTGTCCCCTGTTTGGTGCTTGTTGGACTGCAGTGAAATAATGAGAGAAAACATTGAGCAAGGCTTGGTTCCATCAGGGCTGTGGGGAATCTATCTGAGCTCTGCTCAGAGGTTGAAAGTGCTGTCAAAGACCATCCAAAAGACTGTCCAGTGAACGTTTTCTGGATTGCTACAGGTCTGTTTGCAGATGTAAGCATGTGAGATTGAGTGCCCAAAGCAGCCTTGCATAGAGCTCCAGGCTACAAACTCATTGAACAAAGGAAAAAGGTGTTAACATTTCCTGGGGTTAAAGTTTTACCCAAGTTGTGGTAGCATCCTTGTGATTAAGAACCCCACACTCATGTAGTGTGCCTCTGCAGCTTTCCCTTTCAGCAGAAACCTGGCCATTTATTGATTCAGCTTAGCAGAGGAAATGGTTGAATAACAGCGTGATAAATAGATGGTAGCAAGGCCCAAAACGCAGTCCTAAATCTTGTTCTTGAATGTTTGCAGTGAACAAAAGATTTTCCTTGTATGGGGTTGCAATTTTTGATCAATTACAATTATCTTTGTGCAATGGAAACAAAAACTGCTGGGGACAGCAGGAGGCATGAAAAATCTGCCATCCATTGCTGGCTGTGTTCTTCAAGTTGATCAATATCTGATGTTTCTCCAAGCCCCAGTAACGCTGCTGCTGAGGTTGGTGGTACACAAAGATGTCTTATTTCAAGAGCTGTGGATAAACCTGCTGTAAAACAGGCATGGGGGAAACTTTTTATCATCTCCATTATAAATACCTTGAGACAGATCTTTAAGGGAGGACTAGATGGTATTATTTCCTTTGTGGAGGAAAGTGATTATTAAAGGAATATGTATCAGAGGAGGAAGGAGAGGGTACAGGGAATAATTAAGTAGTGTTGTTACACAAATAAACACAGGTAAATTCCACTTTCTAGTCTCTGGAATGTGATTGTTCTAACTGGACCTGAGTGACTGTCTAAAACACAGCAGCTATCCATATTTAAATATTAATTCTTGCTCCACAGTACATGCCAGAATTCCTGTGGATTGTTTTTTTTATGGTACACTTTAGGGAGAATGTACTCTTAAGCATAACCTGGCTGCTCTGCTGGCAGAGGGGAGTCCACAGCTATGGAAAGGTGTAGCAAGTAGCAACAATAGGCATTGGGGGAGCTTCAGAAAGAGTCTAACACATGAATATCACTAAACCCCATCAGTACAGGTTGGCTGCTTACACTGGTTTTGGTGGAGTGAGTGTAGTCAGGGCAAGTGGCTGTGTCCCAGCACCAGTGCTAAGCTGTGCCTTGGACTGTGTGAATGCTTGTGAGAAATGGGGCTGTTTCATGCCTGATTTCCAGTAACATAATCCAAGTGTTGTGCCATTCAGCATATGTTGTTCTATCTAAAAGGTTTGTTTGAAACCAAGTCTCACTGTCCTTGGTAAATCCAGAGTTAAGATATTTATTTTGTTGTAGAAATAAAAATGTTTGTCAGACTTTGGTTTGGGATTTGTGGCTTTTTTCCTTTTCCTGTGTCATACTCTCATGGTTTTCTTAGCAGGATAGGAACTGTTCTACCTTTATTCCTTTATTTCTGTGAGGAGTGCTGTCCTGATGGGTGTTTCCCCAGTGTGCTAGAAGTTGTCTCAATGCACTGTCCTGAGGAACACACAGCCTAAAGAGCAAAGGCTTAAATCTCCCTCGGCAGAAGGGGTGATGACGCCTGTGGACACCATCAGAGAGAGAAATAAACCCCTGTGCCTGGTGTCTGTAGGTGACATGGCCTTTCTGCCCTAGCCAGCAGAGAAAGCTTGTGTCACACTCTAACTCTGGGGTAAGAAGCCAGGTTAGCAGAGGAAATGTGTCACAAATTGTCCTGAGTTCTCTGGCACTGCTCATGGGGACCTTTTCATGCTCAGAACAGAGGGTTGTTCCTTATGGAGCTTTCCTATGCATCACCAAGGTCTTTTAGCCAAAAGACTCTTTTTTAAGATGACTCTTCTTTCTAAAGAGGCATGAATTAAATGTCTCAATTTTTATTTGGTTTTGGTTTTTTCCTGGGTCCTTCTGCCATGCCCTGTGCACCACCTGCATGAGCTGAGGCAGGAGGATATGATGGGAGCACCTCACCTCTTCTCTAAGAGTCTTTTATCTCTGAATCCTTCCAGGCTGCAATTCTCTTGTATCCTGGCGTTTCAGCCAGCACAAGCTTGTCCACCCAGCAGTTAGATGGGGCAGAATGGGTTGAAACAGCCAAGAAGCAAACTGAGACTGGGCCTCCAGCGTTGAGGTGCAAGTGTACAAAACTCATGACTAATATGGACACGAGCCCCCTGGCTGGGCTGCGGCCGAGACAAACACTCGGCGAGGCTTCCGTGCTGTTTGGAGAGTGAGGAGATTGATGGTGTGCCAAGCAAAGCTTCAATGCTCCTCTGTAGTCATAAAATTTATAGCCCAAGAAAATTGAAGGACTTGGGAGGACTGAGTTCAGTATGAAGAAATTGTTTATAACAAAATAAACCCCGAGTTCTTGAGTCTATAGTTTAGTGGCCAAGTGTGTTAATGCTACCCAGTGGTGATGGCTATTTGTGGCGTGCGAGGGGAGAAGCTGTAAAGAGGCACAAATTAAATGTCTGGGTTTTTTTTTTTCCTGGGTCCTTCCAGCCTGCTCAGTGCAGCATCTGTATGAGCTGAGGCAGGAGGATGGGGTGGGAGCACCTCACTATTGAGGTCCCAGCAGAATAGGAAACACAAACAGCTGCTGCATTGTTTTTTGGAGTTTTATTATTATTTTTATCATTATTATTTCTCAGAAGTTTAGGGTTTCAGGGACACTGGAGGCAAGGAGAAGTACATCTCTTCTTACTGGAACAAGTTTCTTACCCTCATCTGGTGGTAATTGACTGTGAGCAGGGTGGTCCTGTGCTGTGCTTTAAGGTGACTTATCTGGAACAAGTGACAGGACAAGAGGGAATGGCCTCAAATTGCCCCAAGGGCAGTTGAGATTGGATGTGAGGAAGAATTTCTTTGCTGAAAGGGTTCTGAGGCATTGGAAGGGGTTGCCCAGGGCAGTGGTGGAGTCCCCATCCCTGGAGGGATTGAAGAGTCGTGTAGACACAGTGCTGAGGGACATGGGTCAGTGGGGACTGGTCAGTGTTGGGGTCATGATTGGACTCGATGATCTTAAAGGGCTTTTCCAGTTGATACAGTTCTGAGATTTGCAGTTTGATTGAGCACACAGTTCTGAGGCGTGCTTGGAAATGCTTTCTCTGCTGTTAAGACTTTTGAGAAATACTCGATGCGCTCTGGTGAAACACAAGAGAGAAACCCAGCACACACTTTGTGTTTCTGTAAAAATCTTCCTCCAGGTTTTGTGGATTTTAAAGTCAGGCTCTTGACTCTCATTTGAGGCACTTGCTGCTCCGTTAGATCAACTTTGCCCTTGGGTTCATGACTGCAGTTTGTTATTTTTGGCAGAGAAAGTGTTGTACTTGCAGCTTGTTTGGCATAAACACTGCAGGCAGTGAAAAGACAAACATGCAAACACAGTTTGTTTCTTTTTTTGCCTGCTGTTTGCTCTCCCTGTGCCTGGCTTGCAGAATGCTGAAAGAGCAGGACCAGCTCTTGCAGGGCTCTGGAAAGGAAGCTCAACCATGATGCTGTCCTGTGAAAGTGGCCCTGGTTGATGGCCTGGAGAGCTAATGGTGCTTGGAGCTGATCTGGCAGGAAGAAATTAAATCAGAGGTGGTTATCTTGCTCTATTTAAGGAATGCTCCTCTTCACTGTGAGCTTTTTCAGAGCTTGTTTTCCCAAAGGAGCTGTGAGAAGAGGTGTGAAGGCCAGGCTCAGTAGGGGATCTCTTAAGTGAGATACCCTGATAAAACGAGGAGCACCTCTCCGTTGGGCTGGGTTTGAAGGTAGGCACAAAGGAGGAGCTGCAAAACAAATCAGCTGGGATGCTTGTGTGGACAGGAGACCACGTTTCAGTAGATGGGAGGATGCTCTTCAGTGTTGATCTAGTTGCAAGGGATAAAAAAAAAGCTGAGGTAGCCTTAGGGACAGTTTTCAGCCACTTCAAATCATCTCAGGTGTCTCCTTTGACAGGATGCTGAGTGCTCTGTGTGTGTGTGTTATTTGGAGTCTAGTAAAACTTTCCAGGATGCTGAAGTTGGGATTTGTTTGTTTGTTTTTGTTTAAAGCAAAGTTCTCCAGGGTTGTTGTAATTATCAAACCTTCTTTTTCCCAGCAAAGGGTGCTGGGAGTTGCCAGTATTCTATAAAACAGGACTGACAGTCAGTCTGGGGGAAATGAGCTCAAACTGTATAAATATCTCCAACCAGGTTCTGGTTTTAAAGTTTTATGAAGTGATAGAGATGCTGGGGATGTTTTTACAAGAGGCTGGACAGCGAGGAGCTCACGTGGTAGCTGTGGTGTTGCCCTTGGGGTTGAAGCCTGGATCCCAGTTAGAACTGGGAGTTTGAGCCCACGGATGGTGTGTCGTGAGGGGACACACACTTGTCTGTGGGAGCAAAGGGAATGGAAAACCTGGGCTCTGTTTCCAGCACTCCCCATGGACCTGCTTGTTGACCTTGGGCAGGTTCCCTCGTTCTTTCTCCATCTTACCCAGTTCAGCTCTTCAGGAAAGGGTCTGGTGGGTTACAGCAGCCAGGGCATTAGGCTGATGTGGGGTAATGAACACTTGAGTTCTCTTAAGTTGACTTTATCCCTGCTGCCCAGTAAGAACATGGTCTTTGTGAAGAGTGTTAGTGCTTTACAGGCATGACTAACTCCTGCCAACACTGCCATGAGCTCTGAGAGCATCAACTTTCTCCTGCTAGGAGACAGGGTCATATTAAATACATAAAAAGGATAAAGGTATTAAATAAATTCAGGGCTTCTGCATAACTGTACTAGCACTGAAGGATCATATCTTAAACTAAGGGTAAGAGTCATCAGCCTTCCTGAAACCTTCTGCTGAAAATTAAATGGGAATTTCCCTGGGAGTGGGGGGAGTGTCTTCTCTGAAACCTTTCTGGGTAACCCCCTCTGCGTTATGCTGCTGGCTCTGCATTGCCAGAGCCGCTCTACCATTGGTGGTGAGGGAATGCTGACCTCAGAAGATGATATTTCCAGTTTCAACCACAGGCAGGAGCTACTGGCAATATCATCCCTTTAAAGGTTCCAGTCTTGCTATGCTGTTTTCTGTGGTTTGGATAAATCTGTGCAACTAGATCCTCACCTGGGCTAAAGCAGTGAAATCAGGGGTCATACAGGTGCTCCGGTTCCTCCAGCAGTGGGTGCCCAGCTGGATCCAAACACTTGGTTACTGGTTCCTAACCTTGTCATTCCCTTTAACTGCAGGGAATCCACAACTGGAATTTCAGATTTCTCCCTCTTTGATCTCGTTCTCACTCTCCTGTGTGGTTGTGATTAATGACAGACTATGTTAAAAATGCTGTGGTGTCTGACTGATGCAATCTGAGGGCTCTGCAGAACTCTTTATTTCCTCCCCTTGCAGACCTGCTAAGTGTTTGGAGAAAAGTTTATTTTCCACTTCAGTTTGTCAGAGCTTTTGAGTGCCTGGGGCAAGGAGGGGGTTAATATTCTCTGCTGTGTGAAAAGTAACTTCTTTTTTTATCAATTAACTACATATCTTTCACGGTCAGGAAAAAGAAACTAAAGTATGTGTGACATCCAAATTCTACACATAAAAATCCCATTTTGTAATAATAAAATGGGTCAGGTTACTTATCTGGAGGCTATTCATCTTGCAGTAACATTCACCCATCAGTGAGCCAGTGCCTCCGTGTCCCTGCACATCTTGTCACAGCAGTGATCGCTGTGGGAGGCTGTTCCCTGTCACACGGGTCCTGATAGGCTTTGTCACACCACGGGTGAACAGGGACCCTACAGAGTGCTCAGAAGACGTTTGTCCCTGTGCCCCTGGATCTCTGTACAAGGACAAATGTCCCCTTTTCATTAACAATAAAAATCACTGCCATGGAGCCATTGGCAGCAGTGCTGGGGAGCCAAGAGCCGTGGGCCAAGGAGCAAACTGCAGCCAGGCTCTGCAGATCTGGTATTTGTGGAATTGGTCTGTGCTTACATATTTATTCTTTCCTCTAAAGAAAAATGCCAAGGGAAGAGGGAGGGAATGTCAGACAGTGGTGCTAGACATCTCAGTGCTGGATCTCCAGCCATTGCCCCTCACCTCAATGAGTTACATTCTTCTTACTTTCCCTCCTGGTTTAAACAAACAGGGGCTGGAGCCGTGGGGTGTATTAGGGAGCGATAGGGATCTGCACTGATAATCCATCCTGGGCTGGACCTGGGGAAACCATTAGCTTAAAACATGAGCAATGCACAGGATCTGATAACGGGGCAGGCAGAAGGTGGATGAGGGGGAGAGGAAGGCTATTTGCAGCTGTGCCAGGTAACACTCCCCTTCACCAGCCACAGGGACTGGCTGGGGCTGGAACAAGGGAAGGAGATGGGAAGGTTTCCACAGGCTCAGCAGGTTTGTGGGAGCTGCTGTCTGTGCTGCTGGTGATGGGGTGTATGAGAAAACCAAGCAGTGGGATAGAGGTGCACACCCACTAGATCATCTCTTGAAATGATGGGGTACCTGTCCAGAGAACCCAGCCCTTCTCCCTGCTTCCACATGCCCCCCTCTGCCTCATTTTCCCAGCCATCATTAATGATGTTAAAGCTATCTCAGTGTCTGGCTTTTAATGTTGGCTTTCACTGCTTGGAGTTAAAATAGCAGGAGTTAAAAATCACTGTTTAAGGTCTGATGAACTCTAGCCGTGTGAAAACAAGGTGCCATCCAAAATCAGTCTCCCCTCTGCACACCCCTGACCAGCAGCACTTCAACACAACACTAAGGATGCTCATGGATGAGGCTTCTCATTCACCAGGGATGTCTGGGGATCTGCTGCCTTTCCCTGTCTGGATCTGCTGCTTCTCCTTCTCCAGCTCTGCTGCTGTACCATGAGGTCCAGCCTCTGGATTACACACTGGGTGCAGCAGAAGCTGGGCTGAGGATGGTGTTTCCAGCCCTGAGGGCTTGGAACCACTCTGGTGCTCATCTCCAGAAGGGGCTGTTCCAAACTAGCTCTGTCTCCACTGGACCACTGAGACCAACTTCCTCCTTCCAGCTGGCCCAGCTAACATCGAGGGTTGCTCTTGCTTCCCCCTCTCCTCTCGTGCCCAGTGGAATCGCACAGGCATTTGGGGTCAGGAGGAATGTGCTGTTTTGACTCGGAAAACTCAGCGGGAGCGTTTGCGAAAGACAGAGAAGTTGTGTCAGGACCAAAAACCGGGGGTGTGGGGGAATGGAAAAAATTACTGCTTCCAACTGCAGCCAGATTCCTGCTTCCCATGTCCTCACACTGCTGCCAGCCTTGCCCAGGGGCTGCTGCCACCGTTTAACGACCTGAATTAAACAGCAGCCCGTGGCACAGAGCCCGCGCCGTGTCCACCGAGTCTCCCCCGTCTTGTGTCACGGGCTCTGTGCTGCTGGGGAGTCACTGGTTCTCCTTTTGCTGAAGTGGCAAAAAAAGGAGTTGTTGTGTCCTGTCCCTGCTGTTGTGAACCTCAGTGGAAGTCACTGTGCGCTGGCCTTGCCTTCAGCATCTGCTTTTGGTCACCTGTGGAGGCAGAGCTTGCTCTGACCTGGCGTAGCTGGTTTCATGCTGGGGCTTTCACTGTGGCCTTGGTAGGTAGAGCTGTGGGCTCAGTTGAGCTATGGCCTTGGTAGAGCTATGCTAGAATGGCTTTGTTTTAGGTGTATGGCTTTGTTCCATGCTGTGTAGGCTCCAGTTTTGATGTGGGGTTTCACTACCTACCTCTTCTGCTTCCCAGTTACTAATTGTGGGAGGTAGGACTCCTGAGGTCAGCTCTGTTTGATGGTTTCAGGTGGATCATTCTCCTCAGAACACAAAAGACATGGACCTGTTGGAGCAGGTCCAGAGGAGGCTACAAAAATGGTCAGAGGGCTGGAACAGTTCTGCTATGTGGACAGGTTGAGCGAGTTGGGGTTGTTCAGCCTGGAGAAGAGTCCATGGAGAGCTTATTGCACCTTCCAATGCTTATAGGGACATGTATGAAAGATGGGGACAGACTTTTTAGCTGTTTAGACCCTTGTAGTGACACAGGCACAATCTTATTTCACTGAGAAACCAGGAAATCCCTGTTTGGAAACCTGTGAGTGACTGTTGTCTCTCCTCACTATGTCCACATACAAACTGTGAGGAAAAAGATAACATAACTCTGTCTTCAGCATAACGTTTTCGTCTGAAGAGGGGAGGATTTGTTTGTTTATTTATTTAAATTCCAGACAAACCCCTGATCCTCAAAGGCTGAGTGCTTCCTGTTGTATGCTTTAGTATCTTGGCTGCCTTGGGAATTAAGGCTCTTTGGAGTAAAAAGGAAGGTTGGGACAGGGACTGGAGGAGGATTTGAGTGTATCTGCAAGCTTAGGCCAATTTACAAATGAGTCAGCCCTTACCTAACATGACAAATCCCATCAGCTTTTCCTAGACTAGATGAGTTGATTAAAGGGATTGGAAAAGCAAAACAACCCCTTAAGTAACTCTCTCAGCTTATTCAAAGGTGAAATGATAATGTGCTAACAGCTAGAAATGATCTTGGGCTCTGCCAATAATTCCAGATAGTACTCTGACCTCTGGAGAGAAACCTCAGCAGCCTCCCACACTTTTTGGCTGCATTACTTGGTTGCTGCCAGTGAAACCCCCAGGCTGCAGTTCCATTCCTGCAGCACAGGGCTGGGAGATGACTGCAGGGAGAAATATTTGAGAAGGATGAAGCGCTGCTCGATGTGTGGAGATAAAATGCAAAGCAAATGGAAAGGGCTTTTTTTTGAAGCACCTCAAACACCAAAGGACAGTGAGCTGGATGCTGGGAAGGCTGTAGGTAGAAGGTTTGCTCCCAGCCTGGCCATGCACTGGTGCAGCTGGTACTGTACTACTGCCCTGCACTAGGGACTTACTCAGCTCTTTGTCTTTATGTCAGTGCTGCTTGCTTGGCAATGATACACTTGGGTTTTGTCCTAAGGCTTTGTCTTTTTCTTCCACCAAAGTTATTGCAAGACATGCAAATCAAGTTTGTGAGCACTTATGGAGCTCTTTAAGATGTGTTGGAATTACAGCCCTTAGCAGCTGAGGGAAAACAACCTGTGTAAGAGCATGGAGAAGTCAATCAGTGGAAAATGAGTGGAAGATGCTAAGAGATTTCTGGCATGCAAGTGAAAGGGAGGACAAGAGGGAGAAAACAACATCCAGCTTTTGGTGTCTGGAGTTCCTTGTTTAAAACTTCCCACCTGTGAAAGTCTGAATGATACCAGCCAGAAAGCACTGAGAACATGCATAGGTGTCACCTAGAAATGCTGCAGAGCTGAAGACAAGGCTATGCTCTGCGTGTACCCCTTGTCTCCTCCTCTCCCCTCCATGGCCCTTTCCAAGGGACAGTTGTTGACCATTAGTAGTCAACCCATCTGTTTAGGGAGTGACCAAGAACTTGTTTGAGACAATGTCATCAGCAGGACATCAGATGGGGAGGAGGAAGAAGAGAGGATGCCACAAACTAGGGCCAGGAGCAGGACTGCAGAGTGCTATGACCAGGAATGGGAAGGACAAACATCAGGTTGGCTTTGTGGGACCTTCCAAAATGTGTTCTTTCCCAGTGGGACTCTCAACAGTAGGTGATGTGATGAAGGAATGATGGTGGCAAAGTGGCAACCAGAGCTGAGAGGGTGAAATCAAGTGAGGAAATGAAATGCCATTATTCAGCCAGCTCTCAGCCCAAGGGAATTATTGCACCTTCCTTGATCTTTGAACTTGCTAGCACGAATCTGAGTGAAGTTTGTGCAGAGTGCCAGCTCTTCTCCCACATTGATAAAGACAAAAAGACTTGAAACAAGATATTGTACCTCCCCTGAAAGGTCATGCAATGGTCACTGGTGTCTGGGGCTGCAATAAAGAGTTGGGGAGTTTGAGAACAACTTATTTTACTGGAGCAAGACCCTCCCTGGTAGGAGGGAATTAAATGCTGCCTTTTGGCCAAACAGCCTCTGTAAATCTCCTTCTGAAAGGTGCTGGCTCTGGTAGCCTGAAAGGGGGCTGGAGGAGGCTGCTGGGGTCACTGAGTTGAGGATAAGGACATAGGAGTGAGACTGGCTGACTCTAGGAGAGTGCTGGAGACGTGGATGGGGGCAACAGGGAACTTCCCTCTTTTTGCTGGTGTCTAAATTACTGGTGACCCAGGAAGGTTTGGAGTTGCTCAGATGGAACATAGGTGAGGTAATCCCTCCTGGCAGATCTCTTTTGATGAGGCTTTGCTAGAGGAGGCTGGGAATAGGAAGACAAAGCAAAGTTCCAAATCTGATCTGATACTTCCAAGCCTGATTTTACTCTTAGTTGTAGGGTTTTTTTATTTTCTGGGTGATGTCTGCTGGTTTCCTGCAAACACATCCCTCCTAGAAAGAAACAGCCTGAATCTCTCCCATTGGTTATTTGTCTTGGATTGTCTCATGTGGCAAACAGTCTGCTGTGATTAGATATGAACGGAAAGAAATCTGGAGAGAGGTGTGTAGGGAGAGATGATAATGAAATGCAGGGAAAGCTTATCTTGGAGAAACAACCCCATAGCAGGCGGTTCCCACCTGTTTGCTTACAAATAAATGAGAAGAGAGAAACCACCAGCTCTTTGAAGAGGAAAATATTTTTTTTTTCCTATTCTAGACAGAGTTGGGGATAGGCACAGAGAGGAAAATGGGAATACTTTGATGAAAAACCTGTGACACAGCAGCAGGAATGGACTGGGGAGGTGGACAGGCAGGAGATGGAAAAGCTTCGCTGCAGGACGTGGCTAGTGATCACATCCAAGGTCACACTGGACCTGAGCAACCTGATCTGCTTGAAGATGTCCCTGTTCATTGCAGGGGGGTTGGACTGGGTGACCTTTAAAGGTCCCTTCCCACCCAAACCAGTCTGTGGTTCCATGATTCCCGAAGGGTTGGTGCCTCCTGTCAGTGAAGCAGAGCTGTGCTTGGCTGCCTTGAGAAAAGCAACCCACATGGAGGTAAGTTGAGTTGTTTTTACAGTGAAGGGAATTAACAAGATTAGTTTTAATCATAAACCCTCATTAGCAACCAAGACTTGAAACATTCCTGCCAAGAAAAGAAAATTACAGGAGAAACGGTGAAAATAAAGCTCTGCCCCAAGTGACATTGAGCCCCAACTGGGAAAAATCTTCTGAATCCACTTATCTTGGTGTTTTTGTTGCTGGTGGAAGCTGCCTGACACAAACCCTCAACAAAGATGGAATAATAGTCACTGGAAGCAGAACTGCTTACTCACTGACAGGGCTGCAGGTTTCTATTTCATTATTTAGCTGGCACAAAGGGGCTCTCCATTCCTGCAGGTAATTAGCTGCCTGGCACTCCTCAGGGCCTGGAATCACACACCTGGGTAAGTATTTGCCAAATCAGCACCTCAGAGAAGAGAATCAATAAAAACTAGATGAAATATGTTACTTTAAATAATCAGCTCAGCGGTGTTTTTCTGTTGCCTTACTCATAAAAGTGAAGCCTTTCTACTCTAATGAGTTTTACCTTCGTTTCAGCCCAGCCTTAGAGCCTGAGCATATTTGCTTTGGGTAGAAACTGCAGAGGCCAAGGGGGAGTTTTTAAAAAAATTAAGTTTATATAATTCTGGCTGCTTTTGGCTTTCCCAGACTCCAATAAAAACAGAAGTCTGGCTTCTTAAGCACCTTTTTTTTTTTTTTTAAAGGAAAAAAAAAGCTTGTACTACTCTCAAAGAGTGTAACAGGTTAATATTATGATGCTATGAGCTGTCTGAAACTTCTCTGAGGCTGGAAGAGCCAGACCTGCTCTTCATTCAGGAGAAATGGAAGAAGCTACAAAGCTCCTTTAGAAATCCAGGTCACTGAAACTGTGGGAGCCATCAAATCACAGAGCTGGTGTAGGACATGGCAGGGCTCAGAGGTGTCCACGCTGTTCAGATCAAGAAGGATGGGGCTTTGGAGTGAGGGGAGAGACAGCAAAGGAGGAAGGATGGTCAGGAGGATGGACCACAGAGGCAGAAAGGAGACAGCAAGAAGAAACTGACAGCAAGAAGAAACTACCAGCAAAAAAACCCCAAAACCTGTGTTGCTGGTGATGTCTGCTAGTGTGCAAAAGGCAGTCAGAGTGAACAGACAAAAGTGGGAAACCAAAGTCCTCATCCTGCAGTTGAGTGAGTTGGTGGTGACTTGCTGAACGTGTGTGGAAGTGTTCACCAGGTCTGACTGAGAGAGCTGAACAAGAGGAAATACATTTATTGTTAAAATAACTCTTGTGCCAATATAGAGTTACATTAAGATGGTGCCTTCAGAAAACAAGTGAGCAAATGAATAAGTTGCATGATGAGATCCATCAGGAGTATGGGTGCTATCTTTTATTATTACCTCAGTACAATGTTATATGAAAATAACCTAATGCTGGGCTATGAATTTCTGCTTTATGTTGAGAGTGGAGTGGGTGGGGCTCCAAGCTGTTAGTATAAGAAAAGAAGGGGTTTGGGATGCTCAAGCTACATGCTTGTCTGAAAGACCAAGCCAAAAGCCAGGCTGCATCTACCACGCCTTGTGAGTTGCCCTCGGACAGGGCACGTGTAGCAAGCTGCTGAAACCAGCCTTGGAAAGTACAAGCAATATCTCCTAGTATAATGTGAGGGAGAGTCAAGACCAGAAAATGCAGATTACCCAACTGTGCATCTTCTGTGAGCAGCCAAGAGTCAGTTTGGTAACAATAAACCTTCAAGTGTAGGTTGATGATGCTTCATCTCTGGGGTTGGGTCTCTGGGGCTGTGAATCTGCTGATGTCCCTTGCTGAGAATCCTGGCTGCTACAGGGAAGAGCATGCAGGAGGGAGCAAGGAGGGATCACATGGACTGTGTGTCAGGGGGGTGGAAAAAAAGGAGTTTCTCTTCAAATCAACATCACTAAGAAAAAAAAAGCAAATCACAGTGTCTGCAAAGAAGCCCTTGAGGACAAAGATGGGAACAGGGTTGGGCAATGCAACAAATAGACCATTTTTCATCACAATCTCATAATTTCTGTCTTGTTCCCAGCCTGCTCTTATGATAGACTTTGCAATACCCACTGGGGACTCTTCTAGGACACAGCACTGTGAGCCAGAACCTCATTTTAGCTTTATACCAGGGAAGCTGTGCTAGGCAAACTGGAGCCACCGAGTCAAGTTTGGATCCAAAGTAATTTTTTTTGCTCCAGAAGCCCAGAGGAAGGAATGTAAATCGGCTTTGCAGAAGTATGTCAATTTTGGTGCCAAAGTTTCATTTGATATCATCTCTGTCTGGCATCTACACAGCAGGTGCTTGTGGAGATGACCTGAGGCACATCAGTGCAACCCAAAGGTGAGGCTGAGCTCTGCTCACCACAGCTCATGTGCCTTGCACAATGTGACATGCCACTGCCTCCCTGCAGTCATGGAAAAGACTGTCTCCAGACACTGTGTCCTCAGCCACAGCTACAAATGGATTTTCCAGGAAGGTGGGCTGCTCCTGCCTCCTTTACCCCTACACAAACCACTGTCCTACCTCGTGGTCAATGCACTTCAGTTCTGAACCTCTCTTGCACGTTATGAGTCTCACTTGCAAACTCTGTGTTCCAAGTCTTGCTGATCAATCTACTTGCATGAGTAAAAAGTGCTCAGAGGAGTCTAGGATGGAGATTTGTCCCTTTTGGGAGAAGCATGCCCCTCTCTGTAGGCTACCTGACTGGAATCACTGGGGACTTTCTGTGGTGGTGCACAACAGAACCTCGTGAAGAGCTTGGCAGGGGTTTGAATGTGGCAGTTGTGACCTGATCTGTGTTATCTGGGTCTCCTGTGGTCATGAGATCAGTGATATCATTGGCAGTCATGGTCATTTGGAGGTTCCTGCCTGACCATAGCTGTTGTGTTGCAGAGGCAGCGTCTGATAGCAAACTCCCATGGGAAGATTGCAAGGAATGTCTTACTGGAAGGTGTGATTAACCAACAGCCTTCTGGTAATTTAATGGGCAGATCACCAACCTGATCCAGCCTTTGATGTGAAAGGAGATGTCCTCCAAGGTGCCTATTTGCAAATAAAGTATTAAGAAGGCAGTTTAAACAAGAGAGCAAAAGATATCTTGTGTCAGGCATCTTCTTCCTTCCTCAGCACTCTGCAAAGTGAAGCCCCCTGAACAGTTCACTCTGCTCTTCCATCCCCAAGGCTCCTGGATTATTTAATCTTTGTAGGTGCTCTAGTCTGTTCTTGTTCCAGGTTAGCAAATCCCAGTGAGCAACAGAGCTGACTTGGAGGCAGTTGTATTTCAGTACCCAAATCCTGCACGGGTCTCCTGACTCCTGAATTTAACCTGGGCGATGTGGGGCTCTCCTGGCTGACCTCAGGTGAAGGAACCATTCTCCTTTGGTGATTCTGAGTGATGGGCCAGTGTGTCAAGGGAAAGCTTCTGCATTTCCACCTGAACTCATCCTTCCCATCCTATTTAAAGTGGAAATTCCACCCCTACTTCCCTACTAGAGGTGTCTGTGAGCTCATGGGAAATCAGGCTTACCCATCCCCTCCTTGCAGGTACAGCGTGCTCTCACGCAGCGCCCTGGGATTGTAAGGTGAGATGTGATGGAAAGGAATGGTGATATAATGGTGAAAGAATGTTTCTTTTAGCTAGAAGCAATTTTTGCTGTGCTTGGTTTTGTTTTAACCAGACACAGCCCCGAGTGAAACCTTTTAATGCGGCGCAAAGTAGTGTGGAGAATTAGTCATTTATAGTAAAAAAAAGAAAAAGAAAGAAAGAAAGAAAAAAAAGCAGGATGTAGCTTGGCAGAAAGGTGTGAGGATGGCATGGCTGAAGCTGCAGGATTTACATGGAGACAGGTTGTACTGGAATAACTTTTGGCTGGAGGAATTTTCAAGGGAGGAGAGCATCACAATTATCCCCAATGTGCACATAATGGGTACACAGAGCTTCACGCTGCTGGTAGGGAGCAGAATAAAAGTACCTCACTCTAAAGGTCTTACTTTAATGTCTTAATTTTGGAGAATAAGCTTTATGAGGAGCAGCTGAGGGAACTGGGGTTGTTGAGCCTGGAGAAAAGGAGGCTGAGGGGAGACCATCTGGCTCTCTCCACCTCCCTGAAAGGAGGGTGGAGAGAGGTGGTTGTGTCTTTTCTCCCAGGTAACTGGTGATGGAACAAGAGGAAATGGCCTCAAGTTGTGCCAGGGGAGGTTCAGATTGGATATCAGGAAAAATTTCTTCACTGAAAGGGTTCTCAGGCGTTGGAAGGGGCTGCCCAGGGAGGTGGTTGAATCACCATCCCTGGAGGGATTTAACAGACAGGTAGATGTGGTGCTCAGAGATCTGGTTTAGAGGTGGACAGGCACGGTTGGACTCGATGATCTCAAAGGTCTTTTCCACCCAAACAATTCTATGATTCTAATTATCATGTGCAGGATAAAATTGCATTTACCCACGCTAAGCAGAAGACTGTTTAGAGAGTAGGTGCAAAGCCAGGAGTTGCAAAAAGAGATTAAGGAATTCAGAGATGGGAGACTGAACTGTGCATGGAGACAGAGGGGCCTGTGTTTAACCCAAAAGATTTGGGAGAGGGCAGGGGAAGAAGAAGCCATTTGTTGCTTTAGCTTCTGTACCTTTCTCCTTGGGTCCCACAGCTTTTGCTCCAGTGCCCAGCTCTTTATTTTCAGGACACATCCTGCAACATGTCCCTGGCTTCTCCTCCTTTGCAGCCAGACAAATTGGACTTGGTGAAGCATCCTCCCACAGCTGCCCAGGCGCCAGGGCTGACAGTGGTGTGATGGCTAAAGAGCCTGCTGACAAGGGATCTGCCTGGACGCTGAGTGACGGCGCTGGGCTCCTGCCAGCAGCGTGCTGGGCAGAGCCGACGTCGGCTGCTGTCTGTAGGCAGGAGGGGCTGCAGCAGGAGACATGGCCTCATGATGCTTTGCAGATGATGTGCCTGGTAAATTAATAGTCAGTGCTCAGAACCCAGACCAGGAGAAGTGCTGTGTTCCTGTTCTTGTTCTGGGAAGTGAGAAAATCCCTCCCAGTCTGGACAGGGGAAGTGGTATGGGAGAGAATTTGCCATCAATTACCTCGAGGAGCGTTGTGAGGCCGTGTCTTTGCTCTATGCAGAGATGTCTGCGTTGCTGCACTGGGTTATTCCTCATTGCTAAAAAAAAAATGCACTATAGAAGCCTTAGAGAAACCTGAGGGATCCTGCTCCTGGCAGCCTTGGGCCTCTGCTCAGCATTGCTGGAGGACATTGTTTTAGCTTTGTGAGACTATAATAGTTTAATAGCAGGCTTATTCCAGTGAGGCTGACTCTAATAATTAGCCTGCTGATTCTGCAGGGCGTGCTGTGGCCTGACCATTTGCCTTCCTGTGATGAGTGACCAGTTGATTGTGATCAGTGCTGACAGCCACAGCCAGCTAACAACCCATGGGGATGTTAGTTTTAGTCCTTGTTTTGCAGTAGGCAACATCCACTCCCTCTACCATTTGTTTTGCCTTTTTTTTTTTCCTAATTGCTAGGCAATTCTCACCAAAAAAAAAAAAAAAGAAAAAGAAGAAAAAAAAGCATGAGTTATTTTCCTAGCAAAGCAAAACTATCCTTTTAAACACAGAAACTGAGCTTGAGCAGCAAAATGGTACTCTTTGCTCTCACCTCTACTTACTGTGGAGGATGCCAGGGGCTCAGATGATGGTAGTTCCTCATATACACTGGACTCAGTCTGCTCTTGAATCAGACAACAGTGGTTGTAGACCATGGGATACTGGAAAATTAGGTTCCCAGTCTAATACATGTGAGGCATCACAGCTATCAGGGGGCAAAAAAACCCCTCACATTTCAGTCACTGATTTTAAAGCTGCTGTGGAGCAGCTGAGTGGTGTCAGAGCCAGGTCCTGCGTGTATTTCTCAGCGAGGTGGATTCTGATTCAGAACTGAAAGGGAAGTTTTCTAAGGTTAAAGACCTGGGGAGGTGAGCTGGGTGGTTTATCATGTGGCACTCCTGCTATCTAGGCAGCAGTGCTGTGGGACTCGATTTTCCCCTGTGGTGAGGAGCAGCTGGCTCAATAACCCTGCGATGTGCTGTGACACCGCAGCAGCAGAGTGACAGAACTGCAGCCTTGCAGCAGCAATCAGCTGAACAAATTGTAAGAAAAACATACATTTTGGGATGGTAGCCCACAGCTAGGGGCTCCCAAATTACTCCCCAAACTGCATTGGTCATTCAGGGACGTTTTCCAGACGTCTCTGAGAAGATTTCTCAGGGAACAGAGCTGCGTGTTGTGATGCTCCACATCACAAGTGGAGGAGCAGATATTACTGTTCCTCTTTGTAAGTAGGTGTTTTCTTTTTCTCCACGTGTTGTGTTGATTTTCTTACTGTCACCAGCTTGTGCTTTTTTCTCACTTTGATCTTCAGATCAAAGAGCAGAAGGGGATGGAAGGTGGGGGGGACAGGCAAGGGTGGGAGGGGGGGACAAGTTGGTCACAGAATATTAGATTTCCCAACAAATAGCCCATGAAGAAAAAAAAGGGAAAGCAAAAAAGGGAAAATAGAAGCAGAGGGGGAAGAATTAAGATGTTCTAGAGAATGATGATGCTCATTGTCCTGACACAGTGTGTCTGTGCTTAGATCAACCCATGAGGACTAACGTGATCGCTGAACTGGTGCTGGTTCCAGTCTGCTGAGTGTCATTCACCCAGAGCCCCCCAGCCCTGTCTGCTCACATCTAGAGCTGCAGCTGGGTCATGAGGTGTCAAGCCTGTCCCACGCAGGACCACTGTCACCCACAGGGCAGGCAGCACCCCTCCCAGCATGAGTCCCTCTAGTTGATAGCCAGTGATGGTGCACGAGAACTGAAAGAGAAACAAAAACTGGTGGGAAAGGCAGCTTTCTAAGACTCCAAAAAAGGATGTGTGTCCAGTTCCTTCAGAAGGAGTAATTCCTCCTTTGGTTTTCCTATGGGATAAATAGTGTCTGGAGAACTCAAGAGCTTTACATTCACAGAATCACAGAATGGTAGGGGTTGGAAGGGACCTCTGGAGATCATCTAGTCCAACCTTCTGTTGGCTACTGTGGCTCTGGAGCTCCCAGCCCACCGTTGCCACCTGGAGTGACTGTGCCCTTTCTTTGCCTTTGAGTCTGGCAGTCAAACGAGGAGAGGTCAATAACTGTGTTGCAGGGGGTGCAGTGGGCTTTGACAGGAAAGGCTTGTTCTAAGAAGTTAAGCTTTGGGAAGAGTTAGAGAGAGTCAACTCTATCAGTTTTAAAAGTCTCATTATCTTCCAGCATTTTGGCAGGTTCTGCAATCTGTCCTTCAGGTAATGAGAGCGTTAATTGTGTGTGAAACACCATTCCAGCTCAAAGAGGAGATGGCTGAAACCTCCCAAGAGCATTTGTCTTTCTGGAGTTCCCAGTTTGGCTTTGACTGGGAGAGATTTGTTTCTGAGGTGGGCTCTGAACACAGCAGTCCTTTCACATCCTTGTCCTGGTACTTTCAGACACATCTGAGAGTGTGTATACAAATGCATGTGGCTCTTGGGAACCTGCAGAGTTGATTCTTTCCTCCTTGAACCTGAAGGAACAGCTTTCTGGTGGTGGTCCATAGAATGAAAGCAAAGCATGAGCTGGGTAGTTGTGAAATGGAGGGGTTTGTTTTTAGAAATATTGTTCGGTTTTTTTTTTCCCCATTGTCTCTACTAAAGCCAACGCCTTTCCAACCCTGCCTGTGGGCACAGAGCCAGGACATATCATGAATTAAAATAATAAAAACAATTTTCACTGGGAGAGTTGGTTCCCTTCAAATGCTGTAAATCCCTCCCTCTTTTCTCTTGTAAATAGCTTTAATACACCGCAGGCGCCAGATCACTTGACCTAGGTGAGCCTGTGAACTGGGTTTGCTTTCTGCTCGGCTGCTTAGTCCGGAGCCTGGGTTTTTCCTCCCATTCTCTGGCTGTCAATCCAGGTAATAGTCAAAGGCCTTATCTGAAATGCATGAGACTTGCAGCAAATTGCCTGGGCTCCGGGCCCTGGGTGCTGCAGGCACTCGCGCGTGTCATGTGTGGAAGAGGCGAGACGGTGCCTTTTAACACCCCTTTGCCTCATCCCTTTCCTTGGCTCGGGTTCAGCAAGTCTCCACAGTCTGCCAGCAAGAAACAGATCCCTTTTGGTTCAGATATGTAGGCAGTGGCAAGTGATCAGGCTGCAAGATGCTTCTTTGAGGGTTGTGAATGCTCAGGACCCGGTTTTGAGGGGGTTTTACCTAATATAGGAAAGTTATTTCAGAGATGTAGATGGCATCCGCAGGGGGAGAGGAGAGAGGATGCAGCTTGGGCAGTTGGAAGTGGCAGAGCTGGGAAGAATCTGAGAGCAAGGGTTTTAAAGGAGGTGTTTGAAGCAGTCTGATCTAGAAATATTCCCTACTGAAGAGTGGATATAAAGCTTCACTCGAAATTGTTAAGGCCAGAAATCAGCCCAGCTGCTTTGCCCTCTTGCATAAGAGACCAAGCTTCCTCTTCTCACAGTGATGCCCAGCCCATAGCTTGAGATTCCACTGGGGTGCACATCCAGAGGATCCACATCCTCGTGAGCAAACACCTCTGAGGCTTGCTATCCTCTCCCCTCCTACCAGAAAACTTAGAGTTGATGAATATGGAGAGAATTAGAGGTGTCTGTTCCTCCTCACATGGAAGTCTAAGTCTATTGATGACTCTACGAGGCAAGGTCTGTCCCTTCTCTGGATTTTTGCACAAGGTCCAGCAGAACAGGCTGACTACAATGCCAATAATGCTGCTGTGGGTGGGTCAGCCTCCAGGACTGGGAAGCCATGATTCACAGATGTGTAACAATTGTAGCTGGCCAAAGGAAATGAAATGGAGGGAAGGAAAACACATCAGAATGTCAATGCAGCGGGATGGGGGCCAGTTCAATATGTGTGGTTTGGACAGCAAATTCCTAATTTGCCATGGCATACAGAGGAACTTCAGAGGAATTTAGAGGTTTGTCACTTGAATCACATTTCAGGCTTCTGGAAAATGCTGTAAAGAAGCTGTTAAAATTGCTTGTGCCTTTTCCTCAACATATTAAAAAAAACCCAAAACACCTAAAGGAACATAAGTGATCAAGAGCAGCTGATTGCTTCCCTGCACCATCCACCCAGCCAGGACTAATGGAGCCCTCTCAGAAAAACAGCTACAGGGGCAGCATGGAGATATTAATCAAATCATTGAATGATTCCTGATTTGACTCTCAAATGGACAGAGGTTGTCCTTGTCCTGATAACTGGGACAGTACAAGCTGGATTAGTTTTCTCTTCTGGGTGTAAGTTAAGCACAATAGTAAGGAAAGAGCTGGGAATTGTAGTGTTAGCTTGAAATAAATGTAGCCTGAAAAAGCTTGGAAAGGCATGGAGCTGGAAGGACTTGCCTGGGATTGCAAGTTGAGTTGGAACTGTAGAGCAGTTGAGTGGTTGAACTGTAGAGCAGCAGATGCCACAGCACTGTGGAACAAGAGCCAGCTTGCCTTTCCCTTTCCCCTTCCTCTCTATTGTTTTCTTTGTCCCTTTCAGATTCTAATGGTCCTCACCAGAAGTTATTAACCACTTAACTGTAATCCTGTTGGAATGTCTCTGTTTCCAGAGCTACTCTTCTCACAAGCTACAAGATCTGAAACTGAAATAATTAGTTTATTGTTATATATTATTGTATTTATCCAGTGATATGAAGCACAGTGTGAAAACTGCAGGGAACTGTGATGCTTTTGCAACATGCCCAAGCCAGTGAGGGAAGTTGGAGGTAAATGTGGTTTATAGTCAGGATATGACAACAGCCATGGTCAGTACTGCCTATGGAGTGGACTTCTGCAAAAGTCAAGTGTGGGAAGAAGAAGAATGCCTTAGCATGGAATGAGGATGTTTTCCTCCAGTTTTACCCTACCTCAAATACTCTCTCATCCTCCTGAAAAGAGTAGATGGACTTTCTACAGGCACAAAATAAGCAGGAGTGTTTGGTTCTGACATTTGAGAGGAGAAACCATTGTGGTGATGTTGATTGGAAAGTTGATGTGTCAGGCTGGCCAGCAAAAGAACCTCTAAGGTTTTTTAAGATTTTTTTTTTGTTTTTAAGGCAAGGGAAAACAGGAAAGTCAAGAGTTTCACAATGTCTGTGCTGAAAGAAACAAGAGACTAGATCAGCAAGTCCAAGTCCTTGACTGGAAATCCAGAAGCAGGACTAGCTTATGGTTTGCTAGGTAATCTGTATGGAATTCCAGGAGTGAAAAGGCATTCACTGACCCACTCTGAGACTGCTTCTAGTCCCCAGGCTTGGTCAGGATGGAAGTGAGAGCCCTTAGAGTTACAGTGATCTTGTCTGGGGGGCAAGGATGAGATCCAGGCCACAACCACATCCTGGAGGCCCAGCTTGGGCAATAACCATCATGTGCTCACCCCAAAGCTCTGCTGTAATCGGGGCAGCCTCCCCTCAGCAGCGAGACAGGAGAAGGTGCTGGGGGTCACAGGGAAGCTGGAGGCTTGGATGTGCTGATGCACCTGGTGTGCTGGCAGAGATGTCCACAGGAAGCTCACCAAAGCCTTACCAGCACGATGCCTGGCTAGATCCAGTGCTGTGGGTCCCACAAATAGCCACTCTACATTTTTGTATGCAGAGCAATGTGGAAATTTGCTCTCTTAGGCTTTTCCAGGTGTAAGCAGAGATAACGTTCTGTGCTTTAGATAGTCAGCACTGAGGACTTGTGCAGGGCTGGGATATGTTTCAAAGCCTGGCAGGCTCTGCTGCTGCCATTGTGGAGTTCAAACATCTCCATGATGTTTTACTCTGGAATGTTTTTTCTGGCCTGTTGTCTGGGTGGACAGGACGATGTGAAGCGTGGAGCTATGTCCTCTGTCCATTTGGATGTCTTTGTTCCCATGAAGTGCTGAGAAGTGGGTTAGAACTGGAGAGAAGATCAGGGTATGGAGGGTTTTCAGCAGTTCCAGAAGGAATTCCTCTATGCTCATCTGCTTTAGCATTTCTTTGTTCCCTGCAGGAGACAATCACCAGGTGATTCTGGATCTTATAAGAAGTTCATGGTGCATTGCATAGTACAAAAGGATGAGTTTTCTATTTGTTTATGTCTCCCCTTCTTTTATTCTTAGAAAGGAAAGGCAATTTCCTAAAATTTAAGGTCTATGGAAGTACTCCACTGCTCAAGAAGGCATTTAGCTGGAGGTTGGGTGTTGCATGTGTGAACCAATTTGCTGGTGTACATGAGGTGGATCCCTTCTGAGGGTTAGAGGAGTTATGGCATTAAGGCATGAACTTACTAGGCTGGAACCATCTTCCTTCTGACTTCCAAGGATATTCCAGTTTTTAGAAGAATTTCACCCATTGCCAATAGATGGGGGATGAGGAGCAAAACACAATGCATGCAGTAAAAAGAAATTAAATCTAATGAGAAAGTGGGTGACAGTTCTGGGCAACAACCAGCAGGGAAAGTCAGAGCTGCTGCTGATCCTTTCAAGTGATCAAAATTGTGACAAATTTGTGAATTAAGTCAGTCTTTAATAATGGGCTTAGCAGAGCCAAGTCTCTTTGAGTTCCCATGTGGGTCTGCTGTGAAATCTTTGGGTCTTGGATGGCATCAGACAAGACACTTTCTTTCTACATGCTTTTGTTAACCTGCTGGTAAAATAAGGAGAGAAAAAAAGAAAATAATAAAAGCTTTATTCACTTCCTACAGGTGAGATCCCAAAAATAAATTGGTGAAAATCTTCACAGCCCTCAAAGGACTGAAACAAAAGAAAAGTCCCTTTTGTGAACTCCCAGTCCATTTTCTTCAACAGCCCCTTATTTCTTTGGAAGTCTGCTGCTGCCTCTTGCTGCAAGACAGAGAGAAACCTTAAAGGCACGGGTGAGAGCACAGCTCTTGCTCAGACTGCAAATCTTCCAAAGGATTAGGGTTTTACTTCAAATAGAGGAATGTAAATGTGTCTGGCTCCATAGTGGCTGGAAATTTCTTGCTGGAGCCAACGTTGGGCCATACTTGGCGGTGACGAGACGTTTGTTTGCCCACCCTGGTTGGACTTCAGTTCTCGGGCTGGAAAATGTTAAAATGGGCTGTGCATGCTTTTAGTGTCAGAAAGCAGAGCTGGCTGGGGGAGAGCTCAGGAGGAGGAACTGGATATAGGTGATTATTCTCCAGTACTCACGGTTGTGTGTACTAAGGATGGAAAGCTGGGGGAAGAGGCTGGGTTCGTTTAGTCTGACTGCAAGGCTGGGAGTTTGAGCTCATCTATTTTTTTTCCTCCCTCTTTGTCTTTGAGCTATCACTGGTTCCTGGCATTTTGTCCACTTGTAGATTCACAAAGGTATTTGGGACTCTAAATCCTACTGAGGCCAGTAGGGATTTGGCATTTAAATGCCTTTGTGGTTTCAAATTTTCTTCGCAAATGAAGAAAGGTGAGTGAGTGAGTAGGCAAAAAACCTGATATGTTAGCAGCAGAAAAAGCAAGCTGGAAGCAGCATCACTGCAGGGAACCAGGCCACCTGTGTAAGCTACTGGGGGATCCCAGGGAAGGATCTGAGCACATGTAATGTGTGGTGCACACACCATGAATTCAGGGTGCCTGCTCATGGGCTGCAGGACCGTGTTAGCACCTTGCTTTTGTGAAGGGCAGCAATATAAAAGGCCTTGAATATCTCCTAGGTCACCACTCAGGAGGCTGTACCTGCCAACTAGGACTTGGCTTTTCCTGGGTGTCTTCCAGTGTTTCCATTTTACAGCTGTTCTCCCACATCTGGACAATGGAGGTCAGAAGATAACAGCTCTGTAAAAGGATGAGCAGCTGATGACTATCCCACCCCCAGTACAAACATCATCTCTGCAGGAACCTGAAGGCAGAGATGCACAGCATACTCTGATTTCTTCTCTCATTCTCAGCAATATTCAGAAACCTTCTTTTGACAAAGCTCTGTTCTGAAATCTCATGTCTGTGTCAAAGTTATAAAACAGGCAGAGTTTTGGCTCAGAGCAGAGGAATTATAAAAGGGCAGGAGACAAAAAAATGGGTCTGAAATTAATGCTTAGAGAAAGTAATGATGGGGCAAACGCAGCCAGGTTCCAAGTGTAGAATATCTCTAATGCTTTAAAGACTAATAAAAAATTGACAGAATTAATCAGTTCAGTAGCAGGAATCAGCCTTCCCTCCTGTCCTGCTCTGCCAAGGGGAGAAGGGTGTTGTAGAAAATCAAAGGACCAGGGACTGAAAGGTGCAGGTTCTGCTTGTAGCTCCAAGTCCTTGGCTGACTTCAGGCATGTTGCTTTGTTTTCCTCCAACTTAAGGTCTATTGAATATACTGGGAAGAATAACAGTGCCTTCTTCAGCCCATGACTCAGTCATTAATGCAGATGAAATGCTTTGATCTCCATGAAGGATTGGTTACTCATGATAGGTGATGGGTATCCTACAGGCCAAAGGATGTTTGGCTTTGATCAGCAGTTTCTATATTATCCTCTTCTGGCAAATATTTCCTTGGAGCTAGACATGCCTCTTAACTCAGTTGGAAATAAGATGTTGTGTGTTGTCCTCATGATTATAGATTCAAACCATCAGCAGCAATTTACAGCTCTAAGTGCTTTTTTGATTATCCACTCTGTGAAGTGCAATGGGAGATACAAGTTCTTGACAAAGGGAAAACCAGCTCTGTGATGGATAATCTTACCAGAAATATCCACAAGCATCTATGAAATGTTGTCTATAACGTGGCAATCTGAGTGAGAGCAGTTTTGGCAGTGGGCACTATGGCATGATCCTCTTCAGAGCTGGAGTGGCTGCAAAGAGGGAGGCCACTGTCCTCATTTCATCAGTCACCTCTGTCCTAAACCAATTTCTTACACATCCCTGCCCAGCAGGCAGCAAGAAACGGGGTAGAATGACAAGCAGGAGATATTTATTCAGGAATAAACCTTATTCTAAGCAGTGTCTCCTTTCCCTCCTTTCCCAGAGCTGTAGGATGAAGTTCTTATTTGGCCCATTCTCTTTGCAGCAGAGCTCTTCTCCTCACTCACAGTGAACACCAAAGCATCTTTCACTCCTGACCCTTCCTGTCCTTCCCAGAGAGCTGTGCTCAGTCTGGGGTTTTGACAGGCTCAGTGCTTTAGCCCTCAGTGGCAGTTTGTATTTACATGAGGGGAACACTAATATTTACTTAAGATTATACTGTATTTCTCCTGACTGAGGGGAAGATTATGCAGCATGCTTTTTCTGTTTAAGAGGTGGGGAAGAGGGAATGGTCCCATGGCTTGTCTAAAGGACCAGACACTGTTCTGCTTTGCATTAAGTGTGGAAATTAGAGCAGAAGGGTGGCTGGGACTAGAAATAAAGTTGTCTAAAAGCAGTGGAAATGCATGCTGACATAATTTCTCAGGAAAAGCAACATGAATAGTGGAGGAGGAGAAACCTCTGGTTATCTTAGGCTTACTGGTTTGGTCCAGGGACCTCGTTCAGTTTAGCATTAATAGATACTTCTGCATAAATAAAGTTCTGCTTGTTCTTACCTGTGCTCTTCCATCTCCTGCTCTCTAGCTGGATGGGGACTGAGCCATTGTCTGTCCCTTGCAGTACTTTCCTTGCCTGGTTTTAAGCCACTGTCTTAGATTTATCCTTTCTTCACGTTGGCAGGGAGTCTGAGCCATCCCCCGCTGGTGTAGGAAGGATTCTCACATCTGACTCCCTGGAAACAACTCCACTAAGTTCAACTAGTGCTGATTTATACCAAATAAATGTCTGATTACATACTGAGGAATATAGAGAATTATGTTAATATTATATCAATATCTGAGCATTTATATTTGATAAAAATATGCTATATATTTGTTAGCTATTGATATATACTTTTAATATATTGTAGTAACACAGCAAAAAAGAGCTCTAGAAATATTAGAATAGTAAGGACTGTAACTCGGAGACAAGCATCTTTAACCCAAACATCACCAATAAATGCAATATTTTGAATAAATTGATAGCAAGCATTCCTTCTCAAAGCTAAAATACATTTTAAAATCTACCCAGTACCTCTTTAAATAACACTTATACAATCTAAGAGAGGAAATTCCCATACACTGAATGATGCAGATGTCATTTCGTTCTGGGCAAGGGCAGGAAATCCAATGGTAAGGCTGAAATTCTACCCTGAGCCATTTCTGCTGTGCCTCAGCTGTAATGAGTATTGTGCCAGTAAGAGCTACCTGGAGAGAGCCCTGCATGAGACCCAGCTGTGCCTCAGCTGCAGAGGTTGGGAGTCTCTTTTAACACCATAATGAACCTGACTGATGTTCAGTGGTTTTTTAGCCTCTGAGCCTTGGTTCTTCCCTTCAGGCTGTCCTGAGCTCAGACCCTTTGTCTCTTGCTGGCACAGGTTGGTGGCTGTTACAAAAGGTCTGTCCTTGCTCTGTTGTGCAAAGCCAACCAGACCAACATCCTTCTTCCAGGCCTGCCATAAAGCAGGAGCTCTATTTTAATTGTTCCCACCATCCAGCAGACAGGATTAGTTGCCAAGGCAAGTGCTGGCAGTGCCACAGACAACTGCTCTGCAGGTCTCACCAGTCAGGGAGTTGGACCATCCAAAGCCAGTATTGCCATCTGCAAACTGAACCGCAGGCACCAAACCACTGGCACACAAAATCAAATCATAAAAACAAATATAACAGAAATATTCTGGCAATAACAGAAAAGAGAGGCTGGGCAGCTGTCCCTTCAGGAGAGAGGCCCTCCTGTCATTCCATGTGAAATATTTTCCTTGCCCAGACAAATACTGTAATGACATTACCACCAGGCATGAGCAGTGCCTTGAACCGGGTGGGAAGAGACTCAGGGTAGGAAAGCCCAGGCTGGTGTGTTTCTCCAGAGACCACACACGTGCTGTATTTATGAACCAAAGAAACAAAAACCCAAGTTGTCTCCCTTTTATAAAATAAAAAATACCTGAATAACAGAACTGTGTGGTCTGGCAGTGCCTCCCTATCCTTTGCTTAACTTACTGGAGAAACAAACACCACCCTCTTTAATTTTTATCACTTTGCTCACATTTCTCTCTTGTTTAAGCTTTTAAGGGTAATCCTTGGAGCAAGCCTTTGAAGGAAGCACTGCCTTATGGTGAGTAATTACAATAGTCCAGGTTCAAGCAGGACTGATAAAGGACAGTACATGGTTTTAGTGCTTCACAGGTGGCCCTTGGCTCTTCTACTTCATTCCTGCAGCCTTGACACTTCAATTTGGGTGCACCTGAAGCTGAGGACAGCAAGGTTCCAGGGTTGCTGATGGTTTTGGTGCTGATTCTACTGTCTACTTTGGCTTTTCATCTGGAGAAAAGAGGTCTCCACACCTGCTACTTTTAATTCTTAATCTTACATTAGTAACCTCAGATGAGGCCTGTAGGATAGATGGTCACTACCTTGAAAAATCTCCTTGTATGAAGAGAGAAACCGAGAGGTGTGTGACCTGTCCAGCATCGCTCAGGTGGTGAGTGGTAACTGCAGGTGTTGTCTTCACTCCATTATAAATCGATCTCTACACCATCCCTTTAGTATCCCCATTCAGAATATGTTAAAAAAAGCAGAGTTTGCCTGCCCAGCCTTTTGGCATGATCATGTCTGGCTGGTGGTAAGTCCCATAACATTGGGCTCCTGCCAGCAGAGCACCAGCCATCCCCAGCTGGCAACCTCCTCAATCTTTCTTTGAACACCTTGTGCTTTGTTGTTGCACGTGCTTTTCTTCCCAGTTTGGGTGCATCCTTGCAAATGAAGTAGGTGATCTCTCCAGCTTCACTCTGGGGGGAAAAAAAAGCCAAATTTAAGGTCATCTCAAAGGGCCTGGTATATCTCCTGCCAAGTATTAAAGGACTATCCCCAGCTTCCAGCACAGCGTAGGGTACTGGGAGGATTCATCCACAGACTCATCAGAGCTCCAGAGGGACAATCATTAATATATTTTTTTAATTAGCCTTGGCTGGATTTTGCAAGGGTGGTTTTAATTAGCCTTGCTCAGCTATTAAGCACCTGTCCAAAGCCTGTCTGGCTGTGCAAAAGCGAGTTAAATAATTTGGGAAGGTCTGTGTGATGCCAGCCAACACACTGCTCATGAAACGAGCTGCTTAGGCCAGCACTGGCACTTCTATAAAGGAAAGCTGGTCCCTTTGAGCTCCAGGTCTATCTGCTTTTATCACTCTGCAGACTCTTGGGTCTAACTCCCTGACATTTACTTCCAGCTCTTTGATACTTCCCCAAATAAATAATTTGAACTCAAGAGAAGGGCAGTTCTTTTCTCAAGCCATCTGCAAATAAACCTATTTAAAGCTTGGGGTTTGGAGAAGCTCCCCAAAATCTAGTGACTTTTCTGACCTGAGCTTTACGTGTCTGCAAAAATAAACCAGAAAGCTTGTGAAAGCTAGAAGGTTTTTTTGCAACATACCCAGTTTTTCTCCTTTCATTCCACCTATAAAATACCTTAGGAAGAACATTTCCAGAGCTCAGGCCTCCAGTGTGAAGGTCTTAAGAAAAATTAGGACTGAAAAATGTGTCCAGAAGTACCTCACTTCAGAAAGGTTCTAAAAATGTCCAAAGATAAAAGACTAATAGAGGGGGGGAAAAAAGTCTCTGAAATTCACTGTCACTCCCAGAAGGTGTCCCAGTGAGGATCATCTCATTCCTTCTTGCTCCATTTTAAATACTTCATGTCTGATCAGCTTCTGACACCCTGAGATGCTGAGAACAACTCTTACTAATTTATCAAGTTGAAGTCAGTATGAACCAAAGTGAAATTAAATCTATCTATCATGTGCAAACCCCAGTCCAGTGCAAAGTTAAGATATCCTCTAATAAACCTGTTATGGGGGCAGGTGCAAAGTGAATCCACACAAAAAATACCTGTGCAAATTCAGAGCAATAGCTGGCGAGTTTGGGGTGGCAGATACCATTGGGGTGACATGAGAAGATGACAGAGAGTTGATTCCTTGGAGACTGCCTGGGGCCAGCAATAATTCCCAGTGAAACAAGATGAAGAGTACACAGAGATACTGTCACGTTTGGCCCATGGCTTGTGATTCCAAGAGTGCTGAAGTCAAACTGCCAGAAATCTGATAGTCTGGAATGTGTACTAAAATAAATATTTCCTCATAGGTATTTCTTTTGTCTGGGGGTTACTAGTCAAGCTGACAGGCCTACAAACCAGCATGAGTGTGTCACAGCTTTCATTTTGCAGAAATGTTTCACAACTGGCAGAAGAGACTGGTCAGCAGATCTTGCTAAACAAACCTGGCATGAAATCCACTGACATCTCACAAGCTTGGACGATGAGAAGGGAGCTCTCTGCACTAAGATGCCCTGACCAAGCAGTTACACTGAAATTTTGGGTTGGGAGGAGGAATAAAGAGGCCTGGAAACAAATGTAATGGGGGAAATGGGCACGTGCAGTGATGTCCATGTGCCATGGACGGTGATTCAGTAGGTTTTCTGAATTCTGAGATATGACTAACCCTCAATTCATGATGTGCTTTGAGATCCTGGGAATAAAACAGTACCAGAGAAGTATCTGCAGTTCTTAAAGAGTAAAGATGAAGCATGCAGCTAATCCATGGCTAGAAGGGATAACTCTTCCTACTGTTCTTCTGGTAGTGATTTCCAGCTTTCATGAGCTCAATCCAACATGAATTTAGGGCTAAGGCAGCTGAAGCTGGAGTCAAACCAGGTCAGAGCCAAAGCTTTAAGCCAGCAAATACTGTTTGGGAGCTTGTGTGCTGAAGTGAGCTTGTGCCTTTGCCCATGAGTTCGCATGCTGCTTGTGTGGTTCTGTGGTGGCCTGAGCTACGACTCCAGAAAGGACAGAGAATAAGTAGCTGAGGATGAATAGTGTTGTTTTTCCACAGCTCATTAAGTCTCTAATAAGTGACTAGCCGTGTTGCTTTTGGGAGGATGTTCTGTGGTTGCTGAGAAGATGGTTAATGTGTTTATTTGTATGTTGCAGTTTGGAAAATTCCTTGAATTGTATTTCTTTCTGTTTCAGTCGGGGCCTCAGTCACTGCAGGGGTTGCCAAGGCTGGTGAAAGGGAAGGCAGGCAGGCAGCAGGGGAGAAAGGTCTTTCCTCTCTCTGGTGTCATGGACACAATCCTACCTCACCTTGCACAATATTCCCAGATTTACAAAATCACTCTCGAGATCCAGAATGTGGCACTAGAGATTTGGGACTGATAGTGTTAAATCTGCCCTTAGAGGATGATGATGATGATGATGATGATGATGATGATGATGATGATGATGATGATGATGATGATGATGATGATAATAATAATAATAATAATAATAATAATAATAATAATAATACAGAAGGTTCTTGAAGTATTTCTCAGCCTTGTCTTCTTGCCACCAATAAAGGTCCATGGATAGAAACCTAGAACAACGTTGTGTCCATAGAAGTAGTTTACATTGATCTCTGTGCAAACACAGGAGAACAACTACCCAACTGCATCTAGATGGATGGGGAGTTGTAGTGAAAGGCTGAGCTGCAAGGTCATCTTACCACTCCCATGTGTCTGCTGGATGTCAGTTGGTTTCATCTGTTGCTTTCAAAGAATCTGAACCCTCTTGAAGTGTGAATGTGGGTCCTCATAGAGTGAATTTCCATGTAGTGCTTGTACTCAAGCCTTTCCCTCCACAAGAAGTGCAGCCAAGGAGTGGACTGTTGTTTTGTGATGAAGTTAATGCAGAGATGTCCTGCTGACTTGTCACAGGAGGTGAGCAAGTTGCTGAGGGTGTTGTGGTCACACAATGAAGGAGCTTTATATAGGCAGTCTTATTGAGTGGGATTCCAAGAGCACATAGCTGTTTCCCAGGACAATTCCATATGGATCCTGAGCTGGCATGTTGCAAACAGGTGCTACCCAAGCTAACAAACTGTCATAGTTGACATCATGTAGAGAAAGCAGATTAAGACCTCTGAGGCTTTGTCCTAGAAACACTTGCTTCTGTTCAGCTGTGAAGTGGCATCTTGTTTCTGTCTTGTTACTCAGTGCATGGTCCAAATCTCCCTTCTGACAGGACAGTGGAAATTGGGTGATAAAACAATAAACTGCAAGTTTGTCTGGAGAATGAAGCTTTCCAGCACATGAGGGAATGTGATGGTGTTTACCATCAAGAGATGATTGGAGGCCAGTTGGACAGAGAGTTCAGTGTCAAATGGTGATGGAGAACTGAGCACCATTTATGGAGGCTTTGAAAAGGAGTAAACAGGAAAGCAAACGTCAGAGAGGGAAAGAATTTGCCTTCAAAATGGATGGCCTCCAAAGCCATCTGCTCACAGTCTAATCATGATAATGATTTATTGTCTCCTTTGGGCTGACTTTAACCTCACTTAACTGCCAAATGCAGAGTATGGGCCTGCCTTGCCCCAGGGAAGACACAGCACAAAATACAGACTCGCAGGGGAGATGACAACCAGGGAACAAGCATAGGAGAGGAGCTGATTTTGCCAGGCATGGATCTTTGTCAGCCCTGGGAGGAATCTTTCCTACTTCCATCCAAAGTGACTTGTAATCTTGGTGGCCTTCAGCAAGTTATGAGCAAATAGCTCTCAAAGCCACGTGAGTGCCATCATGCAAAGGGCTGCATCCCTCCCTCCATCACTGGGAGCTTAAAACCACATTTAGAGGTAAACCAGTGCCATTTTCTCAAGCAGTTCTTGGGGGGAATTGGGCACTAAAGATGATTCATTAATTTATTTGCTGTAACTAATGTCTAGGTTCTAGGAATTTCTCCCATACATGTGGCTGTATCAGCAGTAGGAACGAACTGCTGTGCACTCATCAACCATGCCAGAACTTCTGATAGGTGCTTGGGTTCATTCCTTGGAAGGGGAAATGTGACAGAATAGCAAAGTATTGGGAATTCAGTGTTGCCAGAGCAATATTTCTGACTTCTTATTTCACTCAGTGCTTAACACCAGAGACTTCTTCCTAATGGGGAGACAGAAGTTTGTGGAAATGTCTACAAGTAAGGAGGGCAAGCCATGCAGTGACCTGGCACCCTGAATTTTCTAATTAAGAAAAGGCTTTGTGTTTCTTCCATCTGTATCCCAGTGTACTCACATACCTGTGGCACTCAACCAGTATCTCATGCTTAAAAACATGTAGGAGAAATAAAAAAGGTCCAGCAAAGACTAAGAGGTAGTGAGAAGTATAGAACCATATTGTGTAAAGAGAGGTTAAATAGACTATGACTGTTCTGCTGGGAAAAAAAAGATTAATGAAGGAGACAATAAAAGTCTATAGAATCACATAAAGCAGAGAAGAGGAATGAGGTAGACAGGATTTCTTGTAATCCCTGGCAAAGGAACATGCAGACCCCAGTACAGGACTATTTCTCTGCACTGTCGTGTGTTGACAAGAAGATTTCAGACATGTAGCCAACACCCTCAGAGAACAGAGTGGGAGAAGCATGTAAGCCTGGCTTTGCCCAAAGTGAATCAAGATGATATTCATTCCAGGAAATTTGTTTTCATTCACTGGAGAATTTAATTAGCCATGGAAGGAACTCTAATTACACTTAAGAAAGAAGTTTTGGGCTACATGTGACTGAAAGCCAGTCATTTTCTATTGTTGCAAAAGTAAACACTGGAGGCCTAGGCAATTTTTAGATCATCTGAGTTACAACAAAAATAACAAAGATGGATAAAGTTGATTCAAACTTAGAAAAAGAAAAAGAAAAAGAAAAAGAAAAAGAAAAAGAAAAAGAAAAAGAAAAAGAAAAAGAAAAAGAAAAAGAAAAAGAAAAAGAAAAAGAAAAAGAAAAAGAAAAAGAAAAAGAAAAAGAAAAAGAAAAAGAAAAAACAACAAAATATTTCCCATCAGCCTGCATCTCCTGGCAAGTACACACTTGCTAGCCAAGCTGCAACTTCACCGTGTGTGAAAGGAATTGTGATCACATCCGACACTAGTGATTTCCTTGGGACAGTCCCTCAGGAATGTAGGTCAAACTTGTACTCTGTACCTCTTTTTCTCTGAAAGTAGGTATTCCTTGGCTAGTAAATGGGCCAGACCCACAAAATAAGCAGGCAGTGGGGATTTGAGGATGCTGGAGAGAGTGCAACTTGATACACATTAAACTGCTTATTTCAAGTCTCTATAAAGAGATTAGAATGAATTACTGTAAATAGAAAAATCAAAGTCTAGGTTCCTCATTTGTTTTCCTGGCCTTGCCTTATTGCCTACTATAACCCTTCAAAAATTAAGACTTGAGACCCCAGAAGAATGATATTGCTTTAATAATATATCACAACATTCAAGCTAATACCATAAGGCTCAACAACCCTGCCCAGGGCAAGGCACTTTGCTTTCCAATGCCTCAGTGTTCTCCTCTCACTGAGGCAGCAGAAATCCTTCCTTGCCTTACAGATGTGCATGTGAGGCTTAATGATGCTTGATTAACGTTATCAAAGCACTCTGAGACCTTTGATAGGATATAGAAGCTCCCCAGATGCCAAAGAGTGCTCTTTGCAGATGAGTTAGGTCTAACCCAGTCCCTGTGTGAGCACACAGATGGTGTTATGGTGTTCCCATGGATGGTGTTTCCCTCGGTGATACTCTTGAATTTTGGCTATCAGGAGAGGTCTTTGGTTCTTGGCTACAGAATTGTGTAAGACAAACATCCTGAGGCTGGTGACCATCTGGAAGACTTTGATTAGTGGTAACATCTGCCTTTAGTCTCTGGACACCAGATGGGCAGAAAACAACTTAGTATATTGTCCAGGAAAGATTTGGGGGTTTCGGCTAACCTAGACAATCTGTTCTTCTGATAGCAGTTAAAGCAGCATTTTACAGTATATTGGTCTGTAGTGTGTGCCACAAGGTCCTGTGACTGGCTGTAATATCATCCAAGGTGGAATGACTTAGTATATGAGGGATGGAAGCTAAATTAAGAGAAACATGACATAATCTAGAGGGTAGTGCAGTATCCCAAATTATTCTCTGTAACATCTCCATCACCATCTCTGCACTCAGAGTTGTACAGTGTAGTGCAAAGAGAAGGTGTTGAATTGTCACAGGACAATGAATTCACAGGTAGCAGTGAAATGTGTTTCTGAAATGTGCAAACACTGCAGGAGAGAAGCATCCACTCAAACATCTCTTTCTGAGTTTCCAGTGAGAGCTTTATAAAGTGATGAGCACATTAACCTCTGAAGCAAGAGCATGTTTGAAAAGCTCTGATGAGCTAAGAGCAAAGAACGTTGCTTAACAAATTTGGTGGCTTTTTTTTAAAGAGATAACAAATAAATGGGAGTGGCTGGGGAAAGTCAAGGTTCAGGTAGAAAGCAAAGGTGCTGAGGAGTTATGTGAGGAGATAAATGATGTTGAACTTAGTTGCTAGTTTATCCTGGCTACATGATGGTTTTACATTCTGTATTCCCTTTGGGTTAATCTTTTTTTTTAACCAAATGACTGAATGTCTGTAGGAGGTACAGTGATTTCTTTATCTAAATCTGAGTGATAAAGGCTTGGAGATACCGTGCAATGTGTTATTTATAGCCTCCTAAATGACTTTTGTTTTAGCATGCAGGTAGTTTTATATTGTATTGCAATATGTTGGTAGTGCTGATGTTATTTGGTTTTGAAAGAATTATTACCAAGAGCCAGAGAGCAGAGTTTGCCTTCTGAGCAGCTCAGGTAGGTGAGCACGGAGCTGGGTGTGCTTCACACAGCCTGGACTCCACCAGTGCACTCGGACAACCCACAGCTCTGGCTCCTGCCCTTTCTGTCTGGTTCCTCTTAAAAGCATTTCAAAATCAAATCCAACCTTTCCTGTTTATGGATTCTCACACTGAACAGACGCCTCTTTTTTTGCAGGGGGGGAGGTAGGTTTCTTCCCAGCTTGATGTGACTTGTTATGAATTTCTGGGCTGTTGTTTTTGAAGTGGCGTGAAGATTTGCTCGTTTGTTTGAGATCTGTTCAGCCTGAAGAGCTCAGTTGCTGCTGAAGAAAGGAAAGCTTTGCTGACTTCTTCACATTCTCCATTAAAACCCTGCTTAGCAGAGATGCTCAGATCTTAGCTGCAGTTTAGGGCCATGATGTGCCAAGATCACTTCTTGGCGTGTTGGGTAATATTGGACTCAATGATCTTTAAAGGTCTTTTCCAATCTAGGCAAATCTGTGATTCTGTGACCAAAACTGTTGTTGTTTGATTAGTTTTTCTTTTCTCTATCTGTGTGTTACTTTCATCTTATCTTAGTTTGCAGATTTTGGGTGGGAAGAGACTTTTCTGGGGTTTTTTTCCCCACTGGATATATTCAGTACCTAACACAACAGTGATCACAGTAATAACAGACAATACTAAACCAAAGACTGAGTGAACAAATTAAAGGGATTCTATTAAAATTGTGAGATGAAATGTAACTATTTATAGTCTGTCTTCATACAGCTCTTTTTTCTGCATCAGCTCCCTGAGACCCAATCCTAAGATGCATTCATCAGGTGCCACCTTCCATTAATGGGCTTTGGATCAATTAATGAACAGTCAGTTTCATTAATTATTGATTCCACTGGGCCAAGCCTTGCAGAAGCAGGTGACAATAAATGCAAAGAGAAATCCTTCCTGTCTGTTGGAAGCAGGAATGTGGGATGGCAGTTATGGATTAGCTGCATAGTTAGCAGTTCTCAGATCAGGCCAACATGGCTGGAGATCTTCCAGGCCCAGGAAATTGATGCTTTATAGCAGAGTGGATGGGAGCTGACCACCCACTCTCACTATGCTTTATTTACACAGGAACAGTAATCCGGATTGCCTCTGCAGGGGTATGTGGAGAGATGCATACACTGGCCTCTGTCTGTGCTTAGTTAACCTCTTCATGGCCATTGCTGGGACTAGTCCTGTGTCTTAGCATGGGAAATCCAGGGAATTAATTCCACTACAGCCATGCTGAGAGTGGGGAGAAATGTGGCAGATCTGGAGGTTTCATTCCATCAGGTGTGGGGACCCTGGGACATCCTGCACAGCCTAGTTTTGGGCCACTCTATGGCAGAAACCTCAGTATCTCAGAACACTGCCTGAAATTTTCCTTCAGTATGAGACCTGTCAGATTTCAGTACCACTGGGCTGGACTCTGAACCAGATTTGAACACAAGCTCTGACACCAACCTCAGAATCTGTCTGGCTGCCAGTCAGGAGGAGCATATTTTTCAGCCAATTTCTCTTTAGTTCAGTGACCTACACTCAGTTCTCTACAACTTTGAGAGTTCTGAAGTAACAGCACTGACTCTGCAAGCCTGACCCCAGGTATACATGGCAGAGACAGAAATCAGAATCTGCTTTAGCTCCTCCTTGGTGTTTAATCCCAATCCCTCCTTTTGGAAAAGCCTTTCTGCCCTACCTAGTAGGGGCTCATTAAGGGATGGCTTTGCAAACAGAATTTTTGTACTGTGGCCAGATTTAAACCTCTGTATTTTTTTAATCCCTCACCATTTGCTTATGAACTGGGAGTAAAACTGCTTCCAATTAAAAACACACTAGTGCCCTCGTATGTGAGAAGTGTGCACTGCTGGCTGTGGAGGAGAACCTCCTCCAAGATTTCCTGGGGTCCTCTTTCTCAGCAGAACCTGGTTGCTCAGGCTTCTTGTTCAATGCTCCAATCCCTGTCCTTTACATTCCTCTTTCTCTTCTATTTTGCAATGAGGAGAGTTTATTCCTGTGCTCACTGCAGAGATGAATTCTAACAAAAAAGGATCTGAGTGCTTCGTGGTTTAACTTTGGGAAACTCTTCATCAAGAGCCATGGGCTTCCACTGCTTTGCTGTGGTTGGGCAGATGTTATCTTGTCCCCTCTTTGACTGTAATTCTTGCAACTGCGACAACACAGAAAAAGTGGCTCTTCTTGAGTTATGTTTTTCGTTGTGGTTTGGGGTTTTTTATTGTGGGCTCTTAAAAACCAGCTTGCATGCATCAGTGTTATTCCATCCTTCCTCTGCGAGCCCGTGTCCCTGTGCAGAGCCTGCTGCTGCAGAGGTGGGGACTCCAAACCACAGATGAGAGTAGGAAATGAATGTATAAACCAGAGCATTACCCCGGCGCCCGCGTCCCTGTGCCATACCGGGCAGGGGACACTGCCTGTCATCATCTCACCCATAAACCCCACTGGCAGGGGTTTCCATTACCACTGGGAGGTTCTCTGAATCCACCTCTGCAGAAGGTTTGGCTGAGTGGCATTGTAGGATTTGAGAGGGAAGAAGCATACAAGGTTTGATGGCTGCAAGGTGATGCTCTCTCATGCTCTCTGTTGGTTTACAGCTCTCTGTAAGTACACAGGAGAAAAAAAAATCAATTGGTTTCATTTAATATAGTGGAGTTTCTCAAAAAAATCACTCAGACTGCAAAGTGGATCAATCACTTCTGCTTCTTGGCAGAGGAAATACTAAACCAAATACTGATCTAATCCCTCAGCACTCAAACTCCCTTTGTTAACAAATTATTTCTTATCAAAGATATCCCACTGAACTAAGCACACACACACTTGAAAAATCAATTTTTGTCCAGCATACAGAGTGACAAAATTTCTCTCCTTTTACTCTTGATTAGGAAACTTCATGCATCTCCAGTAGGCTTGGGCTAAGCCAAGAGAGCCCCATGTGTCACCTGTAGTGAGTGGAGTGAGCATGGCACGAGTCTGATTAAATGGCACATAATCTAGTGGACCATGAAGCCTCTTCCACCAGCAAGTAGTAAGTTCAGATCCATGCTGGGCCAGTGCAGGAGTACTGGACAGGCTTTGGGAAAGGAGTCACTTCAGTCTGCAAAGAGGAAATATTTTTTGCTTGCTGGTGGCCTTGGCAGAGCTGCCCTGTTTTGGCTCTGAGCAGTGGGTGATGGGTTATTCCTTCCAGCAATACATGGAGACAGGGCACGTGGAAGGAGCTTTGTTAAAGGGTCTTGTGTCTGATGATGTTGCTGGGAAAAGGGACAGAGGAGAGAAAGCAAATGGCATCTGCTCCCTTGCCAGCCTGTGTCCTGAGCCAGAGGACACAACCATCTCCATCCCCTGAGAGACAGAGCGAGGGGTCAGTGACCAGTGGTGCTCAGCAAAGGCTAAGCCATGTTATTGTGGCTGGCGGTGTGATGTGGGGGGCTGTGATGCCTGTGGGGGCTGAGTCCTGCAGGGAGCAGAGCCAGATCCCAATGTTCACGTTCACTGAAGCCTTTAAGGCTGGAAAGTGCTCAGCCCACTGCAGGATCAGGCCTCATACACAGCACCGAGGCTGACCTCGGATGCGATTCCTGCTCCGTGAGGATGAATGTCCCCAGCTCTCTGTGGGTTGGGCTCAGCTTGAACATTGCTGTAACGTTGTCTTTGTTGGTTTAATTTTCTAATAACATATTTCACTGAGCAATGCAGCCAGACTGGAGCCATAACCCAGAACAGTAGTTGGCATGAACAACTCTACTGTATTTCTGACACTGGGGTCTTTTATAGCCAGGCTCTGATGGTTTCAGCACCAAGGCAATTGCAACCAAGTATTAAATATCCCAATTAGTGCAATTCACAGTTATCAACAACACTGTTTTTTTCTTCCAACATTCCCCAAGGACAAGAAAACGTTCTGTGTGGATCTGAAAGCTTCAGAAAGAGGAGGTGTTCAGCAGGAGGATGCTGCAGTGTTTAACACACGGATCTCCAGAGATGATTTGGGGCTGGGCAGAGGTAACACATCAGCTTTCTTAGACAGCCAAGGGAAAACAGAAGCAACAGGCATTGTTGCAAATGGCATGTGTTGGATTCTTGCTTGCAAAGAGCCAAGCTGAGAAATAAGAGAGTAGGTCTGGACTAGAATATATTTGCCCAGCAGAAGTCTGTATGGCTTCAGTGTCTGCTCAGGCCTCCAAACACAGGCATTTATCTTGTATTTCCACCTGCTTTGTGCAAAAGAGAAGAAGAAAGCTCTGAAAGTCTTTGTAGCCATGAAAACTTCAAGGGAAAAGCACAATAATGTTAAAAGTTTCTCCAGTTTAGGCTGTAAATCCAGGTGTGTTTCTGGCTGTGCTCTTGTGGGCTCTGCTCTCTGCCAAACCTGTGCATCTTCAGTTTGTGACTGTTACCCAACGCAGCCACATTAAAATGCTGTTTGCCCAAGTTTATGTCACTACTTTGTTCTAGATTTACCCAGAAAAAAAGGGGGGAAAAAAAAAATTCCTCCCATTTCCTGTCCTCTAACTTGGCCACCTGATGTCCTTCAGAAATGAGGGCACGATCAGCCACATGCAGGCTTGTGCACTCGTTATTAAGCACACCCTGCCAGGGAAATGCAGGATTGACTCCCAAGGATCAGTGATTAGTAAATGATAATTTTATCTCCATTTCTATCTTTAATTTTGTTTTCCCCACCTTCAGTTTCTTGCTCTGTAAAGCCTGCAAGAGAAAACACCACAGCTGCAGAAAGATGCTGGATTTCAAGAGTTAAAAAATGACAGTAAAAAAAATATAAAAAAATAGAAAATCATAACTGCCTTTTAAATAAACATCAGTGTTACTGATCCAGTTGTTTATGAGTCTCTGTTCCAGCCCATTTCACTGACAAAAGCCAAGTGAAATTAGTGTTTGATGCCTGGAAAGAAATGGAAAGCCATAGGGCTGCCATGAGAGGGGAAGCAGGGAGATAAACAAACTCTGATTGCGTGGAAGAGGTTGCGTGTTTGCTGAGAAAGAAATCAGTGAATCACAGGTTGTTTTCAGTCAGGAGAAAGAACACATCCTGAATAATTATTCAAGGAATGGGGACACTGAGGCACTTCAAGACCTGAGTGCTGCTTTGCAGCCCAAGGAGAGATGCTGCAGCAGGCTGGGGACCTGGGCAGGACCGTGAAAACACGGCTCAGTTCTCTCATGTTGCTCCTGAACGACAATGCCAGCGAGGTCCTTGTGGTCTGTTAGCTTTTGGGAGCCTGAGCTGATCAGCTTGAGCTCAGCACCATGCTAACAGGGTTCTAATGTCTTCCTGAGACAGCTGGCTTGTGTCAAGCCTGTGGAGTAGGAGACTAGGCTTGGATCCGAGGGGTGATGTGTAGTTGTCATCTTGGTTTCCCCGTGCCTCAGCTTCCCTCTGAAATTACTCCATGGCACAAAGCTTTTTGGTAGAGATACTGTGAGGATAAGTTCTCTGGTTTAGTATCTGAGCTCAATGGAAGTAGCTCCCTTCAGCTCCTGGTGTTCACAGAATAACTGGCCTAGCACTTCTAATCCCACCTGCAAGGACTGGACCTTCCAACTGACTTCGTACCTGTTCAGTAATATCTCTGAACCTGTCATTTTTTCTTGTCTCTGAATAATCCTACCCCCAACTGCTGCTAACTCAGCCTCTTACAATTCCCCAGTCAAGGAATCTGCAGCCACTTCTAACCTGCTCCTGCCTTGTGCCTCTTCTTTTGGGGTTCTTCAAAACTGCACTTCCCAGGCCATGAAGAAATCCCTGGTCAAGATGAACCCTAGCCTGAATGTGGAAGGGGAATGCAGTGGGAGGAAAGGAAATTAGGGCCTTTGATCTCTTATTTCATCTGGAAGGCATTGAGAGCCAAATGTTTTTGAATAAACAAGCTTTTGGAGGTAGGGAGTGAACAGATCCACATGGATTGGGTGGGGTGCTCTGTGCACGAGCCGACGTGGAACTGATGTGAGGAAAGCAATGGGATGTTTCCCAAGCATTCCCCTGCCTGCTGATGTAATCTCTCATTTGTCATGTGCCCTGGCTAAGGTTGATCTCTATACATGCCAAGGATGAGTGGAGGCAGATTTGCTGTCAAACTAACATTGGAAGAGACCTCTGGAGGTCTCCAGTCCAACCTACTGCTCAAAATGGGGTCAGCTTTGGGGACAGAACAGGCTACTCTGAGCTTTGTTGAGCTGGGTTTTGAAAACCTCCATAGTTGGAGACTGTACAACCTCTCTGGGCAAGCTGTTCCTATAAATGATTGTTGGTGTGATGAAAAAATATCTTTTAATTCAGTTTGAACCCCTCTTATTCCATTGTGTCCATTGTCTCTTGTTCTCCTGCCATACACCACTGCAAGGAGCCTGGATCTGCCTTCTCACTGACTTCTCTCAGGTATTCTGAGTTTGCTATTAGCCACCCTCCAATTTTTTTTTTCTCCAGGATAAACAAGTCCAGCTCCCTTGGCCCTTGTCTCTCTTGCTTCTCAGTAGATTGTGTCTGGAAAGAGGCAGCTGAAGGCACATCCTGCTCCCTTGGTGGTGCAGGGAGTGTGTTCTGGGGTCCTCAGATGAGGATTTATAGGTTTATGGTCAGGTTAAGGCAACTACAATGGGTGATCAACACACCAAACAAGAAGTAGAGGAAGGAACTCTTCCCCACTCCCAATCCTGCCATCTCTCTGCCATGATCATGTGAACTTCACCTCTTTTAGGCTCACCAGTCTTCACCCTGGTGATCTTTGAAGTTACCTGTATAGCTCTTTTGGAACCACTACCTGGTGATCAGGTCCCCAGGTGGGAGACATGGATTTCACTCAGGCATTGCCCACTTCCACAGGCTCCTACCCATCACCTCAGAGTAACTTCTGGGGCTACACATGGCTCTGGGTCTTTTGTGGTTGTGTCCTGCTCTTTTCCAAAAGCAAATGGAGCAGAGAGCTGTTGCTGGTGCACTGCAATGAGGATGAAGTTCCTCTTGTCACAGCTGGAATTAAAATCAAGGTCATTTTACCCCTTCAGGTTCCTCCTTTTCATCTTGGTCCTTCCCCAAACAGGCATCTCTCTTATTTAGTGACCCCAGTGTTTAGGACAAGTGGGACAGGACATCTCTGCCTGATGGCTAATTCCACCCAGGTACAATATTTATGTATTCCTCGCTGTCTCTCGCTCTCTGGGACCCTGCATCTTCCTGACCACTGCATTTCATTTGTCTCAGGTTTTAGAATTTATTTCGGTGACTCCAGCCCTGATGTCTGAGCCTGGCTGAAAATAGCAACTCAGTCTGATCTTATCTGCAGCTATTAGAGACTTCAATTATATCCTCCCGGGACGATCTGTTACTCCTAAGAAATTAGATCTTGGTTATTGTTTTCTTACCCCTCTCCCTGTCCTCATAAACCTTCCAGCTACGGGTTTTGCTTTGATGAAGCTTTTCAGGAGCCACATTGGACTTTTATAAAGTGTAAGATAATCAGGCCCTTCCCTGGGTCCCAGAGACCTTTGAGAGCTTTGCTTCACAATGCCCTGGGAAGAGGTAATGTTGTTAGCAATTTACTGAGGGAGAAACTGAGGCATGGAGTTGTTGTTAGTTTCATTTTAAGAACTATTTCCACTGGATTCTGTTGGAATGATGGGCACACAGCATGTTAAGAACTTGGAGAACTGCAGAACATGGTTTGGTTGGCCTGCCCATGGCTACAGACTAATCTGGTGGTAGGTTCCAGGTGTCCTGACTATAATTAATTGCTCAGTTCGTCCTTTATAACAAAGAAGTGACCTTGCAGGCTGCGTGAACCATGTTCAGCACCAGTATCTTACTGCTCCAGCACTCCAGAGTAGATGTCACTTGGTGGTTCCAGGAGTAACTGCACCTTGAGGGGTAGGTAACCTGGCTAAGGAGCTGCCTAACCTGACTCTTTAAATCTGAAGGTGTGGTGAGCAGGCTGTCCTCTCTGTTAACAATGCATGGCCAGGAGATCTTCTCCCTTTTGCCAGTAGCAGTGTCTCTTGCTGGGCCACCCTTTTGCCATTCAGTCACATCACCCTGAGGGAATCTCTCCTCTCTGTCTCTCTACAGCCTTCCACAGCCATGGTCTGCTATAGGGCAAGGAGAAGCAGCTGAGTGACCCACCACCCTGAAAACCTTTGCAGAGTAGTACGTTAGATGGCAGAGAAGAGAAGATAAAACCCCACCAAACATCTTACTAGCCAGGAGCCCCTATGAAATTAGGGATTAGGAATGGTAAAAAAAGCTAAAATAGCTATAACTTTTCTATTTTTTTCTGTGCAGCACCTCATATTTGGGAAAATCCCTGTGTGGCTGAAGGTTCCTCTAACTTGCAGGCAAACTCAGCAAGATTTGCTTTTAGGAAGGGTCACAGTGTAGGATTCCCAGAGAAGCCACTTGCTAGGGACAATGAGAGAGTGGCTGCAAATGAGGGCAGAGAAGCTGAGAAAACTGCACACACAGGGGTGAGGTGTGTAAACTACAAAAGCTACAGAAATCAGTCTAAGTCTGGGTGAGCTCCTGGCCTCCTTGATCACAGCAGAGCCATAGACCCAGGCCTGGAGCTCAGCACGGTGTATTTATAGGAGTGGTTTTCCAGTGTGGAGAACACTTGTTTTATTGAGGTCAAGGCATGGAAAGAAAGACAAATATATTAGACAAGATAAAATCAGAAAGATTAGTCCTAAAACTGCAGTTCTTAGCACCTCAGTTGTTGGTTTGTTTTGCAATCAAGATCTACTATCTCTGGCTTGAGTCCTTCCCTAAAATAAATATATAAAGTAAATATTTGTAACTCTTGTGGCTGGGATCTGTTCTGGATAAATGTTTTTGCAGTGTCTTGTGCTGTGATGCCTCAAAGCCAACTGGAACCATTTGGCTCCATCCCAAATCCATTGATCACTGGCAACAACAACCTTTTCCCTTTATTTAAAGCAGACAGAGTTGTTAATTCTCCAGTCCCCTCTCTTGCTTATGTATGGTGCACTTTGCACTAGAAGCTCTTTGTGTGCAACTCCTCTACTTGTCCAACACTTTAGATTTCAATATTGCACACCAGCCTGCTGCCTGGAAAATAAACAGATGCTGTAAGAGGACTCACATTCCCTGGATCTTGGCTGTCAAGCAAAGCAGGGGATGACATGGACCTCTAGAAGGTGGGGCTTGTGGCCTGAAATGACTAGGTGTTCCTCAGCCTCCTTGCCAGCTTGCTGAAGGACACTGCTGTGACTGCCTTGGTGTCTGCAGAAATCAGAGCCAGAGTGATCAACAAATAGTGGGCAGCAGAGCTTGGCTGTGTGGGCTTGTGGCTTTTTGAGTTTTCATCAAAACATGAATCAGTGTCTAGATTTTTCCACTTTTTATTTTTTCCCCCCACCATGTTTTCATTGAAACTGATCGCAAAAAAAAAAAAAAGGGAAAAAAAAATGAGAAAAAGGAGAAAGGCTGGAAAATATGGCTGAAGGTTGGATTTCATGTGATATTTGTGACCTGGGTAGAAAAGCATAAGGCTGGAATGAGGCTGGAGCTGTCCCACTCCATAACCACTGAGGCATAAATGAATATTCCTGCATTACAGCCTGCCTGGACAGAAACCCTGGCTGATGTGAGTGGGACCCTAGGCAGGGCTAGAACCAGGCTGGGACACTGGTGTGGAAGCCCACCATGACCCTGCTTTGTCTGGAGTTCACATATCTAAGCAGCAATAGGGGCAAGTCCAGGGGTGGGACCCGATTCTCAGAGCTCCTCAGTGTTTCCCTGGAGGTGCTGTGCTGTTTTACTGGGTGGTCAGAATTCATAAGGACATTGGAATCTGACCCAGAACAAATATTTATTTCTCCTGGAAAAACACATAAATATTGATAACTCATTCCTTTTACAAAATGCTTTTAAGACTCTTTGAATTTCAGCATCAAATGCCAGGTGAATATTCTCATTAAAGACAGTGAGGAATTAGTTCCCTACCCCAGCAAAAACTTGCCTGAGAAGCTCCTAGATTTGATCAGTGTGTTGATAATTTTTAACTGGTTTTATTTCTACATAGTCTTTAATCAACCCAAAAGTTCAAGAAGGTGTCTCACACACAGACATTTTTTTGCAATTGAATCCTCCTTTGAATATTTTGGGAGAGAGTTTCCCTTAGGAAAATGAAATTTAATAACTGGCATCAATTGTATTTTCAGCTGATGAAACCAGGAGGAGATTGAAAAGGGAGGGGGCTGGGGATTGGGGGTTTTGGTTTGGTTTTGGCTTGTTCTGTCAAAAAATGTCCACTCCATTCAAAAGCTATTTCTCTTCCACCTGCCAATCCTCCCACCACCACCAAAGTCCTTTGATGTAAAATTTCTGGCCAGTTTAACCACAAATACACACACACAAGAAAAAATCATCCAAAGACTTTGGCAAATCATAACTGCATTATTATTTTTTTTTCATAACAGGCACAGTGAGTTTTTTAATAATCCCAAATTATTGTAGCTCCCAAATGGTGTCTAAACTTCATTATCACACTCACTAAAATGTGGCTTCTCACTTTTAGTGTCTGTTTTGGGGAGTTTTGTGGGCTTCAAAGGTTTGTCTTTAAAATCTAGGTGGGCATTATTAATCATTCATTAATTAATCCTCAAGAATTCCTGCAGAATTCCATTTCTGAATTGGAAAACTGTTTTCCTTTTTGCCCTGATCATCCATTTGAGTCTGTGTTAAACAGCAGACACTTATTAGAGACCACAGTTAGATTTTAGTCATAAACAATTGGCTTTTGACACTGCTTAGGTTCCTGCTTTGATTCCTTTTTTTTTAAATCAAGAAATAAATCCAATTATGTGTTCTTAAAGGCAGACAGTGACATCTAGTGACTGCATTGTACAGGGCAAGCAAACAGGAAAACTATGGAGAGTTCCAAATTGATTACCTGGCTTCAAAGGTCGGCTTCAACAGCAAATTTGAAAGTTATTTTGAATTATTTAATTTAAAAAGAAAAGGAAAAAAAAGTCATTTTAAAGCTTTGTAGCAAAGATGCAAAAAGAAGTTTGCTATGTGTATGTGAAAGATTTTAATGTGAATGAAAATGAATTAAAAAATAATAATAATTAGAATACACATTTTAATTGCCTGCAACTTCAGTGCTCTGTGGCAAGGGAATGGTACTCTGGACACTTCTCCTTGCTGAAACTACTTGGATGTGGCTTTCCAGGTGTGGCATATCATCTTCTGCACAAAGAACCTCAGGTGTGGCCACTAGACACTTGAAAACAGCTGGTGTTTCTCATGGGCTTCCTCATAGTGAAAAGACACAAATCCTAAGCTGCTTAAGATGTGCTAATTTTAGAGGTTAGATGCATCCTTGCTGTGAATTTCTGAGTGTTTAGATCCTGAGATGTCTTTGCCTTCAGTGAAACAGCAGCAAAAACTTTCTGTTGCAATCTTAACTTGAGTTTAAATAAATCTTCATTGGATCTCAGTGTTTTAAAGTTACTAATACACTGGAGAAGTGTTTTTATTATGACTTTTCTGTGTCTCTACCTCAGCAAATACAATATAAATACTTAATCCAAATGGCACTGAGCAGATGGGTTAAATGCTCACTCTGGCCTAGTGTATCTTTTGCTTTCCTCTTAGAAACTAATCAATAAGTAATGTATTAAATTTACCAGAGCTTTCCATGTGCTAGAGGTGACTGGGATGCTTTGAGACCATAGTATTAAAAGGGAAAATACCTCTTGGTTTTCTGCTCAGAAAGTGTTCTTTGTTACAAACACCTGCAAGAAAAATCTTAATCAACCATTGAAGAAACTGCTGGTGAGAACCAGGACACTTGACTCAATAACTTGGTTATATGCAGAGTTATTTTGTGCTTCTGGGTTTAAAGAAATTGGTTATGTAGCTAAAAACAGAGGTGTTGCTCTGGGCTAGAGGCTAAAATGTGCTTCCAAGGTTTTGGCAGCAGCAAGAACATGCTCATTTTAAAGAGAATGGACTAGCTACTTCAGCAGCAGCAAGTTAGTGCTGAAATGATTTGAACAGATGTCACACTGAAAATAATTGCAATTTTTTGTCAGAACATTGCTAGTATTTTGCTTTTTTAACAGGATTATAGCCAATGGTGTTTATTGATGTCTAACTGCTTAAACCTAAGACCACAATCAATATACTTTTTGTCAAAGAACCCCTTTTTCTGACAGCATTACAGTTCAAGTCATGCCCCTATATTGCTGCCAATGTGAAATGAGGATGAACAGGTACGTGTATTTATGTATACTTGTGTGACCCAGTGGTATTCCTTCCAGGCTTCATAGCTCCTTAAGGTTTCTGGCACGCTGATTAGTCATTATTAATGTTAACTAAAGCATTTATATGCAATTAAGACTGAGCCAATCCTCTGTGACTCTGACAGTGGCATGATAAAATAACCACACTTGTATTTTTAACTGATATAGAATATAACAATCACCTCTACAGCAAAAGTCTTTTATTAAAAATCACAGCACACAGATCCTTTGGCCGGTGAGGGCATACAGGAAAGGACATAAATACAGATACAATATGCTTATGCAATTAACAGGAGTGTTCATCAGCACAGAGAGCTGCAGCTTGCTAGCAGTTTATTTCCTATATAACTGCTGAGCAAATCAAACCATGTGCCACACCCCAAACGGTCCAGTGATGTGGCTGCAAGAAAAAAAAAGTGCAATTTCATTCAATCCTTTAAAAGCCACTCAGCACAGTACCCCAGGCTAATTCTGTTTCATCAAGGCACACTTCTTATGTAGCATCCTTCAGCTCCAGACAGGCTATAAACAACAGACTGAGCCACTGCCAAGTTTTACTAGACATCACCTAAATAGTCTGTATTAGAAAGTCAGAACTGGCACATGATGCTGGCATAGAGTAGCTCCAGTTCCCAAGTAAAAGCATATTTCACACAGGTACCTGTAGCAACAGATTTGAGTCCTGCAGGGAGTGTGTTCTGAGTAAAAGATGTAGCAGGGTAGGTGTTGACAGTTTGTCAAGCACACAGCAAGACCAAAACCATATTTCAACTCTGATGCTGCAGCTGAACAGAAATTAAATAGAAATACAACTCTTCAACCACCTTCCCATGCTGCTGGGTTTAATCACATCTGCAAAGCCAACACAACCCTGGTCCCCAAAACATTAGTGTTAACAGATAGGAAATACAAATGTAAATGCTCAAAAAAATCTGAGGCATTTCAACTACTGAAAATGTAGCATTTGTCAGAAGTCTGGCACGCAGAAGCTGTATCTGGGCAAACAGGAACAAGGCTGGACACTCAGAAAAGCAAGTTTCAAGAACAGTCACTTCTGAGAGGGTTTGGGGTTTTTCAGTCTTGAGCTGACTATAGGAATTCTTGGAAGCCTGAGGGATTTTTCAGTTAGTTTATTTAGTATGGAAATTAACATTTTAGCTCCTTATTTTTACACACTGAAGTAATTAAGCCATGTTGCATGTAACTTAATCACTGGGAAATAAAGTCAACTTTCTAGTTGAATTTATGCCACTGTCAGCTTTAAATATTTCAGTATCAAGTCTTAGATACAATCAGGGAGAGGACATGTCATGAACAATTAATTTATCTGCTGTATCTGTTGGCTCTGGTAGAATGCTAAATGCCTGATTTAAAAAATAATTTAAAAAATAATCTGTTTAAATAATAACAAAAAGCTCAAGAGTGTTACAGATCAACTCAGTGGTAACCCTGAAAGGATACCAACATCAGCTTACAGGCTTGATGCAGTTGCCTAAGTTATGGTTAAGAAAAGAAAAGCTGAGGTGATAATTTTTCCCCATACTAACAATAATATTAAAAATGCAAATTATTTATGTAGAGAAAACTTGGAAACCAGCAGCTGAGCTGCTGGCCAGAGGTAATTCAGGGTGCACCCCCTTTTCCTGACACTTGTGGGAGAAACTCTTCAAAATAATGTCTTGACTGTTATTTGTGGAATGTTTTCCATAGGGTGAAATATCAGATGGAGAACCAGCATTTTTCCACCCTTAATTTTGCTAGCAATTTTTTTTTTTGAGGGGTGGGGATGAGAGTTGTGGGCTGGGAAAATCAAATTCAACGCTGGAAATAACTTCCATGAACAGAGTTATTGGGAGAAATGGGTAAACAGCAGATTCTTACCAGCTTGAGAGACTTCTGATCTGCAGTTCAAATCCCAGTACCTTAAATAATGGCTTGTACAGCAATAAATTCAAGCACTGCTTGATATGTAATTCTCATGGACATTACAGTACCTCCTGAAACTTCAAATGACATTTAACTATCTTATTTTTCCTATACATAATACATTTTCAATAATTATAAATAAATACTCACATTACAAGCATTTAATCACATATATACACACAATACTAATGAACCCCAAATGGCAAATAGATATTATTTGTTTAAAATGCTAAAACCAATTTAAATTTCTGGTAATCTTGTTAAATTCTTGGTTTGGAATAGTATACCTTGCTGAAAAGCACATCTGCCTATCCATCAATACATAAGCATGCATTAGAATGGACACATGCTAATATAACTTTTTTTTTTTTCAGTATCTTAAATTTGTTTTAGAAGGAAGTCAAAGATTTGTTCAAATTTTCAAGACAGAGAATTACAATTCTCTGCAGAAGACTTTTCTTAATTCTCAATATTTTAGTTAAAAGAAGATAATAATAATAAAAAACCCCAATATTTGATTCCTTTGGTATGAATTGCTAACTTGTTAATTTAAGAAACAAAAATACAGAGATATTGGCACCTTTCTCTTTTTTTTTCTTTGCAATTTGTCTCTTCCTGCAGGTGGGAACAGACACTGACCTAGGGAGAAGAGGAAATGAAATTGTATGAAAGTGCAGTGTGCAACCAACAGTTAAACTGTAAGTTTAAGTAAGAATGTCCTTCAGGCATAAAAGTGACAACTCTGCTTATACTGAAAGATCCATAGCTGACAAAAGTGACTGGAAGTCAGTAGCTCTGTGCTTGTACTGGGGAAAAAAAGAGTATTTCTGTGTATTAGAGCACCTGCCATTCAAAACTGTTTGAATTCCAGGCTCACCTAAAGCTCTGAAGAGGAGCAACATGGTGAAACTGTGCAAGTGATCTGTCCTACAGCCAGGAATGTCCTGTCTGCATTTACTGCTCCGTACTGCCTGGATGCTGACAGGCTCTGTCAGTACTGGAATTATTTGTAGTGTAGACAGGACTAAGGGGCATAATCCCATTTCCTGACACATCACTTGAGCAATTAACTTAGACCTCCTGTAAAATTATTTGTAGTTCCACTGTAAAGTGCTATTGGAGAGGAGGAGGGAATTCTAGACACAGTTTAGCTTCAGGCACCTAAATGTGACTGTTGAGGGATTGGTCTCCTTAGATTGCAATGTTGCTCCTGGAAAGTGAAACAATGTTCTACTCAAAGAGGAATTTGTGGGGTGGAGGAACCTATTTCTCTTGACTGCATGCAGAGTTTACTTTCTTAGCTGAGGTACCCACGTTAGAGCAATCCTGTTTGAACTCCAAACAGCTCCCACTGATTTAATCCTGCTATTTTACAGAAGTAACCCAGAACAATATAAATCTGAAGTCTACAATGTCTGACCTTGTAGTAGTCACTGAGATTACCTACTGTTGGGAAGGGAAATGTTTCTTCATACACAGTGTGTTTGGAGGATAAGCTGAGAACAACACTTATGCCTAAGAACTGAAGGCTAGCTTTTTAGCATAACTATTTGCCCCCAAAATAAGATAATATATTCTATATCTGCCAAATACCATAACTCATCCACCTTTCTAAATATAGACTTTGTAGCTGCCAGATAATTTATGTACATGATGTCTTTAAAACAACAGAAAGCTTAGAGACAATTTACACAGAAAGTCTAATAATTCCATTCTTGTATATGAGAGCACTCAGCAAAGAACAGACTCTCTCTCCCTCCCCTTAATGTGAATATCTGAGGTAAAACTCTCCCCTTTACTCTCCTCCTCGTGTCAATAACAGCTACCAGTTCCCACTGGCAACAGCAGCTCTATTAGAATCTTTAAACCTGGCCAAACTGACACTTGTTCCTTGCCAAGAAATAAGCAGCAGATGCTAGTTCCACAATCTTACAGACAGCATAAAGGCCTGTCATCATCTTTAGCAAATAAATCCTAGGGCCTGTTAAAAATCTTCCAGCAACTTTTCATCCAAGTTATCACCCCCAAATTTTCTATACTCTCTGTATTTTGCAACCTATTATTTGCCCTCAATCCTGTTGCAGGAGCCTTCCCATGCTTTTTGTCATCTATTTCTTTTTTTTTGTTTAACATCTCTACATCATGCCACATCAGTAGCTCTTAGGAGTTTCAGGGTTTCATTGATCGTGACATAATGAATCGTGCAAAATCTTTTTGAATAATTTTTAAGCCCTAGTTACTGGGATTCTCCCCATGTAACAGTAACCAAGCACAGAGTGTCCATCAACTTTCTGCCTTTTTCTTCCTCAGGCTTTCACGGGATGCCATCCTTCCTTTGGCAACACTGTGAAGGAGGTACTCCCCAGTCATACATGTAGGAAAGCCTGAGCTTAACCTCCTCCTTACAGAGCTTTCCTTCTTTAGCCAGGGTCTGGTGCTTTTCCAGCATGTCCTCGATGCTTTGCTTATGAGTTACTATATACTTATTGTTGCAACCTCGTGACTTATATTCAGTGTCAAAGCGAGGGTCGTGCACTCTCTTCACATCAATGGGAGCCAGCCACACCCCCAGGGAGACGTCTTCGCTCTGCCACAGGTTCAGGTAGTCTCTGCTGAGCCGCAAATAGCGCACCAGATCTGCAGAGATCACGTAACCACCACCCAGAGCATACGGGAGATAGTAGTCACAGAGCACCCAGGCGCTCTCTTTCCATTTGCCACCAGATTTCACTCGACCACGGCCAGAAAAGAAGCCCCAATAGAGGCGATGCGGCTCCTTGGCTCTCAGCTCTTCCACGAGCACATCCAAGCGTACGAAGGTGTCGTCATCGGCCTTCAGGGCGAACTGGAAGTCCAGGTGCAGATCCAGCCAGACGTACGTAGCCAGGACTTTAGCAGTCAGGTTCTCGTAGGAATCCCGCAGCTCAGGCAGGAGGAGGAGGTCTCTGTGCCGGCTCTGCTCCAGCTCCAGGCTGCGAAGCTCCTCTGCCCCGAGCCCAGCCGTCCCGATGACGAAGCGGCTCCAGATGTCATCGTGAGGGGGGCGGCCGGCGGCCGAGAGCCACGTGCTGCGGATGATGCTGCGCCGCTCGCTGTACTTGGGGCCGCTGGTGATGAGCACGGCCAGGAAAGCGGTCTCCTCAGGGGAGGGTGGTGGGGCTGCGGGGAGAGGCGGCCCCCGGGCACCCCGCAGCGGTAGAGCCGCGGGCTGGTTGTGCGGGAGCCCGCGAGGGGCTGGCAGAGGCCGCAGGCCCTCCGAGGTGCACTTGGCCAGGTAAAGCAGGACCACGGCGAAGAGCGAGAGGCCGCCCAGGCCCAGGGCCGTCTTGTGGCGGCAGAACAGGCGCAGCAGCTTCATGGCCGCGGGGCCTCGCCGGGGCGAGCGGGCCCGGCCGGAGCCCCCTCCCTGCAAGGCCCCGCCCCACCCGAGGGTTTAGGCGGGAACGGCAGCAGCCCCGCCCCGGAACGGGAGAACGGTTTATGGCTGCCGAGAGGGGACAAGCTTCCTGCGGGAGCCCTCACCGCGCCTCGCCGTCCCTCAGAGGTGGCTTCATGTCTCCTTCCTGCTTTTTCCCCGTCTCCTCGGGGAAGCGCCGGCTCAAGCCGGGAGGAGGAGCAGCGGCTCCGTCTTTACCTCCCCGCCGGGTCTCCGCCGCCGCCCCGGTTTAAGCAGCGGCCGCCGCTTCCCCCGGCGCCTGCCTTGTGGGGGAAAGGGGCAGGAGGAGGGGCCGCGCCCGGCACCACCTGACCGCGCACGGCGGCGCCTGGCGGCGGCCATCTTACAGCAGGGCACGCGAGGCCGAGACGCTGCCATTTTGGTTGCGGGCGGCAAGTGGCGTTTGAGCTGAGGGAGGATCTGCGCCTCGCTGGCTGCGCTCCCTGCTCTCGTGGACATCTGGGTGCGTGGCAGTGCTGCCTCAGTGTGGCACATGTAGTCTTGTGAAAGGAGTTGAGTGTTAGCTACTAGCTGTTCTGATTTCGTGAGGTTTGTTAGCGGCGCGTTACGTACAAAAGGCGGTATTTTAAGAGCTCCCAAGCAAAGCAGATGAACGCTAAGTACAAAACTGGAGATGTACGTGTAGGGACCTGACAGGGAATGAAAAAAGTTCCTTCGCGCTTGGAAGAGAAGGTCTGCTTTATTATTAATTGAGGTAAGGAAGAGCTCTGAGCAAATAACGTTCAAATCTTTAGCACCCGGGGTTTTGCCCGCTCTTTTTACGGGGTCACGGTGACTGCAAGACCCCGGCAGCAATAGTGGGTCTTGAGGGAGCGGCTGTGAGGGAAAATGGCTGCCGCGAGCGCAGGAGGGCGCTGTCCTGTCCTGCCCCAAGATGGCCGCTCCCCGCCCCTCAGCGCGCACGGCCTTTTGACGGAGTTCCTACGCAGCGCTGGCCCGCCCCGCTCTCCTCCCTCAGCCCCTGTCTCAGGCGGGAGTGGGCCTGGGGTCCTCCGCGCCGGTTGCCGTCCTTCCGTGAGGGGAGTGGGGCGAGGGGGAGCGAGGCGGACATTGGGTTCCCAGCGGGCTGTCACGGTTCTCGGAGGCTGCGTCCCCCCGCCTGCAGGGAAGGGGCCCCGTGAGCGCCCGGAGCTCTCGGTGAGTGTGTGTGGCCCGTCCTGGAGCCGGGCCGGGACAGTCACTGCCCTTCGAGCCGGGCAGGGCAGCCCTGGCCGGGCTCCCCTTCTCCGGTGAAGCGTTAGCCGTCTCCCCTCGGTCCGTGCCTCCTGGCCCGGGCAGGGCGGGCACTCCCTGCCTAAAGCTCTGCCATGCCTTGGGGCTCTCTGCGTTTTGTGCTCCTCGATACTCTCTCTGTCACGCTGCGGACCTTTTCCCTGTCCCGGCGATCTGCCAGCTCGTATGTGGCAGCGATTTTCATGCACCAACAAGCAGGTCAGGAAGGGTCCGCCCCTGGGGCTGCTTTTCCTGCCGGCTGTTTCCTGTGTGTTTCCAGCTTTCTTTATGTGGTGATATTTGTAATCGTATTTCCCTCAGTCATCCTTCTCCAAAAAGAGCTTTACATCTTTCAGCCTTTTTTTTTTTCTTTTCTAAAGAGGGGGTCTGTTGAAATCTCTGGTAGCACATTTGGACAGTGAGTGTCATGGGCTGGCTTGACTTCTCAGTCAGTGCTTGAGTTTCAGTTGCCAGGTCAGCTTATGCCATAAGACCTGAAGACAGTTTTCAGAGCAGAACTAGGTTATTTAAAGGATTTATCTTCCAAAGTCCTCTGACAGAGGTTACAATTGTGCAGACTGAAAACTAACACAGATTAATTTGTTGCCATGGATTTATTATTTATCAGGCTTTTTTATTCTTTCACTGCAAAGATTTGTGTGTGTAGGTTCTTCTGAATTTTAGGAGATGTTTTATTTGTGACATAATATTCTAGACTTTAATTTGCATATGCTTTTTCCTTTTTGTTTTTAGATCATTTAATCCATTCACAGTGATTTAATCAGCCAATACTTTGAATAAAAACGGGAAAATGATGTCAAGACAGGCCTTTCTCTGCGGTTTGGGATCTCTGTATTTGTCCCTTCTGTTTGTATTTCTTCTTATGGATGTTTATGCAAGGCCTGCAAATAATTCAGCCCTCAAAGAAAAGCCAGCTGACAGTAAAGATGAGAATGAGATCTTGCCCCCAGATCACTTGAACGGGGTCAAAATGGAGATGGATGGACATCTTAACAAAGAATTTCATCAAGAAGTTTTTCTAGGAAAAGAGATGGAAGAGTTTGAGGAAGATTCAGAACCCAGAAAAAACAGGAAGAAGCTCATGGTCATCTTTTCAAAGTAAGTTGTGTACATTGCCAAGAACAGTGCAGCCTCTTTCTCTGATCTTCAGAGTAAAATGTACAAATTTTTCTGAAATATTTAAAAATTGTGATGATGAGGGGGGAAGCATCATAATGTGAGAACTGTGTTCATGTTATTAAGGTATTAACATACCTGTATAACCTGTTCTCAGGAGTGAAAATGCATGTGTTGAGAGTCATGATCAGTATACAGGATTGGTGCTGTGGTCTAGTAAAATTTATGACAAAATACACTGTTTTTATGTGAAAAAACCTCTCAGGGTGTGAAAACTGATGTTACATTTTCCTGGTTTCCTGGCTCAGTGGCTGATCAGTGACACTTGGATCTTGGACCAAGGGCTTCCTCTGTGGTAGGGTGCCCGTGCAGTGAGTGGGACAGTGTGAGTTTGTTCCAGTTCTGTTGTAGCAGTAGTATGTTCTGTTGTTTTACTGTGAGTTTGGTTTCGATTGGCAATCAAAGTTTCTTATTTATTTAGTCTTATATTCCATATGGATTTTGGTTTTGTTTCTATTGTGACTTCTATGCATAACTGCAGAGTAGAACACTGAAAAGAAAATAGTGAAAAGAGACAAACCCTGGGGTGAGATTGTGCTAAACAAACCACCAGTTGTTTTCTGTTCATAAAACTTTCTAGTAAATGTTAAGTGTCTACAATTTGAGTTTCAAGTGAAATACATGAAGGTTAAAAATGATTATGCCTAACTGCACACACCAAGAATTCAGAAAGTGACTTGACTGTTATCTTCATTAAGTTAGCGGTGTCGTTAACAGAACATTTAGCTCCTCAGAATTTAGAAAGAAAAGAAAATGAGAATGAAACATGAGAATAGAAAGAATAAATCTTTCTTTTGTAACCTTGTTAAAATCATCTAGCTCTTTACTTGGTGTAAAAATATTAACTTTACTTTTAGATGTTAAAGCATTTTTCCTTTTATAAAGCAATTCTTGTGCTAGATAAGGTTTGTATCAGCTAATAAACTGTCAGATGTTTGGAGGTCAGTAAACATCATGTAAATAGAAATCAGAATCAGTGCACACTTTTAGACACTGGGTGGCAGAATTTGCTTATTTACAGAGAAGAATTACTTTTATTAAAACAGCTTAAATTACATCAGTGCTCTTAATGCTGATGATGGTGTGGGGATGCACATATACTTGAGATAAAATGAGAAGGCTTAACAAAGCTTTTTTTTTGAGAACTTTTCATTAATAGGGAAAAAATATCAATAATAACATTGACATTTTTTTTCTGGAGTTCTTGTGATTAAAAACAGCTAAAGCAAATAAATCCAGAGTGCCTTTTTAATTTATGGTAGAATGTTTATTACTATGGCTGCTATTCAGACCACTCACTTTGTTGTTAGGATATCTATAAATATTAAATTGCACTTAGGAGGTTTCATTTTCTTTATTGCTGTATGTTTATTGGAAATATTCAACTGGTGGTTAGTAAATTGTCTTTCACAAATTGCAAACTCCATTTCTGCCTGTTTGTTATGAAAGAGGTTAGAGGTCTTAGGAAGCTTAAAGTGATTGGATTCAAGATCAGCTTCACTCAGATACTTAAAATTACATTCCATCTGATGATCAGATTAGAACAGTATTCTGAGGAATTTACTTGTTTTGTAGACATAGTCTTAAAGGCTGAGTGAAAAGAGAAATACTCTGAATTTCTGTGAAAAGCTAGTAAGTCACAGGCTTCCAGATGCTTTGGAAATATTTTATTTGAAGACACAGGGTGGTTTTAATTAATGACAGCTGAGGTTCTGCGGTGTGCCAGTACGATGTAAAGTAGTCAATTCAAAGCATACCTTATTGTCTAATAGAGTTACTGAAAAGAAAGTTGAAACACAGGAGAAAAGCTCCCAAATTATGTTTTTCTAGGCAAGCAAGCTATGTGTGACTAAAAGAACAAGTGGCATTTAATAATTCTCTGTTTTGGTTTCTGAAGTCTGTCTTTCCTGGGAGGACAAGCCTTACTTGTCTACAGAAGTGGTTTGTTACGGGTTAACCAGTACTTCCATTTTCCCCTGTGAAACTGGGGCATGGTGCAGAAAATCCTGAGTGCATGTTTTTAGTCTTCCTTCCCTTCCAAGGGCAAGTGTATCTTCAGGTCAAGAAAATCTGTGAGAGGGCCTTACTTGGCATCCTTTCTTCCTGTACGTCTCATAATTGCCAAAAATCCCATTTGCTGTAGTCTCAAATAGTTTAAATTAGCCTGGAATCTATAGAGAATTCTTCTGCTGTGTGGTGTAGTTTAGCTTGTGTGGGTGGGTGTTGATGGGAGAGGAGGAGGAAGGATAGTGAAAGCAGTGAAGTGTGTTTATGGTGACAGTGATTTCACTGAATCAATGGCATTGTATACTAGAATTCAGTTTGGTGAGCCTTGCTTCTAAGGGTCAGTTATCTTATAAATTAAATTACATGTACTGAACAAAACTGAGACATTCAAGTGCAGAAGAGTGTAGGGTGTGGGGGTTTCTGTCAGGGGGTTCTTGTGGTGATGGAGTTGCCTCTGTGAGTTTGAAGGCTGAGTACCATTCTGGCATTTGTGTTCTGCTGATGTTTTCAGCTACTTTGTGGCAGCCTTAGTTGTGATTTAAAAATTAAAATCTTTGTGTTAGCTGAGTGCCTTACCTTGCTGATCATTCATCAGGTCACAGGCTTAAATACACCTCCTGTTTACTACTGGAGTGTACAGAGGTGTTCTGGTTTGTTTTTTCCCCATGTTAAAATGTTATGAGCTTATCCTTTCCTAAAGCAGAACTCGTGCTGAATGCCACAGTGCTTCCAGGTGTAGCTCTCTGACTTTACAGCTCTGACTGTGTTCAGACTGCACACAGGGCAAGACCCATGCCTCCTTTCTTAATTTCAGCTTTGTCTTGTAGCCTAACACTATTCATTTCTCCTGGTCTGCTTTCTGTCTGTGGCAGGAAGGTGCTAGTAATGACAGATGATATTGACAATAGCAAGTACAATAAAGAATGAGGAGAGAGGATGTTTTAAGCTTTCCTGGTTTCATATCTACAGTTTAGATTACAGATTCGTATTACTCAGTTAAAAAACTGTTTCTACTGTATGTTATTGGAAGATTTTTTTTACAAATTTGAGAAAGCACTCTGTAGCAGAAAACTGCTTCTTGTAGGAAAAGTGTGATCAGGGTGTTTGTGGAGGTTTTTTTTGTTGTTGTTGGTTTGTTGTTTGGGTTTTTTTTTTTTTTTGGAGCTTGCATATCATGAAGTTTGAGAAATTGTCACAAGATTTTTATACACACACTGCCAAGGAAGGTTTGAGCAAAGTTGTATGCTGGGATGGTATTCTTGATTGCATTGACCTTATTTTCTTGAACTTAAATTCTTTCTTGCCACTTTGGCAATTTTTTTAAAGAGTGCATTAAAATGCACTGCTCTTTACTAACATTTTTTGAGTGTTCAGGCCTATCTGCCTCAGAAAACTGATTACCCATCACTGTGTTATAAAATCAGTTTTCCGTGACTTACCAGTATTAGATTGTTTGGCAACACCTAATCACTTAATCTTGTCATTATTAGTGGAAATGTTTTCGGTAGTCCATTGTGAATGAGATAGTTATCTAGGGAAGCATGGACAGAGTTTTGTTTTTATTGCCTTAGATGGTAGCCTGGCACCAGGACCATATCTTTTATTTCATACAGTTGTAAATATTCCTCTCAGAAGCAGAGGAGCTGTTTATGGACCCTGCAGGGATTTCAGCTCAGCCTGTACAGTGGATCCCTGCTAGCTCATGAAAATCTGAGTCACTGGGGACTTGTGAGCTTTGCAGAACAAAGGTGAGCTAGAAGAGCGATACCTGGGACGTTTGTTACCTTTCTCCCTAGTCACAGTGTGATTGAGATGGAAGGTAGCAGCTTGGAAGTAGTCAGTTTGGTAGCTTTGATCTAAGGAAACTAGAATGTTAAATGTTGAGGGGAAAATGCTTTGTTTTCCCTTTCATTTTGGATTGTACCTATTCCATATCACACCCCACATTTGTTCACCTGGCAAGTGCAAGGTGGCATGAGTGGAACATGATGCATTTTACTGCTCTGAGAAGTTGCTGATACTGAGCCTGTGCATATATATATATGGAAAGATGTGATACAATATTTAAAACAATTACTACTGCATTTATTAATACAGCTAAGCATTGTAGCAGATTAGGTGCTAGGCTTGTTATTTGGCTTAAGCTTTTAACATTTAGTTGACATTTAAAGGCAAATCACATTTAATAACTTGAGTTTCAATGGTAACACTTCAGTACTGGTTCATACAGTGATAAAAACAGATAAAAAAGCAAGAGACAAGCTGGGGGTTTTTGTCGTGTTTTTCTTTGTTGGCTTTTTTTTTAACAATAGTGGTTTTGGTATGCTTTAAATAGAATCTTGCCTCTTAAGTGTTAGTGATGTCTTTTCAGCTTTAAATGTTTTTTTATCTTTTTGGAATAAATACTTAATGATATGCTCAAAAAAACCCCTTAAGGTGGCATGTTATTGTTTTTGTATTTGATCTTCAACTATAATTTTTATGTAAACTTCTTTTTAATGAAATAAGCATTGATGGAATTGATGGTATAACAGTGTATCTTAGTAAAACAAAGCAGTATTGGTAATATATTAAGGACAACAGTGGACTGTGAGATTGGACATTTACTGATAATTTTAGTCAGGTAGAAAAAGTTTAGTTCTGTAGCTCAATAGCACTAAGTACCAGCATACTCTTTGACAAAGCAAAGTGAGTCTGGTAACTCAGAAACCTAATGGAGAACAAATGTATGTGCAGAACTCTTAAATGTGTTAAGAACTAAAAACTATCAGCTGTAATGTGTTACCAGAGGTGAAGGTATAATAGAGGAAATTTAATTTGTTTTTTTTCTCACTTACGAGTTCTTCAGTCAAAATATTAAATAGTTTGAAAGTCCTTGCACCAAGGTTATTCACATGATATTTTCATTGTTTTTAATGGTCATGGCAGTTGTGATGTGATCTAGGCAGACACAGGGAGGCAGCTAATCAGTAAACTTCAGAGATCTTGGAAGATCAAGGTAAAAAGGACTAAACTGAGAGGGGGTTAATGGTTTGAGAGAATGTTAAGAGGAGAAATTTTTCAAAGTAGTGAAAGTCTGCAGCAGCTGGCAGTTGAGAGTCTGAACCAATGGGAAATGAGCTGATGTGCCATGAGTAATGTATTTGTGATTTCCTCTGCTTTAAGAATTTACTCAAAAACATAATATTGAAATGAATTAACTTACAGCTAAGTGAAGTATGGCTGAATGTTTTTCACTGAGTAGTAACATAGATGTTGTAGTTACTTTAATTATGAAATACATGGCTAACTTGCTACTTGTTTATTCTAGTTTAAAGAATGTACAATTTCTTGAAGAGGATTATAAATGTATTCTTTTCTGCAGCAACTTATGTTTGTTATTGTTCAATAAAGTAATTAATTTAGAATCTAAAAAATATACCACACCTCCCCCTTCAATCCCCAAATCTAAATCTCGTTTGCTATTCATCCATAGGGTGGATATAAATAATGATAAAAAGATAAGTGCAAAAGAAATGCAGCGCTGGATCATGGAAAAGACAGATGAACACTTCCAGGAAGCTGTGGAAGAGAACAAAATGCACTTCCGAGCTGTGGACCCTGATGGTGATGGTAAGATGAGCGATTCCTCCATCTCCTGCTGAGATCTGAAGTCAGTTGCTAGTAGCTTAACCTACTGGCTGCTGTTTAGGTGTGCTGTGACAAAATCCAGGTTCCTTTGGACTGTGTGTAATCACAACAGTTTAGATCTCTACAGAAGACAACAGAGCAAAGAAGTAACGTGCTCCAGTCAGCATTGTAGCTCTGTGGTGACATTTCAGTTGTGGTCACAGGAAATTGTAACGAGTTAAGTGGCTCTGCCAGGGATGGGGTGAGGATGGTGACATAAATAGGTTGTTTTCACAAGGCCTGTCTGGTCTAAAGAGACATAAAAGTGAATCAGGGGATAGTTTTCATATAGTCATTCATAAAGCTCAATGTGATTGTTATAGTGCTGAACCAAAAGATTTTTAGCACATTCTGTTCTAGGTAATGAGACCAGAAGTTTGTCATTTAAGCATCTGTGTCATGTCTGTGATACGACTCTTTCTTACAGGCCATGTGTCCTGGGATGAATATAAGATTAAATTTTTGGCAAGTAAGGGCTTTAATGAAAAAGAGATTGCAGAGAAGATCAAAAACAATGAAGAGCTGAAAATAGATGAAGAAAGTAAGTGCAGACTCTTGGTGTGTGTCAGTTTTACTTTCCTAAAACTTGAATGTTCTTAATATAAGATGAATGTTTTTGTTCTTCTGCTACTACACAAATGTAGGATGTGTGAGTCATAAGACAGGAATATTAGATTTCTTTCCAACTCAAATCTGCTTTCTCAACACTCTTGGTGTAAATATTTAACACTGAAAAATCTTGGTTGCTTTGCATCCTATTTTAATAGTTTTTGGTTATTTATGTTTAACAGTCGGCTAAAAGATGTCAGACCTGTGTTGTCTGTCGATCATTGTCCAGATCCTCTGCTCTAAATGAAAGGGAGCTGCTGTACACAATTCCTGTTCTAAAATTGAGTAAATAAATAAATATGTGCTGCCAGACAGTGTTGTGTTTAAATAGGTGTGTGCTTAGGCACTGCAAAGCATACTAGGAGTTAATGGCAGGAGGCTGCCTAACAATTGTTTGATGTTTCATCTAAGATCTGTATAGAGAGAGACTGATTCTTTAGGTTAGTGAGTTTCATCATTTCTTCCTTATTACTTTTGAAACTTTCATTTGAATCTGGCTTGTTATAAACTCCTAACAGAGTAATCTCCCCACTCCTCCCCATCTAAAAGTGTTTAAATTGACTGTTAGGTGAAACACGAAGCTTTAGCCTTTCCTTGCAGGAATTAGTCATTTAAAAATAGGTTATGTTATATTTTCCATTTATCAAAAAGCAACTAAAATGCAAATGGGCTTTTGAATTTTATGGCAGGGAAAACACCTGTGCAGTGTGTTCTATGGCAGTGTGGTTAACTACAGTTTACAGGAATGCTCATCAGATAAAGGATTTGCTGAATAAGGGAAGTGAGTACATAATCATTTTTCTACCTAGGTAACAAGCCTTGTTTGGGAAAAATCAAATGAGTTATCTACCGCTTCCTGAGGGTGATAGGCCAAACTTAATTTTCATACTATAGTGCAGTGCAAAAGTACTCTTTGTCAGTCTACACCAGAAAAAGAATACTCTGTACAGGTATTTTTTTTCCTGTTTGGTTACATTCAGGAGCACTAGGTGCACAGAATACTCAAGTCGTGTGTTGCAGAGTGTTTTTTTTCTTCAAATCAGATGCATGGTTTTAGTGGAAACTCATGTACAAATTATGATTCTCAGGTTAGGAACAATTCACTTAAAAAGTGCTTGTCTGCATGGTGTAAGATGGAATGAAAGAAATGAAAATGTATAGTGATTTTGGTGCTGATGTATCTGTTCATACACAGGTATTTCAACTTGCATTTGCTCCTTGCACCAAAAATAATTCCCTTTATTACATTATAGTGATAACTCAAACATATGCAGGGTTTAGGTCTGAAGTCAGAATCCTTCCTGATACAGAATGGCCAAGGTTGCTACAGGGAGTAATTAGTCCTTGGATCCTCAAGTAACTGTAAACTAAGTGCGTTCCTTGGTGCTTAGCTGAGCGTGTTCTTGATGTTCCCAAACTTTCCTTTGTACAGCTACCCTCTTAAACCTCTCATAGGTCCAACAAATTACATTTTTAGGCTGAAATGCTAAATGATGTCTCTAAGGATATAAGTTCTCTCTGGGTAGGTGATCTTTTAAATTCTGAGCCTTTTGACAGGGTAAAGGAAGAAGGGAGGAGCAGGGGCAGGGCAAAAGTCACTTCATAGCATTCCCAGTCCTCTGCTTTGTGGCTTTGCTTGTACTGCCTTTTCAGTTAAGTGCTTTGTAAAGTATGTATTGTTGATTGCTGTAAAAACTAGGCTTTGGTTTTTCTTTTATTATAGTCTGTTTAATACAATTCTTAAGTTTAATTCATATCTGTAGGTTTGTGGAGGGTGAGTGTGCTTTCTGAAATCCTGGTGTGGCTGGAGATAAAAACTGCACTTAATGATGTGCAGTGTGCGTGATTCAGCCATCACTTTGGGGTAGATCACTGGAGCATTTTAACTCAAATCCTGTGAGCTTGAACATACCTAAAAAGAGTTCAGAACAATAGCCCAGCTGGTTTTGGTTTAGGTAATGTTGTATTAAGAAATGCCAAGTTGAAATAAGAAAAGCTGAGTGATGTAACATTGGAGTAATAAATTGTGTCCCTTTAATTATGCTTGGAAGCACTGTGCTGACAAAGAATATTTTCTTGCCTGCAGCAGACTTAAAAAGTGCTGAGGAGTAGAATAAACCTGTGTGGAACAATTAACCAAAGCACTAGTACAGTGGTGTTTCACAGATCAGAAACATCTTTCTAGATTTAATGATAGCCATGTTATTTGGTCTTAGAAGAAAACACTCTAAATGTTGAAGGGTTTGCTGTTCTCAGGTGATTTGGGTACAAAAAGTATTGGTTGACAACTTATTTTCTTGTAGATATTAATTAGGTGTGTGATGTCACAATTCCAATACATGGAGATAGTGAATCTGAAGAATATTTTGAATTTGAGGAATGTTTTGGCTGTTTCAATGTGCAGAACTGGTTTGAAGTAGAAAACAAAAATGGTTCATTTAGAAGAAAGGTAGCTGCAAGATTTCTGTTGGTACTGGGCTTCAAAATATGAAAGAGAGGAGAAAAAACAAGTACTGAACAAAGTTGGATTGTTGATACCTCCTACCAAAACCTGCTAACAATACTGGTAGGACAATACTTTTCACTTGATAACACTGAAGTTTTGATACAGATGTAGTTAAATCTTTATTGTCATCTCCTAATTTCAGTGCAGTTGTTTGGTTAAAGGATCTTGCCCAGTGTTTCAGCACAAACTAGATGAAACTAATTGCACTTTTTTTCCTCTCAGCACCCACTTTCACTGGGAGCTGAACTGGAATAAATAGGTCATCCTTGTTTAAACAGAGGAAGATATGTTTTAAGAACTTTAAATGGATTGAACATGATGGCTTAAATCTTTTTGTTAAATTTCTAGCACAGGAAGTTTTGGATAACCTGAAGGATCGGTGGTACCAAGCTGACAACCCACCTCCTGATCTGTTGTTGAATGAAGAAGAATTCTTGTCCTTTCTTCATCCAGAGCATAGTAGGGGAATGCTGAAGTTCATGGTGAAAGAAATCATCCGAGATTTAGGTATATCATTTAAAAACATGGGTTTGGGAGTTGTTTACTTGCAAACGTTAGGCCACTGCACTGTCATGTGTTAATCTGAAATTCTGGCACATCTTGTTTGCTCTGTTCTGCACATCTAGTGGGATGAGTAAGAAAATCAGCACAAATGCTGGCATCCTGTGGAGTTGTCTGTGCATCTCTCAAGACTCAGTTTTGTCTGGTTGTTAAAGGACAGCACAACATTATATGTTGGAAAGATATTCTGAGTTCTTCATACAAAGAGATCAACTGACACTACTTCAGTCCTACTGAAATGCTGCTGCATTGTAGGGTCACTGCAGCAGGACTAGAAAATATTGATGAATAGTGAAATATTATAAAATATATTGATGTGAATGTTCTGTAAGGAGTGCATTAATCGCTTTGTACTTCCACAGTACAGCAGCTGTGGAAGAATCGTGAAGTACAGGCATGAAAGTGGAAATAAATGGTTGAGGTTTCTAAGAAAATAATGTTGTTTTTAAAGTCATAAGTGTTGGTACACATTTTTTTTCCTTCTATTGAGTCAATAGTGATGCATACTTAAAACTGCTAGAACACCTGAATTAAAAAAAAAAACAAACAAAAACCGATGACTTTGCTAGTTGTTAGCTTAATAAATATGAAGAGTTTCCAGTGAGACTTGAGTGTGTGACAATCACAGACAGAACAACAGCAATCACAAAAAAAAAAAGCCCAGCTTGCCACCTGGTGTGTCCTTCAGGAGCAGTAAAATTGTCTATTATATTGATGAGGGTATGTTTTTTAGCCTTCTAGAACACTGTGTACCATAATTCAGAGAGTTTTCAGCTGAAACCAGGCAGAGTGTACCAGTGACATCTCTGACATGAAGGAATTTCTCATTTTTAATGGGCATTAAGCAAACAGTTCTCAGTTACTGTGTACTTCTGTTGTAGATCAAGATGGAGATAAGAAGCTCACCCTTTCAGAGTTCATTTCATTACCTGTTGGCACTGTAGAGAACCAGCAGGCTCAAGATATTGATGATGACTGGGTAAAAGACAGAAGGAAGGAATTTGAGGAGGTCATTGATGCTAACCATGATGGTATTGTTACGATGGAAGAGCTGGAGGTAAGTTGTCCTCAAATAATTAGTTCTAGTGTTTTTAAAACCAATAATTGTTTTTTAAATGCAGGATTGAAACTGCTTTAGAGAATATGAAGTCCAAAAATTAACAGTATGGTGTGTATGTCTACTGTACAAAACTTGGGGTTATAGTATTGTTCTACAGTACTTGCAGAGAGTGTTATTATGCTTTTTGTTGAAGAGGAGGGGGAGTTTTCTTAGCTTAACTGTTATTCAGAGGTATGCTTTTAGGGTTTTTTTGTCACATAGACACGTGTATGGCTTTAGAGTGCATGAAAGTGAGTCACAGACTTCATTAGGTGCACTGGTTAATGGGACAATGAGTCATACTTTCAGTTACAAAAGGTGTAACTGGCAACCTATATATTCATTAAAAAAAACAACATCCAAAAATAAAACAAACCAAAAAAACCCAATAGCCAACAAACCCTGGGGCCCTAGTAGCATAGAAAACAGCAGACATCTCTTGTCTTGCAGATTTTTTGTTTGAAAAAACCCACTGAATTATTATTTTCAAGTGTGGATTCTAGTTTGTGGCCTTTTTGGACTTTGGTTTGCACAAGTAAGGCTTTCTTCTAACAATTCTGTCTACAGAAGAATCTGTCTGCCAAACAACATGAAATATTTTGCACCCTGTAGTTGTGGTGGTTTTGTGGCCAATGGAAGAGGCTCGTGGCTCATTTCTGGCTTTTATTTTTTGCCTTTCTGGGTGTAAGAATTGTACTTTGACAAGCAGAATTCAAACTGCAGCATAGGCAGTGTGAAATGAGAACCTCTGAAGTGTTGGTCTTCTCCCCCAGACAGGATGAGTGCTGAAGTTCCTAACCTTCTCAGTATGCAAATATGTGGATAGGAACAATAGTGATAGGATGGATAAACAGTTATATTGTGACACAGACAATATTCATAGCCTTTTTACTGAGAATTTTATTCTAAAAATAGTAGTTTTATCTGTGAAGTCTTTGTATATGTCTACACACATAGACACATGCACATATGTGTCACATCTGGGAAGAAATTGAAGATCATGGTGAGTCTTCATGAACTAAAGTGCACTGCTTGAAAACTTTTAATCTATTTCAAGGTAGGTGAAGGAGCAAAATGCTTTGTTTCTGAGGCTTCTTAACTCTGTAATGTCTGCCTGGTGGTTTAAAATGGAACAAAAGTCCTAAATTTAACATGTTCTAAAAAGTTTATCTCCAGAAACAAGAAAATTTAGGTCATACAGATCGGTAGCGTGCCAGTTTTTTTATTTTTGAATTGGTATTTCTTCACAAAAACCACCAGATTTGATAGCGAGTTCAGTTTGCAACCAAAATGTCAAAAATATTTTTTATTGTAGACGCTAGCATAAGCTGAGAAAATCTGTATTTCTGCTAGAACAGCAAAGGAAGCAGTGAATGGAAACAGAGAGATAGATGTCAGCCTGTTAAAAAGATGTGCTAACACCTTTTTCCATGACTTGTGTTTGGGATGGCTGATGTTGGTCTCAACTGCTGAAGCTCACATAGAGCTAAGGTTCATATTTCTGCTGGGTGGAAATGTGTACTTAGGGATTGAAAATGACTTTCTTACTTGTTTCAGGAATATATGGATCCTATGAATGAATACAATGCCCTAAATGAAGCGAAGCAAATGATAGCAGTAGCAGATGAAAATCAAAACCATCACTTGGAGCTGGAGGAGATACTGAAATACAGCGAATACTTCACAGGCAGCAAGCTTATGGACTATGCACGTAACGTCCATGAGGAGTTCTGATCCTGCTCGCTTTTCCAGAGCTCTGAAGCACTTTCCTGCTTTAAAAAGAAAAGAAAAGAAAAATCCAGCCCTCAAACAGACAGAAAATTACTTTGCTGCTATCTGTGTTAAATGCCTACAGTGTGTTGTTCTAGACTTCAAAACCCTTCCGTCCATACGTAAGATCTGCAGCTCTCTTGCCTTCAGTATGAGGGGGGGAAAAAAGATCCATAAATAACGGGCAGGTAACTGGACTACATCAGTTTGTCCTGGTTTGTACAGTTAATCCAGCTGAAGTTTCAGCTGCTTTTGGTTAATCATGTTTGGTGGAGGCATCTTCAGTATTTAACTCTTCTTGCTGCCCTCATAGCTGCTGATCCGTGGAAGTCACGAGTAACGCTGAAAGATGTTGGCTTTTGTAAGGGGATTGCGGTTCAAAGGTGTTCTGACCTCATGAGAATATCTGTACCTAGACTGATTGGCTCATCTTCCAGGCATCTCAACCTACTTACGTGTTGTTGAGAATTTAATACAAGTTCTCCCTCCATTGCTGAGTTATCTTGTGGGGAAGAACTTGCAGAGAAGCTCTTCTACATCCACTTTAAAAAGAAAGCTGGTTATAGCGTGACAGGGTTTGTCAATGCACTGGGAATATGAGAGAACTGACATTGGTTGTGTATTAAAAAATCAAATTTCATTCTCAAATGAAACAATGGGGAAGGTTTCTTTGGGAACTTAAAGATGTTGGACAGAGCAATGGGATTCACCCAGGTGTATGATTACTACTTAACTAAAATTCATTGTTAAAACTAGTGTAATTACTTGCCTCTGCAAATTAACGGTGCTCATAAACTCGTGAATGATGAAGCTGGGGGAAATACAGGCTTTGCTTTTGAACTGCTTTTGCCAGAGCAACGTGTAGTCAGCACTTGGGGAGCTTTTTAATCAGTCTGGTTTGGGGTAATCTCGGAAAGGATCTTGCAACACAAGGGTCATATCCACTACTGTCTAAAATAGGAAATTTTATTTTTACTCTGGTTCCATCTTTACTGTAAAAACCCCTCTTTCTGAAGGGTTACCTGAAAATCCAAGTGAGATGTTATATTTGATTAAATTTATTCTCTTAATATAATGTAAATATAAGAATTGCTGTCTTTTTCTGTTTTGGTATTCCCTCTCTTTTTTGTTTGTTTGGGGTTTTTTTGTTTGTTTGGTTTTATTAAATGGCTGTATCAGAGTCTTTTTATATACCTATATCTCTTTTTTCTTTTTTTTTTCATTAAATATTTTTCTCCATGCTTTGAAAATGTTTCTGGATTTAGGTTTTCCAGGGAGTGGGGAAAAACTGAAATTCTTAAGAGGAGAGACAAATTAAAATACAGTTTTGCAACTGTAGGAAAGGGATAAATTCAGTTTATAATCTCGTGTTAAAATGAGCTTAGAATGTCTGCCACATTAGTCAGCCCTTATTCCCTTCCATTTCTGTACCAACGCCCCACGTGTACTTGGTTGCAGGGTGGTGAGATTTTTATGTTGATTGTTTTAATCAGTTGATAATTGTATAAATATCCTGACTGCATTCTTGTATTATGCTCTAGTTGTTTGCACAGTTCAATTATTTAGATATAATTTGAGTGGGCAAGTTGTATCGTGTCACACCAGATGCTCAGCAAGCAAGTACTAGTTTGCAGGAGGATTCTTCAGGAGCTGCAGTATCATCCTGAAATTTGGAACTTTACCTCTTAATTGAGGCAGAGATTATGCATATTCAGTTTTAGTTTGTTCTCTGATAGTGTGAATATGTAATCCCTTAAAAAATACAAGGTAACACAGGGTTTAGCTAGCAACTGCAGAAATGTTAAAGGATGTACTGTTGTTGCAGTATTTGCCACACAGCTGATAAATCTGAAACTTGAGGAACAACTGTGGGGGGGAAAAAAAATCATTTTTAATGTACACATGGAATTCTGCACCTTAATGTGTTTTGTTTTTTCTCTGCCAGAAATCAAGATCACATGTTAACTAACAGCTGTTAAGATAAAAGTGGACTGCATGATGAGATTTGGAGGTACATGAGATTATTCCTGTCTTGGAATTTTAGAAGTTCAGACTATTCTAGTTTGTCCACAGACTTATTTTTAAAAATTCTTGTAAGTATTTTATATAGCATCAGTCTTTCTCAGATTCTTGTAGGCCTTTCCTATAGGTGAGCCCTTACTTGCCTGTAATCCCTAAGGAATCGAGTGACTTTTTAAGGCCTTTCATTAAGCACCAGTTAAGAGTTCCACATTTTTGGTTTCTTCATGCACACAAGCAATCTGCCTACTCTTAAAAGGGCTTTGTGTCTGAGTGCTACTCTCATGAACATGTTTCATCTTTCCAGAATTCAAAAGCTTGTATAGAATGTGTAGGATAAGCATCTATAGTCAAAAATGATACATGTACATTAAATAAAAGCAGTATAGATTCTTATTTCTGATCCATAGCATGGCTCAGCTCAACACTCTGAAGCTCTCCTCTCCTACTACAGCCAGAGTAGCTGCATTCAGGCTGTTTTCTGGGAGCAGCCTGGGGACACATGTGATCCCCATGGCAACACATGTGATCCCCATGGCAATTCCAAGCAGGAGTTGGGAGAGGTTAATTTGCATTGGTGAAAATCCAGCCAAGGTGTGTGCCAAATGTGAAATGCTATGGGATAATCACTGTGTTCTCTGTTTTAATTACTTGCATAATGTGGCCACATAAAGGAAACTGGCAATATCCAGCCTGGTAACACTTAAGGATGCCCTACATAAAAGTTGAATTCTCAAGATGGTATGTGGCTAACTGCCTTTATTAAATTAACATTTAATTCATATTAAAGTATCCTTAACAAGAATATCAATGCTTCATCATCACTACTCTAGTATTTTGGGAGTTTTCAGCTTAAATGTATAGAGCAGAATTTTTGTGACCATCACAGGAGTTTGCATTTTCAGTTTCTTACTGAATAATAATTGACTTACTGAGTAGGTAAAGTCCACTAGTGTTTGTGAAAGAGAATGAAGGGGAAAAAAACAAAAATCTGGTTAAATATTGCTGAGGGAATGACTGAGTCATGAGGTGTAAAGCCACTTCAATGACACTGAGTGTGATACTACAGTGGGAAGAGATTTGGATATTTCCTGCATGCAGGTACTGAGGGTGGAGGTAGTTGAAGTTAACTGGTATGGTTTACTTGCTTCCCTTTTGGAAAGAATGGCTTTAAGGTATGACTTCTTTTCCATAGTAGTTGTTTTCCAGGTTGCTTGGAAAATAGGAGAAGTAGAAAAATAGTTACTGTTTTGCCTCACTTTGTCTCCCCTTCTGCTCTTAAACAGTTTTATAGAAATTTAAGAAATAAAGAGAAAGCAGCAGTTCTGGATAAAATATGCCATGCTATTGCAGTTCAGTCCTCCCAAATACTGCAGGTTAATTGGGATTCCAAATGTATTTCAGTTCCAATCAAATCTCCTTTGTGTTTAGATGTAAGTTGACTGTAGATCTGCTTTGTCTGGGAAGTCTGTGTTTTCTAAATAACCTAAATAAAACATCTTTGATTACTGTAGGGTGTCTTGTTCACTAGGGCCTTTGTATAAGAGTTGCTCAAGTCCCTTAGAATTGGAAGACCTAAAATTTAGATCCCAGATCAATAAGTTGAAGTTAATAAACCTCTAATAGTAAGCCTGGAAAGTTAAGCCCACTAATTCCTACTGTGATCCCTTTTTTCTGTACTCTACATGCCTTGTGTTAGGTGAGGGCAGGACTGCAATGCCAGTGTGCTATTCAGCCTCCTCCTTGCTGTCCTGTTGTTGCTGGCTTGTATGATGGAGAAGCCTTTGAGGGTTTTGGATTCCAGAGTTAACGTGCTTCTGGGGAACAAAATAGGCATCAAAAGTAGCTGGTACGTGCATATTGCATCCTTTCCTTTCGCAGAGTGCACCTCTGCTGGCACCTTTATTTCCACGGGAGCAAGTGGAAGGGGTAACATGAAGTCTTGTGTTTTGGAGTCAGGAGGTTTTCTTCAGTGGCAACGCAGCGAGTCTGATGTTAAGGGCTGAAATGGAGCCTGCAAACGCTCCTCGTGTGTAGCTTTTGCTGGCTCCTGAGGGCAGTATCAAGATGACTGATGAGTTGTAATTCCGCGCTCTCCCCGAGAGCAGAAATGGATTAACGACGCTGGTTTTTACGCAGCAATAACAGTCACAGGTCTGCCGTTACCGTGAACCCCAGGGAAGGGAAGAGAACCTGTCTGCACTGCGCCTTTTCAGAAGCAAGCCTGTGTGGGCTATGTTTCATTTTACCCACGGCTCTCACCCGTGAAGCTTTTCAGGCGTTGCTTCTGTATTACTTTAATACTCCTCTCTGCAATAACAAGGATCATCTCTTCTGGTTCTCCTGGCATTCAAGGTCTGTGCTTTAATACTACGTAGAGAGGTATGTACCTGGCTGGAGGTGCTCTGTTTTAAAACTATGCATAGAAATCCTTTAATAACGCTACTCAGCATACTGTCTTTCTGCCTATGAATATTTTAGTTGTGAACTGCAAAGATAGGAGTGGGAAAAAGGATGGGGGCGTGGAGCATGTGCTGGGAATTTCCCAGCAACTGACATATGAGTTTGCTCTGGCCACCAGTGCTTTAGAATCAGTTCTTCAAGCGTTTGCCACTCTCAGAGTTTTGCTGGGACGGTAGGGCTGCATTATGGTAGCTGTAGGTTTTTACTCCCATTTTTCTACTGCTTTCTTCTTGCTGCTGGCAGTCACTGTTAGCCATTGCTTCGGGTTGAAATGCAAAGAACATCAATATCCTTTTGGAGAGAAATGCTGCAAGGACTGTGCCCCTGGTAAGTCATTTTCACTGGACGTTGGTTATACTTGCTTGATGTAATAGTTATCATTTAATAACCCACAGGTGGTAGAAACCAGCTTGATGGAGATACCATTCAAATGTAAGAAGCATAGCATGAAGAAAAAGCAGTTGATGAGGAGATTTTCATATCAGTCTGTACTGGTTTTGGCTGGAATAGAGTTACCTACACTGCCAAAGATTATTTCTATCACATACTAAATGTAGGAATCCTCCTCTTTTGAAAAGAGCTAGATGTTCTTTAACTTCTTTTGTGTGGCTCAGCTTCCTTAATGTGTCAGCCTGGTGCATTTTCATTGTGGGACTATTATCTGAGAAAAGATGGTAGCATTTATGTTACTGTCTTTACCTCTCACATAGAGAAACTCAGAAGTCTTGCATGATAATGGAAAACTTTAGAGAATTCTGTTGCTAAAGATGTTTTTTAAGCTTTCTTTTGTAGCAAGGTTTATACTACTTAAGACTTGTTTTTTTAAGGAAAAAAATATGCTTGTTTCATAGAGATTAGCAAAGCATAACTTGACAGGAAATGTATTTGTTTCCTCCTTTCTTATTGTAGAAACTGAATGAGTCTGAATTCTGGGTTTTGCATGCCTGTGTGTGGTTTTTTCCACAATCTGATTATCTCTGAAGGCAATGCAGTGTTGAGAAGCACAAATGCAAAATATCAAACTTCAAATACTTTAATAGTTGGGATTTCATTATAGAAATGACTTGGTGATGAAGAGTAACAACAACTAACAGGTAATATTGCTGTTCAAAGGGCTGTCCTCTTAACAGAAAAGATTATTTTCAGTACAGTCAGTATTGACTGTACTAAAAGGGTTCATCTATGCATCTAGAGGGAGTGTGGATCTTGTCTGTCAGCGCAGTTGCAACTTAAACTCTTGCATACTCTTGGTTTTGTGTGCATCTTTCAGAATAGTTACTTTTTCTTTTGATAATTAACTCTACAACACAAAATGGATATGCTATGAACTGATGCAGCAGTATTACCTTCAAAGATTTTAACTGGAGTAAATTCAACCTTTAATCTAAGACTTGAAGCAGTTTATTGCATTACTCTCAAAACTAAATGGCAGTGTTTCTGAACTCAATTTAAAGAAAGGCATGCTTGTATGCAGATAGAAGTAATTCTTTATCTCTAAAGTTTTTTTGTTCCTCCTTATGCTGAAAGAACTTTTATCAGTTTTTTTTGCATTGTTAGCAAATCTGCTGCTGTTGGGGAAACATTTCTCTTCCTGATTATGTAAATAGTAAAAATGTAGAAGTATAGTGCATATATTATGGTCATTAAATATCTCCTGTATTTTGCCATTGATAGCACTCAAAAAAAGTGCAGAGAAAATTAGAGTGAGCAAGAGACTTGGTGCTCATTGTTCACCTACAGAATGGGAAAATGGAGACCCAAAATGAAAGAAACAGTCTGTGAGAATAAGGATGTATTTAAGCACAACTGTGAAAACCTTGGTCATTAAAGCCATGTATAGTCCTGCAGCCTGTGCTGTATGGAGAGAAGCTAGTGAGATAGGAGAAACGTGCCTGGAAAGCTGCAATGTCTTAACCATAAGGAAAGGTGATTTGGAGGAGTGATATTTGCAATCTACTGGGAGAATCATTTGGGATATTGCCTCAACTCTCAGCAAGTCACCAGGCCTCTGCTACCCCATTGTAGCTGCTTAATTTACAGTGATGATTTGGGTCAAAACTTCCAGGAATTCTGTCGTGTCTAAATCTGCTGAATGTTTTCAGCCAGAGTTGTACATTGGACAGTCACTTTCTGAGCATTCTTTCCTTCTACTGCATGAAAATGAAGAGGGTTTCCTTCTGATAACAATCGGTTCCTGCTTCTTCATGGTCTTTGTTTTAGGTGAAAGAATGAGAAGCCGCTGCACTGCAACAGCAGACACAGTCTGTACCCCCTGTCAAGACGAGTACTTTAACAGTGAGCACAACCACAACTTCTGCAAGAGTTGTACAATCTGTGACACCAGTAAGTCAGCTGTGTAGAGGAGGCAATCAGTGTTCATGTGCTTTCTTGTCCTTGCGTGGGTTATCATTTCAGTAGCTGATATTTCCTGGTTGTTACTGAGGGTAGAGCCTTCAAAGAGAAGCAGGCTTGTGCTGCCTCAAACTCATGTCTTCAGGATTGTTAATAAACTCTACCCTCTGCAGTTGTTTCTACACACAACAGATAGGCACCATGCAATTTATTTTTTTTCTCTCTTATTTTTTGTCTCACTTGCCCTTTATTCTGTCGTTGCTAGGGAAGGGGAGTGTGGAAGTGAAGAAGTGTGAGAAGACCTCTGACAGAATTTGCATGTGTGTTGAAGGTTACATGCCAAGTGCCGGATATACACTGGGAAGTGGTGAGTTAGTGATGTGCCTCCACTGCAGAGGAGGTGGTTGTTCTTTCTGCTGTAAAAGCTGTTGTCATTTGTCTCATTGCTATCTCCACACAAGTGTTGTAGCAGGGTAGTTGTGCAGACTGTTGCTCTGTGATTCCTGAGCTGTCAGAAATCTTGATGCTGCTCTTGATGATATCCATAATTAACCAGTAATCAGGAAACTGTGTCAGTTGCAGAATAAAATAAACCACTGAGCATGTTGTGTAACTTCTGACCCAGTGACTGGGTTTTAGAGACTATGTGGGTTTCATTGGGTCTGTTCTATAAGCTGGACTACTAATATAAACTATTAGTGTACTTACTGTGTAGCTGTCATACAATTAAGTTGCTAACTCAGATTCTGCCTCTTCCTTTTCTCCAGTATGCTCACCATGTCCTGAAGGGTCTTATTCCACAGGGAGAAATGAAAACTGTCAGCCTTGGACCAAGTATGTATCACTAATCCAGACATCTTCAGAGCAGCCTGTTAGTTTTACTTCTGTAGTACTTGATGCCCAAATCGCTGTGTGTAGAGTAAACTTGGAGTAGGTGCAGCGAAACCATGTTCCTCATGACTCCCAGGAGCCTTGAGCAGTCTGTGTACTGATTTGAAGCATCTGTCTCCCTTCTACCCTTTTTTTCTTCACCTGTGGCAACAACAGTTTTCTCAACCTTTTTTTTTAAAGGTCTGGATATTTTGTTTCTGTAGCAAAAGGTTCCCTTGCTGCACACAGGCTGTTACATGTACAGATGGGAGGAAAAACAGAATGTCAGGTTTTTTTGGGTAATAACTTTGATTAGCTTAGTTATTCTTCATGTATTTATAGAATCTAGGAAAGGTGTAGCCTGAGTTTGTGTTGATAAAACAAGGATTATAATGTTCACTCACTGGTTTCATGGTGATCCCTTACAAAGTCATTACTGCAGCTGTTTCAAAAACTACACTAATTTATTTTACATCTCCAGTTGCAGCATTCTTGGGAAAAATACTCTTCGACCAGGGACAAAAACAAGTGATGCTGTTTGCAGCAGCCATGTCACACAGCCAGCTACCTCTCAGCGTGCAACACCTGCTTTGAATCTTTCCACTACTGACCACCAGAGTAATATGTCGACTGCAGTGTTCTCAACATCCAGACCCAATGTGATTCCTTTCATTTGCCCAGATACAAACAACCCAACAGAGACTAACTGGGGTAAGGAGAGGGAATGACCCAGTCTATTCTCTCTGTTTACTGGAGCTGGTTGGGAATTTTCACCTGAAACTGATTTAATCAGAAATGAAGCACACTCTTTCTCAGATCTGTGTTTTACAGTCTTTCAGTGAGACTCACACAGGATTCCAGATTTTTCCCTAGTCTGTTTGGCAGCTGGAACTTTTAGACTTTGTGGTTCAGGGGTACTTCTGGAGTTTGAGGTTCCTTCTTTTGAAGCTGGAAGGCCGTGGAAACTCCAGCTAGAATCATGAATCTTTTTTCAGGATATTCTTTTTCTGTTTTTCTTCCAGGGTCTTTATCACTTATTCTTGTTTGTCTTATATTGCTCATGGTGAGTGGACTGTCCATCCTCCTGCTGATAATCCAAGCAGCCAAAAAAGGGACCAAGAGGAGGCCTTGTGGAAACAACCAGCAGAGTGAGTTTCTTTTTATGGGGGAAAGTGTACAGGAAAGAGAATAATCAGGGCCCCCTATTTGATCTTTGATAATTATTTCAATTGTAATGAAGTCTACCTGGCTAATTAGCACAGTATCATCTGCAGTTAATAAGTGGTTGATCCTCTGTTTAGTCCTGATGCATTGGAAGTCAGAGTGTCTCAGGTTTGCATTCTTACAGAGCACTGATTCCCCTGCTTGTTGCCATGCAGAGGATTCTCTCTTTCTCCAATTTTAACTCCTTCTAGCTTTCCCCCTAGCTTAGTCCCTGCAAAAATGATGTAATGATTTTGTGCAGGAATTCTGTTCAGTACAGAGAGGATCTAAAATCAACAATCTTTTGAAGAGTATATTGTGAGCTTTTTGCCTGCATAAAAATGAACTGAAGTGTCTTGTGCAAACACAGACAAGGTTTGACTGAGAAGAGCCGACTCTGTATTCAGAATTAAGTGGCAGCCTGGCTCTTGAGTCAGCCCACAGCTGCCTCATGTTCCATTCACAGAGCAGTGGTAAAGTGTATTTTCTGTGTTCCCTACACTTGGTGTTTCCTAGCACTGGCTGGAAAGACAAGCACCTGCCCAAATGTTGCTCATAGGTGCTTGGTCATCCATGAAACTAGAAAAGTCCCTGGCTTCTGTTTTCCTACTGCTTCTGTTCTGTACAGTTTTGGTTTTTTTTTTTGTTATCTGTCTTTCAGAAGAAAGGAGCTTTCGAATTCCTATCCAGGAAGAACATATTGACTCCAATTCTAGTCTCATCAAAAACTGACTCCACATTATATAACTGTTTCCTGTGGTTTTTTGCTGATGGAGTGTAACAAGTAACCTGACAGAGCATTCTGTGCCTGTGTGTGTGGGTGTCTGTGACTGTTTAATTGCACTTTGGTTCCTCTGGGTCACCTTGAGCAGCCCCTGTGGCATTAGGACCCATGGGAGTAGCTGTTCTGAGATAAAGCATGTCTCTTCTCAGTGTAGGTGTCTCCACTGTTTCAGTCTAGTTCTCAAATGAACTCTCCTCACTTTAGGTGGAGAATCTCCCCTGAAGAACCTAGCCAGCTTCCATTTTTTTCAAGTTAGTTCTTAGTGAAGTTGAATGACATATATCAGCTGTGCCTCCAGAGACTGTTGTTGCTGGTAACTCTCATGCTGGCTGTGCACCAGAATAGCACCAGAATTCTGGTGCTAGCTGTTAAATGACTGTTGAGAGATGACTGTTCAATGCCACTGCTCTCTTTTCTGCATTTCTTCAAACACACCAATTGAGAAAATGCCATGTTAACATGTTGTGCAGTATCCCCATTGTCAGGCCAACAAATGGAATTACTCGTGATCACCAGGCAGCTCCAGATCTCCAGGTGTTTGGAAATCTCCATGGAGATCTTCATATGTGGAAAGTAGAATATGTGGATTCTCAGAAGGCAAAGGGAATGGTCATTTCTGGTTACAACATCATTAGTGGAACCATAGTCAGAGTAGGGGGAAGGGTAGAGCACCACTTGTCTGTGCTGTAGACTTCAGAATTGCCACGTGTAACTGATATTTGATCTATAAGCCCTGTGCAGCTGACATGCTTTGTGCTTCCTCTTGGTGGACATCCTGTTGTGCTGAGTCCCCTGGTGTGTCTGTATCATCAGCAAGGCTGCTTCAGTCAAGCTTGGACATCTCCATGGTTAAATTGTTTAGCTTTTGTGGGACTCGATTGCTTGCTGTGGATGGAGGGAGAAACCCACAGGAAAGTTTGGTTCCAGACAGCTCTCTGGATTTGGGGAAAGTCTGTTTAGGAGCATGTACATGGACATTTAGAGTTCTGCTGCTGAGGATGATAATTTTGTGATGGTTTGGAAAAGAGTAACTCCTTGGATGTTCTCTGTTGGTAAGAGGCAAGAGCTGAATTCTTAACACAGTGCTGACTGTCTGGGCCTTCGAGGGTTGCATTTGAGCAGAGATCCCGTAGCGGTGGATAGATGCCTGAACTGTTCTCTGACCATTCATCTGGATGATCACCTTGTGCATGCTGGCAGTGGAACCTGCATTCAGAACTGAAGAAGTGTTCTTGGTTTGGTCTCTGTGCAGTTAAAATACCTGGTTGTTTGCCTGTACACTGTATGAAATGAATTTTACTTGTGTAATATTTTTCCATAAGTTAATTGGTCTCTAGTTTTGGAAAGCAAGTTTTAAGTAGTGAGTTAAAAATCTAAAGTGTCTGAGAGAAACCTGAAGAGTTATTGTGAATAGCCTTTGATGGAACTTAAATACTTCAGTGTAAAAGTTTGGGAAGTGAACTTGGAAGGTACATCATTCAGAAGTGTTTTTCACTTCAAATATAACTCCTCAGTAGATAATTAATTAGAGATAGGTGTTCTACCTACACAGTACCAAAGCATATGCCAAAATATGCAACAGGAAATGTATTTTTGAATACAACTGGTTTCTAGAAACATGTTTTTAAACATATATTTTCTTATATGTTATACATATGGTGTACTTAGCAATTATTTCCTATTTTGAAGTGCATATACAATGTATATAAACATTTGTATTATATACAAAGTGTGACAGTGACTTTTTGAAATAAATTGTGGTAGTAGCTAGATGCACATGTGTGATGGGTATGATTGGAGAGTGCAAATGAGCAAAAAGTTATTCCAGTGTATATCATTCTCACAGGAAACAGGATCACCAAATGGGCTTAGCAGTGTTTGAGTTCACGTTCTGCCTTGTCCCTGGATTTCTGTGTGACTTGTGTGTGGTGTTTTTTCCTCTGTAAATCTGCCCTAGCAGCAGTTCTGACTGGAGAGTTGCTGATATGTTCAAGGTGATAAGGCTCAGCCCCTTCAAAAACATAGAGCTCCTGTTGTAAATGTGGAGATCTTAGAAACTGTGGCCTGAAGGCTGTCACCTCGCAGTGAATTGGATGGCAGAGTGCAGTGGATGAATCTGAGAACCACATTCCAGGGCACACCCAGCAGATTCTCGGTAACGGCGCTTATCGCGTTCGTAGGCTGCGCTTCGGCGACAACAAGGCAAGTACCGTGTTTCCACCTAACTGAGCGAGGTGCAGATAATGAGCTGGCTGGGGTTGTGGGTTGTGTGATGAAGACACAGCCCACAGGAACAGATGAGCTGTTGGCCTGACAGAAGTGCTGCTGTGGAAGCAGAGCTCCTCTGTAGTGTGGGCTCATCAGCTGTTTCCACGAATCTGACTTGTTTTCTGCCCTCTGGCTCGGCTGCACAGGAAGATGTGCGAGTGCAGCGTTCTTGTGCCTTCCTGCAGCCTCCTGATCAGGAGATTTCCTGTAAACCAGGGCACAAGTTCCCTCTGACCAGAGAAGGAACTGACATGGGGAGTGCACAGCAGAGGTTGGGTAGCTGAGGACAGGTTGTATTTGCTCATCAGCATTTGGAGGACTGAAGCCAGACAATTCAGCGTGCTGTGTGGTGGAAGGTCAGTCACAGTGAGCCCTCACGGGCTGCAGCTGCTGGCTTTGTGCTAGTGTGTCCCTGTGAGCTGGTCTGTGCTGGCTCTACTGCTCTAGAACTGGATCTAGTTGCTCTGCTGAGATGTATAATCCTATCAGAAGAGTTAAACCATAATAATGGTAAGAGTTAAACCATAATAAAAACCATAATAACATTTGATAGGATTGGAGGCATCTAGGATTTGATTTTTTTTTGAGGATTTGGGTGTTGGTAGATAGCTGCTTTAAATAAACTAATGTAGATAATTCACCTTAAATAAAGGAATAATGATTTTATTTAATTGACATGTTCAATCTTTTCACTCTCCTGTGAAAAACTTGCTTGGATTTTACTGTTCCAATCCTCCCTAAAATGGTAGAAAGTAGTTAAAAGTAGGCAGAGAATCTTGAACAAATTGGTGCCGCGTTCTGCCCACGCTGTCTTCCTACGTGCCAGAAATGAAACTTTCCCTTCTCAAAGGTACGAGTCTGTGTCACAAAGTTCCTGTTTTTCAGCCATTCATATTTCCCCTTTTTCAGGCACTTGAGAAACAGACAGTCTAAGTTGTACAGCTTCATCTAAGCTGATAAAGATAGGGCTGTGCTGGACATTTTTTCCTCTGTAAGGCAGTAAGCTAAGGTGTCAGTTCTTTTATTCTGCAGAGCAATGCTAACTCTGGTTTTAGTGTGAGCTGTATTGGCAGTTAGAATACTTGGTAAACCTGTATGATTTGTAAATTCAATGTATAGAGCCCTGATCCAGGAAGTCACTTGAGCACATGCAAAACTGTGCATGAATGTTGTCACTCAAATTTGGCTTCTTGATTGTTTTCAGAACCATCTGTAAAACTGACTAATAATTCCTATAATTTTGTGTTTCTGGATGAGAATAACACAATTTTTTACATGAATAGTTTAACAACTTTTAAACTCTATGAGCCATGAGTTACAGGCCACACAACCAGCCCCTAACACTGTTTGTTTCTAATTAGTTACAGACAGAGGTTAGGTTAGATTGCAACAAAAAAAATCCAGGAGGAAAACCAACCAAAAACCCAACCTCTCTTGTCATAGGGATTTCTATCTACAATATTCTTTCTCTCTGACATGTGAGGCTATCACACATGGAGTTTTAAATGTTTAAAATGGAGGTTTGTTTTGCTTATTGCATTGCTGCATTCAGTTTTGGAGAAGCATTAGGACAAGAGATGGTGTTTGAGAGCCACATTGGAAAAAAATTAATATACATGAGCTGGGTTTTGCAGTCCTTGAGCGCTCCGTTCAGATTTTGGAGTCCTTGAGCGCTCCTTTCAGACTGCAGATTTGGCAGTTAACATGTATTTTATGTTGGGTTTTTTTTTTTTTAAAAAAAAAAAAACCAACCAAAGAACCCACAGCTCTGTAAGTTTGTGCTTTTTAAGTTCACTTCCTCCTTTGTCTTTTTTAATATTTTTTTTTGCTTTCCCCTGCAAAGATATGACAAGTTGCTGCTGCGGCTACCCCAGATCCTTTATCGCCTGCGTTTTCTTTTCACGTTCTCCTGTGACTTAGACATGCATCAGAGTGACTCAGGTTTGCCATGAGAGACTTCAGAAAGGTCACATCTGCTGATAGATGCCGTGCCAGGTGCTAAGCTGGAAAGGAAATACACGGCTTTGTAGCGTCAGGCAGTGGGGGTTTGTGTCTGTCTGGTTTGGTTTCCCTCTGTGAAATGTCAGTTACGCTACTACTTGGCTGCTGCTGCAATGGATTGTCTGTGAGGTGTCTCCTCTTTTGTGACTGGAGAGATGCTCACTGAAAAGGACCTGGGGGTGCTGGTTGATAGCTGGCTGAATGTGAGCCAGCAGTGTGCCCAGGTGGCCAAGAAGGCCGGTAATGTCCTGGCTTGTATCAAAAATAGTGTGGCCAGTAGGACTAGAGCAGTGATCCTTCCCCAAACTGGGCACTGGTGAGGCTGCACTTCAAGTCCTGGGTTCAGTGTTGGGCCCCTCACTCCAAGAAGGACCTGGAGGTGCTGGAGCATGTCCAGAGAAGGGCACAGAGCTGGGGAAGGGTCTGGAGCACAAGTGTGCTGAGTTCATGGCTGAGGGAACTGGGGGTGTTGAGCCTGGGGAAAAGGAGGCTGAGGGGAGACCTTCTGGCTCTTTTCAACTCCCCGAAAGGAGGGTGGAGCCAGGTGGGTCTCAGTCTCTTCTCCCAGGTAACGAATGATAGAATGAGAGGAAATGGCCTCAAGTTGCACCAGAGGAGGGTTAGATTGGGTATGAGGAAAAACTTCTTCACTGAAAGGATTGTCAAGCGCTGGAACAGGCTGCCCAGGGAAGTGGTGGGGTCACCTTCCCTGGGGGTATTTAAAAGACGGGTAGATGAGGTGCTCAGGGACATGGTTTAGAGGTGGAATTGGTAGTGTTGGGCTTATGGTTGGACTCAATGATCTTAAAGGTCTTTTCCAGCCACCACAATTCTGTGATTCTTTTGGTGGCTGGGCTGTGCAAACAACCCAGAGAGGGGACTGCGAGACTCGTTCCATAGGCTGAGGCAGAGCTCTGCTGAGTGCAGGCTGCAGGGTCCTTAGTGCTGCTCAAAGGAAGGATCAGGGGGTCTTTGCAAAGCCCTGTTTGTTTTGGGGTGAGGATTTAACTTGCCTGAGGAAGCCACTTGTGGCTCTACATGACTCACTGTGCTTCTGCCCCATTGACTCCTGTGCCCCCAGCCCTACCTGTGAGGTTTTCAGGGCAGTCATTCTGCCTGTGTGCCAAAAGAGGGCAGGCACTAGCCAGGCACTGTAAATACCTCGAGACCTGGAAACCCCCGGGGTAGCCAGTCCTACTCACTGTGGGATCTCAAGGCTGCCCTAAAGGTCAGCAAAGCTGAGCGGAACAGAACAATTTTGTCTTCTAGTTTCAGGCAGCAGATAAATTATTTGTCCTTGAGGTGTTTTTTTTTACCACAGTCTTTGGACAGTACGATGTGAGCTGTCACTGCTCGTGTGGTATCCTGGGGAGCTGATGTCCCTGAGCCCTCTCTGATGCCAACCTCACCACGTGCTTGCTGCAGTACTGATCTGTGCACTGGCTGTTTCTGCAGCCCATCAGAACTACTCTTCTACTACAGGTTCCCTGGTCTGGCAGGTCACTTCACCTTGTGTAAATGACATCTCTTAGATCTGTCACAACACAGTGAAGGGCTCTCTAAGTAAAGGCTGACTGACAGGTGTTTCCCAAGAGTACAGTAAAGTTCCGTACAACAGAGTGTGAATCCTGTAGGTAGCAATGGAGTTTTTTACACTGGGTCTAACAAATACCATTATTCATTTAGAAATTACGTAGATTTCATGTGAATGACTTCTTACTTGCAGGAGAACTGCATGGCTTCTCTGGACACCCATTATGGGTAATCAGCAGAATCTCAGTGTCAGGAAAGCAGATATTCTCCCTGATAACAATCCTATCTCACTGATGACGTTGTCCACGAAGTGTTGGTAAAGCCACTGGCCTTGCAAGAGCTCATTCTAAGTTTGAGAAGCGGTTATGCTCTTTTCTGTTTTGTGGTGGGTTTTGTTGGGTTTTTTTTCTTTCCAAAAGGTTGGTAATTTGGACACTTCAGCAAATTGGTGGCTTCAGTGGTCCCAGGCAGAATGGAAACTGTAAAATGAGGCTCCTGGTGATGTGTATGATTTTCAGCTCATGGCTGGATATCCTTAAGGTGGGCAAAAGTAGAGTTCACAGCCAGTTCTGTCAATACTCTGAGGAATCTGTGCAAGAGGTACAAATTGCCACATCGAGGCACTTCAGTGGGTGGAAGAATCCACTGGTTCTTCCTTCAGATCTCATCCTTGAGCATTCCTTCTAGTGTTATGTGTGCAGGTCATGGTAGAACAGAGGGGGAAGAGGAATTAGGAGATCTGTAACATCTTTTCTTCTGTTCCATCACTCTGTGCACTTAGATTTCAGCCTTAATCTGCCCTGAGCCTATGTATGGTATGGGCAGGTGCAGCTGGAAGAGTCTCCTTTCTTCTCTGGAGGTTGGGGCAGGAAGTGAGCCACTGCTTTTGGGGTCTTTTGCCACATGTGTTTCTGTGCCTCCCTTCCTTTGCTGAAGGAAGGAGAAGCACAACCCATCTTCCCCAGGTCTCCTGATATATTGAGGCCCCACACTCAGAACTGGAGACAGTGGTTAAGACTTCTTCATCCAAGACTGAGGAACTAGAGCCTGGCATGCAGGAGTTGCTTTGGTTCAAGCTCCAGCACAGGCCCTTGCAGAGTCTCTCTTCAAGGAGACAGTAGCAGCTGCATTTGAATGCTGCTTTTTAGGGGCAACTGGGAACCCTGAACCATTTCTGAACATCTCAGCCCTTAGCTTCTCTTGGCCTCTTCGAGGCTGGCCTGTGTCTTCCTGTTTCACAGATGATATACGTGCTCAGACAACCCCAGAGACCACATTGCTTCCAGTGGCCTTTTACACCTCAGAATTACAATTCTGAACATAGGTCTCATGGATTGAAAGAAACTCTGCAGGCCACAGAACCTCTGCTTTGGTGTGAAGATAAAGACTGTAGGATTCCTAATTTCTGAAAAGTCTCAATCAAATATTGTCTGGTTAATCCTTTAGCTGCTGCTGAATAAAACCACCAAACAATGAGGTGATGAGAAGAGCTGAGTACTGCTTATTGATGAGTAAAATAGGCATTTGTTCTATCAATAGGTGCAGAGGGAGCTGGAAACCCTGCCAGATGAGGCAGCAGCATGGAACCTAGCAGCACTGACGTACATGGCATACAGGACTGAGCCAGAAAGGGTTTGACAGATGAAATGTCAGTACCTTACATCAGAGACAGGTAAGGTTAGCTTTAGAAAACCCCCAAGATTTTAAACCCAGATAGTCAGGTTGTCTCTGAAAGGTCACTGCTGACTCTAGAGATTTAGGCTTGGCGTGTACAGCGATTGCCTGTGATCTGACTGTAAATGTTCCATCATCTGGCAGTATCTGTGCATGACTGTGATGCTTGAACAAGAATGAAAACACGTAGAGACCAATTCAGAAAACAACAACATTCAGAAAAGAGAGAAGGAAATAAATTAGCAGTTCCTATTCTGATAAACACCAGGTATCTGATATCACAGACGCTAACTGCCTGCCTGCAACCTTTGCCAGGCTTAGGGTTCTCGTGTACCACCTGCCAGCTGTCTCAGTAGGACCTTTGGCCTCCTGTATTGCTGGGTAAAGCTCTGATTAATGTTTGTATTTGGTGTTTAGGCAGTGTTAGTTATTAATGTCCATCTCTGAAATTCAGGGGAATGGCCAATTCTTCCAACTGGAACTACTACACTGTCCTTGTCCTTTCTGATCTAGTCTATTGCTACTGCTGTACTTCTAAAGATGAAGCAAGTAAGGCATCAGGAGACTTAAGTGTGGTGCCTCACTTAGAGACCTGCTCTTCCACCACTCAAGTCTTTCTGTTAGTTCTAAAATGACCCATCCTAGCTGTTGCTGGCAGTCACAGTTCTTCCCTTGGTTATTCAGCAGGGTTAGTTATCAATGACTGTGTGTCAGCTATTCCAGGGTATGGCCTTGAGGTGTAACCTCCACAAAGTGAGGCTAAATGACTCTCAGCTCCTCAAGATCCCAGCTTTGGCATCAGAGCAACTGTCAGGGTCCTAACAGGGTTTGTCTCCTCCACATCAGTATTGACAGTGGGACTCCACCCAGGGTACAAGGACACGTGACAAAGCTTTAGAGAGTTTTTGGGAAGCCTGAGCTGCACTTCTGGGCAAGTCTCTCAGCAGCACAGAGCTGATCCCACCTCTTCTATTCCTGGGTTACATTTTTCTCTGCACACCTCATGCATAAATCATGTCAGGGTTGCTCCCAAGACCATTTGTGACGTGCCCCACAATTTCAGTCACTGTTGCCAGGTACTGTAAGAGGGTTTGCAGCCCTTTTATGTTTGTAGGGAGCCTACATGCTATCTCTTAATGAAACTGGAAACACTTGACCTCAAAGGTGGGTGCTGCTGGTACAATGAAGAAATCTTGAGTTCAATAAATTTGTCTTTCCTTCATGTTTTTTTTGTTCTTACTTTCTTCACATGGGTGAGAATAGGTCCTTCTTTTACAGACTCTGAGAAAGCCTTGCAGAGCCAGAGAAGGTGTTGGGCTGAATGGGAAAGGTGTATCCCCTCCTGTCCACAATCTTTTTATGGATGTGTGAGTAGCTTCTAAAAGTTGTTGGTGCCACATTCCCCCACTGGGGAAAGGGGAAGGAGTGGTAGAAGGTGGAAGGAAGAGCTTGGTCAGCACGCTGTTTACAAGAGCAGTAGCAACACTTAGCAGGGTAGATGTGGGCTGTTCCCCCAGGAATTCCATCTGCAGCCGCAGTAAGGTGGGGGGGCTCTGTGTGTTCCAGGTATTCCTTGCCCTGTTATGTGAGGAGGGGTATTTGCAAATGATATTGCAGCCAGCATGCCCTGGAGTGAATCTTAAAGTAACCACCACGTTCTGGTTCTCCTGTGCTTAAGAACATTAACCTGTTCTTATAAGAACCAGGGATAATAAAGATGTCCTCAGAGTTGGTCAGGGCTTGTGTGCAATTCAGAGCTGGTCATAACTGATTGGTCTGCAGCCTATATTGCTGCAGTGTCCAAATGCTTTTCCTAATAACTTGTCTTCATCATAACTCTGCTGAGTTCTGAAGAGGGTGAGACAAAGCTTTGTATGCTGCTGTGCCCTCTGTACAGGGCAGCACCCTGACCAGTACCTGTAAACCTTCCCTGTGTTGCCCAAGCATTGTGGTTATGCTGTTTGGAGGAGCTGGTGAAAAGAATCCTGTCTTGGGGACTGGACCCCAGAACTGTGGTGTCCAGGGCTCTCCATGGCTGGTTAGGCACCGTGTCTGTGTTTCCAGGGTAGTGTGCATAGTACAGGCTGTGACAAGCGTGAGGAGCAGTGCTGTGTGGGAAGAGGAGGGGATTTCCTGTGTGGCAAAAAAACAAAGTAGGAGGCTTCTAGTTTCTGAAACATAACAGTTGGCCTTGTAGGGACATTATGTGGGAAAAACTGACGGCAGACACCTCTGTGTTTCGCCTGTTTCCAGCTAGTTTGGATGTCATCTTTTGATAGAAAGGTTTAACCTGGCACATTTAAGAGTATGAGCAGCTTTGCAGCTTACATTTTTAAAACTAGAAGGGTCTGTTGCATACCAAACCTATCTGATTGTTTCCAACCCATGACAGGAACACAAGGATATCCCTGAGTAGACCAAAGGCTAAGTGAAAAGTGTGTTAACTGACCTGCTGTTTGAGATCCATAGATGTATGTTCAGGAGGAAAGTGTAGAACACACTGAAGGAAGAGTGGTGGGGTCTGTGTGTGAAGTTTGTTCAGGCTTCATTGGTTGTGGATTAAACTAAGGAATTAATAGGACAAATGTCAAATGCTGTAGGCATGGCATTTTCTAGAGGCACTCATCTCCCTTCACAGGTCTGACTCTCCCTTGCCTTGACCTATTTGTTATCACAGTGTGGAAAAGAATCCGTTAAAAACTGCTTCTGCATCAGAATACATCTGTTCAGTTGAGAATGAGGTTGGATCTTAAATAGTCTTCACTGTGCACACATAAAAGCAACCACAAGCTACAGGGATAGAAGCAAACCCCAGGGTACAGTGGAAACAGAAGGGGAGCAGGGGGAAAGCAAGCAAGCTGTCTGCACATAAAGCAGAGCTGGAAGTTTGCATATGTGTTTGGATAAGGCAAGACATTTTGGAATTGAAACCCAGCAGGAAGTGATGATTGCAGGCAACATCTCTGTGCCTGTGAACAATTTTGCTGAGCAGCTCTTTCATTACCTAAATCCCAGGGGTCTGGGGGTCAGAGGAGCTGTACGTGTCTCTAAAGAGTCCATTGTAGCCATTTTCAGACAGGGCTGATCTTGCAGCCTGTGGGAAGGACAATATTCTTTCTCTTGGGTTCTTGGTATCCTTACAGAGTTCCATCAGCTGTGGGAAATAATTCAGGAGTCTCCTGATCCAGAGTGAAGAAAGTTGAAAACAATTAACACAATCAGAAAATCTGAGTGGATGGATGGACTTACTATGCATTGCAATCTGATAGTTAAATCCTGAGGGTTTCTGCATTCCTTAGGAACTCTTAAGTCAGAATGAAATAGTCTGAGACCACTGAAGTTCACACACTAATTGAATTTGCATTAATTTTCAATTGTATATCAACTTGCAAAATCCTTTCAAAATCAAATTCCATGATGCTCCATCTTGCTCCTAACCTGTTGCTTTCTTAATGGAGTCGCTGGTGCGCTGGTGGCTTAGCCCTGCTTTTGTCAGAATGTGGTGATGTAAAATAAAATCATTTCCCCGCCCCCTAAAGAAACAGGAAGAGTGTGGCCACAAAAAGCACAGTGCTTTCTCACAGTGTCAGGGGAAAGAGTACTCTTGCAGGAAAGTCTTGATACAAGCCCACCCTGGTGTGATTTTAGGTTGTATAGCTCAAGACATGACTGAACAGACAAATGAAGTCGGTCACCTCAAGATTCGAGCTTGCCTGCTGCTGATGGTGTACCTATGGCAATGGACACAGCAAACTCTGGCCACGCCATGCCAGGGTGGTGAACTGAGAATAATCAGTAAAGATGAAAAGAAATGCTGCCCCAAATGCATCTCAAAGATAGGTAAGGGAATGATGTGTCTGTCTTCTTTCTGTTTGCCAGTATTGTTTTATGTCAACCAGAGTAATCAAGTGTGGGGAACAGGCACGTGTGTGTGTGTGTGTTTATGTAAATGTATCTTGAGTAACTGTGTATGCAAAACAAAATGGCAAAGGCTTCCCTCCTGCCCCCTAAATTCAGAATGTGCCTTAGCATGCCTCAGCTGTAAATTTCAGGGTGGACTCATGTTTCAGATTTGTTACATGCTTGTACTTGTTATTTCGTAGTGAGAAAGGGAAAGCTAAGTTTCTGTGGGTTGGTCTTGCTCTCAAGGAAAGAAGGTGTTCACTGAACACTGATTCTGAGCCTGTGCTCCATTCAAACATGGTTTCAGAGCTTACCTGTGCTGTTCAGACTTCAGAGGGAATACAGGGAGCAATGCTCTGTAAAACTGCCCTTTGCAATTTGTTGTCCTAAGGAGTAGGAAGCATCCCACTCAGTCCTTCCATTCCACTGACCTGTGCCTGTCCCAGAAGTAAATGGACAGACAAGGTCTCAGGTGATCCTTACCTTCAGCAGCCTGTTCTAACCTGTATCCTTGCCTGATGTTAGGATGCTGATGAGATGGTAATGGATTCTCACTTGCCTGTAACTTTAAGTCAAATTAAGACATGAGAGGTGGCACAGGCTAGCTGCAGGACTTACTGGGTGACATTTCTGTGCCTGTTAGGCTGAAGGACAGAACAGATTATTCTAATTGCCTCTCCATGATTCCAGGAACAATCATACTATTCTTTCTAATTTAATGCTGTTAAGTTAATTTCTGGTCTCTGTGACAAAGACAAGTCTAACTTCTTTCTTCTTGACAGGAGACAACAGCTCGTGTCAAAATGTCGTGGACCATGACTGCAAATGTCGCCAGGGATACAGCTGTGTTGACAGCTCATGTCTCTACTGCAAAAAACTGCCTGAATGTGCAGAGGGCGAGGAGCTGGTTAAGCTTGGTAACTAAAGAGACAAATTATTCTCAAAGGCAAAGTTCAGTATAAGTGCCTGACTGAGTAGCAGTTCACTTATTATAACCTGCTTTCAGGAAGGCTCATGATACAAAGAGAAATGGCATTTATGCTGTGACCTCTGTGACTAAAACCCCTGTTTCCCTATTTTATAACTCTTCCCTTCCTAAATTTGAGACTTGCACTTCCATGCTCAGACTTGCAGTATTTCTTTTCTTCCAAGCTGCTAGAACTGCCAGTAGAAGATTATTTTACTCTTTGTTGCCTCTTAACTTTACACCCTCTGCTGCCAGATCAGACTCTTCTGTACCTTTTCTGTAAGGGGTCCACCCATACATTTCCCAAAATGCCAAAATGGCAAGAACTGCTTAGGTGTTTCTGCAAGGGGGTGATTCATAATGTGGAAAAAGTGTAGAGGGAATGCATTGTGCTCTAATCTGTTGTATCCTCATCTTCTAGTAAAGGCACTGACCACTAATAATTTATGTTCTCTTTTCTTGTAGGCATTGTAGACTTCACATTCAAATGTAAACCCTGTGAGATGGGAACCTACTCTAACGTTAAGAATGGCTGGTGCCGTAACTGGACTAAGTGTGTATTTATTAATACTTTCCTTCTTTGGAAATATGCATGATAAAATTCTCAGATGAGTAATACTTCAACTAGAACATAAAACTGAATCAAATACGAGATCACCTATGAGATTAAATGATAATTTTTTTAAAAATTCAGCAACACATGGTATTTCTGTCTCTTTTGGCTTTATAGTCAGTCTCAAAGCAGAATTTAAGACAAACTGCTGTATATTCAACCTGCTTCCAAGTCCAGCACAAACTGGTGCAAAATTGTTCTGAGCAGGGTCATTGCTTGAAACAAAGGAGACATATAAACAGTTGTGATCTTATCTTGTTGGGGAACAGCCATAATTTTACCTGCACTGCAATGAAAAGAAAAAAAAGGAGACAAGTTGTGGAAATAGTGGAGGGGAAGAGAAAAAGAGCCAAGAGAAAGGCTGGAGAGGAATGAAGGGAAAGGCAGGGCCATTCTAAATGTGACTTTTTCTTCTTTTAGTTGTGAAAGTTCTGGGTTTCTAACAATCAAGCAAGGCAACAGTACGCATAATGCAATATGTGGTTTCCCTGCTAAAGATCTGGAGCAAGGTACCTTCTCACAATGATTTGTTTCTTTGAGCCTATCACTTTTCTCTGCACTTCTTCAGCTGGTGACTTGATGCCTAGTTATAATCCATAGTTTGCTATCATAAAGACTTGCTTTGAAAATGCTTGTTTTGTTTCTTGCAGTGTTAATACAGGTAATCATCAGTTTTCCATTCAACTGCTTTTGCTGTTTTGCTAGATTTTTAGGAAGACAATAGCTTAATTAGTCATCCAGTTCCTTTACAGATATTATTTAAGTTCACAACACCTAGAATTGAAATCTCAAGCTTTATCATGGATCAAATTAGACAGGAATAAGTGGGTACAGGCTTTGCAGGTACTGGGTGTCTTGAAGACAGCAAGCTATGCTGCTCCTACTTTTTCCTCCACCCTTGTCCCTACAATGAATTGGTGCCTTTCAGGTCTGGGTGCTTCATTCAGTGAAATTGTTAGTTCTGCTGAGACAAATTGCAAGTAGGTGCTACTTTGAACTTCTGTGAGGCTGACACAAGTGTGAAAATTTGGCTTGCTGTAGTGCTATTCAGGGAAACATTGAAATCAAACTCCCCCAAAAAGGAAAAAACCAAAACAGAGTAGTAAAAAGAAGTAATAGCTGCAAGAGAGGGAGACACTGAACAATGAACAGATCAGGCATGTGGGTTTTTTGCATGAATACTTCTTACCACAGACAGTGATTCATTGCACCCCTGAATTGGACCATCTCAGTTTTGTTGTTAATACCCACACTGTTTTCTTTTCCTTGGAAAATTATTTTCAGCAGAAAGAGGAAATTAATCTCTAAATTTCCTTGAAAGAACTGCTTTTCCTTTAACAATAGTCTGGGAATGTGATTCCTTAATACTTATTAAGTATATTTAATTGCAGCTCCTATTGCAAAGGACTCTCTATATACCACCATCCTGGCCATCCTTACTGCAGTGGCTGTGTTTGTTCTCATCTTGCTGACCTTTTTCTTGCATTTCTGTATATGGTCACTGAAGAAAGAAAAATACCACATGGCTGACGGTAAGTGCATCTTTGTGGAGTTCTCTGTAGCTTTTCAGTGGAGAACAATGTGTCCTTTGATCCAGACTTGGAATGCAGTAAATTAAGTTGAATAAATAGATTCATTATAAATAAATAGAATTTGTTTTATTTATAAATACAGATTTACTCTGTGATTTTTGGGTGGGTTACTTAGTTTCACTGAGATGCAGTGCATCACTTGTATCTTTGCCCTTTCTTCAGAGAGGGGCTCTGTTGGTTTGGGCAGCTAATGACATGTATGAAGACCTCTTGTATGTGCAGTGCTTTTGCTTATTCTCACTGCAGATGTGGAACATAACTTCTCTAGGCTGCCAGTGGCTCCACAACTGTCACACCACAGAGAAGAGACATCCAGCTGCCAGTTTCCAGAAGAAGAACATGGAGATAAAACACCAGAAGAAAAGACTTGCTATTTCCACCCTCAGAGTCTACAGTGAAAATAGATAAATTGCAATGTGCTGTGAGAGAGGGGAGCTGAGCTCAGCTTTTCTCTTTAAAAAAAAAAGAAAAAAGAAAAAAAAAGAAAAGGGAAGGGCTGGGTGCATAAAGCATCATTGTACACACAGCAATAAGGAATGGATTTGGGAGGAGTTTTGCTTTGTTTCTTCTCCACACACCTAGCATTTACAAACAGAAAACTGCTAAGTCAGGCTGACATTCAGTTCAGCTGCATTGCGTTATTGCAAGTTTCCTGGCTTGGTTTTTTTTATTCATTGATTCTTTTTTCAACTTTGTTTGAGAACAAGGACCCTTCTTGTCATTATTCCCCTTTGCATCCCCTGCACATGTCTCTGTGGTGCTCCCACAGATTGATTCGTGTGTAGAATGTGGTGTCCCACCATCGATCCCTTCAGTGCTGCAGGAAATACAGTAGCACCTGTCAGCCACTCTCTCAGCTTTCACAGGCTGGCTGTATTTCCGAGATGTGGCCTGATGCTCAGATTAAGGGAATGAGGTGTTGTGCCTGGCAGCCATATCTACTGCTCTTCTCTGAGCAGACAGTGACTTTCACTCCTGTCAAATTACCCTCCTTGTTCTGCAGCAAAAAGCCATCACTGTTCCATTAACCCATTGCATCCTCTCCGCTCCTGACAGGAGGTGTTGGTTGGGCCAGTCTCAGTGCACAGAGGTGCTGATGTGAGACTGCCATGGCCACATCATTTGTGTTTGCAGAAGTTTCTCTGTGCAAGTTCTGTGATCCCCTCATCCCCTCCAGGAAAAGGGAATAAGGGAGTAACATATATCTTCCTTCTCTTCTATAACTCAACAATCCTGGGTACCTGCAATACTGAAGTAGAAAAGGGAGATTTCCAGAAGGGTTGAATGAGGATCCCGCTGTCTAGAGAAAAACATTTGGTTTAATGCTCTCTTCTCACCTGGTTTATAGAGTAGGAAAAAAAAGTGGAAACCAGAGAAAAGCCCAACATTTGTCCTTGATGCTTTTTTTATTTCCACACTCCAGGAGAAAAAGAAACAGAGCATCTACTGGCATATACCAGCACAGTTCAGTGACTTGGTCATCAGCTGAAAGATGTTCTCCTTACTGAAAATTGTACCATGAAGGATTTGGGTTTTTTTATGTTAGATTAGTGCTCCTCCAGTTTCATCAAGCTCTAACATGGCTAGAATTAATTGTTTTGCCTGAGTTTAAAGGGGCAGGGTTTCAGCTGGAATTGGTTGCTTTCTGTGAATTGACACTGATTTCAAATAAGAATCTATCCTGTGGCTTCAACTAGTTAAAACTTGTATGTCTTTTTTTTTTTTCCTACAATTATTTCTGTGTTATGTGACTGCAATAATAAATTCAAAGCTCTGGATGCCTTCTGCTTTGGCCTTCTAGTCAAAGCTGCTTGGAGTAGACTCTCTTATGACCAAATCAGCTCCAGGCAAAAATGAGTTTTGACTCAGTCTTCACATGAAAGGTTATAAATATCTCCCAGTACAGCCATTACATCAGCTTCCTCATGATTTCTTACAGATAATGTAAACAGTACAGGGCTTCTAAATTAAATCCTAACAGAATAATGAAATTTCTGTTAATCACCTTACTAAATACTCAGAGAGGATTATTCCAAGGCTCAATGGCATGCTGTTTTAAGCAGGGCTCTGTGAAATTACAATAGCTGCAGAACAGAAGTTATTACCTCCACAGATGTGTGTTGCAAAAGCACTTACACAGGGAATCCTAAGAAGTGGGACAGGTTGTTACCTTGGTAAGCTGGTCACATGGCCTCTGTGCTCCAAGGCAGGCTTGGTGAGACTGGATAACCATCTTCTCATTGAGGTGACTCCATGACCTCTCTGGGCCATCCAGTGCAGTGACTGATTTTAAGTCAGAGAAGGAGAGAGATTTTGTTAAAGTTTCTGTTATCCTTTATGATGAAGAATTGCCTCTTCAGCATGTTTTTGAGCATTCATAAACTGTCATCTCTCCTTAGTTTCTCCAGGCTCTTATCCTGCTTCACAGGTTGTGGTTTCTAGACCTCTTCATCTCTCTCTCTCTCTCTAAGCTCTTTCCAGTTAGACTTTCTTGAAGCTTTCTCTGGAGGAGGTCTTGGCAAGCTTGAATAGAGCTGAAGAATTAATTTCATGATTCATGGACTTGCTTTTATTGCTGAACATTCCTTCAGTGATTATGCCAAGGGGAGTTATCCTGTCTTTTTTACTTTTTGCCCTTTTTTTTGTGCATTATAGAATCTTGTAACTGTGTGAAATAATTGTAAAATGAACTGCAAAGGGTTGTCCTTACTCACTATAATGTATTCCCCCATAGTTGTTGTTTTAATCTGGTTTCTCTGTTATTGTGTTTACTGCAACTTTGTGTAGAAAGGGAGCAGTGATACTCCTTAGTCCTAAAGGGTGTTGTGAGACATAATTACTACTTGCAATGTATTTTTGCCTTCTTTGATCCTCTTAATAGTACTTCTTGTGTTGCTGATAATTTTTCCCATAGGTGTCCCTATGTGAGATTCACTTTAAAAGAGAGCGATTTCCTCCTTTGCTGTGAGAAATGTGCAGGTCCTTAATTGAGGTGAACTGGAAGTGCAGCCCAGGAGAGGTGAAAGCACTGGATTGGATTCAGTAGGGTGACTTTTTTTAGTGTCAGATTGTCTCAGCCTTGTCAGCAGTTTCACTGTGGGATCTAGTATGTCAGAAGTCTAAACACTGACCAGTAAAGACACTTCTTACTGCTCCTTCTATGTTGCCCATGTTTGTTCTCTGTCATTAAATTTTAGATTGATATACTTTCACTTTTATTTCCTTTTTAAGCAAGTGGCTTAATATTTCCTGGCTGGCTCAACCAGCTTTTCAGCTACCCACTACCAAGCTAGCAAGAAACTGTGGCTGACAATTTTTTCCATTCCTGACAATAGCAGAGAAACAGCAACATTTTGGGCAAAAAAAAAAAATTCATGAGAACTTACTCTTTGAGGAATGAAAGATTTGAGTGTCTGGGGGGGAAGTCTGTGCCTCTGGCAAGACACAGCAAATCTTGGTGAGGTGTACAAGACTTTCTGGGCTGTGGGTGTCGAGTAGCTGACGCTGCTGCCAGTTCATACTGAAACGTGATGAGCAGAGCCATATTATTCACTGGAAATTTGCAGAGTGGCCTTTTGGGTTTCTCTGTGTCTACCTTGAAGAACAGTTCCACTTCCTGCTTACCTACCCACCTGACTTTACAGCTGCTTATTGATGGGAAAAGCAACCAATTTCCTGACTTCTTAAAGCTCCAATTCAGAGGGAAAAACCCAAAGTGTGAATCATTTAAGCCCTGGAGAAGTTCAGTAAAAGAGATATTCTTTGCATCAAAGGAAATGAAAGCCATTGGCTCAGAACAGTGAGGCTGTAAGAAAACACGATATTTAAGTTTCCATTCAGAAAGAACAATAGCTTTATTTTATCAGTATGAAATTACTTCAATATTTGAATCAGATCATGGCTAATTTTTCAGCTCAAATCCCAGAGCTTATGAAGTTTTTCAAGTTGTGATTTGAATTTCATGTTGATCTCTGTAGGTTAAGAAAGGCTTCTCCCTCGAGTCATTTACATCCAGTGAAATGTCTATAACAGTATTTTATTATTTTTTATTTTAATCTCTTTTCAAAAGAGAAGCTAAAACATCCCTGAAAAATATCCCCAAGTTTCTAGGGGCTAAGCAATCAAGCAAATTTTAAAGTACAATGTTATTTCATTAATGTTACTGGCATGAGTAAGTAGTTAAAATATGTTATATGGTAATATCTAAAAAAAAAAAACAAACCAAACCTCCAAAAAGTTCCTTGTCAGTGCTAACAAAAAGGTGTATATACAGGCTTCAAAGTGACAACATCAAATTATGGCATAACTGAGGACATAATAAGTTTTACACAATATGTAGGTGAAATATAAAAGGTACATTTCATGTTCATGGAAAAAAAAATACAATTTTTTATGAGACAGTTGGTAGCACTTGGTTCTTGTTTTATTAGGAGTTGCCCAACATTTATCTCAAGCTTGATTTTGAGTTGTCCTGTGAGCTGAGAAACCTAATTGTAAAAAAAAAAAAGTCCTGGAGCTGCCAGTGATGAGTAAAGACTTGTTGCCATTTAGTGGGAGTCTTTCCTAGATATGTGTTTGGTCCCTGCAAACAGTCTGGGGAGTGTCTGCCCTCACCTTTCTAAAATGAAAAAGGTATGATGGCAAAATTTCAGGGCAGGGAAATGGCACCTAGCAGAGGAGAGGATTTATCTTTCTATCTTTGTTTTCATTCTCCAAAAGTTTAATTAAAAAAAACCCCTTCTTCTGGATCTGCACTTCTTCAAGATATTTTCTCGGTGTGTAAATGTTTAAGAAACTTCATACTGCTAAAAATAGAGCTTTAAACTTCATCTAAGACAAAGTCTGATACTTAGAAGTGTCTTGCTGTTCGTAATCAGATAAAGACTTCCCACACAGTTTTGGGAAATGCAGGGTGGCAGTTAGGAGAATGAGGCAATACCCTTTATATAGTCATGCACTTACATACATAAATAATGATCATGGGGGTTTGGGACCCCAGTGGGCTTTGGGGATTTCTTCTCTTTTAGCTGCAAAATAGAGTGAAAGAGTTTTTGCTCAAACAGAAGGCAGCTAAAGATACTTGCAGGCACTCATTTTTTTGTGCTACCATGTCTGCCCATGTTTCCTGCAAATTGTTAGTGTTCTGAAACTGGAGAAGGTAAACAATATTTTCATGGGACTTCCTGTCACATTTTTTTGTCTCCTTTCCCAAGGAAAGGGAAATGAAGCAGTTGTGCAAAAACCAGGACACTTTTCAACTTATTGCCTAGTTTCAGCCCAACCTGGCAGCAGAGGTGTTCAGCTCTTAAAAGCATTAGGAAGAGAGGTTGATAATTTATGGTGCTCATGGGCATACCTTTGTTAGATTTTTTTTTTTTCCTTCTAAAATTGTTGAATTTTTTTTTCAATATACAGAGCTGTCTGTTTTCTTGATTTACTCTGGCCAGTGTAGGCGGCATAAAGGAAAAATTGGGATAGAACAGGGTCCATGGCACCACACAAAGCTTGTTGAAGTGACTTTGCAGCTATACCACAGATACAGCCTGGATGACTAACCTACAGGTAACTGAGAACTTCTGTTTGAAATTAAAGACTTGGTTGTTTTGATTTGTAGCAATGCTTCCTTTTCAGTGCTACATATATATAGAATGGAGAAAAAATTCTTAGTGTTCAAAATATAAATAAAATATTTTGGAATCATCAGAATGAATAGTTTTTATTCTGGAGGATTTGGGGGTTGTTCATCTTGAAGGGTAAGAGACAATAATGAGTATTTAGGGGAAAAAAGATTTGGTTTGTGAAAACTTCCAGGATTAACATTTCTTCTTGATTTGGGCAGGGAAGAAAAGCTCTAGGAAAGGGAGTGTTGACCATCAAGAATTGCACTGTGCCTGCCATTTCAAAGGAAGGCAGTGGCTCTCCAACAGTTACCTGAATACTGCTTTCTACACGTGGTTTAGGTTCAGGTAAATGATTTTTATTTGTAGTATTTACATAGTATTTTACAATGTTTCTTTTTCTGATAAGAATCAGGCAATAAACATAGTAAGAAAATGGAGAAAGATTTCTCCTTGAGGCATATATACAGCTGAGATCAGAATAACAAGGTCCTGTATCCTTCCCAGATGCTGAATAGGTTTTCCTTCCCACCTCAGGATGAGGTTACACAGCAGATGTCTCATCAGCTCCCTTTTCTTCCACTGTTCATCACACAACACCTTTTTTTTTTTTTTTTTTGAGACAGAGCAAAATGAGATAAAACCAGGAGGATGATGTTTTTCAGGGTTATAGGTTGGTAAAAAAAAGGTATTTAGGATATGTGCTTGGAAACTGGGAAACCAATGATGAAATTCCAGGTTTGCTGTAAGTTTCCTACCTACTTTAACAAAATCATGTGTACTGTGATTTCATGAGTAGTAGCTGAGACAACCAAACAGCTTTGCTAATAAAAGATGGTCTCATTTTCCTTATCCCTCTCAGAAGAGGTTGAGACACTGGTTTGAATTAGAATTTCATCTTAGTTCAAAGCACTTTGGGCTTTGCATTCAAGTCCCTTTATTGAGGGATATTTTCCTTTTCCTTCAGAGTAGTGCTGTCCAGCTAATGGGAGTGGGGATCAGTACGAGCTCACAGTGTGCTGAGTCCTGGATGGCCTTCTGCAATCTATGTTGAATCCTTAGATCAGGACCACCTGCGCTAACTACTGTAAAATCAGCTCATATCCACTAGGTACAAATAATTATGTTTACTGTAGGGAACATCAGAAATCAGCAGCTCTGAAGGATGGATGGACTAGGTTGCACTTTCTCCCCCCAAATGGAAGACAAGCATGACACAACTGAGGTACAGCATTCATTGCCCTAGGGTCTGTGCCATGCTGGGCATCAAGGAGAGCAGAGTGGGTGTTTAAAAAAGGGGAAGCCTTAGCAAAACTGTTAGTAAATAACACTGGGGAGGTGGGGAAGACAAGCTGGCTTTCCAGTTGACTCTTACCCTTGAGGAATCTGAGCATACCACAACATGGGCTAAAGCTTTGGGAGGACTCCTTGCTTGCTGTGTGTGAGTTCCCTGTTGCACAGCTGTGTGGGTGTTTCCAGTGGCAGTGTCATCCTGCCATCTTGTGACCCTTGTGGATGTTGCAGTGTGTTGCTTGTGTGACAGTCAGCATGTGTCAAAAAGTCTTTATTTTGTGACTGTAACTAAGAGGAAGTTTAGGGTTTTTTTACCAGTGTAGTAGTTACACCTCAGGAAGGACTTAGATTTTTATTGACTCCAATGTTATACAGATCAAGGACCTTCTTTCTTTCTGTAGTTATAAAGTTTCCTAGTTTGGCTCTGTTTTTCTCACAGACATTGACCAAAGACAGCCCTCAGGAGACATTGCTGTGCTGAAGGCAGCTCTTCTGGATCTCTCTCTCCTTGGTACACCATGTCTGCCCCCCAATACACCTTCCCCAGCTCGCTCTCCTATAATCTGTTCTTATGACGTTCTTTCAACACCTCCTGGATGATGGCTTGTTCATGTAGCTCACTCGTACTCCCTGGGTAAACAAATTTAGTGATAAGAGGCCAGCTAACATGATTGATCCTAGAATTAGGCAAATAAATAGAAACTGGCACTTCCTCTTCAGTCCCTGGAGCAAAGTGAAAAATAGAGAAGTGTGAGCTACTGTGCTCGAAAACACGTCAAAGCTCCACTGAACTCAGTGAAGTGTCTCTGACCTGCACATTCGCTCCCTCCTGAGCCTTCCTCTTGGCAGGACACCGAGGGTGGGTCCTTGTTTTTGCCATGTATGTGCTTAATAGCTTGAGCAGAGATATTTAGGAAATTTTGAGTATGATACAACAGACACAGACGAATTCTTGTGCTTGACCTCATAAACAAGTGCTGCTTTTGTACAATCCACTGAAGGAATCAGCAAGTGGAAGGAGGACAGCACAATGTAGCATTCACACATCTCCTGTTGAAATAAAATCAATTATATCTTTCCTCCAAAATGTACTTTGTAGTTTTATATCATCTTTCCTTAATAGTCTCTGAGTGCTCTCTGAGCACCAGTAAGCCAAACCATGGCCTCCTGTGAGCCAGGCAGGTTTTACTCATGTGTACAGCCAGATGAACAGAGATGTGCTGTTGAAGAGATGTGAATCCATGACAAAGTTAGGACAGATGTCAAGTCCCTCTTCTGACCTCATCAAAACCAGGGTAATGGCAGTCACACTGCAGTGTCACCTCCAGTACCTGTGGAGAGGCCTCCATTGTTACCCATACAAATTTGCAGCCATAATAACTAGTCCTTATCCCTTTGGGGAAAAGAATACGAGAAACTTCTGACAAAAAGGACATTTTTGTTTCCCTGGGGAATGAATTAAGAGATTCATACTGCTCAAGGAAATTTACACAAGTTTAGCTTTTATTTTCTTTTTATTTCTTCTGAACTTGTGAAAGCCCTCTTGCTTTGTAATGGTACAGAGGGTTTTTCCTTGATGGTCAAAGGGCTGCACATGTGGTATAGTTAGGACAGTTTGTTGACAATTCTTCCTGGGCAGCAAGGCAACGTTTGGTTTTGTTTTTTCTAGAGTGACCAAGCTTCTTGGAAGAGTTCTCTGGCACTTTGGCAGGGCTCTGACCACAGAGGCTGGTGTTGCCTGATTGTGGCCGCAGATATCGACCTGTACACGGCCCAGTTCTGAGCTTCGAGGGATGTTTCTGGCCAAGGTCTGCAGCATCCTTGTGATAGAGGAGCACAAAATGGCTGAGTGTCTCTAAAGGCAAAAGACTTTTGCCTTTGAGGCACTTGTTGAAAACCTCGAGAACCAAATCTGGAAAAGAAAATGCAGTTATGAGGTGATCTAAACACTCTGATACTAAAATACACCCAAGCTGTCAGGTGTATGCACAAAGCAGCTCTGTGTGTGGAAAGAATGAGGGGCGGGGAGGGGAAATGGTTTCCAACCTGTGATCTGTGGCCTCTGTGGAGTATTACTATTAAGACAAATTAAAACTAAACAAACCCCAAAAATCACACATTTCTTGTATTCCCTTCAGCTCCACTGGAAACATTTTAGGAAATTTGTAGGAAAAAATATTGTAAAACTGCTCACAATGCAACACAGAATATGAATACACCCCAAAATAAACATGCATGTGCACAAGAAGGTAACTGTGTCTGTGCAAGTAAGCACCAGCAGGCTATTGCTAATACCTTTCATGCAGACATAGACTCTTCCTTTACTACTTCTTCTTACACATACAGTGATATCACAGAAAATCTGAGGTAAAAGGCATTTTAGTCCTGTAGGCAGGACCAGTTCTAGTTAATGAATATCAGACTACATAAGGATTTTTTCAGTCCTTGTAAGTAGTTTATATATCAGTTGCCAGCTATATTTGTGAAGTACGGTGGGGTACACTGGCATTTGAGCACTGCAGTGGCTGTGTAAAGCACACTGTGCAAACCAGCTTCAGTTCCTGTACATGCAGAACAACAGGCATGAGAAAAATGTGCAGGTGCAGTTTATAGGGTCAGGTATTGAGATTTAGCCTTTTGTACATAAATATAGAAGAAATCATTCTTAAAAACAATTACAACAACAAAAAAATATCCACTTATTTATTTCTAATGGGTGCATGGCTAAAAAGATCACAGCTTCTAGGTCTGCTTGGATTAGAATTCAGTGCCTTCTAAATTGTTTATAAACTCCTCAATGAAATATCTTTATTCAAAGGGATTTTTGGACCTACAACTGCTATAAAGAGGAGTCTTTCCTCTGACAAGCAGTGAAGTGATAGGATTATCTGCTGCTGGCCCCCCTTTGACTTGTTCACTTACCAAGACTCTCATTGACTATAGTTGGGATGATGTCTTTCAAGACTTTGCAGTTGGTGTGCAATGCTGGGTTTGCATTCATCTCCAGAAGCCAGACCTAGGAAAGATGAATGCCAGTCAGGAAACAAGGCTGGATCCCCTTAGAGTCAGAGCAATGCCCTTTTACTGACTCAGTGAGCACCTTGAGAGGTAGGAGTACTGGTAAATCCCAACAAAATCCCATAGCACGGGATGCAAGCAGGAGAGAATTTTCATAAGGACTGGATGAATTAAACAAAATCCCTTTTTCCATACATTTACTTCCTTGAGAACAATGCTACACATTATTATTTTGTGTCTCCAGCTAATGCTCTTCAGATTAACTCTTGCTCTGTAGGTGTGTAAAGGCACTGTGGTTTTTAACATAGCAGTTTCCACAACAGTTTCTAGTTGAGTTTTTTTGATACCATAAAATAAAGTTATAAGGAATCTAGGGATCATTTTGATTTGAGGTGGACATGGGATCAAAACTAAGCCAACATGGTACTGAGTTTTCAATGAACCCCTGGCTTTGTTTTCCTGGGTGAGCTTTAGTTTCAGGTAGAAGCCATGTAAGACACTAATTTTATGTATCTACACTAGTCACATCTCAATTTCCCTTTGAAGTGTCAAGCTATAAGCCACAGAGTGTGATAGTCCAGTTACAGATCTGTGTGAAACCAAACCAAGGACTTGTGTGAAATGCTGTTTACTATTCTTTTCCCCATAGTGAGAGAAACTCATCTGTTCACTTCCTGCCTCCACCATATGGTGCTGTAGCTTATATATAACATGTAGGAACTATTTGGCATTTTGTAAGGAAGGATATTTAATCATGTAGCAGCCACAGAAGAATTTTACTCACTTTTAATTGATATATTAAAAAAATCAAATAATCTTTTTTTTTTCTGAAGCAGCAATGAGTTTGCTTGCAGGTACCTGTGAAATGAAGTCTAAGGTGTGTGGTAGATTGTAGCGACATGATAGCCTTCATTTTGATACTTCATTTTGCTGAGAATAAAATACAATGATAATTTTAAACTTTGTTGAAATACTTTATTAAAAAAATGAAAAGACTGGTAAGTGAAGGCAATGAAATGTCTTTTTTTTTCCAGAGAACCGAAACAGCTGCTCAAAAAAACCTGCTTTGCAGATGCCAACAGAGGGCACCTAAGTTACATACATTTTTCTTGGCAAACTCATTCTTCTTCTGTGTAAGTGTCCTTTTTCTTATTAAAAGTTCATAAGATTTTGTGCTGACAGACAAACTCAATGAACCTTCTTAATTGTCTTAATTAGGTTTTGATTTCTTCTTCAAAACAAACAAAACTGACAAACAGGAGGAAGAAAGATCTCTGTGACATCTGTCAGGCTGCTTGTCTTCTACATTCCCCATTATTGTACTGCCTAAATGTCTCACAGTTTTTAAATGCCCTTAGCCTCTCAACAACCAGAGCAAGTTAATAAATGCCCTTTGTTCTATTTCAGGAAGAGAAGAGAAAATGAGGCCAAAATTTACCGTATCTGTGTGAATATCCATAACTTCAGTGGGAACTTAATGTAGAATGAAATTCCTGTGCTTCTCCCTGTATCTGCCATGCCATGTGCCTTGCTCAAAATTTCCTAGCAAACATGACAAAGACAAGAAACCAAACCCCAGAATGTCTGTCCTCGACTTCCTAACCATGGGCTGTACTTTTTCTTCAGGCTTTTCAAGTGATGAGAACAGTAATGAGCGCCCTGTGGCTTTGGTCAGGAGTGCAGCTCTGGATGTTTCTTGGGAATGAAGAGGCTACTGCTCCCTACAGCCTGCCAGTACAATTCCATGTTCTGTCACATCTGGAACTTGCTCTGTCAAGACATCACAGGTAGGCTTAAGAACTTTAAATAGCTGAAGCCACATGCACAGTCACAAACCAAGCACTGGAAGGGCTACTCAGATTTTGCTGACCCAGAAAAGGACCCACTTAGTGGAGACCACAGGCTGAGGCAGTGAGGTTCTGTTTTCCACAGTCTTTACAAGCTTTTATCTGATTGTTTTATCATCATGACCTGGGGTGGACACAACCAAGACTTACAGTATCCATGTGGGACCTCATACTCCCAGGGTGAGTGCAAAGCTGTGTCATTGAAATCAAAGGAACCGTCCCTGCTTTAACTAGGGATTGGAGTGTTATCTTCATTTATGTACATCTATCACAAATTGCCAAATGGCTTATCTGTGTCCAATCTGTTCTCTGCTGATAGAGAGCTGAATCCCTTTATGGCTGATAAAAAATGTACACATCTGTCTTCCCAGCATACCTCTGGAGAGAAACCCTTTTGCATGGCTGGTGCAATGCTTTCTGAGAACAGGTTCCTTGAGCATTGAAATGACACTGTCCTAAGCTCTGTAGTGACTTAGGCACTTACAGTGCAGCACAAGGAAGCTCCAGAAAACAGTAGGGAAGAAGCCAACAACAGCAAAACCACATCTGTCACTTTTGCTCCCTCTGCTCTTAAAGTACTTCATTCTTTTCTCAGCTTATGTATGAATATGCAAAGTTCTGCAGGAGGCTGTGGTTTCTCAGCAGGCCCTGCTTTCATAGTCTGTGCTTCCAAGAACCCTGAGGCAGGAAAAACACCTTCCAAAGACTGAATTGGGATGCCACAGGACCTTCAGGAATTATTAGGAATGATGCTGGGGGCATTTGTATCTGAGACAAATAAGGAAGAGGGAAAGGCATGATGAGCTATAGGACTAAACATACAAGACCATGTTAAATCAGCATATAGCAGATTCTCCACATGTCATAAAACAGCATGGCAGGGAAAATGAGGCTGTTGTGTATTCCAGGATGTCCAGGAATCCAGGAATTGGAGTTTGCTGCACTGAGCAGTGTTAACTGTGTCCTACATCCAACTGCTGTACACTGCCTCTGCAGAGAGGGTACGGGTGTCTCTTGGTGCAGCAGTGCACCAAGAAAAGAACAGGCTTGTTGCTGCCCAGCAGGGGCAAGAAAACATGGACAAACCTGTGCTAAATAAATGCCTAAATTTCCACATTACTCTGTCTCAAAGGGAAGTTCCAGGTTCTGTCACCACTAAGTGTCCAGAAATCCTCCTCATTCTTACACATAACACTAATCAAGAAACAGATTTTGTTTCTCTCTCCATATGTAAAACACATGGGGATGTAATGGGCTTTAAATGCTGAAGTTTTTAACTAGCCAAGTAGGAATTGCCACAATAGAGTGATACTGGATCTTCTATTCTACTTACAGTTTACACAGCCGAGGCTTTGCATGCCCACGTTGCAAAGGACAATTCCCACTGAAATTTGAGAAGCTCCAGTTTCTGTGTCTTTGCCATTTACTCTCCCTTGCCATCGACTTCCTGCACAAAGGAGTCTATTGTTCAGGTGCCTTACCCACTGCTGCATACATTAATTCCATTCTTTCATAGGGTTTGCTGTTCCCATTGCCCTTTTGCTGGAATATGTTTGAGTTCCTTTCTGCTTTAGCAACAGCAGAATCTGCCAGATGGCTTTCTGTTATGTTTAGGCCAGGTGGTTTTGAAGGACTGTGTTGCATTGAAAGCTCCTAAATCACTGGATTTAACATTTCCCTTTCTTTTGGCTTTTCTTGCCTGTGTTTCATTGATTCTTTACAAGTCTGAGTTGTAATTCTAGCAGGTTTTATAGATTCAGGGGGCTGACCTATTGCTAAGTGGTGAACCTGCAGTGGACATGGAGATGCTGATGCTGACATCTGAATCAATAATGACTGATCTTCAGAATGATAAGGGTGCATTCTTCATTCCCTTTGATAGATACCCAGCTAGTGTAAATCAGTATATTTCATGTGATGTTAGAGACACTACACACTGATTTATGCTGGCTGATCATCTGGCATGATTTGTTTCTGGAGCAAGAGAAACCTGAGTAAGCATTAAAAGTCCCATACTTTTCAATGTTAACTCCACTTCACTGTGAAAACTCTGCACAGAACAGTTTCAGCTGCACTAAGTATTTTTCTTCCCATCCTGAGCTGTTAATGCCAGGATTTCTTTGGGCAGTAAATGTGCAGGCAATACAGGTGCCATGTCTTCATCCTGGACTATGGAACTGGAGGGAAAAAAAAGAATCCTGCACTTCATAGCTGACTGACTGAATGCTCTCCTTAATTCCTGGCACCAGAGCCTGTGTCAACCATGCCAGACTGCTGGCATTAGACATCTGGCCAATATCATACTCAGTATTTGATGATATTGCTTCGTACCTTAAAGTTTTCATCAATTAAAAAGTCACAGCCGATGAGATCAAAGTAGCCCAGTTTGCAATCCAGTTTGTGCTTGGCTGCCAGGAAGCACTGCAACATGATCTGCTGCATCCTTTTCTGAAATGAAAGACAGGGAGCAGTGGTAACTGGTCATTGTGAATGCCAAGGACATAGCAGTCACTGTAAGTCCTGGGTGCCCTCTTGGTTTAGGGACATTTTTTCTTCCCCTGCCTCCAGCAGAGCTCCTCTCTGCACTTGGAAGGGTGTTGCATTTTACAGACCATACATCTGTCCACTTTGAGTTGATTGAAACCTCCTCTTGAACTTGGTTCTCCAGACTGCTGCAATGGAACATGAAGGAATCTTGGCCCTTGGCCCTTACTCAGAATGAGCTCTCTGCAGCATTTTTAGTGGTGTTCTTTCATTTACTGCTATGAGGGCACCTAGATGTGAGCTGAACACAGCCATTGCTGACAGTGATGACTCACAAGCCCCTCTCAGCTGTGCTGGGCATAGTATTTTAAAGAAGCCTGGTGAGCTACAGCAACTTGCAGTAGGTGATGCTAAGTTTCATTCACTTAGGGGTTGAAATGCACAGATCTAAGATTTTATCACATGATTTTCATGTGGCAAAGTCAAACGGAAGGTAAAGGGTGAGACCAAGTCGGACAGGAAAGAGACCACTGAAACTGTGGTCTCTTTTCAGGCTGAGACCTGTCAGGCTGGAGAGCTCTATAATGTACTTTATTTTTTGATGCAGGACCACAGCATCGGGCCAGGAACATGAAGACCATAATTGCCTTTTTATAGCTAGCATTTACATTCACTCTCTCTTTCTCAACAGTTTACTCATTTTATTAAAATTAAACTCTTTGTGTCTTCACTTTTGTGTTTAGTAGCTGCAGACAGGTGGTTACCATGGGACCATCAATACCTTCTCACTCAGTGTATGTGTTTCCTTGGGGGCTCCAGTGAACTGACAGGTTTTTTTCCCTATTTCTGTCACCCTAATTAGGCAGATGAGCACACCATACACTTGCTTGCACTCACAGTAAACACAGTGAAAACCCAGTCTTTGGGGAGGCCATTGGTGATTCTGAACTTCTCATTAACGTAGCTGTTGAAGTGCTCCATCCGCCAAACTGTCTCATCTTTCAGCTGGCTGTACAGGGAGTTCTTCTTCTGGATGTACTGAGAGGTGGGGAAACACAGCAAAGGGAGGATTAGATTTCTGGCAGTGAAGAATAACTGGGAACTGCCTTGCATGGCAGACATCCAACGACTCTGAGTTGTTCCCAGCATCTGGAGTTGGGAAGAACCCCAGGATCAGGTTATAGAGGTGGAGGGAATAGAGCCCCTCGCTAGCAGAGCTAAACCTGAGCACGTGCTGGCTCCTGTTGTACCACACTGCTGCAGGCAGAAATGTGCCTGACCCACATGGACATTGTAGAGACACTTAATTACCCAAGGTCCCTGTCCAAGCAGGGTTTTCTCTGTGTGAGTGTGCATGTGTGTATGGTATGTCTGGACCAGTGGCTGGCAGACAGGGAGAGCTGCTTTCAAATCATAGTCATGATATTCTCTGGACTGAATCTGGTTCCAGTGCCTGTGTGCCTGGGAGGTATGTATGGATTCCCATAGGAAATTCCCAGAGGAAACCAAGGTGTGGGCTTCTCTCTTCCACTGTCTCATTAATCCCTGCATCAGCTGGAGTTTAGCAATAATGGGGTATTTGAATTGTTGGAACAAAGGCAAGTCCCCTTTTCCTGGGAAACAGCTGAGCTTGGCTGCAGCTCCATCTGTAGGACAGTGACTGGGGGGCTGCACTTTCTGGTTAGTGATGCTGTCTCTGCTGCTTCGTGTCTTCTGGAAATACAGGAGGCAAATGGCTGGTTCCAAGTGGGAGGAAAGGGTAGGAAGGGAATGAGAGCAGAATAAACTCTAATGTGAAGTCTGGCCTATTAGTAGCCGTTCCTCCTCCCAACAGGAACCCAGATAATTCATGTTCTGTTCATAAACACCTGTCCTTTGTTTAAGATCACTTGTGCCATGGGATCCTACCCAAGCAGCTGAATTCCTGTGTGGATAGCTCTAGCTGAGCAAACAGACTATTCCAGGAAAACAAGTGGCATACTGATAATAGCCTATATTGCAGGAAGCAGCTCTGATCTGCTGTCCTGAGCTGCACTTCTACAGGAACTGTAAAGCTGCAGCTGAAGTGAGCTTGCCTGATACCTCTCTTATGTGGATTTTGCTATTTCTCAGAACACAGCATGGCACTGGGAGAAGGGCTCTAAAAGCAACCCTTTTCTGCCTTCTGATTCTTTTAATTCTCATTCATCAGGACCAGTTCAAACTACTGAAGGGCCTCATTTGAAGTGAAAACTCAGGTAGATCTGAGCAGGACAGACTTCTGTTTCATATGACAAAATGGGTACATGCCAGAACAGTCTTGTTCTGTAACAGCTCTCATTTGGGAAGCAAGAAAAGCAGAGATGGAGATGTAAGAATGATGGCTCTTGAAGAACACATCTGCATCTTACATCATTATGTTTATTGTGTTTAAGCACTACAGGATCAGCAAAATTCCTTAGCCAAGATTAAGGCTCCTTTGTGCTAGGTAGCTGCAGTCAAAGGTTTCTTGCCCTAAGAAGCTTATGGTATACAGATACAGGAGATAATAATGGCAGGAAGAAGGGGTCCAAGGAAATAAATTGACAGGCTAAGCAGAGAACTGATCCATGGCAGAGAAGAGAATCTGATCCAGTATTGTTTCTGACATCTCTGACCATAAGCCCACATCCCTTTCCTGGGTGCATGGATTTTGCATGCATGAGGCATTTATTTTTAGCCTTTCCAAAGTCTCTTTTGCTTCCCATCTCTGTCAACCACACCCTCCCCTTCTTCTGAACAAAGTGACCTCAGTTTACCTGATTGGTGAGGTGAACAGTCAGATCATCAGAAGCAGCATCATAATTGACACAGGTCAGCCGGACATAACCCTGGGCAAAGAAGAGCACGTACGGTGCCGTGCAGGCAATGAGCAGGTAAGACCGGACATCAAACTTCTTCCCTTCCAGGAGCAGGGGCTGGTGAATGTACCTGTCAGAGCAGCATTTCAACACACATCACCAACAGGCAGCCATCATACATGGCAGTTCAGAGCTCACACAAAACCCCTCAGCCCGTCCATTTCACACCACGATATTGATCTGTTTGTCCCTTTTCCAAGACTGGTTTTGAGGTGAGTGGCAGAAGAGGGCGCTCGTAGGAGAAATTAGAAATGCCAAGAACAGCTCCTTGCCAGAGGAATCGAAGCTGTGCCGAGTCTCAGGAGAGGGAGGTAATTAAAGATTTACTAATATTTACAGGAGAATATGCAAAGCTTATGTCTGAACACAAAGAATCCTTCATACAGCACCATGGCTTTTATTGCCAGTGATGTAATCTGGGAATTGTTTCCCTTTATCATCAAAGGTTGCTGGATGTCTACGTAAATAACAAGGATATGCTGTTAAAACAATCAATGCTAACACCAGTTTTCAAAGGAATATGGAGCCTCGTTCTTCAGAGCATAAACCATTCCTCACTAAGAGAAGTCAAGATGAGGTCTAACAGTCCAACCACTTCTTCCCTGGTACTGCTTGCTGCTTGTCCATGTCAAAGATCACATATTCTTCTAAGGCCCTTGATCTAATTTTGTCAGACAGTTGTTGTTTTGCTCTTTATACTGGCTGCTGCATAAACACAGTCCAGCCTGTTGCAGAAAGCCTGGTCATTGTTCCAGTTTGCCATTTTACAGATCTCTCTTACTCTTTCAATGAGGCCAACCATTCCTTTGCTATGAAAAGAAATGTTTAGATGAATGTGAGCAGAGAAAACTGCTTGATTTGGCTAGGGCAGTTCTTAGGAAGGTTACTGTGTGCTGTGTTCTCTTGCAAAATAAAGATGCCAAGCCATGATAGCAGAACATCAGGCAAGTGGCACAGGGTCAGTGTAAGGAATTGGTGTCATCACTTCTCCAGGACATGCAGTGATCACTACATGGTAAAATGTGCTTTTGCCATGCCAGTACTACAGCGTTGTCATGAGCCTATCATATTGTCATTGCTGGCATGTCATGGCACTGCCAGGCAATGTCCTGCATGTATGGGCACCGTGAAGTTCAGAGTGCCCTCTGTGCCTGGCTGTGCACAGCAGAGGCAGCATCAGAGGCATGTGGGGACTGCAGCTCCTAGGATAACTAATGAAAACATCTTTTTTGCATTGCTCTGTGAAAGTTTTACTTGCTCATCTCAAAGCGCTGAAGTGATTTAATTATCATGCATTCCTCAGTTGAGGGGGGAACACTGAGGCAAAGGGAACTCAAGTGAATTGTGTAAGAGGAAGCAAGTAACGTTCAGTAGCTGAAACTGTTCTCTTTATTTCTGCTGCCTTATTTTTCCCTTCCTTTTCCTGCTGTTCTGCGGCTCTACAAACATTCTGTCATTGGCTGAGAGGGTATATATTCTACAAAGAAGAACCTTCATGGTCTTTTTATTCATGCAAGGAATAAAAAATAAAACAACTTTCACCCAATTTTAGCCACAGCCTGTTGATTGAGGTACAGACTTTTGCAGCATTGCAGCAGAGTTCAGAGGGAAGCTTTGTTAGATTGCATGGAACAGGTATTGTAGCTGTGCAGTTTATAAAATGCTAGCTTTGTATAAGAAGCTGGGATAATATCTAATTTAAATTGCTTTGCACAAAGCCTTATGTATAGCATCTGGCCTTTTGAAGTCACTCTTAAATTCCCAGACAAAGGTAAACTCAGATCTTTCGGATGACAAAGATCTGCCTTGAAACGCCTGAAGTGCGGATGCAAGACAGACTAACCAGAAAAATAGCCTCTCTCCCACAGAATGGAATCTCAGGGGTTGATGAGATGTGGTGTAACCACATTAAATACCTCTGGAACAATTCAGCTCTCTGAGGCCAGTGTGCTTCATCAAGCACACTACTCACACATGAATTTCCAGGCTTCAGTCTCTACCTTTGCACTATTCTTGCCTGGGGAGCCTTGTGTGACACCTTCTTATTGAGCAGGTATTCCTCAGTGCTGTGGAGCTGGGCTTGAAGGGTGTTGACAGCATCTGGATTTTTAAGCAGGAATATTCCTCGACCTTGGTTAGAATAACTTGGTTTGCAGATCCAGATCTGTTCTTCTGCAGAGAGAATGAGTCTGGTGTAGTAAGGTTTGTGGTACCAAACACCCGTTAGTGGGCTCTGAAAATGGCTCACTTAAACACGTGTGTGAGTATATACACACACATGCATATAGACATCAATTATTACTGTGTGTGTTTTCATAAACATTTTAGAGGATCACATAGCTATTTAAGTTGGTTGTCACCATGATTAAGCCAATTCACCTTTGCAAAGCTCAAAAAAGGCATTTCTCTCATCTTTCAAATCCAGGCGAAAAGATTCTGGGAAGAATTCTTCCATCTTCAGTAACCTATGGGAGAATGGAATCCAAGTTGAAAATCCTATCCAGCACATGCATTCCTCTGTTACTTACAGAAAGGGTGGTTGCAAGTAGAAGCTTAAGAAATGGCTTTTTTTTTTCCCTGCTTGTAGACAGTTGTGTGTTTGTTGTATCTTTTTGCTGAGCTACCTCATCCCATCAGCTTTCAAGAATTTATGTTAACCTTAAGACATTCTTCATATGCTCAGTTTTTTGAGAACTAGTTGAGGTGGCTGCAGGTTACCAGGACTGCCATTTGGTTTTTGGTAGGCCAAAATTTAAGAGCAGAAATGGCAATAAGCTTCTCTTTTATTTAGTGTCTATGGCACAAGAAGTTGTGGCCTTTCCCGTAGAATAATGTACCCAAAAGAGGGGAATTGCTATGACTCTTTTCTTTGAGAGACCTGGCACCCCTACAACTCCAGACATAGAGAAGGAAGAAATTCTATCTCTGATGTAGGTACTTCTGGGAAAAAAAAGTGATTTTCCTAGAAGATAAGAAGGAAATAAAACTCCATTATCTTTGCATCCTGTAGTGTTACACATCCAGAAGAAACTGCTCCTTTGTATATGTGCTCTCACTTTCTGTTGGTGTGTTTCTGGTCAAGGTTCAAAGAGGTGAGAGTTCTTACTTGGAATTAGAGCTCCTGATCTTTTTCATCACCCGCTCTTGCTCTCTCAGGCAGCATAAAAGCCCCAGCTTAGTGGTGAGGACTCCGTTGTTGGGAATCTGATAGAGAAGCTGTTCACCTGAATAAGGAAAAAAACAAAGCTTGCCCTTCTTGTCCCTTGCAGCAGAATCTGCAGGATGAAGCTGACTTTCTGTTGACTTTCACCAGTTTGCTTTAAGTGAGTAGTGACAACTCACAGAGCAGTGAAATCACTCGCTGTAAATATGTTTCTGTCCAGCCTTGTAGCGGAACAGGCTGAGCTGATGGGGCTTCATGGACTGGTGCATCCCTTGCCCACTCAGCTGCAGAATTGCACTGAAACTTAGCCTACCTGCCCTCTGTGTCTTAGCCCAGCTGCTGGGATGGTGCAGCCTGACAAACAGCCACCACATTGCCACCAGAGCTGGCAGGAGGGGAAAGGCAGCTGCTGTACATGGACTGTGATAACACACTCCCTCTGCCACAGGAAAGCCAGCAGCTCTGTGCCATGATGCTCAGGCTTGCCAGGGCACAGGTCTTGACCAGCACCCAGCAGTAAAAGCATTGACCAGGGGCTGTTTTTAGAGAGTTTTGTGTCTGTTATGCAAAGAACCACTCTGAGGGTGCCAGCCAGAGGCACTGCTGTGGGAGTCCTTGTTTTTATGCTTTTCTGGTGGCAGAGCTGGCTGGGCACTGTGAAGCCAGGATGCAGTGATGACACACAGGGCAGAGCACAGTTTAAAAAGTTGCTTGCTGATACAGTGGAGTAGCTTGGCTTTTAGTGACTCTGTTCTCTCTAGGTGGAGACAGCTGGGCCTGGGATGTGTGGGGTGGGGTAAAGTAAGCATCTTCAGCTTACTTTACTTCTGTCTTCAAGTGCACTTTTCCTTCCTGTCCTCCTGTTGCAGCTTGGGCTCAAATCCAAAGAGGGAGGACTGCGTTTCAAAAGTGATTGTGGTGGTTTTTGTTTAAATCTCTGTACTGCTCCTTTCACTATACTTAGTTCATTTCAGTGGTGTCTTTTCTCCCAAAGCTGTTTTCTTGTCTAAAACCCTTTCTTTAATCACCATGGCAATCTAGCTCTGATGTCCCCTCTGAGTTCTGCCAAGAAGTTGAAATTACCTGTTTCTCCTACCCCCAGGTGACCTCCTCTGCCCTGGGAGTCACAAGTCCAGCATGCTCAAGATTTTCCCACTACCCTTTCCCACTCATGACCCACAGGCACCTCTACCTTCTTTGAAATGGTAATAGGTCTCTTGGCACTTGATTTCACACCATTTCAGTGCATAATCCTGTCTTCTGTTGTCATAGATACGCTGCCAGCCTCTGCTCTGGCAATAGATGCTCACACTGCATATAGAAAACAAAATAGCAAAGTAGCTTTTAACAAATACTTAGTTAAGTCATATCCCTTGAACTCCTAATAATTTTTTTGTGGGAGCCTGACCTAACATGCCCAGAAACCCTGGAGTAAGGTGTGAAACATTAATTAGCATGGCTGCTAGTGAACCTGCTGGTCTGAATTGAGAGGGTGGGGGGAGTAACTGAGGATGCTGAGGACATTGTGATTCAGTGGCTCTAATGAGAACTTGTACCATTTCAGCAGGGTTTTTCCAATTAGGATGCAACTGGTACCCATGGAATAGAAATATTCAGGGTCCAGTCTTAATAAGGAGCCTCTCTGCTGAGGAGTTTAGGAAGGGATGACAAGTAGCAATAGAAAAAGCTGCTTGTAGACAAAACTATAGAAACATTGCAAGGAAAGTGCTGTTTACAGCAGAGATTGCTGGTGACAACATCTAGAGAAGAATGCCAGTATGCTGGAAAGAACTCAGAAAGGAATGAATGGAACTTCTGAGCTGACAATTTTTTCTTGTGCAAAATCTCTTCCTATTTTTTGCTTATTTTACATGTATCAGAACAGAATGTTGATCAACAACAGTTGTTCCTAGCTCTAGTGATGATGCTAGCAGATTTGCTACATGGTGTAGCTAAGTGATTTCTGAACAGCCCCAACAGAGAAACTTTCATTAAACAAATAAAAGTATTTTGTTTCTTTGCAGAGATATAGCAGTTGACTACCACAGGTGACCTTCCAGTGGCTATTTTCTGTTTGAATTACCTTTAAACAGTTCCCCAGGTGTACCACTCCAAAAAGAGCAAATCAGAGGAAAATTATGTAAGGCCAATGGATAATGGATAACATTGCATGACTTCATATATGGTCATACTACTGTTCATATGAGTTTGCTAAGAGGACCTACTTACAGCCCAGCTCCATTAGATCCACTGATATAAAAATATGGTCCTGGTCCCATTGGTACTTTTGGGATCTCTTCATCTGGCTGTTTTTCTTGAGGGCATGCATTACCCTGTGTCCTTTTCTCATTAGACTTGGCTTTGGCCAGCTTCACTTCCAAGTTGGTAGAAGTATCTGCAAAATTGGAAATTGAGAAACTTCAGATGATCTGGGATCTCCATAAAATCCACATCTAGAAAGACAGCTGTTACAGAAGAAAACACTGTAAGGTAAGGGACTGCTTCAGTTGGGTTTATAGCCATTGCTAGGAGCACTGTCTTAATACAGAAATTACTGCTAATGTAACCTGGTAGCAGGGACTGTGGTGTATTAAGTGGAAAAAGAGAGGAAATACAATAAACTAGGTGGTAGAAGGGAGCATTCCAGTCAGCCCTAGTCTGTCAGTGCTAAATGGCATTCTCTTACTCGACAGGCCTCTGCTTCACAGGACTTTCTCAGATATCTTGTCTAGGTGGGTTCTACCCTAAGCTGAGCACAAATCATGCCAGCTGTCCAGATGGAAAGCTAGGGGTGGCTATTGGAGAGTCTGACAGACTGCAAGGCCTAGAGAGGTGTGTTGGTACAAAGGGAGAAGGGCAGGAAGAGCCTCCTGGACAGTGTTAGCCATACAGTATACATTGAAACAATTGTTCTTTCAATTGTTAAAGCCTATAGGAATTTTGAGAAGCCAGGGATGTGACAGCTCTGAGCTCCCCCTGACAGGTAGCCACAGGGTGGAATGGCACACATAAACTGTGGGGACAATGAGTGCAGGGGTAGGAATGGGAAATACTCTGCTTCAAATTGGTAACGAATCATGTCAGCCTTGCAGTGGTTCTGTTACTTATTCTCAGATCCCAGGGCTCAGAGCTGGGGAATTTGTAGGGAATAACATTTTTTTTTCCAGTGCAAAGTTAATGGGATCTGCCTAACCAGTTAGTGCTGCTGGGTTACTTGTGAAGGAGAATGTCAGAGCTTATATGTAGCTTTAGCAGTTGTGAAGAACTTTAACTTCTTGGCCTTCTAGGAATGATAAACTAAACTGAAAATATCACTTTCAGAACTTCCTTTTTCAAGAAGTTTCCCCAGTATAAAATATAGCAAAAGCTTTTTTTTTGTGAGGCAAAATGAGGCTCAGTGACTTTTCCCCACCACCCCCAAGCTGTGTCCATATTTCAGGTCTCTGATGTTCTTCTGACAGCACCGACAATTCTCTGGTGCAGTCCCCAATCATGTTCTAAAGCATGCTTTAAAGTTGCTTCAAAGCAGCTGAAGCAACTCAAGTACCATCTCACCCTGACAGAGATACAGGCCAAGAGGTCTAACACTGTGTTTTATAATGTATTTTTTTTAAATACATTAGCAAAACTTGTTCAGAGTCTTGTCTGATGCAACTAGACTGTCATATGCTATGGTACTGTTGGAAGGAAATATGGTAAAAACTCCCATCCCAACGACAAAACTCTTCTGACTGAAGTGGAGCAGAAGTATTGGACATTGTTAACTCATTTGACAAGCATTTGTTTCATGTCTTTGTTGCACTCCACTTGTGAGCACAGGTGCAGTGCACACGGAGCTGGGTGCCCACAGTGATTGGGTTTCCCAGCAGGCTCCCACCCCTGGTTCAGTTTGCTTTGGAATAAAGGAAGTAGATTGCAAATTCTTTGACGCAGGACTTGCTTTAAATTTCTGCTTCACGTAGTACTTGGCACCAAAGGGTTCTAACAATGACAACCTTAGTGCTTTACAAACTGCAGCCTTATCAGTGCTAATCCCTGGACTCCTGCCTTGATTTTCCTCCTTAAATTTAAACCAAAACAAACCAAAAGAACACACTAAACAACCAGTTCAGACAAGCCAGGGCACAACATCCACGATGGAGAGCACTGCCTCAGCAATGGCTTGTAACCACCTGAAAGGAGCTTTTCCAGGATGGATTTCAAGGTGCCTGTTAGTGGTTCTGTGGAGCCCAGACGAGGACGGTGGGACAGGTGCAATGGGGAGCACTCCCCAGCAGAGAGCAGTGCCTGGCTCTTTCCTCACTGTCTCATTTTGCCATCACAGCACCAGACCAGGCAAATACATACTCTGTCTCCCTCCAGAAGAGACTGTCATTAGTGACTCAGTCACATTTGTCGAACAAACTGTGTGAAAGTAGCTCAAAGACAGGGTTAATGCATTATGCATAGGCACCAGGCAAATTAAAACACACACAGAAAAGTAGCACAGCTCACCAGTTTCCTGGACCCAATGCACTCTATGAAAAGGTTGTGCCCCAAAGCTGTCCCACCCCTCCAGCTCCTGGTATCTCCCACGAGGGAGGCTGATCTCTCTCCTCAGTCTTAGCACGGTGTGTTATAGTGCTGTACTTGGCACTCTTTGATATGGGAATGTAAATATTTATTTATCTATTTTTAACATTTAATTGCTCATTCATACCTCCTATGAGAGCTTTTGGCTCTTTGATCACCTCCCTCCTTGCTTGGATTACTAAGAAATAAGCCAAATTTAACCAGTCCCATTTATCCTGAGACATGGACACATGAAACACCCTGCAAGGACTGAAGTGCTGGTAAGGTGTTCTTTCATGGGTCTGAACACGTACTTCTCTCTCCCTCTCTAATCTTTATACAGAGACCCAGGGGGTGGGAGCCTTGTATCTTCTTTTCTGTCTAATTATGGAATCTCCAAGTATTAAAGATGAACCTTCATTTCATTGAATCTTTTGACGTGTATTACTTAAGCACAAGTCCCCTTCATCTTCATTTGTTTGTGTGTTTTGCATCCCAGGATGGCTAATGATTAGAGAGGTGAGGAGAGACAGGGATGGAGGGGGTTATTCCCCTTGCCTGATTGCATAAATTCCACGCAAGAGCCTTTTCACTTATTTATCAGAGGTGGGATTAGATGCTTTTTGGGACTGGAGCTCTTAGGAAAGGGCAGGCAGAGTGGCTTGGCTTGCAGACCTGCTCAGCAGAGAGGAGTGGATATTTCAAAGGCTGAGTTTGTGCATTCGAACTCAGGTCTGTGTTGTCCTGTGAAAGAGCCTCTCTGTCCAAAAGCTGCTTGTGATGGGGAGGGAGTGAGAGCTTTTGGGGAAGCAAGTCTTCTACCTCATCACATAAACTAGCAGCATGAAATGGAACAGTGTGATTCCCTTCCAGAGAGCCCACACAGAGATTGTCTTCACACCAGGTAAAGCCAGTAAATTACATTTCTTGAGACAATTTTGAATTTGGCTCATCACTTTCTTTGGGAATTGTGTTTTGGTGACTGTGTAAGAAGCTCCTATCTAATCTCAGCTCTGCTTTCAGTGCACATGGTGATAAACACACTGGCAGGGAGATGCAGTCTGCTTTGTGTCATTTACTACCAAAAGAAAAAAAACCAACAACCCAGAGCTTAAAACACAGAACTTCCTTTTTCTGTGTAAAAGGTTTAACAGAATAGTAGCTGACTGATTTCTCTAGAATCCAGAGTTTAAATCTAGCTGAAATTTTCATTTAAGGAAGCTAAATGATCTCATCACCTTTCTAAAGACAAGCATTGCCCTAAAGATTACCTCTGTATTAAAAAGGTTTCCATTTCAAACAAATGAATGTATTTTTTACTGCCAGTGCACAGAGCCGAGTTCAACAATGAATAAATCAGAAAAATAATACTGTTGGTTTTGTCACTGAAAGATTTGTGGCATTTCAGCCAAATTATTTCTCCATTAAAAAATAATGGTTTCTTTTCAGAGCAACTGCTTGCTAATGAATAGCTTCCATTTTTCTTCATGTTTGCAACAAAACACTTAAAATGTTAGTATAAAATATTTTAATTTCACTAGATATTTGTCAGCCAATATAAATAATTTCTGTCTTGAATTTTTTTAGGAGCAAATGAATGGGCTTGTATTTTCACAGGGTTTAAATGAAAATGTTGTGAATTACATGCAATATGTCTGTAATTTATGCCACAAGTCAGTGGCCAGCACCTTGGCTGGTATAAGAAGATAAAACTCCCTCAACACTGGCATCAACTTGCAACCTGGTCATAGGGCTTGACACAATTAATAGCTAAAAACAAGGGTACAAGATTCACCTCTGTCAGCTGCTAAGGACCCATCCTGTTGTTGGTTACTTCCTTGCATCATGGATTTGGTGTTCTTCTTCCTCTTGGTTGGCATGAAGGCCATCTCAGCCTGGCCTGCAAAAGGAGAGACCATCGTCAGCCACTTGGCCAGGGTCATGAGTGGTCTGGGAAAGTCTGTAAGGTGGATTTTTCTCTTTGGCATCATTTGCTCAGTTGACTGTAGATGCCATTTTTCACCATCTTCTTTAATCTGACATAGTTGTTTAGCTGGGAATACATAGGCTCTACTTCCTACCTACAGCTTCTTCTGGGTGGTCTCTAGTGATAAGCCTGTGCTGGGGATCTGAGTGCTTTTTTATCTCATCTTTGTGCTCTTTCTACTTCCTTCCTACTGATAGCACTCAGTGTAGGTCTTGGGTTGCCTTTTAAATTTGCTGTAAGTAACTGGGTGCTTTCTCTAAGTCTGCTGCTCCTGGTGGAGCAGTGTCCAGGAGTTGTTTTCAGATATATCTGGTATTCTTTGTCTCTGGCATCACCAGGCTCCAATTGTTCAGTTTGAGATAAAATACAGGCTTCATTTCAGGAAGCTTGAAAGCTGAAATCCAGTTTTTGTCTTTGCAGTGGATATGAAACCAACAAATGAGACATTCTACAGAAATAATAATCCCAAATAATTATTGGACATAGGGTAGACAATATTTTTAGTAAGTTTCATGCTTGGAATAGTCAGGTTGTAAGAAAGGACTTGTTCTGCGTCAAGGCTACAACTATTTTGTAGGAAGGGTTACCTTAGCATGGGGCAACTGAAACATCAGCTAGAATTAAAGAGGGAAATGTATATTTGCTACTTTTACTTATAAGCAAAAGTAAAACAGTCTGAGAACACCAAATAAATGGAACATACATGCTGTGTAGGTTAAAGTCCATGAGAAGGACAAGTGCAAAAGTGCTCGTTACTGTAAGTAGGAAGATACAGAAGTCTTATATTCTTAAATAGGAAGATACAATGTCATAAGCTAAATTAAAATACTGAGCTGCTGAGTTTACAGTTAGATATATTTGAAGGATTTTTTCCTATTGAAGACTGTCCTCCTCTGAAGTGATTTGTTGGAGTGGGTAGGCAAGGAAAGTGACAAGTGTGTCAGTCACTGATTCATTGTGTCTGTGGCCGTGTCGCAGAGCACTGCAGTGCCAGTTCCCCTATCTGCAAGTTTGAGCAATAATTACATAATTGCACTTGGGTGGGACTGGAATTCTCAGTCTGTAGCACAGCCAAAGGCTGACTGTTCAACTCTGTTTGTTCAAACAGAGTTTTATTTTCACTTGGAGGCTAAAGCCCCCTGCAGTTTCCCATGACATGGTAAAGAAAAAGAAGCCATCTCAAAAAAATCTTGAGGTTTGAAGGCAGGTGGTGCAGAACCTCAGGGCACCTGCTGTCCTCTAAACCTCAGTCTGGCAAAACCACAAGGGGAATTAGGGAGAAAAAGGGTTCTTTCAGGTTCCAGTGGGAGGTAAGGAGTGTGGGTTGGCATGATACACAGCAGCTGCCACCCAAAAGAGTCTGGCAGAGGGCTTTTGCCAGACAGAAAGATGAAGCTGTAAGATCTCCTGAAGAGTGGCAGGGAATAAGAAGTTGTTCCTCTAACAACACTCTCACCCTCAGACTGGGGTGTCCAGATGGGGAAAGAACTGAAAAGAGTTTTTAAAGTGGGGATTTGTTAGACTTAGGTTAAGGTCACACCTCCAGCACAGTGCATGGAGCAAAGGCTGCTCTGGGTGGAGCTGTAGAGAAAGCGGGAGCGTGTGGAGCGGGGAACAGGAAGGGTGGGTGGTGGTTTGTGTTCAGGTATGTTTGCATTTCCTAGTCCATTTGCAGTAAGGAGTCTTGCAGTGCTTTCTCCTGCACTGAGAATGCAGAGGTCAGGAAAGGAGTGAGGCTCAAGCATGTCACTGAAAAACACACATGAAGAAATCCTCATCATGCTGAGGAGGTGCTTAGTTTTATGTTCCTCTTTCAGTTGTCCCTGCTGTGGTGTTGAACATCACAAGCAGAAATCTTCCTCTCAGCCAAAAGCAGCTCTTCTGTTCTGTGGGCACTCTGCTATTTGCTCGTTTCTTATCCCAGCCTCTTCCTGTAGTTCAGTTTTAGGAGAAATGCTTCTCAGAAGTTTCTCTTCTCGTGTCCTTGAGCCCTTCCACGTCACTTCCCTGTGAGGCTGAAGGACTCAAGCTGAGCAAACAACTGCCTGTGAGGAGTTAATGCATCCAGTTGTCTCACAGCTTGTGTGTGCCTTTCCATCCAGACACTGAGTCGTACAGAAGTTATTTTACACACTCTCCTGGTGAAGTAAAAGGATTTTAAAGCAATAGAAAGAAAAGTTTGTAGCAAGTGAAAAGCCTCTTCCTTTGTCTGTCTGTTTAATGATGTATGTCTCTGTAGCACCTTCTTAGTAACAGGTACTAATACATACAGTGATGGCTGGTGAGAATAAAGAGATGGTGCTGCTGTATCCAGGGTTTATCTAAAGCCTTTTATATCACAGAAGAACAAGGTGGGCATCACCTGGATTGTCTGGAGGGGTACGACCTCGTTGTTCTGCAGCAACTCAACAAGAAGTTCCATGTTTTTACCACAGGATATCTGATGACAGCGGGTTGCCCAGTTTTGGTGATCTGATGAGATCTCAGAGAAGAAGCTTTGAGGATTTGCCAGGTCATGTTTGGAGTAAGGGCCGGGAACCTGCACTCTAAATAGCATAATACAGATGCAGGTGGCTGTTTAGCTTGTAGGTTGGCACTGCTGTCATTAGAGGACACAAAACGGCTTCAGCATCTTACTTATAAATCACTCTACCATATCTTCAAGCTGATTAGAGAGGCATTCTGTACAACTACAACTTCTTCCCTTTTAGCCCCTCTTTCAGGACTAAAACCAGATCTTAAGCTGACAAAAAATAATGGAAATTCTAACCTTTGTTCAGCAGTTTCTAAATACTTTAGCAGAGCTTTAACTGCTCCCTGCCCTGCCTTCGGCTCGGAGAACTTGCACTTGGCTTCTAGTCAGGCCATAAACAGCTTCCAAAGAAACAAACCATCCTGTGGTGGAGCAGGTTTGAGTTCTGGAAGAGCAGAGACCGCCTTATTTCTCTGACTGAAGAAGGGTGGATTCGCAGCAGCGAGCGGAGGCTCAGAAACCCAGCCTGCTTCTGCTTCATAAATATCAAGATTCCGTTGTGCCAGCCTGGGAAGGTCAGGAAGCCTTCAGCGCTGTAAACACAGGCTGATCCCCTAGCAACAGCTGCCTGGCTACTGGTGGTAATCGTGGCAAGGGGTTCTGGTGGTGAAAATGCAAAGGGATTTCTACAGAGATTTGTGCTTTTCCACACAGCTGTAATGACAGCGTTACAGGAGGGCTGTGAGCACATCGGCGTGTGCGTGTCGAGCAGAATCGTGTCACACAAAAATAGGAAAAGCAGTTCTCTGAGTGTCTCCTGGCTGGCACATTTGTGTCACTCTTCTGTGGCTTTCTTCAAGTCTCCTAAAGATCAGGCTTGACCTCTGCTTGAGCCACCCTTGCTGCTTGCTCTGCTCCAAACAGCAAACCAGAAAGTCTGATTTAATCTTCTCCAGTGCGTAATCACTGATAGGACAGCAGATTAAAGACATGAAAATACATCCTTTGTCTATAGTGTAGTTTTCCTTTCTGAGGCAGAGTTTGCACAGCTCAATACTTGGTTGGACTTTGTGGATGCTCAGTACTGGGGTTGGTACAGAGCAGGGTGCGCTGTTAAATTTGCCAAAATTTCAAATAGTGAAAACTAGTAACAGGGCAAAGTTAGTGTCCTAAATCCTCATCAATCCTTCTGTTTCTTTAGTGAGCAGAGGCAAATCTTCTCTAGGAGCCTCTCCTCCCTCACATTTTTGTTTTTATTAGACCATTAATTATCTGAGTGCAGTGAAAAGTGGCTAAAACAATGGGACCTTGATTTTTTTTCAGGCAGCCTCTGTGTGCTACCAAACTAGCACTGGGATAAAGGATTTTGACACTTATGGAGCTTCAGTCAAAAATATAAAGACAGAAAAGCCTGTTTATGTAGCCTTAAAATCCTCTCTTTATATAGATTTTTCTGTCCTTCAGATGCAGGAGCAAAATATAAGGTGTTTTGGGTTTTTTTTTGTGACCTCAGGTGGATATGCACAAAGAGTAGGTCACCTCCAGGGTTAACATCAGAAGATAAATCTTGGAAAGGTCTGCATTTACTCCCAGGCTTTAGTGCTTCTAACTGCAGACACAACAGATCAATTATTGGCCTGCCCAGAAATCTTCCCCCACATCTACCAGTAGCACCTGAGATGTTGAAATCTGCTCTGTGAGGAGAGAGATCCTCTCCCAGGGAACACATACAGCTCCTCTCAATTCGAGCTACAAGGGAGGAAGAATGAAAATCCAGCGGTAAACCTGTGTTTTTGTATGTGGTGACTCCCCCCCTCACCCAAAAGGGATGAGAAAAGTTGGTGGAAGGTGGAATTTGGCTGAGGTTCAGTCTCCCCAGGTTGGCCCTGCATCCTCCAGCGTGGACGTGCCAGGCCGGTGTGAATGCTCTGGCACTCCTCCCCGGCGGTCACAGTGACCTTCAAGAACATTCTCCTTATTTTCCTCTTGGTGCACAATGACTCTGATTAGCTCCAGTGCTCACACAGAGCCAGTCAGGATCCTGTCCTTGCCTTACCTTCCACCTTCCTGGATTACCTCTCATGGCCAACCCACCCAAGCTAATCTCTCTGGTCGCAGAGAGAACAGCTGGAGTGGGAGGACGGCAGTGTTGCAACCTGTGGCACTGCAAATACTTTGAGCAAACGTTCCACCCTCTAGGAAATATTGCCTAATTGTTGGAGAAGGGGAGAGGCTGACAGGTACAGAGTTGAAGGAGGCATTTCATTCACCTGAAACATTACCATGTCCTGCTTCAGTTTTCCTCCACCTACAGCCAAGTGAGACGTTCCTTTGAGACTTACCAGAGGAGACTGGACTGTGTATTTGCCCTGTGCTTTGAGATCCTAATGCAGGCTGCTTCAAATGCACTTTGGACACCTCTTTTCCTACCCTTTTCTGTTTGAATCTCTAGTGCTAAGCATGTAGTTCAAAGAATGCTGGAGGTTTTCCTTTTGGAAGCAGGAAAGAGGAAAGGGCATTGATCACCTCTCCCTCTTCTACCCAGCTGCCTGTTTACCTGAAACCTGCATGAATGTAGGAGGCTTCTCAATAAAGCTTGACCAATAGGTTTGAAAGTCATTGGAGTAAGAAATGTGACTGTGTAATCCTTATTATCTTGGAAAACCAGGCTCAAACCTAACATGCAAGATAAAAGGATGTGTACTGCCAGCACAGGTACAGTTAGAGACAGAGCATCTTTAATTCAAGCTTCTTCTGTCAAAAGAGTTTCTGTGACTTGAAACACAAGCACATCTGAGTCGTCTGGTTTGGGAATCAGGCAGTGGGGCAGCTTGCTGCTGTGCTGGTCTGTTGTTTAAGTGTGTAAAGTTGGGATGTTTTGATGTGAAAAGCCCATTTGTGTTCCATATTTCTGAAAGTCTTATGGGATCTGTATGAAATACAACAAACTAGTCTCTTGACTTTATCAGGGTTTATATAATAAATGTATTTCCACTATAGAAGATGCAATAAGAAGGTTATAATTCTTTTTTCAAGGTTCTCATGGAATCCAAGCTGCAAAAGCAAGGAACAATGTATAAAACAAAACCTACTAAAAATTCAAATATTAAACCCCAGGGAATTCCTTTAAAAAAAATAAATGTTCTGCATTGTTACTTATGCAGAACCTTGAAGCAAACAACTGAGCCTTGCTATTCAACAGCCTGGAAGACAGCAGAATAGGGAGCTCACCTCACACATGACATGTGGGGCAGTAGAAATGAGAGCAGCTCTCAGAGGGTCTGAATTTTTCTCACTTTTTCTGACCACCACAGATTGATTTTACAAAGCATACTGTGGAAGGAAGCAAGCTACATAAACATGATAATATCTTCTTGCTGAAAAAAAACCCCAATCTTAGCTTTTCTGCAGGAATATTATGCTTTTTGATGCTTCTCTTTACAAATAGATGCAATTTGAGGACAGGAAACTGTTGTTTCAGTGGCTATGAGAGATGCCTTAGCAGCTCAGGGCTGGGATCAGCGCAGCTCAGGGCTGGGATCAGCACAGCCAGGGCTGGGTTCCAGCTTCAGCCATGAGGTGACAGCAGGGAGGTTTCACCTTGTGCTGTTGGTGGGAGAGCAGCACTATCTAGACAATCTCTTTAATTCAAAGATGTTTTAGGAGTGACTCATGTGCTGGTGGTTTGTGTGCTCCCAGCACCCTTTTTTCATAGCTAACTGGAGGGTCAGATCTCTCAGAAAACAATATTTTAATCATATTTGAAGGCTGCTTCCCCCACTGCATCACCCCCCCCCCCCCCATACACACAAATAGAATAATTCCTGAAGTACCTCTGGAGCTGAGATGAGGTCAATTCCAAGGTGGGTTTTTTCCTACCTTGGCATTGCTATTTTCCAGCAGCAGCAGTGTGTTTTACAGAGTGCTTTTACAGGGGGTTACAGCACTGGGAGGGAGAGACTCACCTTGTGGAGGCAGCTAGGAAGGACACTCATGGTCATGTACAGGTATTGAGTGTGCAACAGGGCTGTAGTGGTCAGAAAGCCTGATCTCCCCTTGCTTTTGCAAGAAAGCCACTGTGAGACGTGGGGAAACTCATATGCTCATCTAGACTTTAGTTTTCTCACCTGTTTGAAGGAAAAAAAACTGATATTTACATGTTTTAACAATAATGGAAACCCATATTTACGTGTTGTGAACTGTAACAATAATAAACATGAGCAGGAGTAGTAGTTGTGAATGGAAAAGAGTGTTTTGTTTGCTTGGTTTTTAAAGATAAACTACTGCCAAGCTGTGGCTGGTGCCTGTTGCTACAGCAAAGGGTGACCATCCTATCCACAGTCCCCCCATGTTTGCCTTTGCTTGCTCTGGTCACTCGATGTACACGGTCAAACAGAAGGACAGGGGTGAAATTCCACTTAATTATGGAGTTAAGCCATTATAAAATAGTCACCTGGACTCATTCACCTGCAGAGTGATGCAGGATCTCAAATAATTCGTGGCATTTTCAAAGGTTGTGGGGTGTTGAGCATCCAATTGCCTTTGAATTCCCATTTCATTTGGGCACTTTGCTGCTGTGGCTCTTTCAGAAATGCCAGCTGTGAATTGCCCAGCCCTGTCTGTGCCCTGCTGCGTGCCTGTGACGCTGGAATAACCACAGTGACCTTGCTGAACTTCCCTAGCACACCAGAGCCCTCAGCACAGCCAGCAGAGAGACAGTCTGTGAGGGATGAGACCTATTACAGACCCCAAGCCATCCTGGTTGTGCTGAGCTATCTGCCTTTGCCTCCATAGATGTGTTTCAGTGTTCTATTTACTGTGCTATTTTCTACAGGTGTTTTATTTCATATACCACTTAGGGAGACTCTCAAAAGCTTTCTAAGTACAATGCATTGCTTGGCAGGCCTTTTCCTGAGACTAAACAAATTTCCCACTGCTGTAGCTAACTAGGTGTGTGTCCTCTTTCAAACATGCCTCTGGTTCATTTCAGAATCCACTGCTGCTCAAGTCTGGACCTGTCTCTTGGATGCCTCCAGCATTGTGAAGTGATGCCAGTGAGCCGTGAAGTCGAGATGCTCCGCCCATGGTTCCACAGCCTGCCCTCCTTGGGAAGGTGAGAGGTGCCCAAATGCTTTCAGAAAGGAATTTCCCATGAAAATGAATATTCCAGCAGTCTAAGGGCAGCCTGTGGCAGTCGTTTCGGTAGTTTTATGGCAATCAGGTTGTTGTAGGATATGTGTCAGTCATTCCAGTGATTTCTTTCTGTACCTTTTGGGCTCTTCAAACCCTGACAGGGCCCCATCTCTTGCTGGGAGTTACTGGCAAAGTGTGTTGCAGTTCAAAAAAGCAGTTGCTTCACAGTGTCAGATGGGGCCAAATTTTCATGTGTGTTGTCAGCTGTGTTTTGCATGAACCACAAGGGCCATCCCACAGAGCCATGCTGCTATAGGTATTCTTATTTTTTCCCTCTGGAGAGCAACCCAGTGACCTTAATCATTTATTTGGCCTAGCCAGTCATTTGCAAACTATTTACACTGCCCCACTGTAGCTTCTGAGGGGGAAGGATTCCCTTGCAGTGCTCCAGAACTTGGCTTCTCTTTTGAGATACTCAATCAGCATCTACCAGCTCAGCTCTCCTAATGTCCATGGACACTGTGGGCCAGGCTGAAGGGATCCACACTTCACCTCAGCCAATAACTGGCAATAAAAGGGCTTTGTGATTTTGGCAGCATCAGCCTGGGGTAGATGTGGACTGCTCACTGAAGAAATGACTGTACAGTTGTGAGATATGTGCAGATGCCGCCTGTAAATTCTATTTTTAGAAAACTTTCAGTGTTCTGGTGGCTTTTTGGACAGAGCTGACTTCTGTTTCCATCAGCTACCTGCACCACAGGCCTGTCCCTTACTGGAAAGGTACAGTCTGCTGTGAATAACCACATAGCTCAGTGACAGATGAACTTGTCTTTGATTTATTGAGTTTATGAAAACACCCTGAAGGGCTGGTTTGGTATCACTAAATGTCTGACAGTTACAGCTCTGGCCTTGAATGGCCTCACCAGGATCAACTCTTGCAGAAAGAATGATTAATTCTGCATTTCATTTCCACAAAATAAGATCTCACTGCTGCTTGTTGCAGTATTTCTGCAGGGGAGTGCACGTTGCAGGATAAACAGAAATGGGTACAACTGTTTGCATACATAGAGTTAGGATCAGAGTTGACCTCTCTAGTTGAACCTACAGCATTTACTGGCAAAAAAGTAATTTTTTCCAGGGTCAGCAGTGTTTGACTGTAGTACCTGTGAATGGAAGTAGCTAAATTTACTGAGTATATCAGAGAGAGCCACTGAAGATATAAACAGGAAAAAGATAGGGATGTTCTCAGAAATAACAGGAATAAGGGACCCAGCAGGCTCACACCCACATTTCTCTAAACCCCCCCAATATGCCCCATACAGTTTGTATATGCTGAGCCTTTGCAGATGGGGAACTTCCATCCAGGATTTAGTTCTGACTAAAACCATAAAATGCCTCTAAAGTGTTCAAAAAACAGATTCCTGATGGCTGGAATTTTAAGAGGTTATGCAAAACTGCTTTATTAATTTTTATAACCACAAGTAATGTCAAACCTCTAAGTTACAGACACTACCAACAGCTAGGGCCAGTGCCAGGACAGAAATCAGGGCAAGCATGAGGAGTTTGGGGCACAAACAAATTTACAGGGACTCAGAAAGTGTGAAAGAAGTTGGGTTTGAGCTAAAACTCGTTAGAAAAACGTGTGTGAGGAGCCCAGGCTGTGGCTCTGGTGCACAGGGGAGCACAGCTGAAGGGACTTTGCTAATCCAGTGATTAGTAGTTGGCATCACCTGGCCAGGCACAAGGGCTGCCCTCAGAACCTGACCAGCAGCTACTCCAGCACAGGGCTGAGGAGCTTCCAGGTAAGAAATAAATCTATTTTTTATTGATTTGATCTGTTGCTGTAGCACTTTGGAGCTGAGGCATTGGTTTATTGTGCAGATGTGGGGAGGGAGCTGGTCCTGGGGTGTTTGCTGTGGGGTTTCACTGCCCTGTGTGCAGTGCTGGTTCCTGGCCCACTCCCAGTCTGTGCCCGGCTTCTTCCTCCAGCACAGGGCCATGGTTCCTCCTCCTGCCCAGAGGAGAGGTCTGTGCTGGGGAGCAGCAGGCATCTTTCCCAATCTGCTTTATTTTCCTGCTTTGTTTTAGAGCAGGGACTCTCTGGCATTGATGTGGATGAGGAGGCAGGAAAGTGCAGTGACTGAGGAAGTGTGAGGCTGGGAGGAGGAGCAGGCAGTAAACCTCTTACTAATTATTTAGCTACCAAGTTAGGGTAGTATTGAAAGAAAAAAAACCTAAAACCAAATCCCTGTACCCCCTTTCCAGACAAAGAGCAGGAAAATGGGATGTAGCAGGGAATGAGAGTCCCTTTCAGTCCCACCATAATCCTGCCTAAAGCTTCTAAGTTGCAGCTGTGGGAGAAACCCACTTTAAAAAAAGAAAGTTAAATGCAGGCTGTGTCCAATTTACTTTGTTCACCATACAGACTGTTAGCTCAGACTCTTCCTATTCTTCTGCTTGCTGTGTTTAAAGGTACATTTATAGGCAGTTCCTTTGTCCCCAAACAGTTCTAAAATGGCTGTTATTTTAGGACCTGTTCTAAGGGAGATAAAGACCAAAGATAAATAAGCAATGTGAGTTGCATGGCATCACACATCCTCGTTTGTTTTCAGGTTTCCCCTTAGTCAGTGGTACTCAAGGCTTTCTCTCTCACTCCACATGTGTTTCTTGAAAGGACAGGCTCACACTCATCCAACAGCACCAATGAATAATGAGTTAGGCTGGCACACAGAAATCCAAATGGGTTTGTTTAAAGTGGTGTTTGGTATGCAAATAAAAATAGCAATCCAAATGGGATTGTTTCTGCTTGCTGTTTGCTAAGCTTCTCCCTGGCTTTGCCTCCCAATTGGAGGGACTGAGGGAATGGTTTGATGTAGTCTATTCAGTGATTGGTGTTTGGACACCAAAATTACAATGGAATTTTTATCAAATACCACTATAAAAGTGTTCAGAGGTGAGCAGGCAGTGTCAGAAGGGGACAGAGAAGTCAGGCTGCTCCTGCTCCCTGCGGTCCCAGGCAGCATCACAAGCACTAACACTCTAACCTGAACTTGGAAGTCATTGTGATCCCATGTCCTTGTAAAGCAAGTTGGCAATGTCTGGGGAAAAAATATGCTATTGCCTTGGAAGTGGTGGATAGTTTGATAGAAGTGTGGATTTGTCATTGAAGCAGCTTCTTTAATCCTTAAATCCACTTTTGTTGGGTGAAACGATCGCATTCTGTGTTCACAGTTTCTGCAGTCTGAATGCCTTGAACTTTGTTCTCAAATCAGTTTAGATGGGAACAGTTGTGCCAGGAGGAGCTTGTTAAATTTACTGCCTTGGGAGCTGACTCCACCTTTCCTTGCCTAAAATAAACTGACAAAGGAATATGAAAGAGCTTCTCCCAAGCACAAGTTTCCTAAGGGGGCTGGCTGTTCTGTTTTCTTCCCTACCCCCGAAATATCCAAACAGCCTCTACACAACGCTTAGGGCTGGTACTCTGAAGAGGTAGAGAACATCCATAGCACACTGAGAACTGTCCTTCCTGTTGATTGGGCTTTCATTGTGCTTAAAGGTGAGGTGAAGTGTTCTTAACACACTGGAGTTTTTATTGCTTCATGATGACTAATGAAATATTTAGAAGGGTTCAAGCTCTTTGTCTCCCTAAATGATTTGATTAGGAAAACCGAATGCTTTGTCTTTGCTCAGCTCCCTGTTGGAAATCCCTGGTTTATTTTCACTTGTTTTTAAAATTGTTAATGGTAGGAGAGGAAAGGAGGTGCTGGACTTCTTTTGTTAAACCCTTATGTTGCTATGCCAGTATGTTAAACTTTAATATTAGTAAGGTAAAGCCAAATAAGAAGGCTGAATACTTGGAGTCTACAACAAAGTCTCTTGGTTATTTTCTTCTGCAACTGTCTGGACAAGTTATTTTCTGTGTGTGCCTGAATTCTCCCTGTGTTACCACGTAGGTAATACATAGCAATTTGATTGCAGTGCTGTCTTCAGCTCAGAGTTGCAAAGTGTTTGGGGGAGAAGGGGAGGTTGCTCTTGCGAGATGAAGGGTGCAGAGAGGCCGGTGATGTGGCTGAGCAGCGTTATGAAAGCATCAATAATGCTTATGGGAGGGGAGCACACAGGAGGTGTTTGTGGGCTGTGTTTGGTAAGGTGCTGTCCCTGCTCTGATGCTGTGCTTGCTCACACAGAGGTGTGATGGACTTTGTCTGTTTTAATTACTGGTATGTGAATGTAATGCAGCAGAGACCCCAGAACTCGTTTTGTACCCCACAGAGCAAGCTGTAGGCTGGTAAAAGGAGATTTCATTTAGTTCTTGAATTTAACTCTAGGAGAATCTGTGATCACCTTAGAATGATAAGCATGTTGAGATAAGGACTTCAGGGTTTGGGCTGAACAAATAAGGCTGAAGACATTACCCTTTCACAACCTGAAAGCCAATATTTGTCAGTGCTTTTCAAAATTGTCAGTCTAAGATGAATAAAAGGGAAGCAGACCAAAATGAAAGTTTGCCCAATATAATAATTGTAATAATAAATCTCTTGGCTTCAATATAATAATTTGCTTACAAAAAATATAAATCAGTAGGTTTGGTACCTGGTAAAATACGAAGCCTGAAAGCAGGGATTAAAGGTTGTGCCTGTACCTGGAAACCAGAGTCAGTACCAGGTGCTCTGTTTGCAGTGTCTGTAGCCTTTGGGTGTTGCTGAAGACATTACAAGTGGCTGGAAGGTTCCTGCTTGCCTTACTCTTATGACAAGTTCTTGATGCCCAAGGTGAGATGTGATGACACTAGGCAGGAACAGATTGCTTTGGTTTTCCCCTTGTCTGAGCCTGGGCTATTCTGATAGTGATGGATTCAGATAACCCACCCAGAGCCTTCCCCTCAGCACAAGGAAGAGAAATACTGGTTTTGCTGAAATAAATGTTGCTTATTTATTTCCCTCCCGCTGCTTTCTTCAAAGGGGGATTTGTTTTAGGATCTCTCCCATTTTGTGAAGGCCATGTTCAAGGATCATAAGAGGGGATTCCAATTGAAAGTCTCCTTGGTGTGTTCCAGACTCCAGTCAGGAGGGCAAGCCATATATATATATATATATATATATATATATATATATATATATGTTGAGGAGTTATAAGGGAGTCCAATACTTGCTTAATGCTTGTATCCTGTGAGAGACACTAGCTCCTGGCTTGTGTAAGGACCATTTTTTTCTGGTTAAAGGTGGTTTTTAGGTGAGAGTTTATTGAGAAACTCCTTCCCCCCCACCCCCCATGCCCAGCACACACAGTGGCAGGTCCTTTGTTTAGAAATGAAGGATATTTCAAAGTGTGGCTTGCTGGAATGTCACTGAGTTGGTTTCTGTCTGGTGTGGCTGGCTAGAACAGCACTTTATGAGCAGGGCAAGGGTAAGGGAATGTTTCACCAGGATCATCTAGAACCCCTTTGAAGAGTTGGTCATGAATTGTGTCAGGCCAACACAGTCCAGCTGAAGCACATGTGTGAGTAGGAGAGCTCTGGAGAGCACCAGCCATACTGGTGCCACATCATATCCAAACTGGTGGAGAATACTCTGAGGGGCTGTGCTGCGTCGTGAGGGAAGCGGTTCTTGCTCTTGGGTGGGAATTCTTAGGCTGAATCCAAGCATTGGGGAATATTCTTTACTGGGTTTAAACACAGGGAAATGTGTATTGCTTCAAAATAAATTTGACTTAGAGCTGGGTTGAGATTCAATTCTTTTATTAAATATACAACTGAAATGGCTAAAATGAATAACAAGCTCTAAGGCAGTGAAACAGCACAATAAGTAGCATGTGAGATATAAAAATGTATCTGTACAATAGCAGCTAGTGAAACTGATCTTCCTGCTTCTGCAAGGAAAACAATCTCTGTGTGTTTATCTACATGAGGTGATACAAACAGTGACAGTAGAAATTCATCAGAATAATTACAGTAAGCTACTGGTAGCAGCATATGGGAACATGACATGAGGGACTAGAGTCATATCCTCATCTCTGTCCTCTCTGAGGAGGTTTAATGCACACCTACCCTTTAGAACTGACTGCATAGGACAGCTCACAGGGTTTTTTACATTACCAATTTACCCAAGAATGCATTTTAATAAAAGGCAAGTCGTTCTTATTTTCACTTCTTTTAAAGATAATTGGTAAAGAGCAGTGTTTCTGAAAGGTCAAATTTGTTTCACTTCAGGAAACACCATGACTCCAAAAAAACCCCCATGAACATCACATTGAGCATCTCCTGAAGACAGAAACAGAAACAGTGAAACTTCCAAGGAGAGACTGCAGCTTCTGTGAGACCCAAAGGGTGAGTGTTGGACAAGGAGAGGCACATAGAGGAAAGGAAAACAAGGCATCCAACAGCTGGAGGTGAGGGGTAGCACAGCTAAAAGTATCAGGTGCAGTGGACTAATGCCTCCATAAGACACCACAGTGTACCAGAAGAATTAGCAAGTTTCCATAAAATGATTGTACTGTGCACAGGAATACCCTCTGTGCCCTGCAGAGTGAGACTTGCCAGCGTGAGTCATGTTAACAGGACACAGATACCATCTTCACCATCCAGCAGTTCTGGGCAAGGTGATTTCCTAACTGGGAAATTCCTGACAATTTCGTGAGGCTGGATGCAGAGAGCTGGGCTGTCTGCACTGTCCTGCCTGGGGCACAGGATGCTGTCAGCTGAGCTCAGGAGTCCATTGTCCTGTGCTGGTATCTTGCACAACGAGGGTGGCTCTATTAAGAAATGACAGAGGCTGTTGCTGCCTCTCAGTGTGGGAGGGTAAAGGCTGGTAGCCACAACTGGGGAATCACAGTGCTTCCCAAGGAGACCACCAAATCCTATAATTTGACTAATTACATCCCCAATAGATGATTTGCTGAACTGAGGGCTTTGTAAACCCTTTTATTTTATAAGATACCTTGAAAAGTACTTCTCTGCCAGTGTAAAACTAATACAGACCATCTTAAAAGTTGCAATGTAGTAACAGGGTGCATGGATCTTGCTGAATTTTGCTCATTTAACTTATAATTTCCAAACAGAAGCAGCTACTTAAACTGGCAGCAGCCTCAGATGACCAAATGGCCCAGGTTTACCCAGAGAAATTACCTTGCTTTTAAACAACAGCAAAAAAGCCTCTGTGGTTTCTGTACTGAGTACAGGAGTTATTCTTTATGATTTAGAGTTTAAGATTCAGAAACTCTCAACTTTGATGCCGTGGCACTGGGAGTTTTCAGCCGTGATTCCTCTGCAGTCTGACCACCACTGGGAGCAGCGATGGGCTCTGCTGGATTTAATTTTACAGTGTCCTTCTCAAAGCTACAGATCCCATTGCAGGGAAGTGAAACAGGTCCAAGAGTTCCTAACACACAGATAGCTCGTGAGTACAGGAGCCTGGTTCCTTAGGGAAGCAAGTTAAGAAAACAAATCTTGACCTACCTGTGTATCATGGACATGCAAACTTCTGTTCTCTTGACTCCTCTCATCCCGGTGCTTCGCAGGTGTTACAGCACGTGTTGGGTGTCAGCAAGACAGAACCAGTGCCCAGTGCCCTCCAACGTCAGCCCAGGCTCCGGAGAGAAGGCCCAGACACCAGACTTCATGGATTCTTCTGAGAAAGGCAAGCTTTTACTCTCTGTATTTCTGTTAAGGTGAAGACTGTTGCCAGTGCGATTGACGGCATTACCAGACAGTATTAGACACAAATAGCCAGATCTAACTTTGCCTGGTAAGACAGCAATCAGCAGGCACTCGGCTAAAGGAAACAACAAAGGACTTTCTCCAGATCCAGGACTAAAAAGATAGGGTAGGGAAAGGTTGAGGGCCTCTCCCTTAGACAAAGTAATAACCAGTAAATATTTAACTTGAAATTCTTGCTGATTAGGAGGCAGTGCAATTATGAAAACAACTGTTTCCAGTTCGCTGCTATGTGAGTTAAAAAAATTGTGAGGAACTTACCCCCAGCTCTGTCCCCTGCATCCCCCTGGCTGTGGAATCACTCACCATGGCTGGTGCAGCTCCAGCACAGCAAGCTTGGATGCACGTTTCAGCTGCACTCTAAAGACTCTGCCCTCATCAATATTAGAGCTCCCCTCACTGAGACAACTCTTTCACAATTAAGTCTGATGCAGACCAGGCCTCAGACAGCTCTTAAACATCCTGAGCATCTGCACTGCCTGTGAAAGTGATTTAAGTGAGATGAAAATCAGTGGGAGAAGGGGAGGGAGAGAAAGATACTGAGGCAGAAGGGGATTTTCCTGGGTTGCCCCTGGCTGTCATGAGTAACTGTCTCTCCCCAAGACAAGACGGAATGGACGCTTTCCTAAGCTACATCGCCATGGGGGAGGGCAGGGGGGAATTCCCTGGTCTCCATTTCATTTGTTTTAAGGCCACACTCCCGTGCCTGCTATGAATGCCCAGTTAGAGTTATCTGCTTTTTTGTATTTATTTACTCAGCTCCATCCAAGGTTAGGATCCACACTTCATTTTAAGAAGAGATGGATGGGAGGTAGGTGTGTGCTCCAATTCATCTCATTTAAATGCTTGTTAAAAGCCAATTGCAGAGTCACTCAAATTTCACACCATTTCCTCAATCCCTTGTGAACCAGTTACTTATTAACACAGAGGCTAATCACCAGGGAATGCTTCTCTGCTTCTTCCTCCTCTCTCTTGTTTTCCTGAGAATTACAACCTGCAAGGGCAAACACAAACCTGAGCTTGTTCCAGTGAGTCAACCTGTGGAGTTAAAGCAGGCACAGTCAGCTCCTTCCAGGCTGTTCACGTTGTAATGGAAACAAGTTTTAAGTTACATACCAATTGGTTCATTTTTCCTGCTGTTGCTGTGTTACCTGGTAGTTTTGGCAAGGAATTGTACACCCAGCTTGCTGCAGAGTGTTGAGAAAAATGTGTAGAGATTCCCAGTGACAAAGGCAGAGAATGCACAATTTGCTTGTGTCACTGCGTTGCTATTCCAGCTCTATTTTGGAGTGAGGGAGGGGATTAACACTAAGTTGAGGATGAGGAAAACATTTTGGTGCTGTGATTCGAACACAAATCAATACTGGGAATCCATTTAAAGATCTGGGGCAGGGAGTGTGTGGTCAGAGTGTAACATTACCTTGAATTTCTCTCAGAAAGGAGCTGAAGATCATCAACAGGTACAACGCTGAAGAATCAGTACAAGGTCTGTGCCCCATCCCACCTCAAATTACATCCCCAAAAGTGCTAAAGTTTGATGCTATTTGAGAAGTCCAGGCAGTGTGAATGCTCATTGAACAAATAAGCTGGTAAGTGGACTGCTCATGAGTTCTGACATGAATTCTTATCCTCTACAGATAGACCAAAACGCTGCCTTGGATTAACCCGTCACGGAAGGACCTGCACGGTAAGCAGAGACTGGCTCTGAGTATGGACATGCAGTTCAGGCAGGGGGCATTAAATATCCCTGGAGGAGGGCAAGACTCACACCTAATTTAGTCCCCAGATTTGGCCTGAAAACAGAGGCTTTGTTTTAGAGAAATCCCAGAATCTGCTTGTGGAATCAGACCTTCCATGCAGCGAGCAGCTGTACCGCGGGCAGTGCTGAAACTTGCACGTTTCTTACTAAAGCAGATGGAGCTGGACTGTCTGCTTCAAATGTGATGTGAAAGGTCACTCAGTTAACACTTACAGTGAGGTCTGCTCCAGCACTCCTCACCCCAGGAAACTTGTTTAAATCTGACCTTTATGTCACTGGAGAGAAGTACTTATTTCCTTAAGGAGTCCCGGCTTCTAATCAAAACCTCATCCCTTCTCACCCTCAGCGAGCACTGTGCTTCTACAGGAGCTGCTCCACAGTCAGGATGAATTCTTGTGAGGCAAAGCTCTTCCTCTTCCTCTGCTTGGTTCAGAGCAGCAAGGTGAGCATTCAGAGTTGTTCCTTGCCTGGGTTAAATTCCTTTGTTTCTTACTGGAATGGTGGGAGTGATTAACCCACCTGTTCTATAACTGCAAGCACTGCCCAGAACCAGGCAGGTTAGAAGGTTGAGAGTTCATGGGCCGTTCAACCATGGAGGGCTAATTGAACTGTAATTGGGAAGAACAACCTTTACAACCAGTATCCTGCCCTGCCCACCTTTCACAGCCAAGCATGGCAACTTTACAAGCAAATCATTCAGCTTCCTGGACAGGGGCTCTGAGCAGACTCATGTTCTGTCTGTTAGAGCATCACATCCCATCTCACCTCCTTCACAGCAGCAACGGTCAGTAGCACCTAACAGAGCAACTGTTTCCAGCAACTTCTTTGCTGTAAGTATTTCTGATTATAGCCATTTACTGTATCTAAAAAATACTTGTCAACATGATAGCCACCATCCTTACCCTCTTGTCCAGATGTTCCACCTCAATTGTGGTACAATGTCTTTCTGTGAGAACTCCTCCTGATGCCTGTTGCTGTTTGGTTCACCCTTTAAACATCGTTACCAGACAGTGTTAGAGTAGATCCAAAAAATCCAGCACTGTCTAGTAAGATGCCCACAGAGGACCACAGTCTGTCCAGTCCAGGAGAAATGAAGCATCTATTAATGATTCCACATCCTTCAGGAAGTCAGGGTTCCATAAAAACTAACAGAAAGAGCTTGAGAAAGATTGCCTTACCTCACTGGGCGTGCAGACACTTTACCACATAGGTGATGGGCAGAAGGAAGACATTTGATATTAAAGGACAGTTTGAAAATCATGGTGGATTTCAGGAGCCAAAGATAGTATAAAAAGTTGATTTAATAAGGATCTAAAATAGAAACATAAGGTTAAGTTCTATTTCAACATGATGGAAAAGCAGGAAGATTTCTTATGTTTTGTTTCTTGGCTCCCTCACTCCCTCCTCCCTTTTGATTCCCAAAAATAATGATTCAAGTCTGTTCAATTAATTAAAAAGACATACTGAAAACTGGTATATAAAGAAAACAGTACTAAGAAGGGCACAAAAACGTGACAAAGCTGGCCTAGCATTTACCACAGTCAGTTGTTTTTACAGCAAATACTTTATTGTATTTGCTTTAGTTTAAGGGATGGAGACAAATTCAAGTCTTATATAAAAGTGACAGGAGACTGAGGTGTACAGTTGTTAAATGCAATAAAGCACAGTGAACACTAATGGTAAGGATGATAAGGTGGCTGTCTGTTTTCTCTTTTCCAGGAGAAGTTTGCTGTAGCACATCATGCAACAGAGAAGGTAAAAATCCAGCACCCGCTTCTCAGCCTTGAGCAGTGCCCTGAGGAGGAGCTCGCTGCTGTTCTGAGTGGGGCTGTTACTGCCAGGACCGACCCACTGCATCACCCCGAGGAAGGCAGCAGGGTTGGGTTTGTCCTCCCTTCCTCACCCCTTATTTTTAATCTCATCTCTCAGGGCAGTAGCAGCCTCTCACTGTGTGATGGCTTAGGAGAGCTCTGATCTGAGCTGCACTGCCTGGGAGATGTTAACTGCGGGTAAGAGTTGTGAGAGCCGTAAGACACTCATCAGTCTTTGTGGATCCAGCCCAGTATTTCACACATTAGAGATATATATATATATATTATATATATATTTTTTTTCTCTCTCTATATATAATATATATATTATCTCTCTCTCTCTATATATATATTATATATATATATATTATCTCTCTCTATATTATATATATATATTATCTCTCTCTATATTATATATATATATCTCTCTATATATATATTATATATATATCTCTCTCTATATATATTATATATATATCTCTCTCTATATATATTATATATATATCTCTCTATATATATTATATATATATCTCTCTCTATATATATATTATATATATATCTCTCTCTATATATATATTATATATATATCTCTCTATATATATATTATATATATATCTCTCTATATATATATTATATATATATATCTCTCTATATATATTATATATATATCTCTCTATATATATATTATATATATATCTCTCTATATATATATTATATATATATCTCTCTATATATATATTATATATATTATCTCTCTCTGTATATATTATATATATTCTCTCTCTCTGTATATATTATATATATTTTTTTATCTCTATATTTTATATATATATATATATATATATATATATACACACACACAACCTTTCTATCAAACTGAACTGTAAATACACTCAGTGCCAGTAATTAGACCCCAGAGCAGACCATGGGTCCGTCAGGGAGCCCTGGGGAGGGGAGGGCAGGGAGCAGGGTGCTGCCAGTGTTGCCTTTTGGTGCTTAACACCTGCCAGGTGCACAGGAACACCTGCCCATAATGCCATGTGTCCAGTAAAACCATCCAGCAGCAGGAACACCCTTTCTCAGTGAATCATTATTTACAGTCTGATAACCAACACATCTCACTTCCTGGATTGTTTTAATTCTCAGTAAAGCACAGGAAGCCTCCAGGAACCATTTAAGACAACGTTGTCACTTCCACTAAGTCCCTTTAGACTCAGCTGGTTCTCTGAAGGTGACTTTAACTGGAATAATTGATTTTGGGAAGGAAACCTCAGAGAATAAGAATCAAGCCCATCATATTTTAAAGTACATAATAACATTAGTCCACTAAGGTAATGAAAACAATCAAAGGGAATAGAAGTTGTTCTCTGTCTCACGCCTCCTCCAACCCCAGAAGTGACAAATGGATGTAAAGGTGTATCTGCATAAAAATAAAACTTAAAATATATATACTGCATAAAAATTTGAAGTTTTAAAATAAATGGCTTTGCTATTAGAACATCCTACAGGTGAAGAGAAGTCTGGAGGAACTGCTGTGGAAAGGAAAGAGTAAGCTGAAAAAGTAAATTCCAGTTTGGATTTGAGCAGTCTAGTTCTTAAATGATCTTATATTCAGATGAGAAAAACATTTTGATTTTGAGAGAAAATTCTGATCAATTATAAAGTGTTACATTTCAATAAAATGTTTACTTTCATTCTCTGTAAAGTTATCCTTGTTGAGAAGTAAATTAAGAGAAGATGTTTGGAGCAGCGTGCCTGCGTTCCTCTTACCGTTGTTGTTCGCGTGTGTTCTGTTGTGGCAGTGCCAGACGTGTGCTCTGCTCCACACCCAGCACAGGTTCCTATGTCCAGGCTCACTCTAACGTTATTTTATCATTCTAGAATAAGGACAACATTTTCTTTATTTTAGAACCCAAAGCATTTAATTTTAAATGTACTTATGCTTGGGGAGATCTGCCAGTCAAGCCCAGGTTCCTCTATTGGCCACCAACCTCTATTTCCCAATTCACTGTTGAACTTTTCCACGTTGTAGATGAAACACCATCATCATCATTACCAGGCAGTATTAGAAAAACTGAGAACATCCAATGCTGCCCAGTAAGATGGTCATGGCATCTCAGGATCATGGTCTACAAACAGCAGGTAGCCCACATGCTAGAAAGCCTGGCTCTTTGGAGTACCAAAAAAAAACCCGAGTATGTGGGGAAAGAAAAGCACCTGTAGCTGTTCCTCCTTGGTGATTTCTCCACTTGGGAGATGCAGTCTGAAAAGTTATCCCAGAAATCTCTGTCCAGATCATAGAGTCCTGCCTCTTCCCACCCTGCTGCATCCCCACACACCCCTTCAGCGCTGTCACTTACCAGCCAGTGATCCTATTTCTATTTGCACCTAATGAAACACACACACAGACTGAAAAACATAACAAGATGGTATTTGAGGTCTGGGCAATTACCACAAACCTTGTCCCCTGCCTGCTACTGCAAATTAAAAACGTGGGGAAGTGCAGAATCCAGGAAACAACATCAGTGTGCAGACCTGGGTATGGAACTCACCTTTCTTCCAGGACCTCCAACCATTTAAGCTTTGTCTGGGTTTCTATAAGGCCGTTCATAGTTGCTGATTCCTTCTGTCATCTTTTAATCAGATTTATATTTCAGGAGTCCAAAGATCTCACAGAGCAGAGTTATTGCACAGAAACCATGAATATTTAAATGCTAAGAATGTTTAGAGCTTCTCACTCCTCACATCATCTCTTTATGTTCACAAGAGTTTTGCATGTGTGTTTTATAATGACTCATGTACATTAAAAAAAATACACTTAGTCCTCTAAACTACAGCTTCCTCACCACACACAGACTCAGCATTGACATTTAATACTCCTGAAAAGACAAGACTTGTAACCTGGCAAACACCTCCCAGTGCCTCCTGAAACCCCTGCAAATCTCTGTGTGCCAGACATGGCCGATCCATGGATAAACCTTCCCCAGCCACGCAGTGCTCAGCGCTCCCTCCCTCCCTCCCTCCCTTTCCTCCTTTACCTGCACAGCTGCTGAGTTTACCCCAAGCCACCCTGTCTGGATTAGCAATGGGGGACAACAATAAAACAGCCTCCAACCCAGCAAACATTGAAACTCAATGGAGAAAATTCAATCAAATCTGGTGTATAAAAGTTAAATCACAAGAGGTTTTCTCTAAGGCTACTCCTGGCTTTTAAAGCCTTGTGCTGTGCCCTTACAGTGGCTCTGGAATACAAACACACACTGGAGTCACTTCTCATCCTGCAAACAGCCAAGGAGCCCCCTGCAAAAAACCTGGGGGGCCGGGGCTGGCTGCTTTGGGGATTGTGTGTTTTATTTAACAAGACAACACTGAACCTCCTCAGCCTCCCTACAGCAGCCAACAAACAGACGTGTTCCACTTCTCCCCTCCAGCAGAAAGTGTCTTTGCTACAGCAATAACCTGGAACAAAGTCACCAAGGAGAGTTCAACAACAGGGCTTTGTCTAAAGCGCCCGACACGGCAGGCGCGAGAGCTGCGGCTGAAACCAGAGCGGGCAGGACGGAGCTTTGTGCCCGTGAAAGGCCAGGCTGTGCTGAGCTCTGGTGTGATGCACAGCACCCAGATCCGTTACCCATTCCATGTGGATAACAATAATTTGCTAGAATGGCCACAGTTTACAAACCCCCCATGATGCTTGGTTATAATTAGAGCAAAAAATACTCAATTTCACATGACTGACTTGGGAAACGTTAGCCAACTGACAAGAGAATTTAATAGGGAATAAACTCAGATTCTGGCTAATTTTATCCTTCTTGCCTTTTTCTTTGCTGCCACGTTGATAGAACAGTGAAGCAGAAGTAGCCACAAGTTGGGAGTTCTCATTCTGTTACTTCAGCTTTGATTTTAAGAGGGCTTCGTGGCTTTTTTTTTCCCTACCTTTCTTTCCTGGCTGTTTCTTCGCAGTCTGGGGATTTTCTTTTCCAATTTACAATAAAATAATAAATAAAAAATCACCTTACAGATTTGATTCAAGTAAAAAAGGTGCATTGAAAGTAGATGTTTGCACAATTGTAGCAGGACCATATCATACAAAGCCCCACTCAGTAACCAGAACGAAGGAGCTGCCAGAACAAGACATTCTCTGCTCAGTGTCCCATTGACTGGGACGTCTCAGGTTTTTATAGCACAAACAATCCACCTCATTCCTTGAGAAATATCTCCTTCCTGTTTGCTGTCAAGACATTTCTCCCTTGAACTTGGAGTAGGAAATACCTGAGCTGTGAGTGCTTAGAATGAACACACAGGGGTTTTTTGACGATGTCCTCTGCACCTGATAAAAGGGCCTTTGCTGAATTTTAACATTTCCTGCAACACTGACCTTAGAAAGCTGCCAGGAAACCACTCTCTCCCTTTCCAATAGTGACTACAAAAGGAAAAATGCAGGAATATATTGCATTAGCATTCAACTGCACTGGCATTGCCCCACCTTCCCCTGCCACGGGCTGGAGCGATGCTGAGTGTCACAGGGGTTGTGAAACCTGCATCCCTGCTGCTCTCCTGAACTAGGCTGGAGAAGAACCTGAGCTGCCAGATCTCCTTTAGACCAGACTTGACCTTTATCTGCCCATCCCAAACTTCAATTTTCTATGATCTAGTGTTTCTGATGACACCTCAAAGAAGCCATAAGGGCAATTCAAGACAATCACCCTTTAATTTCTGATGTACTGAGCACCAACTCAACAGGAACAGCCGTTGGGGTGATCCTGCTGTTTCCAGTGGTGCAGGAATATTTCAGCCTGATGCAAAGCACTTTAATCTGTGGGCCAGGCAGAAGGTGAGAGCAGAACTGTCCTGGAAATACCCTCTAAGGTAACAAATCACTGCCCTGAGGCACTCAGCAGCAGTCCTGGGGCTCGCTGCATCTTGCCCTAAGCCAGTTTTCCACCACAGGAAAGTTTTGGCCATTTCAAAGCTGCTGCACTGACACAGACCCATGTTCAAGCCAAAACCAGGTACATAAATTCCACAAACTAATGCTTAAAAGGTATAAAATTCAAATCTTGCCAAGAGGTTCCACCAGGACACCCCTTTCTGTGTCCAGAATGTACAAAACACTGCACTGGTACCTAGTGAGCAGTATTAGACCATCTCCCATATCCCTCCTGCTCACCAGACGTGGAGAACACCCACAACAGGGATTTCAGTAGGAGAGGAAAGCGTTGGTTCTTTCTACAACAGGTGTAGGCAAAAGAGAAAGGCAAAAGGGACAGGACATGAGGAGGTTTGTGCTTTAAGAACTTTCACCCTCCTGACTTTGACACATTTTGTGATAGAAAAAACCCCTTGAGGTGAAATTAGCTCTAAGCTTAACTCTAGCTCTCCCTAGAAATGCCCTTCCTTCCCCTGCTGCTGCTTGGAAGGTCAAAGTTCCTTCCACAAAGCAAGGTGAGAACATTAGATGGGTGCATTGCAAAAAAACCCACAAGGTGTTTGAGGGCACAATGGTCATTTCTCACCAGCACCACACAAGAGTTGGGCAGAGTCGGTCAGTAACCCCCAGCCCAGGTGTTCGGGCAGTTCTCCAACGACCTGGACAGAAACATGGTTGTCCAGCTTAGTTAACAGCCCCTTCATTTCTTACCTTGCCTTTTGCAATTGGAATCAAAAAGACAAGTAACTGAGGAGGTGACATGCTGCCATAAATACACCAGTTCCAAAAGAAATGAAATCAGATCAACCAATTCCCTTCACAAACACTGAGAGAGAGAAACAAAAGCCAAGCACCAACCTGGGTTACATTCACTGCAGAAAGGTAAAAGGCCCTGGTACCTGATTCCATTTCCTACATCTCCTTACAGCAATGGAAAAAAGTGAGTTTAATTAAAATCCTTTTAGCATGCCACCCCCTCCAGTGCCAGTGTGCAGTCGTTCCTACTGCTCTGTCCGGACCCTCTCTCCAGACCACACGCTCGACGGCCGCTTACAGTCCCCGCAGAGCAGCCACCCACCAGAGGTGAGGTACGTGTGGTACAGCTGGGTGACGAGCCCTGGGCTGGTGACATTCTGCCTATGCTCCCCACAGCCAGTGACAATACAAAATGCAAGTCATGGCCGTGGCAGGGATTTCTGCCAGGAGCAGGATTTGCCTCCCAGTGTCTCAAGGCTGTAATATTGCACAATGAGAAGGCAGAACAGACCTGCTCAGTCATCCAGCCCTTGCTCCAGGCTTCCTCCACAGCCAGCCCTGGTCAGGACTCTGCTCGAGAGATTCCTGCTCATCAGGAGCCTCCTCAGAGCCCCTGTGTTAACCATGTCCTTTGCAATGTCCCCCACATCTGCCCCAGTGAGAATAGGGACTCTGCTGGTGTGCAGGGTGTCCAGAGAGCATGGTTAGGGGTGACCATACCACAGGTCAGGCTGCCACTGCCACAGGAGTCACCACCACCACCTTGACAAGTGTCTCAGAACTGCATCCCAGTGCCAGGCTGGCTTCACTCCCAGCTCCAGCAGTCACTTCTCAAGGCCTTGTCCTGTATGGGGCCATGAGAGCTATAGACCTGGAGTAACCTCAACCAGTAGGACCTGCATCTGGAGTTCAAAAACTAAACCAAAACACAACCAACCAAAAAAACCCCAAACAAACCCCCCAGCTCTGCGTGGGTTTCTGATCTGCGCTGGGAAACGGTCGCCTGCCCCGATAATGACAAAGGCACAGATTTCTTAGCTATATAATAGAGCTCTAATAAACAATCCTTAGCTGTGCTGGTGTGTTAATCATTGCTGAACCTGACAATGGCTGGGGAATTTTCTTTTCAAAGCTCCCTATCACTCACTCGGGGCCCATCCATCATCCCCGGGCCAGGAAAACCATGGCTTTTGTGAGAGAAACCCAAACAGACAGGAAATCCAACACTGCAACAGGTGAAACACTGTAAAACAGTTTCCAAGAAGACCCAAGTCCTTCATAAGGCTCTTTCTGGAACTCTTTTAGAGCTAATCCATTATAATAACAATAACAATAATAATAACAATAATAACAACAACAATAATAATAAATAATAATGATAATTAATAATAATAGTAATAATAAATCATCTGCTTGGTTGCCTAACCGCTGTCAGTAATAGGTCACAGCACAAGAGAAAGAGCCTTTGTGTCACCTTCTCCACAGCACTGCGCCTCTTCAACTTCTTTTCCCTTTAGTACCATAACTGAGACTTTATAATTAAAGCAAGAAGTTTCAGAACTGAATTCTAGAAAACAAAGATCAAGGGAAGCTTCCACTACACACCAAAATGGGGCAATTCTGTGCTTCTATTAGGAGGCAAAAGACCAGCACCAAGCCTTGATCCCTGCTACGATGTTATACAACACCAAATTAAGAGTTTATATAGCTCTTACCACAAAATTGAGACCAAAAAATTTAACTTTTAAAATAATGAGTTCAGTACCTGGAGTGGCTGCTATTTTAAAAGTTTAATGGCAACTAGGATGAGTCAGGAGAATGATTTTATAAAAATGAGTGTAACTGTGTGTGATATTTTATTTGAGGAGTGCATTTTGATCTTTGCCTTCACACGTGCAACTCTGCACAGGGACAGGAAGGACTTTCACAAATCTTTTTCTTTACTACAAGAGCTGCCAAGAATTTTAGAAACTGAGGAATATTTTGCTTAGTGTTCCCCAAGGAGGTTACTCAGAGACACAGGCAATGTAATATATAATCACCATGGCATGGGCACCTGCTGGTGTGCTTGCAATGGCAGAGACAATAAATATTCATCGCCAAGAGTCATCAATAAAGCACAGTGCAACACACAAACAGATTTGGGATTCGAGAACCAGCTCAGCCTGCATGAAAACAAGTGAAATGGAAATGTCCACGTGCACTGCACACAATTCTCAGGTGAATCCTCACTTCGTACCCAACAGCCACTCTAGAGCCTTTGATTTTTTTTAATACTAAATCCCACATCTTTGTTTCTATCTAGTTCAACAAAGTTTGTTAGAAACTGATAGCAGAAACTAATACAGAATTTCATTTATTAAGCCTGTTTTGAGGAACAATTATTTAATACCCAGCAAGCCCATTAATTATTATTATTATTTAACAAAGAAAAAGAGAAAAAAAAAAAGGAAAAAAATGGCAAAGTCTCCAAGCAGCTTGGTGCTCACGGTGCCACTGCAGTGAAATGGGCAATTCATGCTCAGGGGCCTGAGAACCAGGAGAGTTTCTGGCTCTGTAGAAGATGGCACTTGCTTTTAATACACTCAATACAAACATGGTGATAGCACACAGTTAAAAGCAATTAAATGCTTTCTCTGGAGAAAGTAACACTAAGTTATTACCCCAGAAGCGGGACAAAGTCTAAGATGTAGCATAAAAAAGAAAATACAATCTGCAAGCCAATTAATCTAGCGTAAACCTAACATATTGGGCAATAAATCCTCCCTTTCAGCTCTTGCTTCTCCCCAGAACAGTATCTCACAGGTAGGCTGGTGCACGGGGAAGTGACCCTTCAGGCAGATGCAAAACCTTTCACCAGCAGCAAGTCAAGAGGAGAAGGGATGAAAGAGAGCGGAGAAGAAGGGAAACACAGAGGAAGGGGTGATAACCTTACCGTTGTGAAACACCAAGGCCCAGAATGCAGTGTAAAAAAATGCAATTTAAAAACAAAACAAACCAAAACCAAACCAAAGCACCCCAAAAACCCCACCTCACTCCCCTGAGTCCTCCACAGTGTGCTCTCTCCGGCCATTCGGTACCCAGGAAATATAAAACCAGCCTCATGGTCACCCAGGTGACCGACTTCATTTAGTTAATCATCACCATTATTACCAATGTTCAGGCCTTGAGAGAAAAGGAAAGAATGACTGGAGAGGAGTGGAAAACAAGGAACTGCAACCAACTCCACCTCCACTTTATTATTATTTTTTTTTAAACCACCACTAGTAATTAACTTTGTACCTACATTACCTTTCTTTCTCCTCCCTTCTTCTACTTCCTTACCTGCCTCCCCCACTCGCTGCTCAAGTACAAGGACAAAGTTCCAGCGGGTGTAAAACAATGGGGTATCAATTATCCTGGCAGTGGGAACACAGAGGTGCCCGTTTTGAACCAGGGAGCTGCAGGTCTGGACAAAAAAAAATGCAATTCCAGTGTGGGGAGGAAAAAAAAAACACCCCAACTTGTTAGTTAACCTGTAGGGCTGAGCCTTAATCAATAGTCAAGGAGGATGAAAAGAACAAAGCATGTGAAACTTAAACCTTTAGATCTCGGAGCTCCATCAGATAAAAGCTCTACCTGGAGTTTGAAAGGACAGAGAAGCTTATTGGAAAGCTTAAAAGCATCAAGGCAAACACAGCTCTGTTTTAGAGTTCAGACTGCTTATTGATTCGTGATTACTTCTGCCAAAAGCTAAGATTAATTAAGAGGAAGACCCTAAAACGAACTCGGCTGACTTTAATGACAGAGCCATCACAAAAAAACCCCCAAAAATCAAGTGAAATGTGCATCCCAATTGTAAAATGTAATTTCCTCAGGCCATTTTCCCCTGCCTAAAATATGGGAAGAACATTCTAATTAACTTGTTTTGCAAACAAAATGTCTAACAAATGAACACCTGATTGCACGGATGTTTTACGCCCAGTTTGCGTTCTTGTAATTTTAAATCTCATTATGTGCCTTTTTAGTAGAAATGCAGAAAATTACCACTTGAGCCCTTCTCCGTGTTTGTTAGACTAAGGACACTAAGAAAACCCTATTTCCTATATAACTAAACCATCATAAAATGGAGAAGTCTAGGAAAATTTTTAGTTTTAAGAATATTATTTTTTAAGAATATTATTTTTAAAAATATTATATTTTAAATTCCATTTAATTAAGAATATTAAATGGAAACAATTTTCAAACACCATCATTCATGAGTTTATATTTTCATGTGTCCCTTCATTCATTTAAAATCTGATTAAATTAAAAGCATCATTTCAGGGGAGATTTTTCTTCTCTTTCTGAAATAAAGAAATACAACTCATTTTTTATACAGCAATATGTACCAGGGAAACTGTGTCACCAGGTCACTACTGGGACTCACACTCCCTTGACCCCATTCACTGCACAGCCCCACATTTCAGTGAGCCCAGACCAGTACTGCCCAGTATAACCACTGGAAGAATTTCACCCCTGCTCCATCTGAAATGCTGGATCTGCCATTTCGAGTTTCCTGCTGCTGACCCCCAGATCTCAGGGACTTCTCTCAGACACCAGATTTTAAAGTTCTGATTGTTAGCTGTCCTGAAATGTATTAAAATAGCCAAGGTTGTGTCTGTGGTTACTGCTGTGGTTAATTCACGTGATAAATCCTTCCCCAGGCTCCTCGCTTGCTGTGCAGAATGGGAGGAGGAGGCAGAACTCAGTGTTTAACTAAAGTTACCAAAATCCTGGTGTTCACAGGATTTTCTACAACTTGGTAACATTTTGGTTGCCTGAATTTAGTTGCCCATATACCAAACAGTGTCTTTTAAAAGCCTAATAATTCAAATAATTCAAGTCATTAATTTTGTGAGTGATTAAGGCACCCACAAAGCAAAGGAGCTTTGGAAAGTCACGTCATGTAGCACCTCCAGCTCTGTGCAGGCACCCAACTTCAGACACCCACCTTTGCATGCTGCAACACAAGTTCAAATTAAAAAAAAGGTGTCAAAACCAATTAAAAAAAAAACTGAGACCAGTCATTTTTAAGTCAGAATTAAATGTTAAGTCCTGCTGATAAAACATTTTAGCTGGCTTGAGTGTTTTGGTACATATAGAACAGCACACAATTTTTTTTGTTATTAATGCTGTTTTCTGAGATTGAAGCAAGCATAAACCAATCTTCTGCTACAGGGGAGTCTAGAATAAAGCAAAATAATCTTTAAATCACAGTTTTTTCAAATGAAAGTTGTCAGCTGAATTTCAATACGTGCAATTACAGAAAGAAAACATCAGCAAGAAAAAAAAAAATCAAGAATTAATCTCACTGAAAAGGGGGGGGTAAATAAACGAGCAATATTTCATGCATTCCTGGCAAAATTTTTCACAAAAGAGCTATTAAAGACCTTCTTGAAACTAAATAAATCAAAGAGCATTTAGATTGGGACAAGCTTTGCTTCCTAATTTCTGAAAAGTTAGACACTCTGAAACGATTCCGGCGGAAAGCTGAAATTATTGCGAGCTTTGTGCCTCGCAGAACTTTCTAGAAGGTTGTTTTACTAAAGGGGTGGAGGGAACGAGTGAGCAAACATTTTCTGCTGACTCCCTCAGTGTCTACAAAGCCAGCCTAACGCTTCTTCCTGAATCTGAGCAGATGAATTATACAAGAAGCTCGCTCACTTACAAAACACCTCTTACTCCTCATCCAAAATGATCACACCGACAGTGTCACCTCCCAGCTGCCAGCCAAATTATAACAGACAAGAAGGGGGTTGGTTTTTTTAGGTGCCTCGATCTTCCAGTCTGAGAAAGCAGCAGGGCTCTTGCATCCAACCCACACCTAGACTTCACACTTCAAAAAATGAAGCAAACCACTTTGTTTTGTCTTCTGTCTCTTTGGTGTCCGACTAGCCAGCGCACGTAAAGGCGAGTCACAGCTGGCAAGGGCAGCTCGGTAACGAGAGCGAAGAGAAGACTTAATTATGCTCATTTTGTCATGCACAAAAAAAGCCTCAGGTAAGAAAAGAATAAACAAAACGAACCCAAAATGGCTCCTCTGTGCCATGAGCGGAAAGCCATGACTAAAGCAGGACAAGATCTCTCCCTGACTTCCACTTGGTTTAAACAAAAGTGGTGTTTGAACAATTCCAAATCTGTTTGCTTCACTTCCAGCACCTTATCAGAGGAATCAATTTTGATTCCAAAGTAGTAGAAAAACTAAGACTAGAGGATTGGACATTTTGCAATGGCAATAAAGCACATTAAAATCCCAGTTAATTTTAAAAGGAACTGAAAAATGGCAATCATTACACAGGGGTTGAAAAGAAGCCGACAGCATAGTTGGTTTTAGAAACATCACTGTTAGCACCGAAGCTGGACCCTCTTTGAAATGCAAGAGTTCTGTTTTGAGAGAACTCTTGAATTTCATACTCATTTTATTTGAGTCACAATAGACCTTTTCCAAAAACATCTTTTTCCTTTCCCCCCCCCTCCCAAGCTCACCATGACATCTCAGTGAAACCAGCTTTCCCCCACTGGCTCCCTCCTATTCAGTGTCTTGGTTCTGCTTTTACCTGCCCTGACTGGTTTGGCTGGTTGTAAAATGAACGTTTGAATTCATGCGCTGCTCTCCCCTCCCCCATAACTCTGAGCAGACAAAACCTGATCCCTACAACAAAACCCTCTTTAATCTACTTGAGGAAAGAAGGAGGAAGAGAAAAGAGAACAAGAGTCCTACAAAAAGTTCAGTTGAGAGGAGAATATTGGTGAACAAGTCATGAAAGGCGTTAAAGAAGTCATTCTTCATGCTAGCTAGAGCGCTTTTTACCGCAGTACCTGGACACCATGGCTTACCAGGACCATGAACACACACACACGTAAGCAACTTCTGTGCTGGAAGCACAACCACCTTCTCCCAAACCAAGATCATCAGCCTTCAAGTAGGTGGAACAAAAAGGACGAAACGATCATCAGGAGAACGCGCACAAGAGTGTTCATCTTCCGATCTTCCCGTGTCCTGGAAAAGACGAGCTCGGAGCGAGAGGCTTTCGCAGCGAAACTCACATGAAATCAATGAAGGCAAAAATATAACTGTACCTGAAAATAAACAACACACTTCTAAATTGTATCAGACTATGGAAATAAAATTAAATAAATTAAAAAAAAAAAAGGAAAGCAAAAGATTAAAGTGTGCACAGGTTTCTTCGCAGCCCAGAGCGATGTTGCTTGTTTAAGCTGGAATTGAGAAGAGACGGCGAGCGTCTAAGGCTCGTCTTACATGTAGTCCTTCACCCCTCCCTGCGCAGGTGCATTCCTTCCACCCAGCCAATCTCCTGCCTCTGGCCATGAACAGGTGTGTCCTCGGGTTTTGGGAGCGGCCAGGGCGAAACCGCCTTGCGTGCTGCAGCCGGGCTGTGCGGGAGAGCGGCCTCTCGGGGGGCTCCCCACCCCTGCCAGGCCCTAACAAAGAGCGAGTTCTTCACCGGGCGCAGGGTCAGATTGGTGCTGCTGCTCCCCAGTACCTCTCCTGCTCCTGCTATAGAATCATAGAAGGGTTTGGGTTGGAAGGAACCTTTCAAGGCCTTCTATAGTCCAACCACCTGCAGTGAGCAGGGACATCTTCAACCAGATCGGGTTGCTCAGAGCCTTGTCCAACCTGACCTTGAATGTTTCCAGGGATGGGGCTTCTACCACCTCTCTGGGCAACCTGGGACAGGGTTTCACCACCCTCACTGTAAACAATATCTTCCTTACATCTAGTCTAAATCTCCCCTCTCTTAGCTTAAAACCATCACCCTTGGGCCTGATAAATACTTGATCCCCATCTTTCTTATAGGCCCCTTCAAGTATTGAAAGGCCACAATAAGGTCATGCCAGAGCCTTCTCTTCTCCAGGCTGAACAACCCCAACTCTGTCAGCCTGTCCTCATAGAAGACACACTCCATCCCTCTACACACCCTTAAGATTTCCTTAAGAACAGAGGTCCACTGGCAACCAAGAGTTCAGGATGAAGGGCCATTCTTCTCTCACTTTTAAATCAACCTCCAGATGCTCTTCTACTGCAAACCACTTTCCATCTGCCCACTGCCATGACTACCATCCTGTTGAGCTGATATTTAAAAAGCCAACTAATGGTTTAGCCAACCAGAATGTGACTCCTATTGAATCAGAGATTATTGAACCTGCACCAGCACAGCAGGGACTTGGATGTGTTGATGATTGCTTTCCCAAACAAAACATGCAGCATCCACAGAGACAATCTAAGGCACAAATAGAGTTGCTGAAGGACATCCATACAGTTTGGCTAGTAAATTCACAAGAGCTATTTTTTTCCAAACAAACTTAAGAAAGGCTTCAATGCCATCACCATCTAGTCTTGACACACAAAATAGCTTCAAAGACTAATAAAAAGTCCAACCAGAACTCAAGTCTCACAATATATAAGTTAAGAAGAGCAGAGGCCTACAACTGGATTCCTGTGTCCATTCACAGGCACCATGATTGAGATTGTAATGATCACAGGACACTTCAGCCCAGATCTTTGTGGTATTTACTCCTAGATTACTCAGGTAGAAATCCCATTCTTGATGTGGACATATGGGAAGACTGAAAAAAAAGAAGAAAAAAAGAAAAAGGTCCTTATGTTGGCTACCTCAGGTGCCACACTTCTCTTTCACTGTACAAAATGCTTTGTGGATGTTGACAAGTGGAACCTCTTCAATGACATAACCTAATTTTGAAAGTATCGAAAAATGTGGAAAAGGGGTTCAGGCAGAGCTGCTGCTCAGCTCTAAGCATGCTTAGTAACAGGGCATTTAAAATAAATGAAAGCAAAATTAATACTGTGGCTTTCTAAATACCGTTTTCATCTCCTTTTAAAGAAGTTTTCAGAAAATTCTCATCAGTATCATGAAAAAAGAAAAACAAGTAAAATGTTTTCTCCTTGTTATGAAGGAAATGCACTCATATTTCCCATGAAAGATGTAGCTAATGAAACAACAAATTATCATGTTAATTAGCCCAACTGGCAGAAGAATTCCCTTAAGACACGACTTACCCTCATAACTAACACAAGAGAAACCTTGGAAACCTTTAGTTGTGAGACTGATTTCTCCTGCAAGGGTGTTATGCAGTTTGTACTGTCAGCTGTGCTTCTGAGCAAGCCAGCTTGTTCCTTTTCATCTCCCACTTGCTAGAGCTGGAGCTTCACAACACAAACTTTTGCCTGGGACAATTCTAGCCCACAGTGTTTTGGAGAAGAAACCTATACCTGAAATAACTGAATCTCTATTTGTACCCAACCATGGGTTACCATCACCATCCTGCCTGTTGTACAGGCACCTTCTGGTGTCTGCAGAATTCTCAAGGGCTTTATGACCTTTGAACATCAGACTTGATATTTCATTCATGGAACACTGCAAGGATGTGTTCATGCTGAAGGTAATGGCTCTGCACTTCATAAAGCTCCATGAAGTACAGCAGAGAAGACCTTATTATGTATTTGTAATCTTTGAAAGATTAATATGTGACTTATTAAACTTACTACTGAAATGCTCATTTTTGTGGTTATCAAAACAATTCAGCTATATCTGGGCCATCAACACTCAACAGCAAACCAAATCCCCACGTTAATAATCCTTCCTCAAGTAAATGCAGATTAGCTAAAGTGAACAGGAATCATTTCCAAATGGCAGCTGGGCAAAACCTGCAGGATTTAACCCAAGAAATACAAATATACAATAGATTTGGGTTAGAAGAACTAGTATTGTTAAATACTGTGTCCTGAGGTACTTAGTAACTGGTACTCAGCAGCAGAGTTAATTCTACTTTCACAATACAAAACTCAGGCACCAGGCTAGCACAGAATGACTAAGTATTAAAAACTAGGATGATAAATGGTGAAGAAGGGAAAAAAAAACCCCACAACAGAACTAGACACAGTTAACATAACTACACCACAGGATGTCACTGGCACCAAGAGTTTGGTAGGAAACAAATGATCAAAAGAAATCACTGAATATATGGCCATAGGAGAATGCCCATGGCTTTAAACTGGGAAAAGAAAGGAAGGATGCAAACAGTCCTTGCCACACAGTTCAAATGTAGCACCACTTCTGTCAAAAACAAACATCTCCTATCAACAAATCTTTTCACAGCCATTCTTCACACCAGTTCATTCATCTTTTGTCAATAAGCTCCTCTTGAGCAGTTCTTCCCAACAGGCTACAAATCCCCATTGAACTTCTGATCCAATATTACAACTCTTTGTTCCTGGTGCAGCTCTGCAGTAAGGGGTCACACCAGTGCAGATCCATAAAGCTGTTTATTTCTTTCATCTGAGGGCTATAGCCATGAGTATCACTTCCTGCATCACCTCAATCTCTTTCATCTTCTTACCTGTACTCAGCACCAAATTGCACAATCTATAGAGTTAAAGGCATGAGATTTAAATGTGTGGAATCCTTGGCCCTGGTTGGTTTGTGCAGCAAGCCCCTGCCCCCCCGACAACGGCAGCAGCACACCTTGCTGGAACTGCTGGGTTCAGTGCAGATGGGCGAGTCCACTAAATAGCAGGCTGATAGGTGAAAACCAACTGTGTTTGTGAGAGCAAAGTTCAGTTCAAGGCACCACCTGTCAGGTCAGGACTAGGAGTCATAGCAGGAGTAACCTTCCATGTCTTAACAAGTTAAGCAAGCAGAGGAGGAGGGGAGAAGCACATTGCTCTTTGCAGCCTTTGGAGAGGTAACCTGGAGGGATGGCTTGCATGAAATCAAACACTCTGCAGCTCCAACATGTCTTACCAGGGTTAGTGTGTAAGGTCACAGGGACATTTCGCTGTTTCTTTACTGCTCTGAAGACAACACAAGAGCTGGGCAGGCAAGTCAGATTATCTGTGTTTATTTGAACAGGGAAAGAAAGTTTTATAATCTTACAAGCCTTACCTTCTCTTTGTCCCCTCTTTGCAAACATTCTAACTTATAGCCAGCCAGCCAATGTGCATGACTTGTATTTCCTTAGAGCATGAGCTGGTGAACAAGCAAAAGGTAAAATATTATACACACACATACACACAAAAAAACCCCAACCAACCCACAGTGACATGGCATTGAAGAGAGCCTCAGGAGAGGCCATCACCTGCCCCATTAATCAGTGCACAACACCCTTGAAGGGGCCTGGCTTGCTGTGTTGAGGATCTCTGTCTGTTAACAGCTAGAAGAACTGTTCCTGTTCCAATCAAAGCAAACAGAGGAATAAAAGAGCCCAATGACAGTGCATTTAAAATGGCAGAGTCTGATCTCTGAATGAAACACAGCAGCAAAACTGAGCCTCAAATGATGACTGTCCAGCCTTTTTGCTCACCTTTTAAATGGTCCTGGACTCAGCACATAATTTTTGAGAATTCAGCTTAAAAAACCTTCCTTGAGACCTTGCTTTCAGAGATGCTGACAACAGCCCTCACAGAGGTCAATGAAAGCACCACATTCCCTTCTTTCCCATCATCAGAATTTCAATCCTGTATCTGAATTGAAGCCTACATTGTGGTCATCAGCCCCAGCCTACTCCATCTTCCTCTGAGGTTAAACTAAAGGGGGTCACTGAGCAGCAGTGATCACAATGATCAGAGAGTTTCCACCTTTTCCTTCTGGCTGAGTTGTTGGACACTCCTCACTGCCTATTATAAAATACAGCAGCTTGGCATCTGGGTTTGCCTGAACTCCCATCTGCCTACTCCCCATTTGGATGCAGCTCAGTGAAAAGAAAAAGGGGAAGGAAAAAAAAAAGGGGGGGAGAGGGGTGTGTGGAACAAAGTCTTTCATCTTCCTAGCAGCAAGATTTTAGATCTAAAGCTGCTTTAAATTGAGGGTTATGGCTGCCAACTGCCAATCTGAAGCTCCATATTAGTTTTCACCCAATCCTGTGTTCAGGCCCTTTGTTTCCTCTCAGATCAGTTGGGAGGAAGCAGGTGTTTTCCTACCCCACTAATCTCCAGTACATTCAGACAGGCCCAGCAACTGCTCCTGTGTCCCAGGCAGGTAAATGGAGCCCAGCATTTAGTTGCTGTGGAAGGTAGACACGTTCCTGGCTCCATACAGCAGCCCTGGTAAATGTTTTTCCTGCTGCCTGCACTTTCATTCTGTGTTGTCTCCTTCTTCACAGTTCATCCTGACACAAACCTCTGTTCCTAAAATGAGGATTTCTAAAGTGAAGTGAGGTTTTGAGCTGTTTTGGAAAGCTCTGACAGTTAATCTATTCAAGGAGCATGGCAGGTCCTGAATGCAATGCTAGTGAAGGCCATGACAATAATACTATCTTCTTGCATTATTCCACAGCCCTAGAGATGTTCAATCCAGCAGAGCTCATATAATTCACTATTTCATAAAATGTGATTGTGCTTATTTTAGTAGCTAAAATTTGCAAATGCCACCAGCCCCCAGATTTTAAGTCTTACAGACAGACCCCACACAAAGATCTAATCTAATCACAACTGCACACACAAAGCTCTTGCTTGCAGTTGAACAGAAGCACCATCTTTCAAGGTTGTGCAGCAATCATGAGTGTGCAGCCCTGATTCATGCTGGGTTTTACCTTTTAGGATGTTTTGGTGCCTGACATGAACCAGTTCCTTGTGCCCAGAGCTGCTGGAACATGAGTTTAGCATAGCTGCTAGGTAAGTGGAGTTAGGCTGGAACCAGACCACAGGCTGGCCAAGTGGTGCACTGAGTTAGTGCTGCAACAAGGCTGTTAGGTTAGCAGGGTCAAGACTCAGGAACCTGCAAAGGGCTTATGTGGACCTACCCACAGTACCATGGGCTAAATAAAGGCAATAGCTGAGAACACCACAGTATTTCACTGGAATGATTGGCTTACTTTTCCAAACACTATAGCACCTATTACAGGTAAAGAAAGGGAGACTGCTGGTTATAGCTAAGATCACCAGAGAAAGAAGAAGGGCTTACATGATATTTGCCTATCATGCCTTTCAAGAATTAGCAGCAGCATTGTTCCAGCACAGTCCAGCAAAGAACCTCTGAACATTAGTTTTCTTCTCCCCACCCACAAACTAGATCTTTTATTAAGACAAGCAGTATTCCCTTTCCCTTCAGACCTGCTTAATATGTAAGCAGGAACCTATTGGGTAATAAAGTAGCACTGACAACATTTTTGCCCACACAGAGATGGTTTCAATTGTCATACACACTCACTGGTTCAGGCAGCAGCCACCAGTGGAGCAGATCTCCCCTAACGGCATCGCGTGACAGTGCAAATCCAGCCCTGACTTCACCACCACCTCGTGCCAGGAGTGAGCGTGAGCAGGAGAGTCAGCACTCCAGTTCTGGAAGTGTGCTGCCTCCAAACTGCAGTTTGCTGGGCAGAACTAATGGCATGCAGGGCCTCTGAGTCACCAGCCCACGGTACACCTCAGTGAGTAAGTTTCTTCCTTCCCCCACCACTCCCATCTCACTTCCATTACATGTTGTAACAACTTTATATCTACCTGCTTCTCCAAATCCTGCACCTGGGAAGCTGATGAATCCACAGAGGGGAAAATGACCTAACAGCAAAATCATCACATCCACAGCATGATTCCATTCACTGACTCTGAAGTTAGATCCTCTAGAAAAGAAGAAGGGAAATGGTTAAACACAGAGTGCACTGCAGCCCAATTTTAACGTTTCTATATTAAGTAAATAAAGCTAACATAAAATTCAGGTCAGGAACTATTTGTTCAGGGTCAGGTGACTTCAACTCAGCTAATCAGCGAGACACACCTTACCTTTTGAACAATCTCCCACATTAGACCTGCAGTTAAAAACAGGTTTGCTGCAGATCAAGTCAGTGAATTACAGCATGAACACCCACAAAAACTAGAACAATGGGCATAATTTTCACTCCTAAAAGTATGCAAAGTCCAGATTACACAAGACCAGGGCTACACCAACTAGAGGGAGCAGAATCTTGTTACACAGTCAGGTGCAGGACCCAGAATATTCCATAAGAGACCCTAACATCCAGAATATACCATAAAAGACCCAGTATTTACATTAGTGGCAAAAAAAATCCATCCATCTGAAAGCTTAGTCACTTCAGATGGTCTTGGCTACATTACTCCACTCAGACCTGTTCACACTGAAGGTAGCAGGTATTTTGTCACTGACTTCAGCAAAGCCCAATGTTTAGACTTACTGAGTTGGCCAGTTTTGGTACAACTTCCACTTCCTTCCCTGTAAATTTAATTTCCATATGTAGCCATAGCATTGCTCAACTCTTTATAGCACTTTTTCATCCCTTCTGTGAAGTTCAAAGCCTTGCTGAGCCTTCCTGCCTAGGACCACAAAGAGAAGCTTTCTCTTCTCAGTTTGGAGCAAAGTAGCTCTAAAAATGCATGTAGCATCCTGTCAGGAAATGACTTCTGATACCTGTATTGCATTGTTTTCTTAGATATTGCACCATAAAACTTGTAAAGCCTGTGCCTCCTTTCTTTCTCTGGAGAAACAGAGACTTGACTTCAGCCTTTCTCATTTCCTCTTATTCTAATTTCCACCAAGAATGTATTCTAGCCCACAGTGTATCACTGACATTCCAACCTGTCTTAGTTCCATCTGCTGGTTTAAATAACCCACTATTTTCTACAGTTACTCACTTTTTCTTTGTATGTGGTAAATGTTTTTCTGCTTCTAAGGTACTTGTATGAAATTGTCCACCTCATATCCATCCTTCTCATTCAGGTTCAGTTCTATCACAATGAAAGAAGCAGACCATACAGAGAAGGTCACTTGCCCATTCTGATATAGGTATGTGAGTATATATTTTTTCATATATATATATATGTGTGTGTGTGTGTATATATGTAAGTATGTATATATATAAGAGTAACTTGAGCTTTTTGGCTGCTTCCATCTATTTTTTGTTGATGTTGATAGCCTATTGGTTTAGAAACTGGGGTAGGACAACTGTTCCAATGGGCCACATCTTACCATCAAAAGCTCTACTGAACTATGAACACAGTGTTGAAAGAACTGAGAGAGATGCTTAAAAGTCTCTCATGCTTGATTTTGACAAGTTGCCTGTTCCCTTCCCAAGTTCAAATACTTGTGGATAAGCAAATGTCCTGTGTGCAGTTAAACCTTGGTTCACACCCACAACACAGACAGCTGAAATTGGAAGTGATAAGCAGTTCATGGTACATTTCCTACCTGTAAATGTTCAGAAACAAACTGAGAGGAAGATCTGACATCTTTCTTCCAGACCAGCTTCTTATGAATTTAATCAAAGCTTTTGGTCTATGTTGCCAGGATGACAAAGATTTTGGTTGCACTCCATCTTACAGGCAGTGACCACGCCACTGCAGAAAACACACACCTCAGACATGCCTACAAGGCTTGGTGCTTGTTTTCCAGTGCTCCAGCTCACACAGCAGACAGACTTGCTCATGTCTCCTGCAGCACCAGCCAGAGTTGTGTGTTCCAGATGAGGCAGAAACCAGGTGCATTACCTGACAGAAATACACCTTGTTTCTGTCCTTGCAAAAAGAAAGGAACTAAACAATGTCACTGATACATTCAAAGCTCTGACCCTGCAGTTTTTACCAATGATAAAATGATGAGACAAAAAACCCAAGAAACTAGTCTCAATTCTGGCTTAATGCATGCAACCATCAACTCTGACATCCAAACCCATGCAGTGCTGAACAAACACAAGACTGTCTTTAAAAAGCTTGTTTCCTGGTATGTTTTCACCCAACTCTGATACAGCAGACTGTTGTTTAAAGCAACAGACTCCTGTGTAGCAAAAACAGATCAAACACCCTGATTAACCTCCTGCTTTGAACAGCAAGGATCAGCTGCATTTAGCACTGACTGCTAAAAACCACTTCATAACTGAAATAAATAAATCTGCTTTGCCTTATTGGATAGGCAATGCTGCTGTTTTGTTTTGTACAAGTTAACTCTCTGGGTTGGGCTGAATACATGTGTCCCTTCAGTCTACTGCAACATGACTCACGTTCATGCAGGGTCATTTAGCTGATGGACCCATGTTCCTGTTCAGCTCCATGAAATGAGGTGATGTCCCTGTCCCTTCCTGTCTGTATGTTCCTCCTGTATTTGAATGTAGGAGTCAGGGTGTGTCAGAGCCACCTGCTTGGAACACAAATATCAAGAATTACTCATTCAAATCACAAAGGGTGAGGATGGGGGTGATGGTAAGCATGCAACTGCAAAGGAGATGCCAGACCTATTAAAAAAAGTCACATTACCACTTCATGTAGCTTGAAATATATGCAAAGGACAAGAAGATGTCAGCAATACCTCATGCCAGCAAATGGTATACCCCAACTACAGCTAGCAAAGCTTTGAGCTCGGCTTTTTTTGGTGGGGGAGTGATAACAAAGCAATGTATGAGAACCCTGTAGGTGAGCAGGCCCACAGTGCAGCAGGCTGATCCTTGGGATGATATGTGCAGGCATCCAAGGATTAACAGCCTTGATCTTGTGAAATGTAAATTGTGTGGGGTTCTCAGTAGCTTCAGGGAATAAAACTTCTGCTGTGTCTCAGCTTTGCTACTTCCATAGGCAGGTATCTCCCACCAGCACCACTCAGGCACGCTGTCCCCAACCACCACTGCAGCACAGACATGCCCCCTCCCCAGAAAATCACTGACAAAAAATTTCTGAGCATGGATGTACCATATCTGCACCACTGTTAGCTACATTTCCCTTGGCAGACTTGGTTTGCATGTGGGAGATTATTTCCATTGGGATTGTTTCTAGTCCAACCAACTGTCCAGCTATTAAATTTAAACCAGCTTTTGTAATCTCTGATACTTACACCTGTTTACCTGCTACTACCCATATTGTTGGCAAATCCATGTGTTTCAATAGATATAGTAGGTCTGGGTAAATCCAACCAATTTTGGAATACTTCAAGACAGTCACTGCTTGCTAGACATCCCCCTAGGCAGGTAAGGACATGATAGATATCAATTAGTCAAGCATATTTCAGTGCCTGCAAGCACTTCTCTGGTTTTCAGCAGCAGATGTGATCTGTTCCAAATGCTGGTGCCAGGGCTTGAGTAACTAGAAGAACAAATAGAAAAGAAAGGTGGATGTGAAGGAGTTTCCTTTCTGCCATCCCATTTATGGTACAAATACATTGGTTTCCCCAGACCAGCTGCAAGTATTTCACAAATACACAGGGCAAACAGAATAGCATCACATACCTGCAAGAAGAGGGGCTGAAAGATGACACAAACATGGTGTTTTCTTAGGTCTTGGAGGGATAAGTTGGCAGCAAATTTTAAGGGGAGAGATAGAAAGGCTACCAGTCGTCTCTATCTATCCCAGCTAAATGTTAATATTAGTGGGAATACCACTTACATCCTGATTTGTCATGCAAATTGAAGTAAATCCACCCAGCTCAGGCAATTTACTCTAGTGCCCAGTAAGATAATCAGACTCAGACCCATGTAAAGCAGTGTTGGGAAAAAATAAAATACATAAGCCAAACTAGTCTTCCAACAGCAAACTTGATCAAATGCCCACTGTCTGATGTGGAAAAACCCCAAACTGTTGCATGGGCGGTCAGTTATGTTGATAACTTAGCTCTGACAGAGACCTGAGTGCAGACTGGGAGTAGTATTAATGAGGCATTGACACAATGGGACAAAACCACTACCTGACAGGGTGACTTTCAGATCTGCTTCCCACGGTTTTAAGGTGCTGAGTGCATCAGCAGGCCAAGAAGTATCAAGTCTTGTCCTCAGACAGGCGGTAAGTTAAAAATAAAACAATAGGACGAGAAAGAAGACCAAAATCACAGCTATAAGTGTGCTACACAGTGAAAACAGAAGATGACAAGAATCTGAGCAACTTCCTAGGTCCTTACAAAACCCTACTGTATTAAAACAAGGTTTCAAAAGCTGGCACATTAGTAGCAGTGTTTGTGCAACAGACATTCACACTCGGCCACCAACGCCTGCTGCTTCCTCCCCAGATAAAGTGTGGATGATGCCTATGAAAGGAGAGCTTGTGGTACAACTTCAGCAGCAACCCTGCAGCTCCATTAGATCTTCTGGAACCTAAACAGCCAACAAGCCAGTGAGGAAAATGACATTTCAAAACCAGATCAGCTTTGCATGGATCATTCAAACGAGGAAGCTGACTAGTGCTTGACTGACTGCGCACATTTGAATGCCAAATAGTACAACAATAAAAACACAACAAACTAAGTCAACTGAGCAGAGCCTAGGACACTGTAAGGGAAAAAAATACCACAAATCATCATCAAAGAGTCAGCAATAGGACACTGAGGCACAGTGACTCTTCTACAGGGTCTTACTTGAGTGTTTAATGGTAAAACTGGTTAGGAATAAAAAGCTTTTTGTTTAGTTAAATTTTACACTTCAGAAGAGATTGTTTTCCTTCCTGCTCCAAGGTGGGGAATGTGCACTTCTACCTAACTGTAGGCTGGGCTCTCTTCCCATTGAGATCTGGCATCCCATCATTGCTCTGCTCATTTGAAACATTTAGAACTTCATTTGATCAGAGCTAGGGAAAGTATCAGTAAAGATGAAGTTGCATCTACGTCTTTGCAGACTTTGAGAAATGCAGGAGGCTACACCAAAGACCACATTTACTGTCCAGACAAGGCAGTAATTGGCAGAGCCAAAGAAAGCACCCAGGACAGCAGGGCAGCTTTGGTGTGCATGCACCTGGCAGTTCCATAGGCTGTCAGGCAGCACAGCGTGCTTCGGGACGTGCCTGGGCAGGCAGGTCAGGAGGCACACGGAGCGGGGAGCGTGCCGAGTTCCCAGCCACTCCCCAGACTGCTCTGCTCTTGGTAGCTTAGACTGCCTGTCCTCATGGAGTGCAAGGATCTTCTTTGGCCTTCCTGGAAAGCAATGGGATACTCCAGGATCCTGGTTAATGTCTTCCAGAAAAAAAAAACCCAAACACTTGGTACAAGGAATCTCAGAGAAATAGTGGCTATTTGACCTTTCATTCTATGTACTGCTGGAGCCAAAGTGTGTATTAAAATAGAAATAAATAGAAAAAAAAAATTGTTAGATTAATCAGACATTAAGAATATAAAATGAAGCCTCAGCAAGCTGGAGGTCTGCTTAAAATAAAAATATTTTTAAAATACATTTTGATATATTGTTCATTTAACACACATTTTACAAATCACACACTCAGCATTAGAGATGTGGTCAGCAAAAGAGGACATTACACTGCAGCTCACCAACAGATCAACACTAATTTTTCTTTCCCATTAAAACCATTTCTCATTAGATAGGAAATGGTATACCAGTTTTATAAATCCTAAATGTCAGCTTGTCCCAAAGACATTACACTTGAGGAAAACCTTATTATTTCTATTGTCATCATATGGGTCTGTCATTCTAGAAACCTGGGATGTAGCTGTTTGGAAAAAGGAATTGTTTAGACCTACTTACTGGGCTTGGTCTGGGCTCCACTGGAAGCCTACTGTACTGTCTTGGAAATTGCTGCCAAAGCTAGAATGGTCACTGGTCTGCCAGCATGGAAAGTCTCTCTGGAAGGAGTTTCTTGAGGTAGATACTGCTGTCACCATTTTTTAGCATTGGGACTCTCCAAGGAGTCTAAATACATTCCCAACACCCCTTATACCCCAGGAGCAGCCAATTCAGAAAGAGAACTGTATCTAAAGTGTCCAAAGATGTAGCTGGGGAAAAAAAACAACAATAAAACCAAAACCCAAACCAAAAAACTTGAGAAAATTATCAGTAGCCCTAATTTAAACCTAAGAAACATGAGTCTGCCCATCCATAAAAAACATAGCTAGTTTATCCCCAACGTTTGCACAGAACATTAAGGCTTGAGATGAAAAATGCTCACACAGAGCACTGTCATTGTACAGTGAGCTTCGTTTGACAGCAGCACCAGGGGAAGGAGCAGGGAAAAAAAGGGGGGTAAAAAAAAAAAAAAAGCTTTTTGCACAGTAAAAGAGAAGGCAAACTGTGCCTTCCTGACAGCTGGCCTCATCAATGGCAGTAAGTACAGAAGGGAGGCAGGTATTACTCAAGAGACAGCAGTGGCAGGACTGGTAGGAGATCAGTAGTCAGCACAGGAAATGTTTTTTGAAAAAATCCTAATTATGGTCCTTCTCTCCCAGTCTATCCTGTGCTGCACTGTAATTACATGAACAAAGCTGAAAAAGGGGCCTTGTCTCAAGAAAAAGTTGTGACACAGACACAAGAGCAAAATCTGAAATGTGTTTACAGACATTGGAAGTGGTGCCCACACTGTTGAAGCGAAAAGAAAAACAAAAACAGACAGAAGAAGCAGCAGCAAGAAAGACACAGTGACAACCTGGACCTCTTTCTCCTTGGTAGCCACTTTTGCTTTTTTAGACATTTTTTAAAACCATGCATAGCTCAGTTTTTTTCTTCCAAGTCAGAGGGAAGAAAGGCAGAGGCATGAAAGGAAGAATACAAGCCACTCCATCACTGCATGAGCACATCTTCTGGTGCCAACAGAAGCCCAAATACACTGAGGTCAATGCATTGCTTTTATTACCTATAGCTAACTCCAATGCCTGGATTCTGACAGATTTCAGCCTTGGGACAAAGCACAACTATTTCACTCAGAACTATTTTGCTCTGTTATATGCTCAGAACCTTCAACAGAAGCTGCAGAACTCTACCACTGGATGCCATGGACCATCTTTGCTGGTGCAAGGAGTGGAAAGGGCAGGCTCTTCCAGTACCAGCATTTTCCTTTTGGAAAATCTGAGCTACAAGTACAAGCAGCATTAATCCAGCTTTGAAAGTGGAAGAGAGTTGCTGACAGAAATACCTGAGAAATGACAGATATGTTCTCACACGCTGTCAAATGCTTTGCAGAAACTCACTTACATACAACTAAGATAAAAATGGTTTTGGTGCTAACCTCATCAGGAGTTTCACTGAGTCTCCTTGCCACACCAGAGTTACCTTACCATAGAACACTCTGCTTTGTTGCTTCTCCAAGACCAAGGTTTGTTTTCTCCTGGATTCTTGTGTATCAGCAGGAGAGGTGTGCACCCCAGGCTGTCAGGGAAGGTACCCACCTCATGTTGGGATGCCTGGACCCAATCAGACAGGCACATGCCATTAGACATGAGGCTAAGAGCCTGTTGTGGGTGTGAAAAAATACTGCAGAAACTAAAGATCCACAAGAATAAAGAACAGAGGACCTTAGTGTTACACAAATCCTCCCTCTTCAAAGCTGTATCAGAACCTGGAGGGTATAGCACAAGCTGTGCCATCTCAGGGCCACATCCAGAACATCATCCCTCAAACTCCTTCTGGGTTTACATGTGTGGGACATCATACACATGAGCTGTGACCCAGGCAGTTCCCTAGCAGCTGTCATACATGCCATTTTCAAATTGCCCCAAGGTTTCCATTCTACAAGGTCTACAAAGGGTCAATCCTGATTTTTGCATCTTGCCAGTCTCCAAAAAGTTGCATAAAGCCCCAGTCTCCATTTCCCACTCCTAGCAACGCTGCTTCTGTGTCTGACTTTACCTACCATAATTGGTCTCTGAAGGACAAGAAATGACAATAACTTGCTCTGGGTTGCAAGGTGTGGGAACGGAGGAAATTAACACCAACTCTTTTTTCCATCCCAGTGAATAATGTGATTACCAGAGAGAGAGAGGAGGAGGGGAGAAGGGCTGAGTCTTACATCAGCTGTGAGACAGGGTTTTATCTTTTTCTTTTTTTTCCTTTTAAAACAAACAGATGGGGAGACCATTAAATTCACAGCCTTCACCACACAAACACACATCACAGCAGTTTCTGCCAACAAAAGAGTTAAATAATGTGTTACTGAAACCATCAGCACTCTCATGTAAAAATAAATAAAATAAATAAACCTCTCTAGGAAAAAGAAGGCAGCAGCATAACCCCAAGTGATGCCAGCATGTTGGAACAGGACATTCTGGACATTAGCCACACAGTTAATGAAATGGCAGAACTGAGTTTAGTCAGTTATAATGCATCCTTGTTTTCAGTTATCAAATAATTACCACTTCCACATCATTTTGTTTTGAGTCTCACTGGCTGAGCTGTAAACACCCTTCCACACACTGCTGCTTATTCCAGACTAGGATCTGCCTGCACAGAGACACGCTTTTCTTATGAGAACTGCTTGAGAAGATGGGGTCATCAATGGAGCATCTTATTTCTTGACAGCATGCTGCAGCAAGCATCCAACTGTATGGGACCAGCTTTGCTATTTAATGTAGAGAGGGAAACTAGAGTACCATGTCTAGCATTCAAGCTTTCAGAAGAAGCTAGACCTGTTGTTTTAACTTGTCTTTAGTATCCTCATACCAGTATTGAGAGTAGTGCACTGGGCATTCCCATCCTGCAAAGTTTTTGTACTAGGAGCAACCAAAGTCAACAGACAGCAAACATTAAGACAGTGAGGCTGCTTCAAACCTCTCCATCTTCTCATCATTTTGGAGATGTTGTACATGGACAATAGCTGGAACACAGAGATGCAAAACCCTCTAAACTCAAATGTTTAGATTACTATTTCCTGAAGAGAATAAAAGGGGAAGGGATTAGTTTCATGAACCTTCTTTCTTGTGAACCACTCATCAAAACTGCTCTCAAACATTTATGGTCAGTCCTGCCCTTGCTTGCAATGGGACTTGATTCAAGATCTTTTTTGTTTCCAGCCATTTCTTTCACATATTACACCCAAACCACTGCCAGCAAGTGAACATGTGCAAACATCAGTCTTTGGTTGAAGCTGGTGTTGCATAGCCTGTAGGCTTTTATCCTGTGCTTAGAGTTCAGCCCATGCAAGTATCAATTAAATAAACTATTCCAGTACTCTCTTATTTCTATGCATAATGAATAATCTGTTCACAATGTGGAATATTTAAGGTTAATAGTTTTGGTCATTTCTTATAGGCATTATCATATTTCTCAGAATATAAGTGTGTCTTTTGAGTGCATTTTCCCTTCTGTCATAATTAGATTTGAGCAGGCACATAAACAAAGATAACAATTGGCTCCAAGATATATCACTATTAATACTGCAACAGTTCTGAAACTCTAGAAATTCTCTAGCCAGGAAAAAAATAAGGATGTAGAGTAGGACTGATCATTTTATATGCCAGGCTAAGATACAGAGCCTGTTTTCATCTGATTTTTCATTAACTTGCCAAGTTAATAAAGCAGATGGTACAAGCAAATTCCACAGAATTATGCTTATAGCAAAATTTGTAAGCATCTGGTTTGGGGCAGGGGTGGAGAGGCAGGTGGAGTGGGGGAATCAAACCCAGAAAAATCTGGGAAAAGACCAAACAAAAAATATACAGGAGAAAAGCCATAAATAACTAACACTAAAGGAAAGAGGGTTTGTGTCCAAATTTTGTTGATTAAAACAAGATGGTTACAGCCAGTATTCAGTGTCTGTAACTTCTAAAAATGCTTCATTTGATATGCCAAAGTCAACAGTTTGGGGCCAACAGACTCAAGGATATTTCAGTCCAGTTTCTGAAAAAAAAAAAATTGCATCTGATGCTGCATGTTTCTAGAACATTTTATGGAAAAATACATTTTGTTCTTCCTTAATTAGATGACACCTGTGAAGCCCAATTTTTACTTCTTAAAACATCACTGAATTTTTGTTGAGCTGAAAAAGGGTTGCCTTAAAACTGTTATTTTTCCTGCAGGAAAATACGATTACAGTAGTGTTTGCAGAGTTGCTTATGGATTGTGGTAGGATAACTGTTATCAGCCTTTGAAACATCCACCTCTCTCACTGTCACTGGTAGAACAAACTATTTCATGAAAGAAATCAACATTCTTCCCATTGTACAGGTGGGGAGGTGAGGTGCAGATGAATAGCAGCTTCCCTGAGGTGACAAAAGACTGAGTGCTCTCGCCCTCCAATTACACACCGTGTCACTGTCAGGCAGAGACAAGATTGGAGCTTTTGAGTTGAGATTTGCCCTTTGCAAATCCAGACAGACTCTGCTCGACTACAACATGAGTCCAAGGGAAGTGTGAGAGTAGAAAACATTGCTTTCCTTGCTCTTGACCCATCAGGATTGTAACTGAGACAACCCACACTGGGCTAATAGTACTAGGAGAGCATATTTCCACTGAACCTGCAGGGAATGATAACATTTTGGTGTGATCCAACAGATATTTGTGAAGTTCAGGTCAGGAGAAAGTACTGTCCTTAACTCTGAATTTCCTGGTTTACTTTTCAACTTTGAACAAAGCATTGTCTGTGTAGAAGGTACCTCACTCATGAAAAACCAGCTAGTTAGAACATGTCTTTTTCTCTCTTGGCACCTTCCAAGGTAGCCCCTGTAGAAAGGGCACTGGGACACTGTTCCCAGCAGAGCAGCAGGCACAGCACTGAGCACACTCTGAGTCATCCTTCCCACCAGAGCTGTTGGTAGGAAAGGGTGTTGGCCAGCCAGGAAGCTCCCTGGATGAGTCATTATCAAATACAACCATACCTAGATAACCTTGGCATGGCCTCGCTTAGCCTGGTTCATTAGACAAGACAAGCTCTGTGCTGCTACTCCTCCCATCTTCCTTCTTTTTGAAAACTGTCTACCAATGCCAGGAACTACTGAGCTAATTGGACACAGAGATTCTAAAAATTAAAGTCAAGAAACATCTAGTTGCATTTAAAGAGTGGAAGATCATTATAAAGAAAATAACTGCAATAAAAAGAATGAAGAGTGTGAGGACAAGCAAATATTTGCCACCCAGCTGGACAGAAACAAGCTCTGGCATTTTTGTTCCAATCAGTTTGTGATTTTCAGCCCTGTAAGCATTTTCAGGGCTTACAAACTTTCCTCCAACCTGGGTAGCAAATTTACAAAGGACAGCAGCAAGAGGGTGAGAGACCCAGCCCTTTGCTGCAGGGAACTCTCTGTGTACAGGAATCCTGTCCTTGATGAGAAATATCAGCATTGCTGCCATAAAGGAGAGATATTTGGAGATGGAAACACGCACCACTGCTACTGCACAGTGCCAGACGCAAGTGACTCGCTTTCTGTGCTGAGGGCAACGTCTTAATGAGCAATAGTGCTGCTAATTAATGAATTTTCTGAGAGCCATCACCAAGCCATGGTCCTGCTTCCCACCTCACGCTTCTTGGTTTGACTTTGTGTAGCATGCAGAATTCCCATTGCAACAGAAGCTGGAAATAGGGTCTTCAAGGGAACAGCAGCTTTTTCTGGCTGTTCCCTTTGCAGTGCACTGGGATTATTATGTTTTATTTGTAAAGCAATCCTTTCCTTAAGGGTCATGCTGCAAGATCATTAAAGCATTATGAAATACTTAGATTTCTTTCACTACTTCACCCAATTCCTCGTCTTCTTAAAAGAAACAAAGAGGGGAAGCAGGACCTGTAAAACATAACTCATTCTGCTCTTTTTCTTTTTAACCAATTGCTGATAATTTTCACTAAATTAGCCCAATAACTCGGTTTATCATTTTTTTTTTTGAAAAAAAAGTATTTTCACTTTTCCTATTCATCTAACACTTGAAACTGCATATCCAATTTAAAACCTTGTGTATGCTGCCTTTAAAGAAATCCAGTTTTTAAGCTGATGTCCCAGTTATATGGTATCTTATACCACTTTAATTGAGTGAAAATCAATGATTTACCAATTTATGCTCCATTTTATTTTCATGCTGCTAAGAGAGTTAAAAACCTGTGATTTATATCAGAGAGAAGAGTTCTGATAGGTTCAAACCCTCCTCCTTCTAACCTGCAGCTTATTGATAAGAACAAAATAAAACTTGGAAGTGACAGATGAACTAATCTACAGTTTGGAGCTGCAGGAGAGTCTTTTAATCTATTAATCATTTAGAGCATGACTGATTATGTCTCACTGTGGCTGAATTCACTATCTTTTTTTAAAAAAAATGGATCAAATATTCAGATTTGATGTGACTGTCACCAAACCACCCAGCTCAGCAGTTTTGGTGAAGGCTGATGTGTTGGTTATTGTGGCCCCAAGTCTGTCAGTTAGTATTTGCCTATAGGTGATGCTGTTTCTTTTAGTCTGAAGAAGCAGCAAAGTAAATAGGTGTTAGTTAAAAACACAGGTAGGCTGGGACTGTCAGCTCTAACTCAAGTCTTCTCAGATGGGTAAGCAAAAGGAGATGAGAAGAGCTCTTCTCCAGAGGAAAGGCACAGAGTGAAGGGGAAAGCTGGAACCAGAGAAGGGGCTTGCTGCTCTGGATGCTCCCAGACAATGGGAGTTTATGGGAAGTTCCCATTTTTAGGACAGCCTAGTCTCTAACAGCCCTTACCTCCCTTCTTCCTCTTGGAATGTTGGATGTTGTGACACCTGGGAGCAGTTCCTGCCAGCCTAACTCACCAGGCTTTGGCAGAAGTGGAGTAGGCAAGTAGGGCACAGCCCCTCTGCCACCCCTCACAGCCTAACGTGGGCAGCTGTCTGCTTTGCCTGCATGGGGGGACACTGGCCTAGCATTAAGGAGGTGATTTAATTGAGGTTGGGTACCCCACTTACAAAAAGCCCACCTACCACACCCATTCCAAACCCTGGGTAATACTGAGAAGCAATCAGACAGCATTCCCTCAGAGGAGCTGCACAGAGCCCAAACCAGGCAGTGCCTGGAGACGAGTACAACTATTGCAGGATGCCCACACAGCACAGAAATTATTGTCAATAACTCACATAATATTGTTCTGTAAAGAGCTCCGTGGCAAATGGGATCATTTTATACTGTGGGGTTTTTTTAGAAGCATTTGAGGCCAGAGGTTGACTTGGATTGTTGGAATTCACGTGATTCAAAAGCAGAAAAGACAGGCTCATTCAAGTTAGTGTCTGAAGTAAGAGCTTAAGGGACAGTATTTCTCCATGTACCCCAAGATCTGAGCCCTTCCTAAACAAGGAAATTTGGGGGGGGAAGGTGAGGGATGTGGAAGAGACTGAAGACAGATAAAGAGTTGAGAAATCACTGACTGCACTAACATTTATGCATTTTAACTGTAGATCTTGGGACCTTAAAAAAACGTCTCAGTTGCTGATTTTAGTCCATAATGTTGAAAAATGCATCTTGTAACTCCTAGATTCTTTTTTTTATAGCATCCATTATTTCAGTAGATGCTGGAAAGCCAGATACCTTAGAGGGCGTGGGCCCTAAGGCATGAAATCATCATGGCATGTGTTTAGGAACTGAACTCCCCTTCAAATCAAAGGATGTAAACTCTAAAATGCCTGCAAATCTGGCACAGAGGCTTTGATCACTTCTACAAATAGAAATCAAGTTTCTAAATCACTTGGATGCTTAAAAATCAGACTGAACATGGACTTGATTGATGGTGATGTTTTCAACTTGCCGATTCAAACGGCTACTCTAGATGAAAAAGGAATTTCTGTTTGCAGAAAATAGGAAGGATGAGCTTGGAGAAAAGGGCCATAAAACAAATTAACACAGGGCCCTCGGGCACTGGCTCAAAACATCTCATTCCTTTGAGATGAGGTACCTTTGGGGAAACAGAAGCAGCAAAACAAATGACAAATGGAAGCCAAGGGATGCAAATGATGAAACAAAAAGAATGCTGTAAAAAAAAGAAGTTAGACATTATTTGAGGATGGAATTTTTGCTTTGTAAATTATCCCATTCTCTAGGCAGAAGACGACTTCAGACAAGTCCATCTAAGTGTTCAGACTGGAAATTTATTTATTTTTTCTTTTTTTCTAGGACTGTATGAGACTGGGATGTTGTCACACACTGGAAGCAGTGCATTGCAGAATGGGGAACGCCCCGTAGGCCTTGATACCGTCGCAATTTGCTGCTCTAGTCCCACTTACAACTTTGCATTCAGTGAGAAGTAGGGAATAGAAACACTTGCATCTACTGCCCATGCAGGATTCTGAAATCTGCACAGGGTATGTAGGAGAGACAGTGGGAACACCAAATCTCTGACTGGACCTTTCTGGAGGAGCAAACTGCCACCATAATTGATATGACATGTGCAGAAGTGGCACTAGTGTAGCTGTGAGGGATACAAGCCCAACTCAGGGTTTAATTCAGAAATTCAGAGACAACAAATTCAAATGGCTCATCTTGAAGTAAACTAAGTCTAATTTATTCTTGCATCCTCTTATTGGAGCATTAAGCCCTTACACATAATTGGAAAAGGCAGTAGCCTAATCTGAAACTGGAAGGTAGGTGGGATGGGCAGTTAACAGCTAACCCTGGGTCAAAGGAGGAAGTATCAGGTGACAGTGTTGTGAATCACCTATGAAAAATGTAGATCCCAGCCTCAAAAAAGTATCCAAAACCCACCCTACAGGGAGTTTGGGAGTATGAAGAGTTCTAGGAAGCATCTCTTTATTCAGATTGACTAATAAATAAATTTCTGAAGTAATGCATTTAGCTAGTGTGTCTCCTGGGGTTGGTTACATCATCTCCTACTGCCTCTATAACTCATTAACTTGCAGCTTATCTCTGCAACCCTTTCTGTGCCCCTCATGCCAGGCAGCGTGTTCTCCCATCACATTCACTGGGCTGAGCACGATGTGCCAGGCACGGCCCAACTGGAGATACACAGTGGTCCTGGGCTGTGTCAGGGCTCTCCAGCCCTCTCCTTAGAGGAGTCCCACTGGCCTGAAACCTTTGACCAGCTCCTCAAGCAGCAGCAGCTTCCCTCATTGGTGACCCTGTACCGAGACCTCACATATTGAAGCAGAAGATGCTTGAATGGTTCGAATGCTACAGCACAAATATGGAAACAAAGAGTAAAACTAAAGCTTACAGTAGAAAGTCAGAAAAAAACCCAAAAACCAATCTGCACCACTGAGGGAGCCCCCCTGCCTCCCTGCTACAACCACAATAATTCACTGTCATGCTTTCAGTCTAAGGTTCACGGGTGGTAGAAAACAGCGCTGTTCTCTCGTGTCAGCAGAGCTTCACTGTGTTGCAGCTCCCAGCCCAGGAGAGAAGACACTTCCTAAGCACCTCCTGAACTAGTGGTGCAGCAAAGGATTCATTCTTTTAAATACTTCCCTTCATAGCTAGCATGGTAAGTACTGACCCAATCCCAATGTCATTTGTTCAAGAGCTTCCAAAAGCTCTGTTGCTGCAACCACCCCTACCACTCACTTTCCAACTCGGGTGGGAAAGCTGACCCCAAGGGAAGCCCTGCTAGGCTTCCATCCTCCACTTGTACCACACACCCAGCAAGCAGGACTTATCCAGCCACTTCTGTGTCCTTAATTGTGGAGAACTGTGCAGCCCTTCAAAATAACAAGGGCTGGCAGTCGGGAGGGAAACACTATAGAGGCAGAGACTGAGTCTTCAGCTTACTTTACCAGTTCAATATAATATGCTGAAAGAAAGAAGATAAACTGCTGCAACAGGTCACATTTCAGTGGTTCTTCCCCTGCTCTGGTAGGACAGAAGACAACACTGGGGCCTGGCTGGAATTCCAGTGAGAATTTGCACAAAAGGAACAAGTGTCTCTACCTCAGACCATGCAAGATTGTATGTTATCTTTTTCATTTTTAAGGGGGATAGTGGGAGGAATGGGAAAACGAAACACAAGTCACAGGAAGGAATGAGCATGACCCACAACTGATATAAGATTGAGTTGTGCAGAATTCAAGAGAGTTTTTCTTTTTGTTTCGTTTCTTTGGATTTTTTTTTTTGTAACACCTTGAGGATCTGTTCCAATATATTCAGACTATTTTCCAAAAAATATTTTAATATTGAAACAAATATTGCTGTGCTTACGCTGCCTTCATTTGCAAATAAAATCAGAGCTACTGTAAATCAGAGAAGGAAGCTGTGATTCAAGGCTACACTATTCAAATCACTTTTTGGTTATGAAATGCTGATCACTGAGCTTAGATTAGTTCTGGTGGGAGCTGTTGATATTCTGTTGTCATTTCTTCCACATACTGCCTTTGTTTCAGAGACACCTGACAGGATATTAATGTTTAGTTATGCAAAGTGTACCTTTATTTCCAATGTTAATTAGGAGAGCCACTGATTTCTTCAATGACTTCTCAAAGCAAAGTTAGAGAAATATTCACAGGGAGGCAAGTAAAGTGTGTGAGATTTATGTCCTTTCACTGAAGGTAAAAGTTAATCTCTTTGCCCCTGTGAGTTTAAAGATAGACAAAATGTACTATTGACTTTTTAAAGCAAGGAGTTAAATATTGTAGAACTTGGAAGCTGTGGCTCTATTATATCCCCTGGAGACATTTAACTTTGCCTTTATGGCACTGCTACTGAGGTTTTTTGATTCACTTTCCCTCCAACCAGCTAAAGAAAAGCTTCCATTTGCTCTCAGTGCTAGGTGTGAATAGGTGAAGCAGCTGACTCCACCTCAGAGACCAAATGCTTCAGTGCTTCAGCATCCACACTCTGGTTAAATATAGCACTGCTATCAAAACTGAACCAAAGCATATCAAGTGTTCCCCTTCACTCAGGCACTTCAGTGAGATTTGCTTTATTCAGATACATGATATATGTTTCTGAAGCATTCCAGGTGCTGTTTATTCAATTCTAGTAGCAATTCCTTCCAAAACCATTACCTACATACAACAGCCAAGTGTTGAGTGTCCAAACTACTCTTATGAAAGAGGTGAAATTAGGTAGGGTGATAGGGACTTTAGAGTTTTTGGTTGTTGGGGGTTTTTTGTTTGGTTGGTTTTCTGCACACCTATCTTTTCAATATCCTTCAAGTAGAACAAAAGTTAAATTCACCAAAAATTGAGATAATATATTTTCAAAGCTCATTAGCAATAGCTAGATCACAGCCTTTAATTTGTTTTTGCCCCTTTCCCAAAGACTTGGTGGTTTTCTGATCCAAATATTTGGACCTGTATTCAAGGCTGTAAATCCTGGCTACAGGCCAGATCTCAGTTCAGCTGCCCCTTCCCCACACACCAGTTTCCAAATATTCTGTTGCAGTCTTTAAAAGTCTATCATGGTTTGAACGTGGCAGAAAAAAAGTGGCACCCTTTGTATGAACACTCCAAGAACTGAGTGTGGCAGAAAAAAAAGTCAGCTCACATTTCATGGGTGCTGATCCAGCCTCTGCTGGCATAGCTCTCGCTGTCGATTGATTCCTATGGCCCAACACAACGGGGTTAGGTGAACAAAAATAACCAAACATCTGGCTCCACTCTAAAAGAGCCCACATGGGAAAGTAAACTTCAGTAAGCCAGGTGCTGTTAACCCCACCACTACGATAAACTGCAGCAAAGGGGATGATTTACTACCCAAAGTAGGAGAAGATAAGAGATCTCCAACTCCCATCTAGTCCTTCAGTGTCACTGTCAGGAGAGGGCCTAGACCACTGTACCCCAGAAGGATTTGGAGGAGAGAGGGGAGGAGCTCGCACCATGGGAAGCGGTTTTAGTCTGTTTCATGATCTCTGTTCACAGCCACTCAGGAGTTAACCAACTGTAGGCGCCTGCACCTTTTATTTGCCTTGGATTTGCACCAAGTTTGAGTCATCACGTTCAAACAGGAGAAAAAAAAACCAAAACAACAAAAAAAACCCTCAAAAAAAAGAGAGCTTCATAATCTAAAAAGGGCATTCCCATACCAGGACACTTAAATTCTTACCAAGGAAAGGAGACTTTGAATTAAAGTGGGTACATGCCTGTCTCCTCCTCTGAAGGAAAAACAAAGTCTGTTTCCAGCACTAAATAATCACTAACACAATTTAGATGTGCTGGTGTCCAAATAAGACAGGACCTCTAGATACATCATGTCACCTCTGCCTCTACAGAAACATTTAGCTTTTCTGTGGCTCCATAAAATTCATACTGTAGGTGGGACTGAGGGCTTTTATAGTAGCAGACTAGCAAAGGAATGTAAGGAATGCAGGGTGTAAACAGGTTAGATCTTTTCCCCCTTTTATAGAAAGACCTAGATCTTTTCTCTTTCCTCTGAAGCTTTAGAAATTTAAATGAAACACTGAAGCATGCATGTTACTCAAGTGCACCCTGTCCTCAGTCCAGGATTCAAAGCCAACAATTCACAGGTTTTTCCTGTTTAATCAGGGGTTGTGCAGGATCTTAACCAAGCTTTGGAACCAGATTCACTGGCAGTTTGGGTTGAGCTGGAAAAAAAAAACCTGACCTACAGCACATTAACCCCTCACTTGGCTATTTTGCCCTCACTGAAATGTTTACCTGACAATTATCAATTATATCCACTGGTCATGTCTCCACAGACTGGATTTACTATCCTAATGGCAGCAGGTTTGCTGTGCTCGATAAATAACAAGGGAGCAAGGGCTGAGCTTGCATCTAGAAGCAGTTTGGATAATTCTAGGAACTTTTCTCAACAGGAGCTAAATAGCTGACATCCTGCCTCAGTTTTATGAACTATTTCACTTGTGATTCCAATAACAGTTTTATGAAAGCTAATGCCCTAGCAGAAAAGGAATACATGAACTACCAAAGAATGATTTACCCATCCTCTATTTCCTGTCTGTTCACATTCAAATGTCTCACTGCCTTTCCCAAATCACTATTGCCAAAGGTTTGGACCTTTACATGTGATATGTGGGATTTGTTTTCTCATTTATCCAGCAGTTCTACATCTACACTCACATGTAGAGGCAGTCAGCTTCTAGCCAACCTCAGTCAAGGAGAGAACAAGGACTAGACCATGACAAACAAGTGTAAGGTATATACCTCAGTTCAGAGATGTACTTGAAGTTCAGCAGGAGAAAGCAGAGCTGCTTTAGATGAGGAACACAGTCCTTTCACAGAGCCCAATGAAGACATAGGATGAAGGTAGCAGATACATTTAATGCAAGAACAGAGGTAGACAACTGTATCTGCAGGTGAGAGTTGAGGACAGCAGAAGTAACACTCACCATGATGGAGCTATACTGGCAAACCTGTAGCTAGGTAGAAAACTGGAAGTTAAATTTATTAGCTAATTGATCTAAATGTTCAACTTGAGACTGACTACAGCACCCTCTGTGTGAACACTACAAGAACTGAAGTAGGTAGCTAGTGAGTGAATAAGTCTGATAGGATTAACTCATCTGAAAGCTTAACCCATTAAGAAAGAACATTAGCACATATATTCAAAGCCAAGCAATTGCCTGGAAAAATCAAATATGTACCTAATGAGTTAGAATATTCACAGAAATCTGGGGAATTATAATGGCAGTAAAATCTAAGGTTCCATCTGAAGAACCTCATTATCATGATTTTGGAACTACCTTAATGTTGCTCTTTTGCACATTCAACAGCACTTGACATTAAGCAGTGAATAAGTATTAATTAACATTCCATCCTAATCAGGGCAAGAAGGTTAAACACTATGCTGTCTTCATAGCTAATCTTTAAAGAAAACTAAGAATTGCCTGAAATTCTAAAATGGGAAAGATTTCAAGTGTGTATCCCTGTAGTAGAGATTGGGAAAAGGAACAGTGCAAAGCCTTCCTTCACTTTTCTTCTTTCTCTGTACAATTGGGAGTAAACTTGAAGCCCACTGAAATATTTAATTGGGAGGGACTGAGCAGATACTTCATGTCTTCTGTTCTCATTCCCAGAAGTTTTTTTAGCTAAGGATTCATGAAAGGCTGAATAAATTTCCCTCCTGTAACTGTTTACATATCCTGCCCACATCTTCATAACAGATAGGTTACACACAGTCTCTCCATCTCTGTTCTTAACATGAGCACCCTAAGAACTGTGATAGTCTAGGGTTCCTCAGCTCCCAGATATAACTGTTGTTTTAAGTGAGCATCAGGGTAGAAATGGAGACATTTTTATCAGCACTGCAAATATGCACCATGAGATCAGACCAAAAACCCCCCCCAAATCCTCTGTCAGACACTCCCTCTCCCCTCCTCTTCTCCAGGGAACCCTATGGGGGAAGATTCTGTGAGTTTGTTTAGCTTTGTTGTCTTTCTGGGAGTTTTGCAGCACATACTTTATTCTACTACCAAGTTCACCAAAAGTTTAGCACTTTCAGAAGGCTAAAGGGCCATCTTCTCAAGAGCCAAAGCCTCTTTTGTTTTAGACTAACTGATTTGGTGTCAAAATCAGTTGAAAATTGATGATGGAAAAAAAGACACTGGAGCAAGAGAATAAAAAGTTTGAAAGTCTGAAAATGCCCACAATTGCTGGAGCCAGTTCTCACAGATCTCAGTCTATTTAACCACTTGGCAGCTGGGCAGAGAGCTTCAGAAGCTGATCAAAGAATACAGCCTTTCACAGCAGACTCTTTCCCCAAGGCCTGTAGAACCTCTCCCCATACATGGACTAACTGGGAACAAGAAGAAATGGAAAATGCTTTTTTTCCCCCTCCCTGTTTCAGCTATAAAAATAACAATTTGCATACTCTACCCAGAGACTTGAGCCAAGGCTGATTTCTCTGTGTGCTGATGAGAACAGACATCTCAGAGAATTGCTACCTCCATCACGGACTGCAGGGAATCAATAGAGTGCATCAACTACCTTGTTTGCTTGACTTTGTGTTCCTTACTAACATGCAGAACAATCATATCCAGTTCAAAGCAGACTGATGGGATGCAAAACAATTGTTTGGGGGCTATTCAAAACCATCAGACCTTGTAACAAACCTATGGTGTGCTTTCATTAACGAGGTTGCAGCCGTTCCAGCAAAGGCTGCATTAAAGAGCAGTCCCCAAGGTAGCAGATACAGAAGGATTAATTATATGATGCAATCTTTGCCTAACTCTGTCCTGCTACCAGGTCCAAATCTAGAACAGGCACTAAGGTAGGGAAAAGATGCCTTTAGAACATGTTTGCCCAGTTACCTACATGCAAACACTGTAAGGTTTGTGTGAGCCACTGCAATCTACCACCAGGGCCAGTTCCACCAGGATAATGCAGGAGTGACCTGAATCCAGCAACCCCAGGCTGGGAGTGCAGATCTGCACAACCAGGAAGAAGAAACCAAGTGAACTAATGCTCTGAATTGCACCTCCCTGACGTGAATCACCAGAGATTCAGATCACTGGTTACCATGCTCAATCCCTTCTGCCTAACTCTGCTTCTCCTATGGCATGACCAGTCTGAAATCAAAGCATCCCTCAACCTATGTAACTTGAAAACTAGGAGTGACTTCCTATAACAAACTGTTCTGTTAATACAGCACCACACTCAGGTTGCTTGAAGTGCAGATCAATAGATACCAAATGGAGAACTTTAAACCTTTGATGCCATCAACATCCCTGACTCCCTGGGAAAAGGAAGTCAGGCCCAACTGGCAGCCCATGCAAGCTGTTAATTCCAGAAAACCTATTTGCACAGTTAGTTTCATGCTGCCCTGTTTGTGAAACAGAAAAATCACATATAATATACATGTTATTTAAATATTGCTGTATTCCAGGTCTTACATTAATGGGAAGTCACTACATAAGCTCCAGGTTTGCCCCCTTTGTATTACAACTTTTGCCATTCTTGTTGTTTGCAATGCTCCTTCTCTCCCAAGAGCAGAGCATCTTTATAAAAAGATGAACCCTTGTTTGTTAGCATTATAGTTGAAAATCCCTCTAAAAGGCTGATGAGATTCTGAAGAAACAGGTAACACATGTAACATATAAATAGTCACATGAGGAGTTCTGGGATCATGACAGACCCAAAAGTAGCACGCTGGCAGGCAGGTGCTTGTAGATAGGGAAGGGTATGGATTTTATTTGTCATGGATATAACTCCAACATGAATAACAATAATGTCTATTTTTATACTAGTGTTGATGCAAGAGGCTGCATTCTGGTCCCATTCACTCACTATCAGCATATATTAATTTTGATGTGATTCTTATATGAAGTCATCTTGCTTTATAAAATAGTCTATACCTTATCTAAGGGAGTGTGAGATGGATTTCAGTCTGAGCTACACAAGCATTTCCAAAATCACTGAGTCTCACAATACCTTTGCAGAATAAGCAGTATTATGATGCAGATTATAATATCACAGCAGGTATCCCAGTGGACCAAGTGGTGTGTTCACCCAAACACAGAGAGGAGAAATAGATTCCTGCCTACATTAACCAGCTGAAACAGACCTGGAGGTGTCCAGCTTCCCAGGCACATAGCACAAACAGGAAAGTCAGTTTAAACTGCCCCTTGGATCTAGCAAACTATCCCCAATTTTGCTTCTCAGTAACAAGAAACAAAAAAGATATTTGTCTTTCAAGGGATGTCAAAAGATGTGTCCCTGTGTACCCCCCTGTCCCCAGACCAGTTGCTCAGCAAGGTCAGAAAGCTCCCGAGTGTGATTTCTCCCAGAAAACATTCTGCCACTCTTTTGAAATGTGTTCTCGTTTTACCTCTCCCTGCCCTATAAATCCTTAGCAATAATTATCCTTTTCACTTGAGCCAAAATGAAAACAAACCACTTTTTTGTTAGAAAAGAGATAGTAGATATTAATCACAATCCTGATCCAAATTCCAGGGAAGTGGGTCAGAGTTTTTCTGTTGTCCTCTGTGGGCTTTGGATCCACTGTGCTTTTTTAAGTTTTAATTGCATATAGACTCTATATGTGTGTATATATATATAAAACAGCCTAGAATCCTAGGAGGTGACTTTAGATAATGAGTTGAGAACTTCAGTAGTCCAAAGTGAAGTTTTATCCCTTGCAACTGGATCTGGAAAGATCCCTGACGTCACTGTGCAGACAGAATTGCTGATGCCACTTTCATTATTGCCACCCCAGTTCAACTGAAGGCCACAGCACTAAAAAGAAAGGTGATGACACCTGAGGGCAAGTTGTGGCACAGCCGGGCTAGAAATAACATGAAGAGACCCAGAAGTGGAAAAAATCATACAGGAAAGAAAGAACAGAAATTAAGAAAGTCCTGCAAGTCCAGCACATTGTTTTTACATTTTGCTATTTTCAAAATAAATACATGTAGTTGTTAGCAATAAGCAAACACTTCCTTAAAGGTCCTGGCTCCTTGGACGTTGTGATTTGCCTCTGTGCCCTGCTGCTCTACAACAGGGAGCCACCAGGCACGAGTTTCCCTGCTAGAGCATAAAGAAAAGGCACTGTACTAAGAAAGGTGCTTATCACTCTATCTAATAAAGCCCCAAAAATTTTTAAAGGCACAGATTCCCAAAGAGAGGAGACAGACACTTGGTCTTTTGAAAACTCCCCACTGAAATAAATGGCAACTATTCCTCTGGTGTTCTCAAGGGCAATCTGCAGTGACCTTAGGGCTCCATTTGTTTTTTCAAGTTGCCCTGAGTGCTGGGCACCACGTCAAGGGGGGCTGCAAATTATTGTTGCTACATTCTTTTCGACAATTGGATTTCAAACCCACATTTAGCTCCTGTGTTCTGCTATGATATTAACTGGAATTTGCAATTTACAATATCTTCTTTTTTAAAATTAATTTCCCTTCCCTATGGATGCTGGGCATCCATAGACATATAAAAATAGCCCATAAAAAACACAAAATAGTACCTAGTTACTTCATTTTCAGACAGCAAGCTGGGAATACTCCTACAGCTTAACCTCTGCATGCATCTTACATCTGCCTAAGAACTGGAGCCCTCTATCCAGACACTATTTTTTTTCCAGCTATCCACTCATCAGAAACAACCCAGATTTTTGTAGCAGGCCTCCTTTGTTGAAAGATTCGCTGCATACCTAGCTCCACAAAACCCACACAGCAACGTAAATCTCCTGACTTCGCTGCTAGCACTTGTACAACAGATCTGGGATCCCCCTGAATAGGAAGTGGGTTTCACAGGCTGACTGGTGATTATGGTAATAAGCCAATAATGGAAGTTCACATCCCCAAGTAAATATCTGAGCTATGATTACAAACAATATCAATCACTAGAGAGCCTAGTGTTTAAAATAAATAAATTAGGAAGTGTTTTGTCTTTTTCTTCCACTGGTAATTTCCCTCCTGCTTCTCAAGCAGCCATAACAGTGGCAGAGCATTTTCAGAAATTATCAGAGTTAGGAAGGAACTTGCAGGTAGCACTTTTAACACACAAGTCAGCAACAAGAACCACCTTGCTGCTAATCACTGTCTCAAGAGGCCACCTTGGACCAGAGAACTGTTGCCATTTCATTTGACTCGAGTGTTTCGAAACTCAGTGATTTTTACCCTTTTGTCCCTAAACCACTTTCAAAACTGCATCAAAACACTGCAAAGCACAATTACAACTGCCCTTCAAGAAAATGCTTCAGTAAGAGAAGATAAAGTCTGAGCACTTACTTGTTCTCTCCAGTCGTTGCCATTTAAAAGTGCAGAAGAAAACAACAGCAAAACAACATCATGGAGCTTCATTTGGCGTTTTCCTCATTAAGAAAAAAAGTCAAATCTAAACTCTAAGTCCACCCAAGATGTTATGGAGCAAAGCAAAAACAAGGTGGGAGATGAACACCCCGATGGAATCTCTGAACTGGAGATTTATTCCACCAAGTGCTTTACAGTGCCTGTTATCTCAGCCTTGGCTAAGCAAGAGAATGCTGGTGAAAATCTTTGCCTGGTACAGTACAGAGCCTCTGTTTCACAGGCCAGGAATTTTACATTGAATAATTTTTAACTTCAGCTCTGGGAGGAAAAACAGGGTCTCATACACTCTGTCTGCTTGATTAAGTTTTATTTATTTATTTAGTGGAAAGAGAACTCCTAATTGGGGAAAGAGGGGGGGGAACCACATGCACTATCCCTTCCAGCTGCTACCCTGGGGTAGAGGGAACAAGGGGAAGAGGTTAGCACAAAGATGATTAACCTTTCTGGGAAAATGAAGAGATAGCCACGCAGCTGAGAGACTGTATCTTTCAAGAACTGTAGATTATGTGACTTCCCAGTTCATTTTCTTTTTTTAAATAAAAAGAATTTTACTGATCTGTGGCTAATACAACCTAATCCACTCAGAACTGGTAAAACAACAGTAGTTAGCAATTCTAATTTAAAAAAAAAATCATTGTTATTTGTATTCTGTTACCTTTGTAGAGGGTCAGCTGAAATTCAGGCCCCACTGTGCTAGGCACTTTACCAACACAAACTAGGAGAGTCTACCTTAAGTCACAAAATAAATATGCAAAAATCTAGGACAAGAAACAAAGGAACAAGTCACCTCAGCTCTGTGAAGAAGTTATATATCAAACAAGCGAGAGAGCTGGGAATAGACTCCCTCTCCTGAACTGTACCTAGCCATTTAAAAACGATCAGATTTTCAAATGAACTGATGTTCAAATAACTTTGTGTAACGTGAATTATTCAAGCTCCCTGCCATCTGGCAATGTGGGCCAGGAAGCTGAGAGAGAGGTATGGCAAACTGCATCACTCAGTAAGACAGCACCAAGGAGCCACTGAATCCCAGGCCCGGGATATTTCCAAGTCATGTATTTCTTCTTCCAGATTGATGAAGTCCTCAGCAAACATTCACAACCCAATCCAGTGCCCACATAGAACAGAACAGAATACTTCATTCAAGGCTTTAGGAATCTATTTCATCACCCCCATTTTTGGCATCAAGTCCATTTTACCATCCTTTTGGTAAGAAATGCCTATTCTCACAATAAAGCCCAATACAGAATCTGTCCCCTTTCCTGCAGGCAGGAGCACATGCAGACACACTAAACCACAAACCTGGCAATGCCAACTGAGCCCCTCTGCAAATATCTGAGTCCTTTCATAAGGCACCATGTTATTATTGTGTACGTCATTGTTCTACCCAGGTCTGATCGCTTTGCTTCAATACAACAGCTGCCCTTTCCACACTGAAAGCTCTGGAGTTAGTATTATGGTTGCTGAGCACCTGCACAATTAAAGCTTCATTAAAACAAACATTTAAAATTGCTGTCTCTGTTGATTACATGTTGTTAGACCAGAAAAATCAGTTGAATAAAGCCTCTGAGTTGGTCAGGAAGAAGCAAACAACATTCCCTGTTTTGTTCCCCCCTTGCTCTCTGTAGTGAACACAGAGAACACGGGTAATTCAATCAGTTGAAGCGTCTGTCCTCGTTACAGAGCTGGAAATATAACATAGCCAGATATATTTCAGAGAAGAGGGAAATATTCTCTTCAATTGTCAATGCTCTTAACTCAAAAGAATGTTTCTGTATACCTGTTGTCACACACATCATTTATTGCACAACACAGTTAAGCAAGCACCTGTCTGGGATGTATAAACAGGTATGCATATCGTTACAGTACAGACTGATGGGTTTCACTAACTGCACCAAAGACATAAAAGCAAGAACCTGGGTGGAAGAAAAATGTGGAACCTTCCAGGGGGAGGATGCAGTGGTTCTGGAAAGGGAACTGTTAGGAACACATGGATATTTGATACGCAGCAGATATCAACGTAACTCACAGCTCTCGTGTTTGCAGAGGCAGGGAAAGGGCTTGTGTCTAAACTCAGGTGTGGACTTTGCCTGAGGATCAGTGAAGAGGCTTACTGCAATGGCAATGGGTGGCACAGTGTAAGAGTGTCAGATGCTTCAGAAGGCTCCATCCAGCCCAAGAAGAGACTGGAACCATTATTTTCAAAGCACTCAGCACCACAGTTACAGATAAAACAACATATGGAAACAGGATTTTACCAAAGAACTGAGAGTTTAGAGAAGTTAATAATTTCCATCTCAAACCCAGTACTAGCAGGAGCATCAAAATTTGAGCCTATAGACAGTTTTTATACATATTAAAAGTTATTTTATATTAGTATTGAAGTGTTACTTCAAAGACACTCTCACATGCAAGTACAGACAAACGTTCACAGTGAGGCTCAATGAAAACTACAGATTTACCGTTTAAATCCGAAAACAATAAACTTCCCCAAACTCAACTTCCTGATAGCCATGAAAATTTGCATCAACTGATAATAAAGGCCTGGTGGGGAAGGGCTGAAAGACAGGCTGGCCTGTTTTTCAGGTAGACAAACACCAGTATGAATAACAATGTACATGAGCTGAAAGCACTGAAACAAAAACCCTGCACAACATCCGTGACTGAGGCTGCTGAGTGTAAACCCAAGCACGCCCATCTCTGGACACCTCAGCAGCACACACACACAGGTGGTGCTTAAACAGATGCTGCCCATAGCAATTGGAAACCATCACTAAGCAACATCCATCATGGTGAGTTCAAAGTCACAGCTCACTTCCACACCCACACAGTTGATGAAGGACAAACACTTTGTGATTCTTTTATGGATATGGAAGGCATGGAGGTATTTAAAATCATGCTTACAAGGTTAATTATAAGAACTTAAGTTTCCCCATATGTATGTCCCAGAGAGGGTCTACTTTGTGCAGCACCAGCAGACAGGGAGGGAATCTTTAATCTGCAAAAAGCAGTTAAGTGATATTTGTAAAAATCATTTTCCACCTTTCTATGTGTAGCAGAGTAGAAGGTACAGCCAGACTGGTTTCCCCTCCAGTGATCCTCAGCCACCGTGTTCTCCAGCAGGCTGATGCAGTTAGCCACTACAGCAGCCCTAAAGCTGCTCAAGAGTAGTGGGAAACAAGCAGGTCCAGGACGGATTCCCTTTGTCTGGAGACTCCTCGTGCTGAGCATAGCTCACATTCACCACTAGATTTGGCCAGCTTGCACCATACAGTTTATTACATGGGCTTTCTCAGTTGCTCCCTTTATCTTATATACATTCATGTGCCAATAAACTGGAAGAGATGCACCTAACAGCCATCAGCTCAGGTCTTCAGCAGGCTGAATCACAGGCAGCCCATAGGCTACCTATTGGATACAGCAAAGGCAACCCAGTCATTTAATGTATCTTGAGAAAAAGAAAAGTAAGAGTCCTCATTTCAGGTAAAATTAGTGCTGACAATTAACAATAGCCTATCACAGTTCAAGAACTGATTGATGTGGAAAGCAAATGGCAATGTCCTCCTTTTTTTCAAATGCATGTAAAAGCCTGCCATGTACCTAAAGAAAAAAAAATTTATCTTTCCCTAGCAATCCCCATGTCACAGGAAAACCTCAGACCTGTGTTTGTACAACACTATCCCTTCCAAAGCAAACAGACACCATCCAACTGCAGCAGGCATTTCATATTGAGATGCATCAATAAAATGTGATTTATAGCAATGTCACAGGAACGTTTTGTACTTATCAAGCTCAAGATAAGATAGGAGGCATTGAGAAAGGCTCATTAAAGCACAGTCTGGCAGTCAGCACATTAACGAACTTGCTTTTCAAAGCTTATTAGCAAAGAGGCAACTGGTAGAAATGAACAGCTTGCAGGAGTAGGTGTGTGTTGAGAGGGGAGGATTAACCTGCTGGTGATGACTATATGGAAATTCTGGTTACAACACAACTTCTCTGTTCAAAAAGTCCACTCCTTTTATGATCCCGAAATATTCAAAAGCTTCCACGAGGATGCAGAGCTCACCATGCTCCTCCCATCCATATCTATTTTTAGTTCAAAGTTCACTCAGAGTATTTCAGAGACGTAGTTGTATTTTTTTCCTCTTACAGGAGTGCCCTGAAGTAGTTCTTGTGTTTTTCAGGAGTGCACAAACACAATACAGAAACAGCTCCAAAGTTAACTGCCTATGCTTGGTCTCCTGTAGCCTTTGGATGAGGTAGTAGTCAAACCAAGTCCCCAGCTGAAAGCCAACTGGTGGATGGAGAACTGGCTAGTACTGGGAGTTACTGCTGTTGGGACACCCAGATGGGACTGGACAATGCTGAGAGGCCGATGTGACTCCACTAAGAGAAGGGACTCTCCTGGCCGCAGTCCACGTGGGGTCTTTTGTTTCTCATTCCAATAACAGTTAATGCTGCAAGCCAAAAATTTATCTTTTTGGAGAAAACCTAACCTTGTAGGAGGAGAAAGGCTTCATTTCTCTTGCTAAGCTGATTAAAAAAAAGAAAAAAAAATGTTTAAATTGCTCCTAGTTTGTGTTTGCCATCAACCACCAAGTTTCCTGACACCCAGAAACCTGACCAAGCCAACAACACTGACTGAAATACCTCCTGGAACACGAGTTACCCCACTCATCTCACCCCACTGCTTTGCTGGGTAGGAGGAGGCACCACACCTTGCCTTCTAACACCCCCAAGTGGTCACAACCACAGCGTGCTCCTTACTGTGGGTCAAAGGATTTCCACTGCCCAAACCTTGGAGGAAGCAGAGTTTGTGCTGTGATGGCAAAAGGAAAACTAGAAAAGAAGGAGAAAAAGAGGAGACACAGACTTTTCACAATAGAAAGCCTGAGGGTTTTTTAAGGTAGAGGCAGAGCTGGTGGAAGCAATAGTCTATGATAGGAAAAGTCTTGATCAGAGAAACCCAAGATTTGTACCAGTGTAGAACAAAAGGTAGAATAGCCAAATGTCTGGAAAAACACATCCAGTGCAGTTTAGCCTACTTCAGCAAACTGGTGACCTCCTTTTCTAGCCATGTCCATTTTAGCTGATAAGCTGCTAGAGCTTTTTCCCTCTTCAGCTGCACATGACATTTTCTAGCAGCAGTGCTCATCAAGACCGACAATTTTGTGTGCATTACAGCTCAGATCCCCACATCTTATCAAAGACACGCCTGAAATCCACAGAGCCTCCTGCCACTGGGGCATGCTAAATACACTCTGTTGTGCTGCAGATTATGAAAAGCTTGTGGCTTTATAACCAAGACATAACTGCATTGCAAAGTGACAACACCATGTTTACCCTCTTTCTACCTAGTGCTAAAGAATCATTGTAAGCATCCAGTGAAATTAAATACAGCTACAGCAGTCAGTGGCTTTATGTCAGCTTACCCCAGCAGCAATGTGATATTCCACACGCATCAAAAAAATTAGCAATTAACTGCAAAAAAGTTCCCTAAGATTGATGGGGAGGGGAGGAGTGAGGAAGGGAAACAACAGCTCATGACTCTGATGCATTTCCCTGGGAGACCAAATTAAAACAAACCAAACCTATGCTCTGAATCCTGCAAAGTCAGTTCCACCTCAGTTGGAGTGCTGTGTTCCCCACAGAACGAATGGGCATTGTTGTGTACATCTATTTCACACCCAGAGTTACTGACAGCTGTGTAGGTAAATACCTCTCCAGTGTGAAAAGTACCTGAAGGGGGAACCTATGTCTTAAAAAACAATTTAATCTGTACCTGCTTCAGATATTGAGGGAAACCAAGGCAAGTTGACATTGAATTTGTATTGCCAGCCTAAAATTGTGTTGTAATGGTTTACTTTTCTTGAATAAAGGTATTTCAGAAATGCTTACAAGGACTTCCTTCACCTGCCACATTTCAGTGAGTGTATAAATATCTCAGCATCTCATATCAGATATGATAGATGTTTAGATAGCCATACCTGGAAATTGGTCTTGGAAGTACAGAGCAAACCAGTTAGCTACACTTACACAGCGTAGGAGTTCTGGATTTTCAAAAGCCAAACCTGACACCACAAAGGAGTTGAGGATATCGTGTTGTTAACTTCTCAAACACCTTGGAAACAAGCCTGAGGCAGAAGCCACTTGGGATAGAGAGAAAAAAAAAACATCCTCATGCCTGCAACAGCAGATAAACATCCCTGTTTAACCAAAGTGCTCAGGGAAAAGAAAGCAACTCCAGACAAAATATCTCTTAAGAGGCTTTACAGTCCGTTTTATGTACGCTTGCAGTTGGGATGAATAGTTATGACTGTGAAGTGATTAGCAAACTTCCATATCCATTAAGTATAAAGGCAAAAGGCAGACCAAAACAACTGTCAAAACTTTGCTGCTTTATGTTATTTGAGCTACATAATCATTTCCCAAAACTCAATCTTAGATCTTTAAATTAGCATATGGTAGGGAAACAAGAGTGAACAGCAAAATGTTTATGCCCAGCTTTATATGCAGAGAAGGCTTTGTAAGATCAGAGCAGAGAGGTTGCAAAATGTAAACATAGTAATTAAGGCACTCATTCTAATTGCAGGCAGTTAATTGTACTGTATACTGCCTAATTGAACCACTCTGAACTACAAGCCCTACATTATTACAGCCTGCTGACAGATCACTGGAGTTTACTTGGGGAGAGGTGTTAATCCCCTCACCTGTTCATTAATCTGACTTTTAGGGATCCACTACTTCCACATCAGCTTTTTTCATTATCATTCAACTCTAATTGCTATCCTCTTCAGTTTGAGAATTGCTTAAAGAGTTAAAGAACAGTGTCCATGGGGTTAAGGAAACAGATGTGAAACAGGATTTGTGGAAGCATGTTTTATAGTGTTGAAATTAACGGTGCTGTATTCTCCTTTTTGGAGCAGTTTTATACATCTTATAGCACTAAAATGAAAACACTTTGTGAGAGTACCAATACAGTAGTACACAAAGAGGAAAACAGCATAAGTTCACCATCAGGGAAAAGATCCACAGACAAAGTTTTATGTGGCTTTCCCAGCAAGATTTTCTCAGCCCCAATCCACCCTGGGGCACATGCACTAAATACATGGAGATCCCAAAGCAAAACCCAATGTCCAAGCTGCAGCAAAATCCCCTCTGTGTTTATCAATGCTAAAAAGAAGTGGAACAGCAGCAGGGACACTCAGGCTCTTAAAGTGGGTTTTATCAGCCTAACATGCACTATTAAACAGTGATATTAAACATTTACTCCCTTATAAAAGCATAATTACCACAACTGCTGTATACAGAGAACTGATTTTAGAGACATCAGCACCAAGGAAGAGCTACAATATGTAGATTACTGGTTTTATGTTTTTCCTTCACGGTAGTCAACTCCTGAGTGGCAAGCATGGGCTAACCTTTTACCCAAGGCTCATGTGGTATCTTCTAAGTTTGGAGCACCAATAGTTCAGCTGGCTCCCTCACTACAGGTGATGCTTGTACAGGAAATTACATTCTTGAAGTAATTAAGGTCAGAATAAAAGGTGAGGCAATAGCAGAGGGACAGCAGAACAGCAAAGGGGCCATTCACTATAGCCCACCACCACCAGCATATCAAGAGTACCATGGCCAAGTCTTCTAGGCCAGAATGTCACAAAGCCTTCCCCAGCCTGAAACAACCACCACAGAAGAAAAGGGCTCTCTTTCCATTTCTATTACAGTTTTGGATGTCCTAGGATCTCAGCATGTAGGACTGGAGTGCTCAGTTCATCTCACACACACACAAACTGGATCCTAAACCTTCACTGGAAGGTCTCTGATTCATTTTGGTGTGGAATAGGTAGCAGCTGCCTACAAAAACCAGGCAGTGAGCAACTGGCAACTCTGTCCTAGGCATTTGGGATTGGCAACACAGGCAGCTGTCCTGTATTTGGGGGCACTGGATCCCTTTGGATGGCACACTCATGCTCTAGATTGCCCAGGCTGTCCCAATAACTGAGCAAAAGCAGTGCAGCAACTGTTGATTAGCCACATCTCAATTAATGAGGTGCCATTTCCACCACCTCATCGCACACATCTCTCTGCAACAGCGCAGTGTCACAGGGACAATGCAGGATTTGTGTTGCTCAGGCTCAGATCTACCCACCTTTTGTTTAGAAAAAATGCTGTTTGCCACAGAAAAGCACATTCAGAAGAGATGTTTGATTTGCTGACATCCCCATTCTCTGCTGAATAAAAAAACTGTTCTAGCAACTCTTCATCAACTTATATTCACTGTGTTTAACTGACCTTTAGTCCTGGTGAGGCAGATATTCACATCACAAGAGAACAGACTCATAAACTAAAAACCATATTCATCTGGGGTATGCCTATGCTGTTATCAACCACACTTCAGGGCTCTGCCAAAATTTAGAAGCCTTCAAAGCCAACAGTGCTATTGAGAATTTAAATTTATTTTTTTAAAAAAATCAACACTAGAGACAATGAAGATTCCATCAGAGGGCAGCTCAGACATTTGTCTCCCTTTTGGAATTAGATAAAGCACTCTGCTGAATCTGAAGTGGGAATGTGGATAATTCATGAAATTACACGCTCGGTTCATCTTAATCACTGCTTGGCTCTGAATCTCCTGAAAGAATATTTACCTGTAGAACTAGATTAGCTCTTGCTGTGTTATCTGAGGGCAGCATACACTTTGAATTAGATTTTCAAATATTATCTCCCCACTTGTTCTCTTTGTTTCATTTCCCAACTGAGAATTTCTCATGAAGAAGAAGATTTCTGACAGGTTGCAAACTAAAATTAAATGCAACGTTAGGGCTTTTTCATTCCTCGTTCAACATAAAGCCCTTCTCCTACCATCATGACAGATAATAAGATTCTATTTGCCATTCTCTCTCTAAATCAGAAATAAATTTCTTACTGAAATTGTATTGTAGAATAAGGACAATCTGTAAAAAAAAACCCAAAGCAATTATCATTATTTTATATCTGTGGTGTACATATTCAAAACTATTCACAAAGCCAATTAAAATGTCAAATACTTCTGCTGAACTCATTCTTGATCTCCTAGAAAAATGTAATCTGAAGGCCACTACTCAGAAGGACTGGATTCTTTTTGATGTTTAATATGTTGTGTCTTGCCATTTCACTGCTGTGAGGTGCTACAACGTGCAAAGAATCAGCTCTTGAGTGGCATCCAGCAAATTCCAAAGCCAAAGAGATGATTCTCTTTTTTAGCCACTGCTGCACTGGCAAACCTCCATCAGCAGCTTCTACTTTGGCCTTAAGGGAGAAAATGGGCACTGCAATTTTGGGGCCAAATACATCAGGCTAGTGTGTGCACACTTCATGGCAGAGCAGAAGAATGGTTCAGCACTCCTTCTGCAAATGTTTAATCGTTCCTGTACAATTCCTTCTGCAAGACCAAGTGTAGCTGTTGAGATTATGCCATGTACCACACGGTGTCACTCACACACCACTCACTGTCCCAGGAAGCTGCTGCAGAATGAGTCATCTCTTCAGAGCATGTCCAAATTTTGACAAGGAGCAGTTTTTGAGGGAAGGGTGGTCCAGAACATGACACATAGGATCTCTGTTTTATTCAGTGCTGATGATAGATACCCCAATGCTTTCTGAACTAACTCTGGCACAAAAGCTTTTACTGCCATCAGAAGTACCTTAAAATTTGTCAAATCCCCACCAAAACACCCTCAAAACAACACTGGAAGTTCTCAGTGTAGCTGACCAGTGTTACTGTTGGTTGAAAAGGAGAAAAACAATCTTGTAGAAATATGGAAACCTGAGCTTTCAGAAAAAGCTTCAACAGAAAAAGTTTTGCACATCCAATACCTATTATGATGCAAATAAACACCAATAAGCATACAAGGAAAGAGCTATACTTCATTGCTTCCTTTCAAGTAGCCTCTGCTAAGGAAATGTGACTTGCTCCCCTGAAGCACGCTGGCAGGGTGTGTTAAGACTGTACAGTTTGCACTAATGGATGAAAACTGGTGGAGCTGCCTAGCTGTTCTCTGAAAGGAAAAACCACTGAAAGATCATCTGTTCCTACTACAAGACAGTTATACATCCCCAGAAGTTTACCAAGGAGACATTTAAAATCAAGATAGTTCAGGCAATTGCACAGGCAGGAAGCTCAGGGAAATGGAGAAAATCTCTTACAGCTTCAGTGTGAACAGGCTTTAAGGCCCCCTGAGCCTCCACCAGCTGGGAACAGGGCAGCATTCCTTTCTTGCCTCTGCTGCTTCTGGACAATTGCTTCCTATCACATCCTCCTGTCTGCCCTAGTGCTCTTAACAGCACTCTTTAGAAGCACTAGATACCAACTTCATCAGGTAGCAGCGTGCATTAAACTCTGATTAGAGACTGCCTTCTCCTTCCCCTGGAGACAAAGAGTCCTCACCTAAGTGGCACTCACTCTGTTCAGATGCCTGGGGGTTTTGAGCAAGCACTGCCCAGGGGATGTTTGGAGCATGGAGCCTTTGACAAGCCTCTATTGGAGCGTGTAGCACAATGCCAGCTTTGTCTGACCGAACAGGCTTGCCTTTCTTCCTGGATCTATATACGACCGCAGGATTCTGTGCCTCCCAGGAAAAGCAGAGCCCTCTAACCCAGGGCCTGAGCAGAAAACTAGAAAGAAGGTCTGTTATGTGCTGGCAGAACAATGGGGAAGGGGTGGAGCAACAGCCATGTGAACATCAAATAAAGAGCAACCTCTCCTCTACAATATGCCCCACCTCCTGCTGCAGAGATGCAAGATGCAGGAGCTCTGGGAGGAGACTCTGCCTAGCTAGTGGAAGTAGCACTCCTGAGCCCTCCTAACTCCTGCTGAACTCCAAAGGAGAGCAGGACTGAGCCCCAAAGTCCGAGTGCCGAGCAGAGTGCTTTAGCACACAACCCATCTTCTGCTGAACAGACACTGGCAATCAAACTGGCTGGGGTCTAAGCCAGAGGGCTTGCATGGACAAAAAGTTTCCTGCTCTGTAAAAGTGGGAATTGGCTCTTTTCCATGGCCTGATGAAAGGCACCAGGAACCTAAAGAAAAAACGTGCTGCATTAAGTCCTCAGTACCTGACACCCTACTCACCTGGGACATCCTCTTTGTATTGCATATAAGAGACAGAATTGGTGATTGGTATCAGCCTACAGCTTTCACTTTAAAAGAACAAGACACCAAAGATCTATACACAAATAAAAACACTTAAGTGGTGCAAACTACAACCACTAGAATGGGTTCCTTGCACACATCACAGCTTTTATGCACCCAGCATCACAGCCCTCCTATAGTATTCATGTAGCATGAACACAATCAAAGATCCTTTCCTTTTAGTTAGGGTAAACACCATTAGCACTAGAGGCTTATCAGAACCCTTGCTCCTTAGATGGGAATGAACAAACACACATACATATTCCCTGTGCCTACCCACCCACCCACCCTTTTAGGTGAATTAGTTTTAGAGCCCAAGAGCTGCAGATCTGGCTGGAACGTGATTTCACTGCAACAGGACAGGTCTTGTTTCCATACTGGTCATAACCAGCTTTTTTGTTTACTTGTGCAAGTCAGGGGTTATAAAGACAGCACTTATCTCTTCAAGTCATCACTGTTAAAGAAAATTCATTCAAGAACTGATGCAGTTATAAAGTGTTTAAAATGTAAACAAGAACGAGTATCTCCAGCCATCTCTTCCCTGGGATTTAGCTGTAAAACTTGTTTTCAGACCAATTTAGTGTTTTTTAACAAGAGGAGCATTCTTAGAAACAAGTCATGAGTGAGAGCACTTGTGAGCAGGACGAGCATTTGCTTTGAACTGTATCTAGTTAGGTGGTATGACAGCAAAGTCTTACCCTGAGTTAAATTTTTTCAATCTGCTCCACATGAGGACTTTTGAACCTATGTTTTGTTTTGGAAAGACAAAATTATCTTTCACCTCCTTGTCTTTCAAAGGTGCATTTTTAGCAAAGCATAGATATCACATGGGAGGTATGTAAGGCATAAAGGGGATCTGGTAATGGGCATGAATCATGATTTTTATAAATCAAGCTTCAAAAAGTTTGGCAATTGCTCCAAGTCACTTTTGAAAGAAATGAAAGCCTCCAGTATCAAGATTATTTTAAATAGAATCTAATACCTAATATTAATACTTCACTAGATAGAATGTTATTTACAAAGAAAAAAAAAAGAAAAAAAAAAAGAAGGGGACCTGTTCCCCACTGCTTAACTGCAATAATCACCAAGAAAAGTCAGTGATTTACTTGTGAAATTCCTTAGGGAAGAGTGAGAGCTTTCCAAAGGTCATGGACTTTGTGTCACCCACCCATAACAAGCTGTGTGGTGTGCTGTAAAATGACATATCAGTAATATATACCTTATCTACAAACAATATTTACTGGGATGCTGGTAAAAGCAAGAATAATCAGACAGACCTCAGAGTCCCCTGGGGCAGCAGGAACCGCATTGTACAGGAAAGGGGTAGGGTGGTAATGCACAGATTAAAGAGTTCCTTAGAGTAGCAGAGATGAAGAGCCAGCACCCATCTCAGTTCTCCTGGCCCTTGGGGTCTGTAGGAACCAGCTGGTCATGAACCTGCTATGCAGTGCCAGACTCTTGGTCCTGTGTAACACAGACAGCTGGTGAGCAGCACAGTTTGCCCACATGCAATTTGGTAAGCAACAGACAACTGACAGGGTTCAGGTGTAGAAGAACAGGGCTCAAGACTCCCACATAAGAAGTCCACCTAAGACTACACATTTTCAGAAAGATCCTGCTATCAGTATTATTAGCACTGCAAGGCCACAGATTCTTCACTGAAATTGTATTTCCTCACACACCTTTACTTCAGGAAGATGCTCAGGTTGTAGCTATACAATAAATATAACCCAATTTCATAATTTTCTATGGTATTCCACATTCATTATGTGCACATATGGTACCAGTCTCACAGAATTTCTCAGACTCTTACATTTTCCTCATGAAATACTTGGAAGATTAGCAGAGTGCCAAGTTATCAAGCAGATACCAATAGCTACAGTCTTTGCCCAAAAAGACAGATATAAAGGACAAGTCCTCTTCTCTCCTTGAGCTAGTTTGGCCTCAGTAAAATCAATACATTCACAAAAGCATTTCTGCTGTTAAAGGTCAAATCTTAGTTCAGTTACATAAATCCAATGGACAGCCAGAGAAATCCTCCCTATACATGCTGTCCTTAAAATACACCATACCTGTTCTAAGACTGAGTCTGCACCTAATCCCCTATCCTTGTGTCTGAGGTTGGGTCCCACCTGATGAATCTGGAGATACTGGTTAGCAGGTTGGTTGCATTATAGTTAAGCCTTAAAACTGGTGAGCATTATTTACTGTGATATAAGAGAGAAGACTCTAAGTGTTGCTGATGTCGTTGTACTTAATTTATAGCAATGAACATTTTAAACACAGAGAGCAACAAACCAGCTTTGCTCTAGCTTTGAACAACAAGCCAGGGGAATGCAGGCAATGCTACAAGTGCAACAAAATCATCTACAAAGAGAAATATTATAAGAATCTTCAACAATCCTTCTCATTTTGGGAGTCCATAGAGAGTTGAATGCATACAATAATAAAAATAGTGTGTCAAATCCCTTCTGCTAAGCCACCCAGTCCCCTCATCACAGACCTACTCATGTGAGATCTACTGAGACTCTGGGCTGGAGCATCTCTTAAGCAAGGGGTATGGCTTTTTGCCCTTTAGACAGAGTCAGAAAGTCCAAGCAATCACACTGGGGAGAGTAAAAAAATCTGCTTTGTATCTCAGAATAGTTACATGTTAATTCCTGGTTTAAATCTGTAACCCGTGGGTCTTAGGAGTTTGATGTGTGATACCCATGTTAGCTGTCATTCTCCAGATCTCCTGCCTGTTTTTCAGATCTGCACCAGGGACCATTCTGCCAGCAGGAATCTCTGTCACAGAGTAGATCAGTCCTCCATGGAGTAATAAAACTCCCCAAGAAAAAGCCACCTCCCTCAAGTGTTTGCTTTGTGACCTGGCGCCCTGGGGAGAAATATTTTAACTATTGTTTTTCTCTCCCACTCCTGACTTCTGTTGTTGGCCTAGCACTGGATTTAGCAAGCTTCAGGGTAAGTTGCTCTTGTTAACAGATCTTCCTGTTCACACTTTCTTCACCAGTACTTCAGCATTCCTTTGCAGTTAAAGCAGGACTCAGCCATGTCAAGGAGGGCAGGGACAGGGGCTCACAGAGCTATTGTGAGACGACACTCTCAGGTCTTTATGTCTGAAGCTGTTCCCATTTAGTCCTCACTCCCCAAGTTTTCAAGTGGGGCTTAAATTCTGTATTTGCACTGCATTTTCTAACATGATATAGCTAGGAAGTACAGACAGAATGTCACACACAAGTAGAGCCTGAGCACTTCTCAGCCCTTAATGTGCTCTCCAGTAAGTCTGAAAATAATGCTGCTTTTTTGTTCTCAAGTTGAGGAAAACCTAAAGGAAAGCCATTTGCATTGCAGTCACAGTCCTGTCCCTCTGCTCCCCTCGGTTCTGTACAGAACAGCAATATGCTCTTATTCTGAACACTGTTCTGAGCAGAACACAGTAACGCTAACACGGAAGGACAATGAAAGGGATAAGAGAAAGGGGGTGAAGCTTGCAGACTACATTTCCCAACCCTGACCTGAAGGCACAGATTGCAACACAAACAATACTTGCAAGGCAATATTCATATCAACAGGCATGTAAACGCTCTCTAAATTCTCAGGAAAGCTGCTGCAAACTTCCACCAGTGCTACCTGTGATGAGTACAGAAAGCCTGGTGTAGTTCTCTACTTCTATATTTCTTGCCCAGCCTAAACCCTTGCTCCATGCTCCAATGGGCTGTAGAAATGACAAAACTTCACTGATACACGTACACATGAAAAGTATTGCTGAGAGAAGATTAAGCTGATGTCTCTCAAGAGATAACAATTAAAATGTCTCCCACATTATGAAAGCAGAACTACAACAGCACACTTAGTAGACTGGAACATCAACTTCCACGTGGAATTTCTTTGTTTCTTTGGGTAGGTTTTTGTTTATTTGTTGTTTTTTTTTAAAATATTATTTTAAGATTGTGATGAAGTTGAATTTTTAAAAATTAATTATTTTTACATAAAAAGGAGAGGAAAAAAACTTATGCTCCAAAGGTTTTCAGCAGTAAAATGCTCTGTGTGGTTCAGAGCACACCCTAATCTAGCATGCAATTAATTTAGTTAGGATCTTTGCTATCCTCCTTGGAAATTGATGAAAAAATAATTAACAAGGGATGCTCACTCACAGCTGCTAGAAGCTGCCAGGGTGATGGCCAGCCTGTAAAGAATGGAAGTGCTTCTGTGTACAGAGTGGCAACAATATGACATTCAAGTCAGGCTTTATTTTTTTTCCCTCTTCCTTTTGTAATTGACATTAAATTTACTACCTTTAACTAACCACCTCCCCCTCAGCTAATTTGAAGAGCTAGAATACTGATAACTAAAGGACTGACTGATACAACTATTATGCTCCTGGTGGCTATTTTCTGCCTTACCAAAATGAGATTAGGTAGTGAAAATAAAAGGTAAGCTCTTCTGCAGTCATATATTTGGTGTACTTCTCCATTAAGTTTTCCTATTCTTTTTTCACTTCCCACCTTCAAGATTGAGAATGTTAAACCTAGACAAAGAATTACACCGCTGCTTTCTGTGAGCCTGACTTAAGATTTCTACCCAGAGCATAAAACCACCGTTGGCATTGGGCTGACTGAACTTCCCAGGGAGTTTCTTAAGAAAACATCACCCTATTTTATTTTGATAAAACCTGTCTTCCTAATTATGTAAAATGTAAAGGAAGTCTAACTGCAAACCAGCAACCCTTTCAGATTCAGGATTGCCAAAGTAAATACATTTGAAAAGGGTTTACAGTCAGCAAGACATGTTTTCCCAGGACTGGAAAAAAGCCCCGAGCCATTTTGTCCAGGAGTAACTGTGCTTCATAAAGCCAAGCCCACACAAAGACACCACCCAGCTGGAGACAGATTCCAAACCAAAAGAAAGTCCAAAGGAAGCAATGCATTTGGAAGAAGAGTGATATCACCCAGCAGTCATTTTCTTGATGCCACCCCTCAGCAACAGGATAGAGAAGAGTATTCACCAATTCTGTTTTCCCTGCTCTCTCTCCACGCTCGCTTACCCTACCAAATGCAAGTGCAGACACAAGAGACTGTACAGAGAGCACAGCTAAATGGAAGAAAAATGGGAGTTTAAATTCTGCTGCTGTTCCTTTTAGTGATGGAGAGGAGAAAAAATAAAAGGATAGTGAAAGTACTCCAGTGCAAAACCATTTTTGTCTGGCTGGATTGAAGACCTGCTTTGCAGCTCACTGAAACCAGCAGGCAGCTTTGCTTTACTTCAATAGGACAAGCCATGAAAAACACACAGGCAGACACAGAGCAAACCTACAGAGAAACGGAAGCATACCTCAAACCAGAGCTGCCTACCACACCTAGGGCTGGCTACACTCCACAGCCACCCCACAGCCACCTTCTGTAGCTGCCTACAGTTCACACAAGAGCCAAGGGAAGGCTCCAGGCAAGCTCAGGCCAAGGGAAGGCAGGCAGGCTGGATCCACACGGCTGAACCAACCTCCCAGATAAAGGGATGGGCACAAAGGTGCTTTCACAGCCCCTGGCAAGTTAGGACAATCTTTGCTCCAGTTCTTTGCAGCCTCCTAAGATCTCTCCCCAACGTCACAGACGACTCAACCACCCTTGGTAGGGATGAGGCCAGGCTGCACAACAACCCAGAGCCACCCTCTGGCCCACAACCCACCCCAGCACCAAGAAAGACACAAAGACACAAAGACACAAGCCACGTACCCCCAGCAATTTTACCTGACCTGCTCCATGCTCTGCAAACCAGCGTGTGGTGCCCGAGGAGGTCTCACCTGCCTAGAGCCCTCACAGTGACGAGCTGCACCTGAGGAATCTGCTCCCGCCAAAAGCCATTAATGGGCTCAGCTGGGGTCACACCTGCAGCCCCTAAAGCATCACCCTCCAGCTTCCCTTAAACCACAAACACCAAAAAAAACCCCACCACACCCATGCCCTCCTCCCAAAACCCCCCTGCATTAACTACAAAATTCAGAAGAGTCTGATGAAGTTAGTGCCACGTAAATAATACATAAAAACACTTCCAGAAAGATCAGTACTTGCCTTGTGACACCACTGGACTTAAGGAACACAAACCATAGCAAGAAATCAGGGCATGATCAAGGTATGAGGTTTAATTCTCATACCGAATTGCAGTGTGTAACACCATATTACATCTAGATAATTGTCTTTATCACTCCAGCAATAGGAATGTAACTGTCTGGCCTAAGTAAAATCTCATCCTCCCTTGCTTTAACTGGCTCTTCAGTTAAGATACAGACCATAAACCCTCATCAAATGAGCATCCAGTTCAAGTAATACTTCACCTTCACTCGGTGCTCTTTGCATTTTGTCAGGTATTCGACTACTACAATTGCAGGTTCAACCTAATCCTTTGAGAATGAAGACACATTTTACTTCATCCAGTTGATGGCACATATATACAAATTGATTATCACCATTTGTACCAACTGTTCTGTAACTGAAAGCTGTTACTGAGCTTTTGTCTATTTAGTTTGTCAGCACAAGTGATAGAGAAAGCTAAGTCAGCGTGGCTGCTCAAGGCTTAGGGAGAGAGCAGAGTGTTGTAGAGCTGCTTGGATTTAAAGCACAACATTAAACTAATCATACCTACTGCCTTTTTGACTGCTACTGAGTGTGGAGAGGGTTCCCAATGGTTTTAATTTCATAGGTGTGTGAAGTATAATGATACAGAGACTGGGGACTGTACACACGTAGCTCCCATCAGACAGATACGTAAAACTGTGTGTTAGCACCCGCCAGCTCTCTGAGCCAGCAGGACAGCAGCCAGCACTGACTCAGGAACTGTTTACCCACAGAGCCAATAAGAAGCCATGCCTCTCAGATGGATGTGTTAGCCTGGGCACACTTCCACGGGATCAAGGCCGCTGGGGTTTTGGAGGAGAATTTGTTCCAATCTTGCTAACTAACAACTGGGGCAGCAGCAAAGCTACGGGACTGTTTGCAGCGAGCGATGTAAACTCGCCCTCATCAGATAAGGTCGTGCTAAAAATAATTCTGTGGTGATAGGGGTCCCAAGACCTGAAGAATCTTCTGTCTCATCCATCATTTCTGCACTACCAAGACTGCTTTGTGGTTTACTTCTAATTTCAAAGGTCATGGTCCAGCCAACACCACTGAAATATGACTGACTGCCATTTTTTGTCTTTTCTAGAATTTTGTTTGCTTTTTTGCCAGCTGTGAGGTATGCTCAATTTTCACACAGAAAGGGGTGGTGGTGATGGGGAATGCAAATCCCACCCCTATTCTTGAATGCAGTAGACATCATGCAATTCTGCTAGGAAGGCAACAGCAATATCAACTAAATTAGCAAACGTCCCAGATTTGGAGGCCTGGGACATGGGCAGTGATGTGCTGGGAAGTGGACTGCCAAACTGATTTCACAGCAGTCAGACTGCAGAAACTTGCAGGCAGTAATGATTTGGACATGATGTAAATTGTCAGCAGATGCTGCTGAAAAGCATTTTTCTCCTCATTGTAACATATCTAATAACAAGTACCCTCAGTCAAGTAAGGTCCTGAACCTTACCACTTACAGCTCATTTCTCAATACATTATAAACTAGCAATTCATTATGCAATATATAAAGTTGCATGCAAACAAGATGCCTCCCTATAGTTAACTTATCCTTAAATCACTATCTTCAGCACAATCACTGCTAAAAACATTTCTGTAGCTGTTTTAAGCTCTGCCAAAAATAGTTTGAGCAGCATTTAAAATTAGCTTCATTTTGTGTGTGTGTATATGTCTATATGTGTGTATATATGTCTATGTGTGTATATACATATATATATATATATATTTAAAATTAACTCTTTTGCAGGTCTCCCTTTTCTTTACCTGCATTGAAAGTTTCAGATTTCATTATGTAAAAGTAGGAATTCTTCATATCATAAGGAACATATACAAATGTTGGTGTCACCTCCTGTCCTTTGTAGATTCTATCTTGGGAGCCTGCAGTGTGAACACAATGGAGATAACAGAGAGAAAGTATCAGAATGAGGTTTAAGTTTGTAAGAAAAGATCATGCTCTAGGAAAGAACAGTTACATATTAGTATTTAAAGGGGAGTCAGAAAATCATTGGAGTGTAACAGACCTTGACTTTATAATAATTTGATGAGCTGATGGACTGACTATATTACAGCACTGGGGAAAAGCCTGAGTGCTTGAGGAAGCTGAGCACTCCACTCCAAATGACAGCATTCCTGTGGGGACTGGGAGTGTGAAGCAGAAGAGAACATTAGAATTTGATGGATGTAAAATCACAACTAAACAGATGACTTATTTATAAACAACACTCATTACAAAATCAGTATGACATGTCTAAAACATAACCCCTTCTATATTAGTCCTGTTACAGAGTACAGCAACCTTAATGGTTTGGAGCAAATACTTCAGAGCTCCATCACATCTTATTGAAACTATCATTTAAAAACACTTTTAACACTTTACTAAGGGATATAAATCAGCAGGCTCTGAAACAGGAAGTGCAATTATCTGAACACTGTTGCTTCTAATCGGTTAGCAATAAAAATATGTCGAGGCTATTAAAATGATAAACACTATATAATTTCTCTTTTTTTTTTATCACCAGGGAGCATTACAAATAAATAACAAAAATGCAAAGCAGCCTTTAGATATTTCAACAAACCTCATAGTGTTGGTAGCAAGAGCAACACAAGCACACTTCAGATACTGACTGTATCTTAAGCACATTCTTTCAAACCTAAAATGACAATAAATTAATTCTGAGTGCAAGCAGGTACAACTTCTGGGTTTTTTTCTCTCAAAGTGACTATTGCACCATTGTAGGCACTAGCTTGGCACAGCACAGCTGCACTTCCCTGCCAAGCTCAGCCATTTGTAGCAGACAGCATTTCCATGCAGTCACACACCACTGAATCTCTCCACTCAAGTTATCTACAAATCTCAAGTACATGAGAGCGCCTCAAGCTTTTGCATTAACTTAGGCATTCTTTCTTCCTCTTCCATTCTCTTTGCCCATGCAGCTTAGATCACATCCTGTGTAGAGAGACAAGAGCAAAAACTTTATTGTTTCTTTTTTCCAATTAGCACCTGAGTTGTCCCTCTGGCTTCTTTTTCCACTTCCCTTAAATTTCTTCTATAGCTTAACAGCTTTCAGCCTTCAGATCTTACTGTCAGGAAGGTACAGAGTCACGCCCGTAATCCCAGGCATATTTCCAAGCAATGTTCCCAGGAAGCTTTTGATGGAGGTGGGGGAGAGAAGGAAAAAAAACCCAAAACACCCTACTGAAGAGAAAGACACAAGAGTCAACCTCAGGACACAGTTTCTGTGAACTTTGATTAATACCTAGGGCAAGGTGGGTGGAACCTGAACCATTATATTTGCACAAGGCTTTATCACTTAATCCAGCAAACTTCGGGCAGTTTCATACAGCAAAATACTTGAGAGTCTCTGGATGAAATATCATTTCTGTTTCATTCTCTATGCCTGTGACACCAGCCTTCTGGAGGGCCTATAACTGGGTAACAGATTTCAGTGAAACATGGAGTTTTAGACTTAAAATTGTACGAAATTGTTGTCACAGTCTTCCACCTACAGTGCACTCAGCTTCAGATGGCATCATATGGATAAGGGAGACAGCTCCTCTCAGGTGTGCAAAATACCATCTTCATTTGTTCCCTGCTGTTGTGCCCCCACTCACGGCTCCCCCCAGTTCACTTACTGCCAATTTCACCTACCAAATTCAGTCAGGTGCCTAATGACAAGGACACTCAGCACTGTCTCATCCCAAAGGCTGTTAGATTTTGGTGTGTATGGTGGTCAGAGTCCATTTCACTGACAAATCCACTTTTAAGTCTTCCTCTCCCAGTGGGATAATTTTCCAGGTCAATTCCTCTTTGTATGCAACACTGTCACCTTGGCTTTGACAACAAAGTTTATTAGACTTTCCACACTGCATGCACAGTAGGCATTAAGGCATTTGGCTTATCCTTCCTCATCAGCATACTTCACTAAAAGCAGCATCTTTCTCACACATCACGGCTACTTCAGCTAGTTTTGTGAGGGAAAAAGAATATTACCAAATTTAACTACTAGTATTTCAGACCATATGGCTCAGCATCCCAATTTCCTTTGGCTCAGCTCTCATTATGGATTGTTTTGGCATCTGGAGTTAAGAACACAAGATATATTTGTAAGAAAGAAATCCAACAAGAGTACCAAACTCCCAGGGAGGGAAGGGAAAGGAAAAAGGGAAGACACCTAAAAATTAATCAGAGATCAGATGGGGGAAGATATCCAAACCCCCAAACCCAAGACCAGAATCTTCCCTTCAAGTGATAAAAAATTATCCTGATTATCTCAACTTCTGCTACATCTGGCACTGTTCAGCAACCTCCTCTTTTAGAGTTTTCTTGCTACTCCTGCTACCTTCTTTGAATGAGATTTAAGTACATACACTACTGTAAAAATTCTATCAATTACTAAAGCTACTTTCTCTGCTAAAGAGAGACTTTCATGCCACTGCAGGTAAGGCCATGATGGGTGGTTTTTGCCATATGGTTATAGCTATAAGGTGTGAAGATATAGTCTGCAGAAGAACAGCCTGGCTATCCTACTGTAGAACTGGGCAGGATCAGTCAGCAGAATTATTATTATTATTATTATTATTATTATTATTATTATTAGGTTGGTTTTTTTAGTTCTAGTGGAGGTAACACCATATGAACTGAAGTAATGACCTACTTTGGGTGCTAATTTTGATCCCTTCATTCTGTGCTTGAAAAGGAAACACATGAATGACCTTCACAATCATTAAAAAAAAAAAAAAGCTCAAATATGTTTATTTTGGCACAATTCAAAAATATACAAATACATTAAATACCAGGGTTCATTAAAGCCAATTTTTAAAAATATATACGTATGTTTTAGCATTCTGGAGGGAGATGGAAACCAAAACACCACATTATATATTTCAATTGACAGTGCAAACAAATGAGAAACTCTTGAGACCGGGAGTCCACTGTGTCAGACAGCAAGAACAAAAGATGAACAGTTCCTGAAACACATTAAAAAAAATTAGTAAAAATATCTACTGCATTTAAGAGTTTGCTGTGAGTATGGGAAGGGGAAGAGAGATGTTATCATTAAGAAAAACTTGACTGCACAGACGTTAGAGCATTAGACACTTGACATTCAACAAAGTCACACTGTGCACTTGAGGACAAGACAGGGTTCAGGCAGTACAGTGATATGAATGAACCTGCAGTAATTTATGTGTAGAAAGAATACATTAGCAACTAAGCAATACAAGAAAGCACTATCACTGACAGATTCACAAGGAGAAACTCCCTGCTTTCAAAGGTGCAGCTTCTTGGCATTATTTGCATAGTTACTCCTTTTCCTTAGTGGTTAGGAAAATATTCAGGAACTAAGTTCAGGAAAAAAATCTCTGACTTCCAGATATAATTTCTACCTGTGAAAAATCACAGCAGCACAAAGATAAAAAGACATCAAAATGACAGAAACAAAACTGCCACCTCCTGAACTTGGAACATATGAAATATAAAGCACATTTTATACTGAAAGCTGAAGGGTCTCAAAATAGCATTGTCTGCTGTCTTTAGTTTTGTCCAGTAGAACAAAAAATGGATTTATCACTGTAATAGAAAGATAAGACATCTTAAGTTTCTCCACACAGCAATTCAGGCTTTTTTGAGGGACATGGGGGCCTCTTCATGGTTTGTTCTTTACACCCAATCTTTGCTACAAGAGATCTCATTCCCCTTGTAAGGGAAGAGATAAAAGTAAGTACAACTGCACTGAAACTTATGTAAAACAGGTCTATTCAGGAAGATATATCTATCTCCTCCCATCCCAGTCCTCATCTTTTAGCTTTGAATAAGCTTTTAACCACAAAATAAAAGGAACCTGGATCACAAGTTTTGGACTCTCCATATGGGTGTCATGTCAGCTCAAGACAGTTATGTTCACATTTTCCTGAAAGAGAGAACCGACTGTTCCAGTTTATGTTCGTGCCAGTGGATGCTGATGAAGAGCTTCCAAGTAATTTATTTTAGGAGCATCGACCCATAATGGAGTGCCAGCTCAAGCAAAACAGGCAATAGCAACACAGGTAGGTGGGAATGCACAAGCTGCATAGTTAGAATTTCACATATGGTGACAGTGACACTTCAACCAATTTAGCAACCTCAGGTTTTTCACTTATTTCCCAGTCACCCACTCTTATGCCCATACCACTGTGCCCATTATGCTGGTACATGTGTTCACATGGCAACAGAGTCAACCATGCCAGGAAAAAAATGAGCGAAGGATAACCTAGGAAAAAAAAAAGTTATTTTACATCTCCTTTGATTTCCTGATCAAGTGACTACTCAGCCACACAGCTGGCACTAGATGGGCAAGAACAAGCATTTGAGAGTGGGCACTTTCAGCTAGGAAATACTTGTTGAGCTTTGTCATAAGGTGCTGGCCTGCAGATGTCAGGCATGTTAATGAAGAGCTTGACCAAAGAAACTCCTTATTGCATTGGCAGAAATTCACCTCATCTCTCCAGCTCATCTCCATGCTCACTGACATGTCTAACGGATGCACAGCTACCCTGCAGGAATTCTGGTTTCCCTTCAACTGCTGTGTTAAGGGAAGGAAGCTACTGGAGACAGTTTCTGCAGGACAGACATAGTGCCTATCAGTTACAAAGCCATAGCAAATGGCTCTTTGTCCAAGGACTGAGCTGAAGCCATTGGAAAAGCTTCCTAAACAATTCTCATACTTGGGATTGGACCCATACTGACCACAGCCTTCAAAAGCACCAAGAACAACAGGATCTGGATAGTGGGTCTATTCACAGTTAAAAACCAGGGTCAGCTATGTCATAGGCTGAAGAGGATGCTCCAGGAGGCATCATTTTTTGCTTCATAAGGATTCTGCATGTTAAGTATTGTTATATTGTCCTAGAACATGAAGCAGTGGCACTTAGTGTTAGCATTTCCAAGTGGGTCCTTCATGCAAGTCCACATCCTTGAGTAATCCCAGTATTTTGTGTTGGCCTGCAGCACTGAGACCTTCAGCTCTGGGGACACAGAACACATGACAACACAGGAAGAAGAAGAACTTGCCAAAACTGAAAGTGTACCAAAGAAAGGCAGATTCTTTAAAGACTTTAAACACAGCATCTGTAGGAGACAAATGACACCACATAGCTGGAACAGTGCATTTCAAGATCACCAAAGCAGTTCACCAAACTGGATGTAGCCTGCCACCAGTGTCTTTGCATTAGTTCATGTCTCTGTCAACATTTGGCACAAACCCTTGGACACAGTAATTTGGCTTCCCTTTAGGTCAGCTGCTTGCGATGTTTTCTTGGCACTTCAGTGGATTCAGAAAAAGTTTCTTCAACACTGTGTACACTTATAAAGTCCTCAGTCAAGAATGAAGGCTAAACATTGCTGACCCTGGTTTCGGAAGAAGAGATCATAGCAGCAGATGCAGACGTCACGAGTGACCGTTCTCGTCTGACATAGCGTGGCTTCCGAACTGCAACGGTGGGCACAGAAAGATCATTAGCACCTGCTGGAGAAGCATTAATTCACACCACCACATGCCATCCAACAACTCCTGAGTGATCAAAGTCCTTCTGGACCTTAAATAAACCAACCAAACCAAACCAAAACACAAAAAACCCTACACAGAGCTGAGATATCACAGAATCACAGATAGCCAAAGTCCACAAATGAACTTTTTAAACAAGCTTCTAACAGCCTATTAAAGAAGGTCCTCATTACAAACTGGCATTGCCATTATTTTTAAGTGTTTACAGCACATGTAGCTTTCTATTTTCAGCCCTAACAAAACTCTCTCCAACTGTACTTTTTTATAAGAAACAGAAGTATAAATTAAGGTAAGGAAACCAAAGACTCTTCACAAGCAGCACAGGCTGTCAGTTTAACAGCCAGATCCAGACCAGGCTTGGAACACATCTAAAAAATGTTTAAAAGTTAAAGACTGCATTAATAAAAATTAAATTCTAATTATACCATCTTGATTAAAAAGGTCTATGCATACATGAGGAGTGAGAGCAGAAAATTTGCTGAGGTTAGAAGGCCATTATTTCTTAAGGTTTTAGAAGATTTAGTCTGTCTCACTTTTAAGTCACCACAAGTTCTGTCATTATCTTGAAAGTACAGAGATCAAGCACAGAAACAAGATATTTTACTGTATCACCCTAGCCAAATAAATCCACTTTCCTTGCCACTCTAAATTCATCTCATGGATAGATATAAAATTTTCTATCATTTGCAAAATATAACCTTTACTACCTACTTCTTTTTGAACTTTGTTACATGGTCTGAGACACTTTAAAAAATGCCTTGATTTGATTAGGTGTAATCCAGTGCCTTTTTAAATATCTATTTTGGGAGATTCATGTTTAGGTATTTCATGCTTTATTAGGCTCTCATTGGCTCATAAATAATATAGGAACAGCATGTACTATTTCCTAGAAGTAGCACAAATTTAGAGGCCCACCAAAAAGCAAGTTTTTGCTCTTGGATTACCAAGATCTAGTAATATTTATAGGTTGAAATTATGAAAAATTGAGGAGGAAAAATGTACATAACCTGATTAGATGGAATCTTCCCCGAGAAATAAATTTCTGCCTGAGTTTCACACGTATTAAAAACCTACCTTGCCAAAAAAAGCCAACCTACAAGCACCACACACACACTAAATTGTATATTCCAAGCAGTCTGCGTTACTTGTTTCAAGAAGCTGATAAGCTTCAAATCAGCAAGCCTGAAAATGAGCCAAGCTGGCATTGTCAAGAAGATTCCAATCCTGAAAATAGGTCCCAGAATGAAAAATTTATTTTTGACCATTTATGAAGAAATATTGCATCTACTTGCAAGGGCTCTCTATTAGGACAGAGAAGTCAAAGATCTATTTTAGGAGCTGTCCAAGATCTATTTTAACCTGAAGTACTCCATCAATACTGTATGCCTACATTAATTAAAGCAATAAATCCTATCAAAAAGATCTCCTAGACAGATTTCATTGGATTTCTGTCCCCTCAACAGATTCCACAGTTCTATACCAGGCCTTACAGGTAATTGCTTTGACTTGCTGTGTGTTGTTAGCATATCCACTTTGAGATAGTTTGCCTGCTTTTCAATAACGAGACACATAAAAGGGAAGGCAACAGGTACAATATTTGTAGCAGCATGCCCCAGAGAACAGTTCCTCACCTGAAGAAGTTGGGGGAGGTATCATGGATGCCTGCATAACAGAAGAATGATCGTGTCAAACAAAGCAGCTTTTGTCTTCACAGTCTTTCATTACAAAAATTACAGGAACATTTCAGGGTTCCAATAGTATTTACTGTGTACACAGTCTTGGAGAAAATAATTCAACAGAATCCATACAGTCAGTATTCATCCAGTTTGGACAAAGAACTCCAAAACACCTTTTATTGTTATTTCAGTTTCACATACATCAGATTAAGTAGCTCCCTAATGAACTGTTAAAACTTTAAGTTATTGTTTACTTGATGATTTATGTTTGCTTATTAACATGGGAAGGACAGAATTTACTTACTGTTTCACTAGGCTGGAGAACAGATGCTAAAAGAGAGAGAAAGAGAGAAACTAACCATCATTAATCTAGAAAGCTAGAAATGCTAGTTTTCTAACAACACATGCGTGCAACAGAATAGTTCTATTGTTAAAAAAAAGAGTTTTCTCACAAAGACAACCAAAACAGATCAGAACATTCAGAAATCCCATTAGTGGAATACATTGTCTGCAGGAATCTTTTCAAGATTAGAGATAAATGGTTGGAAAGGTCTCCAAGAATGACTTATTTTGCTTTCAAAGAAGGTAGCCACAGCAGTATCTCTTTAATATGAAGAAGCTTCAATAGGAAAAATGGCACTTCAAGCCAACTACCAGAAAAAGGCAGTACAAATAGGAAATAATCAAGCAGTGAAAGATGCAACCCTTTATATAAGAGGTTGCTGCCTTTATTGACCACATGTTAATCATCAGCCAGACAGAATGAAAGCTAACATGATAATAAGCCAGAGAAACATTTCTGTTCCTGATGCTCCTCCTTTAACGAAGGACATCAATGCTTTAGCCAGCTGGACCAGTGTGAGCTATCAGTACAAAATGCAGAAGTCAGCTCTTGAGCCACTGAGAAACTGAAGGAGAGTGTTGTACTAACTAAATTTACTTAAAGAAAAATGCAAAAGCAGCCTGGAGGTTTCAACAGGGCAGTTGTGATTAGGATACCAGCAGCTCCTGTGGCACTGATTAATTCAGAGCCTAGGTAGCTACTGTAGTGTACTTTTACATGAAATGATACCACAGAGAGGGGAAAGGTGATGTTCCATGAAGCAGTACGACTGGATACAATATTCTTAGCCAAACAATGGAACTGTATTGCTCCACCCACTCCTTTCTTTCTCTCTTTTTAAGCTTATTTCTATTGTGACAATCTAGCTTGAGCTTGGCCCTGTAAGACATGAATGAAAATAACAGGTCTATTTATTTAGCAGACCTAACCAGTAAAGAGTTTTCTTTCAACAGAAGGAGCTCTAACACAGCAAATGCTGTGCTGGAGGTTGTCATGGGAATCACTCAAAGTGCTTACATAGAAGGGGTGAGACAGAGTCATAGATCACCCCCAGGTTCATACAAAACACTGGGCAAAATGGAGACATCACCTTCCACATGTTTCACTCACCACCTCCCAGAAAATGAAGACCAGTAAAACGTGGACACAGAAGAACTTTGCAGAAACTGAAGCATCTGGAAGAGCCTGATGCCTACATAAAGCCTTGGTGCTCTATTGCTGAGTGCATCCCAGGTGTTTTTCCCTAGTTTTTTTGGAATCACTTTGGCATCAAGTCAGGTCACTGCATTTTAGTTACAATGCTTCATTTCTCAGTAACAGGAATGGCAGAAATAAATAATAAATTTCATTACAAAAAGGGGTGTTTGCTTTAAAACCAAAAAAAAAAGTAATTGTTAACTCCTGAAAGCCCCAGTAAATCCTGCATTTAGAGGGCAAACACAGTTGAATGAGTGGCAGAATAAAGAGGAACCTCATTCCCTTTCTCCTGCTGCTGACACATCCATGGTAAGTACACTCCCCTTTGGTATTACAGTCTCTGCTCTCTAAACCAAGAATAAACAACCACTGCTTTTTGCAAAGCTGTACAAATGTCTGGCATTTTGTATACTGAAATAAACAAGTTGTATTAAGTTCTATAAAAATGCCCTCTGTGCCAAATGCACTGACTGATATATTTTCTTTTTCCTTTTTGAGATCAGATATCTAATATTCAGTGCTAACTAATGTCAAGTATTATACTCTGGCAAATCTTTGAAAGGCACAAAAACCAATAGGTGGGTTAGTGAGAGGCACTGTGTAATATGCACCTTAGACTGAGAGCAGCCAGCCTCTGCATGGACATGAAAACGTGATACTGCAAACACAGCATGGCAAAAATTCCCATGAGTTTGCATTGCTTTGGATGATCAAAAGACACCCCAGTAACTACATGGAGTTAGAACACTGACATGAGGAAATGGAAAAGGTTTTACATCAAGAAACTGTGCAAAAGCCAAAACTTTTGAGATTATATAGACAATTAGAAGTATTTTACCTTTGTTTCTTCTGTAGAAAACATTAGGAAGTTTATTGGCACGTTTGAGGTAGAAGAAAGAAGCAACAGATAGAATCAGGAATAAACTGATGAAAAATGTCCCTAAGATGAGAGAGGCTGCCACTTCTGGGCCCCCTGCACAAAAAATCAAAATAAAAAATAAAAGAGAGAGAGAAAAAGAGAGAGAAAAGACTATTATTGACTAGAAAACTCTTCTAGCAGAAGGGTTGCACAAAAGATAGCGATCAACTTCCTCAGATTCATAGGAGAAAAAAACCCAGCGTTTTGTTGGTTTTTGTTTTGTTTTTTAATATACAGACAGACCTCACCAAAACATTTGCAAAGATCTTTCAATTCTCATTTCATTATATGAACAACTTCCCCAGCCCCACCTGCCAAATATCAGGAAAGCTTTAGTCTCTACTTCCCTGAAGACAGCAACAAATTTTTAATCCATCACTCTGTTTCTTCTATATAGGTTTCAAAACCAGTGCTGGGAGGCACTCAACATTAATATTGTTCTTTTATTCCTTAAATGAAGTCTTCTAAAGACAGAACTTGTCAACAGACAATATACCACTGGTACAGTACACCCAGTGTTATGTTTTCCACAAGTGGCTGATATAGAAACCATCCCAAGGAGGCAGACATTAGCAAAAGACGCCCTCCCTCACCTCAGTTCTGCTTTCTCTGCCTCAAAAAACACCCCATGTTTGGTTTTTTTAGCTGTTTTATTTATTCAGGGTTACGATCCCAAAGAGCCAGTATTTTAAGAAACAAAAGTTGTTCATGATCTTGCTGCAAACTAGGATAATAGATCTATCTGACAAGCTCTGCCTGAGAAGTCCACATTCTAAAGAGCAATAAATACTTCAAGTTTACACACATGACAAGACAAATGGTTGAAAGGTTTCAGCAGCACCCAAGTCTGACATGGCTGTTTAGCTTTCCTTTTTAAGAGCACTTGATGATAAGCACACACCCTGTCACACTAGATCACTTCACTGGGCATCCTATGATGCTGAAGTGTGCAATGCTGCTATGTAAATATTCTCAATTTATATTCTTACCAGTGTCAAACAAGTATTTTTAGGAGATGAAACAAAAATGACTGGTCAGCAGTGATAAAAATCAACCTACAGAAAGGCGAACCAAGACATAATGTATGTGTAACATGTTGCCTCACCCCTGAAAAACAACACACTGCAGCATAAGGTTCAAAACTCAAGTTGTGGGGTTTCATAAATAACCAGCTCAACCTGTACCAAAAAAAATCACTTCAAGATCACTAGGACAAGATGAAAGAACCATTCAGAAAAATACACTCACCTCTAAGTTCATAAAAGATCTTCTAAAAGATTCTTGTTGAGAACAAGCCAGAAAAAGTAAAAATGGCAACTACATTTAGAATAAAACCTGCACTACAGAAAAACAGAGTTTACAACTTGTTTCAAATGCCATGTCATGAAGGGGCTGGTACACAGTGAATAATCACAAAGCCTGCCCTCAGGAGCTATTCCATTTACTCACCCATGTTCTGTATGAAAGGAGTGACGGTGCTTATATTCATTTGGAAATTCATTCCTCTGATACCAGCTGTAATCAAAAAGAATTTTTTAAAATAAGATCTGACAAAAAACTACAGATTTGTTGGAAATCTTAGTAAAAGGCTATTATACTTCTCAGTAATTATTTGAAGTTGTATAAGAAACCTGATTTCTCCCATGAAAAATTCATTCTTTATATCACTTTTGAGAATTTACAAAAAAAGGAAGCAAATAACATCATCATAATTTGCCCAAAAAGAAAATAATTCCCTAGTGCATTTCCTAGAAACTTAGATCAAGTTTCTTAGCTCTTTCATTAAAAACAGTTACAAGGAATTGAATTCTCACCTCTCAAACAAAGCACACATACAAAATGAATCTAGCTTTCTTAATATAGATTTTCCAAAGAACTCAAGTACAGGTTGAGCTATTTTTTGCTCTGGAGAAGTCCCTAGCAAACACCCACAGCAAGTGCCTGCTTCTACCTAGCAGAGATTAAAGCAGACACAAAATTCAACATTCAGTGTATGTTTGATACAGGTCCTACCCTGTAAGTTTAATCATTTTGATGTTTAGGAGTTTTTTATGTTAAGAACTTACATTGGGCAGAATGTTTGGGTTTGTTTTATTGAGTTTTGTTTTTTTTTAATGTTGCATTTGCCTTCACAGATTAGATACTCTAATACATAACAAGATTTTGATTTTTTTCTCCCCCCTCTTAAACTCTGGAATGGTTCCACAACACTCTGCACAGTTTCTGCAAACTAAATTTCAAAGTTTCCATAGGTTTTGTGGTATGTTCAAAAGTTCATTTATATTAGGACTTTGAAAAAAGTTGAAGTTTTACAAAGGAGGGGGGAAAAAAAAAAATAAATCTGCAACACCTGATGCTTTCTTGAACAGTCTTTGCTGGTCCACACATGCAAGAAGAGATCTCAGTACCAAAAAGCACCCATCAAAAGAAAGGGCTGGTAAATGACTCACTGTTTCTGCATTCAGTCAGATTGTAAACAGATGAAACAGGAAGGGTTTCATTTTTGCATTTAATGCAGCTGCTGCTACCATCCTCATTCCATCGTCTGTAGCAACCTGCATAAGAATAAGATGTACAGAGGCTTGAAAACAACAAAAGTGACACTGGAGATATTTCTTAGTCCTCAGAAAGAGGTAGAGGCAACAGAAATGCCCTCCATTTGATCTACTGGTTACAAACATCTCCTGCTTCCTATTATGTTACACAAGTTAAGAGGATTCATTTCAAAGTGTTTATTCCAGAAAAGATAAAACCTTTCAAAGGCCAAAAAGGAGAAAGAGTTATAAGCAAACAACTCCCAGAGGGCAATTTCAACACAGCTCCATTCACTGCTTCACATGTTTTAGTTTTGAGAAAAATGGGAAGTGTCTAACAACCTGTAACTACCTTCAACAATACAAAAATAAAGCTGAATTTTACCATTTATTTTCAGAGGTCATACACTGCCAAAACAAAATGTAATGCCATTTTATATAGATAGTATGGAAAATAGAAGCAGGCAGGGACAAAGATGCAAAGAACCAAAAGAGTGTACTTGGATGAAAAAAGATGCTGGTGTCCCTATAGTCAATCACTTGAAGCATGGCAAGATAAAAATACAAATACTGCCGTGGCACAGCCTTTTTCCCATGCCTCAGTCCCCACAAGTATTTGTTTCACTTTAAGAAGAACCCAAGCCTGTTTCAACTATTCTGTGACAGATGGCGAGTGTTTTATACCAGTCACTCTACCATGCAGGCTGGAAACCTGATTAAACTTTCATCTCAGCCTATGGCTTCAATGTTCAAATCTCTCAATTGATGTTTAAAGCACATACTGCTTTGTCTTTGTTAAGGAAAAAAAAAATTAGGGTACATCTTCAATAACGACTTCATTTAATACAATAAAGCTGTGGTGGTTTCACTTGAGGCTTAGACTTGAGACATGAAGATTAGAAGGATATTCCTACTAGATCATATTACAGTCTACATTTAAAGGAAAAAAACCTTACTGTGCTGGCTAAAATCCAGTTTTATAGAGCCTTGAGCCAAACTGGTATCAATTATCCCATAAAGCTAACCATTAGTAAGGTGCTGATTTGAAAACAGCTCTGCTGACACGTTTTCCTTAGAGAAAAGCAGCGTGTTTGATGCCCACAGTAATAAATTACATCTGACATTTAATCTAAATGCAAACAGACCCAATGTAAGGGCAAAGATTTTCGACAGTAATAGGAAGGAAGCATCAAAGCACTCACCTGACATCAAAGATATTGGTAGATTATCAGTTTGCAATAAGATTTAAGAGAACACAACCCCATAACTTGGAGACAATTGTTTATACCATATCTAGGATTATTTAGAAGCAGAAATGAATCCATTAATGAAGCAACAGTTAGAGAAGTTAACCAAGCTGTGACAACTGGTGCTTTAACAACCATCACAAGGAGACTGGACCCAGAAGTGGACCCCAGTATTTAAGTTATTAATTCTCTTGTTACTGTGGGCTCTGAAGCCATTTTCCCCACTTTTACTCTCTGATTTTAAAGAAAATGGCACTAAAAAAAAAAAAAATCACCCTTTTGCTACTGCTAGAGAGTGACAAAAGAAGTTTTTAAGTCCATTGAGAAGAAAACAACTCTACATATATGCCACAAAGAAGAATGAGGCATTCTGTGCTAACAAGCCAATATTAAAATTATTCTTAATACTCCCTTAGATATGCATTACAGCATTTTTGCTTTTTATGCTCATTACATGGGCTTTTAGGGCTTTTAAGCATTTACAATAGCTCTTACATAATCCAATTGCACACTGAACAAAAAAGATAAAGAAAAACCTTATTAATAGTTGTTTATTCTCCTTCCCATGCAAGAACAACACTTGTGAGTCATAAGCAGCATTACCTGGTGTATATAGAGGAAGAAAGACTTCAATACATACATGCATTAATTATTTTGTTTTCACTTTCCAATTAATCAGGCACTATATTTTGGTGGTAACTGTCAAAAGTAATCTGGAATTTTATTAAACAATGACACACTATACCTGGACTGCACTGGTTGTTTACTGGACAGGAACTGTTTGAATCCAACATATCCACACAGCATTCTGTTTCTGAAACCTAAGAAAATAAATTATATTTCATTTCACACAGTTCTTAAGTTTAATAAAATGCTTCAGCAAAATATCTACGGAGAACATAGAGGAATAAAGAGTAACTGCAGTTAAATCTTGCTGTAGCTTTTTATTTTTTCATTAAGCAACCTTAAAAGGAGGGAACAAACTAGATGCACCATCAAGCTGATTTTGACCTGGCAGCTGCTACCCAAACTAACACTTTGAGAACAAATGCACACTCCACTGTTGGCATTGGACAAAGCCTCAAAAAACTGCTTTAGAAATAATACTTGCTAAATTCTTCAGTGAAGCACAGTTCAGAGGGGGAGGTATCCTTCCCACATCACCACACAAACACCCTAAATGATTTGCTCAGAAATACTGTTGGCAAAATGACTGGCAAAACTCAGTTTTCACTGAATGCCCGTATTGCAAGTGATGATAATAACATTCAGCAGAGCTACAAAAGCTTCTTCCTTCAACATTTCATATAAAAGAATAATTTCACATATCCTGAAGGCACGCAGTTTATTATTATTAGTTTGTTTATGTAAAAGCCAGTTGCAAAAGTATTTGCAAATTACAACAAGCTGTGACATAAGCTTAGAGATAAATGCTTGTATGAAACTCGACAGATATTGGTAGCATCCCTTATAGACTTGGGAATATCCACTCTCTGAATCTGTACAACAAAAGTAAGCCACAAAACTCCCACAGGTACATTTCCCTAAAGAATATAGCAAGTCAAATCAGTCTTAAAAAGGGAAGGAGTATTCTCAGTCAAAAGTAACAAGATCTGATCTATATTCAGTCAGATAAATAATTTAAATATACCTCACATGTAACAGCCGGTATTGTTCTGCTCATCAGCAAAACCATCAAATCCAGGGGTGACAAAGATCAAAGCTATCAGGAGAAACGGTTGGGACTGTCAAAACTGAAATCAGTAGGCTGACTTCACACTGTTAGTGCATCACAGGGAGGTAGATGACAGTAAGGAACCAGAATATCCATAGGTAACATGCTTAAGACCAGTTGCTTTAAAAGTTTTGTTGGTCAAACTCTCTTGCAAGCAGAATTTTATACTCTGACCTTATGTGACCTGAAGCAATGTTTGCTTCAGAGCTTCTCAGTCACTTGAAAAGTTAACTTTTGGGTATCCATGTTTTGGATTGTTTGTAGTTAAACTGCCAAGCAGCTTGAAAAGTGGGTTTTTTTGATCATCAGGGTGCTTTTTCCACATGGTGTGAGGCATTATCAGTTACATCCCTGCTCGCCTACAAGCACATGACTAGTAAGAATTCAATGCTTTAATAGGCAATCAGCCCTCAGAGCAAATTGACCCAGTGCAAAACTTTCAGTTAATGACTGCCAGCAGCATAGGTCATTTCTGTCAAATTACAAAGCCTTTTATAAACTACAATGTGAGAGGAAAATAATCTGATCCTTCTGTTTTTATAGTGCCTAGCATGACAAAAAAGATGAAGTACATACCGAACTTTCAGTAGATTTGCTGGCAACTTCTGCTACGAGTCTAGTTAGGAGAAGGACATACGGCACCTCCATGCCCAGGAAAGACACAGGTCTAAATAAGAACAGGGAAATAAATTAGAATGTCTGATTAATGACACAGAAGTGATACTTTCCCTTTGTTAAACTTTTGCCAACACATTCCTTTTATTTGAATGCAAAGACCTTTAAATTAAATATGCCGGGGGGAATGACTTACCTTGGCTCAAGATACAAATTTGAGATATTCAGAATTTCCCCTCCAGCTGCAGAGGGGCAGGTTCCTGGCTATGGCAGACTGTGGTTGCTAAGAAACAAGGAGCCTTATCAGTCTGCTCCAAACTGGGCCATGCAGAGACTGTTCCACACCCAGGATCTAAAAATCAATGTGATTGCAATAGAACAGTTACCGCCTGGCACCACCACTGATAAGCCTCCCCACAGCTACAGGCTCCTCTGGCTGCAGCATTGAACTGTGATGGATTTGTATCAGGACAGAAAGCATACGCCACTTTGAAAAGGCAATGCCGCAATTAATTTCTCCCATGACAGCACAGTCATGAAGCATTAATTAAGTCTGTCTGTTAATAAGTCGTATTTCTCAACTGCCTGAGAACAGACCTCCTCAGTGTGGAACAGAGTACTGTCTGCTACAAGCCTTGCTCTTTTCCCCTCCACTTTTGCCGTACAACTCCACACATAACCTAAAGAAAATCCACATTTCTTACATTAAATTGTTTGGATAAACTGAAAGGTGCTGGATCTGCATTGTTCAGACACTCCCTATGTCAATAATATAATATCTGCTTATTCTCTGTCAGTATAATGTTGAAAGCCACGTGCAGTTCTCAGAACTACTGTACCTACAGCCTGGTAGCTTTAGAAATACATAGTCTTTTGTATTGTAACTCAAACATGGGGACAGGCCCTCTAACCAGAGATTAGTAAGAGGAAAGTGTCTGAAAGAAAGCCCTCAACTGCAGGGAAAACTCCTTTAGTGACTCATTTCACAAACTGAAATCTGTTACTATTTTTGTTTAAATAAAAGTCCAGCGGACGAATTTTAAATTACTGCAAAAATATGTATCATGACCCTTGGCAAATTGTTTTTCTGAAAAACAAAATCATTGAGCAGTTCCTATGATTAATTTCCGTTCAGTGGTTTTTTTTTCAAATCACTTACACATAGCCAGTTGCCTCCACTTCAAAATAAGATTAGTTCAGCTCGGTGGGAAAGCTTATTATTCTAGCTATCAGCTGAAAGCTCCCAGATCAAGGACTGAAAATCCTGGAAAGCAAACTCCAGTCTTATTGCTCCAACTGACTTCTGCAGTCAGTGAGGATCGGGGCAGAGCAGGAAAAGCTTGCACTGTCAGGATCCCTTCCAAGTTCAGCGTAACAACAGATGTCAAGTCTGCCAGTGTCAAGTTGCAGCATCCATGATTTCATCATTCACATGTATATAGGTGTAAATCAAATGACACCTACACTAAAATGCAAAGCAGATGGTCAATATAAGTGTGCTATGTGTGCGACAAAGGCCAGGACAGCGCCCAAGTAGCCTTGCTGTTGGCAGTAGAGGTTAAAGGAATCAAGGAATGTAAGCAGTGAGGAGCCTTTGTACATCCAGAGATGCACCTCAAGGAGATACTAAGAGCTAGTTAGCTTTGGGAATGGTACCACCACCACCACATCCTGGAGTGAAAATTAAGATGGATTATGGCAGTTTACAGAAGGGCTGGGAAGTGTTGGCACAGCCAAAAACAGCAGGGAAAATTTTGCTTTGGGAATTTTACACAAAGATGGAAAGATACATTTCCAATCTACAGCTAAACTTTTAAGTTGCTGACTAAAAAGCTTTAATGTTATTTTTCAACAGTACATGAGGTGATAAGGTAACTCAGATGCAAACACTTGTTTTAACAAAAAGGTGAAATAATCTCAGAAGATGACAGGAAATAACCTTTCTAGAGTGCAGGACTTACCCCCAAAAGCCAAGAACATCTCGCTTACAGCTTTGATGGTAACAGTTTCTTCTCAAGTACATTTGAGCAGAACAGAAGCTACTTCTGACTCAGTAAATGATTGCTGATGTAGGCATTGCACTTACCTAGTTTGACAGAGCATTCCACTTGTGTATGACAGTATAGGAGTACTTATATAAATGCTATGAATAATTCTGTTGTAGATCACATTGGATAGAACTTTAATATGCACATTTAACCTTTTGAAAACTTCTATGCCTTCCCATTGCAGTAAAAGTTGAGCAACACAACTTTAGAGTTTTTCAAGGCAGTCCAGCAGTTTAGTGTTAAAACAAACCTCAGGATGTACATATGGATGGATGTATTTTAAACAAATACATACACAGAGTTTGCCTTAATACTCATCAGTTTTCGACAATCTATCTTCAGAAATGAGATATTGCTTCTTTGCTGAGAAAGACTTCCTCTGGGGAAAGTAGTTAGAGCTGGTAAAGACACCTGCTGATAAATTCTTCATTGTTTTGGATGCTATGCACAGATTTTTGTCATTTTTTTTTTTTATTACAAGTACTTATACTCAAGTATAAATTCTAAGAAAAGGCAGATGAAAAAGGCATTTGTTTAAACAAGTATATTCTTGTTATCTACAAAAATACTTATTTTCAGGAACAGGTCATACTAAACAAGAAAACACTTGTGAAAGTAGCCACTTCTAAGTGCCCAATCCTCCTCTTTGCAAATGTAAACAGCTACACAGCACAAGCTCAATATTGGTTGTATTTCCCCTCCTGAAATAAATCAAGATACTAATCAACAATACTGTTGCATTTATGGGCAGATATTTGTTCAAAGCCACTAGTGATTCTAACAAAGCAGAACATCTGCCCTGCAGCTGTTCCAGTAGAAATAGGACACGAGATCTATTTGCCCTCAAATCATCAGCCAATATTTTTTATTTCTGTGTGAGAGAGACAATATCTAAGCTTTATATTTATATATATATAAAAATAGGTTGGTTTTGGTTGTTTGTTTTTTGTGTGAACCAGTTTTAACTACAGGAAAAGGAAAGCAGAGGTGAACAAGCTGCTTTTAAACCCTCCAAACATGAGACATATATTATACTTACTCAATTTACATTTTATTTCAGGTCCCAGAATCACTTCTTTACATTGCTGGATTCAACCAGAAAAAAATTAGAAGCCTATTAATATAATCTATAAATAATATCTGTCTGAATGAGGGAGAAATTAAAGCCATGAAGGTAACACTAGATACATACTTTTTTTTTTTAGGATAATGCCCATGAAAGATATCAGATATAAGTCTATGTATTAATATGAGAAATACATACAGTGTTCCTAAAGTCTGGTTGTGCCACACCTCAGCAAGATTGGAAATAGCTTGTGACTTGTAAGTTAAAGAATAAATCAAGTGCAGAACTTCCAAACAAGACAGCAACTTCAAGTAGGGATTCATACTGTTAATTGGCCTCTCCATGCAAAGCCACAGACTTCACAGCTTTCCAGCCACAAGCAATTAGAACCATCCTACTGCCAACCTGGACAATATTTTACACCATAATTTTAACTTTTGAAAGGAAAAAGCTCTAGAGCCTCCAAGACATTCAGTAAACATGGATGTTAACCATGCCTCTGAATGAATTAAAGTTGTAGTTTTGAAATTAAGTACACAAATTTGATCAGGATCAGACACCCACAGCAAAACGATTTACAAGCCCATAGAATATGTTTCATGTTTGGCAGCATTTTCTCTTTGGATGACAGAAAAAAAAAAAGATAATGTCATGCACAAACTGGAGCCCAAATTAGAAAGTATTTATGCTTGAGATGCCAACACAGTTTTGAGAACAGACATTTTAATTAAAATGAGTATTTCACACCAGAGTTCTGCATTTGAAACAAATCTCAAATCACTGTCAACTTGGATCTCAAGTGCCACAATACACATAAGCTAAACACATCAAGATTCCCAAAGTGAATTCTTCTTCTTGTTGAACGAAAACAGTTTGTGAACATTAAGCGCTGGAAGACTTTTTCCTCCCACTCCTGGAAGTAAGCATTCTTTAATTCATCCTTATGTCTACATTCTCCATACATATAGCTGTGTATCTATTATTTCTGTTGTATTATCAGTATCTTTCTTGCCTAAAGTGTTGCTGGAGCATTGTTTGAGCAAGGTAATTTTTTCAGGTACATGGAAAAATATGTCAGTAAGAAGAAACATTGCCTACATTTCAGGTGGTTTTATAATGCACATAGAAGATCAGAATTTGAAACTATATCACACTCATTCTGCTGCCAAAACCTTCTTAATCCTGATGTGGCCTCGAATTAGTCATGATAAAACAGAAAAGTCAAAATGCAGCCTCACAAATGACAGACTTGTAAAGGCTGAAACTCTCACTTACCAGCTCCTTCAGAGGTATGCACTAGAAGGCTGCATCCTCCTCAGATAACACCCAACACTTGTGGTATGTGGTTTACTGCTAATTTCTCATTGACGCTGCAACTGTTTCACAATAAACCTGCATGGTAGAAGAACAGATAAGAGTTGTGCTTAGAACAATCTTTTCTAAATTAAAGCTGAAGGAGGACCAGTTTTTCCAGTTTTCTTAAGATGCACCCATGAAAAGAACCACTATCTCTACCCTGACATCAGAATGATTATGTAATAGGCCAGCAACCAACAATTAGAAACACACACCTCAAGACAATGAAGATACTTACTTTAAACTAGGCTTCGCTTCAAAAGCAGGTTGGTACCTGGGACGTGCCTAGAGCTAACATTAGTTAACACCAACATTTAATGCTGTTCAGTCTACAGAAATTTGGCAGTAACAGATTCTGCTGTTATGACCTAAAACTGAGAGCAGAAACGAATACTGGTGCGATTTGGTTGCCGATGACATAGCTATACACTACAGGGGAAGATGCTTTGGAAACTGAACATGTGCATGCCCTGTTTAGAGGTTGATTTTGGTGTTTGGGTTTTGTTTTTTTTTCCCCTAAACTGCAACAAAAATCTATGTTACTGAGGTACATATTTGCTGGAAGTTTATGCAGAAAAACAAAACAAAAAACCCCCCAAAAACCACAAACCACAAAACACTAAACACCCACAACCCTAAATAGTCTCAGATTGCCAAAAACTGTAGTAAACTGAGTTAGTTTATTAGGAAAAAAAGTATCCAAAGTTTTATTGGACGACGAGAAAGAGATGATTCGTTTTCAAAGGCGTCTCAACAACACCGCACTTACACGTAAAACGTATCAGGAGCCAAGTAGCCTTGAAGAAGCTGGGCAAGGAGTGAGGGGCGACTGCAGCTTGACCCGACATGGCAAACCACTGCGGCTGCTCCCTCACACCCTCAGCCCCAGCCCTGAGGGAAGGCTGCGGAACGCACCTTCCCGCCCGCTCCGTGCTCCCGCTCGATAAACCCGCTTCTCTCGCCGCTGCCCACCCGCGGGGCCGGCCCCGAGAACCTTCCCCGCAGCCCTCACCGGCAGCGGGACAGCGCGGGGGAGCCTGGGCCGCTCGCTGCTGGCAGGGCCCGCAACCGCTCCCATGGCTGCAGCGGCTCCCTCAGCGCCTCGCCTCACCTGCCCGCGCGCACCTCCCACGCCCCGAACAATGGGGACAACGCCCGGGGGCTCGCTGCCCTCCCGGGGGTTCGCTGCCCTCCGTCCCTCCCGCCAGCCCGCACCCTCCGCCACCTGAAGGGCCCGGCCGCCCACCCCTTCGCTGCCGCCTCACCTGAGGGAGCCACCTCCGGCAGCAGGTTCCCGTTCGTACCCCCCGCCCTCCGGCGGTGCCCTGCCCGCTCCGTCACACAGCCCCCTGGGAGTTGTAGTTCCCCCCTCAGCCGCCCCACGCTCGGGTTCCCCTCACGGAGCCGTTCGCTCGGAACTACAAATCCCAGCAGCCTGCGGCGCCGCGCCCTACCTGCGCCCTCCTCCCCTCAGGTGAAGCCCCCTCCCGCAGCCCTTTCCCGCAGCGTCTCCCTCAGCGCCGCTCTCCCGCGCGCGGTGCCTGCTGGGAAACAGAGTCCCGCGCGCGGCGAGCGGCTGAGGGACAGGCGGGTCCCGGCACTGCGACTCCCGGCATGCCTTGCGCGGGGCCCGCCATTTCAGGCGTTGCTTGGCGACGCTGACGCCCCGGGATGGAGGGCGGGAGGGAGAACGAAGCCGCAGGTCCTGTCCGCCTCCCTCGAGTCATCTGCCCAGTGGGGCGTATAATGGAGAAAGGATTAAATATTTCACTAAATAAGCGTCAGGATCGGGGTCACAAGGCGGCTGCGCCATGTCTGAACTCCTCCCAAGCCCTCGCACCTTACGCGAGTCCTCGGCTGTCACCTGACAGCAGCTTCCTGACAGACATCGGGATTTCTGAGAAAAAAAGAAGCCTTGAGAAACGCAGGGCAATGATTGCGTCCAAAAAAGAAGCTTTGAGAAGCACAAGGCAACGTTTGTGTCCAACAGGATGACGCTCGCCGCAGGGCTGCTCACCACAACGTAACCCTGAGTCCATCCCCTCTCAGCCCAATGAACAACGACTGCTGAAACAAAAGGGCAAAAAGTTGCCTGAAACATGAGGCAATAGAAAACCTGCACTTCTGATCCAGAACCTACACCTTCACCTAACAAGATCTCAAAAGAGGCGAATTAAAATTTGTTCCAAGTTTTGGATGGCAGTCCATTTCATAGCAAGTTCCATATACCAAGATTATAGACAGTGTCAAACAGCATTTGGGGCAGGATATCAATTCTAGAGAATGTGGGTTTTTTTTTAAATAAAAGAATTTAAAATATTTAAATTCTTTGAAAGTTCCTCTCTCCTGGACCATATATAGAAACATTTTTCCAGTAAGGAAGAAACTAGCTTAATTGTAATAAAGAATAAAAATATCTACCAAGAAAATTCATGTTCAGTTTTGCTGAATATTTATATAACTGTGCAAATGAAAATGAAACACAACTCCTTACAAATTTCCTAATCTAGATACTTTAGAAGAACTACATTTCACTGATTTATTTTTTTTCCTCCAAAGTAGATGCAACACTTCAGAGCAGAACCTAAGATCTCAGAGAAAGACTTAAGTGCACTACTTGTTCTCAAGACTGAAGCAGTCAACAGGAAAAAGTCCACACTGAACTTTTACTACAGCAGTCCTAGAGTTTCTCCCACAAAGTGTGGGTATGTGGTATAATTCATTCCTCTTTGCTAGAGTGATGAAAATGGGGAAAGTGTGTGGACGGACTTGTGTGCTTTCTGCTCTTTGTGTGTAGCACCCAATGATACACTGAATTCAGCTTCTGATAAATATATAGAGTAGCTAAAGTGCTGAAACTGCAAGGGAATTGTTACCACTGGTTTCATTTCTGGTTACACAGAACTTTCAGAGATACATAATTCACATTTCAGCAGAACAGTGAAAAGATTCTCAAATACCTTTGGATTCAGTGAGTTACTGGGTGCAAAAACATTCACAGAATTATACTGTGACAAAGTATTTTGACTTAAAAGCACTGCTTGATATCAAATTCATTCTTATCTCTTGAAAGTTTAAGTCTTCTGCCTTTTATTCTGTCCTCTAGCTACAAAAACTTACTATGATTTCATAATCAGGAAAACATTTTTTTGCCTTCTTTTCTTAGCTGTGTATTGCAGTTTGCATTACTTTGTAAATGTGGCACTTGAAGTTTGTTCTACAGCTTGGTAAGCTTTTTGGGGTCCCTTCCCACCCCAGCCTTCTACCAATATTACACAAAATAGGACACTTGGCTGAAAACATGGTGTGACAGTGTGATTGGAATTTTTCTTGCCTAACAGATTCAATGCTTGTAAGAGGCTGCGATTTAAATCTTATGAATAGTTTAGTAGTTGACACCCAAACTTATTGCATTTCTCTTTAACCATAGTTATGCTATAAAACTCAGTATCTTTCTTTACAGCATGTCTGTGCAGGGCAAGATACACTACTTTCAAATTTATAGATGGAGGAAGGAAATGTAGAAATTGTGAGGTTTGAATTTAGGGTCAATAAACAATTTATGAGGCAGAAAAAAGTTCTGTACATGCACAGGCAGAGCTTTTTTTTTTTTCTTCTTTCCATTATTCAGAAGGCAGCACTGCTGTGAAATAAAATTGCTGGGAAAGAATTGTAGATGCTGACAAAAGAAATGAATACACTAAATATCTGTCTTTCTGACTGGTCCCATAGTTATTGCCACCACAGCACTAAAACTAAAGTGCAGATCTTCAAAACTAGGTTGCTGCTCACAAACACGTATTTTACCAGAACAAAAGAGTGAGTAAATGAACGGGACACATGGTTCAAACAGCTTTTTGCAGTGACCTTTCCAGTCTGAGGGTGGGGGAAAAGTGGGAGATCATGGGAAGTTTAATTGTGTGAAAGTGAAAGCTACTACAACAATTAACTACAAATGATACATGACTAATAAAATCTTTTCCAAAAGTGTCTACTCTACCTCAACAGTACTTTTGAAATCATTCTTACTGCATTGAATTATTCTATTCAGCTCTGTTTATTAAGGTTTTTTTTTCCACACAACGTGCCCAGACACCTCCTCAAATTGATGTTGGCAGACAGAACTTTGCAGTGGTTTTAGCTGTTGCATGTTGTTTTGAGTGCTTGGCAGAAAAGGTGTCAAAATTAACATTCCTTTAGTAGACAGAATTACAAATTGCATCAAAATAAACAACACAACTATTATTGTGTGTTACTTCACAGAAAGATCTAATCTATCAACTCTATTGTGAAGCTGTGAGAAAGGAAAACAAAATACTCTTTCAGATCATATTATCCCCATTCTCTGTAGGGTATTTCCAGTATATCTGTGTAATTTCTAGGCAGCTCCAGAAGTTCATATAGCTGAGAGGAAACTGTGTTGTTTCTGCTATGTTTAGAAGGTACTTCAGCATCCTGCAAGTGCAAGTTTGATTTTGCAATGAGTATATTAATTAGATTTCTGCACTCAGCAGCTTCCTGACTTGTCTCTTTCTGCAAACAACTGCCACTAAAGCGCTCTGTCATTTAGACTTCCTGATTTGTGGCTTTTAACAATTGGTGGAGGCAAGATTTCCCCTAAGAGACAAAGCAAAACCACTCTCACTTTGCATGTGACGTAGCAGCTCTGAAACAAAGCAGAAAACACAGTGCACAGTTAGTCAGGCAATGGTTTTCTTCAGAGAAAAGATGTTCTGTTTTCTTCAGAGAAAAGATGTTCTGTGAAGTTGCTAAAGGCACACAGGCAGGTAACCTGCTCCCTTTTATCCACAGCACAGTGCCCAACTGCTTTCTGATATTGCTGGCTGAAAAGATGCTTTGATAGATCTGGGGAATGGGGATGAGACCACAGGTTATTGTAGGAAGCTGGGTGCCTCTGAACATACTCAATTCCTTCTTTCTGTGACCAGAGACATTCTTCAGTGAATACCATGTCCTTAAGGAAGGAAAAAGCTTGGAGTATTGACTCATGTGGAGCATAACAGCATCTGTATCAGTGCTGACAAGTTTTCCCAGCTCTGACCTACTATATTTCTAGTAAATTAAAGCATCAGTTCTTATATGTACTCACTCCTATTCAAACTGCCCCAAATTAGTCATGATCTTTAATCTTCTGCTCTGAAATTCTATCTATTAGGCTGCTTGCTCTGACAGTGCCTCTAAAGGACATCTCAAATATCCAGGGTTTCTCTTCACTAATCAAGCACTGCTGATTTCATATTGACAGTTTCAAAGGTCTGCTTTTGATCAAAGCAGGAACAGGAGGGCTTAAGCCTTTTCTCTTTCAAATCAGCTTTAAAAGATAAAAGTCTACTAGTAGATTTGCATTAATATTAAGGAAAAGCTCAAAAGCTTTCTGTTTTTAACAAGAATATACAAATTATTTGTAATAGGACCCAAACAATGCTTACCAGCTGGTAAATGATACTCCCTTTCACAAATACATTTGCTCATCCTGGAAGAGCACCTGGGTGACACACAGCTAGGCAGCCAAGCAGAAAGTTATTGCTCTTGAGCAGATATGACCCATATAACAGAAGTAAAAACATTAGTTGCCTTGTCAAGAGAGTGACTGCTAGCCTTGACATCATTTTATGGTCTGCTAATCCCCTGGCAATATTTCTGTTAACTGGGGAAACATCTTGATATATTCCTGACACATATAGCAACCCTTCAGGACTACATTACCAGTGTAATTGGAGACACGGAGGCAGTTTAACAGTTGTCATTCTGATTTTTTTTTAACTGTTAATTGAGAAATACGCAGAGGAGTCCCTGACTCCTCATTATAGGATTTATGGGAGTTAAAGGCCTCCTTGAAAAACACCTTTCAGTCAAGCCAAAGGATATTTCTAACCCTGAACTAAAACATATGTGCCTGTCTACTGCCATGTATGATGCTCCTATCAAGCAGAAGCCCTTGGCTTAAGGTTTTCTGCTCCCAATACACCCTATATTTCTTTCATTTACTAACTTTTCCAGGGGAAGGGAAGGCAGGGAGTTGGCAATTCCAGACCAATTTTCATGGACAGTTTGAAACCAATATAGTACCAAAGTAACTTGCTCTACTTTTATTGTTAAGCTAGGATTTTTGATATTACCAGGATGAATGTGCATATCACTTGACTTACCAGCTATATTTTATTTACAATTTCCTTTAAAGATATTTTTTTTTTTCCTTGAGGCAGTGCTCTAGAAAGTAAAATGAAATCACAACTGGTTTTATGGTAAATTCTGAAAGTTTAAGAGTAGAAGAGGAGTGAAAAGCAGTCACAGACTTGATGCATACAGGAGTTGTTTCCAGAGTTCACAAGAAAACAACAGATGGGCATAATAGCTGTCTGGTTTACAGTAGGGTATGAGATAAGCAATTCACAGGCTACATGCAGTCTGGTAATGAACAAAAGACATTAAAAAAATGACAAGAAATTGTTCTTGTGTCCAAGGTTGCTATAATTTATGACAGAAGAATTCAAGCCCATATTTTCCCCAAGCTTCAACCACCTTGTATCACCCTCCTGCCTGTTAATTTCACAGTGCAAACTTCCAAGTACTTTTCCATTTAAAATATTTAGTGAGTCTGTGTTTAATATATCCCAACTGAAATTCAAGTTTTATCTTGAGAAACACAGCTTGAAAGAACTGAAGATAAAAGCACACCAGAACAAAAGAGCAGCTCGAGAAAATTTGATCAAGTATTAATAAGAATATTGCATCAAAATTGAAATGGTTTAAAACAAAATCAATAAGAAAAAACCAAAATAACCAAACAAACCACCAAAACAGTAAGGTCAGACACACACAATATTGTTGTTGTTGGTGGTAAGCCTTCTTTCTGTTTGAAATAGGGAAATCAATGCTCTATGACTGTGTTTACTGTAAAAAGTATTGCCACACCGGCGATCTACTGCTGTGCTTGTGGTTTTATTGACACCAGTGGAAAGCTGGGAGTCATTGTAGTGCTTATCAGAGAGCTAAACAGCTTTGCCAGGTAATCACCCTACTCACAGCAATGCACAGGTAAAGCACAGAAGCTTGAAAACTTCTGGTTTGTACATTGCTTTTCAACTTCCTAATTTCCTGGGTTTTTTTTCTCTAATGGAGGTATAGAGTCCTTCATGAAGAATTCCTGCACAGGAGAAAATATCTTTGTTTTTTCTTAGCTCAACACTGATATCCCTTAGAAATAATCTCCAAGTCCTCAGATATCTGCATACCACACCTTAGGTAGCACAGGCACAGCAAGTTTATGGGTGTTTATTCTTTGTTATAAAACAAAACAGTGTCTTCATATGCAAATATGTGTAAAGCATGCAAAGGTAGGAGGTGGAAAACCATAAATATTCATCATTCTTAATGAACCATTTATTTCTGCATGTATTGTTGAAGGTAAATTTATCAAAGATGATAATTATATGAATTACAACTAATAAGGTTTAAATCTTGTTCAATTTCCATGGCTTTGCAAATATTATCTATACTTTTCACACAGGGAGAAGGGGAGGGAGACAAGAGGGATAGGGAATCACTCTTGAGGCCCTTGCCACGAGCACAAAGATTAAGTGTAAGCTAAATAAATATACATGAAAAGTGTATTAAAGTTTTAATGCTTCCAGTAATATATAGCTTTAATTACTATCACATTGAAAATAGATTCTCAGTGATATGTTGACTTCCATTTAAGTTTTATTAAGAAGTAAATTGCATTCTGCTTTGGTAGGATTTTTCATTTGGCTTGATAAGCACAAAAATTAATGTCAGTGAAAGTCTATCTTAGCAGCCTGAAGAGATCAGTGTATTGCATGGGTGTCCCAGCATGTGATACATCCTGGCATGGATCATGAGCTATAAAATTAACTAGAGTGTGTTTGTGAGTGAATGAGCAGTGTCTGGGCAAGATGAACAGCAGTGGGGCTTACCAAGTTGAGGGCAGGAGCATAATGTTCTTGAGCAATCAGAGGAATTGCTACTGCATTTTAAAAATAGAGTCTCATAATTTCTGCAGCCTCTGAAGTTTTTTTGAAGTTTGTTGGGACTGATGGGAACTCCTGCATTTTTCTCATTGCCTTTTGCATTGTCACAACTCAACACGTTCCTCCTTTATCATCAGCACCTCTGAGAAAACTCAATTGCTGAGTCACAGAGAATTCTATCAGCTCATAATTCAATATTTAGAAGTTTTCCAGAGCGAGCAGAGCATCTTGGAGAGAACAAACTTGGCTTTAAGATTTCTCAACAGGACCTGAGAGACAAGTCAAGCAAAGAATAAATCAAGACATAGCAAAAACTCAGGTCCCTTAGCCCTTCACAGCGTTCAAGAGATGGATTGTTTCTGAAAGAAAAAAAATAAAAAGAATAAAAATTACAGCACAGGAAGCAACAAGGAAACAGATTTGCGCAACAGGATTTCCTGCCAGGCGGCTCCTGTCGCAGCCTCTGAAGCTGGGTAATTGGATGGCTCTCCTACTACAGGAGACTGAGGTTTCTGCCATTTATTAAGCTGTCCCTGAGGGCTTTACATTTTCCCTTCCTGAGAGAGCAGTTGAGGCTTTGTAAACCTCTTTCTCATATCCAGGAAATTCACAACATACTTCAAAAGGCACGCACGGAGCTGCAGAGAGAGGAAGGAGCCTGGCATCTTTTCTGATTGCTTTCATGAAAGTAATTCCCATAGTTTTTGAGAACAGCAGTGCGTGATGCCCAGCCTCTGATCCATATCTCTGGATCTCTCCATTAAAACTCAGGGGAATTTTCTTTCAGCTAGTCTCAGCTTAACAGAATTTATCTAGAAAAAGCTATTACCTCTTCCTACAAACCTTCACTTTTGCATTCACAGACTTTTCCACAAATTCAGCTTTCAGCTGTTGTCTTGAATATCAGGAGAAATCCATGGCTTGCTTTAAAACTTATATTTTAATTTAAATTAGTTCAGCTTATGGCTAGAGAGGCTTATAGAAAATAACCTAAGTGTTTAGCTACCTAATGCACTTACTAGAAAGGAAATTCTCTTTGAAGACAACCTTGTGCTATCTTCCATAAAACTGCTGAGTGATATAGCTTCCATAAAATAGAATTCACCACCAGCTTCCATCCTGCAATTCACAGCCTGGCAGGTTAAGACTTTAATGGATATCAAAATTATAATTACAACTTACTTTCTTTAAGGTAATCTTCCAGCACTTGATTAGCACTATCCCATCTTCCCTTCACAAAAGAAAAAGACACAAAAAAACAGAAGGGAAAAAATCCTCCCTAGCCTTGAGCTTTCCTATTTATACTCCATTTCTTCCAATTAACACCTACTCAGTGCTAATCAGATCTCTGCTCTGGAATGTTTTTAACCCTATGCTTGCCTTATATTAAGCAAAAGATAAAATTATTTCTCTCTTCCCCACCCCTCCTTCTTTTTTATTTAACAGCTATTAAATCTCTCATTCCATATTTGCAGTTTTCTAGGTCCAGAAGCAACATGTCATCTCCACAGACAGTATTTAAGTACTACTTTGTTCACAGTAAACACAAATAAATAAGTAAAATAAATAAATAAACAAAAAAGATGTTCTGTGAATATCTGAATGTTGATAAAAGATTCTACAAGGAAAAGTGAGTAACTGGACCCAGGGAAAAGCATAAACAAGAATATGGCAAATCAGCAATAAAAAAATGAAGGAATTTCCATAAACTGGCAGTGTATGAAAATGTGTGTTGAACCCTTCAGAGAATGAAACCAAATGCACATAGTGTAATTTTTTAGCATTTTGTCTCAAGAACAGAGGATGGGATGAGTGATGGGGATGGTATGTTCTAATCACGGCTCTGAGGAGAGAGCTGCAAAGGGCTCCAGTGTCCTACTTTGCTAAAATAGCATAATAAATATGTATATGGAAAATAGTAGAAATATCTTAGGAGGCCATCACTCATGATTGCTCTTTGCCTTTGAATCACTCACTAAAATGATGCCTCTTGCTGGAACACGGAGCACGAGAGTGTGTCTCCAGCTCAGATCCATATGTCAGAAAGTGTTTGGGGACAGAACCAGACCCAGGGATGAAGTTAGAAATTAAACATTTATGAAGGCACAAAGAACATCCTTCTGTTCTTTTAAAATCTCCATGTAAGGTAACAGTGATAAATTATCTGATGCACTAAGAAGGACATTTTACCCTTGTGCCAACCCTGACTGCTTTTCGCTTTGCCTTATCTTACTGGAACTCAGTTTACGCCTCTGCATCTCTAATGTATATATAAATTCCTGTGAGGATATGTTTGGCATTCTTGTCCCACCACATTCTCTAGGATAGAAGTATAAATTGCTCTCTTCAGCATGGACCATTCACCAAGATATTTTTCCTACTGTACTTCTCACCAGTCTCACACCTGGGATATGATCCTGTACTCCCTTAAGCTGTTGGAATAATGAAGTGTGTATGTTAGTAATACAAACTACAGATTTAATTACAAGAACTCAACCTATTATGCCTTGGCCACAATTGGTGTCACAATTGAAAAAGCATTCAACCACTGTCTGGAGAAGATCAACTCTTTCAATACTTTAGAAACTCAAGGAATGCAGAGCAAATATAGGCCCTCTAGAAAATAGGGATATAAAATGGTCAGAGTTTAAAAAGGACACCTATGGTGGCATGTCCTAAGTTTATTCATCACATCCATCATTTCTATGTTGGGTGAGTAGAGGGCAAAGAAAGAACAATTTCTCTCTGGGGATTTAGAGAAAGAAAAAAAAAAAGAAGGAAAAGATAAGAAGCACTTTCCTACTGCAAGGGTTTAGGACTGTGATATGGCTCAGGGATAATTAACTTCGGGGATGGGAAAGGGAAGGAGACAGTAGGTGGAGTCCTGTGCCTGCTCAGTGCAGGAGAAATACCAGTGCCACTGAGACCAAGGTGTGACGGTGTCCTTCCCTCAACTGGAAGTTACAGAGGTGACCATGTCCACCCTTCTGCTGGGAAGTGTCTCTATTGATTCTTAGGTCATACATAGGGACTGTGAGATTACGTCCACGGGGATAAGAGAAGGAAGACTGCTGATTCAACCTTGAGGGTGGGGAGAACATGACACAGAAATAGAGAGCTTAGGGTCAGGCTTGTCCTTGGAGATTGCTGAGAAGGTGTGTCAATCACTTGATCCTCCTCAAGTTGGTGGATTCCTTTAGGGTGAAGAAAGCAAAAGGGATCAACTCAGAACGTGCTATTTGTAACCTGAAAAGATCAGTAGTAGTAGAGAGGTCTCAGGGTGTGAGAAGTTACCATGGACACCGCAGAGAAGCCTGTCCCACTCCTTTCTGTAATGATCTGATGGGGAGCCACACACTGGAATTAGGTCTGGTGTACCAGCAAATGTCCCTGGTCAGATGCATCCCAACACCCCCTTCCTGGCTGGGTGTGCTCCCATGAGTGCAGACAATCCCCACTGTGGGCCGAGACATCCAATCTGCTCTGTAGATCCAAGCCGAGCTGAGGACAGTTCAGAGGAGTGAGGGGAGAATTCACCCTGCGGAGGGCAGGTGGCTTTGTTACATGTGGAAAAGTCACCCCAGAGGAGAAGCAAGATGTCCCTACAGACATTCACTCCTCAGCTCTGACATCACAGGCCATTTCCCAAGTTCATCATGTCACCACACCGGCCGGGAAGTGAGTAACACTGCCGGAACATGACCTCTGTGGGACAATCATGACAGCAATTAACCATGTGTTGGTGAGAGCTTGTGAACATTGCCCTTCACCTTGCTCCTACTGCATCTCCTCTCATCCTGCTGACGGTCTCACTCATCAGCAACATGCTTATGACTGCAGCTGCCTCTGGATAACTTATTCTAGGGCTGGCAACAGCTACTGGTCCATGGGAAGAACATCCCATTTATGTTTCAGGAGAGTAATTACTTTGGTTCCCATGCACTCTACATGCACTACACCTCAACGCCAGCCGCACTTGAGCCATTCACAGCACCAAAAGGAACAAATTCTTCACAATGAGGGTAGTGAAATACTGTCAGATGTTGCCCAGAGAGGTGGTAGAAGCCCCATCTCTGGAAACATTCAAGGTCAGGTTGAACAGGGCTCTGAGCAACCTGCTCTGGTTGAAGATGTCCCTGCTCACTGCAGGAGGGTTGGACTAGATGACCTTGAAAGGTCCCTTCCAGCCTAAACCATCCTGTGATCAAAAGGAGCTGGTGCTGCAGTTCTTGGGAACCCCTATTGACCCTTCCACTAGGTCCACTCCTGTTATGGGCCACACTGTGGGTATCATCTCAACTGAAATAACTGCCACACTCACTGAATACTTCCAAGGACCTTAATTCTGGTGTGATTTACTCTTCCTTTTAGCCACTGTTTATGATGGTTGATATCAAACTTTCCTCGCAAGCCACTGTAGAAGCAGCATAAACATTTGGAAAGCCAACAGTCTCCTAGGCATGGTGTCATGGATCACTAGTGATTTACAGACCACACTTTAGCCATTGGTCCAAGTCACTTACTCCTTCAGAAATGATGGGCTAGAAAAAAGGACCTGACCTTATGTCCAGGGAATGGATGCTATTCCTGCTATTTGAGAATCTAGCCGTGAGTAGGTGAATCACACGGCCCCAAGCCGCTGAAGGGTAATAGTCACATGAGTTATGGAGTATCAGGAAAATTGCTACGTTGCATCTGGGCCTCGTAATGATTATCTAATCATGGTGCTTTCCTGGTGACTACAGGAAATGAAGAACAGTGCAAAGTTAGCTGGATCCAGTGTTTGAATGAGGTGAAACTACAGAGGCAAATGGTTCCAGAACTTGGGCTTGGCCTTCTCAGTAAAGATGGGCATCACTTGGAGGACAGGAGTCACCTGAGGGGCACAATCTGTGGCTCTGACAGGAACAGGTTTTCTCTAAATCTGTATCAGCCTACCTTAGTGGACATTGATCAGTCACGCCCAACTCTGATGGTGTTTCCCACTCCGCTGCATGTTCACAGTCTTCTGTAAGTCACTGCCATGCTAAGGGACACAGCTTGTCCAGGCACTGCTGCTTGCACAGAGGTCACAGCAGCATTTCTCAATGTTGTCTGAGCTTCCCATGCACCACAAAACTTCCCCAGCTGTACAATGAGATAAAGTCCTTGATAAACATCGTTATTGGAAGGCTGAGTTCACCACGTCTGTGAAGTGTCTTGAGATTGTCTGATAGAAACAGTTACAGAAGGATAAAATATAATTATATTAAAAGTATCTCCCAGTGGGTTCCTGTCTAGCTTATCTGGTGACTCACCAAGGCTCTTTCCTGCCAGTACATAATATATCCTTTGGAATTTAAATAACCCCGTCTAGCCGTAGGTGCAGACTACTACAACCATGATAAGACTTTACAGAGAACACCTGGTTAGGCAGCTAGCTGCACGTGAAGCCAGACAAATAAGAGCTCCATGAGTTAGCATGGGAAACATCACTTGATGGTGATGTTTACCACCCTGGAGCATTAATTGCATAGAGCATCAGGACTTCTGACTCTGAGGAACACTGTAGGATCAAAAAAAGTGATGCTAGCTCCAGGCCAAAGAATTGTTTGCCAAGAAAACTCAGTCAGTACCAGGTCTCACCACTTCTTCTGCATTTGATTAATAGATGATAATGAAGTGGAGAGCTCAGCTACTGAGCTGGACCTGGCCAAAAGTCCCAGAAGCTGAGGGGTGGGTGTGAGGAACGTGTGTCTTCCTGAGGTGTGCGTGTGTGTTGCAAGTTCAAGGAAATAACAGTATTAATAAAGTAACTGTTTGGAGGTGGCTTAGAGGTGGACTTAGTGTTGAGTTTACAGTTGGACTCGATGATCTTAAAGGTCTTTTCCAACCAAAACCATTCTATGATTCTTAGTACCTCTGCTTCTTTAAGCGCAAACATGACAGTATGTGCTCCCACAACTGATTGCTCCCAATCCTCCGAGATCCACCCAAGACCAGCTGCAGCTCCTGACATGCTCAGTCTATTTCTCCAAACAGAAGATAAAAATAACATCAAGACAACCTCCCACTCACTTTTGGAAGCCAAGCCCTGATCGTCATCCCTGTACAGTGCTAAGTCTTGGTACTGTAGGAGGAGGAGCACGTGGGCATGAGTGGGACAGCCCAGTTTGCCCCAGGCTCTCAAGCTTCTGGGTTGGACTCAACCTGTTTCATGCAGCAGTCACGTTGAGACTGATGGGAAACCAGCGTCAGGAACACTGAAACTCTGAAACAGCAGGAGTCTGCTCACGCTGCAGTTCAACAGTCCTGGCCTTGTCAGTGGATAAAGGGCTTAAAACATACCTGTGTCTTCCTTTAGAACATGATCAAAGAGTGAACCAGTGACTCTCAGGGGAGAAGGTCTCAACTAGACCCAAAACAAGGACTTCTGTTCCTCAGTGTGTCACCAAACGTAACGTACCCCAATATACTACTGAAGCATTGCTAATTTTGAGCCCAGTTTACTAAAGTGCTTATGCAAGTGACTAAGTGAGCAAGACTTTTAAAAATCTGATTTGCATCCATTCATCAAGCATCCTGCTTTGTCAGCCACAGCCAGCCTTTGCTCCCAGCCTCGCTCATCCCTGAGGAGCAACATAAATAGCTGAGGAGCACACCGTGCTGGAGCCAAGCATGTGGATTGATGTTCCTGTGGTCTAGGCACACTGCACTGAGAGAGCTCCACCATCGAGATGCAGAGCTGGGAAAGTTCAAGTCTTAACCTGCATTCTTCACTGAGGTGTTTGTCTTCTAGAGTCACCCATGGAGCTCATGGTGAATCCACTGGAGGAATAATCCTCTAGTTCAGATCCTTTCCAGGATCAGGTAAACTTAGTTCTAATTCTAAACCACATTTAAAACTATGACATTTCACCAGGCTTCCCTTATTCTTAAAAGAGAATTCATTTGGGTTTCAGCTCGCTAGACCTGAGCAGTGTGACCTGCAGTAGAGCAATGTGAAAGCCAAAACCAGGTGTATCTGACTGCCAAGAACATCTATGGGGTTTAGACACTTCCCTGTCCCAGGAGATAAATACAGTTCCATACATTTAAATACAGTTCCATACATTTAAATACAGTTCCATACATTTAAATACAGTTCCATACATTTTTAGAGTGAAGTTTCTCAACCATTTTTAAAGTAGGGACTTCCTGCTACCACCCTGAAAAAAAAGAATTTCCACAGACCATCTTGTGTTGTTTTAGTGAGAAACTGAACAAAGAAAAGCAGGATTTGCAACAAACAAGAACTGAAGTTTGAATGTTATCTGTTACTCCCCCTCTACTCCACACATTTGTTTCCTTATCTGCACCTGACTGTAAATTTGTTGGTTCTATTTTCTTGCTCATGGACTGATGCCCTTTGAACCACAAAAAATTTCCAGGTCAAATAATATTTCTCTCTGTCAATGACTACCAAAAGCTGCAAAGAATGAAGTTCCTTCTCCGTGACAATCCATACCATTCGAGAATTCCACAGGAGCTTGAAGCAGACACCACTGCATAGAGTGGTTCAATTAATTTATAAACAGCTTTCAGGCTTTCAAACTCATACTGGATTTTTCTGGTGCAGCAATTTTTCTTCTCAACCAGTCACAGGAATTTTGACTGTCAGAATCTTGTCTCTGCTGCTAGTCCAAGGCACTTTCAAATTATTTGTCCTTTGTGAAGAAACAAGAGAACAAGAACTGCTGGTTTGGGGTGTTCTGAAGTTTTCCTTCAGAAGATTTGCTGTCCTGTAAAAATGTGGCTGGTGTATCTGCACAAACGAGGCCAGATTATGAAGAGTGATTAAAAAAACCCCCAACTAACAGCTTGTTGAAGAACTGCAAGAATTTACCAGAAAGCAGAAGTCCAGAGAAGATGAAGGGATAAACATTTCTCACAACACTTCCCTGGGGCAGACACAGGCGGTTGTCCTCTTATCAGGAGCATTCCAGCCTGCCCTGTTTGTCATAGAAACCGGCCGGAGCGGGAGCGCGCTCGCAGGGAGGGAGTGATTCAGTGGTGATGGGGAAAGGCAGGTGGAGCAGGTAAATCACCTCTGGAGGGGAAGGTATAAAAGATACTTGAATTACAGTGGCAGGGCCACTTGTACACAGGGAGCTTCTAGAGGTGACTTGTCTTACCAGACCTGCCTTGCTTGGAAACAACTCGGGAAGCTACTGGGGAGCTCCAATACCAGAAGGCAGCTTAGAAATACAAAAGACCCTGAGCCTAAGACTATCCACTGGAGAGAAGACTCTTCAGGGGTAGAAATCAAGAGCCCAGAACATGCTTTTCTCCTTCTAAACAGCACTCTGACCAGGTATTTATAGACTTTAATCTGCTGTCCACCTCTTAAATTGTGTATTCAGTCGCTCTGAGTTAACGATACCGCTAGGGAACCTTATTCTTGAACAGTGTTGGTCACTATCTTAACTGCATGTTCTCTTTTGTCTGGTTTTATAGTATGGAAAAAATGTTTTCTAGAACTTGTTGGGAAGCAAAAAGTACTTAACTACTTAGTTTTAAATCTAAGCTTATGTGTCTCTCCTGAATGGTTTATTTATTTACTGATGTGGCCAAAGTTTCTGGAAAGCCCAGGGAAATAGCTGGGAAAGAGAGAGAAAGAGCTGAAGGGTCTGAGGAAATGCAGTGTGACCATGGAGGTCTGAACAACTAAAGATACTGTCTTGTATTAAAAAAAATTTAAAATGTGATCACTTCTTTTTTATATATATATATACTACAACAGAAATCAAACAAACAAAACCCCCAAACACTAATTAATCCGATTGAGATTCCACACTGCATGTCTTCATGGGGACTCTCCAGCTTTAATGACTGCCTTTCAGGTAGTAGGACAGTCATAGCACCCAGGAGAAATCCCAGTTCCTGTGTTAGCTGCTGCCCAAACCCAGTTTAACTTTCTGAGCACCAGCTTGGAAGCACCAACAGACACCCGAAGCAGGCAGAGATTGACCTGTTTGATGTGGCAGAGTAGAAATTAAAACTGTCTTTCCCATGCCTCAGCTCTGTGCCCTGCTCTCCACATTTTCCCAGTTTAAGCCAACTCCCTGTGGTGTACCTGATCAAGGTGCCAGAGACCACCAAGATGTTGATAAAAACGAGTAAACTCTAAATTAATTAAAACTAACAAGGGTCTATAGCGTCCTGAACACCTTTAGCAAAGGGAAAACGCGGGCAAAAGCTTGTATCTTCATTTCAAAGCAGCTGGTGTGAGTAAACTTCCTCAAGTTTACTATCAAGATGCTGCTGTTGCTATAGCTGTCACGTTACAAAGTAGTAAAAACCCCAAGGGAGCAGCTTTTTCACGCAGGTTATGCAATGAGTTTGCGTAAGCAAAGGCTCTCTCTGTCCGAGGTTACCTTCTGCCGCTGGTTTTGCTGCTCCTAATTGCTGCCAAACACTCCAGGCTGAGCGACTGCAAAGAGCTGGGTGTAGGGAATGGAGTTCTGCAAAACAGATTTAGTAAAAAAAAAACCCCAAAAAACCAAATCAGGGGTTTCCCTAATCTCTGTGCCAGCTTGGGCTTGCGTTTGTAATTTATTAGCATCTGCCAGGTTGTGCTAAAATATGGGCAGTGAGCTGTAGCCAGAAAAAAAAATACATTAAAAAAACATCACAACTTGCTGAAAAGTGCAGATAGTCTGTGAGTGACAATTTAATTTGAGGAGAGGCTTCACAAAAAATGTCTTCCTTCAGAATAAGAAAAAGAAGGTTCTTCAAGTTGGTTTCAGCTCTGGCAATGCTAGCTGTGATGGAAGAATATTTCAGTCTTAAATAATGGAGATATTTTTTTTGTGCCATGAAAGGAATATGCAGCTTTCTGATACCTTAAATTAGCTTTTTATACCAAGATGTAGAGTCTCTAGCCTATACTGGTGAGCCACTGCTGGATTAATTGGAGACCTATAATTACAGCAGCAATCTGAACGTTGGTGGCTTGTCATCGGTAAATCTCCCAACACAAAGAATCAAGCCCAGCTCGTTCTGTGACACAGCCTAAAGAAATGTTCCCCAGGCACACAGCATCAGGGCCACAGCTGGGAATTTCCTCCAGCTAAACACTTGCTTTCAGGTAAAAGTGCTCAATAGCTGAAAAGTCATAAATGGGCATATCAGGATGGACATGAAGCTGCATGTCTAGCTGAGGATAACTGGGATGAAAGGTCCTACTCAGGTGGCTGAAAAGGTTAGAGTAAGTCATAAACCAATTTCCTAGAACATCCATCTCAGCCATTCAGCTCCAGGTTCCTGCTTGCAGACCACAACAAAGCACATGGCAGCGCCATGCTGGCACTCCTCCAGGGCTGAGGACAGGGAAGAACTGTTTCCCTAGGGAAACCAGAGCAACAAGGAAACAGTGGAGAATTCCCCTTGCTCTGGCACCAAGGCCACTTCCTCCAACGTTGCTTTTCTTGCTGTGTCATGGTGACAAGACAGAGATGCTCCTTCTGCAGCTTGGGGGCTGAGGATGGAATGAACTTTGCAAGATAACGGTGTTTCCTCACCTGCCTTAGCTTCTCCTGTGACATAAGGGAGTTCAGATCCCACCTTGGATAGACAAAACCAGGCAGCATCGTTGGGTGGTGCCTCACTTGCTGCCAGGCAGCATGCAGAGCCATGATTGAAGGCACAAAGCTCCATCTGAGCACACCAAAGAGAAGAAATTCACCACCGCTGCTACCTTCACAACTGAATAGTGTTATCTGTCTCTTAGGCCTTGCTCATGCTGCCACCATAATATCTGAGTGCTTCCCAGACTAGTAAACTGCCATAGTGAGGTCCCTACTTGACCTCATGGAGTCTTCTGCTCTCCTCCCTGCTCAGGTGTCGGGGAGCACCACCTGGGGTAGGTTTGTGTTGTGTTTTTTTCTGCCCAGAGGGAGGCATGTATGGGGAAAGACTGCACCCATCTCTAACGCCATGGTGGTTCTGGTGAAAAGGCTTTGGCTGGACGGTGGATCTCTGCTGGTCGCTTGCTTCTTTGCAGGATGTTTAATTTCACCCTTGGTACGCAGCTTTGAACAGGCTACTTGTGTCATTCTCACCTCTAGCAGGGATCTGTTCCAGGCTCAGGATGCAGTGGAAGTCATGAACTGGTGCCTTTTAAGGGGTTAAGCATAGGTGTGGTGATGGGTGTCTCCACATTGTTTAAAATGAAGGCTGTGGTTTTCTTCTCTTCTAGAGTCTCCCAGGGCTCTCTTTATTTCTTCGGGCTCCGTCATGTCGTGTTTCACACAGCTGTGGCACTCCAACACACCAGCCTCTCCCACCAGCCCAGTCCCTGCATCTCCAAGTGAAATCCCCATCCCCATCAGCCCCATTGTTGTCACCTCCCCAGGAGATGGCAAGAGGAAGGCGAGGTCCCCAACTGACAAGCCAGGCTCTCCGAACCCAACCTCTCCAAAGCCAACCTCCCCTGTTGAGTGTTCCATTTGCTTCAACACTTATGACAACACCTTCAAGACACCCAAACTGCTCCAGTGCTCCCACGTTTTCTGCCTGGAGTGTGTGGCCCGCTTGAGCACGGGGCTGCCCCCAAACCAACCAGAGGACCAGCTCCCCTGCCCCTTCTGCAGGCAGCTGACCAGCATCCCTCTGGAAGGTGCCCCAGCACTCCAGACCAGCAAGGAACTCCTCGCCACGCTGCCTCCTGAACTCCAGCAGGAGAAGGTGCTCTGGATGGAAGGGACCAAGCTGTGCTGCCGTCAGTCATCTGATGACCCTGAGAATCCAGACTCCTGTATCTCCATTGATGTTGCCATGAGCAAACCAGAAAGCCCAGAGGCCCCTCCAACGGGGTTAGCTGGGAGGTTGTCCCGCTGTGACATGTGTGATGACTGGAAACGCATAGTCCTCCTCTCAGCCTTGATCATCATCCTGTTCTGCATCATTCTGTGGCCAGTCCAGTGTGCTCTGAAGACAGGGAACCTCCGCTGCTTCACAAGGACTGTTGCGATCAGCAGGCCAGAGTATCTTCCCCCTAAACACACCACGACGGCAGCGCCCGTGACACAATTCCCTTTCCAGTAGCAGCGGGGCAGCCCCTCGCTCCCGGCTGGTGGGGCTGTTGGCTCCTTCTCCGTGGCACATCAGGGAGGCAGGATGAGGACCCGCTGCCCTGATGGCATTCCTTGGTTTGCTGGCAGACCCCATGGCCCACTGCCCACGCTTGGTCCATTCCTGGACTTGAAGATATGCATCCATCTCCAGGAGATCTGCTGAAATACTTGTCTGCCAAGCTGCCTCCAGCTCAGGAAGGCTCTAAGGAGCTGCCTCAGCATCCTGCTGCCAAACTCTCCATGGAAACCAGAGCCTTGAAAGCTTCAACCTTGAAAGACAGACAGGTTTCAAGGACTGCTTGCCTCGAGTGGCACACAGCCGTGTGCCGGCTTGGCTGGATACCAGGTGACAGTGGGTGTTGTTTCTCTCACTCCCTCAGGGAATAAAGGGCTATTTTTGCAAACTGAAGGATCTACATGATTATTCCTAAGAGGAAGTGGGATTGGGAGGGTAAAGACATGTCAAAGTTGTATAAGCAGAGGAAAATTAACCTTGTTCCACACGCTTGAAACATTCCCCTTGTGTTAGTCGACGTTGGCGGTGTAAATGCTGCCTCCTGCTGGCAAAACGCGGATCTACCACTGCTGCCCACCCTGAGTCACATCACCGTCCTGAGCAGCTTTTGAACAGAACAGAATCATAGAATCAGTGTGGCTGGAAAACATCTTTAAGATCATCGAGTCCAAACATAAACCTAACATTGCCAAGTCCAGCTCTAAAACCCATCCCTAAGTGCAACATCCACACATCTTTTAAATACCTCCAGGGATGGTGACTCCACCACATCCCTGGGCAGCCTGTAGCTATTCTACTCCTTTTTTCCCCCCAAGAAGATGTTTAAAAATCACTCATCCCTACCTGGAAAGTGATTTTGAAGGCAGGAATTGAGCTCTGTTAGGCACATGAGACAACAGAATAACTCTGCTCCTTAAGTTACCTCATCAGGGAACTTCATTCACACTTCTCACTGTTGAGAAAAAGAAACAAGTTCCATCCTTTGACAGCTTTACCCTCCTCATCTTAAAATGTGTCAGTATTAAGACACAGGCCAGTTGCTTACACTTTACTTTTATTTAATGCAGTGATCTTCTGACAGTGATTACTAAAAGCCTTCGTGATGAAGGTGGCTTACAATTCAATGTTTTCTACTCAAGCACATGGATGTAAGACAGTATTGTATGCAAGTACCATACGTGTATGTATTAAATTATGTTTTATACAACACAAGGTGTCAAGTTGTAGCAATTACTCCACATTTCCCTTCTTGCTTGCAGTTGGAGGTGCTCACTTAGCAGTCCTGAGTCCAGCTACATGCCCAGCTCATGGGAGCTACACATCAGGTGGCACATCTGTCCTCTGGCCCGTGCATCAGCTGTCCCAGCATTGTACCACCCTGCACACGTGGACAGCTTTATCCTGTAAATTCATCTAGGTGGTGTTGTTCCCTCTGTGTTTACCTGATTTGACCTAACAAATGAGAAGCTGCAAAGACAACTTGCCTTTTGCTTCTTCCCAGCTGGATGAAAGACACTTCCAGCCTCCCTTTCCAGAAACTTTAATTTGAAATAGAAAAGGCTGAGGCAACAGCAGAAGTAACTCAAGGCTGTTGCTATGCAAAGCTTCTGTGGAAAGCTGCCTCATGTGCTGTATCTCCCTTTTTCATTCAGCTACCAGCTGGGATTATCTGTGCCAGGCAGATGTTCTGCAGAAACTACTCCAGGCACTGCAACAGCTTCTGCCAAAGTCATTGGGCTCAACAGGGATTGTCACTTGTGTCATCCTGTCTGTTCCCCCATGCTTGCTACTAAAGGATATCCTCACAGCACCAACTTCAGCGTGTTCTTGCAAGATTTAAGGCAGAGGAGGCACTTCCATTCACCCAAGGTGCATCTGGGACAAAGCCCAACAAATAGACACTAGTGGAGATGAAGTGCTTTGTCATTACATCTTTGTCACCATTCTACTCCCACTGATACGACCTAAGGGCAGGGGAGAGGGAAACATCTTCAGCCTCATAAAAACCCTATTGTTATGGTGGCAAATGGACCACAGAGATATTCTCACAGTTCCAACTGTTCCTGGGAGCCTGTCACAGCATCCTTGTGGGGTTGTCCCTTTGCACTCCCCCTTCTCACCATGTACTTGGAAACAAAGGTTGAAAGTTTAGCTAGGAAGTAGGAAAACTCAAACCAAGTGAAAACAGGGCCCTGAACAGTAGCATTTGGTGGTGGGAGACACTAGGATGCCCTGTTACCCACACCAACTGTCAGTTGTCACTTTCCCAAAAAGCAAACTAATTAAAAAAAAAGAATATTAAAAAAAAAGAAGCCTTGAGAATATTCAACATTTATTAAAAGTGCAATAAAAATAAACAGTTCTCCTGTCCCTGAGACAAGGGATCAGAAAGACCAGCCAGGAAATATAGCCAAGGTAGGTCATTGTGCTTTTGTTCAAGCCCTTCTGCTCCACACTTGGAGCTGGCACTCCAGGCACTAACACCCCAACCATGCAGCACGTCCATCCTGCGCCAGAGACCTAGGAGGACATCAACCTCAGCCCCAGGCATGCTCTGGAGGTTCAGGCACTGGCACTTAGACCCAAGGCTCCCCACAGAGCACACCTCCAGATGCTGATGGATCCAGCAGGAAGGGGTTCTTTGGCAGGACTGTAAGGCTGGAACAGCAGGAAGCACTGGCAGTCACAAATCAAGGATTATCAACAGAGCTGGAATATTCCACTCAGTGACACACTCATCTTCATGGCACTGGCCAGGTCAGAAACACTCCTACAACACCCCTACTCAGCAGACACAACACTTGCCTCGTCATTTAGTTGCAAGGGGTAGGAAAAAATAAAGAGGTCATGCAGCAAGGTAACGGCAGAGCTGCATCAAGCTTAGAGGGGCCCAGCTCAGATAAAGATCTGAGGCTGTTCCTTGCTCAGGGTGGCTAAAAACAATCTTCCTTACTCTTCAGCACCCAGCAGTAGTGAGGTGGGATTTCATTTAGCTCACCATTCAGACCCACACAGTCAAAGATGAAGATGCTCACCTCCATCCCTCAAAGCTGCTGTGAAATCCAGGTGCAGAGCAGCTATCGGGCTCCCAGGCACACACACACACACACACAGGGACTGCTCAGTGTGCTTTGGCAGGGTTGCATAGAAACCTAGAGCTGCTACAGCCAAAAGGAAGCGTGAGAAGAAGAATCTAGAGGTGCAAATACCTGGGTCCAGGCAGTGCTCTCTATTTCTCACCCTCACAGGCAGCAAAGTTACTCAAGGATTTAGTCTAAGAACCCTTCTAGCTTCGAAATGATTGACCTAATGAAAACATTGAAGTGTACTAACATTTTACTAACATCCTAAGTGGGCAACACCCTGGGAAAGCTCCTAAACAAAAAGTCATCTCTGTTCCTTTTAACAATTTGTATGTAAAAAATAAGAATCTTACATTTAAAAAAAAATAATAATAATTAAAATTAAAACTGAGCCTTGACGCCTTAATGAAAGTCCAGAGGCACTTGCACATAAATATCAACTGACTGATAGGAGGGAGAATGGGAGAAGATCCTTCTCATCAATAAGTTAGGTCAAGGCATGTTCTAAGGCGCAGGCTCTGCTTGCTTCTTCCAGGCAGCTTCTGACTTCCTCGCTGAACCCAAAGTGCTCGGGGAAAGCAGGACGGGCAAAAAAACATTGTCCGTGGTCGCAGAACTTGGAAGGGGTGGACGTAAACACTGCAAATCCTGTGTGCCAAAACAAGAACAAGAAGGGTGGCATGGTTTAGATCTGGGAGGAAAATGCATTGATGAGGTTAGAGAGCTGAGACTCCCAGCATACAAAGTCTCTCCTAGGTTTGCACGCATAGCACACTCTTGCTCTCCAAGTCTGGCAGCTTCCTGACACAACAGCCCAAACAGCAGCTCTCCCCCCGCGCTGGTAACGCCTTGTCAACGCATTTTCCTGTTGAGATCTCATTACCCCATTTCCCCCCTCCCATTCTCCCATCAGCAGCTGGTCACAGCCACATCTTTAGGCTCCATCAAAGCAGAGCTGCCTTCCCCGAGGCAGGCAAAGCCACAGGGACCTGCACAAGCTGAGCTGAAGAGGAGCTGGGTCAAATGCCACGTAAACAGACAGTGGTGACACCCTCAGCTCCTCCAGGGAAGCATTCCTACCTGTACAGCCTCCGTACAGCTCACCTCCGGCTCCTCTATCGCCCCGTGTTACTCATCCCCGAAACCTTTGGGCTTTTGATGTTAAGGTTCTCATAGACGGAAGCTGATTCATCATCAACCCTGTCAAGAAACAAAGCCTTGTTATGAGCAGCCTCACTGCTCTGGATCTTTTCCCAGAGGCAGGTGGCCAGTGGGAAGCAGGTAATGGCCCAGCCAAGCTCCCTTTTTCCCTCCCCAGCCTCATAGTCAGGATGCCATCAGGTTACTCGCTGTTTTCTCTCCCTCTGGCTGGGCCAACCCTCCTAGGGTCAAACACAGCTTGTAGATGGAGCCTTGAATCTTCCTCCACATGTCAGCCTTTCACAGATGCAAAGCTTCTGCAGGATCAGCAGATACAGTCCCTGGTATTTCCTACTCTTACTTTCTCTACAGACCAAATTTATCTGGATTTTCCAAAAATCTAATGGAAAGGGTTCCCAAATCTAAGGGCTGCTCCAAAGGTCAGATCATAGAACCATTAAGGTTGGAAAAGACCTCTAAGATGACCAAGTCCAGCTCTAAAGCAGGTTTGAAACCCCAAGCTGAACTCATGGGAGCTCTCTGGAGCTGACAGTCCCAGCCATGAAGAGCTCACCTTGCATGGCCCAGTCCCACACAGTCCTCCCTGCCCTCATTTATCCAGAGCTGCACCTTCAAAGCTGGGCTTTTAAAAAAGGATGCAAACATTTCCAGAGTCCAGCAGGCAAGATCCCAATCTGGCCAGTCCAGCAGGAGCTGGAAGGTTCCTGATGCCAGTGAAGGATCCAGATTGAGCTTTAGCATTGCATGAAAGCAAGGTCACTAATACACTGCTGCTGCTTGCCCAGCTCTGGCTCTTCCCACAGAGCTGGAGTAGCCACCAGCACTCCAGCAGTGGCCAAACACCCAGAGTTGAATGTGTGACATCTCCTTTTGCTCTCTTCAGCTGGATTTTTCATTCTGCATGAGCCCACCAACAGCATTTCTGCCTCCACTTTAGCAGCCCCTCCTCTGCTCCTGCCTAGCCACCTCTTCTTTCAAAACCCATCCAGCAATTCAAGGTGCCCCAAAGCTCTGACATTATATAACTGACATATGTCCCCACCCACTCACCTTCAACTTATAACCCCCTCTCCACCACTCACTGCCATCCCATTACTTGGAGCAAGAGGGAAAAGTATAATTTGGGGTATTTTATCTCTGCTTATGTAAGGAACTCGTGCTACTTATCCACCTCTCTCTGCTCTCTTCTCGTCTTCCTTCAGATCTTGCTGTAAAACTCCCTCCTTGGCAGCAGCATGGTTTTATTCTCCAGCAGGGATTCTCCAGAGACATCTCCCAGAGCCCAGGATCTGGGGCACTACTCACTAAAGCCTGAGATCTATTGTCTCCTCTCCTTTCCAAAGCAGCTGCCCACACAAGCAAGGTGTGCAGCTCCCACCACTGTGGACAGCCTGGTGGGATCTCCAGTTTATTTTTAGCCATTTCCACAGGACAGCCAGCAAACAGTCAGGGTTCAGGTACAGGAGAGGCAGCTGGCAAAGGATAAACACTGGGGTCTTTGCTCAAGCTGTTCCCTCTACTGCTGCAGAAGTTCTTGGCCCTGGCAAAGAGACATTGAGCTTACACAGCCTGGGCACGGGGTGAAGGGGGCTGCCCTTTGGCTCTGCCTTTGTCCATAGGAGAGTAGCCAATATTCAAGTAGTCTCGCTCCTTCCTCTTGTTCCTCTGAAAGAGAAAGCAAAGAATGGAGAATAAAACTCCACTCAGAGAAGAAAGCCATACAAGATCCTCCATGCCAGCAGGGGAGCAGTGGGTTTGGGTTTATTTCCATGTGTTCAGGGCAATATTTAAATCATAGAGTAGAATCATAGAATCGTTTTGGTGGGAAAAGAGCTTCCAGATCACTGAATCCAACCAAAAACCTAACGTTGCCAAGTCCACCACTAAACCATATCCTTAAACAGGACACGAGTTCCAGGGAGAAGGTGGGAGGGGAAGCGGTGTTTGGTGCAGGTCAAGTTCTGCTCTTGTTTTTCCAACCAAGCTGAATGGGACTCACCTGCTCTTCCTCCAACCTCTTCTGCTCAGCCTCGATGTACTGCTGAACAGCCATGTACACAAACTTGTACTGGGCCTCTGTCTGCACCATGCCCGAGCGCTGCCTGCGGACCATCTGGATCGTTTTGGGGATGTCAATGTCACAGTCCAAACCTGACCAAGAGCAAGAAGGTGAGGTTTAGGGAATGGGAATTAGCTTGAAAGATTATTTTCTTATGGCAACTTTGAAAGCTTTCAGTATTTTGCTGAAACCAGTGTCAGTGAAGCCCTGGAGTATCGTGGAAGGATTTGGTGCCCCTCTGTAGACAGGAGATTTTAAATTTTAATTTATTTTTTTAAATTCCCTACCAAAGCACATCAGACTGAGAATGGCTGAGGAAGGGCTGACTTGCTTGGAGCAAGGGATGGGAAATTAGGTCTCTTCTGGGGCAACTTTCTGCAGATCCAGACTTGCCACCCTTGCATGGTTCATGAAATAGATACAACCATTGCTGAAGAGGGTCCACCTCCCTCAAGGCTCCCAGACCAGAGATACCACAGATTTCCATAACAGCTCCAGAATTTCAGGTAAGGGTGACAGCCCTTCTACACACAAGACCTTGGGGGAATAATTTCTAAGAGGGCTACTGGAGTTACACCCTTACTGGACCTGTTTACCCCTGTCCCACCCTCAATAAAAGAAAGTTGTCCAGGAGACCTTGAAATCCTGGCCTCACTGATGCCAACGAGAAGATGTCCTGTGTGGTGTTGCTGAAAGCATCTCCCTTACCAGAGGGCTGTCCACGTGCACACCCATTTGGGGAGGCTTCACATTTCATGATGAAATAAAAGCTCCATTTCTTGGCCAACAGAGAAACGGGCAACTGGGCACTGTACAAAACCCCTTCTCACCCCGCATCAGGCTAAGCCTGTGCCCATGGTTTCCCTGACAAATCAAACCCACTGCTTGGAGATCATGTACACAAGAGCAGGGTTACCCCATAACTGGTCAGAGCAAGGCAAACAGTGAAAGGCACGAGACAGACAGGAAGGCATACCTTGCCTGTGAATAATGTCCACCAGAATATCTATCACTATGATGGTGCCTGTGCGTCCTATTCCAGCACTGGAAAGAGAAAATAGAAGAGACATTGCAGGAGGAAATGTTCCTCAGAGTGAGTCAGCTCAGCTCCAACACTCATCTGCACCTCTGCTCCATCCTGGGCAGATTTTGGAATGGCTGCTAGAAGATAAACCCAGCCAAATGCTGACCCTGAGGAGATCAGAGCTACCACCTCCAGATCAGCTTCTTCATCCCTGTGAGGCTCTGGAGAAGAGCTGTACTTGCCCATGTGTATATTTATACCCCAGTTTCCCATCACCAGCTCACAGGATGACCCAGCTGCAGGTGTAATGAGAAAGAAGACACACACATTTGTACTCCTCGCCCCTGCTGACAGCCCCCTGGTTGGTACCTGCAGTGCACTATGATGGGCCCCGTGTCTGGAATGCTTCGCTGTGCCCGATTCACTTGGTCCAGAAAGCTCAGAACCCCTCCTGGTTCATTGGGCACCCCGTGGTCCGGCCAGCTAAAATACTGATAATGCTTCACCAGTCTTGGACACTCATCCTGTAGGAGCAGAAACCCACCACCACATCAGAAACTCCTCCTACTGGGAGGCTTCACTTTCTTTCTATCAAATCTGGAGCAAAGTGGCCCAAAACTTAAGCAGTGGGACCATTAAGTAAATAAACAGAGAAGCCACAGCTCCCTCCCTAGGGGTTCCAGCAGCAGCCCCTTCCCAACACGGTGGGCAGAGCAGCAGAGGACTCACCCTGTCTGTCCGCAGGATCTCCAGCTCCCGCAGGTAGTAGCCCTGGGCCTCGCGCTCGCTGACGTTTCGCACACAGATGCACCCGTACTCCTTGGTGCAGCTCTTGTCTGGCCAGTAACGGAAACACTTGTTCTGCAGGAACACCAGAGAGCTGCTCCTTAGCCAAAACTGGAGGATGAACTCCTGAGATCCTTGCTGAGGGATGCTGCTGTGTTCAAAGGGTGTGCAGCCCCAGAGTAGAAGTTTAAAGGAGAGCCTTTAGGAGGTTTAAATGAGTCCTCTCCTCCAGCCCATCCTCTCTTTGCTATAGTGACTTTGCCAACCCAAAAGAAGGCTTGTGAGCAGAGCTATCTTATAGAATCATTGAACAGAAACATCAAGTGTTGTGAGGTGGAAGGGACCCAGAAGGATGATGAAGTCCAACTCCTGTCCCTGCACAGGACAATCCCAACGTTCACACCATGGCCCTGAGGGCCTTGGCCAAATGCTGCTGGAATCTTGTCAGCCTTGGGGCCATGAGCACCTCCCTGGGGAGCCTGTGCCAGTGCTCCACCACCCTCTGCCTCAAGAACCTTTTCCTCATGGCCAACCTCCCCCTCCCCTGCCACATCTTCCTGCCCTGTCCTCTGCTCCTGGCGTTGGTGGCCAGAGAGAAGAGCTCAGCGCCTGCCCCTCCTCTTCCCCTTGGGAGGAAGTTCTAGATCATGATGAGATCTGCTCAGGATTAATTAATTCCTGGTTCTGCTTCACATTTTAACACAAGCTCCTAATAACTACCCAGCTTGGTGCACACAGGAGCTGCTGCATCAACCTCTCAGTTTTGAAGGCCTGGCTTTAGCACTAGTTCTCGTGTCCAACCAAAGAGGCTGGCACAAGAAGCAGGTAACATTCAAGCTCAAGGACAGTGCCCCAAAAGTGCTCACCCTGCCCCGCTCCACCTCCTTGGTTGTCATGACAATGACGTGGCTGTTCTCCTGATACACCATGGCCCAGAAGTCATTTACTGTTGTCTGCAGGCAGCCCTGGGTGGCTATATAGATTTTGCAGTGCTCTGAGTTCCTTCCATCTTCAGGGATGCTCTGAGGAGCAAAGGAGAGGGGAGGAAAAAAAAAGCCAACGATGCTGGAGTGAGGAATTGAGAATTGCTTTAGTGCATCTGGAGCAGCAAAGTCAGCACACCTTGCCATGTGGGATTTCTGAGCTGCCTGATTTTCCTTCTACTCATCAGACCCGTGGACATGAACTGCTCTCATCACAAACATCAACAGAGCCACCAGCAAAATGGTCTGCTGGCCTCCAGGGACCTTTGTACTGCTGCAATGCACTTTACTGAGCATCAGGCTCTTGCCAGCAAGGCAGCTAAAGAAGTTGCAGATGGATGTGGCTGGAATGAAGCCACCTTGAAGGTTTCTCAAAGGCTGGTGCTTAAGTGCCAGAGCAGCAGGGCTGGAAATACAGCTTCAAGCAGCTCTTTGCTTCCAGATAACAATTATAACTTGACCTCAGAGATAATGGCCAACGATAGAGAGTCTGAATCAGTCCCCTAGGACCTCCTGAACAGGTAAGGAAAGGAAGGAGTTGAGATAGGCTCTTAGATAGGGGCAAACAGGACATGGAAGAATAGTGAGATCCCTTGGGATACAGTAGAAACATCCAGTGTTTGGCCTGGACCCAGTGAAAGATATTGGTCCTGACAGGCCACTCCCTCCACACTTACACCATTACTGCAGTTACCCACCAGAACCATAGAATCACAGTGGTTGGAAAAGACCTTTAAGATCATCTAGTCCAACCACTAACCCATCACTACCAATCTATCTCTAAACCATGTCCCTGAGCACCTCATCTACCCATCTTTTAAATCCCACCAGGGAAGGTGACTCCACCACCTCCCTGGGCAGCCTGTTCCAATGTTTGACCACCCTTTTGGTGAAGAAAAAAACATAGCACTGGGCTGAAGACCACTCCCACATGGTGTCTTCCCTTTCCCAAGTACCTTGATATAGTTGGCATTGATGTAGTCCGACCCAGGCATGCTCTCGTCTACGTCTCGGAGTGCCACTCGCGTGGTATCAACTGAAGGAGAAGAGAGTCCAGAATGAACACAGGAGCAGGGATGGGCTTTGCTGCAGGGCAGCTCCAGCAAGGGCTCCCACAAGGTTCTTACTATGAAGCCACATGGGTAACTACTGCAGAAGAGGGTGTAAAATGCTCTCCTAATGACAGCAGAAGTCCACACTGCCTGTCCCCTGTCCCACAGCTACGTTGTCAGTCTAATAACTTGGGTGGATATTAGTGGCACAGAGTGTTCCAGGCTGACCTGAGCTTTCCAGTATCTCCTCTGGAGGCTCTAGCTCTGGCTCCTTCTGACTTTTGAACTACACTTGAGACCTGAAGCACATTTGGACTCACAGCATAGAGGAGAACAATTTACCAGCTGATTCCCATCAAAGCAAAAGGGAAGGACCAGGTTAGAAAGGGGATGGAGAAAGCCATGAATGAACTGGACCAGTCCACTTGGACAGTGCACACCTCCTTCCAACTGAGCTATGATCAGAAAGCTCTGCAGGGTTAACCAGACCCAGAGAAGCTGTTAGATATTGTAGTGAAAAAAAACCCAAACCAGTATTTGGTGTCTCCTTACAGGGAAGGATGTTCTTGTAGCGATTCTTAGCCTTATTCTCTGGTCGTTGTCCCTCCTTCCTGGGGTAGAGGAGCTTGCACTCTTGCTGCTGCAGCATCTGTGGAGGAGAGTACACAAGAATAAAACTGTTCTGGGCAGATAAGGAGAGGCAGAGGCAGAGGAAGGGCTCTTTTGACAAGCCACTTGGCTTCTTAATGCTGAGAAGAGCAGAGGGAGTGCCAGCAGGAAGGGAAAGGGAGCCAAGAAGCAGCTTGATGAGAGAGTTAATGGGGGAGAAAGCACAAATCCCTTCAGGGAACAAAAGGTTCACAGGATGTTCTAGGAGGAGGAAGGAGAAACCACCTTGGGTATGAGAAAAAGCAAGGAAAAAAGGACCAGGAAGTAGCTCGGTTGAACACAGAGAACAGGGAAAGGAGCAACAGTGTTGAGAAGAGAGGTTCTCAGTGCTGGAAAACCATCACACTTGCATGCAAATAGGATATTCTACATCCATAGGCACAAGTGGGACAGAGCAGAGGAGCATCCTGTACCTCAAACTCTTCCCAGAACCCTTGCTTGGCCTTCTCACTGTGATCTGCCATTTTGTTCAGCTCCTTCACCCTGTTTTCAATGTTAGCTGCGTTGATGCGCGTGGCGTTGAACGGCTGGAGGACAGATGGAGACAGAACAGAAATCACTTCCAATAACAGAAAGGCAGAGAATAATTTCCCCTTGAATAGACACTTCCTGAATCTCTGATCCCTGGGGGCATTGGCAGGAGTTGGGTCCATTCCTGAGGTCAGGGAGCTCTCTGTCAAGAGTGAGCCTGGACAAACATGACAAGTAGCTGGCGGGATGTTCTGGGGACAAGGAGTTTCCAAAGAGCAGGGGCAGATCTGTGCACTCCCCCAGGAGGTTATGCAAGCCCAAAGCCAACAGACATGTGCTAGAACAGCTATTACCTGCTTCAGATGAACCACAGCTCCAGATTTCTCCACCATGGGGTTTTTCTTATAGTGTTCCACCAGGTCTGTGAGCGTGTCAAACCTTTCTCCTCCTCCCACATCGTACTTCCCATCTGGCTGCAGGAGAGAATAACAAAACCCCAGTGAGACTCGAAGGCATGGCTCAGGGGAGACCTTCTGGCTCTCTCCAGCTCCCTGAAAGGAGGGTGGAGAGAGGTGGGGGTGGGTCTGTCCAACCAAGGACCAAGGGACAGGACAAGAGGAAATGGCCTCAAGTTGCACCAAGGGCAATTGAGGTTGGATGTGAGGAAGAATTTCTTTGCTGAAAGGGTTCTGAGGCATTGGAAGGGGTTGCCCAGGGCAGTGGTGGAGCCCCCATCCCTGGAGGGATTGAAGAGTCATGTAGACACAGTGCTGAGGGACACGGGTTAGTGGGGGACTTGTCAGTGTTGGGTTCATGGTTGGACTTGGTGATCTTCAAGGTCTTTTCTAATCTAGATAATTCTGTGATTTCCCACCTGGTAGTGGATCATCACGTGGGTTACATGTGGTTTCCGATCTCCAGTCTCCATCTTATCCTCATTTGTCAGCACCGACAACACAAAGTCTCCTGGTTTGCTCTGGCTCTCCCGCACCAGAAAACTACCTGGTTTCCCCTTCTCTGTCAGCAGCTTCTCTGCCTCCTTGCCAGTGAGATGCCCATGGTACCACCTGGGGAGCAGCAATGGACAGCAAGGTCAGCTCAGACACGTACAGAGCATTGCCTTTAGACAAAAGCCACGCTCACTGCTGGGGATGGTGCTCATGGAAAACCCATTCCTAGGCTCCTAATCTGCCTGCTCGACTCGCTGGCAGGACACCAGCTTGAGTTATTTTAGACACAGTCCCCAGTGACTCTCCTCCAACGCTTTGCAATGTCACATCAATACCTTAGCCCGAGGCTGGAAGTGTCAGGACTTGGCTCAATCCTCCAGGCAAATGTGAAATGGCATCAGTGTATTAAACTGCCACGTGACGTATGACAAGCGCCGTCATCTAGGGACAGGGCTCTGAGGAAGCTCTAAGAAACACGACTCTGGCAGTTCCTACTTGAAAGTGGCTCCATTTTCCTTTATTTTTTTTTAATATAGAATTAAAAGTAGAACACTTGGAGTCAACGGGTTGTAGTCAGACAGTATCAGACACAGAGCGTGGACAACACTGAGCAGGAACAAGGTGCTTTGACAAGGTTTGAGAAGGATTTTCAGAGGGGTCCTTACAGCTGCAGTTACCACTTCTCCCCTCCCATGTCCCAGAGCTCAGCTCAGGTCTGGCTGAGGGAGCACAGCAGCACCCTGCACGCTCACCTGGAGTGCCCAAACTGGGTCCTCTAGATACAAATAACCAGAGTGAAGCAAAAGTTTCTTTTTGCCCCTGAGTTTTCCATCCCCACACTCCATCAACACTCAGCAGTGGCTCTGGGCAGATGCCACAGGTCTCACTTTGAAGACATTGGCTTCTGGCCTGCCAGCCAAGCTGCCTGGAATTCAGGGAGGCTCAAAATAACCCTCCGAGGCGATGCAACGGCATCACGTCACGTCTCAGCAACTGCACCCCAGAGGATGGAGTTTATAGAACAGCAGTGGTGATGCTGGGCCTTTCGAGTGCCGACTCAGCAAAGGCAGCCATTTCAAGGCTGATTGATTGGGAACATCTCTAAAGAGCAAGATGCCTTTGTCCAGGCTTGAGAAGGCATCAGGATCACAGGGCTGGATGAGTTGTACCAGTGGAGAGGGGAGAACAACCCACCTCAGCGCCTGCTCATAGCACTGCTGCTACTCAAGCCCAGGTTTTGGAGGTTCTGCTTCCCTGACACACCCCACTATATTCTGACACCATCACCATTTCACATATTTAGAGGATTTGGACCCTTTTCCCTCATGCCACTACACGCGTGGTCTGCAGCAGAAATCTTTATGGAGCCTTCTTGCCAAGCCAGACTTTCCTTGGCTGGAGAAGAAGGGGAAACCCAGCTGAAGGGGGTTTCCATTTTTCCAGAGCTTCTGCTGTTGCGAGCGGCTGCCCGGCTGCTTTTCACACCGCGACGTGGAACGAGCAAAGAAACCTCCCTGGCAACAAGGGAGCAGATGAGCTGGAGGGACTTCCCAGCGCCTCAGCCCAGCCTGCTCTCGTGACAGGGTGGAAGGGAGCGTCTCTGCTCCATTTCAGGAACCAAGACTAGTCACAGCTTCACCTTACCCCGGCTGCTAAAGTTAAGAGTAATTCGGGGCTTGCTTTGGCATCACCAGCCACCTGGTGAGGTGTTCCCCTTTCCAACCCACCATGCCAGCTGCTGCATGTGACACTGGGGACACTGAGGGGGAGGAAAAGGAAAAAAAAAGGGGTCACTGGGGTGTTACAGAAGAAAAGAAGGTCACTAATCAGCTGGGGAAAACATCCTGAAGTAGCCTGAAGCAAGCTGCTTCTCACAGCCAGTCAGCCAGCCCCATCCCTGCGAGACAAAGGGGTGTTGCTGCTGGGATGAACAGTGGTTACGGAGCGAGATGGGATGGGGGAAGACTTTTTTGCAGGGTATTTCTATCCAACATTCTTCAGGCAGACAAGTCACCTGCAGGTCTTTTGTTTCTGGTAAAACCAAAGCTGGGTGCCTCCTTGGCTACACCCACAGGACTGTAGGTGTAGATAGACTTGTACTGGACGGGGCTCTAAGCAACCTGATCTGGTTGAAGATGGCCCTGCTCATTGCAGGAGGGTTGGACTAGATGGCCTTTAAAGGTCCCTTCTAACTCAAACCATGATTCTATGTTCTCAGTTGCCTCAAAGCTAGGGGAAGCTTATGAGCACCCACCAACACTGAGCAAGTAGCAGCTTCTGGTCCTCGCTTGTGTTACTGACCCAGCTCCTGGTCACATCTGCATGCAAAAGGTGGTCACAAAAGCTAAGTCACACCAAACACACCCTGCTTCAGGCTCCTTTCCAAACCCAGGCCCAATACAGTGGACCAGTCTGAACCAACTGGGAAGACAGTGTCACCATCACTGGGAGAAGCTCTTGGAGAACGTGGCTTACCTCTCCGAGGTGGGGTCCTGGCAGTTGAGAGGGTACTTCAGCTCGATGACATTGCTGTTCTTCTCCCTCAGCAGCCCTTGCTGCTCGGTGTAGTACTGCACCAGCTCAGCAAGGGTGGCAAACTTCTCCCCTCCATACAGGTCATAGTAATCCCCCGTGTTCTGGATCTTAATGTGTGTCACCTCATCGTTTCTCCTGGGGAAGGAAGCCAAACAAGACTGTAAGTGTGAGAGAATGGAAACCCAGCACTGGCCTTCAGAATCCAGATGCCTTCTGAATGCCACCCAGCCTCTGAGCTGCACCATGCACGCAGATGCTCATGCTGGCCACGCTTCTACAGGAGGGGAAGGGATGGATGTTCCTTGACCAAGGTTACTCAGCCAAGAACTGACTCTAAGCTCCCAACCTGTTCTGCTTCCCAGACCAACCTCACACAGAGGAGGTGAATGGTTCCCCCTCAGCCATCCCTACCACTTCCTACACTACTGACCCTCTCAGCTGGATAAAGCTCTGACCTCACTCTGGTTCACAGTAAAGAGTTTTCTATGCACAGGGCTACTCACTATCATCTCATTAGTTAAAAAACCCCAACCAAACAGGAAAAAAAATCACCCAAACCAACATATTGCCTGATATTTGCCAACCCTATACACTGTATTGAAAGGGTTAATGCTTCCCCCTCTCCAGTGGTGCCCTCCAGGCTCCAGGGAATATGGCTGGGTGCCTTTATCAGCCCCTTCCAAGAGCTCCATCAAGGCAGCAAAGCCCAGTCTCCTTCCTCAGAAGGCCACGCTGACCTCTGAGAGGCAGGTTAATTGCATTTGAAATGCACTTAGCAGCAGCCCCCTGAGCTGGGGAGACGTGGCTGGAAGCCCATCACTTGATGGACGAGCTGGGTCAGAGAGAGATTCGTAAATCTGGGCAAATTTCTTGTGCTTTATGGTGCTGAGCTGCTCCCAGCCTCTCTCCATTTGTTGCCAAAGCAACCGTGACAGGGAGATGCAGGAGACTCGAGGTGGCACAGGCAGCGCACGGGGTCAGACAGCAAAGCCATTTCACGGAGTGGGGAACCAGAAAAGCTACAGCAATCCATGCTTGAGGTTAAATGGAAGGAAGGGCTGGACCATGGCAGGGCTCTGGGGCTCTCAGTGGTGGTACTGTCCCCATTTCTGCTGTGTTTCTGCAGCAGGGTACAGCCCCTGTCACAATGCAGTGAGCAACCAGATATCTGGCTGCTATGGGATAGCTCCACAAAAGCAGCTCACAGAAATCTAGCCCCAGCTCCACAAAACCATCTCTTGTTTAGTTTTCCCAGGCTGTAGGTACTGTCTACCTCAGAGTCTGGACCTTACCTCTTCATTCAGAGATCTGGTCCTTAAATGCAAGCAGTGGCAAAAGGCTCTGTCCACCTTAGACCTCCTCCCTGGTATCTCCTCTTGAATACTACCTTGAACTATGCACTGCAAGGTCTAATGGAAGTCCACCTGGGAGGACCCTGCTGACTTTGCAATAACTCACTCTCACAAAAGGTCTGACAGCAGAGGACATCAAATTCCATGACCCTAGGGTCTCTGTATCTGCAGGACTGCGGGATGACCAATGAAGGGCACACAGAGCACTGTGAGAAGTACATCAGCCTCTCACAGTGATGGGATGGTCACTACCACCCCTGGGATGCACCCACGTTGCCCAGAGGCACGGCTGCTGTGGATTTTGCTATGACTTGGCATGTGAGGGGATTATCACGTCCACAAGGAGATTAAATGCTGACTGTCTAGAGCACACAGCAGCAGCTCGACAACAAGACAAGACCAGGAGGGAACTTGGCAATGAGATCTGTGTGCTGAGCCTTGAAGACCTGCCTTTATTAAAGGCATGACTTATGATTAGATGACAACACTCATAGCCACAACCAAGCCACAGTCACCCCACACCATGTGGTTCTCCCTAAAACACTGCCCTGAGATGGCCAGATTCCCATTTACTCTACCCCAGTTGCTAAAGAGGACTTTGTCAATGCAGAATCAGCAGTTCCAGTTGGTGCTCACACAGCCCTTGTTGGACACTTTCTCTGGCATTGAGGTGATTTTCCAGTCAGTGATAACCCAGTGGCAACAGTCACCTGAGACAGCACCCACAGTATCACCATCATCCCCCATTAACAGCAGAACAGAACCAGCAAAAGACTGGAAAATCAGGGCTGAGGTGTGAAAATCTGCACCTGGATCCTGAACACACCACACCTTGGTGGCAAAGTCATGGAGACAGAACCCAGCTGTAGCACGGGACACTGCTGAGTGGCACTCCAGGGTATTTAGGGAGACATGATTAACTCTTCCTGGCACATCTGGTGAGTGTCAGCTCTGCCCTGGCCTGCACACCAACTCCAGCTGTCCTCTGGGCAAAGACTTCAAAGTTTGGCAGCGGAGGGCATGAGCAGAACTCACTGGATGGAAATGAACACTGGCCATGACGTGCAGATCCCAGCCAGCGCTCCAGTGACAATGGTTCTTCTCCCAGAGGAGCTGGCACATGAAATGCTTTGGCCATTCATGCCAACAGCTGGACACCAAGAGCCTTTGTGCAGCAGGGCAGGCAGCAGACCAAGCTGTGTTTTTGCCACTTGGCCTGAGGCTCACAAGCTCCCTTCTCTCCACAGCTCCATCCCCACATCCCAGCCCCATTACAGACCTACAAAGGCTCAGTTCACAGACCCACCCCCAAGGCTTTTGAGCACTTCAGGGATAAAAAGCAGAGAGATAATCAGGGTCCTTTATCCCATGAGCCCTCAAGGTCATGCTAAACACAAAGGGCATTGATGGATCCCCATTTTCTTCTCTTAAAGCTTGCGTCACCTCCAAGCTGGGCAGCAGAACTGGACTGCACAGTAGCAGCATCCATTAAACTGCTGGCTGGTGAAATAAAGCACAAAGGAGATGCCCAAAGTACTCAGCTGCCCTGTGCTGGAGGGCATGGCTACTTCTGACCAACACAGAGCTCTTCTCCAGGGATGCAGCACTGTTTCATAGCAGATACCAGGTTTTTTTGGCATGTTCAGAGTCAGAGTTGCCTCCCCTCCAAGCTAAGCTTCTTTACACTCTCAGCACAACTCCTTAGCTAGATATCCAAGAAGGTTTCTTGATCCAAAATACTTCAACTTGTGAACACATGTCCACACTGCAGTGACCACCAGTGGAGATGCAGTCTGCTCTTCTTTGCAACAGAGCACAATCAATAAGAGGAGGACACCCCAAAAACCCCAAAAGACCCTTTTTTGTCACTGAAGGCAGAAGAGCCACTTTGAATATCAGAAATACATTTGCTTGTTGCATCCTCAAAAAGTCTTTTTTGGTCATGTGCTTTTCCTGCCTGCGTCAGACAGAGAAAGCCTAGAACTTCACAGCATGCATGTGTGACCCCTCTGAGGAGCTGCAAAAGCAACCCAGGAAACCTCAAAAGTCTCTCTATGGAAAAAAAAGACCCAAGAAGAATCTCCCACAGGGTTTAGAAACTTCACTGTTTGCTTTCAATTAAGTGATAGTTTGGGCTCTCAGAGGAAATTCACTCCCCACCAACACAACAGAACAGAACCAACTGACATTTGCATGTGATTTCAAATATACAACCAAGCAAATTCCAGAGATGGGGTATGGGGTTCCAATTCTCATACCTGATTCCTAGGAAGGAGCAATTCAGCTGATTGCTGAGCCCTACTGCTCACTGTAGGTGTTAGGAGCTCCAGAAGGTGCATAGAGGAGACCAAAGACACCCAAATCCTTGGTGAATGCACACATTGGCACTGTTTTTCTATGTTTTTTGCATTCCTGAAGGTGCTTCCTGCTCCAAAGAGACCCAACCTTTTGCCTTGGGAAGGGATGGGAAGCACAGACCATTTGCCAACTGGCTGTCCTCAAATTTATGAAGAGGTTTTTGGTTTTGTTTTGTTTTCCTATTATATCAAGACCAGGACAAACATCATCCATCCATTAACTGTATCATGTCTTCTCCAGGTGGTTACCTCTTAAGAGCTGAAAAAACAGCATCCTGGGAAGCCTTGTTGCTGTAATGGTAAAGGCTGAAAGAGTGCACAGAGGTAAGGAAAGAAAGAAATGGAAAGCAGCCACAGAGTTTCATGGAAACCTCCTCCTAACTTCTGCAATATTTGCTCCTAGCATCTCTTCAGGGACACTTGTCTGGACACACACCAGCACACTTGGCCACTTGGTGTGTGGTCTGGTCAGCCAAAACTCCATTGCCTGCCTTCTTTTCAGCCCACATCCTCTCTGTAATTAAAAGGAGCTGCATTTCCCCTCGCTGCCTTTCAAAAAACTCTTGGAGAAGCTGAAGGGGGAGGTTGAAAGAAGGAGGAAGAGGTTTTGATTGTTTTCCTAAAGGTACTTTCTCCTACTGACACCTCTATTTCAGGTATTTTTTCAAAGAGATCTGTGGTGTTTCCTTTGAAAAATCTTTTCTTTCTCAGAAAGAAAAAAAACAGATAGACCTGTCCAGTTCAGAGATAAAAAACCCCACAAAACCCCCACAAAAAAACCACCAACTTGGTCAGAACACAATTCTAGGTGAGAAGAATAACACACTATTCCATCTGTGTGTGTAATGTAACAGGGGAAGGGGCAAAACAGAAGAAGACAGTTGCCCAAGTTTGCAGCTTCCACAGCACACAAAGTTACTCCTTCTGTCCTCTGGTAGGTGTTGCAGCTCTAATTCCCACAAACATTTCCACATGTGTTTTGGGATCATCATCAGTAGGAAAAGAGCATATTGCTCAGATAAAGTACAAGCAAAACCAGTCTACCCAACCAGGAACCACGTCCAAGCAAGTTTTCCATACCATATAGGACAACCCTTGCCTCAAGTCATGGAATAAAGATGGAATGAGCCAGGAAGGAGCAAGAACTTGCAGGTAAAAGTACTCAATAAAATAATTTCCTTTATTGTCTTCAATTTGTGATGCCTCAAAGTTCAACACGTTGCCTCCCTGCTCGTGTGTCATGTTGAATGTGCTTTCCTGGAAACATGGTGTGTGTCAGAGCTTTGGTTTCCTCAGAACTGTGTGAGTTGGTCAGACTTTCCACTGAGTTACCATCTGCCAGTGGGTTGTGGTGGGATCCTTCAATACGATGATATTAAGGTGTGTGGCACTGCTCTGCTCTTAACTTGCATCTCATTGCTGCAGGGCACTGCTGATGCATTCAGGGCATTAATTGGCTCAATCTTCTCACCCAAACCCTGCTGTTATTAACCATTTACCACAGCACAAAGGGCTCCCTGCAGTAGGAAGTGGTCCAAACCCCCACTGATAATGACACTCCCTTTCTCCCCACTCCCTGCTTTCTGCCACAGAGAAAGCAGAGAGGGGTAAAGAAATAATAACAAGAATAAAACCAGTCTGGGACTCCACAGATGGCTGTAGATGTTCCAAGTTTCTATCCACTCAGTCTCAACACGTGCCAAAGAGGGGAGGCAGTGGATCAGCACAGAGGGAGGCAGTGGACCAGCCCAGGTGGAAGGCAACAAGCCACAGCAGCAGAAACACGCGTGGCCTTTGGCTGAGGCACATGGACAGAGCAAAGGGAAGAAAACAATGCAAACTGGTGGTCTGACTCCACAACTGGAGTGCAGTAACGTGGGTGTGGGAATGGGGTCTCCCAGTAAAGCCATTTACCCTGCTGTTTTGGTCAGACACTGGCCCAGGTTGCCCAGAGAAGCTGTGGCTGCTCCTCCCTGGAAGTGTTGAAGGCCAGGTTGGATGAGGCTTTGAGCAACCTGGTCTAGTGGAAGGTGTCCCTGTTGCTGGCAGGGGGGTTGGGACTGGATGAGCTTTAAGGTCCCTTCCCACCCAAACCAGTCTGGGATTCTGTGATAATTCTGCTGGGTACCTGTCCACATCAGGACACTGTTGCACAGCCACAACCTTGCATCCTCCCTGGCTGAGCAGGTGCTGTCAGTGCTTCACCTGGTGATCAGACAACACCCTGACTCATGAAAGTACCTGAGAAGAGACACTAAGCTGACATGAAGACAACTCCCCATTTTCCACCTATTCCCTCGCTGTCAGAGCTTGCTCACGGCAGCTCTCTGCAACTGAGTTCATTTTCCATTCTAATTAGAAGTACTTCCTGCCTCTCTCATTAACTCCCAGCCACTTCTGATCGTAAGATTATTGAGGAGTTAAGTGAAGTCAGATCCAAACTTTTCCTGTGCCTTGGCTGGGTGGGGAAAGTTGGATTTTTTTTTTCCCTTCTGCTGTGTTCCTCCACAGCGTGAGGAGCTGGGGTTGGTCAGAGCTGTCAGGAGGCAAAGGGTCAGGCTGCTGGGTTGTGTTCCCCAGCACAAAAGGAAGCATTTAAAAGTAAAAAATAAATAAAATAAGGCAGCTGCAAACCCTCCCTCTTGCCAAGCTAAGAAGTGACTGCACTTGGCAGAGGGAAGCGCAGGTTCAAGTCCAATGACAACTGCAAGGGAGAGGAAGAAATAAGACCAAGAAGGGTTTCATCTGAGCAGTCAAGGCAATAAGGAGAGGGTAAAGTCTCACTGGAGCCACTTGGCATCACCACATCTGACCTGCCAGCAGCTCTGGCAGAAGTTGGTTTGGGTTTAGAGATGCCCAAGGAGGGACCCAGGCTCAAACCACGCTGATGCTGCTCATGTCCTGCCTGGTGTCAGTGCCCTGCCAGGTGGAAATGCTCTGTCCATGCTGTCATTTGCACTAAGTTTCTCTAAACACATTGTTGGTCAAAGGATTTATAAACTTACTAAAGTTTCCTAAACAAAATGAGGTTTGTTTAAATTAAACAAAAGCCACAAAAAAAGAAGCCTGTGTTACAAGTGCCTGGAGAAACCTTTGCTGAGCTATTTCCCTGCAAGGCATCAGCTGGATGGTGCTCATGGAAGGTTCATGCCTTGAACCCACAACCTGCTCCTTTTATCTCAGGGATTCGTTGGGTCAACATAACTCTGCCTCAGAGAGGTCATGTCCATGCAGCACCTCTCCCCTTGCCCATAAATCAGAGCAGGGTGTGCTGGGGAGTTCACAACAGCCCCTTCCTCCATCCTCTGCTGCTGCCTGCTTACCTGACAGAGAGGGTGAAATCTCCAGGGTTACTCTTACTGGGTCGAGCCAGAAAGCTGCCATGGACACCCCTGGTCAGGAGAAGCTTCTCTGCCTCTATTCCACTGATGTTGGGATGAAACCACCTGCAAAGGGCAAAGATGACATGTGAAAGGATAATCAGCCTGAGCCTGCCCTGACTGCCTTCCAGGCACTGTATTTCCACCCATGAGATGGGCACACAGCCCCAGTCCTACCTAGCAGCACACCCACCTTCCACCCCACCACGGTGCAGCAACAGCTTTCAAAAACAAGGAAAAAAAAAAGAAAAAGAAAAAAAGAAAGAAAGAAAAATAAAGAAAATATCAAGGGCTTTAAACCCCTTGTTCTCCCCAGCAAGAACACAAGCCCCAAGTCTTTGGTCTCTGCCATTTCAAGTCTGCTATGAAGATATGAAGAGCAGATGCTCAGAGCTGGAGGGAAGAAAGGCTTTCCTTTGAGACTCTGAGAAGGAAAGGGATGCTCCAGCCTGCAACACGCTGTGCAGAGATGAGCCCTGACGCTATGAGAGGATTTACCCAGTGTCAGTGCAAACACAAGGGCAAGTGCATGTCCCAGGATCTCCCTCTTTGCCCACCCATGGAAGATAACTCTGCTCCAGCCCCAGCTAAGCCACCTTTGACTCTTCACCTCCAGCTGCTTTTTAACCACAACGAGTTGTAGCTCAAGCTGTGGTGCCACAGCCACCTTTCCCAAGAGCACAGAGGAAAAGGACCCTGACCACACAACTGCTGGGTCAAAAGCCAAGTTCTCTGCCCAGGACCAGCACAAAGCCATGGAAGCAGCATCAGAAGAAACATTGCTTTGCACACTGCTGGGAAACAACAGCTCAGTTGGTCTACGTGTGTACCAGGACACAGTAGGAAAGGGAAAGAGAGACAGCTCACCCGAAGTGGAAAGATGTTTCATCATCTTGTGTGCTCCTTTCATGTAATCTTTGTATTTTAAGTGTCATCAAACCATCTCCTGACCTCATTTCTGATGCTATCAGTCTTGATCAAATTTTCTTGATGGGATTACCAGAACCAGTGTTTCCCCACTAAGCACACAGACTAGACCAGTGACTTCTCATGCGGCGCCACTTTCATGGCTCAATTTTTCAGAAGCCACTGAAAATCCACTTTCTAAATGCCAGGCTCTTTTGAGTAATCTCCCAAGTCACACAAAGAGCACCCCAACCCCAGAGTCACTCGATTCTGAAAGTATTGCTCAGTTTTAGATCATGCTCCAGCAGATATTTCTGCATGGGACCACTGCCATATTTTTCATGAGCAAAGAGGAGAAGATGAGCCACAACTAACACTGTAGGATAAAAAAAAGTCAGTTTATTGAGTCTTTCTGAGCAGCACCCACTGCAAGAGAACAGGCTGCACACTCAAAACTCCCTTCAAGAGTGGAGGACGATGCAGTGAGAGCTCCTGCATGGGCGGGCAGGTCTGAACCAAGCGACTCAAAATGGCCAGATTCAGTTTTCCAAGCAAAGTGAAAGGGGGGTTCTCCAGAAGAGAATATCTGGAAACATTTAGTAAGCTGGTTTCTTGCATACAGATGTCTGTGGATCAGATTAGCTCACACACTGTCCCCCCCCAACCACACCACAAAAGGGTTTGTGAGTTTATCTTGATCATTGCAGAGAAATGTGTAATTTTGGGTCTCACCAAGTGCCTGCTCTAGGAGATACACCCAAAGGCTCAACCTACAAACATCAGCTCATGCACCCTCGTTACAGTGTGTTTGTCTCTGAGATACACATAGGAAAGGTCAAAAAATGTCACCATCTCCTCCCCAGTTTGGGATTTCCTCTGTCCCACCACAAGCCAAATAGTTTTGATTAAAGATCCTTGAGATCTGGAGGAGGGGAGGTCTATTAGGGAAGGGCCATGGAAACAGATGGTAAACAGGAATCCCAGCCTTTCCAAACCTTGTATTCCTGACATCACAAGAGTGACATCCTCTCATAAATCCACCATCCAGCACTGAACTGTGCTGCAAAATTGCTACTGGCAGAGGAATGAAGGTCTCTAATGGAGCTCCATGAAGCTCAGGGACAACACAACGCTGCCAAAGGCCACACATGAGGTTCCCACTGAATGCCTGATGGTGATAAAACCAGCACAGAACATCACAGGAAAAGCCTAAGGAGACAGCTCTGGTAGGGGAGTGGGATGAGAGCTCTTGTAGGTATGTATATTCAAATTCAAGCTCATCTCCTTTTGGGAATTCTGCTCCTGAAATTGAGCACTTGCTTCAAAAAAAACCCCAAACAAACAAACAAAAAAACCCCCAAAAAACCCAACAAATCAACAACAGAAAAAACCAAACACCAAAAAAACTCTCAAAAGAGGTTTTTCTGCCTGGACTGTGTGGGAATAGGCCAAACCCACGAGGTTTGTTGCCACGCACATCCTCAGCCCCTCGTGTAGCTCAGACCTACAAATGACTCAAACCCACCTCTCCCACTCCCAGGACTGACACACCTCTTGCCAGGTCCCACCTCGCTCCTTGTCCCTGTAAACAGCAGAATAAAAACCAACAGCAAAACCAGCCAGAACTAAACTTAAGGCTCTTCAGTTTGTGAAGGGTGGCCCATCCTCCTCACTCGATGCACACCAAGAACCTGCCTGCTCTAAAGCTCTCTGCTGCTTCATCTTAAGAGTGAAGACCCAACTGCCACTGCTTTTATCAATACAACTTGTTTTTCTCCTGACCTGGAGCAAGCTGTACTTGCAGAAAGCCATCTTGAGAGCTGTTTTTCATTATGGTTTTTACTGGAATACATTTGTTGGTAAGCAAAACCAAGCCACAACAGAGCAGAGAAGAAGAAAGCACCAACCCACACATCTCTCACTACATGGTGATAGCAAAACCTGTGAACAGCCTAGACAGCCCCACAGACTGCAAACTCCAGCTGTGCACCAGAGGAGCAAGTACCACCCTCTTGCAGATGAACCTGGGGCTTTGAGTCAGACCTTTGGGACTCACAGATTGTTTAGAGGAAGATGTGCAATATTCTGAGAAGGAAAATAAATTAAGAAGATCCAAACTAAACAGGGAGGAAAAAAACCCCAACCATTATTAATATCATGCTGTTGTTTCCACGTCAGCAAATGACAAACACCATTGAGCACCAGGTCCTTCAGGCAACCACTCAGTCTTAGTGCTAATTGTAGAACTGAGTCACCCCTAAAGAATTGCTTGAAGTAAGAGTGAGGATCTAACAACTTCTCATCTCTATCCCTACAAGTCAATACACACTGGTGACTTTGGGCAATGCTGCTTTCCTGCAGAGAAATGTGTTTCTTTTCCATTGTTCAATCCATCTAAAAATCAAACTTTCAGGAACCAAAGGCACCAAGCAAAGCTACACGAAGAAATTTATTAAAATAAATAGAGAAGATGGTGAGACTGGCACGTGACGTGGCCTCACAGAGAGACATTGCTTGGGCTGTGGGAGAAAAGGGGGCTACGATTTAATCAGAAGGGGAGCTGACCCCGCATGGTAGGAGAGGTCTCTGTGTAGGGCTTGGGCCAAGCTGACCAGTGCAGAACCAGAAAGGTCCAGGAGCCATGAGAACACCAGAAAGCCCATTGTGAGGAACCTGGTGTGCCCAAGGGTGCCGTGGGGGTGGCAGTCACTACCATGGTGTGCCCTCAACATCACTTTCCTTGGGGGGAACCCCTCAGGACATCAGCTTTAGCTCTGGACATCCCATGGATAAAAAGTACCATGCCTGAGATGATACAGCTGAAATGATTGAGAGGTCATTGGATGTGGCATTGGGGAAGCAGAGTGCCAGCATCCCGATCCACCAGCAGATAAACTCTTGGAAATGACTCATCTGAGGTGTGACACAGGGATACAGCTCCCAGCTGACATTTACGGGGCTGTGCTGGGGCTTGAGATCCTTTAACCTATAGGTAAACACTAAAGTTCCTAAGTGAGGTCCCAAAGGAGATGGAAGCAAGCTCTTCCAGATCACCACCTTTTCTTTTTCCCTCCTCTCACACAGCTCAAAGAAGGTCCAACATCCATCTCACACAGAAGAGAGAGCTGCCAAGGGAACACGCTGGCTGCTGAGACTCAAGAGACCAGAAGACACAGGATGTCTACCCCAGAATGCTGCACACATGAAAGCCAGAGCCACCACTGAAGACTTTAAAGCAATTGCCACAGGGCTGGGGAACAGCATGTGCCCAGGATTTCACTGAACTTATTTTGGGGTATCCTCAAAATGATGTTCACCCCCAAAGGAGAACCCCCATTGGGGTTTTTCCCAGATGTGCACGTCTTGCAGCCCCTCCAGTGCCTGGGTTTGAAGGCCAATTCAGCCCAACGTCAGCAAGAGAATTTGGAGCATTTGTAATGGTAAAACTTCTTTTTTTTATGAGGCTTGGAGAGGATCAAAGCAAATGTGGCTCAAGAGACAACGCCTACACACTTGGTGTGTGGTTAGCACTGCTTGGTTCAACACAAACTCCAACCCAGCAAGCTGAGGTGGTTCAAGAAACTGGAAAATGGAGAGGAAGGGACCAACTGCCACCAGACTTCCCTTCTGCTATGCTACAGCCTCTCAACACCAGCCAGGAGCAAGGGTCAGTGTGCACAGCAGATGCTGTCGACACTCAGCAGATGGACCCCCGGGTTCCTCAGCCAGAGTCACTGCAGCAAAAGGACAGCAGGATGTGGACCCTGCCCTTGGAGACAGCCAAGCAAATAAACAACTGAAGCTTCTTCCAGCAGAGAAACGAGGAGGCTGGTGTAAGAGAGCAGGCAGAACCTGGGGCAATGCAGTGCTCTGCAGGACACAGGTCTGCAGATAAGAAGAAATCTCCAGAGCTGCTTAAAGGATCCAGACACTCATCATCTATTGAAAGGGAATGTAAAACCTCATCAGTTTGTGTCTGCACACATGGAGATGCTCCTTACAGCAAAGGGTACATCTCATTTGAGCTCTCACAAAGTCGTTAGAGCCAAAGTGAAGCTGGGACAGTCACAGAAGCAATTCACTCTCTCAAGGTTATGAATCCTTAGAATGGGACTGGTAGGTGCAAACTTCTGGGCTGAGTGAATGCTGCTGTCCTGTTCCTGTGGGAGACCTCTGGCATGGAGGAGGAACACCCATGAACTGGGGTCCTGGCTTGGAGAACAGAGAGGCAGCTCTTTTTTTGAGGGAGATTTACTTAGACTGGGACTCGGACCCTGCTGTCTCTGGAAGAGCAAAGCTCCACACAGCAGGGTTTGCTCTCCACAGCTCCCCAGTGGTGGGGGAACATCACTCCCACACACTCAGCAAAGCTGCTTTGGCCTGCAGCAATGGAAACCTCAGCCTACATCTCTGCCTGGGAGATGATGACCTTCATGAAAGGCAAAGCTTTGGGCTGCAGCAATGGAAACCTCAGCCTACATCTCTGCCTGGGAGATGATGACCTGCACGGAAAGCAAAGCTCTGAGCTGCAGAGTACCTAACGCTCCTCTATGTCACATTCAAAGAGGGGTTTGAATTCACCACCCACGTCTTGGTTTGAAACTCAAATAGTAAAGAGGCAGCAATGGTTTCAGAAGAGCTTTTCCATAAGTGTCACATGCGAGGCAGGGCACTGGGCAGAGCGGTTTCAGTCACAGAAACTGGTTTTAGCTGGAGATTAGCAGTGGCCTCTGACTGCAGGGGTAAGATCAGCTTTATGACTTCCATTTAATTCCAATTTCAGCCCTGTCCTTGGAGGAAGGTGGCTGGACAGACCCACAGCTGCCATCCTGGAGGAGAGGGTGGCTTTTGCTGAAAAAGGAAGAGAAGAGAACACAAAGAAAGCCCAGAAACAGCAGGAAAAGCTCTCCAGGAGCTCTTTCCTGCAGGACTTACAAAAACAGGAGCAAGCAACACCTTCCTGGCAGGGAGCTGGTGCAGACAGCTTCCATTTACTGGCTCTGGAGCCTCAGCTGGCATTAATTGTTAATTAATATGAATTCACATCTGTCCTATCTCCCTGGCACACGCAAGACTCTGCACTCATCCACTGCCTATGATTCAGTCCCTTGATCTAAATTATTCTAGTCCATGCTTGCCATTGGCACATCTTCCTCTTTTCATGCCCTGTCCCATTCATTCACCTTCTGAGCCATCCACTCCATCTCCTCAGAGCAGCACCACGTTCATGATCTGTCACAGTCCCTTAGCAAAGGGTTTCAAGTTGGTTAGGAATGATTTTTGCCTAAGAAACTAAATAGCTTGTTAAATCTGGCTGCCATCAGAGCAGAGAGAAATCACTCCAAGGACAAATACCTCAAAAAACCCTTCCTGTCACATAACACTTAACATTAGACCATGAGTGATGGTGGACCTTCAAAATGACACAGGGAACAATCCTTCTCACTTGTTGGATGTGTGCAGATCGGGCTGCACATCAGTTCCTCTGCTTGGGATGGATGCACAGGCAAACACATCATCCAGAGGACCTGGCACCTCTCTGTGGTACCAGACTCTACTTTGCAAAGTCTTCAAGGGTTCATTCTGCTTCTCTGCTTTAATGGGAAACTTGAAATCAGCAAATCTTCCCATCATGGAGAATACTTCTCTTCACTGTGACCTGCCCATGATTGTCACTTGCTGTGTTAAGGAAGCCTGGGTGAACTTCACAGACAAGAGGTCACGTTCTTACCCTTCTCACTAGATACCCAGTACCACAGCCTTGCTACAAGGGGAAAAATAAAGTGTCTCTCAAACTAGAGGTGGAAAATCCACCTACAAGTGCCAGTGAAGCAGATGTGTTTTCCACCTCTAGTTTTAGAGACACCACTCACCCTGGAAAGATGGAGGGACATCAGTAGGTCTAAAGGGGAGGAGGGCTCACAGGAGATGCCTTGTCTTGGTGATCCTCCCAGCAGCCAACATCACTCTAGGCCATACCCAAGCTGAAGTGGCTGCAGAAAGCCTGGTCCCCCCTCGTCCCCACAGAGTGTTTGAAGGCTCTGCCTATCATGGGGACTTCCTCCCAGCCCATCCCACGCTGCTGACATGGAAAACCTCCTTCACCATCATGTCTTGCACTCCCCAGATAAAGACCCTACAGTGACAAGGAAAGGAAGCCACAGAGAGAATTAAGATCCAGGACACAAAAATACATCATCTGCAAACAAAAAGGACAGTGTGCTCCACAGGACTGGAGCAAACAGTGAGGCACCAGAGCATGAGTGTGTGACCTGGCCTTCAACTGCAGGGTGAAGCTGAGCTGCCTTACACACTCCCATGGGTGCACATAAAGGATGTGAAAGAGAAAAGAGCTGCAGTAGACGAGGGGCTGTGCCCCCTTGTACAAGAAGGGAGAGGGATTATGCCTGTGGCATTTTGAAGGTGGACCATCACTCATGGCCCAGTGTTTTGCAAGCACTTGGTGTAACAGTTCTGATCCTTAGAGCAACAGCTTGTAAAATCCTGAGGACATGTATTGCTCAGGCTCTCCCCTGGCCAAAACCAGACAGTTCAGCACGTTCCTCAGCAGTGCGTTCAGATGTACCCCTGTCCTTAGGTCCCTGCCCTGCCCTGGGCTCTGAAAACCAATCCCTGGCAGTTTGCAATTCCCTGCAGACCTGGGGGCTTGGAGACCACCCCTAAAAAACACACAGCCAGACCTTGGTGAGCACGATGACGAGCAAGAAGCCAGCTCCTACTTCAGTGCCTGGGTTTAGCACTGGGATAGAGAACTGGAAACCCAACAAAAGACTAAAACTGCTGGGAAAAAGTCACAATTTTTGCCTGACAGTTCTCAAGTTTCCACAGAAAGGGAGAGGCAGACCTGGTTGTATGAGGCCAAGGAGCATTTCAACACCCAGTTACACACACCTGCACCAGCAGGAAACTGGCTGCTGGGGCTCTTCCAAGTTGCCCAAAGGATTTACACCCATGTTCTCTTAATTAAAAAAGGTGTAGCTAAGTCCCTCAAGCTGTTTTGAATGCTTCAGCCCCAAAAGTGTGTGAGGTTCTTATTTTCAGCCACAGTTCTCAAATTTTCTGAATTAAGTTTACATTTGAATCAGCCTTATCCACTCAAAGGGTATTCCACTGTTAGGACCACCACAAACACTGAGCTACACTTGAACCTCAACCAGAGAAGATCTTACCTACCAGTCTCAAAAAAGTCTAATAGTAGGAGAAATCTCTTTTGAACTCCCTTCATTCATGGAAGTTTACTGACCTGTATGGTCCAGATGGTTTTGTTCTCATAAAACAAGTTAAAATTAAATTGCAGGCCCACCTGCCAGACAGTTGGGGCATTAAAAATACACTGGCCACCACTGAAACTAGCCCAGCTGTTGTCTGACTGACAGGCTTCCTCCTGGAGCAGAAAAGTATTTGTTTAGCTGCTTTGCTACGATCCAATGAAGCAGAAAGCACCCAAAGAAGTCTAGAAACTGAGAAACCAGACACTTCTGCAACATGTGAGAGAACAGCATTGAACTGAGGTTAGTGCAAAAAGCCTTGGGATGCTCTTGAGATACCCAAGGAATGTAAACTACCAACAGGCTGTAAGCAACTTTCATCAGCTGAATCCCTGCAGACCAGCCCACGCCCTCTGCACACCCAAGGAAGGAAGGAAGGAAGGAAAACCCAAGGCATGCTCCACATGACACTCCATGGCTAAGAGCCATGGCCACTTGCACAACGATCCCATTGCATCAACCAACCTCAAACACGGCTCAGACACAGCCCAGTTCCTGCCCTGGATCCATTCCCTGTGTTTCCAGCAGACAGGATTGCTTTCTTCACACACCCCCACTTGCAGGTTGTGCCTCCCAGCCTGGCCAAGGCATCGTTCCACGCTCCCCCCGCTGCTCCAGCAGCCCCTTGCACATACAGCTGCTGCTCTATTTCATGCCCTGGACAACCTCCACTGCTTTACAAACTGCCCTGCTGATTAAATGTTGTCATTTCATGTGTAAATACCCACAAAATTCAGTTAAAGGGTGTCCAGCACCTTGAAATGACAACCCTCCAAGCACACTCAGCTAGAGACACAGCAAGGGAAACCAAGTGATAAGCGAGGAACTATTACTGTCCCATTGCTAACAAGATAAAAATCCAACAACATCACAAAATACCGTGCTGCTTGCAGCAGGGAAAACCTCTGCCAGGCTGCAGTCAGCACCAAGAGCCTTCTCAGTGACTGCACAAGCAGTAATCACACAACCAAAACTGCTAACACACCATTTCCCAGAGCTGGAGCCAGCACAAGGAGAAAGTCACCATCGCCCAGCTGCTGCAGAGCCATCTGAAGGGCAGTTTCCACTGGAGAATCTTGCACTTCTGCAGAGAGTTTGCTAATCTGTGCCTAACAAGCACTGTTAATCACTACTCCCACCTTAATAGCACCCACACTTTCGTAGGTGCTCGCTGGCTGTAATTAGCTCACATCTTCCTACAGCACAAGTGGAACCTCTCCGTGCCACCTAAGCTACACAGATCATCTCCGTACCTTCTCCCCTTTGCTTTGTCCCTGCTCAGAAACATCAGCTTTGTTAAAAATAGAAGCTAGACATCCACAGAACAGATGATATCCTACCTCACCATAACTGGTCAAAGCTCCTGACCCGGCAGAGAACGCAGAGAGAGTCGTTAGTCCACAGAAACCACAGGCCAGCTCAACAGGCAGCGAGCTTCGTAGGCTATGGGAGGTGGGGAGAGCTTGCTCTAGGATGTGGAAGGCAGTTTGCTGCCTGTTAGGAGTGTTCCAGCCTCCAGCATCCTTCAAGGAGGGTTGGCCAAGGTGGTGTAGCCTGGAAAGTTTCAAGTGAAGAAGTGACAGCTGGTTATTTACCAAAAACCAGCCCAGCTTACTCTGGACGGGAGGTGGGGGTGGAGAGAAGAAAAGGAAGTCATCTCGTTCTCTTATCGCTACGAAGCCAGCAGCTGTGAATCGAGGGTTTCGAAGGGGACTGGGGAGGGGAACCACCAGCCACCCCACATGGTACGTGACATCTGTCTGTCAGTTTATGGGCAAAGCTAAAGAGAAAGAAAAGAACAGCTAATGGGCAAAGTTATGGTCCATGGAGCTCCTGTGTCTGAACAGCACTTCCTATGAAACCTTCCTCCTGCGTGCAAAGCAGCCAGAGAGATTTCTGCTCCAGGTCTTCGCTGCTGAGTGACTCTGCTGGCACAGAGAACAGAACTCCTCTGCTGAATCACCTTCAGCACAGCTGGGAGGGGAGAGCACCAGCTCAGGGATCCAGGCTCTGCTCCCCTTGGGGACAGGACTGCCACACATCTTCGGCAGGAACCCTCCAGATACCCAGATGCCCTGAGACATCTTTGCATCCTCACTTGTTTTTTTGGGTTCCCTAATTTCAGCTTAAAGGGCTGACTCAGCTTCTCTGCCCTTCAAAGTGAGGTTCACAACCCATCACTTGTGCACCTCATCTCTCCTCCCTGCGAGGTGCTTGGGGAACCATGGTGCCCTGCTCTCCATGTTGACCAGCACCTACTGCTGGGCCCCAAAGACAACTGTACCTCAGGCAGAAATGTTTCTGCACAGCCCTTCTGAGCTAGCTTGTTCTGGGCAGTTGACAGGAGCATGTAGACCACATGGCTGTAGGGCACCCAAGTCTCCTTATTCAGGCATGAAGAGAAAGAGTCACTTCCTGAGGGTGATGTAGAACAGAGCCCAGTTCTCTCCCCTGCCTGGACAGAGACATTCATCTCAGCCGCTCAACACAGGTGCCTAGAGTTAGATGGCCAAGCATCTCCATGGTTTAGGCTGGATATTAGGAAAAAAATCTTCACTGAAAGGGTTGTCAAGTATTGGGACAGGCTGCCCAGGGGGTGGTGGAGTCACCATCCCTGGTGGGATTTAAAAGACAGGTAGATGTGGTACTTGGGGACATGGTTTAGAGGTGGAATTGGCAATGCTGGGTTTACGGTTGGACTCGATAATCGTGGTGGTCTTTTCCAACCAAACTATTCTATGATTCAACAATCTTAGGTCTCCTGAGATGTCCAGGGTTTAACATGGAGAGATAGAAACAGAGAGACAGAGAGAGAGATAACACCTTCTATTAGATCAGATGACAACTGGAAAATGCAGACAAGCTTTCAGGCACACAGACCTTTCCTCAGGCCACCCTTGGGCAAAAAGAACCTGTGTTCTCAGTCCTGCTGCAGTGACAGAGGACAACTCCACTCTTCCAAACCAAGCCTAAAACCACCACTGATCTCTCTCTCAAGCTGGGGAAGAAAACCACAACACCCAGCCCTAATAAACTTGGGATCATCACAGCCCTGCAACCATACGACTGGCCAAATGGCTCACTCCTGCCTAGTTCTTTAACATCCTTGTGTCACCAGCTTCATGCAGCTGAAGAAAGAAGAGCCCTGAAGGCTGTCCCTGTCCTCCTGTGGGCTGGCCAACAACTAAACACACATCAGTCAAGGTATTACATAGCGGGGACCGTGGCTGCTGCTGAAACCCTGAGCATTCAGTCCATCGCCCCACAGGCACCGCGCACAGTTAGGGCTGCTCTGCCCCTCGCCTTTAACGTGCCAACAGAGCAGCTCAGGCACTGAGGAGATTAGAGATCAGCAAAAGCCTCAAGCACAGAGCAAAGCTGAGCACTCTGGAAGCTCTCTCACCACAGTGAGCTCAGGAATGCTGGGCTGGACCAGGGACTGAGCTCACAGAGCCCGGTGAGGGGAACAGCACAGAGCTTGGGCTGCTTTTACGGTTTGTCCCCACCCAAGTGGATTGTAGAGCAAGAGCTGGGCTTGTCATCATGCTGGAGGAAGAAGAGTAGCTCTTATGCTGAAGAAGGATGCTCAGTTCAGGTCTGGGACACAGCTGACAGCAGGACCCAGAGAGCTGTCCTGGTTTTTAGCGAGGTTTCTTTTGAGTAGCTACAACAGTGCTGTGTTTTGGTTCTTAGCCAAGTGAAACCACCACAAGACCAAACAGGCATCACCACTGCACATCCCTCCCTCGCACAGGTTGGAATAAGCCCTGACTAAAGACATGCCAGGGAACAGGAACTGCCACCTGTCCAGCAGGTTAGGACCACAGGGCGAGGAAGAGCTGTGCAGTGCGTGTGGGGCTGCACTTACCTATCATCTTGGTGAGACAACCCCCAGGACAACCCTGAGATCTGCTTTCCAGGGAAAGGCTTGGGAGAAAGAAGTCAATGGAAAGCCTGGCAAGGTACAGGTCCAGCAGCTGCCCACAGGACAGCGGTCACACCTCAGTGTCCAGTGGCAGCCCTTGGCCAAAGTGTTGACCATGGTTGGTTGAGGTTCCTTTGCTCCACCTGGTGATTAGAAAGTTTTTAAAGCTGTGTAGAGCAAACATGGGGCTGCTCCCTTGTATGACCTGCTCATCTTCTGGGTTATCTGTCCAGAGAGGTTGAAGAGAAGCTTGGGGTGAGCCACTTTGGAACGCTCATGTAAGGGGATTACCCACATGTTGGACAACCAGGGTCAATGCGAGTGTGAGAACCTGAAGGGTCAGGCTCTCAGGATGGTCATGTCCTACAGCTTCAGTCCTCAGGCAGGGACCCCAGATAAGTGTTTTGAGGGCAAGTAAAGCAGTGTTTCTAAGGCCAGAAGCACCGCAGAGCATCAGAGGGAACCAGGTGGCTCCCACCTTTCACGTTGGATGATGGGAGCAGGATAATGCTTGAGCATTCAGACCTAGGCTATGGGAAGAAGAAACATGCTCCACTCAGCCAGGAGCAAAATGACTTCTTGTTAGGATGATGCCAAGGGCAAAAAAACCTCTGACCCGTTCTCCCAGGAGCACAGGAAAACCAAAACCAGCTCCCAAGACAATGTAGACAGCCAAGGAGCCCAGGACCTTTCATGGTTATAGAATCATAGAATCATTGTGGTTGGAGAAGACCTTTAAGATCACCAAGTCCAACCATAAACCAAACACTGCCAATTCCACCTCTAAACCATGTCCCTGAGCACCTCATCTACCCAGCTTTTAAATCCCACCAGGGGTGGTGACTCCACCACCTCCCTGGGCAGCCTGTTCCTGGTTAACCAGACCCTTCCTCATTCAGCAGGTTCCTCTCCAAGTACCAAAATTAACTAACTAAAGGCATCAACAAGGAAGCAAGGCAAGAGCAGAGCCTGGGATGAGAAGGACCAGATGGGTGGCCTTATGCTACAGCATCTTGGCTGCCCCAGTCTCCCTCCTGCTTGGCACCAGGGCTGGTGGCAGGAGAAGAGGAGATTGCTGCTGTGTTGTCCCTACCCTGCCACGCCACCTTCCCCTGCCGCGATCTGCCCGAGCCCGCAGCCTCACGCGAGTTCTTGCTGAGCCCAGAAACCCTCAGCTTGCAGGGTTATAGAACCCCACCAAGCTCATTCAAGATGAGGAGGGTTTATTTCAGACCTGGGCAAGGTGACAAGACACAAATAGAACCCAGAGCAGGTCCACGTCCCCTTTGAAGAGTCGCCAAGGCTATTTTTTTACCTAGATACATCATCAAGAATTGGAGGGGGGGTGGTGAAAAAAATCCCACAGCTATATTTAGACTTTAATCAGTGGCAGGGCTCGTTACCCTGCTTCCAGGGGAGGCTGCTGGACATATTTCAGGAGGGTGGGAGGCACAAACAAACAAACTACCCCAAAATAACCAACCAAGGACAAATATAACCCTGGCAACTACCTTACATGGCAGGGATGCTGCTCAAGGGTGTGAAGGGGGAGTTGGGTTTTTTTTTCCCCTGTTGTTTTGAAATTAAATCTTTGGCACCTTCCCACCCTCTTGAAATCCCCAAAGCCAAATATGTCCCAAGGGATGGGTTCTCCTCTGCCCATGTCAAGTATTCAGAGCCACCCCCACCTCCCAAGGCTGTTTATTCCTTCAGCATGGCTTGCAGAAGGGAATGGCAAGTCACAGCAAACCAGGGCTGGAGGAGCTAACCAAGTCCTAACCTGTGAGGAACCACATGGTTACCTTGGAGGTAGCATCCAGCAGAGAGCCCAGCAGAGCAGCTGGTGACACTGCTGATTCCTCACTCTCCTGTCGCTGGGAGAAGGTTTTCCTGCAGTTTTTCCAACTGGAATCACTCCATTTTTAAAAATACTTCAAAAGTATCACTGGAGCAGGGAGGATGGTGCATGTTCCACTCTCTTGCCTGTGTCCCATTCATACCTTCAAGGCAGGTCCTGTACCATTGTTTTGTCAACCCAACCATTGCCATTTTACACCCTCTTGGCATTCCCAGTGCTCATCTTCTCAAACCCATCCCAGTGCCCAGCCTGAGCTGCTCCATCCTCCCACCCTTACAGCTGGACCTCCCCTCTCACACAGCTCTCCTCCACCCCAGTACAGAGAGGCAGATTTCTTCTTCAGCATCTGCTCACAAAGAGAAGCTTCTTCCTCTCTAGCTCATCTGGTGTGGACTATTGCAAGCTGGAAATGTATTTAAATGAAAAAATAAATAAATCAAATATCTCTTTTGTAGCACCTACAGGGGATTAGCAAACAGCTGAAGAGTCATGGCACCATCCAGATAAATCTAATCATTTTAGGTTGGGAATGGGAGGAACTTCCAGACCTTATTATCCTGAGGTCACAGGCAGGTTCTTGCTCAGCTGGATAGGAAAAAGGAAAGGATGAGGTTGCACAAAAGGTTCTTGAGCATCAACAGCACAGATACCTTCTCTAGATCATATGAAAGGTGACACCAAAGCATGAGGATTACCTGGACTTTAGGATGCTGGAAACCCTTCACAGCAAGCCCACCTCTGTGCGTGGGAGGGACCATGAAGGTGCACACCAAGCCTGTCTGTATGGCAGTGCCTTTCCCTGCTGCTGCCTTTGCTCCCAGGTCAGCAAACAGTCCCACCTCTGCGTTTGCATCATCCTTGGGAAGATCAAGAGATACCACCCACGTCAAGCACAGGCTGGGAACCAACCCCACCAGCTCTGTGCACAGGAAACCTCCCGTAGATACCTGCTACAAGACAGGCTCTTCACCTGATAACATAATCAGGGCAGTCACAGCCAACACCAGCCCAACTAGAAACTCAGCTCACCCTCTCCTCCCCCAGTGCTTCTTTCCACACCAAGGAGCTGCAACAAGATAAACTTAATCACTCCTGGCTGCAAGAGGCTTCCCCAGCCCTAAGCCCTCCTGAGATGGGCTGTTGGGAGCACTGCCGTGATTCACCCTGGGCTCCGGATGGTAGCCACAGCATGGGTGCTGGTAGCCACAGCTGGACCAGGTGACCTCCTGCTCAAGGTATTGATTAGGCTACCTGCTCACTGTCCTTGACAATGGGGACAGAACAGAGCTCATCTGTCTCTCAGACAGGGGTCCATGAAGGTCCCACAGCCTGTTCTGCAGGACAGATCGATGGGACAGACAGACAGAGCAGAAGGGCTGGGGCTGCAGAATGGAAGCACTGAGACCATCCCATCATTAACAACCACAAGGACATTGCAAGGAAGATACAGCAGAGGATGGGGCTCATCCTTCTCTCTTGTCCACATGGAAAGGTGTCCTGGTTTTGCTAGGATAGAGTTGATTTTCTTCTTAGTAGAGAGCTGTGTTTTAGTTTCAGTGTAGGATTTGTCATGAGAAGAGTGTTGATAAAGTTCTAATGTTCTCCTCCACACCCTGTAGCTGGGGGGAGAGTGAGGGAGCAGACTGTGTTCCACTGCAAACCAAAGGGTGAATTCACCACAAAAGATCTGGGACTTGACACAAAACCTCCTCCATCCCAGAGCCAAGGGGGGCTGCAAGGTAGAGCCCCCTGGTCCTCCTGAGGCTCCAAAGCCTCATACTCACAGTCACACACTCCCAGACCAACTGAGAGATGCTTTTCCTGCAGCTGGATCACTCACAGCAACACCCTTTTCACATGAGACCTGCCTGGGACCTCTGTGACAGCCACAGCATCTGCTCCAGGAGAGCAGCAGCTCAGAAAGGCCAGGAGGAGATGCTCACATGTACATCTCCCAGCTCAGAAAGGCCAGGAGGAGATGCTCACATGTACATCTCCCAGCTCAGAAAGGCCAGGAGGAGATGCTCACATGTACATCTCCCAGCTCAGAAAGGCCAGGAGGAGATGCTCACATGTACACCTCTTCCAACTATGTCCCTCAGCTGCTGCAAGAAGGCAAAGGTCTTTGGAGAACACCAACGATACAGGCAGCAGCATGAGCTGTTTGCAGAAGAAAAAAAAGCCCCCCCCACACAGGAAGCACACAGTTCCTGATTTCCAGCTCGGTTTCATGTGAAGAATTTCCTCCTTCCCTTCAGACTCACGCAGGAAGCCTGCAAGCAGACCAGCCCCATCATCTGATTAGGCTCCATCCTACGCACGTTTCCTGGAACACGCAATTGGGCTGCAGGAGCCACTTTCCATCCCTCCCCACCACTCATCTCGTGAAGTAGCAAGTGCAGCCCTGCCCAAGCCACTGCTTTTGGTCAAGGTAATGAAAAAGCAACAGAATAAACCTGCTCCTACTGATGAAAATGAATTAATCCATGCTTAAAGAGCTGCAGCCTTAGAAGGACTTCTCCCCCCTCCACCTCCCCTGGTTTCAGCCTGGACATAGATATTAGCTCTGTTCATCCCTCAGGGCAGGAATGGAAACTCAAATGTCATTATTTGGGAAATAAGTTTTTAAGTGAGCTGTATGGAAATCAAAGAGCATCTACACTGTGAGGCTGGGAGGGTGAACACCACAAAGACACTACAGGGACTAAATCAGTGGCACAACTTGGAACAGAAAAGCTCTCAGCTCCTGGTTTCCCACTCATAGCACCTTCCTTAAGAGGGACCAGGCTGCTGGTTTGCTCATGGAATGACCTTTATCCCTGGTGCCAGTCACTCCATGAGCAAATTGAGGACCCTATGAAAGCCCCCATTACAGAACACAAACTTTCCCTCCAACTGCCTTCAGTGAGAGATCCAGCACATGGTGGTCAACAGAAAACCCAGCTGCTGGGAAAAGCTGTGCTAAGAGCAGGGTTTGCCTTGCTGAGCAGAGGGAAGGGGCAATGCCCACCTTCCTGCACACCACAAAGCATCTCCAGCTGGGATTTGAGGCTGGAATTTCTGTGCCTTGGCCAGCTGAGCCATCCTTGGGGTAGAAGGCTTTTGCTGGGAGGGTAGCTCAGATACTGGGAGCACTGGAAGCTGCCTTCCCCAGGTGAGCTGGCTCCCTTGCAAGTGCTCACAGAGCTTTGTGCCAAGCAAGACCCACACCTAGCCCCAGTCCAGCTGGCAGAGCTGCGCCGGAGCACAAAGCTCCAATTCATTCACCCAGGTTCACTCATTCACCTCCGAGGTTCCTGAGAAGAGCCATCTCCTAGAAACCCAATTAATTTAAACCTTGCAGCTCCAGTACCACCCAGCCACAAAGGAAACTCGCCCTCAGTAGAGCTTTGGCAGTAGGAGCTGGAAGACTGGTTTCCTCCTCGGTGAGCTCTGCCTTGCCCTGCCGCGGCAGACGGCGAGGAATTCTCCTTGGCAGCCCACAAAAGAGATACAGCTGCATCCCAGAAATGTGTTCCAGGGCTGAGAGCCTTTCATTTGTCTTGGGATCATAACGAGAGCAGCTCACTCTGCCTTGGGGGAAACCAGAGGAGACTGGAAAATCACTGGGGGTCTGATCCAAAAAACCTCTCCTAGGCAAGGCCAGGTTTCTCTCATCCAGCAAGGCCATTCCCCATTCTCTTACCTCACTGGAAAAGGGGAGAGAACGGGGTATTGACACCTTTCATGACCTGCAGGAAGGAACTCACCCTGTCTGGAAATAAACAGTGGGCTGGGGGCTTGTAACTGAAGTGTAATGTAAGCAGTCATCGAATCCCAGGCTGGTTTGGGTTGGGAGGGACCTTAAAGCTCCTCCAGTCCCAACCCCCCTGCCATCAGCAGGGACACCTTCCACTAGACCAGGTTGCTCAAAGCCTCATCCAACCTGGCCAAGAACACTTCCAGGGAGGAGCAGCCACAGCTTCTCTGGGCAACCTGGGCCAGTGTCTCACCACCCTCACAGCAAATAATTTCTTCCTCACATCTCATCTCCATCTCCCCTCTGCCTGTTTGAAGCCATTAGTCAATGTTCTTACCCTTATTTTCCAAAGCAAAGCCTGGTGAAAAATATCTGCTCCTTTCACTAACACATTTCCCACCTCCCTCCCTCTCCAGGTAGCCAGGGAGTCCCAGCTCACATTTGCACCAAACCCTTTGAGCTTTGATTCCCCCGCAGTGCTGCTGACAGTGCCTGTGTCCAAAGCCATCCTCACACAGCCTGGCCAGAGCGAGAACACCAGGGAAACTCTGAGATGGGATTCAGGTGCAGCAATGGCAAAGGAGGGAAGCAAAAGGCACCAGCTGCCTTGCTGGGAAGGTCTCCTGAAGCCTCCTTCTACAAACAAGCCACTGCAAAGGCCACCAGGCTGTGAACAGCACGCTCCCACCAGTGAGATCCACAACCACCCCAGTTCCAGCACCGCTGCCCTCAATCCACACGCTGTGTGTTGTTGATGACTATCCAAAATGCCAAAACACTGACCTGCTTTTGCTTCCTGGACCAGAAATTACCACATCCCCACCACCACTCCAGCTGCCAAAGTAAGCAGCTACTGCAAACACTGCAGGGCTGGACTGGGCGCAGGAAACGGGTGTTTTCTCACTGCTAAAGGGAGGGGGGAAGCTGGGGGCACAGGCACAAGGAACTGCCATTATCTTTCCTGTCACTGTAGCAGATGCTCAAGGCTGGAGAGCCAGCAAGGTCTGGGGATACAGCTGGATGTATTTGGTGCCTTAGATGTGCAGCAACATGGCCTGCACAAGCATCGTGTCCTGGTTTTGGCTGGGATAGAGCTAATTTTCTTCTTAGGAGCTAGAATAGTGCTGTGTTTTCTCTTAGAGAGCATCACAATGTTGATTTCATTCATATTCTTATACCATACTAGATGTTATTAATTATAACAACACAAAAGATATCCACATTGTTATTATTTTCATTATTATTTTCATTCAGTTATTAAATTGTTCTGATCTGAGCCTACAAGTCTCCTTAACTTCACCCCTCCAATTCTTTCCCCTAATCCCTGGAAGCAGGGCAGGGGGGAAGTGAGCAAGGGACTGAGCACCTGCAGACCAGCAAAACACGGGGAGTTGGAATGTCCTTGATTTCCCAGCAACAACTAAAAACATCACTATGTTATCAGCATCCTTCTCATAACAAATCCCACACTGAAACCAAAACATGGAACTGTTCGAGCTACTAAGAAGAAAATCAGCTCTGTCCTAGTGGAACCAGGACACAGAGGTGTTTATCCAAACAGCTCTCACACTGGTAGAGTCACACAGCCCAGGAAGAGGAGTGAGGGTGAAAAATAGCCCTTAGGTGATGAGATAGGTCACTCTTTTCACAACAGGCTTGTGGCCCACCACCCCTGCTCCTGAAGCCATTCCCCTGATCCAGATATCCGTGTTACCTTGTCCCTGTGCCAGGGCAGACAGGAACGCAGCATCCTGCGGTCCCAGCAGATCCTCTTGAAAGCTCGATTGCATCCACTGGACCATCCTACCATGGCAGGGGGACAGTCACAGCAGGTCATGCACACTCCAAACCTCAGTGACAGTCCACAATCACACTTGTATCCACACCAGCTCCCAGGATTTTCAGCTGGTGACAGCCCCACCACAGTCCATGGACATAAAGTGACTGCACAGCCACAGAGGGGGCCCCTGGAGAGAGGAACCAGCTCCTCATCTGGGATGGAGCTACTAAGAAACAGCTTCCTCACAGACCCCCCTGCTTCACAGCACCCTCCTTCAGCACAACAGGCCAACTGGGCTGGCATTCAGCAGCTCCACACACCAGCCTCTATAAATCAGCCCATAAGCCTATGAATGCCAAGGAGCCCTTAATCCCAAGGCAAGGCTGACTGACCTGCGGGACAGGACGCTGACAGTACGCAAAGGAGCCACTGGTTAGAACTTCACTTGGGTCTTGCAGTGATCATCCCTCCCAAGGGGCTGCATGAGCCTCTCAACACTCCACCAGCACAGGTCATGATCTCAGGAGACCCACCTGGGGGCAGAGCTTTGAGCCAGAGGGAGAACAGCACCAGCCAGGGTTCAGGGAGAAGAGGAAGATGACATACAAATCTGGTAGGCACCCTACACGTTGCTACTCAAGAGAAGGAAGGCTGGGTCCAAGCCAGTCTTGCCACAACGTGGGGGAAAGGGATCTGAGCAGCATTACAGAACCAGGAGCAGCAGATCCACCACTCCAGGGCACAGGTGGAAAGGATGAGGGCAAGAGACACTGGGAGCAATCAACCCCTGATAACAAAAGCTGATCCACCAGCTCTGCCCCCTCCTCAGCAGCAGTGCTACTCACTAGCCAGGCTTCTCCAGACTCCTGCAAGGCCATGACAACCATGTTTGATGTCTCCAGCAGCCTGCTGCCCTAGGTAACTGCCCACCAGCGTGGTGCCAGCAAGGTATGGGCAGCACAGACAAATCCTGACTTGCCTATGGGCTTGGAGAGCACTAGCAGAGCCGAGAACGAAATCCAGGGACCCCAGGTCCCAGGCTTCTGCTTTATCCTCCAGCTCCCATCAGCAGTGTGTTTTGTAACTTCACGTGGCACCACCCAGATGAACACTGCCTCTTCCTAAACTTCTTCTGCACACTTTGAGTCAGACACTCACAAAACACAGCTCAGCACTTGTACGGGAGAGACAGCCAGTGCTGGAGACCCAGAGAACCATAAACCAACCAAGCCCCTCAATCTTGGCCTTGTAGGAACGTGCGTGAGGAGAATCTGAGGTAATTGCCTGTTCCAAGAGATGGTTGTGGAAACCCCACTCATGACCTGCCCGTGTTGGGTCCTGTACCAACACCAAACAAGCCCTCCCCACCCTGTAACCCATTTCTCAGCTTGAAGTGACCATCGGCTGTACGGCTGCACCCCGGACACCACCCTCCTCAGGGTTTTTCACAACACACTTGATTTCTAACAGCAACACACGCTTTTTCAGGTCACCTTAAAGCTGAGGTGACAGATGAGAATGAAGAATCCCCAAACCAGCTCTGAGGAAACCCCTCTGCACCATGGCACGGGGAAGCGGCGTGTGTGACCTGGCACTAGGAGCTGGCTACCAAACTGGGATGGAAGGAGACCATCCACCACGTGGCTATCGACCCCCATGGAAGCCACAGCAGAAGGGACAATGTCCCCAAGTCACACAAGCTCCTGCCACCACTGAGAAAAAGAGACTTGAAGTGTTGAAAGAAGCTTCTTTGGGGGAAGCTGAGGGAGACACCAACAACACACCAGATGCACCAAAGGAGCTTTTTCTGGTTTTAATTCCCAGCCCACGTTGATATTTCGAGGCAGGCTTAAAGCAAGACGGTTTCAAGGCAGGTTTCAGGCAAGTTTTGAGGCTGGCCCCGTTCTGCCCGCTCCTCTCCCGCACACGTTACCGGCAGAAGATGCTTCAGGGCAGCAGCTTCTCCCGCAAGCTCAGAGCTCTGCTCCGCCAAGGGAGGGGACACGGGGCCACCCGACCCCAGCCCGGGGCCAAGGGCTACCACCCGGGCATGGGCACCTAGCCCCGGAGCTGGCCAGGAGCTCACCCCGCTCCCCTCCACGGGCTGCAACCGCCCCCGTCCCCGCCCCGCAGCCCTCCCGTGGGTCCCGCAGGTCCCGGTGGTGTCCTGTAGCCCCGGGTGCTCCGGTGGTGGCCAGGCGCAGTGGCCAGGCTCTCAGTCAGGGGTTGGTTCTTACCTGCGGGAGGTCATTGCTCCGCCGAGCTCCGCGCAACCCCGGTCCCACTGCTCCGACTGCCCGCACCCGCGGAGCGCTGGAGCCGGGGCTGCCGGGGAAACCCCTCCCTGTGACGTCAGGGAATCCCCGCCCTCCATCGGCCCCGCCCACCGGCCCCGCCCCGCTCCCCCGCAACCACCCCGGCTCCCGGTGAAACGGTCATCGGTCCCAGCAGGGATGTCGAGATAGTAAAGGATAAAGTACTAGTTCATAGGGGGAAAAAAAAAGATTTTAATTAAAGATTGTAATCAAATATTTTAATGAAAAATCTTAATTAAATATTTTAATTAAATATATTAATTAAAGGTTCATGATTCCAATACCTCAAGGGGCTCCAGGAAGGCTGGGGAGGGACTTTGGCCAAGGGCAGGGAGTGACAGAACAAGGGGTGATGGCTTGAAACTGGAAGAGGGGAGATGGAGATGGAGCTGAGATGTGAGGAAGAAATTTGGTGTGAGGGTGGTGAGACCCTGGCCCAGGTTGGCCAGAGAAGCTGTGGCTGCTCCTCCCTGGAAGTATTCAAGTATTCAGGTTGGATGAGGCTTTGAGCAACCTGGTCTAGTGGAAGGTGTCCCTGCTGCTGGCAGGGGGGTTGGGACTGGATGAGCTTTAAGGTCCCTTCCCACCCAAACCAGTCTGGGATTCGATGATTTCATACCAGCAGCAACTTCAGACACCACTTGGTACCCAAACACTGTGGAAGGTCTAGATCTGGTGTTGTGTCCATGAAGACTCCAGACCCATGCTACCAAGAGAACCCAGCAAGCCATGGGACACCGAGCATCTGAGTCTGCCAAGGCTCAGCCACACTTGTTGTTACCCCTAAAAACCTCCAGCTCAGGAGCCACTTTGGAGTCAGGAGGGTACAATGTCCCCAGAGTGGGTTCCTCACTCTCATCACATCTATGGTGAGACAGGGATGGGGACACTCAAGCCCTCCCCGGGGTAAGCTGGGGTGTGCTATAAGCACGCTATACACTTTCTACAAATAAATCCAGCACATTTCACCATCTGCAGTGGAAATTCAGGGGCCTTTAACAAACTCACAGCAAATCTATGTTACTTCACAGAAAAGACAGAAATTCCCCCAAAGAAATGCCCTGAATCTGGCACCTTTCATGAATGCTGGGTGAGAAAACAAGGCCAGCTGTCCAAGAGAGAGAAAAAACCAGGATACAGCCAGCAAATCCCCCCCCAAGTCTACACGTAGGGACAAAAATAGCAGGTTTATAACTATAATAAGACTCAGCGAATTCCAGGTCTATTCGGGGAATACCCGGGGCGCTGGCAGCGGGCGCCGGCTCATTTCTCAGCGAGGAGGACCGGCGGGTCACATAGCTTCTCTGCATGCCACTGGATTGCTCACGGGGCAACCAGGACCACAGAGGCCAAATAGCAACCCTGATAACAATGACCCCTGTCCTCTCCTGCCTCATTTCCCCTGCCATCCAGGCTCCAAGTTACTGGGACCTTCTTTCAAGAGCACTGAGGCTTCATTGTGAGACACCAGACTGGGACTTCTCTGTGTGCCTGTCTCATACGGCATTGCAGGGGACAAGACCCTTTCTCAGGGCGATGCACGTGGTCAGGGAGGGATTGCTCTTCAGCTTCTTGGTTAAAAACAGATCAAAAGGAAACCCTTGGAGCAGATCTCCCCCCTTCTTGTAAGGCACTGGTTTCTAGACTGTGCAACTGGGACACAGATAACTGGTGAAAATAGTCCGGTCCTGCAAGATCTTAGCCCTCCTGTGCATTGGAACACCTTGATCCCATGGAAATATCCAGAAGAAAAATCCAGACCCTGGCCTGGGAGCTCTCTGCAGCCAGAACATCCCATTTTGTCGGTGTTGGGATGGTGCCAGTCCCTCAGGGGACCTGCTGCAATAGAAATGCACCATGACCATAGCGGAGGTGCTAGATGTGGCAGGGGAGGGTGAGGTTGGCCATGAGGAAAAGGTTCTTGAGGCAGAGGGTGGTGGAGCACTGGCACAGGCTCCCCAGGGAGGTGCTGATGGCACCAAGCCTGACAAGATTCCAGCAGCATTTGGCCAAATCCCTCAGACACATGGGGTGAATGTTGGGATTGTCCTGTGCAGGGGCAGGAATTGGACTCCATGATCCTTTGGTCCCTTCCAGCTCACAACATTCAATGATTCTATGTCTGTGTGACCTCATCCACTCTTTAACCATCCCAGTCAGCTGGTGGCTGGGAGATGCTTTACTGGTGGCTGGGCTCTTCCCTGCTACACTCTCCCAGCAAGGACAGATGTGTCAGGCTGCGATGTGGTTGCTGGAGGATCTCCTCTGCTGTGTGCCCCAGGAACGGGGGAGCAGCCAGGCTCCTGTAGGCCTGGTGTAGCTGCCCCAAAGAGAAGGAAAAAGTGAGTTTCAGGAGCTCTGGAGTCTGATACTTCTGCACCAGCCCTCAGGCATTGCCTGCTGCAGGCAGAGAAGAGCATCATTTTAGCTCCAATCTAGAAGTTCTCCTGGGAATATCTCCAGCGGTGGGACAGTGGCTGGAAATGCCACGTGCCAATAGCCAGGACAATACTGGCAGCATATCTAGGAGCAAAGAGAAGTGTGGCTCCCACCAGCTGTCAGGGTTAGCCTTTCCCAGAGGCCAGGGGTGCCAGGGCAAGCTGAGGGTGGATAAAACCATCCAACTCCAACCACCTTCTCCTTCTTGAAGCTATCACCTGCTTGCCTTGGCCGCCAGCGAGCGCAGATGGAGCCGCCAGCCTTGATGCGCATGTGGTGCATTCCCAAGAGCGCTGTGCAGAGCAAGAGCTGCCAAGAGGTGGCTCCTGTCCTTCTTTCCTTCCTCTTTAGCCTCACAATGGCTTTTTCTAGCCCATATCCCACTGCCAGAGCTCAGCTCTTCCTTCTGGCCAGGACAACGACAGCTTTTCCCCCTGTGGCGTCGCGGCGAGCTGGCGAAACGCCTGCAGAGAGGTACTGACTGCGAGCCCGTGCCTGTCCTGGCATAATAAGGTCATTGTCAAGGAGAAGCTGCAGCAAGAGGCTGATCGTGAGCAAAACGTGGTCCCGGCTGTGAGTTGTGCAAGCCCTGGGGCTGGTTGAACACTGGCCTCATTGTTCCCCATTGTGAGTCCTCGGCGTCTCATTGTCCGTGGAAAAGCCGGTTCCTACTGAGCTGCTGCAGACACCAACCAAACTCACATCCTTGCTGGGTATCAAAATGACTCCATCTGCTAAATTAGCTGCCTCCTGAATGGCAGGAAACCCATGTTCTTGTCTCACTTCACACCACTTGGTTGAACATGAGCTCTTGATTGAACAAAATCCTCCACCTCCCATCTTCTTTTCTTGCAGAAGGATGAATCTGCAGAGACCAGAGAGCTGGGGCTCTGCCAGGTGGAAAGGCTCCATTGGGAAGACCTGTTTAGAGGAGGAACTTAGATGATGGTACATCTCAAACCACATCCTGCTTGCATGCTTGGGACTGACTTTCCATGGAATTTAAGGAGCATAAAACTCAGAGGAAACTGCTGCCATCAGTGAGAAGGAGGCTGCAGAAGCATCACTTCAGTCTTGTGGACATGGTGTGATGTCAACAGGCTACAAAGCCTCTTTTGGAAACGCTACCTAAGAAAGAGGGGATAAAAACATACATGGCAAAGAAGGAAAAGCTAGTGGGTACTTGAATAGGTGAAACCATTCAGATGGCCCCAGAGGAGGGGAAGTAAAGACACCCCAGAGTCTTCCTCCTGCAAACACTGGGTGGAGAGGATTGAGTTGGCATTGGGAGAGGCTGCATTTAGAGGATACAGCAGGTACTTGTGTGAGCTACTCTGGTTCTAAGGGAAATAAAGAGGGAGATACTGGTTTGACTTCACCCAGGACCCACCCAGGAGATGAATATACACCAGTGAGCACGGATGAGGCACACAGTATAAAAAGAACAAAATAAAGCAAGAGGCCCCTTAAAAACATATTGAATAGTTTTCCAACTTTATTTCATGGTGATTGACGAAAGACACAAGTTAGTAATGGTTATATCATGCTGCTCCTCTACTGTGCATTGCCCTTCAGAATTCATACAGCAGTTCACAATGGTCATTAATTTACCCTATAAATGAAGCCACATGGACATCCTTTTTCTTTAAAAAAACCAAAGCAAAACAAAACAAATCCAGAAAAAAACCCAAACCTCAATGTCTTTTTGTTGTTGTTGTTTTGTTGTGGTTTCTTTTGTACATACATGTTATAAATGCTATTAAAAATAAAGCCCAAGTTAAGTGCACAGCCCCTAGGGAGCACTGCTGAATCTGACCTTGGTTCAAGATGCTTGACAACAAGGACACGAGGTCCTGTTTTAAGGCATTTCCAAGCCCCAGCAAAAGCAGACAGAGTTTTTGTTTCAGTTTGTTGTTTGTTTGGTGGTTTTGTTTTCTTTTTGCAGTGACCTTGGCTTCATTTCAGTGGCTTTCTAAAAAAAAAATCAGCAGCTTCTTCTGCTTGTGCTCCTCTCCTTCTGGAGTTGGCACGTTCAACCCTCAGCCAACGCAGTCGCATTGCCCAGCTTGAACTCGTGGTCTCAGAACACAAATCCAGGGGGCTCATACTTCCCTCCCATCCCACCCCATCCTCCAGTCCCAGGTAACCCCTGTCTATCTACACCTCGTGATCCAAGTACAGCAGTCCATCCCTTGCACAACACACCAGGAACCACAAGTTATATACAGTCAACCGCTCCCAAGGTGGTCTTGCCACACACACCCACCTCCGAGGCTCCATTTCACCACTGGATTCTTAGAGGAATGTCAATAATTAGGCATAGATTCGTCAGGAGGAGGACATAGATTTCTTTTAATTAAAAAAAAAAAGAAGAAGAAGAAGAAGAAAGAAACCCCAGTGGTTTCACTCAACATCCTCCCCCTTTGTACATCTGTGTTCAGAGCTCACCCTGAGACGAGTCATTTGACTTTTCATGGCTCTAAATTTAGTGCCAAGAAACAACATTTGTACAGGGTGTGCTGCTTTGTCAGAGGGCACTGCAAGGTGTGCTACAAACTCATGGCAGAACCACAAAACGATGGCACCCTGGATATTAATTAACACTTAATACCTGACGAGATCCTTCAGATTAATTCTGTACGCTCCATAAGGCAGGTTTCACCCAGAGCAACGCCAGCTGCCATCTCAGGGTGGGAAAGGGACACGGTTGTGTCCCAGCAGTGGAAAGGGACAGAGATGCTACACAGCATCAGTAAATTCTTCCCATGGAGAAGGAACCTGAATGGAGCAGGTCATTGCTTTCAGAGCTGCAATCTTCTTGATCTTCTCCTGCTTTCAGATTCCATGGCTGCACGCAGGCGTGCACTGGTGAACAGACCCGTGAAGACACAGACATTCATTCAGAAACACACACACACACTGGCTTTGTCACTGGCACCACAGTGTTTGCTTTCAAGATTTGCAAGGAGGAAGAAAACACTTGAAAAAAAAAAATAATCCCAACCTCCTCCCAGACACTCCTCACCAGCTGACTCATGCCCCATTCCCATTTCAGCCATCACTGCTGGGCTGGTGGTACCCAGAGGAGCTTTCATCATGGTGTGGAAGACCCTGCATTGCACTGGGCATTGCAAAAAGTTGAAGTCAAAGGGAAAACTCCAATTATTCTTCATGGGAGAAGCTTAACACCAGCTCTACAGAGATTCACATGCTGGCCAGCTGCATGAATCCATATGGTAGACAGAGGACAAATCATGCCTGGAGGCTGGAAAACGGACATGGGTCATGGAAGGACACATCCAACAGATATTTTTTTTTTTTTTAAAGTGAAAAGGGACCCAGTTCCTGTGCCCTCACAGCCCGTTTGACAGCACTGGAAGAGGGAGAGCACTTCCAGCTCTTGAAGACATGCTGCAAGTTCTCACTGGTACAAGCAACGCTTGGTACACAGAAGCTCTTGGGAAGAGCAACCAGGGCAAGCAGATGGTTAGGACATGTCTGGATAAACACAAAGCGTGGAAATGAGGTTTCACAGCTGCTTCTGCACATGTCCAAGAGGAGGAGGAGGAGGAGGAGGACCGACAGAGAAATCAACATTTCCCCCACAGCACCTCTCAGTCCAGCAAACAGTCATAAGACAACCAAAGAGCAATGCTTTTCTGCCTGCTCAGAGCAGACCTTGGTCTCTCTTCCAGTGCATGGCATCCCTGATTTCAACAGAGCATAAAGGAGAAAAGCACTTGAGATTCTTACACACATAAATTATAGTGAGAGGAAGGGCGGGGAGGAGGGAGACAGGGTGAACACAGGACCAGGAGAAGGTTTGGCAGTGCCAGGCTCCAAAGGAAGGTGGCAATTCCCCACTTCTCTCTGGTGGCCACTTCCACAGCACTGCAGATGGGGCTTTGGGGCCAGGCCAGAGGTGGGAAGGTGGTGAATCCACAAAAGCCACCCATCTCACCAGCACCAGCATCCTTTTCCCCGCAGGTGTGAACAACAACTCAAGAACGTAAGTAAGGTGGGAGAAAAATAACCCCCCAAAAAAAGAAGAAGCTTCAAGTATGAAAAAGATTTACAATGCAGGTGCAATGGGGAAGTTCTTCTGTCACTTCTTGGAGACTTGGTTCAAGGTTTGTTCTTTGTTGCTGCTGTTTTGATTAGAGTCTGACTGACCTGGATAGACTGCAACCGAACAAATAACCCAAAAGAAAAGGTGTTTCCTCCCCTCCCTTTCCCCCACTCCCCCCTCAAAAATATAAAAAGCAATAAGTTTACAAAAATAGAAAATAATTACAGCAAGAGGCAGGAGGGAGGGAGGAGAAGGAAGGGTCCCTGGGGCTCTATTTGGCTGAGCAGTGTAATATCGTGGGGTTGTTTAAAGCGTCCTCCACCAGATGCAGTTCTTGGCGGTCCACAATCACGTCCCTTATGCAGCCAATAAAGCCAGTGCTGTAAGCCTTGGGCAGCTTGTGGGCCACGTTCAGCTTCTCCATTCCCCCTGCAAAAGATGGAGCAGAAGGTTGGTCAGGTGGGAGGATGAAGGACACGCTGCTGGGTGAGCCAGCAACCTGCTCCAGGTGGCATCACAGGCTCCCATGTGCACACACACGTTGAGGAATGTTCTCCTCAACAGTGGGGAAAATCCTCTTTCCTGGCCAAGGATTTATTTGAATTTAAATCACAGAAATCCCAGTTCCAACCAGCGCATACTGGTTTCCTGAAGATGTTTTTAAAACAGTAACTTGCATTCTAAAAATACAAATTCAACTGGAAATCTTTCATTTCCTTGGAGATTGGTCCTCAAATTCAAACTGAATTTTATTTCAGGCACTGAAATGTCAACTACAGCTCATTCCAGGCCCTGAAATTACAAAGGGCTGAAACAAAACCTTTGGAAGAGCCAGTGAGGAAGCCAAGCAAAAATTCCTCATGGAAAAATTCTGCTTTCCTCTTAACTTCTAGGTTGATTCCAGAAGAAGAAATGGGCAGCTGGGCTACTGCTTTTTCAGAGGTAAGGCTACACTTTTAAATATGAATTCCTTGTAGGTCAGTTTAGACCTCAAACTACAGGCTTAAACTAGGAAGATAAGAACAGATGCTTCCAAAAAGCATGAAGAGAATCTAATTCACTGTTTCCTCATTGCAGATGATCCACATCCCCAGATGAACATTTCTGTCCATCGATTTCTGCGGCCCTCGTGCCCCCTCGCAATCATGAATGCTGATTCCTCAGCCCCTGCCTGAGGAAAAGCCCAGTGCTAGACCTGGAGATGGAGAACTGAGTCCTGCAAGTTCCTCAAGAGATGGAGGAAGCCCAGGACCTGCTGCATCCCCTGTCACTGGGCATCCTTTGTTCATCCCTTCAGACTCCAAAAAGGACTTCACTCTCCTCGTAGCTCAGATGAGTCCTGGTTGTATTTCAGCACAATTATCCTACACTTAGAGGTGGATTTTTTGCTGATTTGAGGACAAATCCAGGCTCTGTCTGTGCCTCAGGCAGAGTGAGAGAGAGTCCATGGGCCAGACTCTGTTTGCAGGCTCAAAACACTTGTGTCAACACAAAGGGCGCTGACTCTGCGGCACGCAGGAGAACGTTCTGGTGTGGCTGCTCAGGCTGTGCCATGCAAAGAAAGCAGTGTTTAACATCTGGGTATTTCCATAGCTCCCATTCAGCCATTTCACCTTTGGGAACCAGAGTTACCCAAGGAAGGGATATCTGGGAGGCTCGTGAACTAACGGGGGCTTCCACACACGAGGGACTTTGGCTGGTGGGAGCACTCCCAGTTTGAAGAGGATGAGGGTGCTCCATACCATTGGCAGCAGGGCATCCAGAGCCACAGGCCAGCTAAGCCTCTCCTCAGGGGACATGGAAAGGACTGGCATTTGGTAATGCCAATCCTTCATCCCTCAGCTGTCCTGCCCTGGGAGGCAGAGAACGAGTGGGGAACTTTTTGTGTTGAAATCCTTGAAGCCACCTGGGTTCAAAGGTGTCCCATTGAACCAACTGAAGGAACATCAAGGTTGCAGCTCCAGCTCTGAGCCCCTCACCAAGGGGTGCAGGGGAGGTTCAGCCTCTCCACACCAACTTACCCAGCCATAGAGCCCCATCTGTATCCAGCTGTGTTGCACCCAGCGGAGAAGAACCAGCAATGGGGGCTTCGTTGCCAACTTGAAGAGAACCTTCTCTCTGTACCCTGCTCCCAGAGGAAGGGAAGAAGAAACAGAAGATGAGTAGCCACTTTAGAGGAAAAATCTCAGAGCTGCTCTCTGCTTTACACTAAATCCAGACACGAGGTGCCTTCAGCCTTTCTCCACCTGGAGAGCAGAGCTCCCCCTTGGGCCACGTAGCCCAGAGCAGTCCTTGGTGTGACATCTCCCTGGGAAGCACCACAAAGTTGGTGGTGAATGTTCCCCTCTGGCATCTCCAGGGCATCCCACAGCCCCATCACCAGCCCTGCCAGCACCCACAGCTTCCTCCTGTGCTCTCCAGACCCATCAGCAGCAATCCCTGGCATGCCAGTGGCATGACCCGCTCACCACTCCCACCACCAATAAAAATAAGAAGGGCCAGCTCGGGCTCCACACCAACAGAATGTCAAACCCTCAGCCAGCTCAAAGCAAAGGCATGAACCTTTCCTTCCTCCTGGAGCCTGCCCCTTTGACATTTCCCAGCGTGTCACAACACGCACCCCTCCAGCCCCTCGCTGCCCACATGCCTCTCCTCTATGATTATCATCCAAGAAGAGGAGTGACCCTTGGGGATCACAGGGCCATGACTCAAGCTCCCTAGTTCACAGTTTGCCCCTCCCAGAGCAATCTGCCACGGTTCTGCTCTCCCCTCCTGGTCATCTCCACACCTGTATGCTTTGATGTGAATCCACTGGTTGGTGTTGACCGGCACCGTGGACCGGAGGATGACAGGTTTGGAGCCGAGGTCGTAGGTCATCTGTACGAAGCCATCCACTATGGCCAGGGCGATGTAGTCCGAGCGCTCCAGCCCTTTCCCACTCCACAGGATCAGCCCCTGAGTGGCTTCTGTTTTGATGCTCAGTTCAAAGTGGTTGGATTGCAAAGCCTTCTCGCTGCACGGGGAGCAGGGGAGAAGATGGAGCAGTTAAATACATGGCTACAAAAGCAACAGGCCACCACTCAGCTCCTTGGAGCAACCTTCTCTGTTCCCAGCCATCTAGCTCACCTGCTGAGGATAACCTTCACCCATCCTTTGGCATCAGGCTATCCTTGGGGTCCCAGTCCCTACCCGCTGCACTTGAGGGGTCACAGCCTTGGCAATATCCCATGCCTGCTCAGAAGGTTTGGTGCATGGGAGGAGCCGATGGACAGCTCTGAACCAGGCCACAGGATCAAAGAAATGGCTCTCTAGAGGTCTCTAACCCAGAGCAGGACCATTGCCAGTGCTAGATGAGTTCCCAGCTGAGCCTGGGAGCACCAAGACTGGAGCTCCTCCATCTTCCTGCTGACCTGAGCGGGGGCTGCACAGGTCTCCTGGGGATGAAGTGCTTTCCCCAACATTCAGCTTGAACCCCCCAAGACACAGTCTGCAGCTACTGCCCCTTGTTTTTGGCTTCCATGGAGCATCAAGTTCAGACACATCAATCCCTGCAAGCTGTGACACACAAGTCTTGGTGTTGCCTCCTCATATGCAGGTGCTGAAGGAAGAATTTTGTTACCTGGGCTGGTGGACAGTACTGGCCCAGCCTCAACTGAGCCAGCAGAAGGGTCTCAAATCAAAGACCTGCCTTTGATTTGGGAGAGGTCAGAACAAAGAGGGCTCTGTTGGTCAGATCAGCAGGGTTGTGGGCAGCAGCTGAGCTGGGGTTGACACCATTTCACTATCCTGCTGGTGGGTGTCTGAGGTCCAAGCAGAGCTGAGGTGCCTGGGAACCACTGCTCCACATGCCATCACCACCCAGCCATCAGCCTCCGAGGTATTTGCTCCACTGCTGCCTCTGCTTGACCAAAGCTCAAAGGGAAGCCAAAGCTGGGGACTGGAGGTGATCAACACCCCACAGTTTGAATGGGACAGAGACTGTCCACAGAGGCAGCAAAGCCTTCTTTCTCCTAGATGTGGTGTCTTTTCCCAAGGGAGGAATGAAGGAAGGACAGAATTTCCTCCCCATTGGCATCCCCATCTTTGCTCAATCCCTTTTGGAAGAGGCAAAATGCTCTTGGCAACAGGTGAGGTTCCATATGGAGCTGCCATCCACTCTCCTGGGATGCTCTGAGACACACAGCTGACACGTGCACACACAGACCAGACACCATGGGCAACAGACAGCTTCTTATTCCCAAGGGACACCGTGTCCAACAGGCTGGACAAGGGCTGCATGGTCAAGGTAACTCAGCCTCACCCCTCACTCATAGCTATTAGCTGTCTAGGTTCCCAGGAGCAAGGACCAGAGCTGGACCTGCACAGGAGCTGCTGTTCCTGTGCTGGAGGAACCTTCCTCCACGTTGACTCTCATCATCTGCAGAGCTGTACCCCTTATCAATAACAAGCCCAGGGTATGGACACACAGAACAGGCACAGAGACAGAGACAGAGACATGCTGAGGCAGCGCCAGCACCGCACGAGACACAAGAGCTGGAAGCTTGGACAGACTCACCTGAGCTCCACGGGATAGTCCAGCGCTTCGGGACTTAGATGCGGGAAGAAAGGGGAGCGTGCGATAAGCGCGGGGCAGCGGAGGAGACCCTTCCCTCCCACCCCACCCCTGGACAGGGAACAGCCCTGCTCAACAGCGACAGCTCTTCACCCTACACAATGCCCAAGCTGAGGAAACCACCATCCTTGGGGCTGAGCTTCCTCAAGCCGGTGAGACAAGTGGGGAAGTTGCTGAGTATAATGATGGCAGGAGTGACTACAGTCCTGTCCCAGCAGTGCAGGGACACTCTGATGCTCTCCTGGGTCAGGGCTACCACTGTTCCTGCTCATCAACCCATTCTGGGATGTGCATCCAGCAAAGGACTTCCCAGCATGGAGCAAAGAGCAGGGAAGGGAAGTTTGGGTACATGGACTTGCACGAGGACCCTTTCCCAGACAGGTCTCAGGTTGGTCCTCTGGGATGCTGGAGAAGGGGCTCTCCCATGTAGAGAGAGAGCTGAATTGTCACATAAAGCCTCTGAGTCAGCCTTGGGACACTTGGGCAGCACATGGAGAAGGGGAAACCCAGGACTCCAGCTGTCCTGCTGGCACTGCCCCACGAGTGTTAGGGACTACAGGTCCAGTGTCACAGTCAGCTCCAGCTGGATGGAGATATAAAAATGTGTGTTCCAAAAAAATAAATAGTCCGGGCATGTCATGGCCAGCAGAGCAGCAGTGAGTTAGTCCTGCCCAAGGCACACCCCGCTGTCTGCCTGGAGGCAGGAGAAACTCCTTTTTATGGGCAGCCCAATGGGTCCTTCAACCTTCAAGGGGTGAGTGAGAACTGCTGCCAAACCCCAGCAGAGAGGATCTGGGGACAAGGGTGGAGCTCCCTGGCAGGATGGGGCATGTGCTGCCAAAATAGGCTGGGGATGGTGACCTTCCCTTTGCAGGGCACTGGGAGAGGCAGGACACAAAGGCAGCAGCTTTCTGCAGGTCATGTCTGGAAAGGGGACAGCAGGACACTCTGCCACGTGGGAGGGTTGTCATTCAGGCCACCACATGCCTCTCGTAGCTGTAGGACACTCTCTAGCTTAGGAGGATGCTTGGCTCCTAAAAAACCCTTTCCAAAACACCAGAGCACCTCCCAAACTGTTGTGAACATGCAAGTGATGGGCTCTGTGGCTCCTCAGGTGTTGTCATGCACGCATGCTCAGCCTCCCCAGCCTCTGTCACACCCCAGCTTGTAGAGAATGAGGTGAAATGGGGATGTGACAGGCAGGTGACACTCAAAACTCTCCCCCACACTGTGGGGAATACAGCTGCATGAACCAGCGCTTCTCTTCCACTCCTGCCATCCAGCAAGACAGACAGACAGCAAATCAACTGCTGTCAGAGCCACTCTAGGGAAGAAGAACCCTTCTTCTGCCCTCCTGGCCACGCTGTCCATTGTGAAGGGTTGTCCAGGCCACACACCCTTGACTGGGGAATGTTCTACCACCCAGCCTGGCCTCCTCGCTACGGCAGCAACGCTACATATGTGCTGGAAAAATCAGGGCAGGATTAGCACCCCTGACTTCCACCACCCAGCCTCTGCTGCTGATGGAAGAGATACATCACAGGAACTTCTTCTTCTATCTTCTATCGATCTTCTATGCTCACCCACTTAAACTAAGGCAAAGTTGCAGCATGCTGCTGGGACGACTGACTGCAGCAGAGCCAGGCCATGGAGCTTCTGCTGCATCTTGGGTGTGTTTGGGCTCCTGTCCAGCAGCCAGAGCTGTGGTCAGGACCTGTGTCCTGCTCACCCTGAGATGGGAACGCCTGCCCAGGGCAGACCCCTGGGAGAACACCCATATTCCTCCTCCCACACCCACCCTGTGCTCCCCTGCGGGTGGGCTGGTGGTCAGGGTGGCAATGGGAGAGGTGGTGGAGGGCAGATGGAGGAACTGGGTGGTGGGGAGGACTGTACTTACACGGGGATCTCATTGGTCAGGTGGCTTGTAAACAAAGAAACAAGGACATTGAGAAGAGACAGACAGACAGACTGACAAACAACAGCTCAACAGGGATGTCCTCCCCAGGCAGAGCGTTAGGGCAGTGGGGAACCTGAGGGTGGAAGATGGATGGAGCCTAATCCAGTACCATATCCCAGTGCTGTGGAGCTGGGAATTAGCCTGTAATTAGGCTAATTAGGCCTGGGAATTAGGAGCACAGTGCTGAGGAATGGTACTGAGCCAGACTGCAGTGAGCCAAGAGTCTCTTGTAGGAGAAATCTCCAGCCCAGAGGCTGAAGAAGACCTCAGTCAGCAGCTCTGAACCAGGCTCTGCTCATCTTGAGAGAGAAGCCCCAGGGACCAGTACAGCCACAGAGACCACAGGGTCTAAACATGTGCCCCTAGCCCATGGGGTTGGGGTGGAGCAGGTGCTGGAGAAGGCTATCCATGTCCCACAGCAGCAACAGCCCATCCCTGCTGGTAGAACCAACCCTTGCTGGACAAACAGCCATGGAGACAAAGGAGCTGGCAGACAGGCGTGAACTAAACCACAGGCAGAGCTACCTCTGAGCTCACCCAGCCCACAACTCACCCCTGAGCACGTGGGCAATGAAAGGCACCAACCAGGAGCACAGGCCACATTAACCACCTTCATGGGACACGCTCCATCCTACTCCCAAACCAGGCTGTGCTAACCCAGAAGGTGGCCCACGCTGCAGAATGAGAGCATCCAGACCTGAAGTTGGCCAGGCTCTGCCATAGTGGGGAAAGCCCTCTGTCAATAAGGTAGCTGTAGAGGTAAGGGCTGGAAACAAGCACTCATGAGCCCAGTTTGGCTTGTCCCTCTTTGACCACTGCACATGGGACTTCTTTGACCCTAGCCTTTCCTCCTTCTACCAGCTCTAACTCCTTGTTTTGACCTTGGTTCAGCTCAGCAGCCAAGTTACCTCTTTGTCACGGCATTGTGGTACTCCATGTATGTCCTACCATCAAAAGCAATGGCCTCTGCATCTCCAGCAGCTTTCTCAATGATCACTGGAGGTGGGGAGAAAGAAGAGTTGTCAGGCAATGTAGCATGGCCTGTCCATCATTGGAGACTAGGACAATCCCCCTTACAGTGAGCATTCATACCAGGGTGAAGGCATGAACAAACCTGCCATCCCCTGGGGCATGGCACCACTGTGACCCTCTAAGCAAACCCCTGCAAAAGGTTTGCTGTGGCTTCAGAGCCCTGGAGTTTGGATCATCTCCCTGTTTGGCAGCCAAGTGACATGAAACCTGCAGCCAACTGACATGAAACCTGCAGCATTGTTGGTTTCCTGGCTGAAGCTGGGGAGGAAGGTGGACTTGGTGGTGGCCCAAGGGTTAATCTCAGCAGGTAGCAGGAGAGAAACCCTGATCTGGAGACAGCTGGGCATTGCTCAGGCCCTCCAGGTGAGTTTGCTACAGCACCAACCCACATTTCCCAGCCCCAGGTTGCTTCAGGTGAGCAGAGCAACATAAGAGAGGGTCAAGGTGACAGGGCTGGGTGCTCTACCCCTGGGCAGCAGCACTCACCTGGCCTCATGCAGTGTGATGCCCACATCTCTGAGATATAGCATCTCCCCAGCTTCACAGCTGCACAACAGTGCCAGCCTGCAAATGCCACCGCTTGTGTCCCCTGGACCCCTCCCAGCAGCCACTACAAGGACAAGACCTCAGGCTTCTCCTAAGCGAAGGTCTTAGGAGACCTTCTCTGTCCTGCTGCCACCTGCTAAGCATCAAAGCAGTTTCACTGCCATGTCTGGCTCGTGGGCGAGGGTCCATGCCCAGCCCTACCCTGGCAGTCTCACCCTTCTCGCAGTGAGCCCCCGAGAAGCCCCTCTGGCAGGCGCACTCGTAGCTCTCCAGCCGGGGGCTGCAGGTGCCTCCGTTCTGGCAAGGGTTGGGCTTCTGGGTACAGGGGTGACCTCGGAACGGGGAGATCTCAATGGCACTGCGGATGTTCTGCTCCTTCAGCACAGGCACCCCCTTGATGGAGATCTGGCAGATGCAAGGAAGAGGAAGAACAAGTGTCAGCCTTCACCATCTTAATGTCTCCATGGGGGCACAGAAGCCAACACCCTGGGGGGAAAGGGGAGATGGGAAACCAGCCCCAACCCCACATGCTCCTGTGATGCACCCTCATCTCCCCTTCTGCCACCCACCACTGCCTCTTTTTATCTGGGCACATCCCTTGAGCACATGGACCCACATCGAGGTCCAAGGCTCATCCTCGCTGTCCTCCAGCAATGCTGGTGGCACCTCTCCCAGCTGCCCCATAGGACCTTACCCTCTGCACAGCTCCATCAAAGCTGGTAGAGATGGCAGCTGCTCGAGCTAGCTTGCTGAAATCAGGGGCTCCCCCCACATAAAATGGCTCCTTCAGGTTCAGGAAGGTGTGAGGCACCTGGGGAGGAGAGAGGAGAAGGTGAGATGGAGAAGATGCCAGGCTATCCCTAAGCTGGGCATTGGCCCAGCATTGTGGGGACGAAAGGAGACTGCAAGAGCAGGCATCCACGCACAACCAGAAACCAGGCTGGTGGGAAAGCAAGCTATACCTGCCTGTCCCCCACGTTCCCCTACTCCCTGCCTTCCTCCCTCGGACATGGAGACCTCTGGCTTGGTGTGGCCCCCAAAACCAAGTCAACAAATAATCGCTTCAGTCTCAGCAGGGCTAATGTTTAACCCCAAACTCATACCAGAGGGATTCAGCTTGGGTTCATCCAGCTGCTACGGGTTCCCTACAGCAAGTGGCTAGAGGAGGTTCTCCTGCATCTCACAAGGTGCTGAGTTTGGAAGAGAAAGACTCCTCCACCCTTGCTGTCACCCCACAACCCCAACTGCACAGCATGGGTGAGTCTTCAACACAACACTGGGAACATGACAGGAGCAATGTCCCCTCCTGTGCCCCTGGGATGGCCCCAGAGACAGGGCAGCGAGGCAGAGAGGCAGTTACATGAATCACTAACTAATGCTTGGTGGAGTTAACAACACAACAACTCAACCATGGCTGGATTAATTGAAATGTTTCCGAAACAAAATGTAACAACTGGCTGGAAATTAATGACAAAAGAGGAAACAAAGTGTCTCTAATCTACAGAGATCCTAAAGCTGCTGGGTCAGATGGGGACTGGGTGGAACACTCAGATCTGAATGGCAAACAGAGAAGAACAAGGTGCCGATGGCAGATGAGATGGAGGTGCAGTGGGTCACACTTATCTTTACCTTACGGGATTTCTGGGATCCAGACAGCAGGGGAGGGAAAAATACAAATGAAAATCAAAGGGAGAGAGAGAAAGAGAGAGAGAAAAGGGAGATCAGTGGGTAACATCCATGGTAACATGCAGGGCTGCAAGCCCACCGCTGTGCCCAGTGCCCAGGCCAGGCAGGGATGGGGAGGGGGAGCTGCAGGAGGCAACAGGAGAGAGCTTGGAAAGACAAGGGAGGGGAGGAAGAAATCCCATTTTTTTGCAGGAATGCTGCATAATCTTGAGGCTGCACTTCTAGGTGGGTCTTAAGGATGGGTTCAGCAGCAATTGGGGCTTTTCCTTCCAAGGATGAGCTGCAAGGGTGCCTTGTGTATCTGCCCCAAGGCAAGGACAGTCGAGGACCTGCCAACAAGAAGGTCCTTTGCCTGCCAAAAAGGTGTGTGGGGGTGTGCACGTGTGTGAGGGGGGCTCAGGCCAACACAACCCTGAAACCAAAACCCCAAGGATCAGGGCATGTGTGTCGCTGGGCTGCAGCTCTGTGTGTGGTGGGGACAAGGAAGAGCTGGAAGAGGTCTCTGTGTGTGGTGAGGGACAAAGATAAGCTGGCAGGGGTGTGTAGTTGGTGTCCTACAGAGCAGGTGAAGGGACAAGCAAGCTCTGCCCTGCAGCACCCTTTTCCCCCAACTCCTCCTCCACCCTTCAAGCCAGGCACCTCAGGGAGTGAAAGCCCACGAGCCTGAGAACTTCTCAGCTCATTTCACACGAGAGGTACAAGGCTGGGAGCCCACCCAGCTCTCCCTGGACCATCAACTTACCGGTGACTCTCCCATCACCCTCTCGCCGTTGTTGATCCTCATTACCCCTTTGCGCCCATTCCTCTCCAGTAAGACACTTATCCAGGTGTTGAGGGGAACTGGCTCTTTGCTCCTGGTGGTGAGAAGGGAGGACAAGACACACAAATGAGAGCTCTGCCATGACCACCTGCAAACACAGCACTGGAAACCTCCCCTGACCACACTTGGGCTGCCCCAGCTCCTGGTTTGCTGGAGTGAAGAGCTCAAAGCCAGTGCTGGACACTGAAAGCCACCACTGTCCCTCTCCTGCCTCTGTGGTCACCACGACCCTGATGAGCAGGTCCCCAGCCCGCAGCCCACCCTACCTGAGCACGGCTGCCCCTTTGCCCAGGTCGTATCTGTACTCCAGGTAGCCATCGTGTAAGGCCAGAGAGACAAAGTCCCCTTTGCCATCTGTCTTCTGCCCATTGTAGAAGATCATGCCGCTGGGATTCTTGGCCAGGAATACAACTTCCATGGACATTTTGTCCCTGAGGAGAGAAGGATTCTGGATACCCTCCAATCCAGCTGCCCACACGCTCTCTACCTCCACCCCAGTGTGCCCAGCCCTTGGAAGATCAGCCCCAGGAAGCCTGCCTGGGACCACAGGTCTGGCAGGGAGATGCCACCTGTGTAAGGCACCTTTACCAGGTAAGAGATACCACTGGCTCCATCTGTGGGGATTCTGGAGAGGCCAGTCCCTCTGGACAAACTCTCCAAGAGGGAAGATGTGTTTAGGGAGAGCCAGTGAGACTCAGAGCATGAGCTGTCTCCCTCAGATCAGCCCCTCTCCCACTCCCTGGCACTTACTGCAGGTCAGGAACGAAGGTCTGCAGCCCATTCAGCTCCAGGTAGGAGAAGCCATTGAACTCCGGGAGGAAGGGCATGGTGTGGTCCTGCTCTGTCACTGAGCACAAACGAGGGAATGGTGAGGAAGAGGAGGCAGAGCAGCTTCAGCCAGTGCCCCAGAGCCACAGCAAGCAAGGCTTCCTGGCCAGCCAGGCTGGGGAAATCAGCACCTTCAGTTCCACCCCCTTCCCCAGCCCCGCTCCTCTGCCAGCTCCCGTCCCACCTAGCTCGCAGAAGTCTCCTTCCCGGCCCATGGGACAGGCGCACAAGGCACCTCCCTCTGGCAGCACCAGGCAGGTGGCAGAGACGTGGCAGGGTGTCGGGTCACAGGGATTCCTCTCGTCGGCACACGTTGGCCCTGCAGCAGAAGAGGCAGCATGTCACATCAGCACCTCAAACCAACAGCCGTCAGGAACCATCTGAGCAGAGACAAACAGCTCTGATGTCTCCTGCCAGCCACCTTCTCCCGTCTCAGGTGGAGTTCCCAAGACCTAAGAAGCCCTCTGAAGTGGACCCCACAAGTGGTAGATGATACCATTGCCAGATCACACCCCTAAAATGCAAGGGGAAATTTTTTGATGCGTTAGAAGAAACAGATCTTGGTCTTATGTACCTGTAAGTCTACACCCAAAATCTAACTTCACTGGTGCAGCTTCATCCTACACTTTGCCCTCTAACCCACTGCTGACCCCCCACACCACATCCCCACCACTGCACCTCACAAGGTGAGCCCTAGAGACTCTGAGATCCCTCAGTCAGTGGGACCAGGACCCCCAGCAATGCCCTGTCTGCAGCCCCCTCCCCGTACCGGTGTAGGTGTGGAGACACTCGCAGTGGAACATCTCTGCCTCCTTGACATGGCAGATGCCACCATGGTGGCAGGGGTTGGGGTGACAGGGGTCGTTGCCACACTCGCCCACCCCGCTGCCGTACAGCACGTCGCTGCCTTTCTCCCGCAGGTCGTACATCTGGTTGTTCACATCCAGGAGGCGGATGCAGCCCTTCAGGCCGGTTGTAGCCGCAGTACGATCTGCCACCCTGAGGGGACAAAGGACAAAGTGAGCAGGGGCTTTGTCCCTGAGGACAAAAATGCTTGGAGGACAACGCTGATGTCCTCCAAGCATCAGGGTCAGGCTGTGTATTAAAAGGCCTCCTAGGCCCAGAGAAGCCCCGTTCCACAACTGTCCTGGTTTTGCTAGGATAGAGTTAATTTTCTTCTTGGCAGCTAGAATAGCTGTGGTTTGGTTTCAGTGTGGGATTTCCTATTTAATATTATATAAATATTTATATAAATATTAGGAGAAGAACATTGATACCATAGTGATGTTTTTAGTTGTTGCTGGAAGTCCAAGGACTTTGCATTTTGCCAGTCTGCAAGTGCAAAGGACTCAGGGGGAAGAAGTGTAGCAATTAGCAAACCCCCAGATTGGCAGTTAGATATGCCAATGAGCTATTCCATAGCACACCATACTCAGTGTATTAACAAGGGTTGACTGGAAAGCTGGGGATTCACTCAGGGTCGCTCTTCCAGGATTGCGATCCCTAGAGCCTGCTGGCAGGCAGTGGCTTTGTCCTGGATTCACTAGGATAGAATCACAGCATTAATTCCCTGTCAGAAAAGCAGGACCACAGCCCCCACGGCCACTGTGCCACCCAGGCCCAGCACCCTGACTCACGCAGCCATCTGATCCTCCGGCGCTCCCCCGATGAAGAGGTCCGTGTCGAGGTTGAGCCCGTCGGTGCCCGTGGGGCTCTCCCCGCTGACGTGGGGCTCCCCATCGACAGCCAGCGTGCCGCTGCGCCGGTTGCGGTTCACCACTAACTGGTGCCACTTGCCAGGCTCAACACGGACCTTGCTGGTGATGACACCCGTGCCAGAGCCGGTGTTGAACCTGGGGCAGAAAAGAGGGAGCATGTCAGGACTGACTGCCTGAGAACAGAGATCTGTCCTGAACCTCACCTCGTTCCAAACCGGCAGCTTTAGCTTTTGGAACTGGAAAAACCATCCAATCCCAGTCTGTTTTGGGTGGGAAGGGACCTTAAAGCTCATCCAGTGCCAACCCCCCTGCCAGCAGCAGGGACACCTTCCACTAGACCAGGTTGCTCAAAGCCTCATCCAACCTGGCCGAGAACACTTCCAGGGAGGAGCATCCACAGCTTCTCTGGCCAACCTGGGCCAGGGTCTCACCACCCTCACAGCAAAGAATTTCTTCCTCACATCTCAGCTCCATCTCCCCTCATCCAGTTTCAAGCCATCACCCCTTGTTCTCTCACTACCTGCCACTCATTTCAGCTTGGATTTCTGGGGCCTTTCTCCTTTTCTTTTCCCCACTGCATTTCTTTTTCCAGTATAAAAACCCCACAACCTCTCACTTGCTCAAAAAAAATCAACCTCCCACACCTTTTAGCTTTTCAAACTTCAAACTGAAATAAGTGAATTAACTTTGTTGAAAAGTACCACAAGGAACGAGGCCCCTTAATATTCCCATTACATTGGCAAAACCTGCTCCTCCTCCTCTTGTTCATTTGATGTTACCGTTTCTCAGCCTACAAGTTCAAGCACAAGACCCTCCTGGTGTCCTGCAAGGACCATCCTTGGTAAATGCAGCTGCTCTGCTTCCTCCACACACCCAGAATGGCCATGATTGGAAAAGCCCTTTAAGATCATTGAGTCCCATCATGAACCCAACACTGACCAGTCCCCACTAACCCGTGTCCCTCAGCACTGTGTCTACACGACTCTTCAATCCCTCCAGGGATGGGGACTCCACCACTGCCCTGGGCAACCCCTTCCAATGCCTCAGAACCCTTTCAGCAAAGAAATTCTTCCTCACATCCCATCTCAACTGCCCTTGGTACAACTTGAGGCCATTCCCTCTTGTCCTGTCAAGGTCCAGGGTCCCACCAAAGTCCACACCACCCATGGCTGAGGGGAAGGGCACCCACCTGAGCTCCACAAAGCCACCGACCAGCGCCAGGGAAATGAAGTCTTTGCCTCGGTTCTGCCCGTTGTAGAGCAGCAGCCCGCTGAGCTCCACAGTCCTGAACTCCATGGCGATGCGCACGGTGTGGTACGCCTTCATCATCTTGAAGGCCAGGTAGGACTTGCCACCAAAGCTGGGGATGAAGTACCTGATAGCTGCAAGAGCCGGGGAGGGCAGAGAAAGGCAGAGAAATTCCTGAAAAATTCCTGGGAATCCAACCTTATCCAGGTTGGATGAGGCTTTGAGCAACCTGGTCTAGTGGAAGGTGTCCCTGCTGATGGCAGGGGGGTTGGAACTGGATGGCCTTTAAGGTCCCTTCCAACCCAGACCATTCTCTGAGCACCACCACTGAGCAGAGTCTGTCCCCATCCTCTTCACACCCACCCTTTAGATATTGATAAACATTTATAAGGTCCCTTCTCTGTCTGCTCTTCTCCAGGCTAAACAGCCCCAGCTCTCTCAGTCTTTCCTCATAAGAAAGATGCTCCAGCCCCTCAATCATCTCTGCAGCCCAGTGTAGTGACACTGACTGCTGCAGCACGTCCATGCTGCACGTGAGGTGCCAGCACTACTTATAGGGCTGGCTCTGCACGTGTCCCCACATGTCCCCATCACCAGGCCCTTTGCTGCAGCATGGACAGGCACAGGGCAGAGGAACGTACGTTTCTCACAGACTGCTCCTCCTTTTCCTGCTGGGCAGCTGCAGGTGAACTCCTTCCCGTCATCCTCGCAGGTGCCACCGTGCAGGCAGGGGTGGGAGTCACAGGGGCGCGAGGGTTTCCTCGTGGTGGGGGGCTGGCGCGTGGGCTTGCGCCGGGTGGTGGCAGGGAGGGTGGAGATGGGTCTCTTGGTGCTCACAGCTCCTGCCAGCTTGGTGCTGGGTCGGCTGGCGGCATCCGGGCGCGGGACGTGGACTGTGGTGGCAGCGGTGGCCGTGGTGTACCTGCGGGTGGTGGCAGGTGCCATGGTGGTGGCTGTGGTTGTGGTGACAGTGGTGGTGAAGATCCTGGGAATCCAGTCTGGAACACAGCAAAATGCAGGTGAAGGTTGGTGCTTTGAAACCATCTCTGGAGGCAGGGAAAGCTGCTCGGGATTTTGGGGTGAGAGCACAGCAGAGAGAGCTGGAGGGAGGGTTCTCCCAGGCTACCACACACCCAAGAGCCCTCTCCCCTCTGCTCTCCAGGTCCCACAGATCCCACTGCACCATCTGGCAGCTGGCTGCACAGGGTACTTCTCCACAGCATGGCTGTGCTGCCCGTCCTCCCACCCTGGCACCGGGTGGCCATGTTCCCAGGCAGAGCTGTGTGCCCGGTGCAGGTGTGGCTGTGTGTCTGTCTTTCCTAAAAAATTGGTGTTTTGGGTTTATCAGCATGAGATCCCATGGGTCAGGCTGGCCACCCCCTCGGGAGCACTGGGAAGGGCTCATGTTCTGCTGTCACAGTGCAGCACTGCTGCTTGCCATGTGCTGTGGAAGAAGGGAGCAATATTATCCCCTTTGTGGCCTTCCTGAGCTGAGAACACGTCAGGGGACATGGACTGACCTCCTGGCTCTGGAGAGCACTCTCTGGGGAAGCATTTGATGGGTTACTGCTACAGATGAAAGGTCCTGGCACGACCAGAAGAGCCAACCTAAGCCAAGCCAAGAGAGTGGTCTAATCACAGAAAGAGAGGGCTCACCAAAGTCCATGAATTTGACATGCTCCTGCTGGGGCTTCTTCACCAGGATGGTCTTCTTCTTGGAAGCTTTAATCTGCTTCAGCAAGGCCCCTTGGACGTCAGCTGCCGTGTAGGATGTGGCTGATCATAGCCAGGAGGAGAAATGAAAGAGTGAAGATGCAGGTCCACCTCCCAGTTTCCCTCTCCTGACCTCCCCACAATGCATCCAAGTCATTCCTTTCCCTAGGGAAAGGCTTCCAGCCTTCCAGGCACCAGCTCAGGGCGCAGCTCCTCCCACCATCTGTTGGTTTGGCTGGACAGAAGGCATTTCCCCAGCAAATTTTAATAGGGTTCCTACTGCATGAGTGTTTCCCAGGCTGGCAGCCCCACTGGGAATGCCTGCTCCATCCTCAGGCAGATGTTGATCCCATAACCTGATGATTTTATAGGTCTTTTCCAACCAAAACAATTCTATAGTGAATTAGCACTGGGCAGGGTCTTACCTGGGTCAAAGTGGGACTCCACAATGACACGGACAGCGCTGCTCTGCCCCAGGTCTCGGACACGGATGCTCTTGAAATCCTTTTTAACATCAGAATTGCGGAAAAGCTCGTCCAGCTGGTTGGTCAGAGGTGAAGGAGGAAAGAGAAACAAACTGAGTAATGGGCAGATCCCAGGACATAGGTCCTCTCAGTAAAAAGATCTGGAGTCTCAGTGAGCCTCCTTGGTTTCACCCCACCAGGGTTTGCATCCAAACCTTTGCAAGACACCTGCAGAGAGCAGGGCAATAATTCCACATGGTCCCTATTTTTTACTGCCTGCAGTCAGAGGTAAGCACAGGATCCAGGACTGGCATGGGGAACGTGAGCTATCCACATCATATCCATGGAGAAGAGTGGAATGGAGCCAGACCAGAGGCACCTTGCAGTTCATACAGGGATTTGTGACTGTGTGGCATCTAAGTCTGCCTGATCTCTTCTAAAGCTGTGTAAACCTGCTTAGGCTCTTTGGAAAATCCCGTAAGGCACCATTCTGCATCTTTAAGTACCTGATTGCCTTTGAAAACTTGGCTCTCAGACATTGCAGGATTTGTCTGAAGTCACATGAAGGAGACAGTGACAATCCAAGGCTTACAGCAAGTCAGAGCTTTAACACCCCTGCTAGCTATCCATCCAGCCTGGTGTTGGACCAGCAGCTGCTACGGCTGGAGGCCACTGCTTCCTTCAAGGCAAAGATAGAAGAAGGTAATTAACTGACTAATGGTCCCTAGGGTACAGATTTGCCCTATAAATTCAGGCACAGTGATCTCAGCGGGGTAAAGGAGCACATCACATCCATGGGTATTTGCAAGCAGGTTGCACAGGGACAACAGGTCTCTGCAGTGGCAGGAACTCAGCCCAGTCACCAACATCCTCTGAGACAGAGGACCTTCACTTCCCCCAGCCTGGGAAAACAGAAACCAGCACAGTCTCTTGCCTTCTCAGGGTTGAGAAGGGATGAAGCAGTGAACGAAGCTTCTGTGTGCGTGTTTGCATCCTCAGCTAGAAGCCACTGTTGTATTGGGAAATATGGCTATTGTGACACAGAACTGCATGAACCATATGGTCCATATGCTGGGCACACATCTGCTTCTAGGACTGTACTGAGAGCTTGCCAACTTCTAAGTGCAGCTTGGAACCAGCTCTAAATGTTAATCTCCTTGCAGAGATGCTTTGTATTTGCTGTGCATAACGTTGCTACCTCAGCCATACCTTGGCATACCCACATGTACACATTGCCACCCAAAGCTCACCTACCCCAAGAGCTGCCAGTGCAGGAGGGCTCTCCTTGAAGGTGGGAGACTGGATTTACACAAGGAGCTACAAGTTGTGTAGCTGAACTGGAGGGGTAAAGGGGTTTTGGATGTTTTTTGTCAAAGGGCTTCACATGGAGATAAGGAAAGCAGGGTGTTAAGGCAGAATCTCTTGTTGAAACAGTCCCATCACCAAGATCAAGCTAAAAAAGGATCATTTTTGACCCAGGACATAACAAAGGATGGAACTCACTGATAAAGCATGTGGTAGGGGCTAGTAAAGCACATAGATTAAAAAGAGAGAAGACAAATTCACAGGGGGTACCTCTTAGAACTGGTGCATCACCTCCTGAAGTGCCCACCCCATGAGAACACTGCCCCTGGTGATTAACCACGTTCACACCCAACTTTTGTAGGTTAAAATCATTTAAAAAAATAAAAATCACAAAACCAACATGGAGCAATGTTCCTCCAAAGCACTCAGCACAATTCGTAGATAGGTCTTTGTGCTCCCATTTTACAGGCAGCAATGACAGGTCACGGCCTCCCCAGAAGCCATCACGAATGAAAGGGCAAAGCAGGAAGAAACCCAAAGTGGTTCCCATGGCTGGACAACAGAACATCTGCAGTTCCAGAGGGTGGTGGTGGCACCAGGGTACTGTCACACACACCTGGGGAGCAGTGCTCAGAAAGCAGAGAGTCCTTGGTCCCTGCTTCAGTGGGGTGGCTGGAACACAGCGCAGCAGGCAGGAGCTTTCCTGCAGAGTGCTGGCACCTCAAGGTGCCTTGAACAGACAAGTTTGAGCAGCTGAGGACCATGTTTCTGGAAGTGAGTGTCTAGGATTTAGTCATCCATCCACCACAGCACAGATAGAGGTGGGCAGGGTCCTCTCTTCTTTTGTCAAGGCCAAGAAAGCCCTAGCCAGACCCCAGATCAAGCACAAAGAACTCACCGCACTCTCAATGCTCCTGGCCGTCTCCCCAAAGAGCTCTGACTTGGGGTCAGCCATCTCAGGGGTGTAGAACAGCTCCTGACCTTCCACCTCCTCCAAGATGAGGACTCCTTGGAAGACTTTGGTAGCTATGGGAGGAAGGGTAAAGAAGACAAACCTCCTTTAGTGAGCTCATGGGCAGGGGACAGGCGTGTGGCTGACGCAAGGAGTGTTGGAGACCCTGGGAGGGGAAAGGGTGATGGCAGTGTGCGGGTAGTGCCAGTGCTGGGGTTAGTCTGGATGGGTCTGGGAGAGCACCATGGAGGATTAGTATCAGAGGGTGCTGGAGCAGATGGTAAAGACCAGGCTGGAGATGGCAGCTTTTACCATACGGTTTCCTCTGAGCTCCGGCCCGGAGAGCAGCCCCCCTGCACCGGCTGAGTAACAAGAGAAAGACGTTAGCCAGAGCAGCACACAGTCAACACGGCAGGAGCACACCCGTGCATGCAAACAGGGCACAGGGGAGGGCCAAACGTGGACTCTGGAGAAGACCTGTGCTGGGAGAGGGAAGCAGAGACCCTACCAGTGAACAGGCTGTGGCCAGCCTCACAAAACCAGATTGAAACTGCAAGAGGAACCCAAGGTGTGGTTCCCTTCCAGGGGAGCTGTGGGAGTGCAGAGGTAGCAACAGAAAGATCCCCACTGTGAGGAACCATCCAGGAGGTTCCCAGCAGCTCTGCTTTCATGGGTTAAAAGGGGAACGTGGTGTCCAGAGGGGATGTCCTGCTGAGAACCCCAAGGAACAGGGAGAGTTAAGAAGGATCTCAGTGAGGACACATCTAGGAGATGGTCCCAGAGCATCGATACTTAGGGTCTCAAGGATGGGGCAATACTCTGATGGAGCACAGGTGACTTCGTGTTTCCTCAGCAGGGACAGTGTGAAAGGGACTGGGCATAGGCAAGACATTCTGCTCAGGTCATGAGAGCAGCATGCATCCCTGGGAACCATGGTGTGAGTCAAGGAGCTTGGAGTCCCCAGGAAGCCCAGCAGGACCACTGGGCCCCGGCACTGAACTGGTCCTGGTCAGCCCAGCTCTCTTTACAGCCATCAACTGAGACAAAATGGGAATCCAAGAAATTCCCGCATCCCCTCTAGTCCCAGTTGTGAGCCCTGCAGAAGCCTGGGCAAGACACAGGTCAATGTTTGAAGGCTCTAACAGTCCAGGAAGAAAGTGAAGAAAATTACAGGCTGCCCTGGCTCCCTGTGTGAACACCACATCTGCCACACAGTGGGCACCACATCTGCCAGCTACCATGGCTCAGCAGGTCCCCCAGCCACCATGGCTCAGCAGGTCCCCACAAACACCTCCTCAGGGACACAGCAGCCCCAAGATGGACAGAGGAACCATGCTCACTGCCAGCTGGGTAGCACAGCAGCACGCTGCTCTCCCTGCCAGGCAGGGCTCAGTGCCATCTCTCCCTCTCCTGCAAGAGCTCAGCCTAACTCCTGACCAGCGAAACGGAGCCCAGAGCCCAGCCCTGAGACAAACTCACCCGGACAGTTGCTGCCTTCTGCATCAGCAGCCGCTGTCTTGCCATCAGAGCAGCATCCCAGTGGGGTGTTGTAACACGTTGCCCTCTCAATGGCTGGGGTGGAAGTTACCTGGCTTTCCTCCACCTCCTCTTCCCCTGCAGAGCATTAAGAGGAACATTCACCAGCAGGAGGTAAGACCTCACCCTCTGTGCTAGAGAATGAGGCTGAGACACAACTTCATTTCATCATGAGAGTCAGGGTATGGTTTAGCCCACAACCAAACCTGCCAGACCCAACAAGCACACACTCACCGGCAGAGCCTGCCCCACTAGATTCCTGGTCTCCACTGATGCCCATCTCTTGGTCTCCACTGCCTTCTGCACTCCCTGACTCAGCGTAGGCAGGCTGGGTGGTGGCCAGGACCACTGGTGCAGTGGAGAGAGGGCGGACAGTGGTCTTATACACCCCATGGGTCATCCACGGCGTGGTGGCTGGTCTGGCAGTCGTGATGCGTTTTGTTGTAGGGTGACTTCTTTCAGTAGGTCTGGCTTCCAGCAGCAGGGAGCTGGTAGCCAGCTCAGTGGGTTCTGGAGCCCGGGTGGTGAGTCGCAGTGGCGGAGGAAGGATTAACTTGTCGAGGGGCAGCGTGGGCAGCGGTGTGGGTGGTGAGATGTGGCTTGTGTGGGTGATGGACTCTGAAAGGAGCAGGAAGACAGGGCAGGTAAGGAGGGGCAGGTCTGGGAAAGGTTGGCTGTGACTCTGAGAAGCATGTTGCAAACCCTCAGGCACTTGCTCTGGGCAGTGGATCTGCTGTGCCACAAGGAGTCACAGCACAGCGAGGAACTGCAGAGGGAAGCAGCCAGACCTGAGTCCAGTGTCAGGCCAGTGAGCTGGCACTGCCCCAGCACTGAGAGCAGCAGACACTCACCATGGCACTGCCCCACATGCTTCACCGTGATGACCTGTCCCTGCCGGCATGCAATGGTCTTCAGCTGGCACTGGTCCCCATAAGTGACACCATCAGAGCCACACACCTGGGAGGCAGGGGGGAAATGTGAGTGGCACCTCTGTCCTGCGAGCCCTGGGCAAAATAAACCAGTCTCTAAATGTTGGAAGCAGAAGCTTTGCAGGAGTCCCTCTGAGGCAAAGAGGTGATGGTCTGCAGAAGGCCAGGAGCAGAGCAGCTCAGAGATGCCAGACGGGGTACAGAGCACCCAGCTCTGCTGGGAGACATCCACAACCCTTCCCCATGCACCACAGACAGGGACTGAACTTGCCCACCTGCTTCTTGTGAAGAAGAGACATGAGGAGCTGAGCCAGTCACACATCCCCACACACCCCCCTCAGCCCCCCATGGCCACCTCTCCCACAAACCTTGGTCATGTTGGCCTCTGAGCAGAGCGGCGATGGACATTCACAGTGGGCAAAGCCATTGACTTCCACACATGAGGCTCCAAACTCACAGCTCATTTCCTCACAGGATTTTGGGGCTGATGGGTCTGGGGTAGGGAGAGAAGAGAGAAGAGGTGACTAACAAAGCACGTCCCAGTGACACAGAAACAGGCTGAACCAAAATCCCTCTCTCCTCCCAGTGGGTCTGAGCTCTCCCAGGGACTCACCAGAGCAGTTCAGACCAGTGAAGAAGACAGATGTTCACCAAAGAGAGAAACACTCCCTCGTGCTGTGTGTGAGTGCACAGATAAGAGGCACCCAGCCAGGAGCAGAGGCCAGGACCCCTGTCCCTGCAGCACAAGGGAGGCATTTCTTTCCCAAGCCCATTTGTTGACCCACAGCAGTCCCCAGGCCCCCATTTCTTGGTGCTCCACACAACCCCTCTGCTACGTGGCTCCCTCACCTTTCTCACAGCCAGTCATGCCCAGTTTGCTGCCGTTGGGGCACTGGTTGCATTTCATGCCAGTGATACCAGTCTTGCAGGAGCACAGTCCAGTCATCTGCTCACAGTCATCGCGCACTGAGCCCACAGGGTCACAGTTACAGGCTGGGCAAGAAGGGGAAAAAAAAAAAGACAGTGTTTTGCTGGTGGGTTTGTGGAGCCAACAGCAGACTCAGGTCCCTCAGCAACCCAAAGGAGCGAGGAGAAAGGTCCAGGGAGGACCATAATGCTGACTGTTAGCCTGTACTGACTGGCTCAAAACCTCCCATCACTCTCTGACCACAGTCCTATGGCTTGTGATCCCACCTCCACCCCACAGCCACACAGAGGGACACCAGGGCTCATTCCAGCTGCCCTGCAGAACATCTGCCCAAGGAGCAAACCCATGGAAGGAGACACCATCTGCTAGCCAAGCTCCACCTGTGCAACGCTTCAGGCCACCCTATCTCTCGCAAGTCACCAAGCTCTGCACAAACAGCCGCTGGAGGTGACTTACAGTAGGAACAACATTAGAGCACAGTGTCTTAAACAGGACAACTGTCACCCTGGTGTGGCTTGAGCCCCAGGAGCCGTGGCAGCAGAGGAGGGGTGCTGGCCCAGCCCTGCCCGCACTCACGCGTGCAGCCGCTCTTGCTGTCGGTGACGATGCCGCGGAAGTTCCAGAAGCCGGGCTCACAGCGGTCACACTTCAGCCCCCCCACGCCTGGCTTGCAGGAGCACTGTCCTGTTGTGGGCTCACAGGCTCCTCCATAAGAGCCATAGGGGTTGCACTGGCAGGTACCTACAAGGTAGAGGGAGAACATGAGGTTGAATCCTGGCCAAGGAGGTGTGGGGACACAGTGGGCTTCATTAGGGTGGAAGGACCAACTGCTGAGCCACCAAGCTGCTCAGGCAGGGCAGGAACGTGGGCTCACGCTGGGCAGGAGGAGGTTTCACCAGCTGCTCTCACCACTTCTCCTCTGCCTCAGCTACAAGGAGGAAGGAAACCTCCAGGGATTTAACCGCTTGCTGTGCTGTCATCAAGAACTCCTCTCTCATTAACATCAAAGGAGGCGGAAGCTATTAGAAGTTTATTATTAATTCATTAATCAGGAACCTGATGGAGGGAAATGATCCAAAGATAGACAGAGAGACGCTGTCTTTATCCACAGGGAGCAGGAGAAAGGGGACACGGGGCAGAACTGGCGAGAAAGGGAGACCTTGGGAGCAGTGAGTAGGGTTCATACACACATCCCCAGACTGCCAGAGGCAGGGAAACGGCAGGTCCAGGACAGGCAGCAACGGGTAAATCTGCCCTAGGGGCTTCAAGCTCCTGGTTAAGCAGCAATCACACAGAATTGTAGTGGTTGGAAGGGACCTCAGGAGATCATCCAGTCCAACTCCCCTGCCAAAGCAGGTTCCCTACACCAGGTCGCACAGGAAAGTGTCCAGGTGGGTTTGAACATCTCCAGAGATGGAGACTCCACACCCTCTCTGGGCAGCCCGTCCAGAGGCTTTTTGAGCCTGGGAGGTCACTAGGTAGCTAAGACACAGGGAGGATCCACCTTCCTTTATTTCCCCTGTGATGACACCCCAAGTACCCCCTTCACCTGATCTCTCCTGCTTTCCAACCATCCTTGAAGGTCCTTCATGCCCCCCCCTAGATGGGAACACAATATTTACTCACTTGGGCATCCAGCTGCACCCACTCCGAGCGCCAAGGTCATGTTGTCTGGGCAGCATCCATAGATGGTCTGGCTGCAGTGCACAACCAGGAGAGGTGGTGGGGTTGTGGCCAGAGCTGCAGAGGAAGGCAGAGAGCTACAGGTTATCTTCGGTCCAGGCTGCTGCAGGATGGTATTGCCAATGTATGGATCGAGCAGCATCCCTGCAAAACCACGTGGTCCTTGCAGGGATGCTGGGATGAGGTGATGTCCTACCCTTGGCCAGGCAAAGCACAGGCTATGAAACAGGAATGATCAGTGGGGATCAGCACACCCCAGGGAAGAGGCACATGGTCTTGCTGGGCAACAGGCTGGGGACCAGCCTTGTGCCAGCCTGGGGTGCTGGCTGCTTTCAGGGGACTCACCACGACAGGCTCCTTGGCTACTGATATAGAGATCCTGGCGTTTTTCACACCGTGTCTTCTTCAGCTCACACTCGTTGGTGTAGGTCACACCATCAGAGCCACACACCTGCCAGGACAGGAAGGGAAGCTGCTCAGGGCAGTCCCTGGCACAGGGCTCCCTATCCATAGGGTGTCCTCTCCTGCCCAGGAAGCATGTGGGAAGGCCACCATGGAGAAGAGAGGAGGGGAGCAAGGCCTGCAGCAGGTAGAGCTGCTCAGGGTGCTTACCGGGCTGCGTGGCACTGCCAGGCAGGTGAAGTCACACACACAGCGGTCATCCTCTGCGTCCTCGTCCCACCAGCCCCCGTACTGCCGGCACCGGTCCTGTTCACACTCACTGCCGTCACCGGAGCCCGAGCCCCCCGAGCCACACTCTGCAGTGAAGGAGGATCGTGGTGAGAAAGGGCTCACACCCAGGAGAGCAGAGTTAGGGGAGAGCAGAGGGGATGGGGCCAAAAACCTCTCCCTGACAGGAGGCAGCTCACAGACCCATCCCAACTGCAGCGGCTTTAACCTCTTCAGCACACACAACCCCACAATCCTGGGCTCACATATCTTAGGATGCTTATTCCTGGACCTCAGAGATGATCCCTCTCCCCTGGAGAAAGCAGATTGTCCCACCACTGTCACAAGGCTGTGCTAAGCCTACCTAATGAAAATGGCACAGGGATGCTTTAGCAGGTGGCCTGAGATCTTCTTTTCTACACCATCACTACGGGAGCAAAAGCAAGGATCCCGCGGCTACCCCGCAGGCTACCAGGAGATCAGACAGCTAATAGCCATGCACAGGAGGAAGGGCTGTCACCTGACTTAGCAACAGCTTAACTCCATCCTTTGATCCAGCTCCTGCCCCTTCTCCTGCCCTTCCAAACACATTGTGCAGCAGGGAGAATGGAAACCAGAGCAGAGGAAGGGATGGGGTTTGGGTTTGGTATGAAGTTCAGTTCGACAGCTACTCCTAACAGTAGATAAACTCTGTCCCTATGGCTGCCTCTCCATAAGATGCTCAGAGCTTCAGCAGCTAGAGAGAGATGTTCCTGATTTCAAAGGCTTCTTAAAGGGGATGAGTAGGGGGAAGGAAAACCTGGCCCTTTTTATTGAGTGATCAAAGGCTGGGTTTGGCATTACACAGAGAATTATTTAAGATCTTTTCCCAGAGGGATATCAACCTGAAATTCCCCATGGAAGGCTGTGATCAAACACTATGGTATGTCTTCCCCTCTCCCTAAGCTTTGCCATAGCACTGAAGTCCTTTCCAGCTAGACCACATGTGCAATGAGCCAAACAATCTCAGCTGGCCAGGTCAGCACACCAGAGTGCTGAGGTTTATGTGTCTCCTGTACTTAGGTTAAGCCAGCGTTAACCCACAGCTTTCCCCCACCAGTGGGAAAACTCAGCAGCTTCTTAACTCATAGCCTGGCCAAGCAAGGACCAGCCAACCCCACGACCTTCCCAGGTGCTCAGTACAGTCAATAGTGGCCGCTCAAGTGTGAAATTAAAGCGGTGACAAACTCCTTGATCAGTCGATTGGGTGGCGTCACCTCTCATTACTGCTGGATACAGAGAGGCAAAGGAGAAAGGGAGGTGGCAGAGGTGCTGGGTGACAGCAGCCAGCTGGCCAGGAGGGGAGGAGAGGGCTATTGGCACCAGATCTGCCATGCTGGGGATACTGGGGGTGTCACAAGGCATAGCAGAGCAGCGAGGGGACGAGCCCGCTATGTGCAGCCCCTGTCCCTCCTCGCCTTTTCCCCCTCCTTTCACACCCACACAGCTGGAAGAACATCAGCGACCTACCATCCTCACATGGCCCCATCTTGGCCACCTCAATGCTCTTCTTCTGCTGGCAGGAGGCCACCTGCATTTCACACTGGTTGTCGTAGGTGAGGCCATCGGTCCCGCACACCTGGGCGAAGGGCTGCCTCTCGCAGCGCGGGCACACGCACTGCCCGCTCACGCACTTGCTGCCGAAGGAGCACACCGTGCTGCCGCAGGACTCTGTGGGCCAAGAGGGAGGAACCACTGTGAGATGTTGTAAAGACCTTTGTAGCCAACTGCCCAGTGTCCCAGAGCTGGGGACCACTAATGCCATATCCTCAGAGACAAGGAGAGAAGTCATCCTTCCCCAGAGTGGTTTGTTATGGCTTATTTAAACTGTGCAAAGACTCTGCAACAGATGGGTGACAGTCATGAGCATTTCTCCTTCCCATCAGCACCCACAGGTGTTGTGTCCAACAGCTTTTTCTAGGACACCAGTAAGAAATCCCACTGACTTTCATGGTGACTTCAACCTCCTCCTGCTCCTTGTGCCCATGGAACACAGAGTCATCTGTCACACTCAGTCACTCTTCTCTCCCAAATTGAGAGAGGATCTCCATGCCCAGTTCAGCCTTGGAACACAGACCCAGCTGGCCAGGTTTTAGGAAGCTCAAAGCATTGCTTTCGCTCTCATAGCATTTGTCCTAATGAAGAACCTAAGAAGGGCTTTTAATTCATTAAGAAATGAGCACAGACACTTGCCTGCGCTGGGGACAGCGAGGAAACACATGAGCAAAGAGGAATTAACCCCAGGGGATGGAGGGAAACGAAAGCTACTGAGATGAATTGTGTCATCAAATAGACCCTTGTTGCTTTTAGTTCTGGTGGCAACCAATAACATGTTTTTAGCTCAATTTCTTTGCTTGGCTCAGACAAGTAACCAAGAGGGCAGATAGCACTTACACTGCAGAGCTGGGGCTGAAAAGGAGAGGCTGCTTGAAAGACTCAAGATGCCCAGTTTTTGTGAAACCAAAAGGGAGGATCATGCCAGACAAGGTGAAAAGCCTCAGGCAGGGTCCCCAAGTGACCATCTAGGGACTGCAGCCCAGGCCCAAGCTGCTGGGTGTCCCTGGGCTAGCCCCTGGAGCTGATATCATCGAACGGCTTGGGTTGGAAAGGACCTTAAGGATCATCTAGTTCCACCCGCCCTGTTGTGGACAGGGTTGTCAACCACTAGATCAGGCCACCCAGGGCCACATCCAACCTGGCCTTGAATGCCTCCAGGTATGGGGCATCCACAGTCTCTCTGGGCAACCTGTGCCAGTGCCTCACCACCCTCTGGGTGAAAAATTTCCTCCTAATATCTCACCTAAATCTTCCCTCTCTTAGTTCAAAATAATTTCCCCATGTCCTATCACTACCTGCCCATGTCAAAAGTTGCTCTGCCTCCTGTTTATAATGGAGAGTGACTTTTTACATGGACATGTAAAGGTTTACATGATATCCTCCTAAGAAGTCCCCAAAACAACCAACAAAGGCACCAGGAGGAACATTAGGCAGACCCTCCACACATCCCAACCCAGGGGTTTCTCAGGTGCCTCCCAAGGTTGGCAAACCCATGGGCTGCAAGGGCTAGAAATGACTAGTGAGCCTTGGATGGCCATGGCCAGGCAGCTCAGCAGTGCCCAGGTGGCCAGAAGGGCTGAGCATCCACTCTCTGAAATGCCACCAGCAGAAGTGAGACAAGGGAAGAAGGGGACCTTGCCAGACTCACTGCAGTCTCCTTGGGCAGCCACCAAGATGTTCGTCTGCTGCGTGCAGGCCCGGACGTGGAGCTCACACTCGCTGCCATACGTGTTGCCATCTGTGCCACACACGGGCTGCGAGGAGGGGACGCACTCCGTGGGGCACACGCACCGTCCCGTCTCCGCCTCGCAGATGGCACCAAACTGGCACTTGCCACAACGGTCTGCAGAGATGAAGAACAAAACCCAGGGGTTAAAAGAACAAGTCAGGCAGGTTATCAGTGTCTAATGAAGTGCCAGAGCAGAAATAAAACCCCACTGTGATCTCTCTCCTCTCTCAGGTTGAGCTGGGTTGGGATCAGCAGCCTCATGGTGTGGCACAAGGGAAGGAGCTGAGGCGAGGGCTGGAGGAGGAGGAGAGTCAGGCTTGGAGACAGAAAGGCAATAACTACTCGTAAAAACCATCAGAGCCAGGAGTAACCGTGATGAAATGTCACCAGAGCTGTGTGCTGCTACAGCTAAATGGGAAGGGGGACAGAGCACGGGGCTGAGCGCAGCTCCAAGGAGTGATCAATCAGTCCCAGCCATGGGAGGAGCAGCACAGCATCCCAGGCTCCCGGGGGAGAGAGGTGGCAGGAGTCACACGTGGCACGGTGGGAGGAGGTGATCAGCCAGGAAGGGGGATACAGTCTTCCCTTAGTTTATTGGGGTGTCAGCAGTGCTGCTAACACAGCACCCATCACCCAGAGCACCCAGCCACCACCTCAGCCTGCTGTGAACACACACAGCACAGGCAGGGCAGAGGAGACATTTATCTCTGCAGTAACTCACTTGCAAAGGAGCCACGGCTCGATGCAAGAGACCGGACTCCAGGCAGCACATCTCCTCTCTCCTGACTCCTGGGGATTCAGTGATTCACAGCTTCATTTTCTCCTTCAAACACCTCTCTTCCCCCCCACCCCACCATTCAATTCACAAAGAATTTGGCTCAAAGTTGGTTTTTCTTATTTTTTTTTTTCTTTCACACAGCAGCTGCTGCCTTTGCATGGGGGAGGGAAGATGCAACAACCCCCTGCCTGCTTTGTGCAGACTGTTGGCCGGGAGGTTTCTATCTACAGCCCAAGGCTTGCAGCCACGCCTGGGCTCTGAGGGTCAGGAGTCCATCTGCAGACAAGGCAGCTCATTCCTCACTCAGCTGCATGTGTCTGACAGCTGAAGTATTTGCACCCTTCACTCTTTCTCCTCTAATTATGTGGAGTTGGTACCTGCATTTTCTTCTGACTTGAATCCCCGTTGAGCCCTCTGCTATGCTGCAGTGGGGAGCTCCACAGGTTGGAGGAGATCTTCCTTTTCTGGAGGAAGGGTCTTCCTTTCCTCTGCTGTCTCAAAGCCCTTACAGCTCATAGAATCACAGGCTGCTTTGGGTGGGAAGGGACCACTCAAGGCCATCTAGTACAAGCCCCTGCAGTGAGCAGGGACATCTTCAACCAGATCAGGTTGCTCAGGTCCAAGCTGACCTTGAATGTTTCCAGGGATGGGGCTTCTACCACATCTCTGGGCAACCTGGGCCAGGGTTTCACCACCCTCAGCGTAAAAATTTTCTTCCTTATATCTAGACTGAATCTCCCCTCTTTTAGTTTAAAACCATCACCCCTTGTCCTCTCACTACAGGCCCTGATGAAGTTTTTTCCCCATCTTTCTCATAGGCCCTTTATCAAAACACCACATCTTGCTGCCATTCCAGGTCTCCGCAGCACCCTGCAGCTCAGGAGCAAAGCATGAGTGTGGCCCCAGCCGTGACCAACAGCACCAGAAGGAGGAAGCCCCAGAGATGGGCTCTTACCACAGGGTCCCTTGTGTTTCACTTTGATCTCCCTCTTGAGGACACAGGCCATGGAGTCCAGCTCACAGGGGTTGCCGTAGGTGCGGTTGTCGCTGCCGCAGACGGGGTCGTAGCGGCCCTGGCACACCTGCTGGCACTCGCACACGGCCTCCTGGTTCTTCACCACGCAGGTGGCCCCAAAGGTGCACTCCACGCTCAGGCACGGGCTGGGTGTGCCCAGGTCTGCAGAGGGGACAGGAGAGGAAGGCACAGGTCTCAGTCTGCTGCTTGCCCAGCTGCCCCGGGGCACTGTGCAGAGCAATGCATGCCAGCAGCCCCAGCCACAGGTCCACGCCTGCCTCCCCCAAGCTGTGGCAAATGCACAGAGCTCCTGGCTTTGGCACCAGCCCAGCCCCTGCACCCTCCATGCCACCCCGACATGCCTGGCTCAGCATCTTCCCCATGCTTGGCAGAGGTTAGGGATGGGAAGCAGGCACAACATCTTCTCCCTGTACACTATGAACTGGACTCTGCCTCATCTCCTCCATCCCATCCCCATCCCAGTTACATCCTGCCCTGAGGGGTCGGACAGAGATGGGATCAGCTCCACAGGTTTCTGCACCAAACCCTGATGTCTGGGTGTCCCACCATGTGCTGAGGGAGGGCAACACAGACTGAGTTCCCTCATTGCCAGGATGGGAGCTGGCACTTCTTTTCCTCAGCAGTGCCATAAGGCTGCCTGTGAAGTTGGATCTGAATGACCAGCTCTGTGGCAGAGGGCAGGAGGCAGCAGAAACCCTCCTCAGTGTGGGTCTTGGTGTCTCCAGGACACTCGCTATGTCACCACGCAGTACTTGGCACCAGCTGCTGAACCCTCTGTAGCCAAAAAGCTCACACAGGGATAGTTCCCTTCAGTGAGGTCTCACATCCTCACTATCACATTGTCCCCTGAACAACTGATCCTAATACCTGCTGTGGCCATACCCAAGAAGATCTGGCTGCAGAGGACAGCCTCCTTGCTGAAGCCCCTCCAGGAATTCCCCCCACTATCCAGCAGCCAAGCCAGGCAGCTAAAAGGCAGGAGTGCCCACACTGCTGGGGAGAGATCCAGCACTGCCCAGTGACCCCTTCTTGTCACTCAAGAGAAAAGCCCTGAGGAGCTGGGGCAAGAAAAGGACACAGATTTAATCCCTGCTGAACACTGACAAGGACACATGACAAACAGATGGGGGGGAACAGACAGTGTGGCCAAGGTGAGATGGATACAGCAGACACAGCAACAGCTCCACCAACACCAACAGTGAGGCAAGCACGGAGCCGGAGTGTGGTGGGAAAGGCAAAGCCCTCCAGAGCCCGCTGATATGGGATGGAGAGTGGAGAGGGACAACAGGGCCATTTTCCTTGGTCCTAGCAGGAGAGGAAGAGCAAGGCTTGAGCCCTCAGCCATCTGCCTGCACGCTGTCACCCAGTGAGAAAACAGCCCACGGCATGGGCACAGGCAAGCCTCAGTTTGGGATCTGGCTCTTTGGGAAGCACCTGCCAAGTCAAAACTTAAAGCTAATGATCTGCAAAGGAACAGGGAAGAGGGGAGAGTTCAGGCACATGGTCACTACCTCAACCAGCCTTCTCAACTGTGTCTCCAACTTCCCCGCAGCTGAAGGGTTCTTGAGCAGTTCCTAAGGACCAGAAACCCTGTGACACTGCTCACATCTCCTGCTTGTGCTTCACTGTTTTAAAACAACATCTGTACCACAACCATGTCCCCCAAACAGAGACAGGAGCTCGCATGGCGAAAGCACTTCTGCTGAACACAGCTAGGCAGGAAGGATGCAGTGAGGGAGGCATAAAGCAAATAGATGTGTTCATTTGAAATCCAAATTCACACTCTTGTCTTGAGGAGCAAGTGAGCAGAGAGTGAGAGTGCAGGGAGGTGCCAGGCCTGGTGGAGAACACTGCTCTGACTTTTCTCACCCTGCTTAAGCAAGCAAACCTGCAGAGATGCAGCACATGAAGTTCCTTCACAGCCTGAGCCTCAGCCTGTGAAATTTCCCACACAGCAGGGAAACCGAGGCACAGAGCAAAAATGCTCATTCTGCACCCTGACTGATCCCTTCACCTGCTGCCAAGCTCTGCAGACACTGAACCAAGCCCTGGCAACATGAGCTCTCCCACAAGCCTTGCCCGTGGATGACTATGGGGTTCTGAAGCTGCTTGGTAACCCATCACACCCCATCAATCTCATGACACCCAGTGGGCTCCAGCACCAACTCCACAGGGACACAGGGGAATATTCTTGGAGAAGAACCACATCTGAGCACAGACAGCTCCTCAGCCCTTCCAAAAGGCATGTGGAGCTTTGCTGGATGCTGGGGAGGGGAGCAGCAATCCCTACAGAGCCCCTGCCCACTGGACTTGCACAGACAAGCGTGACACACACCATGGAGAGCAAAGGGACAAGCATGACAGTCCCAGGCAGGCAGAAGTCTCTGGGAAAGAGGAGGTGGGGAAGAAAGGGGGGTTAGTTGGGGGCACAAGGAGAGGTAAGATCAACTAGCAGCAGTCCAGAGTGATGCATTGGCCAAAGAGGGTCTTGCCAAGGATTGAGGGGCTCACAGCACCCACCTCTGCTCCCACTCTCACTTGCCTTGAAGGGTCAAGCCACAGCAAGCATCGGACAAGACCCCACTGCACTGCAAGGCATTTCCATTCCAGCAGGAAGTGTTTGGGGCGAGGGATGGGAGCAAAACCAAGGCAATCTCTCCATCCTGGGGGCTCTCAAGCAAAACTAGAGAGGAGGGGAGCAGTGAGAAGGGGCCAGGACTGTCACTGTCTATGGAGAAGGGGAGAAAGCCGACCTCCTAGCAGAGATGTCCGGGTAGGGAGCAGAAGGGTGCTGCGAGGACACAATTCCTTCCTCCAAACAGGCAACACTGTAAAACACAAGACAGACGAAAAAGGAAAGAGAGAGAGAGAGCAGAGGGAGAAAGGGAGCAGAGGGGGAGAGAGCAGACAGAGGCAGGGAGGAAACGACAGATGCAACTGCAGATACCTTCCCTCCACCTCCTGTCCACATAGGTCTCATCCCATCCCTTCTTTCTCAACTGCCCCATCAGGGTGTAAAAGCAGAGAAGGATTAAAAACAAGGCTTGGACTGTTTTGTTTGGCTTTGCCTCCTTTGTCTTGCTGCAGGAAAAGAGAGCAGCAGAGCTTAGAGTTCATCAAACAGGTACATGTGATGAGCATCAGTGCTTGACACGCAGGCTGGCAAGCAGCATCACCACCCCATCCCCATTTCTAATCTGTTTCCATTGAGTCTGAACTGGTGACACAGAGGAGGATGTGATTTATTTCCACAGGGTAACACTGAGCTCAGAGAGAAGATGCTTTCCTAAGCTGACAGGGAGGCCAAAGGCTTGCCCACACCTCATGGTGGTTGGCTACAGGGCAGCCCAGAGCTGTCATGTGGACTTTGAAATCCTAGGCTTTGGCAGACAGAGCCCCAGCTTTGATTTACTTCCCCCAGATCACAGAATCACCAAATGGTCTGGGTTGGAAAGGACCTTAAAGATCATTTAGTTCCAACCCCCCTGCCATGAGCAGGGACATTTTCCACTAGAGCAGGTTGCTCATAGATGATGAACTTTGTTCCTATCCCCACAAGGATGTAGCTCCTGAAAGCAGATGTGCACATCTGCTGTCCTCACCTGGAGGAAGAGAAGTAGAGGGGAAGTTAAAATAAAAGAGAGTAAGATGGAGAGAGGAATGGCAGATCTTTAGGGACCATATCCTACTGTCCACTGGCCTCACTCCACTGACCGTGGTGGAAATGGTGACCATCATGCAGCAGTGTAACGAGCAGCACCAGCTCTCTGCTCACCCTAGGAATGTGGGAAACCCTAGAAATTGGGGAAGCTTCAGCAAGGGCCTGACTCTAAAGAAGGAACAGAGGAGGGTTTGTAGCGAGCCCAGGGCACCAGAGCCCATCCACCCAGCTGCAAACACCCATCTCCTGGTCCCACTGCCCCAGAGCTGCCTTGGGGCACAACAGGGCAGGAAAACAAATGCCAGACGTGCCAGCATGCATGGCTTCCTGGCAAAGCTTCTGGTTGCCATCCAGCACCAGCTCCCCATGCTGTGGGGAGACAGAGGACTGAAAGGAACCTCTGTTGTCCTTCCTGCAGGGAGAACTTGGAGAACTGACTCCTAATCATTCAACCACCCAAAAGCCAGTGAAACAGATGATTAAAAATAACAGTTGTGATTATATTGAGTGTGATTTTGGGAGCCTGACAACCAGTTTTCAAGCAGCTGGGCCTGGCAGCATTAAAAACCTACTGCAGGAGCACAAAGCCAACAAAACAGACCCACAACATGGGGCTCAATTTCCCAGTACTTCAGAAGCTTTGATATAGCTGATACCTTATAAAACATCAGCTTAAAATAATAGGAGACAGTTTTGGATCTATTAAAAAAAACAATTTGAGCTGAAATGAACAGTCCTTCCAACTCATACAGATCCATCCAGTGAGTGTGTTTAACTTCCTTCATTTTCTGTGCAGTAATTTTAAAAACTGGATGTTCCCAACATTCTAGGGACCTGAAGCCCCATCCTGAAAAAAGCCTGAAAAAGCATCCATTGGAAAGGTCAAAAGCTTCTCCCAGAGATGAGACAAAGACACGGCGAGAGACTTCCAGAGAGCGGGCGCGCTGGGAAGGATTCCTTATGGAGAGTACCTGGAGCTGAGAGAAGCAGGCAGGCATGGAGGAGGAAGCATGGAAAGAGCTTGGGGACTGGCACTACCCTGGGAGGAGGAATGAATGGTTTGGGCTGCACAGGGACTGCGTGGTGGTGAACATGGTCATAGAGGTGAATGAGAGGAACCACCTGGACATCACAGACACTTGGGTGCTGTTTAAACACACAATATTCTTCCCTGGGTTACTGAGCACATCAGAGACAAGACCAAGGAGGAACACGTGCACACACACACACACAGACTGCTGAAAGGAGAAAAAAAGGGAGGAATGGGTATTCAGAGCTTGTTGGCTGCAAGACTGAAGAGAACCTGTGGCTTGCTCAGACAGTGGGCACCCAGTCACAACTTACCTGCAGCTTTCCAGCATCACCGCGAGCACCGTTGCCTGCGCAGGAGGGACTGAGGCAGGCTGGGCTTAAAGTGGCTGCTGGGGCTGGGAAGTGAGAGGTTTGGGGCTACCCAGTGTTCCTGTGGGCGAGCAGCCCGGTGGCACCAGTGCTTACCACAGGGTCCACTGTGCTTTACTGGGATGGCAGCTTTCTGGTGGCACTCAGCTTTGCGGCGCTCGCAGTCGTTGCTGTAGGTGCGGCTGTCCCGGGCGCACACAGGTCTGTAGGCACCGTCGCAGGTGACACGGTCACAGGAGCAGCGCGCGGTGCCACGGCGGTTCAGACAGACAGCGTTGAACTTGCACTCATCCTTGCATTTATCTGGGGGGAGAGAGGACAGCACCGCTGTCACCCACCCCAGGGACAAGGGATATGCTCTCATTGCCAAGAGCACGGCACGGGGAAGGTCAGGAACCCAAACGCTCCTGTCCCCCAGGAAGCAGAGAGGTACTTACCCTGCTGCTGGCACTGCCCTGAACGCACCTTCTGGATCTCCAGCCCTTGGATGGCCCCCGAGCGCCCCATCACACACTCGTTGCCATAGGTCACCCCGTCGTCACCACACACGAGCTCCCTCTTTGGGGGACAGTTCTCAGGGCGGGGGAGCAGGTCTGCCCTTCGGGTGCGGGGGTTCACCCGGCAAACACGGTTCATGTCGTTGAGGACACCTTTGCAAGGGTCTGTGCACAGAGTCAGAGCAGACAGTCAGACACACTCACACCCTGTCCAGAGAGGAGATTCCTGGCCTGTCCTTATCCTCCCAGCTGGCCCCAGGAGCTTCCACACCTTCCCCAGTAGCATTCAATGTGTGCTCATCTCTTCCTCAGGACCGGACACCTGTAGGGCTCTGCACTCATTTGTCACTGAGCTGCACACACTGAGGACACGTCCCCTTCCAAAGTGACCTCTGGATGCAATGAGCTCTGCCTTTTTCCCATCCCAAGCTGCCTTTGCTCCTCTCTGTCTAGGAGACTCTCCCCCCAACCCACACAAACCTCCAGAGTGCAAGGAGTGTTGGACTTGATCCTCCCATCCTGTTCCTCCCTGTCTTCCCAAAGCACTTGAAAAGCCCTGAAGGCAGCCAGGGCCACATGCTGCCTTGCCCCACTGCTCTAATCTAGGCTTAGCCGGATCACCCTCTCTGATGAGCTGAGCTCACATTAGCATGCCAAAGACATGGGCAAAACAGCTGCCCACTGTTCACTAATCCCCACTCTCGCCCTGGGTTTGTCTCTTCCTTGTCAAGCACGGTACCTGGAGAGCACTGATTCATTTTCAGCAGTTGCAGAAACACAATCAGATGTTTCTACTCTTTAATCCTGCCAGTCTGAAATCCTGGCGCTGGGCACAGGCCCAGGCTGGCAGTGGGGGAAATAATATCGTACCCCATTTCCCCAGCCTCTCCCAAGCAGGTGAGGGACCCTCCCTTTCAGCCACCCCCATATCCCTTGCAGAAGGGTGGCAAGGACAGGGTCACAGCTGAAGCCTTTTGTTTTGTCCATTTTAGCACGTGCAGTAATCCTGGAAGCAAAGCAGATGAAGGAGCTCCCACAGGACCTACCCAATCCATCTCCCATTCTCCCCCTGGCAAGAGCTGCTCGTGCTCGCTGCTGCCCTGCAGTCACACCAGCAGACAGCCAGGGATGTGTTACCTCCTTGGAGGCATCTACAAACCCTCAACAATCACAAAAACATCTTGTGTGGACTGAAGGAGCTGTGGACATGTCAGACTGTTATAGCAGGGCAGAGATGTGGTATGGTTGAGGAGATGGGGACTGCATCAGAGGGCTTGGGGATGAGGCAGCTGCACAGACATATCTCTGGGACTGCATGATGAGGATATTCAAGATGTGCTCTGCTCATCCCCACTCTCTCCCCTACCTTATAGTCCATCCTCAAGCCTTCCAGCACAACCAATAGAGTCCAAATGCCTTCAAGTATTTTCAGGTTCTATAGTCCTGCAGCTCAACCCAGACTGCCTGAGTTTCTGCTGATGCCCAACCAAAATCGGGAGGACCTCAAAGGAGCAGTGAGGCTCCAAGCCTCTTCTCTGCCCTAAAAACCAGGAGCACCCAGCATGACATCACCTCTTTCACACCTCCCACTTGCACCCATCTCGCCCTACTTGGGACCAAGCAGTGAAAGTGCAATTAAAGCTCTTCCAGGTGAAAGAGCAATCAAAGCTCTCCCAGGTTTGCAGCCTGCCCAAACACACTCCTTCCCCCCAGGGGACAAACACTGGTCTAGCACGTGTCCTGGCTGATCTCATGGTTTTCCTAATGAATAGAGTTGCTTTTAATTACAAGTATCCACAGCCATCATTAGGCAAAGAGGAAGCCATCCTTGGAGTGGCAGGACTGTGTCTGCACTCCAGGATTCGTGCCTGTCGGGCTGCTTTAATTAGCTGGAGCTGATGGCCGTGAGCGCCGGGACGCCGGCTAGCAGCGGGCTGCTTGCCAAAGGAGGCAGCCAGGGAAGAAATGGCAGGAGAGCAAGGAGGTGGCACAGATGTTGCCACTGCTCTCTAGGTCAGTAGGTCCTGAGCAGAAACACCCGCAGCCAAACACTGCAGGGAAAGCATTGGCTTAGTCTGAATTGCAGAAGCTGTCACCCACAGAGTGACCTTTTTCTGCTCAGCTCATGTTTTTGAGCTGATGACAGCAGGCGTGCGGGCAAAAGCTTTCCCCCCCAACCCTTGCCATTTCCCGCTTGTCTGCCCTCGATACTCCTGCCACAAGAGGAAACATTTTTTTTTAAAGCTGAGAACTCACCACAGGCTCCATCAAACTTCTTGAACACGTTCTCCTGCTTGTCACAGGCGTGCTTGTTGAGGTCGCACTCGCTGCGGTAGTCCTTGCCGTCGCTCCCACACACCGTGCTCTCGGGCACGCCGCTGCAAGACGAGGGGCAGACGCATTTGGCTGACTGGCCATCGGTCGAACGGACACACGTGCTGCCAAAGCTGCAGGTCACCTCTGCACAGGGGTCCTTGGAGCCTTGTGGGAGAGAGGAGGGGGCACAGCACAGGCGTGAGCACAGCAGCCTGTGTTCCCATGCTGTCCTCTCCCACACGCTCCTCTTATAGGATAAATAAGCCCAACACACCATGGTATCCACCTAGACAGCCCCAGTGCTGCCAAGTGCCCAGACACATCCATGGTGGCAAGAAGATGTCCTTCCCTTGCCTTCAGCCACTGCCATGTACTGTAGCTCATCCATCCCATGTCCTTCCCTTGCCTTCAGCCACTGCCATGTACTGTAGCTCATCCATCCCATGTCCTTCCCTTGCCTTCAGCCACTGCCATGTACTGTAGCTCATCCATCCCAATGTCCACAGGAGCAGGATCATGAGGCTGAGGGATCAGCCCCGAACCCACAGCATGGGAGAAGGGAGCTCAGTTCCCACCTGGCACTTCAGGCACAGTCCCTCCTCTCTAACCCTCTCAGCCTCGCTGCTGCCAGCTCCTCTCCCTGCACATGCTCTCCAAGAGCCTCTCGCTTCAGCAAACGAGCAAAACAAGGGTCCTCAAGGCACCTCCTGCAAACCATAATTAGAGGAAGAGCTCAAGGAGCAATTTCCCCACTGACAGAGAAGGGCCAAAATTTATTTGCCAGCTTTTTTTCCCTTTATTTGTCACTTTTTTATGATTATTATTTTAAATAAATCACTCGGCACTCTCTCCCCTCTGACAAGAGCCCCAGCAGGAGCGCGGGTGCAGATTTATTGCAAGCCAGAGCTCTGCATGAGAGAAAGGTCAAGTTAATTTACTCTGAGATGAGGAGACTGGGGTCTCATTTACACAGCTCCTTGCTCACAGCTGGTGAAAACCAGGCTGAGGAAGGGCTTTCATCAGCCCACCCATACACCTGGTCCCTCCCACTCCACCTCTAGCTGTGGCAGATGTGACCCACTGTGGGGAGGCAGAGCTGCCCAAGACAGAGGCACTTCTTGACAGGCTTTGGACATCAATTTGTCTGCTTATTAAATTCTGCTGATGGCCAAGGCAGAACTGGTGATTCTCTTGGTGTCCTTTCCCATCAGACCTGTCCTCATTCCCCAGAACATCACCAACACCACAGTGATGACACAAGCTTGGGACAAGTCTCCCTGGCCTCCTGCCCTCGCACTCACCGCACGGTCCCTTGCTGATGACTTTGATCCGTCTCTGTTGGTTGCACTGGGCCTTCTCCAGCTCACACTCGTTGCTGTATGTAGAATAATCAGAGCCGCAGACAGGAGCCACCACGACGGGACAAGCTGTCTTCTTGCAGACACAGGAAGCCTGGGAGGGGTCGGTGGAGCTCCTCTCACACACCGCCCCGAACCCACACAGCATCCCTCGACATGCTGCAGGCACAGAGATGGAGAGACAGCTGAGCTGTGGCTGCTCCTCTGCACACAGGATGGATGCAGACCAGCACCCGGGTCCAGGCACCCACCCATGTCACCCATCTGTGCCCTGGCAGAGCTGCTCACAGCACCCAGGCTCGGGCAGGGGCTGCAGCCCTCGTGGGGACCAGGACTGCAAGGTGAGAGGAGGATGCTCTATACACAGCAAGGTCCTTTCCTAGCTTAGGACAAGGATGTCATCAGCTCAGCATGTCCTTCTCCAGGAACGTCAAGGACACCGAGGTTTGAGGTGTAGAGGGTCCAAGCCAGCCTTGCCAGAGCCACCCACCCCAAAGCCACATGCCTGAGAACAAGGGTCTGTCCTGGCTGGGTGGCTGCACCCCAAGCCCCCATCTCCTGCCTGAGCCCAGAGCGTGGGCATTAAGCAAAGGCACAGGTAACCTCGGTGCTGGCTCCATCACGCTGGTGCCATGAGGAGCAGCCAGCACAGAGGCCACGGGGAAGGGCAGCAAGGACAGCCAGGTCAATAAAGCCTGTGACCCAGAGAAAGCTTCCTCTGAAGGGAGGCTGTCCTGGAAGGCAGCACCCCTTTGCCCACAGGCACCACACCACCATCCACATCAGCTCCATGGCAGCATCTCCTGAGTGCTTGAGCCCTGCTGCCCTTTGAGAATGACCAGGTAAGGCTGGATCTGTGACAGGCACCTTCATCCCACACAAGGACAGGGAGGGAACCTCGTTGTACCATGGGGTACAATACAGTCCAAGCCCGTGGTCAGCCCTCCTGCCTCCTCTGTGCGCCTTCTCACTCAAAGCTGCCAGTTCTGCTTATTGCCACCCTGAACTGGAGAAAGTGAGGTCTGCCACCAGCTCATGAGCAGGGAGGTGCCTCCAACCCCACTACAGACACAGAGGAGCATCCCCAGTGCTCCAAAAAGCACTTCCTGCACCCAGGGTTCCTCTGCTCAAGGCTTTGTGAACCCCTCACAACACAACATGTTTTCTGCTAACCAGCAAGAGAAATGAAAGTCAAGGAACGGAGAAGAAAACATCTTCACTTGTCCCACCGTGGGACAGATCAGCCCACACATGCACACGGCTTTATTCCCTGCCATTTATGCAGAGCAGCCGCATCACGTGGCTGGTGTCTCTCCCAAGGAGATGCACGAATCTCGTTATCGCATCCGCTAATCAGAGCAGCCAGCACAGACCAGTTCAGCATCTGAATTGCTAATGGGGCAGCAAACGTCATTCTTCAGTTGGAAGGATGAGGGGAGGGGAGAGGTGTGTTCAGCGGCAGCAGGTGAGACAGAGCATGGGGATGTCAGAGCTTTCTGGCTGGTGGTTACAGCCACGGGTACAGCCTGATGCTCCCAACATACACCTCAGACAGGCAGGTACGTACAGGTGGGTGGGCACCACACACCTGCTGTGCCAAGGCTCCCCCACACACCAGGCAGAGGGCACAACGTATCACCCCGCGCTCTCCTACAGCTACGTTAGAGAGGGAGACTGACCTACATAATGAGAGAAAGAGAAATCATAAAAGGGAAAATAAAATGCTCGACAGCAGCTCATTTACACTTCAATTCCCAGGCGTTTGCCTTTGACTGCCTTGAGATTTGGAGCTCATATGCACAGCAGCAACGCGCCGCTAAGAGACCAAGATCATCAAATAAACCAGAACTCGCTCGCTCTCCTGCCCAATAGCTAAAAGCAATTTATCATTTTTATGAAGCGCTCGGCCCAGTCTCTCCTGCTCCTTCCATTGCTGCTCCTTCCACTGCTGCTCCTGCTCTCTCTCTCTCTTTCTTTATTTTTAAATGCAGATGAGCCTGTTGAGCTCGGAGATGAGAGGGTGCAGGGGAGGTGTGTAAGTGAGGAACCTGAAATGTGGGACAAGTGGGGATTCATCCCCCTGCCCCGAGGAGCACGTCTGTGGAACAGAAGTGTGGCTGGGGATTGGGGAAAGGGAAGAAGGGGGAAAAGGGAAGAAGGGGGAAAAGGGAAGAAGGGGGAAAAGGGAAGAAGGGGGGAAAGGGAAGAAGGGGGGAAAGGGAAGAAGGGGGAAAAGGGAAGAAGGGGGAAAAGGGAAGAAGGGGGAAAAGGGAAGAAGGGGGAAAAGGGGGGAAGGGGGAAAAGGGGGGAAGGGGGAAAAGGGGGAAAAGGGGGGAAGGGGGAAAAGGGGGAAAAGGGGGGAAGGGGGAAAAGGGGGGAAGGGGGAAAAGGGGGGAAGGGGGAAAAGGGGGGAAGGGGGAAAAGGGGGGAAGGGGGAAAAGGGAAGGGGTTCACAGCCAGCCTGTGAACTGGGCAGGAAAAAGCTTTCAGCACTGGTCAGGACTTCGGCAGAAGTGGAAAACATTGCTCATGATTTTGTCTTGTCTTCAAAGAAACTTTTAAAATTCTTCATTCAAATTTGGAGCCAAACTTGGTCTTGTCACTTGTTAAGTGATCCTCCCTGTCATTGTTTTGCCCACATGTATTTAAGAATCTCTTCATCTGAAGTGATAAAAGTAAATGACAAAAAGCCCACAAGTTAGAAATTATAAAGTTAATTGGGTCAAGCCACATAAAGAAAACTGATATTTGATCAGAATTGAAGTTTCAGTCCATCCTCGCTCCCAGAACCATATTTCATAAACACATTAGGGACATAATAGGCAGAAGGGATGATATAAATGGTATTTATTTACCTGCCATTCCACATCAATCCAGTGTTGTAAAATTGAGCTTTTACAGCACCGGTGTTTGACAGACACCTTCCCACTCCCTGCCAACGAGCTCCATCCCTGGGAGAGAAGCTTGCACACCACAATGCCTTGGAGCTCATCCCAACCCAAAGGGATGAGCCCAGCTGCCCTGCAGACACCTGGGCAGGATGGAGAGCGAGGGTATGGCAGGGTGTCACCCCCAAACATTGTCCTTCAGCCTGTCCCATGGACAAGGACCCAGCTTCACTGAGTTTCAGTGATCAGGCTGAGAAATAGACAAAGCAAGCAAGAAAAATGCTTCTAACTAGAAACCAGTTGTGACAAGCAAATTGGTTGTTTAAGTTTCTTTCACTTCTAATCATCGCTGATGCTACTGGTGAAGAAACATATTTGTTCACAGCAGATGATTCTGAAAACTCACCCATTCAATGCTGTGATGCAGTTGGATGATGCAAGCTCAGAACACCAACAAGAATAAAACAAAATGCCTTAATTCCTCTGCCAGACCCAGGAGCTGAAACAGGTTTATTATGCCTGCTAAGATGACTCAACCCAACAAGCTCTGCACAGGATGAAATTCAGAGGCAGCTTCCTTCTTCCCCTCTCTAGCTCTCTCTAATTTTACCTGAGAGGATGCATCACTGGCTGGAGCCCCATCCCTGGAAATATTCAAGGTCAGGTTGGACGGGGCTGTGAGCAGCCTGATCTGGTTGAAGATGTCCCTGCTCACTGCAGGGGGTTGGACTAGATGGCCTTTAAAAATCCCTTCCAACCCAAACTATTCTCTGTGATTCAGTGTGCCTTCTACATCACCCAACAGACATGGCAGGGCTTGGTTGAGACAAGCCCAAAACCTGCCTTGTCCACAGCAACACTGCAGCTGGAGGCTGTTGAGCCAGCTCTGATGGACATCTCTGCAGGTTGGACACTGGAAGGCAGTGGTGAACCAGAGCTTGGAAGAGATGGAGTCCCTGCTTGGGATGTTGGGAGGCTGCAGCCTATTGTGCCTGTTCCCCAGTCGCAGAGGGGAGGTGGGATCTCTCAGCACTTGTTCAAGACTGTGCTTCAAAACTGTCTACAAAGCACAGAGCAAAGCTGCACAACGAGGTCAGAGAGCAGAGTGGATCTAAAGTGAAGCACAGCTCTGGTTCAATCACCCTAACGTTGCAGAGCCCAGGCACAGCAAGGCATTTAGCAAACAATGAGAGCAGCACTTTTGTCTGGAGCAGAAAACAAAGCTACTTCTAGGAGCTGACCTTTCCCAAACCTCCTGAGCCGCTGCCGATGAGGGAGAGAAACAGCTAAAGTGAGGTATCTATACAGCACTTGAGCAAGCTGTAGAGAACAAAAGAGAGGGCTTGGGCTTATTGTAACCACGCTGAATACCAGCCAAGCCTCTCCATGTCTCTTAGCAGCACTGGAGCAGAAACAGGATAATAAATAACAACAACAACAATAATAATACAACAGTGCACTTGCTGGAGAGGAGGGAAAAAGCAAAAGGTGTTGCTACAAATAATTGATGGTACCACGCTTCCCGCCACAGCTGAGTCAGCGTGGCTCCGTGCGTGGACAGTCTCCTCTCCCTCAGCAGCCCCAGGCTGAGCCTGCAATAGCAAGAAAGGCTTTTGGAAGAGATCAAGGCTAAAGGGAAAGACCTGGCTGGGCTCTGAGCCTCACTCCACCTCAGATGCGCTACACACTGATGCTCTACCTTGTGTCCTGGCAGTGACTGCTTGGTCCAGGGCACAACGGGATGTCACAGTGTGGAGTGTCCACAGAAAACACTGGGGTGAGAGGGTTGGCTCCTCCAAAAAGGCAGAGTGGCAGAGGCACCAGCCAGGTATGGCAACCAAGTGACAGAAGCCACCCATGGAAACACCTTCCCCAGCCTGTCAGTGATCCTCTGGACTGACTCATGGGAGGCCAGGGTGGGATGTCTGCATCAATGAGCCACAGAGAAGAAAAGGGGAAAGGAGAGAGATGACAAGCTGAGAGGAGCCTCTGGGAGCCTCTCTGTGCTGGCAGCTGAAACTGGGGTGGGAAGAAGAAGAGTCAGGGTTGCAGAGTGCTTCTTTCTGCAGTCTGGGCCCAGAGCTGCTGGCAGTCATCAGAACCGAGCCGCTCCTGCAGAAAGAGGCACGACTGCCCGTTGCACCAGGTGTAATGACACCAGTTCAGATCCAAGCCTCCCACCCCATCCATGACACTTCCTCAGGCAGCCCCTAATTAGCACCAGGGAGGGAGCAGGATGCTTCATTACCAGCGAAGCCCTCGCCAAGGTTCAGCTCAGCATTTCCCCGAGCAGTGCACGGGCACAGGTGCCTGGTACTCCATGAGTAGCTGCCAGGGCAGATGGCACCAGCTCCACCTCCTCACATCCTACAGTGCCTGCAGATGCCCACAATGGCTGGAAGGACAGCTGAGAATAGGACAGCTCCACAGTGGCCAACAGGGGAGGCAACACAACACAACAGGGAGGGCCAGAGCCACCGCCAGAATGGCTACAAGCCACCGAGGCTCCTCGCACACAGCTCTGCTCTGCAGAGACGTGGGAGCTGGTGTGAGGCTGCAGGCAGCTCAGGAGAAGATTGCTGTTGTTGCTGTTGCCCAAGAGCCTGGGCAAAAGGCAGATGCTGTGCAGCACACATTTATACTGGTCCATCCTGGAGCACAGCTGGGCTGGAGCTGGCAAAACTCTTCTGCCAAGCGAGAGCCCATGACAATACGGGTGTGCAAAGGGCTCGCTCTGTGCCTCAGCAACCCCCTCTCTCCCCCCATAGACACACACAGCCTTGCACTGTTCCCTCCTTCAGCCTCCCACATCCTCAAAACCACAGCAGCCAAGGCTTCAAGTTGCACACTGCCCACCCCAGCCTGGACCTTCACCTCTCTCCCAGCTTCCAGTTCTGGCCATGCCCCTGTTTGTACCAAGTGCTGCAGGTAGAGCTCTTGGATGAGCCTCTCCATCCATCCCAGCCTTCTTCTGAGCCTCCTGGATCAGAGCAGTAAGGACAGGCAGCAGGGAAACAGCAGCTGGCTGCACACAGGGAAGGTGGAGAGAAGCTTTAGCTTCCAGCTTCAGAGCTTCCAGCTTCAACTCCCCATCCAGTTCTGCGCCTTGGTTCTCCCATTTACAAAAAAATGCAGATAATAATAATCACCAAACCCCCAATGTCAGTAGGTAAATAGCTCAATAGAAGTAGTAGGGATTAATAACAAGCTGGCTTCGTCAAGTGCTTTGAGATCTTGAAGTGAAGAGCTCTATCTAATAAGCCCCAAGCATTCACATTAAAATGTTTCTCCAGCTTAATAATAATAATCATAAATGTAATGTCAAAATTGCTCTTTTTCACTGTATGAGAAAGAAAAAAAATGCTACTGGAGCAGCTTGTTGATTGCTTATTGCACCCTGGCAGGCCCTCTGCAGAGCCTGTCCCGCATCCCCTGCAGTGCCCAGCCACTCAGAGGGGGTATCTATGAAGGGCTCTGGTGGGCACATGGTTCCTCTGCCCCAGGAGCTTTCTCCTCAGCAGGAATATTGCCAAGGGAGGAGGAAGAGGAGGGCCCTGAACACCCACAGAGGAGGGGAACGCTGGGAAAACACACAGGCTATTCCTGGCAGCTCCCCTCTCCCCAGGCAGACCTGCCTGCTGAAGGCAGAACCTGTGTTTGCCAGCCTGGACCTTCTCCAGATCCCAGAGGAGTCCATCCCTTCTCCCAGTGGGCTGAGAAAAACAATCAGAAAAGCACAGCTGGAAATGTGATTATAGCTCATGGGTGGGAGAGTGGAGGGTGGGATGGACCTGCTTTCACGGCTTAAAGTGTCTCCAGTGACAGGAAAGGGGCAGGAGAAAGGAAAGGCTCATGACACACAACAGCCACACTGCCATGCTCCGGACAGACACAGCCATGAATCCCTGCAGCAAGGGGCATGGGCAGGAGATGGAGAGAGAAGGACACTTCCCTGCAGCATGTGGAGAAAGGTCAGGGCAGCCAGCACCTCGGGGGACCCGCTGGTAGCTGAACCACTGGCACTGAGTATTCTCGTTCATAGGAAGAGCCTGAAGTTGAAGAGTGAAGATGTCCATGCCAAACATGCCTGTTGGATTCAAAACCCTCCCTGTCTGCAAAGCTGAAGGTGCTCCCCTGCTAAAGCCACTTAAACCAGAGTGGACTGGGGAATACCAAGTGGACAGCAGCCCAAAATTGGCTAGGCTGGGCAGAAAGGAGAAGCTGGGATGCTCAAATACATCTTTTCAATCCCTAATGCACACTGACGGGCACTGAGCTGATGTGCACCTCTGCATCCCACCTATCATTCCTCACTCAGTCCCCAAGGATGGGGAGGTCACTAATGGGCCACTCTAGTGACTTGTCCTGTCTTAAATCCTGCCTCAGAGCAGTCCTTGTTAAATTGCTACGTTAGAGAAGCAAAGGAGCAGGCAAGGAACCATGGAAAGGCTGGACAGCGGCCCTGGAGCCCAGTGAGCCTGGCAAGGAGCTGACCATGGACAGCTCCTCAGCCAAAGGCAAGAAGCACAAGTGAGGCAGGAGCAAGGATGCCCAAAGGCAGGGGGTGAGGGTACGTGCAGGGTACAACACTACAGGCTTGGGGAAGAGTGGCTGGAAAGCTGCCCAGCAGGAAAGAACCTGGGGGTGCTGGCTGAATATGAGCCAGCAGTGTGCTCAGGTGGCCAAAAGGCCAACAGCATCTTGGCTTGTATCAGTAATAGTGTGGCCAGCAGGACTAGAGCAGTGATCGTCCCCCTGCACTGGGCACCGGTGAGGTGGAACCTCGAATGCTGGGTTCAGTGTTGGGCCCCTCACTCCAAGAAGGACCTGGAGGTGCTGGAGTGTGTCCAGAGAAGGGCAATGGAGCTGGGGAAGGGTCTGGAGCACAAGTGTGCTGAGTTCCCGGCTGAGGGAACTGGGGGTGTTGAGCCTGGAGAAAAGGAGGCTGAGGGGAGACCTCCTGGCTCTGTCCAGCTCCCTGAAAGGAGGTGGGGGCTGGTCTCTTCTCTCAAATAAAAAGTAATAGAACAAGAGGAAATGGCCTCAAGTTACACCAGGGGAGGTTTAGGTTGGATATTCTTCACTGAAAGGGTTGTCAAGTGTTGGAACAGGCTGCCCAGGGAGGTGGTGGAGTCACCATTCCTGGGGGCATTTAAAAGACATGTAGAAGTGGCACTTAGGGACATGGCAGCGTGAGCTTAACTGTTGGACTTGATGATCTTAAAGGTCTTTTCCAACCAAAACAATTCTATGATTCGATGATGAACCCCAGGAGCTGAGGTTGAGCCTTCCTTCTGCACAAGGGACAAGGCCCCACCATGACAGCCTGGGCGAGCCTGTGCTGCCGCCATCCCACGAGGAAGGACACTGTGGGGACAAAGAACAGGACAGAGCCACTTCTGGGGCTTCCCTGTGCCAAAAGGGCAGAGGGGAGAGGCGAGGCCCCGGGGACGGAGCTGTGCGTCTGTCAGGCCGCCCAAGGCCCGCCATTAATTCTGCATGAGCGCGAGGTGCCCGTTGCCATGGAGACCGGTTAGGCCGGCGCTCCAGCCCAGGCGCTCGCCTGTTCCCGGGCCCACCCTCCCCACCATCAATATTAATTGCATCAGCCGGGGCTTGCTCGGTGAGGGGGAAGGAGCCGCCTGCCCTGCTCAAAGGCTTCCACTGCGGGGCTGGGAGAGCCCCATGCAGGCACCGGCAGCAGAGCCAGGGTGTCCATTGCACAGCCCCAGCTAAACGCTGCGTGGCACCTCCCAGACCACACCAAGATCAGCACCGGCTCTCCCGGGAGAGAAATGCAGAGCCCTCAGACCATAGAATCATCAAATGTTGTGAGTTGGAAGGGACCCACGAGGACCATGGAGTCCAACTCCTGTCCCTGCACAGGACAATCCCAACATTCACACCATGTCCCTGAGGGCCTTGGCCAAATGCTGCTGGAATCTTGTCAGCCTTGGGGCCATGAGCACAGTATCCACACTAAACCTGGCTGCATGCTGGCCTCCCACCACAAAACAGTGAGACTCCTTGTGACACTGGGACCATGGGACATGTTCCTACAAAAACAATGTTCACCTGGCAAGAAAGCCTCTGGCACAGCCCAAGGCCAGGCAGCATTACCAGTGGGATAACTCAGGAGCTGGCAGTGATGCACTAGCTCTGTCAGAAAGGTGTCACACACCAAGTTCAGCATGGCATGGCCAAGGGGAAGAGAAGGCAAAGACAAAGGCTGTTTCTTTGTCACAACATCAGAAGAATTGTCTTGGGAGATGTGAGGCAGAGATGTGGGGAGAGTCAGGCCAGCTTGGTGACCTCCAACCTTAGAGAGGACTTGATACAAGGAAAAGCAGAAACACCTTAGCAATTCTCCCATCTCCTGCTCTCCTCCAACGCTTAAGCAACGTAACATGAAAGTGCATAAAATTGATCCCCAAGAGAAAGCTCAAACCTCACTGTAAATGGAGAAGAAAACGCTCTCAAGAGATCAAAAGTGGTGTCTAATAACTGCTGCTACCTTATCTACCGCTCAGCTTTTGAAGAGCTATGTTTAGCATCTCTCCTCTCTCCAGAGCAACCCTGAAGCAGTCTCAGCTGAAGCACAATTTTATTGTGGTGGGTGCAGACCCCAGGCAGGGAAATCATCACTCTCACTGAAGCAACAGGCAAGGAAGCCGGGCTGAGCCGTGGGGAGAGTGCATGGGATGAAGATCCACAAGCAGAGCCCAGTCCTGGCTCCCGAGTTGTGGCCTCACTGCCATAGGGTGCAAATATGAGGGGAAAAAAAAAAAGAGAGGGAAGCCAAAGACCTAAGTGACTTCACCGTGGGACCAGTGAAGGGATCAGTGGTGGGGATGAAGTGAAGCAGGTCAGTTAGCTTCACCCTGGAGGCATGAAGTGCCTGGGATCCTGGGGCCACCAGAAGAGCAGCCTGGGTCACCTCCATGCCCGAGGAGCCAGCGGGTGCCAGCGCTGGACGGGTAGTGCAGCCCATCAGCGTTTCAGCCTGTGCTGCAGTGAAGTCTCAGAGGAGGAGCAGGCACTATGTAATTAAAAGGGAGGAGCTGCTGAGAAGCTTGGTACAAAAATTTCACCTTGCACAGAGAGAGTGATTTTTTTTCTGTTCCATGATGTGTGACAAGACTTCCCGCTGCGCTCTGATGCTCCCAGTTCCTCCTGGCTCAATATCACCAGCCTCAGCCCAGCCACCCACCAGCTGACACAGCCAGAGGTGCCCAAACGCTGTCACTGCTCACGCTGCCGGGGAGCTCTGCCTTGGGACGGGCTCCCCTAGATCACACAGTGGAGTGCAGGGCATTCAGGTGAAGGCTGCAAATCTTTCCCTGCTCCCCATCACAGGGTCACAGAATGGTTGAGGTTGGAAGGGACCTCTGAAGGTCACATCTAGCCCAACCACCCTGCTCAGGCAGGAACTCCTAGAGCACGTGAACCAGGATTGTGTCCAGGTGGTTTGTGAGTATCTCCAGGGAGAGAGATCCCACAGCCTCTCTGGGCAGCCTGTCCCAGTGCTCAGTCACACTCACACTAAAGAAGTTCTGCCTTATGTTGAGGTAGAACTTCCTGCACTGCAATTTATGCCAACTGCCTCTCGTCCTATTGTTGGGTGCCAATGAGAAGAGTCTGGCCCCATCCTCTAGACACTCTTCCTTTAGATATTTATCAACATTAACCCATCACGCTTCCCACACGCAGCCTCAGCAATGAGGCTGTTCCTCAGGTTAATGAGACTTGCAAGGAGAATACTGACAGCACAATCAAGTGGGGCAGTGTCTCCACGGAGCAGCCCATGCCCCCCACACACACATGCCTCCATGGAGCATCCCTTCCCCACACACACCTCTTCCACTGCTCAACATGAAGAAGAGAGGTCAAAGCAGCCCAGCAGCCACCATGGACCTGAAAGGAGCACCAGCAAGGCTCAACATCAGCCCCACTGTCCATCAGAGTGCTGACACGGGTGGGTACCACGGCCTGAAGACAGAGCGAGATGGATTACTGCTGGAGCAGATCACTGTCCCTGCTCTTGCTACCACAAGTCAGCTCCTGACATTTCAAACCACACATGTGGGAGATGGTTGGGGCTGGGAAAAGCACGGGTGTGAAAGGAAGAGAGCGTGGGGTGGTCAGAAAAGACCAAGGGCTGCAAAATGAATCTGTGGGTAGACAAAAAAAGAAGACAAGCTTGCAACACCTTCCCCTTCCAGAAACTGAGACCAGCCCCGCCACGGAGCCTGCGCTAGGAATTCATTTTGCAGCATCCAAGTCTTATATTGGCTTGTGTCAAAAGAGAACGAGGCTGGGATTAGCAGCCAAAGCCAGCAGGGTGTTCCAGTACCGCCATGCACAACGGGAACAAAATTGAAGAGCTTGTGGTTTATTTTCAGTTCTATTTTCATGGCTCTCTTCCCAGGGCAGCCAAATGTCCCCTCCCCTGTCCCTCTGAGCCAGTGCAGAGCTGCCCAGAGAGCCACCTGAAAGCTCAAGGCTGCCTCTCAGTACTCTCAGCAGCCAGGTAAAACCTCTCCCCACACCTGGGAGCTGCCAACACACACAGACCCAAGGCTGGAAGAGAGCAAAGGGATCCTGAAACACCACTTCCCAAGAGCACTTGGCCGTCCCCAGCAGAACAGTCCCCTTTGCACACACCCTCCATGCTCTCTTGCTATCTCAGCACATCCAAGGTCTGCCCAAACTCGAGTCACCTACAGGTGGGGAGCACTTCCTAACACATCCCAGCACAGATTAGATGCTCCGTGGCACGTGGCACTGGTCACATCCCATGAAGGAAGAGATGGCCACCAGCAGGGACACGGGGAAGCAGTTCTCCCAACACTGCAGGTGCCTGTCTCTCTCTCTCTCCATGGTAGAGGGGACACTACCTAGAGAGGGAAAGGGAGCTGGACCTGACAAGGCAGAGCCATAACAGGGTGCTGAAGAGCCAGGTGAAAGACAAAGCCCAGGGCTGAGAACACTGTTGGATTAATCTGCTAAGCCATTTCCTACGCAGCCTTGAAAAGCCACCTGCACCAGCATTTTCTCTGTCTAACCCCATGCCTGGGCCAGTTCTGCAAACCCTGTATTTATGGGGCTGCCAGCCACAAGGAAACACTTTTCCAATATTTAATTTCTCCTATGTCCTCATCCCATGCATCACCGCTGCTTTTATCATCCATAAATAAGCATTCAGCGCTGCTCCCTTGGCCTGGCGCAACGGGTTGTGCCAGCACCACTCTATCCACATTCACCAGAAGGAACTGGGTGTCTCAGATGTTTCCAAACCCAGCAGAGACAGGACCCACAGCTGGTTGATACCATTAACACATCTGCAAAGGTGCAGGGATGCCAGCAAAAGGGCTGGAGCTCATCACCCAGCCTATCGTGACTATCCCTATCCATGAGGGATGCTTGCTCAAGGCAGGTTGAAGCCAGATGTAGCTCTGAGATTAGGACACACTTCTGTGCTTGATCTAGAAGCTGCTGAGGCCAGCAAGACAACCAAATTGGACCTTGTTAACAATGACTCCAGTGGAGAGGGCTTTCCACACCCTGCCAGAGCACCCCAGGGAGGAGGGTGGCAAAAAGAGAGGGATGACAAGAAGCTGACCCCGAGAGCCTGGTGCCTCATCCTATTCTCCACCTGAGCAGCCAGCCCAGCTCTTGCCAACCTGACTCCACAGCTCTGAGAGGGCTTCTTGTTCTCCCCACCCTCCCCAGAACAAACAACAGAACCAATCTTGCCTCCCGCACACGACTCCACCACGGGATGCTGCAAACAAACAGAAATCAAACCTCTCGGCCCTGATGGCTGCAAGAACAAGGAGAGGGGAGGAGGTACCTTCCAAATCCTCCCCCACCATTTATTTCACCCCAGGGGATGCGGGAAAGCACAGCCCACCCTGCCTGTCCCCTTGCACCACACCTGCCAACCCCCCTCCAGAGCACCCCTGCCCTGGGGGGACACAACTGAGCCAACAGCCACCCCCTCTCCAGCTCTTCCCCCACAGACACTCCCCAGCTGATGAGAAAGGAGAAGAATTAGCCAGCTTGGATACCACGGGCATCCTCTCAGCTGGGGAAAAGGCAAGAGCCTCCACAGAGCACGGTGTGTGAGACAGCCAAGCCTTGAGACTCTGCAGAGCTTAACAACCCCCTGCCCGGCTGCGGGAGCGCCAGCGGCGCGGGGGACTGGGGAGAAAGCGGGGAATTAACGGCGTTAATGGCCTGGTTTACAATGAAGTGGCAACCACTCTATAAATCAATGTGTGGCTGAAGAGTTTTCCAGGGTAGAAATTGGTATTGGAAGAAAAGGAAGAGATAAACAGCACGTATTAGAGACCCCTCCCTGGTGCCTGGCAAAGTCGTTCACCTCCAGCATCGCTGGAGCTGTCGTGGCCGCAGCACCTCCTGTGTATGCGGGATGGGGTCTTTGCAGAAAAGATGCCTGAGATGCAGGAACCCACCTCCTTCGGACAAAAACTGAGGTCTGACATTGCCAGGGCAGACAATAATTTCTCTCTAGCTTTGCACATCACCATTTGGAAGGGGAAAGGACCGCAGCAAACCTTCCAGGAGCAGAGTTTCCAGAGAAAAAAGTCCCAAGTTGCAGATCCTCAGCTGGTAGCAGTGGGCAGGGATCTGGTGGCTCATGGCACAGGCTCTCAGCTGGTGACAACCTACCGCTCCCCACAGAGCTGTGCAGACTTGTAGGAGATGAGGACCTGGCCCAGAAGATAAAGTAGTGACAATCCTCAAGGAGCCCAGCTGGAGAAGAAGCAATCAAGGGGTCCTGCTGTGTTTGACACTGACACTGTCACACTCTCCTGCTGGGACACAGCTGGCTATGGCTCTCACCAGCACACCACCTTGTCCCACCAAAGCCACCCTGAGAGCAAAGCCTTGGACAGTAAAGCCACGACCCTTGCCCAGCAAACCTGAGCCGGCTCCCAGCAGTTTACAAGTACAAACATGGTCCCATCTAAACCAGGGGACTATACACAGGACCAGAGCCACATCTCCACTTCCAGTCCCTCCAGCATAGTAGGAGCAGTGGGGACCAACCCCTTCACCCTAGGAGGGACCTCTTCCCCACGCCCTGTGCTCCTCACTGCTCAGAAACGCTTCCCAAAGACAACACGAGGCATTTGCACCGTATTTCACTTGCAAAAGGAGGTGCCTCATTTGGCAGCCTACCAAGGGTGGTAGTTTTCCATCTCCTGTGGGGACCAGAGATCTTTTGGAGTATGTCATCTGGATGGGCTGAGCTGCTAATATTTTGGAGCCCTAAGCTAGGAGTTACACCTACGTGCATTTTTATTTTTGCTTTAGATGTCTTCTCTGGTCCAATTATAGATTAATCACATTTTATCTAGCATCCGTTTCTCCCCCGCCTCCTTCCCCACCCCCATCAGAGAAGGGGAAAAAAAAAGAGAAAGAAAGAAAAAAACAAACAAACGTGGTATTAATTGGCTGCTGTTTTCTGGTGGGTTCTTATCTGCACACGTGAAGCTAGGCAGGGGAAGGTGACTGAGCAGCCTGCCAGCAGAAAGCAGAGCATTTTAAGCCTGATTTTCAGAGAAAACAAAGCTCCTGTGATGACATTATCTGAGCATGTGCTTGCCTGCCTGCATCCAGCAGCTTTTAAAGCCACTGACTGATAACAGCATGGCCTTAAAAACCCAAAGTTCCTATAGGTTTGTGTAACCAGAAGGCTTTAGTAAGCCTAGAGAAAAGGTGTGAGGTGGTGGGGAGTACAGTGCTCATCAGACCCAAGGGAATCTATAGGTGGGAGGTAATCCATAGGTGAGTGCCACCGGTCCAGGGAAAATACAAATCCATAGGAAACCCAGGTGCTGTCCCACCTGCTCTGCCAGGGAAGGACCAATCATTCTGGAAGAGGATGGGGAAAGCAGCTTGCTGCCTCAAGACTGGCAAGGTCACAATCTGGAGGTGGGGAGGGAATTGGCAAGACAGCCCAGAAGCAGAAACCTGTGGGACCCAAATTGGGATGGGAAAGAAAGGAGACCTCCTCCCTCCTTGCCCCAGAGGAGCACGCTCCTGCATCCCGTGATGCAGAGAGCGCGGAGAGCAGCCAGTCAGACATAAAATAGATCACTGGGTCAGGAGTGCTGCTCCACTGGCAGCTGTGGGAAGCACAAGAGGTTCAAACCATTTGCTCTCCAGCGCATCCTGAGCACAGGAACCAGCAAACAGCCGTGTACTCACCATCTCGCGGCGTCGGCGGCGTCTGAGTGAAATAACTATTGGGCTTGTCTGCAAAGAAACAAGAAACACAGGGCTATCAGCAGGTCCCTTTTGCACACTCTCCCCTTGTTCCCCCAGACCTCTATCCACAGCTCCCAAGCCAGCATTTCAATTCCTTCAGCACACACATCCTGCACAAGCAGGCACCGACTCCCAGGGAACACCCAGGAGGTCCTGCAGCAGGAACAGGAGCCGGGAGCCCCAACTCTCCCTCTTTTACTGATGGAGCAGCTCTGGCTTGGGATCTGGCAGCAGCCCTTCTCTGCCTGGCAGGCTGGGGCTCACTGCAGCCCACCGTGTGCCATGTCACCAGATGCAAATCACACTGCCTGTCACCTCTCACACACGCACCCACCTGGACACCGACTCCCCATGTCATTCGGGTTGAGCAGGACAGCAGTGGGGAACGCTGCAGCCTCCCAGGCAAGAAGGCAAAGGTGGGAGAAGCCTGGGACAGTGGAAGGTGAAAGCTCCCATGCACATGACCCCAGGTCCCAGAGCAAGGTGGCCCAGCCTTGCCACCAGCCAGCCCTCTCCGTGTGAGTAACCCCTGATAAAGCTCAAGTGGGAAACACCCTAAAGCCAACAAGAAACTGTGCTCTGCTCTCTATAAAGTGATGTACCCAGGGCAACAAAGCCAGGCTGTGGTAGAGGGCAACCACTGCTTACTGGCCAGGCTCTTTCCCTACCATTGCCCAGACCCTGCTCCCACCAGTGCTTTTTAAATGCATTCATGTGATTTTCAGTTTTACACAACATTTCCTCTAGCCACGTCCACCCCAGGGGAAGCAGTGCATCCCAAAGCTAGGCTGGAGGATCTGCCTGCCTTCTAAAGGTTTTTCTCACTGCAGGTGTGTGACACTTTCCAACATCAAGGAGGTCAAAGACATCACTGTATGATGGAGTCCTGCACCTAGGGAAAGCCAGGCTTTGGGAGGGTGAGCACCTGTGCAAGGATGAGGCAACAGAGCACAGCACCTAGAGCAGCTGACAATAGGGGGATGTATCCACACCCAAACGTGCGATCTACTCAGCCACACCAAGGATCAGATCAACAGCTTAACCTCCGGGAAAACTCCTCTGTCTTGCCCCAGCTGCCTGCTGATTCTTCAGAGCAAGAGAGCGCACAGAGAGCAGGGATCCTGGAGCAGCCTAAGAGACACATCTCCCACCCATCACCTATGGTGACAGGACCCCAAGGGTTTGGCAGTTTGTTTGTAACAAGGGAGCAGCTCCTGGCCAGGACAGGACTCAAAGGAGCCCATGTTTTGCTCCTCGCCTCCCACACAGCCCTGCTGAGACCCCCACCTCACAAACACACTGACTGCATCCCCCCAGGAGCATCACCCACACACAGACCTCAAGCAGCAGGTCAGGAGACACAGTATTTTGGGGAAGAGAGGAGGGGAAATGGGACACAGGACACAGAGGATGCAGCTGAGAGCATGAGAGGACTGTGCATGGTGGGTGCTGGGGCTGGCCCACGCACACCAGCCTCCACAGCTCCGCTCTGCAGTTCTGGGCCAACATCATCCCAGGGGAAAGTGGGGCAGAGTTGCAGAGCAGGCTGTCACCTCCTCAGCTTCTCCCCAGACAGCAGCAGGCAAGTGATGAGCACCCTGGTGCATGGCAAAGCCAAACCTGGCAGCATTGGGAGCGCTGTCCCACACCAGACCCCCACCACGCCGCTGACCTCACCCCAGCATCTCCTTCCCCTGCTCCTCCCACGCTCCCAGGAACACCTACAGTTGTTGAGGAAGAGCAGCACAGCAAATCCCAGCGTCGAGGTGGCCAGGAGGATGAGGCAGATGTTGCATGGGATCATGAAATATCTCACCACCAAAGAGACCTTGTGCTGGTACAGCCGGTCCCGCTCCAAAGCCCCCGGCGCCATGGGGTACTGGCAAGCCGTCATGCTCGGCCGTCACGCTGCAGGCCAAAGCTCAACCCACCGCTGATCCATCCAAGGCAGAGTAGTCACAAAGCTCACATAGATCCTTATTCCTCCCTCTCCAGTTGTTTTCAGCAGCCACAAGACCTAAGTTTTTCCAGAGGTTCCCATCCTCTGCTTGCAGGAGACCAGGGCAAGCCAGAGGCACCTTCAGGAGGAAGAGTTTGTCCCCAGATCTGCCATCTCAGAGGCACAGCCCTAGGGGTCAGGTCCAAGCCCTCTCCAAAGAGATGCACACAGTGCTGTGCTTGGTGATCCCTCTTCCAGCTCAGGAGGTGTCAACCCACACCTGCTCGCAGAACGCAAACTAAACAACCTCAGGCAAAAGTGCTGAGAGCTCAAGTTCTGCAGCCAAGCCCACCAGGATGGGGACAAGCTGCTACTGGCGGGGGGATGGTGAGGGCTGACACAGCACCGACACGCACCGGCTCCTGAGAGCTGGGCTGGGACAGGGACGGTGCGAGGGGTGTGTGGGTGGGACCCTCCTCAGGTTTGCAGCCTCGGAAATGTCCAAATCCTCTCGGCAGGGGTGGGATGGGATAGGGTGGGATAGGTTAGGATGGGGTGGGATAGGATAGGATTGGGTGGGATGGGGTCAGGTAGGATGGGGTCGGAGGTCTTGTCACCCCACAGCCTCTCAGCTCCCAGCTCAGCCTCCACACCAGCCTTGCTCCAGAGCTTCCTCTGCTCTCCACACTTGTCCTCCAAGACAGACGTTCCACAGCTCCCAACCCTCGGGCAGGTCCTTGCCTCGCAGCCAGGCACCGGGAGCAGTCCCGGGGTTGCCGCTCAGTTACCCCACGGCTCCCTGTTCCCCGCCGAGGTTCCGCTCACAGCCGCCGCACATCCATCCCCGCTCTGCTCCGCGCTCCTCCCGAGCAGCCGCCGCTTCTCCTCAGCCCAGCCCGGTCCCAGCGCTCCGGTCCCAGCGCTCCGGGGAGTAAGAAGGGGCCGCAGTCCGGTTCCCTCTCCTCGGCGGAAAGCACCGCTGCCCGGCCCCACGGGTCCAGCCAGGTCCCCCAGCTCCCCTCCTCACGCCGTGGGGACATGCCAGTCCTTCCCGGAGAGGTTCCAGCTCCCCGGCATGGAGAAGCAGCACGGACACGGAGGGTAGCGCTGGGTGGGCGAGTGGAGCTCGCAGAACGAATTGCTGTTCACCCCACGCGTGAAAGAGCCGCGCAGCATCCGAGAGCAAAGCAACAAGGGAAGAAACAGCCAGCCCCGAACCGCCCGCCCCACGCCCCGGAGCATCCCCGCCCAGCAGCCCGCCCGCCCCCTCCCTCCGCCAGCCCCGGGGCTCCGCGCCCGCCCCCTCGGCTCCCGGTGCCGCGGATCGACCCCTGGCAAGCGTGGGGGGAGCGAGCGAGCCCCTCCCGAGGGGCCAACAAAGGGGAGGAGAAGGCGAACGGGCGCGGCACAGACAAAGAGGAGGAGGAGGAGGTGTGATGGGGTCGTGCTGCCCCGGCTCCCCCGGGGCCCGAGCGCAGGCAGACTGGGGGTGACAGCTCCCCTGACCCCCGGGGCGAGCCTGGAAACCCACCTTCTCCCCACCCATTCACCCACTCCAGATGCTGAGAGGGGGAGAAGATCTTCACGCCTCCCCCAGCGTCACCCCCGGCGGGGACAGAGACCCCCAGGGACAGCAGGGCAAGGAGCAGGAGCTCTTTCCTGGTGGCTGTTTTCTAGAGGGAGGGAGGGACACCTGCACACCCTGAGGGATGGGGGCAGCCCCACCACAAACACCTGAGGAGCAGGACCAGGCTGGGGCTGCAGGGACTGTCCTGTTTTTTAGCTGAGATCAGCTGGAGCTGGAACCTGCTGGGGTCCATGCTGGCACTGCCAACACACCATTTGGACCATGGGCAGGAGAGCATGGAGGGGAGAAAAGAGGTGCTGGGATGGATGGATGGAAAAAGAGGTGCTTGAGATGGATCATCAACCTGTGCTGCTCCCTTCCTTGCCTACCTGGGTACCTCAGGAAACCAGAAGCCTCTGGTCACCACTTTCCTTGTGCAGGACACTGCCAGCAAGGATATGAAAGCTGCCAAGAGGACAGCAGGGCTGAAAGCCAGAGGGAGGTCAAGGCCAAGAGCCAAATTTCTTCAGTGAAGGTCCAGCAAAAGCAAACAGCAGGGCAGGACAGCCCTGCTACAGCCCAAGTGATACCTGGTGCCCACCAGACAAGCCCAAGCTCCCAGTGCTTCCACTCCACCCTTGCACCTCTCCAGGCTGAAGCCCCATCTCTGGTGAGATGGCATCCCTGGAAAAAGACACAGCTCCTGGCAAGCTGTTTCCCTGCACACAGTGCCACACATCTCGAGTGCCATGACCTGCCACCTCATTTCTAGAGCACCATGGTCCTCAGAGAACAGGCTGAGCTCTTCCTCACCATGGAGGAAGAAAGCAGCTCTGGAGACAACGAACAAAACCTTGTGAGAGGGAGATACTCACTCTGGTTACAGAGCCACGTCAACACAGGCTGGGCTGACTACACCCAGCCCCTGCAGTTTCAGAAGCTGGTTTAGCATCCAAGCCATGGGACAGGAGGACTCCTGTGGCCTCCCCTGTCCCCCAGCGCTGCAGAAGGGCTGTCTGTACCCTGCTGTGTCCTGTGCAAGACAAGAAAGGAGCCCTCAAACACCCATCCTGTGCTTGTAGGGCAAGATGTGCCCTGTGGAGATGTGGCAGTGGGTAACTCCGCTGTGGTCAAACTGGAAAGCTCATTCAGAGAAGCTGCCTTTAAGTTCCTCCTGTCTCCCCCTGCTCAGCACCAACCAGGCAGCTACCACAGCTGGGAAGGGAAGCACGAGGTTCCTCCTGGTCAGTGCCAGCCTGGGCTGTGGCACTGTCCCACGGCTCAGCACCAATCCCTTCTCCTCTCCTCTCCCACTGGGACAGCCAGGTGCTGTGGCTCCATGTGAGGCAGCTACAGCCACCAGCAACTCTGGCTGTGGGGTCTTCACAGCCCTCTCCTCCTGGGGACATGCCTGGCTGGCTGGACAGCAGCATTCCCACCACCATGCTCCTCCAAAAGGCAACAACAACATGAGATGGGAGAATAACCCTCCAGCCCCAACCTGCTCTTGCCATCCTGCCCCTCCCTCACTTTGGCAATTCACCCAGAGCCCGAGGGACACAAACACTGAAGCTGAATCCACCCACTCTCCCCTCCAGTGGGAAGGTGCAGAGGAGACTGGGTGGTCCTTCAGCAGGGCATCTCGGGCACCACGAGCCAGCAGCTCGCAGGGTCTCCTTGTGGGATTGGCACAGGCTGCCCTAGAGCTGCACCCCAAAGCCACGCTGCTCCTCTCTGCTGGAGATACAGGCTGGGAGCATCCTGGGTGTCCCAGCACCGTGGGGGCAACTTGCCAAGAGCAGCACAGGGAAGAAGAAAAATGGAGAAGGGAGGAAAGGATCCAAGTCATGTCCCAGGCACTGCTCCTGTTTAAACCCACATTGCTCCCTCCTCTTCCTGGGGACTCGCAGAACATGATCCCAGCTTGCGGCAAGGCACCGGCTGCATCCCAGCCACCCTGCCAGGAGGAGAGCCCACACGAGCAGGGTGCCTGATGGCATCACATCCGAGCTGTGAGGCAGATCAGCACGTACCCCAGGAGCCAGCCCTCTCCCAGCACAGGCAGGGCCTGCAAAGAGCCCCCGAGAGCCCAAGTGCTGAGGTCTCAGCGGGAAACACTCTGCCAAGCTCTCTCTCCCAGGCAGACCCCTGCTAGGAACCCCTCTGCCAGAGGAATGTTGATGAGCCAGGTGGCAAAGTGGTCCTCAGCCAGCACCAGAGGCCATGAAGCTGCCTCCTGGGACGTGGCATAACACCCTTCCCTTCACCAGGAATGAGGCATGAAGACCATCACCTCCACTCCCTCTGCCAACCGTGCCCACCATGCACACTCAGCCCTTCCCTTCACACTTCTGACACCAGCACAGGAAAGACCAGGCAGGAAAATACAACAAGATCTGACAAGGTGGAAGAGCACATGAAAGCCCCCTTTGGCTCCATTCTCTTGGCTCAGCTGGGAAGAGTTGGCCAGCAAGCTTGGCAGCACTGGACACCACACGCCACCAGCTCCAGGGCAGTCTGAAGTGGACAGAGGTGGCTGTGCATAAGCCAAACACACCAAAGACATGGGGACAGCTCAGCACAGCCAGCCTTGGGCAGAGGGGATGTGTCCCTCAGCCATGCCAAAGCTCCATAGCAGTCCATCCACCACCCTGAGCAATGCCACATGCCTGCACCGATGGCATTTCTCCCTTCCCTCCTCCTTGGGATGGCTCAGGCTGGCAGGAGAAGCACCAGCCTCAGCAGGGTGCAAGAGGCAGAAAGGCACCACGGCTGCCAGGAAAGAAGAGGGAGGGATGAGGAACTGCAGGCCAAAATTAGCACCCTCAGACACAGCTGCTGTTCCTCTACTACAGACAAGATAACATCATCTTTGAGCTCAGCCATATTCCACCCTGCCCAGGTTTCTAAATGAAAGCTCTCAGTGCATTAAGGCCTCGGTGTGGTCACCAGCCAGTGTAAAGCCTGGTGCTGTTAATGGGTTTATTTCTGGGCTTTCACAGTGAGGATGTCACAGCTGCTGCCCAAAATGCAGCAGACAAGCAGAAGGGGCTGGGCTGGGTGCAGCTGGCTGTGCTGAGCATGGCAGGGTGGTGGTTTTGTCTTCTTGCTTCTGAAGGATGGAGATAGCAGGAGACACATATTCCATCTCAGAGCATGGGCACATCAGCACAACCCACACACGCTGTCCTGCATCTCTGCACCCACCTCAGGCATCTTGTGGGACCCCACATCCTCAAACCACCAGTAACTTGGGAAGAGATAACACTAAGAGAAGACACCAGCTTCATTTCCTTCACCTCCTCATTTCTGCCTACCAGACACCAGCCTGTGACACCAAAAATCCGTGCTCCTCAGGGATCTGACTGACAGCTGTCAGTCAATCTCTCCCTCCTCACCCAGCTACAGACCTTACAGAAGCCCCCCAGCTCCTGCTGTTGCCAGGCTGATTCCCCCACCTGGCTCCCTTCTCTCTAATCCTGTTTGGCATGGAGCTAATTGGGATTTATCTGACAGCACCCAATGCCTAGAGAGCCATTTTGTGCTTGCTCCGAGGAGGGGGAAGAGGAGGAGGAGGAGGAGGAGGGAGGCTGCAGAAGGCATTTACACATTCTCCCTTCCCCATCCCCTCCTGCAGCTTTACAGGCTAATTACCAGCATTAGAGAGAAAGGAGCAGGAGGGAGAGAAAGTGGGGATTTTAATTATTTCATTTAACACTTGGCAGGACCCAGCTTGACTCCTGCTGAGCAACACTTGGAAATAAAGAGCTTTTAAAGCCTTTCAATGGGAGATGGGGAGCGGGAGATGGGGCTGGGGTGGCCAGCCTTGCAGCTAGGCTGGTGTTTGTGCTGGGAGCAGAAAAGGGCTGTTAATTTGCATTGTTCCTTATAAACAGCCATGCCAGGCGGTGCTGGACATGGGGTGCCTGGTGCATCCTCCAAAGAGAGGGGTTTCCCCAATTAATGACTTTGTCCTGAAATAGCTCCCTCCTCCTAGGAGATGCTGGACCACACAGCTGTCTGCCAGATGTGCTTAGGCAGCACAGAATCATAGCAGTTGGAGAAGACCTTTAAGATCATGAAATCCAACCATAAACCTCACACTGACAATTCCACCTCTAAACCATGTCCCTGAGCACTTCATCTACCCGGCTTTTAAATCCCACCAGGGATGGGGACTCCACCACCTCCCTGGGCAGCCTGTCCCAATGCTTGACCACCCTTTCAGTGAAGAAGTTTTTCCTCATATCCAATCTAACCTGCCCTGATGCAACTTGAGGCCATTTCCTCTTGTCCTGTCACTTGTTCCTTGCTTGAACAGACCAGCCCCCACCTCCAGAAGGTCTCCCCTCAGCCTCCTTTTCTCCAGGCTCAACACCCCCAGTTCCCTCAGCCGGGAACTCATCACACTTGTGCTCCAGACCCTTCCCCAGCTCCGTTGACCTTCTCTGGACACCCTCCAGCACCTCAACATCTTTCCTGTAGCAAGGGGGCCCAAAACTGAACACAGGACTCAAGGTGCAGCCTCACCAGTGCCCAAGCACTTGGCTACCCAAGCATGGAGCGTTGAAGTGGGTTACACAGGTGTACCCTGGGGAATACAGGTCACCTTCTCCCAGTACCACAAGCCCTTCTCCGAGCTGGTGATCTCCACATCACAGCCTCTGCACATGCTGCATGGCAATGGCAAGACAGCCCCTGCACAAAGCCCACACCTCTTCCACCTCACCACCTTCCGTGCTGAATGGGTTTTGTGATGTGTCTGCCTCCTCCCCTTAAAAAGGAAAGAAAAAAATAACCAAACGAGGTTTGCACACAGAATGTGGTGTCCAGATCTTAAGGTACAGCACTGCTGCCCAAAAGCAGACACGGAGCAAATCAAAGGCAAGGCAGGGAGGGAGGTGGTTCCCAGGACCACCACACTGCCCACAGCAGGACTTGTATTCAGGAGTGATGCTGAGAACAGCACCCAGGCTGGAGAGAGGTGAGCCAAGGTCATGCTGGGATAGAGGTCCCTCGAGATTGTCCCCCTGAGTTATCCCAATGCTCCGAGGGTGGCCGGGGCAGCCCCACAGCCCCAGCCCTGCTGCGGGATGCTGTGGAGCTGCATCCTGAGCTGCAGCCCAGGCTCTTCCAGCAGACTCACAGTGCCATCTGCTGCTCTCAACAATGCCTTGAGCTGCAAGAAATCCCCACAGACAACGTCAGAACAACGTGAGGATGATGAGGAAGGGAAGCCTCTCCCTTCCTAGGGGTTCAAACAACTCAGGGGCTCCATTCCACCCTAAACTCACATTGCCCTGTGCTTTTTCCCCAAAACACCATCAACTCCCTCCACCTGAGGAAGAGCCTTGCTTGGCTACTGGAGTGGCTGAGAGGGAATTGTCCAAGCCTTCAGCCTTTCTGCACGCTGCTGGAGTTGGCTGAGCTGTAGGACATCTCTTCCAAACACACACCAGCTGCTTTGCAAGCTGATGCAAACTTGTTCATCTGTGAGGGGCTGTGAGCATCAGCTGGCTTTTGCAGAGTTCCTCGGGGATATGATAACATGGGAGGGGGTGAAAATAGGAAAAAGCAGTAAAAAAAAAAGCAGTCTGAGAGTATGATATCTTCATACAGGTCTGAGTCCTAAAACCAAACCAGCAGAGCCCAGCTGGTGAGAAAACACATCACACCAGTGAGACCAGGCACACAGAGAGTGTGAAAACAGAGGTACCCGACTCAAACACCTCAATTCCCACCCAGCCAGCCCTCAAGGCGCTGAGAAGCAGCAGTGGGTGATGCAGGAACGTTCCCTGAGCAAAGGAGAGATGTCCTGGCAGCAGAAGTATCCCTTTGCCACAGCAGCTGTGTGAAGTGCTGCAGGCAGAGGGAGCGCTGGGAGCGATGTTCAGGCAGGAGCCTGCCAGCTCTCAGCTAGAGAGCAGAAACTGAACCCATGGCACAGGGCAGCTCCTGCCACCTCCTCCCAGCCAGGGCTCTGCAGGTCTATCAGTATGTCCTGGTTCCACTAGGACAGAGCTAATTTTCTTCTTAGTAGCTAGAACAGCGCTGTGGTTTGGTTTCAGTGTGGGATTTGTTATGGGAAGAACTTTGATAGCATACTGATGTTTTTAGTTGTTGCTGGAGGTCCAAGGACTTTGCGTTTTGCCAGTTTGCAAGTGCAAAGCTGTCTGGTGCAGCAGAGCTTTGTTAACCACTTCTGCCTTATGGGCAGCCAAACAGCAAGAGCCATGGAGTGGTGAGACCAACCCCCTGGGAATGCACAGAGCCAGGCTGAGCACCAGGATGAGAGGCAGCAGCATTGTCCCCTCCTGTAGCCCTATCACCCAGGTCCACAGCGGTGATGCTCAGACAAACCCTGCTTCCTTGGGGAGAGCAAAGCCCCCTGAGCTACACAGTAAGATAAAAGAAAAGAGCTCAAGCACTTCACCAGAAAGGGAACACAGCCAGAAAAATGTGTGCTTGCACATGGCCTTGGGGAGGAGGACAGCTGCTCCAGCTGGGTGGGGAAGCAAGGAGAGCCGTGAGAGCCTACAGGAAATAGAGGAAGGGAAGGGACACCTCTGCCCAACCATGGTGCTGCTCAGAGGTGGCATCTGCCCAACCATGGTGCTGCTCAGAGGTGGCATCTGCCCAACCACGGTGCTGCTCAGAGGTGGCATCCTTTGTTGGATAGGGACACAGCAAAAAGCAGTGAGTAGCCCTGGGAACCCAGACCCTTTTTTTTTCTCCTGCCCACACACTGTCTGGGAGAAACAAAAGCAGGAGGCATATCCAGCTATCACATCATCAACCACACACAGCTGAAAGCAAAACCTCTGTGCCAGCGCTGCAAGGAGTCAGCAGCATCCAGCCACCCCGGAGAAGAGCAAAACGCTCTCCACTAGGTTTCTGTATCTCAGAGCTGAGAGGCACGGGAAGCATCAGCCAGCAGAGGATGCTGTCGGCTTAGACAGCTTCTCTCCTTGCTCCTCCTGGATCCAGAGAAGCCCAGGGTCCAGGAGTAGGTGGTTTTCAATCCAACTTTTCCATCTCTCTGTTCCCTCTCCAGCGCCTTTGCAGCAAGGGCACGTTTCCAAGCGAAGCCTGAGCCTGCCCCTCCCGAGCTGCACAATATGCTCTATATATTAGACATAATGAGGGGCACGAGACAGGGAGGAAATACAACAGCAAGAGCTTTAAACAGCTCATCAGCCACAGCTGGTCCAGTCCTGGTGGAACAACCTTTGCCTTGGTTCAGTGGGGTTTGACACAGCCAGCTGCAATGTCCAGACTAAGGCTGGCTGAGCTGCCACAGCTCCATCTCACCCCACATCACACCAAAAAGCCAACTGCTTATCCAGCTACAAACATAGAATCCCAGACTGGCTTGGGTTGGAAGGGACCTTAAAGCTCGTCCAATTCCAACCCCTCTGCCATCAGCAGGGACACCTTCCACTAGACCAGGTTGCTCATCCAACCTGGCCTTGAACACTTCCAGGGATGGGGCATCCACAACCTGTTCCAGTGCCTCACCACCCTCTGTGTGGAAAATTTCCTCCTAATATCTGACCCAAATCTCCCCTCTCTCAGTTTAAAACCATTTCTCCTTGTCCCATCGCTATCTGCCCATGTCAAAAGTCACTTTCCCTCCTGTTTCTAAGGTTATAACGTGGGTCAGCTCTCACCCTCAAGGTCTCGAGATGAGCACAGTGTGGGCAGAGAAACAGCCCCAAAGTCCAAGCTGGTGCAGAGAAGCACTTTGATACCTCCACATCCAGGTCTGCCCATACAAGCAGGGGATGGTTGCCTGTCCATGGCAAACACAGACCTGGGAGGTTTTGCCACTGCCCAGGCACGTTGGAGAAGGATAGTGGCACAGGGAGGCATTCCACTTGTCCCATCCTCCAGCCCAAGCCATCCACACCACCAATGGATGTGCACAAAGGTTTGTGCATGCAGAGGGAGGGTGGGAGATAAATCCCAGCCCCAACGACATACCAACCACCTTCCTTCCATACACTCTGTATCCACAGCCACCAAACAAAGGAGCTGGCCACGAGGCTCTCGGGATGCTGGGATTCCCAGCACCAGGGATCAGAGGGGAACGGGCACCCAGCCAGCCTGCAGCCCGCTCAGGGCTGCTCTCATCAGCCAGGGCACGCACGTGGTTGGGTTTAATGACTGGAATTCACTGTGTCAAACAACCAGCCCTGCAGATGACAGCTGAGGAGGAGATGAGCTGCTGCTGACACAGCGCAGGGCAGGCGAGGGGACCAGAGGAGCAGGGACAGGAACACCTTAGGGGGTTCAAACCATCCCCACGCTTCACTTGCTTTTGCTAGGAAGATGCCCAGAAGAATTGTCTGTGGTGTGTTGTCCTAGTTTCAGTTTAACTTCCCAGCTCAGCCAGGACAGGGGGCAAACACAACCTCTGCCCTCAACCTGCTGGCAGCGATGCTCTGCCCTCAACCTGCTGGCAGCGATGCTCTGCCCTCCTTCATTAATTATTTCAGATACAGCAAAAGCCACAAAACCCCCAGACCAGATCAACAGGCAAACCTGTCCAGTTTACCTCCAGTATGAGCTGGGACAGTGCTCTCTCCCACCCTCCCCAGGAAGGTGGTGAAGGTGAAAGGCTGAGGATGGAGTTGAACATGAGACAAGCACTAGGTGAGAGGTGTCCTTAGATCACAGTTTCATACCCCCAGCCTTCCAGAGCCTTGGTGCCTCAGCAGCTGTCCCTTGCTTTGCACAAGGACAGTCACAATCCAATTAAGTCCAGGCAACACCATCAGGCTGGGCAACGTGGAGGCAGAAGGGAAAGCAGTTCTGCAAACCGTGATCTAAAAGCAATAGCTCCCTTTGAGGTGAGTGCACACTCCACAGCCAAGAGGCCGTGGGGATGGGTGCTCCTGTACCCACCTCCAGAAGGTTTCTATTGCTCCAGCACGTTCTGGGTGGATGGAGGAATGGCAGGGACTAGTCAGCAAGTCTGATGGTGGATGGAAAAAAATGGTAATTTTTATTTTTTTATTTTTGCATGACACACCACCACTTACCAGCAAGAAGCTTCCTATGTTCTTTAGAAAGCAGGGAAGGGAAAAAAAGGAGAGAACAAAACAGTTAGAAACAAGAAAACAGACAGGTGACCCAAAGCTTTCCTACCCTCCCCTAAGCCCCCTCCTCCAGTGCTCCTCTATCCACACCACCTAGGGCAGCTTCATCCACCTCCTCCAGCCCTTTCCAGGCAGCATCCATCAGGCACTATAACTCCCAGATCACCCCAGAAGATCGTGGCTGGGTTCTTGGACTGATTTAAACATATTTTCATGACACAACAAGCTCTCAAATCTGCAGGTAGCCCGAAAACAGCAGGATCCTGATGATACTGCAATAACCTAAATCACACACACCACAAAACAAGGGAGAAACAGGGAGCCCCCCAGAACCAGAGCACTAAGTGTGTGCAAACACCACCAACAAAAACCCCACCATGAACATCTCAGCACTGGTCATTGACCATCAGCCACACAACACAAGCACTCAGGGTTAGATACCACAGCTGATCTGATCCTGCACTCTTTCCTTACAAGGATGGCTAAAGGAGATCCTGGAGAGCATAACAAGTGCAGCCAAAGACTGCACAGAAGCCAACAGGCATTAACTGTTGAACTTTGAGAGTTGCCTTGTCAATAAATGATTTTCTGAAACCAAACTCACAATTGGGAAATGTCCAGGAGCTAAGCCTGGAGCTATGCTGCAGCCACACCAACTTCCCTAGACAGGATACCAAGGATCAGATGTTTCCCATTCAACTCAAAGGGGCACATCCTTCACCATCACAGTGTGATACCTCCCATCCCAACATATCACCTGGGCTGGAAGTACTTTTGAAGTCCAGGAAACCAGAGCACAAGATGAAACAAGGTTCCCAAAGCACATGATGAAAGAGAAGGTTACCAGTTTAACAGCTGAGCATTTTACCAGTTGTTATTGAGCACAGCTTATTTATCTGCAGGCAATCTATGAAGTCCTGCAACCATTATAACATTTGTTCTAGATGCCTATAGAAATCAGAGCTGTCCTCACGGCCAGGTCTGTGTCCCACCAGGACAGGGGTATCTCCTAGTGTGAAACACAACTCTTAACCCTTCTTCTCTATTCCACCCAGACCTCTCTGCCTTCTCACAGGACCACCACTAGCTACTAAATAGTTAAAAGTAAGGTGGAGTTTGGAGTAGTGGTGCTTCTCGCGTGCTTTTCTCAGGCTGGACTCTCAAAAGAGACTGAAAAAGGACAGATATGGAGCCCCAGGGGAAGCATGGCCAGATGGGTGGGATGCAGGGGATAAAGGTGGGTGACTTCCCAGGAAAAGGGAGCCACACAGCAGAGAAAACAGAGGAGGAGGAAGGTGAGGATGCAGCGGGAACAGAGACCCTCACCTGCTCCCCAGGTACCCGGGCTGAAGGCTGCCGAGGCCACCCCCACACTCTGCGTGCCATGTCAGCAGCAGGTCCCACAATGGGCTGTGGGACATGGGTAATGTGACACTGTGAGGAGTCCTGACAGCTCACTGAGACTATGAGGGGAAAAACAAAGTGAGCATTGAGGGCTGGAGACGGCCCCGTGCCAAGGAAGTGACGCGCAGCCTTCTCCATTGGCAACCGGGAGCCCTCTCAGCTAGAAGCTGTTGGGAGATGTAGGGAAGAAGGGAAAAAAAGCAGCTTAAAAATATCCCAGAGCAGCACAGTTATTTTGGGAATTTTGATTTATAAAAGGAGGAAGAAAAATAGAAATGAAAGCCAAGACCCCACGGCCAGCGCTGGGACAGATGAGATGTTCGTGTCTGGCTGCAGGACCACCCCGTCCCTTCCTTTGCTCTCATCCCTCTACATTCAAATTACATGGATTGCACTATCTCCATCACGTCCTTTTGTCACCTGACAGAAGAGGTGGCTCTTCTGGGCCACTGGACAGCCCAGTCTGGGATTGTCAGAGGGCACAGAGCCCACCTCCTCTTACACTGCTGCTGCTGCTGGGGAGCAGCAGGAGAACCACAGAATCACAGGGGTTGGAAGGGACCTCAGGAGATCATCCAGTCCAACCCCCCTGCCAAAGCAGGTTCCCTACACCAGGTTGCACAGGAAAGTGTCCAGGTGGGTTTGAACATCTCCAGAGATGGAGACTCCACACCCTCTCTGGGCAGCCTGTCCCAGGGTTCTGTCACCCTCACAGTGAAGAAGTTTTTCCTTAAGTTTGTCTGGAACTTCTGGTGTCCCAGTTTGTGCCCATTGCCCTTTCTTGCCACGCAGCCCCTCTGAGGAGCCCTGCTGCCAAGGCAAAAGGATGGCACAAGAGCAGCAAAACCTGATGTTCACTGGGACATAACAGCAGCTGCTTTTCAGAGTGAGGGGAAAACCAGAAGGAGCAAGACAGCAGTAAAGAGAAGATGAAGTTGCCTGGCCAAGACCCCTGAAGAGCTGCCAACATCAGTGCTGCAACCCTCAGGAAATGGGAATTGCAGCTTTGTAGCACCAGGACCAGAGACATGAGCGTTTAAATCCCACCTGGCTGCCTGGGCTGCAGAACAACAGGGATGAAGGAGCACAGGGGATGAAGGTCCACAAGGGATGAAGGTCAGGTCTCCTGTGAGTGCTGCTGGCTTCAGTTTATGGGTGAGGAACACAATCCCAGAAGGGTTAAGGGACTTGAGAAGCACCCACTCAGGCTGGCGTTGCCACAGCAAGACTGAACACTTGACCCACGGAGTCAGAAGTCGCCTGTGACTCACAGAGACCTCCAAGCTGAAGACAGCTCAGACCACTGGTCTGCTCAGCAACAGCCACCCACCCACGCAGCTGCTCCAGCATCAACGCCAGCGGATGGAGTCCCGGCCAGCCCAGCACCTCCCCACACACACACTGACCCACAGAGCTTCCACCCCACAGCTCCTGCTCCTTCCTACAGCTCAGGACACCAAGCCAGGCCATCGAGGAGCACACATCCTTCTCATTTTTAGAACAAAAGTGCCATTGAGATGAGTGACCCCAGAGCATGACCTGCCTTTCAACTCCAGATTTCACTGTGCTTTCATTTTCCCTTCATCGTGCTGTGGGCTCAGTGAAGCAGCTGTTAACATCAAGAAGGGGAAAATAAGTTTATTTTACTATATATTAAATAAAACAAAAAAGAAAGGAGAGCAGAAGGCTCTGTTCCAAGGTCAGCCACTTGACTGTGGAAAGTTTTCCTGGCCAGAAACAGACTTGGAACAGGGGAATACACCCAAGCTCTGCAGAGAAGCAACACAGAGCAGGAAGCCATGGCTGGAACCAAGCAGACCCACCTCTCTGGAGTACCTTGTATGTGCTTTTTGACTTAGTCCTGTCAGGGGCTGAGCTACTACATCACTGTAAGTGGTATTTCTGAGAAATCATGTCTGACTTGGACAAGTCACCCAACACAGCTGTTGCAAGGCCAGAGTGACCTCCTGCCTAACAGCTCAGTTCCCAAAACATCCGACCAACACACATCCCAGACCACTTCCCTGCTGCTTGAGTCAGAGAAACTCATCGAGGCAACCTATCCTCTGGGGAAACCCTGCTTGGAGATCCCAACCTGAAGAAGAAGGTCTGTAAGTTGGCTTTGCAGAAAGACAACCATCAACCAAACAGGGGGTCAACCCCACAGCTCTACACAGGGCATGGGGATTCCTCCCCAGGTCTTCCTTTGAAGCAGGAACCCTCTGGGCATGGGGATTCCTCTCCCAGTCTTCCTTTGAAGCAGGAACTCACTGGGCATGGGGATTCCTCTCCCAGTCTTCCTTTGAAGCAGGAACCCACTGGGCATGGGGGTTCCTCTCCCAGTCTTCCTTTGAAGCAGGAACCCACTGCATACCAGTGAAGGACATGACAGGTTGATGTTGTCCACCAGCAACCTCACCTCTCTTGGCCAGATGACAGTCCACCCAAGGGAGGAGGTGGAGTGCCTGCAGGGCTGGGCTCTGAGGGGCCAGGAGGGATCCCTGCTGGATCCCAGGAACCCCACAGCACCATCTCATCTTTGCCCTCACACTAACACCCCCCATAAGCCTGCCAGTGAGGTCCAGGTCAGATTTTCTCATTCCCAAAGCAACAAGGAGAGGGTTCCCACGCCACCTTCCCACTGCTCAGCGCACAAAAGCAACACTCACTTCCTGAAATCCCTCTCTCCATCACCCTCCCTGCTGTGGCTCTGCATCCTGCTCCAAGGCCACGCTCTGGACTGAGATAACAAGGCACTTGGCTGCCAAAACCAGCAGCCAGAGGGGCCCAGGATCCAGGGAAACTTGCATTCCAAGCCCATCTGAATGGCCAGAAGCTGGAGCTGAAGCCCTGTGGCACAGGCTTACCTAATCCACTGTCCTGGTTTTGGCTCAGATAAAGCTAATTTTCTTTTTAGTAGCTGTGTTTTGGTTTCAGTGGGGGGATTTAATAAGATGAGAATGTCATATTAAATGTTTCTAGTTGTTGCTAAGAAAATCAGGATGTTCCAGCTTCCCATGTTTTGCTGGTCTGCAGGTGCAGAAGAAGCTGCTGGGGTGGGGGACACACAGAGTAAAATTAGCAGATCCAAAGTGGCATTTGGCTATGAACAGAATGTCATGTTCAGTATAGAAATCAGGGTTGACCAGAACACTCACACCCTCTCTCTTCTGGAATTGTGGGTTTGGGATTTTCACTCCCCTGGGATCACTCTCCAGGTCCAAGCTGGGCATTGGTCAGTGAGTGGTGAGCAATTGCACTGTGCATCACTCATTTGTATATTCTATTATTATTAATCATTATTATTGTCATTATTATTTCAAGTTTTAGTTTATTTCAATCATTAAATTGTTCTGCTCTCAACCTACAAGTCTCCCTACCTTCACCCCTCCAATTTTCTCCCATATTTCCCAGGGTGAGGGGAGGATGAGCGAGCGGCTGTGTGGTGCTTGGCTGCCAGCCAAGTTAAACTACAACATCCACCTAAGGCTCGTGTGGGATCTCTGGAAGAGCTCAAGGACTGGGAACCAAGACACCTACCTCCCAGCTGCAGTGGGCAAACAGTGCCAGGAGCTGGGCAAACTGATAGCTCAGCAGCACCTTCCACATCCTACAACCAAGACAAGGAGCTGGAAAGTCAGAATAGCCAGAGATTGTTTCCTCTGATTTAATATTAAATCCTTACTGCAAAGAAATGAATCCCCAGCAATCCTACACTAAATATTTTCTCTATTTTCTTTGCAGTTAGCACTTAATTCAGAAATTTTCTTAAGTCTGGGGCATCCAACCATCCCTGCTCTTGTAAATTACACACTAATTAAACACATTACACCCGCTCTCAAAAACATATCAATCCATTGGCATGCCATCAGCATCCAATAATTGCTGCTGCTGAAATTCAGCCTCCCTGGAGAGGTACAATTTTGTGTGTTAATTGTTTAGGTTTGGCAAATGAGATGGGAGCTAATGAGCAACCCAAGTGCCACCTTGGGAGGAGGGTGCTGCTGAAGGGAGAAGAAGAAGAAGAAGAAGCAGGGATTTTCCTACCTTCCTCCATTCCTCAACTCAAAAAGAACAGTCCCCAAAAACACAGCCAGAATTGGAACCAGATGTGTAGGAAGTGTCTCATTAGCAGTAATTGCTTTGCAAGGATTTGAGGTTTCCCCTCTGTGCCACCACCAAACACACTTTTTAAGAAGCTGCTGTGGGTTGGGTACTGGGATGTACTGGTGAGGGGGAGGGAAAAAAAAACCCCACAGGGCAGAGTTTCTCCTACACTAACATTTTTATTGAAGCCAGGGAAAGTTTATTCAGCCCAGGCTGGCTGCAGAGGATCACCACTCCAGCAGATTAAACTGAAAAAACTCAGCATCTCAAGCTCTCTCTCGAGTGCTGCTCATCACAGCCAAGTGATTTGTGCAATAGGCTCATGATTAGCTCCCTTGCACCCTCCCTGCTTCCATACAGGGGAAAACAGGCACAGGACACTCCAGGAACTCATCTCCTTCCCTACAACTCCAGGCTGATTAGAGGATCTGGCAGGGACTTAAAGCTTCCCTCACCCAACCATCATCACCACTTATAATTTTACCTGTGGAGTGATTTTCCTTGGATTACAGGGCTGAACCAAGAACAAATCAAAGCCAAAGACACAAATGAGAACAGGTCAATCAGGTCCTTGCACAGAACTGCAGAGCTGTTTCTGTTCCCTGGAAAAGGGAGACCCAAAACAAGGTAGGATGGCCACGAGCCACCTCAGGGACTGGATGAGCCCCAAGATCCCTCTGCTCAGCCCTTGGCCCCTCTGAGTCCCTGAGGCATCAAGAACCATTATTTTCTTGGTGCTGCACTAGTTTGTTCCATCAGGTGACAACTTGCCACCTACTCATTGTACTAAATCATCCCTTTGTTCTTCTGCTGAATTCCAACCACTTCAAGAAAAAACACAGGCAGAAGCTCTGATTTATAGCAGACTCTTCATCATTCTTCTTCCTGCACCCCACACAGCACAGGCTGTGACCCCACCTCGGAAACACCCAGCAGTGAGGGGAACCAACTATGAAGGGACAAAGCTGAACAGGAGAAGGTGTTACCTGCCACCCACAACACAGTGCTCACCAGTGGCTTTGTCACTTTGCTCAAGAGAGATGGGTGAACCCATGCCCTAAGACATTTCCCTGTCCTAAGTGCCAGTTCCTACAACTGGGGTAACAGGAGGGACCCCAAATCCAGCTGGGGTATATCCCAGGAGGAGATCCTTACTGTGGGACCACTCTTCCCCCCCCTCATTTCCTTCTCCAGCCTGTGCAAGACAAAGGACCCAGTCTTTGCTAGACATAAACTGTACCAGCAGCCCAGGGCCAGGGTGGAAGAGGACTCGGATGTCAAAGGAGCAGTAGGCACCCGCATTATTTTTGGTGAGAGGAGCATAATTAAGAGCCTGCAAATCTCCCCTGTTCCTTGGGCTCCTTTCTCAAGTCCCTTTAGCAGGCTGCAGCCCTCTCCCCTCCCAAGGCCAGCTCGGATGGCAGGCTCCAGGGCTGAGACAATAGCTGCTTATGTTCTAAACCAGTGCTGCTTTCTGGGCAGAGAGCCAGGGCTGGCAGCTCTCAGCAGCGGGGGATAAAAGATGTGTTTGTGCTGGGGAGCCCTTCTGCACCAGTGGGGCACCCTCGAAGGGAAGCACGGCATCAGGCTGCTGGGGATCTGAAACAGAGATGCAGATGGAGAAGGGAGTGAAGAAAAACCACAGGACCAAGATAGAACCAAATGGCTTGTTCAAGGAAGCGGGTGGTGCAACCAGCAGCCAGCAAAGCCCTTGGCCATGGGCACAGCATCCCCTCTCCAAGAGCAAAGAGAGCCAAGACTGCAGCACATCAGGCTGGGACGGGTGGGAGTTGAGGATGCTCTGAACACCTGGGAGCACTGGAAGCAGGAGGCAAGGTCACAGCAGAGCAGGGACACTGTCCCCACACCCAAAGCTGCATTTACACCAGGGATCTGCTCTGCAGGGGAGGTCCCCCGGCCTCGCGGTGGGGACCGGGCTCAGGGGGCGGGCAGCCAGCCCTGCTGTGCTTTGCCAGCCCTGCTGTGCTTTGCCAGCCCTTTCTTTGTGCTCTCTGCTGCCAAGCCTGAGCACACAGTCCCAGGAGATCTCCTCCTCAGCAGCACAGCACTCTGCACTGCGGGCTGGATAATAAGAGTTGCTTTGTGCTCCCTCTAGAAGTCCCTGGAGAGGCAGAGGGTCCCAGTGATGTCCCAGTGTTGCCCAAGCCCTGGCAGTGACAGACCAGACCCACTCCAGAGCCTGAACACTGCTCTGATGCTTTCATGGCTGGCTGGGACAGCGGTGAAATGGCACACTTGTCCTTGTCACCATCCGTGTGAGGAGAGGCTGAAGTCACTTGGTGTGTTCAGCCTGGAGAAGAGGAGACTGAGAGGAGATCTCATCATGGTCCAGAACTTCCTCCCAGGGGGAAGAGGAGGGGCAGGCGCTGAGCTCTTCTCTCTGGCCACCAACGCCAGGAGCAGAGGCCATGGCAGGAAGATGTGGCAGGGGAGGGGGAGGTTGGCCATGAGGAAAAGGTTCTTGAGGCAGAGGGTGGTGGAGCACTGGCACAGGCTCCCCAGGGAGGTGCTCATGGCCCCAAGGCTGACAAGATTCCAGCAGCATTTGGCCAAGGCCCTCAGGGACATGGTGTGAATGTTGGGATTGTCCTGTGCAGGGACAGGAGTTGGACTCCATGACCCCTGTGGGTCCCTTCCAGCTCACAACATTCAATGATTCTATGATCCCAGTCATTCCCACAGGCCCAGCCTCAGCTGTGGGGTGTGCAGTGGGGTGGGAAGCCCACCCCAAGAGAGGCCCCTCTGCTTGGCTCCTGCAGAGGAGCATGGGCAAATTTCGGGGTTGAGCAACAAGTGCAGCAGTGACTCTGCAACCCCATCAGCTGCCCAGTGTGGATATTGCCCCCCATGCCCTTCACAGCACAGCCTTTTACCCCTCTGGGCTCTTCTGGTCCTTCCACCATGCCCCAGGCAGTACATCCCTCATTTCCTGATCTCCATCCTCCTCAGCACTGCTGTCAGATGCAATAACCACCACCAATGTCTTTAAAATGTCCATGTTTCACTGCAGTGGAACAAAATGCAAATCAAATATCAAACTGGCCTCTTATTTTCCTTTCTTTTTGTGAAGCTTTAAAGTTGCTTTTCGACTGTCCTGAATAATTGAAGTGAACATGAAAAATTTAAAGTCTTTCAAGATTTCATTAAAATTCATTCTCTTTCCCCTAGGAGAATTGTCATTGCCAGAGTCCCATGTAGGGCAGACAGCACAAGCAGCTGCCTCTGCTCACAGCATTTAACTCCCTTCTCTCTGGCTAAAGAAAATTCCCTCTTCATTGTTTAATGGAAACCCTGAAAGAACATCCTTCCCTGCTCCCCATCAGCAGCCTCCTCATCTCACTCCCACCTGATTCCAGCACGGATCCTGCATTTACCCTGTCTCCACCACTTCCCTGCTGTTCCTCCTGCTATTTCACATATCCATCAGTAGGCAGAGTACTTCAGAGATAAATGAGGTCTTGCACCTTGGTGAGACCTCACCTGGAGCATTGTGGCCAGCTCTGAGTTAGAATCATAGAATCATTTTGGTTGGAAAAGACCTTTAAGGTCACCGAGTCCAACTGTAAACCTCACACTGCCAAATCCACCTCTAAACCATGTCCCTGAGCACAACATCTACACGGCTTTTAAAGACCTCCAGGGATGGGGACTCCACCTCCTCCCTGGGCAGCCTGTTCCAATGCTTGACAACCCTTTCAGTGAAGGAATTTTTCCTCATATCCAACCTCAACCTCCCCTGGTGCAACTTGAGGCCATTTCCTCTTGTTCTATCACTTGTTACTTGGGAGAAGAGACTGAGACCCACCTCACTACACCCTCCTTCCAGGTAGTTGTGCCTCCCCAGAGCATCTGCAGTGCAGACCATCAGATAACCTCATGCACACAAGGAAAACAGCAGAGACCAGAAAAAAATTGAAGGCTAGAGCTGGTGTTAGTGCTCTTAAAACGATGCCAAGGCTATCAAACCCCACTGGGCTTTCCTGTCAGAGCTGTTTAGGTGGGTGCTGGCCATTCCCAGGCCACTGCTCTCCCAGCAGGGCTGAGCAGAAGGTCAGCTTTCCCATTAAATCACAGCACCAAACTGGAGGCACTGTTCCCAATTAAGTGTTATAACCTTTGGTGAAGCTCTCCCAATTTACTCCACTTGACCAACTGACCCTGAAGATTTTGAACAGCCTCTATAAACTGATCTTGACCAAAGTCAAACCCATGTGGGTTTTATTTCCAGAAGGGAAGTTATCAGAGTGTGGGAGTGTTGGACTTGCACTGACCATTAACCCCACATTTTCCTTTGAGGTATACACTGCCTCTTTTCTCCTCTTGGTAAAGGAAGAAGCAGACACTTCAGAACAGACACGTGCTCAAAAGAACTCCCAGCAGCAATACTGGCACTGGGATTTGTTTCTCCACATGCTCATTCTTGTATCTCCTTATAGGAAAATCCCTGCTCCTCCAGGTGCAAGGAGAGCCAGGGCACAGGCTGTTTTCCCTCTCAGGGCTAATACCTTCCCTCTTCCAAGAGTAACAAGGACCAAAATACAACCACCGTGCCCAACAGTCAGTGCCAAGGCCAAGAACTACAGCACGAGGCCAGGCAAAAGACAGATCACAAGGCAAGGACAAAGGTGTTTCCTCCCTGATCCACCAGTGCAGACCAGGTCCAGCATCAAACAACAGGAGGAGAGCACCCAGCAGGACATCTCCCACTACCACAAGATCTTCTAGACCAGGAGTGCTGGCAAACTATGAGATATCTATAACCCTTTCCAGGTACATTATGTACTTAAGGGTGCAGCAAAATCCAAGAGATAGAAGTCAGGTTGCAGAACAGTCTCCAGCTGCAAAGCCCTGTGAGCAAACAGGGCCATTATAAGGGATCATTAGCACAAGAGGAACCAGGCTGGGAGACAGCATGACACAAAAGCCCACAGCCAGGTAAAGCAGGATGAGAGAGACAGCAGCCAGTCATTCCAAGAAAACAAGTTTGGGCCAGGAAGAGAGGCCAGCAGAGATGGCAGTGAGGTTCAGTGAAGGACATGTAGGGGTAAAACAAGGAAAAAAACAAAATAAACCTAATTAAAAGGTTGGAAAGGACCTCTAAGATCACCCATCAACTCATCACCACCATGCCCATTAAACCATATCCCCACATGCTGTATTCTACTCGAGAGGCTCCACATCATTTCTGCCTGCACCAGGGCCAGGAAGACAAGCTGGGGTCTTTTCTGTGACCATGGAGCATTGATGGTCCTAGCAGGAAGCTCAGAATGCCAGGATTTATTTTTTTTTTTAATAGATTTAAAACTGAACAGAGAAGAAAGGTTTAATTCATCTACAAGGAATGTCTGGTGTGGATCCCAGTCATGCAGTGGGAATGTGGGAGCATCAGAATCAGAATGCTCTGGGTTGAAAAATAACTTAAAGCTCCTCCAGTCCCAACCCCCCTGCCAGCAGCAGAGACACCTTCCACTAGACCAGGTTGCTCAAAGCCTCATCCAACCTGGCCTTGAACACTTCCAGGGAGGAGCAGCCACAGCTTCTCTGGCCAACCTGGGACAGCGTCTCACCACCCTCACACCAAAGAATTTCTTCCTAATATCTAATCTAAACCCTCCTTCTTTCAGTTTAAAGTCATTTCCCCTTGTTCCATCACTCCCTACCCTTGTAAAAAGTCCCTCCCCAGCTTTCTTGTAGGCAGAGAAGCCAAACCTGTCACTTCTCCTGGAATGGAAAGCATCACTACCAACTCTGGTTGTTGGTTCAGAGAAGACAGGAGAAATCCAGTCCCCAGTTTAAAGTGTTCCAGGTGTCCTTATCTCCATGACCCCTCCCCAGCCACCCACACCCAGTCACACAGTGGATCCTCAGGCACAGCCCAGCCTGCTCCTGCAAACTACAATGTTATTCACACCCCTCTAACAACAGCCCAGGGCAGAGACAGTTTCTCCCAGGGCAGTGGGTAAACAGGACAAACCCTTTCTACCCTCTCTCCCCACGTGCTCTGCTCACCCCTGCCACCTGCAAAGAGCTCCCTCCACACTGACAAACCCTCCAGGCACCCATGGGTGCTCAGGGCTGGCTGGGCTAGTGACTGCCTGGGCTAGTGACTGCCCAGGAACAGGCTGATCCAAGTCATCAGCCTCCCACGCACACGTACTCTGCTCCCTTGAAGCTGTAAGTTCCCAATCACACAAAGAGTCCTTGTATGTCAAGACCAAATGTGGCCCAACCTCCCCTGCCCCACTTGCAGTCCAAGAAAGGAGATAAATGTTGTTCTTACCTAGTAATGAATAATCCAGAATCCACGTGGGAGAGGACAGCACATGCAAAAAAACAGAGAGAGAGAAAAGTTGGTCAGACCAGAGTAAACTCTGCCCCACTCCTCCCTGGCCAGTGCAGGCTGGTTCTACTGGCCATGGAGAAGAGCAAACTGGTCACTGTGCTCAGCCAGCCCCTGGGGGTCTGACTCCTCACCCCCTGCACGAAAGGTTCCCCACCCCACTCACCCCCAAAGCAACCAACTGCTCAGTGGACCTGCAGAGCATCATCCCTCAGCCACCCTGACTCCAAGCTGGAGGAATGGTGTGGATCAAAGCCCAGTGAAGAACAGCCTGGATAAAGGCAAGGGAGAAACCCTGAGCCCTGCAGAGGCTCCAGCAGAAGGCAGATAAGCCTTATCAGTGGCATAGAGGATAGCAGAGCCCCTGGTTCCTGGCAGAAGGATTTGATGCACTTGTCTTTCCCTGACAAGGGGAGATGCCTGAGCAATCCTTGGGCCAAGCCAACAAGGAAGGAGGTGTCCACTAAAACCCACAAGAGAACATATTAGGTGGCAGGGAAGAGGCAGGGTGGTGTGGAGGGAGCACAGCCAGGTAACATCAGTAAGTGCAGTGTGAAATGGGTCACACACCTCAAGGAAAAGGAACCATCTGCCAAAGAAACACCCAAGTGGTACCTATGAGGAGCCCTGCCAGGATGGAAGGGTATGGCCAAGGGTAGAGCCCAGGACCTGGAGCAGTCAAAGGATGCACACACAGTGAGGAGGGGGAGGAAGAAAGCAGCAACTGAATTTATTTCTCTTCTGGCAAGTCCCCTCACACTAGATCTCCAGAAAGCTCAGACCTCTCAAGCTCTGCAGCCAGGGTATTACACGGGGTCTTGGCAGAGAGAAAAAGAGACAGAGATGAGCAAGCAAGCAGACTGTCCTGCCCAGGAGGTCCCAGGTCCATCTGTCTCACATCACCACCTGCACCAGACACTGAGCTCACCCAGCAAAGGCCAGCAGGACCTCCAAAGGCTGGTGCTGGCAATTCCATTGTCATCTCTTCCCCTACAACCTGCCCACAATGACTGTTCCAACAACACAGGCCCCTTTTCTCCTCTGCCACAAGGGATAGACCTGAAATGGTCCATGATGGGAACACACAATTATTACAAGAGTCTTATTCTGCCCTCCCCTCCAAGGGCTGGGATCAGGTGAGCAAAGCTCAGGAGAGTTGAGGGAGCTAATGAGCCACAAGCTAATGAACCACAATCAGCTGGAGGATCTCAAAGCAAGAAACTACTGCTGGCCCACACTGCATCAGTCTTATTTCCTAATAGCAGGTTTTAATCTCCTAATTGGGCTGCAGCAATGCTCCCGGCACAGGGACAGGGTTGTGCAGCTGAAGTCACCTGGATGGCTCAGAAAAAGCTGGGCAAGGATCCAGGGTTGGAAAAGCCCCAATATCTCCACCAGCACTCAGGACAACCCAGCCCTCTTGCTCACCCTCCCCTGGAGGCAGAGGGATATCGCTCTGCTTAAATCAGAGGAGAAACCAAGGGACAGCAGGGACTCACCTGAGGTGACCTAAGGATGTCAGTGGTAGGACTGAGAGGTGAGCTCCTGATTGAATAAAGCAACAGGAACCAATACAGTTCTGCTGTTAACTGCACAGAGAGGTGACAATGGAGGAGGACCTGGGTCTGCACTTTATCCTGCCCCAACCCTGATAAAGCTGTTATGAACCCTGCTAAGTCCCCTTGCCATCTTTTTTGGGTGACCACATACTTGTCTGCCCATCCCATGAAGACTCAGTGTGTCCCTGCTTTGCTTGGCTGAGAAGATGCCTACAGATGAGCAGCTTACCCTCTCCACAGAAGGAGGACAGACCCAGATTAACTGTCCTCTGGAAAAAAGCAAGGCCTGAGACTCTGAACAACCCAGGAAGCAAGACAGCAGTAGACACTCCCCTGTATTTAGCTGCATGGCCAAGCCACAGCATGGCCTGGCTGTTCTCTCCTTACAGCTTCAAATGCTCCATGGAGCCCAGAACCATGGAGCCCATGGTGTGTCCTGGCCATGGGACAACACTTTGCCCCAGGGACCAGCCCACCCAATCACCCAGCCAGTCCCTTTGGGCTATGGTGTGGCATAAAGATGCTCTAGATCAGGAGCCATGTCCCATCCTAAAGGTGGGGGTAGATCTCACTCTATTTTAATGTAAGGTCCTTAGTTGAGGGTGTCATTCTTGCACCTTCTTTTCTGTGCCAACAAGGAGATACCACTCCAAGAGGGTGCTGAGAGTGATGCTCTAGATCAGGAGCTATGTCCCATCCTACCTACTGGGTTAATCTCACTTTATTTTAGTGTAAGGTCTTAGGTTGAGGGTGTCACTCTTGCAGCTTCTTTTCTTTGCCAACAAGGAGATACCACTCCAAGAGGGTGCTGAGACTGAAATGCAAGTTAGAGGTGCTCCAAAATTCCCTTAAGACCAGCATGGTGGGTACAGACTTGGAGAACAGGTACAAATACCACCAACATAAACTGCCTGGAAGGGTTTTGGGAGCAGGAGAGCAGAGGAGAGCAGAGTCACATACCCAGAGCACATACCCGGGCATCTCTCCCACAGCGAGAAGGCCAAAAGGGCAGCGAGAGCCCAGCAGAGCCGGGGAACAGCAGCAAACAGCTGCTGCCAAGGCTCTGACCAGCGAGGGTTGCCAAGGCTGCTGGGTTCTGTATATGCAGCAACAACCTTTGAAGTCAGGGCAGAGGAATGTGCCCAGCTCCTCTTCGCCAAGAGAGACCACGCTCCCGCAGCCACCTCTCTGCTCGTCACCTTCCTCCTTAGCCTGGCACCCTCCCCTCATAGGCAGAAGCGGGGTCCACGCTCCATTGTTGGGGCCAGAAGGACCAAGCTGTGACCATAAAGCATCTTGGTTCTCCAAGTACTTGCTTCCCAGGAGGACAGTGCCCTCCAGCCTGGCAGGGTGACACCGTTCCCCAGCTGATAGCTGTCCCCTCTCCAGCCTCATGATCCTCCTGTCTCTACACTGCTCTGACAGCCCCTTCTCTGGGGGAGGGGTCTTTATGGATTGAGGCCAGGGGCTCCTCCTGAACAAACACCAACAACTTTTGGGTGTCGATTCCCACGTAGGCAGTTTTCTGCCTGTAAACAATTATTCCTGTATTCTGACACCCCCGTAGCACGGTTGGACCATCTGTCTGCACTGCACGCCTGGGAACCCAGCCTGAAACTGCCATGAGCTGCAGCTGCAGAGCTAACACGAGGATTAGTTTGAAACAACCACCAAACTCCCCCTCCCCACCCCAAAACACACAGGCAAATTAAGATGTGGATGAAATGAACCCATGGAGACAATTATCTGTCCCCTACGGGTATTAACCACCACGCAGACCCCACAGCCTGAGCTCTAACTTTGCCCATCCTCTTGACCAAGATTCCCACGTGGTGAAGCCAATTGATTCTCACCCTACTTGGGAGCAGCACCCAACACAACACCCCGATCTCCCACGTCGGGCACAGGCACGATGCCCATAGCAGGTCAGCGATCCAGTGGCCCGTGTCCAGCCCTGCTCCAGGGCAAAGAATGTAACACGTTGAGATGCAAGACATGCAAGATTGACTGTGAAGGGAAAGCCTTTAATCTGAGGCAGCCTACGAGCAAGTGCCAGCTCCTTTCAACTCTATCCCCATCTACGTGTCACCAAGCTGCTAAAGGACCGGCTGTCACTCCGGAGGAGTGTGGCACTGAGGACAGTGCTGAAGAGACATGGAGATTCCCAGCCCCACCAACTGCTGCAGAGCTGCTGATCAGAGAGGCTGGAGATGGAAGGGTGGATGTCTATAGGCTCAGAGGTAATGCTATCACCTCACATCCCATGCTATAGGCACCGTGATGCATGGAGAGGTGGGCACGTGCCATCATGAGCTACACATGGGCTGGGTGCAGTGAAGCCACCTCTGCCAAGGACTCTGTGCCATAGGGTTGTGTGAACCATGACCATGAGCCATGTGCCACACACTCTGCCTGGCAGAGCATGTCCTCAGGTCCCACCTCATTTAAGTCCCATTATGCCCCACATAATAGGGCACAGAAGCTACAGGGTGGGGTGGCCAGGAGGAAGAAGAGAAACTCCCTCTGATGAGCCAGCATTCCCTGCACAAAGCTCTGACCATGCCAGGCTGTGCCCAAGACCCCTCTGAGGGGTGAAAGGGTGACATGCACCCCTCCTCCTTGGGCAGGATCAGTCCCACTAATGCTGTGCCCATCCCCAGTGCCTTCCACAGCTGCTGCAGCATCCTTCCTCCTCCTCCAGTGCCTGCTTCCAGCAGAGAGCAACCAAACCTCTGTTGACAAGGGCATGTAGTAACAGGGTCATGGTTTTAAACTAGAAAAGGGGAAATTAGGAAAAAGTTCTGCAATATGAGGGTGGTAAATCGTTGGAACAGGTTGCCCAGAGAGGTAGTGGAGGCCCCATCCCTGGAGATATTCAAGGTCAGGTTGAACAGGGCTCTGAGCAACCTGCTCTAGTGAAATGTCCCTGCTCACTGCAGAGGGGTTGGACTAGATGACCTTTGAGGGTCACTTCCAACCCAAACCAGCCTGTGATTCTATGATTCCTGCACCTGGAGCTGTGAGAGGCAAGTGGCTTCTCCTGCATAAGAGTCCTAGTAGCCTAATCCCTTGGTGACCCCCTCATCCAGGCCAGAACTAGCCAGATCCGCAGCCTCAGTAGCCCTCTGCACAGACAGGCTGTCCCATGGTGGTGTGGGAAGTGCCCATCCTGTGCAGCCAAATCCTGCAAATCTGTGTGTGTGGGGTCAGAGCCCAGACCCTGCACTGGGGGAGGAAAAGCCCCCACTGGAAACAGAGCAAAGAGGTGCAAAGACACCAGCCAGGCACCAGACTCTGCTAGGGAAGGAGAAACCCCAGAGCAGTATTTTCTCTTCTCGTGCCAGATGTGATGGCCAGAGGGTCCCCAGGGGCGGGTGGCTCACTGCTGGGGTCACAGGGCAGTGGTTCCAGCCCACACTGCTGCTTCCCCTCATCCTCTGGCTGAAGGACACCCACCCACCCGCTCCACGGACTCGTTTCCGGGGCAGCACTTCACTGAAGGGTTCCCACGCCTCGGCTGGGCGGAGGGGCTGGACATCCAACATCCTGGGGAAGAAGAAAGCACTTCTCACACACTCCCCTCTCCACAGAGGCAGACAGGGAGCAGGCAGCTCCCTCAGGGGACATGAGAGCCCTGTGCTCCCAGTGCCACCACCAGTCAGCCCTGCCAAGCATGATCAAGGTCAGGCTTGATGGGGCTCTGAGCAACCTGCTCTAGTGAAGATGACCCTGCTCGCTGCAGGGGGGTTGGACTAGATGACCTTTGAGGGTCCCTTCCAACCCAAACCAGTCTGTGATTCTACACTCTGGAGATCCTTCAGCAGGATCTTTTCCTTTTGTTTCCTCCACTTTTCTGGTCACACTCTGGTTGTAAAAGCCCAGTCTGAAGCACAAAGGCAATGCTCCACAGAAAACAAGCATGTGGGGAAGACAAGCTCAATCCAGATGGACCTGCAGCTCCTGCACTGGGCTACACACAACAGTAGCACATGGACGGGCACGATGTCAAGTTCAGATGAGTTCAGAGCAGCTACACTTAATGCAAGAAGCTTTTGTAGGGCTATACATCACCATCCACACAACTTCCAGTCACAGCCAGCTTCTCCCACCAGTCCTGCCCCACTCCCTCCTGGCTCCATGGCATTTAAATCCAGATGCCACCAGCAGAACCGCGCGACGTTGCCGAGAGCATCACGCAGAGCCTCGAGGGAGCCAGGCTGCGCTTCTGCAGAGTCTAGAAGAGATTTCCCTTGGGCAAAGAAAGTGCAAGTCCAGCTGGCGAGGAGTCTAACTGAGAGCTGTCTGGGAGGAATTATCAGTCTAGAAAAACAATTCCAGCCTGAGTTTCTTTAGATTCCCTCCTGCTTCAGTGCCTGGGAACTGGGCTCCAGCCAAGTGACTCTGAGCTCAGCAAGCGAGGGTTCTCATGAGCCAGAAGAGCATGAAGTGGATCAGCTGGTGTCAGGAGGAAGCTCAGGATGAAGGCAGAGTTTAGGAGGAATTCAGCAGATATACCAACCCCCCCACCCCCAGCTTAAATTCAAAGCAGAAACACTCCCAGGCAACCAAAGTTTCATCTGCTAACAAATCCCCGAGCTATTTCTATCAACCCTCAGCTTCACTTTCACCCGCAAATGGAAGGGTTGTGTTGTGTCCAAACCGATTTGCCCATGCTGCTATGAAGCTCTGCTGCAAACAGACAGACTCCTACTGCTTCATCCCAAAGATCACTCCAGATCTGCATATTTGCCATTCCTCTGCAGCCCTCCACAGCAACACAACTGAGCACCAAGAACACTGCTGTTTCTCTCCCCTTTGCTGAGCAAACCAGGTGTCACCCTGGAGAAGACAGAGCAGAAACTGTCTGCAGCACAATGTCTCTTCAAGCATGCCCAGGACAGATTCTCTTTCCAATGATACTAGCAAAAAGAATGGCAGCTTTAAAATAACAGGCTAGCTCAAGATATATAACCATACCCTTCATCCCACCGAGCCAGCTCAGAAATTCCTCCTGCAGTTTGCCAGCAAATAAAGCCTGGAACATGAGCTGGTGCTGCTGAGGAGAGGAACTGCAAAGCAGGGAGCTGTCAAAACCCCAGTGAGATCAGAACCTAGAGCAGGACCCTGCAAGGGAAGGATGTGGAAACAAGACAGCTCCTTTCTCAGGGGATGAGGATTCAGTAGACTTGGGAAGAGAAAACCCAAGTGCATCTGAAAAGAAAACCCAGAGGGTGTGAGATTGGGAAGTACATGTTTACCCTGCACCACATCACCAGCTCCTGCAGAGCATCCTTCCAGGCTTCCGTGTCACTAACCCAGCAGGGTGGTTGGGTTTTAACTCAAATCACAGGCTTAAACCAACAGCACTATCAGCCTTAGCTAGCTGGAAAGCTTTGTGGTTGAGTCCCCAGCTCAGACTGCAGCTGGTAGCCCCTGGACATGGGGCTCAGCCCAACTGATCCCCACCTGCACCAGTACTGGCATGGGCAGGCAGCTCGCAGGAGAGGAGCAAACCCAGGGAGGACACCACAAGTGCAGTGGCACAGCCCAAGCCTGGGCTGCCATAGGGAATGCATCTCATCTCTGCCCAGGAATGAGACCAAGAAGGTGGCAGGTGAACCTCAGCCAGCACAGGTACCTTTCAGGTAGCTGTAGAGAGCGAGAAGATCTCCCTGAGCCTCCTCTTCTCCAGAGGATCATTCCTGTCTGACATCAGGATGTGTGATTTCATCTGGCATCCAAGAACTTCTCAGGGAAGTCCAAGAGCTCAGCTTTCACAAACCAGTGAAAGCATCAGACCCCTTTGAGCTGGGCTCTGAACTCAGACATCCTTTTTCCTATTTACCAGAGCCACTTCTAGAGGCAGAAACTTCCCTCTCACATCCCCACATTTCAAGGCTTGCCCAGGACTCTCTGCCAGTACCTTTAAGGCTGGCCTGGGTTATTGCTCAAGGTCTCTCAGCATGTGTAGAGGCAAAGTGGCCACTTGCTCCCATGATGAAGGTTCCTCTTGCTCTCCCATACAGCAGCACTGCCCTAGGCCCAGCCAGCTGCGTGCTTCCTCGAGTAAGTGGGTGGGAAAAATCCAACCTTTGATGTTCCACTGAGCAGGTCCAAAAACAAAGATGGACTACAGGAGATAAAAAACACAGCAAACTTCACAACAGGATACATCCTGTAGATAAAGTGGGGAAGAATGTGATCTCCATGGAAGGCCAAACTGCACGTGGTCCATGGAATAAAACCAAACAGCAGCTGTTTTCCACTCCAGACATCACACCAGCAGAGCACAGGCTGCCCAAAACCAGTGTTAGGGCTCCAGGAAAAGTCATCTCAACAAAGCTGCTCCCTGCATGTGTGCTCAGTGGGGAGCAGTTCTGGGCAAGGCAGCTTCCCCACAGCCTTATCTCAGCCTGCCCAGAGACCAAGAGCCTTCCTCAGGTACCTGCAGCTGGACCTTACCCAGCTCATCATTCACATAGTCAGCAGAACAGACACAAAACTGAAAAATGCAATTGGAAAAACAGGACCTGTCCACTGCTAACGTGGATTTTGGTCCTGGAAACCAGGATCAACGACAGGTTAGCACAGACCAAAAGAGCTGTGGCTGCTCAGTCTAGAGGAATAGCATCAGTGTTCAAAGCCAGGTTGGATGAGGCTTTGAGCAACCTGGGCTAGTGGAAGGTGTCCCTGCTGATGGCAGGGGGGTTGAAATTGGATGAGCTTTAAGGTCTTTTCCAACCCAAACCAGTCTGGGATTATGTCTGGCCACACAAGACACATGAGGGGCTCAGCATTGCAGCGCCTGTTCAGCACAGGGCAATGGTTCTCATGAGTGTTTTGAAGAGTCAAAAGCCTCCTCTACGAGAGGCAGCAGGACCTCAACCATTGGTATCCGTCTCATCCCAGCTCTCCACTCACATGCCATGCTGAGCACCCATGAATAACCATTTCTGGCTGGACCTCATAAGTCCAGCTCTTGTGTGCCATCATGGGTCTCTAGAGAAGTCCAGGAACAAGTGATGACATAAATCCAGCTTAAGATCACCAGCTGATTTGGACCCTGTAATTCTTCTGCCTTAAGTGACAGCAGAGTCCAGGGGCAAAGGTGAGCATGTGAACCACCTAACCCAAAAGATTTGGTCCAAGAAGCAGAACACAGGGCTGTGAGCAGGAGACCTGGCCAAGTAGAGCAGAATTTTTGCTTTTCATGGGAAGTATCTCTAGGAGCCTGGGGCACTCCAGCATCCTCCAAGGAAACCATCTCCATCCATACTATTGCACCAAAGCAAATCAGGGCTTGTTCCAAGAACTAAAATAAATAAATATATGCCTCAGTCCCTAGGAGTTGCTGACAAACCCTGGCAGGATCCCCAATAATGTTGTAGGATTTGTCCCAATTTGCCCAGGATTTGGCCAACTCCCTAAGAATAACTGCACTGCCTATGAGACATCCCAGGAACCAGCTCCCTCCTGCCCACTGCACCCTGGTACCATACAGGAGCCAGGAACCCACTGCTCTGGGGCAGGCACTGGAAGATTATGGATTTGCAGACTAGTTCAGCATGGCTTCAAATGGAAACAACAACAACAAAAAGAAAAATAATGGCTTTTTCAACAGGATTAGAAGTTTCACCCTCAGCTTCCTGTGGAGAACAGTGCAGCGCTGTGCCTGGCACAGCCCCGCCTGGGTGTCAGTGGAAAATAACCAGCAGCTCTCGCCATAAAATGAGATTAAAACCTTTTTATGTGAACAACCAGTGAGGGAGGGAAGGGGAACTCTGCAGGAAGCACCATGGTTATGGTTATAAACTGGAAGAGGGGAGATGGAGCTGAGATGTGAGGAAGAAATTCTTTGCTGTGAGGGTGGTGAGACCCTGGCCCAGGTTGCCCAGAGAAGCTGTGGCTGCTCCTCCCTGGAAGTGTTCTCGGCCAGGTTGGATGAGGCTTTGAGCAACCTGGTCTAGTGGAAGGTGTCCCTGCTGCTGGCAGGGGGGCTGGAACTGGATGTGCTTTCAGGTCCCTCCCAACCCAGACCATTTGATGGCTCTATGAAGCACGTGCACACAGGACATCACAATTCTACTCTCCAGTTGCTAAGGCAGCAGCAGCCACCTCGAGAAGAAAGAGCCCAACTTTTCCTGCCCAGAGTTCCCCCAGCTATTCCAGGTCCATGCTGCCTTTCCTCACTGGAGCTCCACAAGCTGCAACTCTAACTCCCCACCCCACAGCCTCCCGTGGAGCGAGAGGAATGGCTCCCAGCCTGGCAGCACCCGAGCAAGTTCACACAAGAAGCCCAGCAGTGCCAGTTGCTTTCCAGCAACCTCCCACCTTAACCACCAGACCCAGTGCTGCTCTTCAGCTGGGCGCCTTCCACAGCCCAAGAGATGCTGCTCCCTTGCATTCTCCTCTCACATCCTTCAACAAGCTCTGGCATTGCCCAAATTCTCTCCCAGAGGCACCAGTGATGCTGGAAAGCTACTGGAAGCTACTGGTGTGTTAGAAGCGAGTGTCTGCCTCTGCATCCAGGGGTGCTCAGGGGATGCATAGCTGGCATTCCAGGCTGGCAGAGCTCTGCCCCACATAATCCACCTGACCAGGGCACATGCCAGAACAGGTTATGCAAACAGAGCGCATGGACACCGTGAGGGAGAGCAGTCTTGGGCTGGGAAAAGAGGGGAAAAGGCTAGAGAGGGAGCTGTATCTTGGTCCATGTTCAAGGGTCCTCAAGCCAAATCCTTCCAGCTGGGGTGCAGAGAACTCAGACCCTTCCACTCACCATCAGCAAGTCACTACGACAGAGATGTGTCCTTTCTGTGCAAGGCAGAGGGAGAAAGAAGAGATTCAACCCCCCCTCCTCATCTTGGAATGGAGCAGGGCTGTTCTGTCAACATTGCCACCCTTGTCTGGTGACCACAGGTCAGGACAGATGCTCAAATAGGACTCACTGGGATGATTCTCCACCTCCCTTCCTTCCCCCCGCCCTGCAGCACGGAGAGGTTCGCTGCGGATGGAGCCTTCCCCACGGCCAACATCGCCCACCCCAAACCCTGCAGCCTGCTGGGCCAGAGAGGCAGGGGAGGACAGAGCCAGCCAAAGGGAAAGCAAGCCAGGAGCAGGCTGGAGAAAGAGAGACAGCTTCTCCAGCAAGTTTTTGCAGCCCAAGGACCTGCCCAGCCTTGTGCTGAGGAAGCCACGTGCCCGCCTGGCAAACAGAGAGAGCCCGAGCGTGCGCACGCGGGCGGGTGGGCAACCTCCTCGCATGCTGGGGCACACCAGGGCAGCCCAGGAGGAGCACTGGGTGAACTGGGGTTACAGCACTGAAGCCTTGGCAGCTCCTGTACGAGAGCCTGGCTTTGTCACCCACTGCCTGCTCACCATCCCCAGGCACTGGGGACAGTCACAGCTCCCACCTCCCTCCTCCAAGCCTTATGGAGGAGAGGCCAGAACGAGAGGCCACTGTGGTAGTGCCAACCATCCCTCTGGTTCATATTCTGCTGGCAGATGTTTAACAGAAGGGTGCCAGGGCCAGGTGAGAGCTGATCACGCTTGCCTGTACCCTGTATCGATCTGGAAATCGGCTCTTCAGGGACTTCCTCAACCATACCTGGCTTAATTTACACCGTTGCCAACCACCAGACTGACCCACCCATCGTGATTTTGCCTAATCCTTTTTCAGCCCCTTCATATTTCTGGATCTTACACCAGCCTTTGGCAAATTCCTTAGTTCAACTCATCTCCACGTAAGAGCAGCCTCCCCCAGAGCCTGCTGCCCAGCTGCTCTACCCCTCCACTCTTTATCAGGAGAAAAGTCACCTCCTATACACCCATCTGCATCACATCCTTCTACACCAACCTCTCTCAGTGAAAGCCTGGCCCAAGCCAAGAGGCTCCAGCATCCATGTGAGCAGAGCTGTGGGCTGCCCAGTCCCACTGAGACATGCCACCAGCAGTGCACAGAGGCAGGGGAGATGTGTGGCATTCAGGTGACAGGGACATCACTCTTTGAAGCCAAGGCTGGAAGCCCCCACAGGGGAAAACCTCTGCCAGGATCTTTCCTCTCCTTGCCACACACCTTTGTGCCCAGAGCCACCAAATCTGGGACCTGCCAGTGACACAGAGTGGGCAGCCCAGGTTCCTCCTCCCCTGGCCCAAAGCAGGGTCCCCACATGGGACCATGCACTTGGTGTCCCCAGACATTTTCCTCTCCCTTCCCAAGCTTGTGGGGATCCAGAAATTTGTCACCCAGGATGGAGACAACCAAAAGCGAGGGAAACACACCCCAGAGAGCTACCAGAGACAAAGGGCAACCTATGGAGAAGGAGGAGACCTATGGAGGTCTCTGCCTGGCCAGGGTTACGTCACCATCACCATCCAGGGACGTGCATCTGGGTGCCATTGTTTGCAGGCAACCTCACTGCCCAGGAATGCAGCAGCCGTGGGGGCAGGGAGCGGTGCTCAGGGGGGGAAATGCTTCCCACACCAAAGAGCTTGCTCCTCAGCACGCCTATTAAACAGAGCTCCAAGTGACCTGGCTACTTATCTGAGGAATCACCAGCCACCCCTAGAGCAGAGGGCTGCTAGACAACAGCAGCTCCAGCATCCAGCTCCAGGACCCCATGAGCAGAGCACCAGGTCACACAAAGCATGCACAGATACAGGAGCCATCCCTGCACACATCCTGGGCCTGAAGCTTCCCCACATCCACCTTTTATCCCATCCACATTGTCATACACCCTCCACTACTCCCACATGCTAAGCTGATGCTCTGCTAGCTACAGAGATGATCTGTAAGAACCTCCTGAGCTTTGTTTAATGGCTTGGCACTACTGAAGAAGGCAGCCCCAGGCACTCATAACCCATTAAAACTCTAAAGAACAGGTTGTTCCCTGCAGAGAAGCAGGGATGGGGTAAGGGAGAGGGAGCAGCAGGCTATGGGGTGGGCATGAAGCTGCAAGACACTTGAGAGACACAGCCCATGGTCACTGCGAATCCATCCTGGCAGCAAACACCTCTCTCCTGAGGTCCTGCACCCATCAGTATTCCAACCACAAGACAAAGGTGACAAGAAATAAGGGATTTCTGCAAGTCTTGGTCTCTGTGTATAATCTGGGACAAGTTTTATTTAAGAAGGTCACCACACCAAAAGAAGCAGAAGAGCTCAAACGGCTCCTCATGACAGAGTTTCCCCATGAAACTGCCAGGAGCTTCCACTGATCCTAGTTTATCTCTTAGATAAACAGCATCAGTTAAAACAATTTGCTCAGGGATTTTATCACTACATAAACAGACAGCCCAGTGTCACAGGGAAAGCTGAGAGAGAAACTGGCTGGAAGCAGGAGATGGGACAAATCAAACAGATCAAAAACCCTTTCTGTTTTCTCAAAGGTTGACTCCCCAGGAGCACAACAGTCCCAGATGAAGCTACAGTCTACCCCAGGCCAAGATCTCACCAACCCCAACCCACACAAATGGTTCCCAAAGCCAAAAGGATTGTCTTGGGGAATTAAATGAGGAAGAGAACTCACTTCTGACCCCACAGCCTTGACAGATCTGCTCATTAATAAAGTTTTCAGGTACCAACAGAATGAGAAGTGGCAGAAAAAGGATTCAACCTGAATGAGTCCCTTGGACTAGATGATCTCCAGAGGTCACTTCCAACCCCTACCAACCTGTGACTCTGTGAAGGATACCACTACAGAAGAGATGGAGCCACAGCACAACCCTGCACCTCCTGTAGAGGGAAAATGCTCCTTGGCCACTAAAAAATGTCACTGAAAACAGTGAAGAAGATCCCATTTATATAAACCATGTCAGTGAAGGAGACACACAGTGATGAGCTCTTGCCCCAGTCTGTAACTGGGCTGCAGCACAGCTTGGCAGGGACACACAGCCAGCCCCTTCCAGCTCCTCTCCCACTGGGGGTCCACTCAAGGAGCTCCTGGATTCAAAGCAAAGACCTTCTTGCTCTGCAGCATCACGCCAGGCACTGGGTTTTCCCCAGCAATTGCTCTACTAGCATCAAAAAACATCAGAGCATGTCCTCTTCTACCAGGACAGCCACCAAGAGAAAGGTGATGGCACTGCTGAGAGTCACAGGAACAGGGACCCAGAGAGAAGATCAGCAAGAAGAGTCCATCCCACCCATGCTGGGGAAGGATGCCACCCCTGCCTGCACCCCTGGGTGCTCAGTGCCAGCACTACTGGCAACGCCTTGCTCCCCACACCGCCCCTCCCACACCTCACTCCGTATATCCCGGAGCAGGGTTTCTCCTGCCAGCCTACCTGGCTGAGCTATGTCTGGAATGTCACCCTTGGCTGCCAGCCCAGTTAGCACAAGAGCAGATGAAGGTTTATGGGCAGAAAGGTTCAAAGCAGAGAGCTGGTACTGCCGGCATGCAGCACCCAGTCACGCATGGAGGGGACAGGGAAACAGCCTCCAGACAAAGAATCCCTCAGAAGGGGTCCAGAACCACCCTGCCCACCAGGAACAGGGTCTCAGCACTGTGGAAAAGGCAAGAGGAGCCCATGGTACTGATGAAGGGAACCCCCTTGTACCAGGGCACAGCCCCCAGTACCAGGGCACAGCCCCCAGGACATGCTCTGACCTCTTTTTTGCTCCTTTCTTCCCAAGCTTGGATGATTTTTGCCTTTCACAGGAACCAGTCTCATCACCTTAACAAAGAACACAGAGCTGGAAACACACCTTCCAGCTCCAACTGGCCAGTTCCACTCTCTGTGTCCATGCCCATCACTGCCAGCAGCTTCCCAAGCCATGAAAATCAGGAAAGCTTGGGACTGTCCTGTCCGAGGTGGGAAGCCAGGATCCAGCTTGCCCTACAGAGGAGCCATTCAGATCACTTCTACACCCACATCACCACTTCTTTAGGGCTGAATTTCCCTTGTAACTCAGTTATTCCTTGATTTTATGGACAGATTTGAAGGCCTGGACTGACCCAAGGCCCCAGAGCATTGTTTTTTTTCCCAGAAACAGAATGAGATACGGTGCTTCTTGGCCAAGGAGAACAGCTTCAGAGCCAAGACAATCATGATTTGGCAGCTGAGTTAGAGTTGGCAAGCGTTGTGTTGGTTGATTTTTCTCCCTTCTGCCCTCCAGTGACTTCTCTTCTGCAGTTTGGGGGTTCAGAAGTATTACACGTGCTGGAAGACCACAACTTACTCAAGCCTTTGGTTACCAAACTGAGCATCTGGCAGGTTTTTTCCCTGGTAGGAGTTAAAAGGTGCCCAGCCAAGCTCAAGGTCCACCAGCAACAGACACTGCCACAGCATGAGAGGCTGGGAGGAAGTTTAAAGAGGGGTTTTCAGAACATGAATTGAGCCTCAGATAGGGCCTTTAGTTCAGCACACAACAGTGACAACTGGTTCTAAAGAAACTCTTGAGGATCCTTCCATGGATGCTCAAGCATGAGCTGTGCTTCCAGCCTGCAGCTCTATTTCAGAGGGATGGATGAATTGTGTTGGTGGCATTTATGCTAGAAGGAAGACAGGAACTCTCTCCAGCCGTGCTTCTCTTTAGCCAAAGAGCTGAGAAAGTCCAATTTCAAGGCCTCTATTTGCTTATTTCTCCAGATGAGCAGGGATTTTACACAGAGAGAAAAGAACAAGCCAAGGTATAACATCCAAGAACATGTTGTGCAGACCAACTCATCACCATGCATGATCAGCCCTGTGCTCCCGTTGCTGTAGAATCAGGAACAGGTTGTTGTGGGAGTGCCATAGCAGGGACAGTCCCAGGGAATCCACAAATAACAGGAAAAAGTCCACAGGGACTCAGTGCAAGAGTAATGATGATCCTGAGCAGTCCCTCAAGGGGGATCTCCCCTGTCATCAGCTCTCCTCCCATTTTAGGTGCCAACAGCCTGGCTATCTACCTGTAAAGCTCTGGTATTCCAGCTGCAGCATCAAGTGTCTGCCTCATCCATTCAGAGTCAAGATGTGGATGGGTCATCACAGTTCTCCTGAGCTTTCCCCTTCTACTGCTGGCATGGAGATAGGACTCCTGGGTCCCATCCCCTGCTCAGTCACAGACTTGCTCTGCAAACTGGGACCATATCACTACTCACTTACCATCCCTGTCTCCATCTGCAGAGATGGCATCTAGGAGAGTCCAATGCTTTGTTAACATCAGCAAATTGCTTTAAAGCCCTTAAAGGACAAATAACCACTTCACACTGTTCTCCAACGAACTCTGAGCTTCTCTACTTCCTTCTCTCCCCAGAAGGAACAGTTTGGATGGGACCAATTCCAACCCAAAGCACTCCTGCCTGTCTGAAGAGAGTTGTGAGCTGGTCTCTGTCCTCACCTGAAACACAGAACTGAGGACTGAACACCTAAAGAGAGACAACCCACTTCAAAGTGCAGAGAGCAGCAAAAGCTCCCTGTTCCCCTGGTTTTCATGGAGTATCACCCACAAATCAACAATGCTGGGGCACAGCCAGTCCTCCAGTTCACTTAAGCTAATTAGAGTCCCTGCAAGACACAGTGGTCTAATATTAGACAGAAGATGCACTTACAGCCCATCAAGATGACACAACATCCTTTGGGAGTGTGCAGCTCTCTTCCAACATCCACTACTATGCAGGGAAAGGAAAAAAAATAAGCTAGGAAGAGGCAGTAGGTCATGGAAGATGTTAATGTTTGTCTCCTGAGCCTGGAGAACGGCAGAACCATTTTAACCTGCTTTCCTGCTCCCAAAAACCAGCCCAAGATGAGATACTGGAACAAGCAAGCTACAAAGCAGGGCTACAAGCAAAGCCTGGCTGTGAAAAAAGCACCTCTGGGCTATAAACAGTGAGGAGCAACGTGGGTTCTCTTTCAGGGCAGAAATCCACTAAATCCAAGAAATCCAACTAAATCCACACAGCTTCATCTTGAGGAGGAAAACCTCTAGTTACCCTGTGAATGAGCCACACTGATCTCTGCAGCACGCCAGCCAAACACCAGGACAGCTCCTACTCCTCCACCTGAAGCCAGAGGAAACAAGCCCACTGTTACAGCAATTTGTGCTGCAAAAGACCTTTTCCCAGCAGGTTTCTGCATGAGACACATCATCCTCTGCTGCCTGGCACTACCCCTGAGATGGGACAAAGCAGCTGTGTGTCACCACAAGGCAATGCCAACAGGCAGCAACCAAAGAAAGCAGCAATATGGACCTAAGGACACAAGGGGAATTAATGGGATTGGGATCTGACCAAGGCATGAGAGCTCACACGGAGGTATCAGCTGAAGGACTCAACTGCAACGCTGATGGAGTCATTTGTAAAGCAAGAAAGCAGCAAGAGATGGTGGGTGAGACACTGGGTGGGAGAGGGCAAGCTTAGGAAGACCACTTGGGCTGGGGACAGAGCCCAGGCTGTGCCTCTGCACACACCCAGCCACCCTTTCACTTTAGTGAGATGAACAGACACTGCCGTGGCTGCTGGACACAGGAAGAGCCAAGGGAAGGAAAATTAGAAGTGAATAAGAAATTGGTGTGAAACCTCACACATTCTGATTCACTTTGTAGCCTGTGCTGCAGCCAGGCTGAAATTAGCCAAATTAGGTATGAATTATTGAAAGTACCAGAGTCCTATTTCCTTTGCTAATCAAAGAAAATTATTCCAGGGAGCTGAAAATGCAGGAAGAGAAGCAGTTTTGCAAGAAAAAAAATAGAAAAGAAAAAAAGAAAAAGCACTGCTAGAATGACATCTGTAAGGAGAGAGCAGCTTGCAGAGCATCCTTCACCTCCTCCAACCCACAGCCCATCAGGGAGAAGAGGCATCCCTCCAGTCCTGGGGTACAGGGCCACTCTGTCCCCACCCTGGCTACACAGCACTTCAAAGAGCTCTCCTGCTCCTGGAAGTCGTCCTGAAGGAATGCAGGATCTCTGCAGAGCCTTTAATGAGATAAACAGACCAAAGTCCTGCTCTGGGTAAGGATTAGCACGGAGCAAGCCCAGGCAGGTGCTGGCAGGCGCCTGGCAGCTCTGATGTGCAGAGCCTTGCAGGGCTGGTGGGCAAAGGCTGGTCCATCTGGTGCTGGCCATCACCTCACTATGGCTCTGGACAGCCCAAAGGTTGGGGCAGGTCAGCCCTGTCCTCCCCACCTGCAGAACCCAGCTCCCAGGCTTCATTCAGATGAGAACTGCGCTGTTTCCCTCACATCCCTTCTGGTGGGACAGCTTCTGGGGACACCTGGGCTGACCCCTGTGCCTGCACACCCCAGCTCTTGGCCAGAGAGAGCCCGAGACAAGCAGCACAAGCCCTGTGTACTGAAGGAAGAGCTTTGCCCACCTCGAGCAGCAGGAGCCATCAACCTGCAGAGAGCACAAGTGTGCTGAGTTCCCGGCTGAGGGAACTGGGGGTGCTGAGCCTGGAGAAAAGGAGGCTGAGGGGAGACCTTCTGGCTCTGTCCAACTCCCTGCAAGGAGGGTGCAGAGAGGTGGGGGTGGGTCTGTTCAACCAGGGACCAAGGGGCAGGACAAGAGGGAATGGCCTCAAGTTGCACCAAGGGCAGTTGAGATGGGATGTGAGGAAGAATTTCTTTGCTGAAAGGGTTCTGAGGCATTGGAAGGGGTTGCCCAGGGCAGTGGTGGAGTCCCCATCCCTGGAGGGATTGAAGAGTCGTGTAGACACAGTGCTGAGGGACATGGGTTAGTCGGGGACTGGTCAGCATTGGGTTCATGGTTGGACCTGATGAGCTTAAAGGGCTTTTCCAATTGAGACAATTCTGTGAGAAACAGAGAGTTGAGTTCTGCCCCTGCCAGGAAGGCAGCTCCACTCCCTCCTAGGTGGCTGCAAATTGGTTAGAACATGAAAATAATCTGAATTCACACATGTGACTGGCTGGCTGCATTCTGCGAGCAGCCACGCCTGTACATTTCATTTCCACTTCCAGCACATGGAGTGTGACAGGGCTGACTGCCCCCTCCCAGGTCTGATGCTGTGCAAAGAGATAAGACAGGGAAGGCTGGGACAGAAGCAGCAAGAGGACAGCAACACCTTTTGTTAAAATTCCAGATTTATGGCCTGGTGACACTGTGACTGAAAGCAACAGGCTCGGGCAGGACAGGCTGGCTGCAAAGCCTGGCCCTGCAGTGTCAGGGCTGATCTCCAGCACAGGAACCAGAGCAGCACAGACCCAGGGGTACTGCAGGATCCCAACATCCCATCCAGCCAGGAGCAGGAGGGAGGGAGGGATGCAGCTCCCACTTGACACAGTGGTTGCAAGATGGGAACAAGGGGTATCAGGGAGAGGCAATGAGACAGGAAAGCTGCACCCGAGTTCTGCCTTTATCGAGTTATCAATGAGTCTGAAAAACAGTTCTGCAAAGCTAGGGGATGCAAAGAGTCCCGAATCTGCAGGTGTTCAGTTTAGGAGATGCTCAGAGGGAGAGAGATTCAGAGCCAGCCTTGTCACCAGGAGCCTGCCAGTAGGGTCGCTCCACTTGCACCCACTCCCTGTGCCCCAAGAGAGGATTTCCTCTCCTGCTCCAGCCCCCAGCCCCACCACCAAAGGTTTCACATGCCCACAGAGCAGCTCTCTGCACCATCTCCCAGCCCAGGAGCACAACAACACAGCTCCCACCAAGTCCCTGAGCAAGGCTGATGCTGTGCAAGCATCCTGCAGCAGGAAGGACCAAAAGGATGCTGCAGGGACCAGGAGTGGGACATGGAAATGCTTTGGTTGCCTATGGGAACTCAGAATACCTTTTGCACTCCCATGTCCCTTCCCTTCCACCCCACATCTGTACAAAAAGGATGTTATGGGGAAAATAATGCTTCCCTGGGCATTCCCACCAGGCAGGAGGTGATGTAGCAGCCCCTGGACCAGCACTGCTAAGCACCCAGCAGTTCAACAGGAGAACAGGCGGCAGGAGGAGGCACAGAGCCTGCAGCAGCAGCTCCCCTCCCAGTTATTCCAGGAGCAAACAAAGGAAAAACAGACCCAAGAGCACATGGCCAGGGCCCAGCACTTGTCATAACCCCACAGGCAGCACGGCTGTGAGATACACTGTCTGTGCTGCTGAGCAAGAAGCCCTCACTGATCCCACAGAGAAACGCAGCAGGATGTGCCAGAGCGGGAAGTGGGGCCAAAGGAGCCTTCCCAGACCAGTAACCTCCCACACCAGATTAAAATTCCATAGGAATTTGCTAAACAAATCGACCCTCTTAGCTACTGCTGTAAACCCATGGGATGTTTTGCATTTCTACCACGCAAGGGAGGGAGGAAACAGCCCCTTATTCTTGGCCCACGCACAGGACCCCCCACGCCACTCCTGCAAGTGCTGCTCCAGCCTGTGCGGTGTCAGCTGGGGCACCAGGCTCCATCCATCCCCAGAGCACCAGCACCTCACCCCCAAACTGCCCAGAGAAGCTGTGGCTGCTCTTCCCTGGGAGTGTTCTCGGCCAGGTTGGATGAGGCTTTGAGCAACCTGGTCTAGTGGAAGGTGTCCCTGCTGCTGGCAGGGGGGTTGGGACTGGATGAGCTTTAACGTCCCTCCCAACCCAAACCAGTCTGGGATTCTATGATTTTAAGTAGTCCCTGCTCTCCCCAATGCCAGTCTCAACCATGACAGCCCCAAAAAGAGATCTGCTCCAGGAGGAGCCCCCCAGGACTGTCTAGTGATGGATTCTCTCCTCCCAGTTTACTACATTTTACAGCCACTGGCTAACTCTCTCACTTTCCTGAGATGGAGGTGTTGATGCAGTTCTCATTATCTTCAACTCCAAACAGAGCCAAGCAGAGGAGGGAAAGGAAAAAAATAATAATAATTAAAAAACCACCTTCTTTAAGAAGAAACCCACACAGCAACCCTCTCCCAGCCCCCTCCCTCGCCTGCTCTGAAGCACAATGAAACGCCAGGGATGGATTAAAAAGGAATAGTTGCAGGAATGGAGAAGAGCTGGAGAGAGCTCAGAGCATGGGAAGTGACCACAGCCCAAATCACCTAACACAAACCCATGCCAGCAATTTCCTTGCTGAGAGGAGCCCACTGTGAGTGCTTTACTCTTTCCAAGGAGCTCTGAAAAGAAAATTTTGCATGGGCTGGTTTACAAGAACAAAACGTCTCAGTTCTATGGAGGCAGAGACCTGAAAAGAAAAAGAGGATGGAATAAAAGTGAACAGGCAGAAGACAAAACAGAATGGACAGTTTTTAACTTAAAGGGAGATGCTTTCAGAGTCCTGCTCCCAAGTTGACCAGAAACCTTCCCAGTGCAGGGCAAAGTGGGGGAAGTTTGGGGCTATCGTTGGATGGGAGCTCACCCTTGAGAGCTGAGCTGGGACAGAATTGCAACCTCAGCCCTGGGTGTCCCTGCATCCCTCCAGGAACCCAGCTCGATCCCAGCAAGCCAGCATGAACCAGGCGCTTGCCCCATACCTTGGCTGCAGCCCACAGTGCCCAGGACCTGCAGATGGCCATGTCCTCCCCAGAAAACCATGGAATGGTTTGGTTGGAAGAGACCTTTGAGATCGAGTCCAACCATGCCTGTCTACTACTAAACCATACCTCTGAGCACCTCATCTACCGTCCTTTAAACCCCTCCAGGGATGGTGACTCCACCACCTCCCTGGGCAGCCTGTTCCAGTGCTTGAGAACCCTTTCAGTGAAGAAATTTTTCTTGACATCCAACTTGAACCTCCCCTGGCACAACTTGAGGCCATTTCTTCTTGTTCTATCACATCTTGTTCTATCACCTGGGAGAAAAGACACACCCACCTCTCTCCACCCTCCTTGCAGGGACTTGGACAGAGTCAGAAGGTCTCCCCTCAGCCTCCTTTTCTCCAGGCTCAACAACCCCAGTTCCCTCAGCCGTGAACTCAGCACACTTGTGCTCCAGATCCTTCACAAGAAGGCACGAGGCTGAGCAGGATTCACCCCCTGAGCTCCCTTCCAGCCCCTGCACCATTCCCCTTTCCTCTCCTGCATCCCCAGGACTCACCCAGTTGCCCTAAAACAGCAAGAAGCAAAAGGGTGCTGGGAGCACAGAGATGTCTGCAGAGCCGTGGAGAACCCGGTGGAAAAGCACACGAGGGAATGCACAACGTGGGAAGAGGAGGTCAAAGAGGGAAAGAAGAAGTGAGTTATCACCCTGGATAAAACCATGGGAGGACTGAGGCTGCAGGACTGGGTGTGACCCTCCCACAGGAGCGATGCACAGAGTTGCCACAGAGATGAAGGGTCAGAGGAGGGTTCTGGACTGGCTCGAGTGACAGTTTCAATCAGAGCCAAGTGACATTTTTTAAAGGCAGGGAGCATCTGCAGCACACACTGCACGCTGGACACGAGCCAGAAGAGCTGGTTTCATCATGGGCATCGACATGGAAAAGAGTTTCAAAGGTCTGCACGTGAACCAGGGCTGGAAGAGGCAGCAGAGAAGCTACCAAGCAGCCTGGAAGAAGCACAGCAGTGGCCATGACCACTCTCAGCAGCCCCAGAAGCTCGTGGAAAGCCCTGAAAGGCTTTGGGACACTGCTACCAGTGCACATAGAGGGTCAGTCCTCAGCTTTGCTCTCACTGATGGAATAATTCCCATCAGGGAGGCAGAGTATCACCCACATGCTGCCCCAGGACTTACTAAAAGGCTTAACAACCCCCTCCACTCGGTTCACAGGTCCTGTTTCCCACATCACCTGAGATGTTGAGGTGACACCACAGCAGTTAAAGCACAGAGCAAGAGTTTCTTGAACATATGTTGGACATGCTGCTCTGGGATGAGGGTCTCAACCCACCACCAAGACCCTGTGCCACCAGCATGTGCTTGCTGCACCAAACACTACCAGGTTTCACTCGTAAAGCCAACGTACGTGGCTTTTCCCAGGAGGTTCAAAGTCCACACACATTTCCAAAGCCAGCAAAGAAAACAGTCCTGGCTGGGGCAATCACACCAGTGTTCATGCAAATCATACCACAAGCAAGGCACTATTTAAAAGGAGCTCTGGGTTCTTATTAACCAAGGACCTAACAAAGGTTTAATCTGAACTTCCTTCCACCCAGACGGCTCAGTAAGGAGCCAACACACGGCCCCTCCCACAGCATCCACAGAAATCTTGATTTTTCTTCAAGTGCAGTTGTGATCAAAGTGAAATATGAGACAAACACACACAGGGGAATGATCTCTCGGGGCTTAGTCAGCTGTTGAACTCCAGAAGAGCATGTTTGAAGGCATTGTCAGTGGAGAGCAAGGAGAGGAAAGCACAGCCCCTAGCACAGAGCCTGCTCCTGGTGTGCCTTGGGAAGCTCCAACACCTGCCTGGTGACTCCAGCCATGGAGCACCAGCAGTTCAAGGCACAAACACTGTGAGGCTCTGGCTTATCAGGCTGATTTTTTTCCCTGGGAAGCCTCACCTAGATGTTCTTGAAGAGGAAATCCACTCCCAGTGCTACACAGCACTGCATGCTGCTCAGGACCAGCTCCTTTTCCATACATCCTCCTTCCCCAAGAGTCCAGTCCCAGCCTCCTACCCAAGCCCCAGAGCTGCTCCTCTACCATTCAGCACCAAAAAACCCTTCCCCTTCAGACACCCTCAGTGCTGAGCCAGTTTGCAGAGCTTGGGCAAGTCTTGCATTTTGACTACAGCTGCTGAAAGCATTTTTATTACAATTAAATCTACTCCAAACCCACTGGTTTTACTCTAACCTGAGCTGTTCCACAGAGATGCCCTGGTTTGAACTCCTCTCTTACACAGGACAGATTTTGATGTCTAGGATTTTTCCCATCTGGAGCAACAGGAGATGCAGATACTCCAAACATTCATGTTTTTCCACTCAGCTGCCACCATTCTTCCAATTCTTTCTGCAAAAGCACTCAAAGATTTGTTTTGAAACTCAAAGAGCAGTGTTCTGGGCAGCTTTGCTTTGAACCCTCCTGTGAGGAGCTGATGGGAAACCAAGTCCTGGAGCTAAATTCTCAGACTCAGAGCTCAGAAATGATTCCCAGGGTGGCAGGAACAGGTTCTCGTGGCTGGTTTTGCATCACCACCCAGAAGGCAGCAGGGTAGCCACACTGGGTGAGCCAAAAGGGACTTTCACAGACCTCAGGAGGTGCCTGAGCTTTGGGTAGGACTCAAGGGAAACCAAAGTTTTGGGGTCAATTTGTTCCATGTTCTCTAGAGCAAACCTCCTAGCACTCAGCACCCAGGATACTCACACAATGACCAGGCTTCCAAGATGTGGGAAGAAAAAAAAAGCAAGTCCACTGCATATGTCAATAAAGGTGAGTTTATCAAGACAAGTGAAACAACTGCCAAGACAACCAGGTGCCAAAATAAGAATCACTGCATCTCCCCAAGGCAACAGTTTTTGACCTACTTGAGGTATGAGGAACTCAAGGTTGCCTTGTTTTTGTCATTTCTCAGCAACACAGTCTGGACAGGTCTCCATCAGTTTGGAGAAATCAGGTCTCCCATATAAGACAAGTTCTCCTCAGGTTGGTTTCCACCCCCACAACAACCTGCTGACCCTACCTCTAGATGCCAACAGCATCCTGGTGAGCTGTTGGGAAGAGGAGCCCAATTAATGAAAGGAAGGAAGGTATTCAGCAAATGATCTTCAGAGAAGAGGAGTTCCAGAAAGAATCATCTGCTACCTGGCATCAGGAAAGGTTAACATAGCAGAGAGGAAAGACAAACCCACTTATAACTGTACAGACCTGCAATTTCAGGAGACACTGAAGAGAGTTTAGACATGCCCAGCTTTGGCACCTTCAACTCCCTTGCACAACAGCATGGGAGCAACATCAAGCAAATCTTTCCTCTGGTAGTTCATCAGAGAGCATGTTTATAGACAAACACATCCACCTCCAGCCTGGTGCCTGCAGACACTTCACTCCTGTCCTCAGACTGGACACCAGTACAGCTACAAGGTACAGCATACTGGGAATCACAGTCCCATCACCCTCTGCAGTTGTCCATGGCTAGGATGTGTCCCCAACTGCAGCAGATCCCAACCCAGCTCACCAAACACAGCCAGCCCCAGCATGCTGAGGGCTGTAACGAGGGTTACACCAATGCAACACTGTTTGGAACCTTCCTTCACTAAAGCAAAAGCAGGAACAGGTCCCACTGATAAATTCCACACTGAATCTATTTTCTTAGGTGGAAAACTAAAGCTCTCATCATCTCCCAGGGGCTTTAAGGGACAACATCCTTCATCACAAATGGGAACCACCCAGCCCAACCACCCCAGCTCACATCCAGCATGGGCAGACCAAGCATGCCAAAGACCACTGCCAATGGGGAGAAGACAGAACTCTTCCAAAGGTTTGCTCAGGTTTAACAAAACCAGCCACACACACATAATCCTTCTCCTCCTTCCTTCTCCACGAGGTAGGAGCAGGACCAATATGTCTCAAGTGCAGGATGAAATACATCTAAATGGGCAGAAAAGCTCCAGGGTCCCTCCCTCTCACTAAAACCCCTTGAGATGGTGCCTCTCGTGAGCCTCTTTGCTGGACTCGCTGTCTCCCAGCCCAAGAGTTGGGTCATTTACCCCTGTCAGCACTCACAGCTGGAAGAAGGGGTGATGGCCTCTCCTCTGCACGTCTGGGGGGAGGAGGGAGCCCATCTGCACGTTTATTTGTTGTCTGTGCAGAATTCCTGCATTCCTTCTCTTGTTTACTCATCTGCTCTCAGACCCCAGCAAAGAGCTTTTGGGGCACCACATTCCCCCACGAGCTCCGAGCTCTTGCTGGAACACAGGCCAAGCAGAAAGGGAGAAGGGAGAAGCCAGCAAAGGGGTTATTACAGAAGTAGGTTTTCAAGGTGGTTGGGCAACAAGTAGAAGAAAGAGCAATGCTCTCCAGATCTGCTCTCCATAGAGGCACATCTCCACACCCAGAGGTCTAAGATCCCATTAAAGAGCACTGTCTGTCCTGGGCTGCATCAAGAGAAGCATGAGGTTGGAAGAGGGGATTCTGCCCCCTCTACTCCACTCTCCTGAGACCCCACCTGCAGTGCTGCCTCCAGTGCTGGGGACTCCAGCATAAGAAGGACATGGAGCTACTGGAGCCAGTGCAGAGGAGGCCACGAGGATGATGCGAGGGCTGGAGCAGCTCTGCTGTGAGGACAGGCTGAGAGAGTTGGGGCTGTTCAGCCTGGAGAAGAGAAGGCTCCAGGGAGACCTTATTGCACCTTTCAATGCTTGAAGGGGCCTATAAGAAAGATTTTATAGCAGGACAGACTTTACAGCAGGTCCTGTAGTGACAGGACGAGGAGAAATGGTTTTAAATTAAAAGAGGGGAGATTTGGACCAGATGTAAGGAAGAAATTGTTTACAGTGAGGGTGGTGAAACCCTGGCCCAGGTTGCCCAGAGAGGTGGTAGAAGCCCCATCCCTGGAAACATTCAAGGTCAGCTTGACCTGAGCAACCTGCTTGAGTTGAAGACGTCCCTGCTTACTGCAGAGGGGTTGGACTAGGTGACCTTTAAAGGTCCCTTCCCACCCAAACCAGTCTATAGTTCTATGACAGGACTTGCAGTGGGGATGCTCCCAACCACATCAGAATCATTAGAGTGGGTACTGAGAACCTGCATCCAATCTGGAACAAAAAAGAACATAAGATAACCTTGCTTGGCTGTACCTTGGTTGCAACCACTGCCTTTGACAACAAGATCAATGCTAGGCACTGTCTTCATGACAAGTGAGTCCACAGAGCAGTATGACTCCACCTCAGACATACATAGAACAGCAGGATTGATCCACCCCATCACCACGGGGTGGTTTGCCAATCAATCCTTCCCAAGCCTCACCTTCCACGCAGTGCTCCACCTCCTCCAGGTTGCGCAGCGTGATCCGCATGAGGCTGGAGTTCAGCATCAGCTCATTGCGGTGTGCTGGCCACATGTACTGTGGGGCAGGGTTGACGAAGAAAATCCTTGTGTCCCCAGTCGAGACTTGGTTGTCACAGATTAACGGGTCCCCGAAGCCACCGATGACCACCTTGTTCCCACCATCCAAGAGGATCTCGTGAGTGACGATGTCTTTGCCTTTCAGGTAGCGCCAGACTCTCACCTTGAATGAGAGGGAGAAAGAGCACAGGTGAGATCATTTCACACCCACAATCAACACCTGCTGGCCTGATTAATTTTGATCACGTTGTCACAAGATGCACAGGAGAGGTTCAGGCTGGCAGAGCCTTCCAGCAGAGCTCATTTCATTATCCACCTCCCTAAAAGCACAAAACACTTGGGCAAAGACTAAAAACACATACTGCTTCTTCAGTCAAAACCAACCCAAGTACTTGGTACTCTTGGCCACTTCCCCATGTAGCTTTATGAGGGGAAAAGGAGGACAAACCTCATGTCACAAGGGGTTCCTCAGCCACACAGGCTCTCCAGCAAGGCACAGAGACCCCTGTCACCGTGTCTGCATCTCATCTTTGCGCTGGGACACACCATGTTTGGTGCTGAGACCCAGGACTCGGGGGCAGGAGAAAGCAGGTGGGTTGAGTGAATGAAAGAAGAGAGTCTTCTGGCTCTGCCAAGGCATTGGTACCTTGGGAAGACAAAAGGCAGAGCAGATAACGCTCCATGGAGAAATGTCAAAGGAAATTCTGGTCCTAGAAAGGACTAAAGAAAACCTTTGCGTTAGCAGACTGGATGTGCTAACATCCACGGAGGATTTGGCAGTAGGAGCCCATATCCCTCTGCTCATCCAAACTCCAGGGAAAAAAATAAAAGGGAAAAAAAAAAGAGCAGTCTCCTGGCTCATCCCCCTGCCCAAAAAAGGCGAGATCTGCAAGCCAACCTCTCTCCAGCAACACACTCTGCTACAAAAGAAATACCCACATGAGAGGGAAGAAGCAGCCCCCAAATCCATCTTTACCACACAAGGGACACCAGAGACATGTCACCATCCGCTCCTCAGGGGTTAGACACCCTCCTGCTGCTGCTGCAATCCTCTTGGAGGGGACAGATGACACAGAGCTGAGCTGATGAGTTGCTTGTAATAGAAACAGCTCATCAGAGATCTGCCTGAGGTTCCAGCTTGGAGCAAGGGTGGCTGCTGGAGTGCATGGCCACTCCAGTGACTGCAGGCATCCCTGGTCTGGAGTGCTCAGAGAGTGCTTCATCACACTCTCTGCCAGTATCTCCCTCCTACCACAGCCCTGGTTCCTTGTCACCTGCATTCTCCAGCTGCCTTCACCACCCAAAGAGCACTTCAGCTCACTGTACCAAGCACCAAAGCAGTCAGGGAGGTGGTGGCTCCGAGATAAGGGGGCTCTCGAGTCCCTCTGTGACACAGGCACAGCACGTACGTGCTTGGAGAGTGCAATTCCAAAGGGGACGTGAGGAACAAAGGATGCTCACACACACGTGGGCAGACAGGTTTCTCCCAGCCTTGGGGACACCAGGGAGTTGTTCACACTTGACACAGGGGTTTTGGTGGGGGGACCTGTGACAGTTGAAGAGGAAATCACAGAGCAGACATTATCCCACCCTAGAATGAATCATTTCTATAGTTAACTGCAACTGCAGCTCACTGGCCTCTGCCTGCACAGCCCTTCAAGAGCCTTGTGTTCCCCTGTGGGCTTCTTTGGGACCATCCAGAGAGACTCTTACTCTTTTGCCAAACACCTCCATCCCATTCCTCAGTGACTCCAGAAGACACACACAAAGATCTGACACTGTAAAATTCAAATAAGAGGGTAAAACCATGATGGGTGCTAGGGGGAATGCAAGTCTCATGACCTTTAATCAGTCTGGGAATTTTGTGAAGCCCTAACTCACAAGGGCTTCACAAGAGGCTTCAAGGTCCACAATGATCTTGAGCTGAACTCTCACACACTGTCCTTGCCATGACAAGTGCGGGCAACAGAACAGGACCATTCCCACCACCACAGAAGCGAGCAGGCTGGGGTGAGACCCTCCTGTTCAGCACAAAATTCACCTGCCAAGTAGAAAGGTGGAATGAATTTAGTGTTGCTGTACTCTACAGGTGCAACTGAAGGTTAAGAGCAAAGCTGAGGAGTGTATTTTATTCTCAGATCCTCCTACTTCCCCTGAAGTTATAATACTTGTCCACCTTGGAGAAAAACTCTGGACTTGGTGGGTCTCAGCTCCCTCCCAGCCCAGGTGGGTTCTGTGACCCAAACAGCAGCCACTGTATATTACTGAGGTGAGCCCAGTTCTCCTGCATACCTGAGATCAAAAACCATCCCAGGTATAAACACCACTGTGACAGCTCCTCTTTGGAAGCCACACATGCCTTAGGTGTCCCCAGGCGTGGAGAGGTTAGCTAGAGACCTTGTACCCACGTGCTTTCACGCTCATTTATCTTCCAGCATGAAAGGAGTCAGCTCCCCTTGGGCCAGCACTAAGCAACCAAAGAACAAGCAATAACTCGTGTGCAGGCTGCCATCCTGCCCTGCATAGTCCAAGTCCAAGCTGCTGGGCAGGGGTAAGAGAAGGGGCTGAGAAAGTGATGCCTTCCAAGCTGTTTCCACAGCCTATTCCAGCCTGAGAAGATGCCTGCATGAAAAACTGACTGCTCGGTTGTACACAGCACGAGCTCTTTTCTTCAGATGGCAGTCAACCAGCAAACAGAGGGAGCTTCAGATGGCAAGGAAGGGTAGCTGTGACAGGCAGCTTCTGATCTTGCAGGAATCCCAACATTGACACAGAGACATCTGCTCCATCACAGGCAGATGGTGCCACATGAGGCAGCTCCCTTCAAAGAGCCCCTCTGGGGCCACCTGCGAAGGTGGCACCTCAGGTGAGCGGAGAAGGCAGGGTGTTCATTCAGGAGCACAGCTTGCACAGCTTCCCCTACAAGGCTGAGCTAACACCAACCTCCTGTTCCCCACCCGGGACCAGCTGTTCCTCCAGCATTTCACAGCAGCACCGTTCCCTGTGGTTGTGCTTCACCTCACAGTCAAGTTAAGACACCTTCCTGCAGCCCCACCAGCCCCACCTCCTCCTCCTCCTTCGGCAGCAGCCCGCAGGGCAGGCGCTGGCTGGAAGGAGATGAGGTGCACAAGCAACCAGGGCAAAAACCCAGGAACACAAAGGAGACAAAAGGAAAAGAAAAAATAAATATAGCAGGGCAGGCAGAGAGCAGAGCCTGGGGCTTGTGCTGAAAGGTGGCAGCCAGGCATTTTCACAGCTAGGTCTGAGGGGGAAGAAAGGCTAAAACCTGCCCCCTCTTCTGAAGCAGATGGTAATTTGAGTTAATTAGCATGGCTGTTCTAGTCATACACCTCAGAGCCAGGCCACAGCATTCAACATCAGAGTCCACCAGCTTTCTCCCCACCCTTATCCTCTGTAATGAATGGATGTGCAGGCACCAAAGACCAAGCAATTACCTGTAGGGCATCCCATTCATCATCACACACAATTAAGACTTTGTCACTGGTGACTCACCAGATACATCAAGGATTGGGAGAAAGGGAGAGAGAGAGAAGAAAAAAATGGGGCTGAAACCTAGTTCCAAGAGGTCCCTTCCCTATAGCAGACTCACTCTTCTGCCAACGAGCACATAAAACACTGGATTAAAACTGTTTTACAAGACTCCTGGCAGCTGCAAGAAGGCAGAGCAAGAACTGTGAAGACTTTATTTCAGCAGATCTTTGCACGGGTGTATCTTAAGTGCAGTACAAAACCAGAAAGTAAAAGGATTTTTCCAATAGGTCATTGGAGTCCATCCCACAGTAGGGAATGGGACCACCTGTACAGACCTGTGCAGGATTCCTGCTGGGAAGATGCTTTGGGAAAAACCAGCCTTGGTCTTGTAAAGTTAGGTGAGAAGTTGGAGTGTAGTCTCCTTGGGAGGAGAGCTGTTGCTCTGGACAGAAGTAAAAAGGGTCCCCAGTGGATTTCAGCAGTTCTTAAAGATGAAGGGATGGCTGGCATCAGCTCTGCTTGCAGCTTCACACACAGCTCTGCCAAGTCCTTCCCTCCCGACCACACATCATCCCTCCCCTGTGCCTTTCCCTGGCAGAAGCCAGCTGCCCTTTCCCTAGGAGCTAGGGAGGCACCAAACCCACCTCCCCCAGTAACTTCCACATCAAACCCTGGCTGGAGAACAGCCCCCCCAAAATACAGGCTCTATTGTTTGGAACAGGATCCACATCCTTTCCCACACTTCCTATAGCACATATAGGACCTGTATTCATCCTATAAATAGGAGCTCCCTTCATACATCTCAGCTCAGACCAGAATAACGTACAGGAGAGGACTCAAAGGCAGGAAGGGACAATGCCAACACGCGGGCTGGGAATAGGATGCACAGCAGCACCCCAAGCTTGGGAAGAAGAGCAAAGCCAGGGCTGCAGTCAGGAGCACACACAGCATCCCAGTTCCTGGGCCAAATCCCTCCTGAAGCAGCACATCAACCAGCTTCAGAGGCAATTTTTGGAGTTTTATCAGCTTGTTCTTCCTTATTATTCACCTCCTCTAGCAGCAACTGCATGGCTGGTAGCTATTTACAGGTGTTTACCTAACATTAACTTCACATTTCTTCTGAGTTGTCATGTGCTTATCTTCATCTATCAAAGGCTTCAGCTGGGAGGGTTTAGAGTTTAACTGGGAAGAACAATACATGAATGCAGCACTCAGCTACTCCCATGCCTCACAGACCACCCAGCACCAAGAACACTCACTATTTTGGGTGTGGGCTCTCCTACCACACACTTGGCCCTTGTGTCTTCCCTCTTCAGATAAAGAAGAATCTGACAAGAGAGATAACTGTGGTATTTGGAGGTAACCCCAGGGCTTGAGGAACAGTTACTGGAGGATGACAGTGAGGAAATGGACATGTATTTTCTCACCAGCAAGATCCCTCCTGCACCCTTGCTTGGTGCAAGCGCAGCAAAAGCCAGCGGTCAAGTTGAACACCCAAATTGTCCTTTTGGAAATCTAAATGCTTGGTAAAAACCAACCCAAAATGCAAGTTCCTCTAACCCTGCCACCCAGCATCAGCAGAATCCATAGTAATTGCAAGATTTGGAGAGATCTTTGAGTGAAACAGCCCAAGAGCTGCTGCAAAGCTGTGCATTTACAAGTCATGAGCGTTGCGCTCTGCTAAGTCACAGCTGGGAGAGATGTATCTGCTGGTGGGTCCTTAAGACACCCCAAGTCCCACTTCAAAGCTTTTTTCCTGCAAACACACGATGAAAATAGCATTAGAAATAGACAGAAAACACTGATGTGTAGGTAAAGGGACTGAAGAACAACTCTTCTAAGAAAATTACTAAATGTCAGAGCAAGACCAGGAGAGCCAGCAGCACTGACACAATGAGATGGGATGGGCACTTCCATCCAGGGTAGGAGAGAAGGTTTTTTCTCCTTTCACTTTCTTTTACAGGACTCCGAGACTGCAGAGGTATCTTGGGGGCAGGTTCTGACCTTCAGGTGTTGTTCTGACACTGGTAATCGTCAGAAGCAAAATCCCACAGTTAACTCCAGAGTAAGTAGCACAAATCATCTCCGCAGGATTGTTTGGGGTGGCTGAGGGAAAGGCAGGTGAGACTCTTCCCAAGCTGAGCAACACAAGCTGTGTCTCAAATAAAGCCACCACCTGCAGACTAGGTTCCTCCCCATGCATTGCTCCCTACTTGCTCTGACTTACACTTGATTGCACCCTTTCAATCAGCTGAGGAAGCAGATTGACCATCACAGGAGCACAGGCAAAAGGATTTTCCTGGCCCAGAGTCTTCTTGCTCTGATGCAGCAAGATGAAGCCTGGATTTTTACGCCAGCCAGACACCTTGCTGCACATCCACGGTGAAAGATCCATTTCTTGGATGAGTATTTCTACCTCATCACTACCCTCCCTGGACCACCTTCTACCTACTCACATGGCAACCCTTGCCCCAGCCTCAGGTGGCCCACATCCACCCTGCCATATGTGCCCCAAGCTGCCGCAGGACACCGGCTGCTCGCAGCAGCTTATTAGTTTTCTCTGTAGCACCCAAGATGTGCCAGACACTTTGCAAACATACGGTCCCTGCACCAGCCTGGAGGGTCTGTGATTTAATTTACAAGAGCAGGGTACAGATTGTGCCAGGCAGTATGGTGACAGGCAGAGAATGGGGAGCAAACATGAAGCAGCAGGGACCAGCTGGTCAGACAGAAGCTGGAACTGGTTTACTGGGCTGAGAGATGCTCCAGAGCAGAGGGCAATGGTATAAAGTTCATCTTCTTCTGCACCAACAGATCTCTCCAACCAACACACTTGCACATCACCCCAGGCCCTGCTTAGCACTAACCACAGGCAGGAACCACAGCACTTTTTGGGGATGGGGAGAAGAAACAGAAAAGGCAATGTAGCAGCATGTCCTCACAAGTGAGATTCCTGTCCTGGGAAGGGTTAAACCATCCAGCACGTTTTCTGACAAGCAGGCGGATGGTATTTCAGGTTGCTCTGTACTTTACCGACTCTCAGCTTAGAAGGGGAGGAAAAAAAAAAAAACAACACCCAAAAAAACCATAGCCAGAGGCCAGATTCGTAGTTAAACAATAGCTTGAGCTGCAGGAACTCAAGATGCTGCTACAGCAAACAGGCAGCTTGGAAAAAAAAAACTCTGAAAACCTTTTCCCCAAACAGCTTAATCCCAGAAAGTTGGGAATCAGCTCCGCATGATGGGAAGGAGGGAAATGTCCATAAAAAGCAACCTTGAGAGATTTTCCCCTCCGCAGCTGCGGGAGCTCCAGCCAGGAGAGACTCCGCAATCTAAAAATACAGAATTACACACCAAAGCTCCAGCAATGAAAACCCACACGCGGCTGCTTCACAGGGCGCTTGTTCGGGGACCTAAAGTTTCTCTAAGGGGAAAGGAGGGTCCCCAAATTCTGTCCCCAGCCCCCCCTTCCCCTTACCTTGCAGGAGTAGGTGTGGTGCACAGGGTCCACATTCATAATCTCCTCCACCGTCCCCGTCAGCACCACGTTGGCTTCTTCCTCTCTCCTTTCCAGCTCCCTCTCAGGGCACGTCCCTCCACCACCTTTTCCTAATCCCAGTAACCCCAATAATACCAGTAAATCTCGGATCCCCATATCCCGGTCCCAAAGCCCGGGTAACCCGCCGGTGCGGGCAGACAAAGCGAAGGAGCTGGGGAGGCAGGGCTGGAGCTGAGAGAAGGGTTACTTTTGTTCGAGGAGGTGAAAAGGAGGAAAGAAAGGGAGGGAGGGAGGCGGGGAGGGGAGAGCAGGGGAGGGGAGAAGGAAGAAAATCCCAGGAGGAGGAGGAGGAGGAAGAAGGAGGAGGAGATATCTCCCGGCCGGGGAGAAGCGCTGCCTGCTCTGCCTTGCCCGTAGAAGATTTGCATGCGATCGGAATTGCTAATTAAGGGATGGGTGAGGGGTTTGGGGAGAGGGGGGGATCTGGAGGGGAAGTGGAGCCGCCCCCCGCCCTGTTCCCAGCTCTTATTGCTGCTCTGACCGGGGACACCCCCCGCCCCCCCCGCCCTGGCATTCGCCGCCGGTTAATGGCTAATCAGCACGGCAACGTGAGCTGACTTTTAAAGGTGTAGGGACCGCTGCTGTCCCCCCCCTGCCCGTCCCCCTTGTGCGGCAGCTGGTGGCCTGTGTGTCAACCCCCCCTACTCCGGACCCCCCACCCGAGGGGATGCAGGAGGGGGTCGGAGCCCGGAGATGCTTCCCTGCTTCTCCCCCCGCCCCGCTCACCCTTGGCATCTCCTGGGGCTGTGGGGGGCTGTGCTGGGGTTATTCTGCTTTGCCCCGTGGGGAAACTGAGGCACGGGCAGCTCCCGTGGGTGCTCTGTCTCGAGAGAAAGCCAGGGCACTGGAACAGGTTACCCAGATGCTTATCGAATCATTCAGCTGGCACTCAGAGGGCAGGGAACCAGGTTTTACACATTTATTTATTTATTAATAATAATAAACAGATAGCATTTGTGGCTTTGCTCTGATGTCCTGTTGCAGCACTTTCCAACTTTACACTGAGACAGAAGAAAGGAAGGAGGAAGAACCCAGTACCAGAGAGGTGGCTTTTGCCATCCCTGTGAAAATCCAACCTAGTTTGGACAATGCTAAATCTTTATATTTATATATTTATGTGTTTGTAATCTCACACCACAGCTGTGGAGTTGAGATTTTTGCAGGATTTTAGTAGTTAAAGAGCCTGCAAATTGAAGCAGCACCGTGCACATTCCAGCCAAAGTTAACTAAGGTTGTCCTGCAAGTGCAGGTGTGGGAGAGGATTCCCAGTGAAGTTCCAGTACCTGAAGGGGCTCCAGGAAGGTGAGGAGGGACTTTGGCCAAGGGCAGGGAGTGACAGAACAAGGGGTGATGGCTTGAAAGTGACAGAGGGGAGATGGAGCTGAGATGTGAGGAAGAAATTCTTTGGTGTCAGGGTGGTGAGACCCTGGCCCAGGTTGCCCAGAGAAGCTGTGGCTGCTCCTCCCTGGATGTGTTCTTGGCCAGGTTGGATGAGGCTTTGAGCAACCTGGTCTAGTGGAAGGTGTCCCTGCTGCTGGCAGGGGGGTTGGGACTGGAGGAGCTTTAAGGTCCCTCCCAACCCAAACCAGTCTGGGATCTGATGATTCCATGATCATCCTCTGTTCAGGAACCAAGGGGAGATGGTGCTCAGGGTTTCCCACACCCTGCCCCACACACAGCAAAGCCACCCTCCCGTGGAAGGGCCAGTGTCAGCCCCTGGAGCACCATGACCTCCTGCCCTGGCTTTCTCCAGGGACTGGCTGGCAGTTTTTCCAGATGTCATGTGCAATTACTGCAAATATCAAATGAAAAGTTAAGTGGCACCAGGGGAGGGATATTGTTTCTCCCCTCCATAAATCAGCCATCCCCCCCAGAGGTGTTTTACAAGGCTGTTTTACTTGATGGCCCTAAACAAGTCACATTGGTGACCCAGGGCAGAGCCACTGAATTACCAATGGCTGGATGAAGTTTAACCATACCAATGCCACCATGCCAGGAGAGGACATGACATGCCATGCCCCATGTCATTCTCTGATGAGCCTGTTTCAACACACAGCAGCAGCATCCCACGTTGTCAGGCTCTGCAGATGACCATGCCTCCTGCTTGTCCTCTAAGCGTGGAGCAGGACTGTTTGCCCCTGCGATGATCTATGTGTCAGTCCTTTTTTTCCTCTCTCCTGGAACATAAACAGAAATTCACTATGAGATCAGAATAAATGAATCTAACTGAGTGTTCAAAAAGCTGTCCAAGCCTACCTACTACCCTGAAGAAGATGAAATACCAGAGCTTGCATAAATCTGGAGATATCACAACTGCTGTGGGTTTTACAGGGAAGGAAAACTGTGGATATTCCATCTTAAACCACGCACTTGGTGTTCCCACAGTGATTTTGGGGCTGTTCTTATCAACCTTGCACCCTCTTCTAGGTCCTCTTCTGCTCCAAGTTTCCATTTCTGTCCTGTAAAACTAAGTTCCCAGCTCAGCGCTGAAGGACAGCTGCCTGTTCACAAGCATGTGGTAATTCATCACCTCAGTGAGGACTTCAGGGGTCATGGCTTTCAGAAGAAAGTGGCCCACAACATACTTAGGTCTGTGGGAAATCTGGTTTCACCTGGTAGGGCTGAACTCCTAAACCTGCCCATCTTCTCTGCCACTCCTGTAGAAACCCCAGGGAGAAATGGGTCCCTCTGCTCTTAATGGCTTCAGGTTGCACCAAGGGAGGTTTAGGTTGGATATTAGAAAACATTTCTTCACTGAAAGGGTTGTCAAGCATTAGAACAGGCTGCCCAGGGAGGTGGTGGAGTCCCCATCCCTGGAGATATTCAAAAGACAGGTAGATGAGACATGGTTTAGTGGTCTTCTCCAACCAAACAGTTCTATGATTCCCTGCCTAGAAGAAGGTGCTGCAGGACAAAGGGACCCAAAGCAGGACACACAATATTAGATTTTCTGCCTATGCCAACCAAAAAGACTTCACCAAAACCTATGGATTCTGGCTGAGGAGCAAGGGAGCAGCGTTCAGCCACAGCGGGAAAACTCCACCGCAAGCCAAGATCAACGCCAAGCCCCGGCTCCGCGGCCGTCACTGTTACGCAGGGGAGGTTTAGCACAAAGGGCTCCATTATTACATTGCTGCTATTAGAAACTCCAGCAATCAGCTAAAAATATTTCAGTGCCTGGCAGATTATTTTTGCTATTTTAATTATTAATTCTCATTGTATTCCTCGAGTGCTGCTCAACCACAAATCACCAAAACAACCTCGGGTTGAAGGTGGGAGAAACCAGCTGTGAACATTCTGCTCCCACACTTTGCAAAGAGGAGAGGGGAAGAATAATTTACCCTGTGTTTTGTACTATTTTCTGTTGGTGAGTTCTCTCCTTCTAGCCCCACCCCACCATCTGCTTTTCAAAGCTGTGAAGAGAAAAATGGATTTCACAAGCTTTCCTGGTGTAGTTACCCCTCTAAGGTCAGTTCTTTGAGTGGATTTATTCAGCTTTGGAGGCTTTATAGTGGAGATGCCACACAAGCACTCCAGGATCTCATGGAATCACTGAATGGTTTGAGTGATTCATCTAGTCTAACCCCCCTGCAATGAGCAGGGACATCTTTACTGGAGCAGGTTGCTCAGAGCTCCATCAAGCCTGACCTTCCCCATGCAGGTTTAATAAAGTTCATGAGGAGAAGGCAGGTGGCTTTTTGAAGCAAAGGAGCATGGTGGAGCATCTCTCATAAGGACAATGTGCACTGGGAAGTGTCACAGAGCCACACATTCCCGTACAGCATTGCTCTGTTCTACCACCACCCTCAAACCTCACCCTGAAAAGAGGAGAAACCGGCCAAAAAACCTGCTCTGACTGTGGGAAAAGTGCAATGAACTATTTGGCAAATCAGTGCAGAAAGTAAATAAACTGTCACTGACAAAAGCCTGAGATCACTGGGCTTTGGCCAGGCTCTTTACAAGACAGTTCTTGTAAACCTGGGGCTCACCAAAACTTCTGATGGACTCTGCTTCCCTGGGAAATAGCTCAACAGCCTCTGGAAAACCAGGAGACCTTGGAAAAGTGACAGGGACACACGTCCTGTTTAGTGCTGGACACCCCTGCCTGAGTTTGGGTGGCACTGGCAAGGTTTGCTTGTGGGAGGGGGCTAAAATGTTGGGGGAGAGGGAAAAAGGGGGGAAAGGAAAGGAAAGGAAAGGAAAGGAAAGGAAAGGAAAGGAAAGGAAAGGAAAGGAAAGGAAAGGAAAGGAAAGGAAAGGAAAGGAAAGGAAAGGAAAGGAAAGGAAAGGAAAGGAAAGGAAAGGAAAGGAAAGGAAAGGAAAGGAAAGGAAAGGAAAAGGAGAGGACCACGATACTTTCAATTTGGCGGTTACAGCAGGCAGCAATTTCACCAAACCCTTTGGTGTTGAGACCATGGCCAGTCCCAGACAGGAGCGTCGCTGCCCTTTAGTCACTTGTTTGGCCCCTCACAAGCCTGGGCGATGTCGGTGGCATTTCTTTAACAGCCTGGGTAAGGCTTTGCCTGCTCAGGGCTCTTCCCTCCAGCAGCTGTCACATTTTTGACAGGACTGTAATTTTTGTCATGTCCTTTGAAGATTTGTCCAATTTTAACAACTGGCAGCACAGGCAAACGAGCTTCTTTTAGGTTGGGCTGAGTAATTCAGTGAAGGTCTCTCATTTATGGGCAGTTATTGCTTCCTCAGATGACTGTACAGACACTCCCGCTGCACTCAGCAGTTTCACGGCGGCATCTCTCTGCCGTTTGACCCCGAAGCACTTCCCCTTGCCAGATATTGGTTATCACAGCTCTCAGCCAAGGCTATCACAAGGGTCATACCTTCCTTCTCTGGCTGCTTCCCATGCTGGGGACTGGGTGGCTGTGGGTAAGTGCTGGCTGAGAGCAGATCTGTTAAGGTACATCAGGTTAGGTACCTGAAAATCCCAGCAGCCAGTGTGTGAGGAACCACAGGGTAAATATGTCTGAGGAACCACAGAGTCAATACCTCTGTCTGCTCACCTCTGAGTAGAGTGAGGGGTTGAGAGCAGAGCTCTCCAGTCACACCAGTAGGACACGCACGTCAGAGCAGGAAACCCGCCAGATTTTTTAGGCCAAGCCTTGAAAGCAAATAAAAGACTGGTGTGAATAACCTGGTACAACAAAACAGAGCCTGGTGTTAATCAGAAATACTTCCCCAAGAATAAGAAAGAGAGTCCTCATTCCTGCTTGGGCTGGCCCCTGATTTCTCCCCTCTACACCCCACCACCCAGCTGGTTTCTCTGCTCTGAGACTCTCCATCTCTGATAAGCTCCAAGACATGTTTTAATGTGATTTTTTTTTCTCCCCCCTCCTTTTCTCTTTTAAGTTAATCCCTCTCGGTGGTTTCTGACATTGTCAAATGGTTTTTGTGTACTGTCAGAAAAATCTCTTGATGTAGCTACAGAGCAGCTGCTAACAAGTTGCCCCTGGGATCCAACATCTATGAGGCTGTCTGCCTGGATAATGATTTTCAAATAAGTAAATCTATTAATGAGATCTCAGTGGGAGCAGGGCTGAGGGCTGGGGAGCAGCTCCCTGTCAGAGGACCCACACAAGAGGGGTTTTGTGCCACAGCTGCCCCTGGCAAGTTGGCTCTCCCCATGCAGTAGTGGGGACCATGAGCCACTTGGCTCAGTGGCCATCACTGGATCCCAGAATGGTGGGGTTGGAAGGGACCTCAGGAGATCATCCAGTCCAACCCCCCTGCCAAAGCAGGTTCCCTACACCAGGTTGCACAGGAAAGTGTCCAGGTGGGTTTGAACATCTCCAGAGAAGGAGACTCCACACCCTCTCTGGGCAGCCTGTCCCAGGGCTCCAACACCCTCACAGGACAGAAGTTTTTCCTCATGTTTAAGTGGAATATAGGAGCGTGGCAGAGACCTGCACAGCCCTTTCCTTGTAGTTACAGGGTGCAAGTGAGGAACAAACAGGGATCTGTCCATGCTCTAGATAAGATTCAAGAGGTAAATTCAAGAAGTCAGTCTCTTCCTCCCCAAATTGGGATGGGAGCCTTAGTATTGAGTTAAAAATTCAGAGCTAGGCTTTGGGGTTTGTCAGTTTTGTCCCAAGATTTAGGAGCTACTGGGATCCAAACATTTCTTAATGACATGGCCCTAAAGTCTGATGAGGGAAGTGGTGTTGTTGAGCCTCGAGGAGGCTGAGGGGAGACCTTCTGGCTCTCTACAACGACATGAAAGGAGGGTGGAGAGAGGTGGGGGTTGGTGTCTTCTCTCAAGTAACAAGGGACAGGACAAGAGGAAATGGCCTCAAGTTGTGCCAGGGGAGGTTTAGATTGGATATGAGGAAAAAATTCTTCATCAAGAGCATTTTCAAGCATTGGAACAGGCTGCCCAGGGAGGTGGTGGAGTCCCCATCCCTAGAGACACTTAAAAGCTGTGTAGATGTGGCGCTCAGGGACATGGTTTAGAGTTGGACACAGTAGTATTGGGTTTACAGTTGGACTTGGTGATCTTCAAGATCTTTTCCAACCAAAATGAATCAATGATTCTAAACCTTCAACTTTAAAACAGGGAGGTATGATGGGATTTGTACATATTCACACGACTGCAGCAGACAGCGTTGCGAGAAGGACCAGGTATCAGCACAGAGCATCCACACACAGGTGTCATCTCTCTGTGTTTCCAGCAGCCCTGAACCTTCAGCATGGTTTAGGATTTAACCTAGCAACCTCTCAGCTTGGAGGCAAAAGCATCCAGTGAACCACAATGACTCTTTTAATTTAAGGGGGGGGGAAAAAAAAAAAAAGAAAAGAAAGAAAAGAAAAAAGAAAGAAGCAGAAAGAAAATTCAGTGTGAACTTCAGGGCAAATGATCCTCCATTATCAAATCCCATCTTAAAAAGTGCATGGGGCTAATTGAATTACACTTGCTGGATTTCTATGTAGCCATGAAGTCTTCTTAATGTGGATTGATAGCATAAATCTGTTCTCCATTGAGGAAAAAGTGAACACTGGCCCCTGACATCTATCTTTCTTTCCAGAAATCCCATCTAACTGGATGTCTCCCTAGGCCACTTCCAAGAGAAAGATGTCTCTATCCATTACCCCTGACACAGAGCAGCCAAAGGAAGTGAGGTCCGTTCACATCTAATTACTCCCACTCCTGGATTTATTACAATCATGCCAGGATTAATTGAGAAAGTAAAAATGCTTCGTTGGGTGATCAATCTCCTCCCAGTTACTTACCTTGTCACTGGCTAATAACTGTAAAATCAAAATGCCCCTTTTTGCTGCATCTCAGCAAATGGGTTCCTATAATACATGCCTAGGAATCTTTAAAAGGTATTTGAAAGCACTAAGGAGACAAATTGGATTAGCTGGAGAGAAAATGCAACTAAAGCATTTTTATTTTTCATTACTATAAAGCAAAAATTTCAGCTCTCCAACGCTCAGGTGGTGACACAGAGACAGCACCTGGTCCTGTGCCAGGCTCGTGGACACTGGTGGTCCTGTGGTACCAGTATCAGCAATGGGAGGGGTGAAGAATATTGGGAGTGAAACACAAAGTTTTTCCTGTTTTAAAGACCAAGTTGTTTTCGACGCCAGAGACACGTGTTCTGGCATAAGGAGGGCTGGGGCTTTTGCCCAGCTGACACTGGAAGTACCTGGTTGCTGCTCTCATCTTGTCCACTTCCCACCATGGGGCTCCCTGGGGTGTCCCAATGTGTCCTCAGGAGCTGGGGTAGCTCTTTCAGCTTAGATCTCCTGCTCAGAACTCCTGGTTTCCCCTCAATGGCCACTCTATGTGAAGGTGACTTGAGGGAAGTTACTTCCTTTGAGATCAGGCCTCTCTCCCTGTCAAATTTGGCCCAAATTTTATCACAAGAAGCACAGATGAGGCACAATGCTAATGACCCAGCCCTGCTCTTCCACAAAATCTTGCCTGAGAGAATCCCAGAATCCCAGAACGGCCTGGGTTGGAAAAACCCTTTAAGCTCATCAAGTCCAACCATGAACCCAACACTGACCAGTCCCCGACTGACCCCTGTCCTTCAGCACTGTGTCTACACGACTCTTCAGTCCCTCCAGGGATGGGGACTCCACCACTGCCCTGGGCAACCCCTTCCAATGCCTCAGAACCCTTTCAGCAAAGAAATTCTTCTTCACATCCCATCTCAGCTGCCCTGGGCACAACTTGAGCCCATTTCCTCTTGTCCTGTCCCTTGGTCCTTGGTTGAACAGACCCACCCCCACCTCTCTCCACCCTCCTTGCAGGGACTTGGACAGAGCCAGAAGGTCTCCCCTCAGCCTCCCTTTCTCCAGGCTCAGCACCCCCAGTTCCCTCAGCCGGGACCTCAGCACACTTGTGCTCCAGACCCTTCCCCAGCTTCATTAATCCCATTTTCCTCCTGCACCAAGCTCTTTAAGAATAACCAGAACCCAGGAACTCCCACAGCCAGGGCAGTCCCAGTTCCTACCAGTCACATCCCCATCACCACACCAGTGGGACCTGGCTGCAAACACAGGGTGCCAAGGGCTGCAGGAGAGGTGGGGTGGCAGCAGCCACTGTCCCATGTGTGTCCTGCCATGGGTTTGAACCAGTATCCCCAGTTCTGATGGCAGAGCTGGCAGATGCCACAAAGCCACCAGGCTTTCAGGAGCGTTCCTTTCATGGGAAGCATTGAGGATGCTGGGAAGCAGGATCTGAGGTGAAAGAGAGGAGATTAAGATTCAGGGCATGCAGGGAGTAGGCTTTTTCCTTTCTCCCCCTTTTTTTGAGGAGCCAGGAGCCAAGGTTTTAGCCCTTGGTTAGAGGGTTCTTGGCAACCCCTGCAAAGCTGCTGGAGGGCCAGAGCTGCTGCCTGGCTCCTCTCTGTTCAGCTCCTCCAACAAAAGGTCTGCGTGGTGCCCAAACCAGGCTGGAATACCCACAGGCTGGCAGGGAAGGACCCAGCCCTCCTGCCTTGTGGTTTCACACTCCTCTAAACCCATTTCATAGCTAAAGGCAGGATTTATTGGACCAGACTCTCCGGGAGCTAGAGGCTTTTGTGTTGATTTTTTTTATCCAAAACAGTTAATGCAGCTGCTGTTGTTGTCATTAATGTGGGCAAAAGAAAAAAGAAGGGTGGGGGGGGAAAAAAAAAGATTTAAAAAAAAAAGACATTGAAACACTCAGCTTTTAAAAGATTTTTTTTTTCTTCTCTCTGGAAATCAATTTCTTAGTGCATGCACATAGAATGACCAGGAAATATTTCATCCCCTCACTGGCAAGCTGAGAGAAGCCAGCACTGGTGATGCTGCCTCTCACTGCATCTCCCCACCGCTCTCCTCTGCACTCAGTATTCTGCACACACACCCTGAGCAGGGACTCGGGCTGAGTTAACCTCTTGCTGCCTGCTCTTCCATGGCAAAGTGAAGGGATGCTGCTGAGACAGAGCAGGGACACCCAAGGCAAGTCACTGCCCTTCTTTGTCTTACCTTTCCTGGTGGAAATTGGGGATAACAGCGAGGCCCTTGTCCCAGTGAGGGTCGAGGAGAGGTGGCAGCTTTGATGGAAGGATGGGTTGAAGGAAGGGTGTCCTGCTTCAGTCCCTGTTGCACTAGATTTTCAAATTGAGCATGATCCTGAACATCACTTGGCATCCTTCTCCATCAAATATTTACCTGTGTCTGCAGGTCACGCTGGGGCAGAGCCTGTGTTGTGGGAACCCAGCTTAACACCTCCTGACTGAGTGCAGGAGGCTCAGGAGTTGAGGCTGCTGTCTGCCTCCTGGCCATGAGATGAACAGGGTTTTAGAAGGAATCCCTCCCCAGTAATCATAGAATCACAGTGGTTGGAAAAGACCTTTAAGATCATGGAGTCCAACCATAAACCCAACACTGACAATTCCACCTCTAAACCATGTCCCCTGAGCACTTAATCTACCCAGCTTTTAAATCCCACCAGGGATGGGGACTCTACCACCTCCCTGGACACCCTAATGTAGCAGCCCAGGCTTTGAGTCCTTGGGCAAAGCCCAGCTGCACTTGGAGTGCACTGGCAGAGCAATTGGCAGCTGAGGGTCCTGCTGTACCCAGCACCACGGTCACAGAGGATGGAGGAAAGCAGCCTGCCCTCCAAGTGCCCCTGCCCAGCTGGTGCCTCATCCAGAATTCTCCTTTCCTTGAATCTCTTTGCTGGATTCACTGCAAAGAGCTGAATCCATAAAAAAAGGCCTGGTGTCATCAAAAAGTGACAAGAGAAAAAAATGATCTGCACATGTCTGAGAGAAAAGGGGAGAGTCAGCATCCTGGGATGTAGGAGCAGGAGTGGGAGATGGACACAGCAGAGACCCTGCCTCTCCCAATCCCTGGAGTGACTCTGCCCACCCCACACACCTCACCCCTGATTCCAGCCTGACCAAAGCAATCACTGCTCCCACAACACCATGGTATCTGAGAACTAAACTTCACACTTTTCACAACTGGCCCATGAAGCAGCTTCTCCACAGCCATACGTGCTCTGATCAGCCTAGGAAGCACTGGTAATCCTGAACAACTGGCCCAAAAGGAAGTCTGAGACACAACATCAACCAGAACAATGCCTTCTCCTCCATCCTCCTTTGCTAACCAGGTCTGAGGTGAGGAGAGCCATGGCCAGTGTCCTAGAGCACAGCAGGGAGAGGGGTTTGGGTGCAGCCCTCTTTCACACCCCATAAACTGCTGCACCCAGAGGGGTGACTGTCAACCCTAACCCTAATGACCTTAATCCTAATCCTAACCCTAATCCTAACCCTCCTGCTGGAAGAGCAAGAGCCTGTCTAGTGGCTGCATGGCCACAGGGCATCTGCAGTAAAAGTCTCCAGGCAAGGTGCCACCTCCCTGCCAAGGCGACTCAGCTTGCTGCAGGGAGGAGGAGGTGAGCCAAGGAGCTGAACACAGCAAGGTTGGGGACTGAGCCTCCATAGATTGTGTCATCTACTCAGGGCCTGTCAGGGGAACCACGTTCTGACTCCCTTTGGCAGCAAGAGGCAGAGCCTTTCAATTAAATAAAGTGCTTGGGTGAATTGCAGCCTCATCCATTAGGCTGATCTGACTCAGGCTCTTGCAGACTGGCTGCTCCCCGTGGCACTTCATTTGGGAAATTAGGTTCTTAAAAAAAAGAAAAAAGAAAGGAAAAGAAAGAAAAAGAAAGAAAAAAGCAGAAAGGAAGAGGAAAGGATGAAGTTTGGGCAAGGGGAAAGAAATGACCCCACCATGACAAACCAAAGCTGGCAGCCCCAGGCAGGCTCTGCTTTTAGCTCTTTAACACAGAGGCAGCTCGTGGCAAACTGGTGCCATGTTGGAGTTAGTGGGAAAACCTGGTGGTGGTTGCAGTTAGGTAAGGCAGGCAGAGAGACTGGAAGAGGATGGGTTTAGATTAGACCTGAGGAAGAAATTCTTTGGTGTGAGGGTGGTGAGACACTGGCCCAGGTTGCCCAGAGAAGCTGTGGCTGCTCCTCCCTGGAAGTGTTCTGGGCCAGGCTGGATGAGGCTTTGAGCAACCTGGTCTAGTGGAAGGTGTCCCTGCTGCTGGCAGGGGGGCTGGAACTGGAGGAGCTTTAAGGTCCCTTCCAACCCAGAGCATTCTCTGACTCAATGATCCTATGCCAATGCAGAAGGCATCGTGCATCTGCCATGGGGGTCCCCACTCTGTGGGCACCACCAGCACCTCCAGTGTTGGGTCATGCAGAGCTGGCAGGTCCTGGACAATACTTGTGTCAGGATGTGAGTCACCACACACATGAGGAGCAGCTCAGCCCTTTGGTGGGATGAGGAAACGTTGTTCCTAAACCAGGCTGCTCTCAAATCAGCTGCCTGGTACAGAAAAACCAAGTCCTGTTCTTTCCCTCTAGTCAAAGTTGTCTTTGTTAGGCAATAGCTGGAAAACAGCTGCTCAAGAGCTGAGGGCTTGTTCAGACACATCATCTTTGCTGAGGAGCCAGACCATTCACAAAGCTAGGATCTTAAAACTGAGCAGCTCCTCATGGCCTGGCTGTATGAAAGCACCCACGCTACCAGCTGCCAAACTGGGGGCAGTGGGACAGTGTGGGCATTCACACCCCGAGCTCCCTGGCTGTAAGGCAGCTGGGTGCCAGGGGACACTCCTGACCCAGTCTTGTTTACTGGATGGTCAATAAGGTAAAAATAATTCTCCAAAATAGTGCAGAAATGGAGCAGAGCCAGAAGTTTTAAGTCCAGAGGCTTTGGCAGGGGGAGGTAAGGAGAGCTCATCAGCCTGGTTGGTTTTGATTGAGTAGTTCACATCAAAGTTCAGGCTGGGACCAGAGGTTTGCCCAGGACTTACTTATAGTCTAGTCAAGAAGAATTGGTTGTAAGCAACTGAGTCTATTTTGGCTTTATAATTCAGTTGGTCAAATCCACTTTTGGAAACTATGAGCACCCTGGATATCTCTACAGCAAGCAGGAGATGTCTCCTCAGGGATGCTGGTAGCTACAAGAGAAGCAATAGCAGGGCTGATGTCTGAGGAAGGCTGGCATAGCCCCTCCACTCCTCCCTGGCCAGGCACTATGATTAATTGTACTTAAGCTTAAGTAAACATGGCTTAAGTAAACCAGGCTTGCTGGTGCTAGCCCCTGGCCAGAAACAGCCTCGCAAGTCTGGAGCCTTAGAAATCCCCTCCCATGGCTCTGATGTCCTGCTACTACACAGCCTGCTTCACCTCAAGCCAGAGCACTGCTCCACTCAGAACCAGTTTGAAGTCAAGTTGATCTTTTCTCCTGAGCTGTGTTTTCCTCCCATCTCCAGTGGTCTGGGTGATGTTAACCACCACAGTCGTGCTGGCAGGAAAGAACAAGAGCTGTGGGGTCTGGAAACATCTCTCCCTCCTCAGCTCCCATCAGTGTGGGTTCAAATGCTGCTGAAACCAAGAAAGCTGCTTCAAAATGGAACCAGTCCCAGTGCTGGTCCTGGACTGGTGATGAGGAAGAACACATGTTGCTCACCTGCTGTGGACAGGCAGGAGAGGTTGCTGTAACAAAAAGCAGATGGAACTCCAGCATCCAGGGATCTGAGACATGAGTGCCTCTGTCTGGACCAGAGGAGACAAAGCTCTCTCCAAGGAAAGTCCCTCTCACTTCTATTCCAGTGGTTTTCACCAGGACTTTTCCACTTCATTCCCCTCCTGGCCAGGGAGCTGGTTCCACCACAGGTGGGTTCCTCTCACAAGTGCTATCCCTCGGTCAGCCAATGCCTGGAAGAAAACCAAGGCTGAATTTGCAAAAGCAAGACAGGAAAAGAATGTTCAATTAAAAACACAATATAAGCAGGGCTGACCCAGGAAAATTAATAAAGCTAAAGTAAAAGGTTGGCTTGAGGCTTTGGCAGCAGGAAAGCTTCTCTGAAATGAAATGCCATAAACCTTCACCAAGTGAGGAACAATAACAGGGCCAGGATGCAGCACTGAGGTATTACTCACGCTGATTGAGTTATGGACTGGCCATTGCAACCTCATCTTGGGGACAGAAACAAAGAAACCAGGTCCTAAGTAATTAATAATAATTAACATGCCAGCACAGAGGGAAACTCAGGAGAGGAGAAAGGAGGAGCCAGGAGGACAGGAGTGTTGCTCTCTCCCACAGCATAAGCACCGACCCAACCTCCTTCTGTTCCTGAGCAGGATTTCCCAAATAAACCACCCACCATGGGTGACCACAGAGCAGCACTCATGGCAAAAGGCTTTGCACAGAACCAGAATCTTTGAGGTTGGAAGGGACCTCTGAAGGTCACATCTAGTCCAACCACCCTGCTCAAGCAGGAACTCCTAGAGCACATGAACCAGGATTTGGTCCAGATGGTTAAGAGGGTCCCAGCCCATTCCCTGAGAGCAAAGCCCATGGCAAGCACCAGTGGCTCAGATCTTTCTCCAGCACTGCAGGCACAGGTTCTCAGGGACAAGTGAGACCAGGTGGCACACAGAGGTGGCTCAACCATTCTTGTCCTGGTCTTCCTTTGGGTGGATGAGACCCAGACATTAGAGTAAGGCTGGTGCTGCCCTGCCTCATTCTGGCTGCCAGGAGAGAAGGGCTCAGCCCTTCCCGTAGCACCCTGTCCTGCTCCCTTCCCGCAGACAGGAGGTGGCTCTTCCAGCTCTGGTGCCCTGTCCCAGGGTGAGTCTGTCTGGGCTGCCATCCAGCTGCATGGCTGGAAGAGAGAGACAGCGCAGAGTGTCCCTTTGTGAGTGAGCTGGAGCTCACAGGGCCCTGGGCCATCTGCCTTTCCAATTAAGCAGCCTGCCTCCTTGCCAAGAGCTGACCCTGCAGCCTGCCAGGCGGCTGGTGGCCATGGGTGGCCCCGAGGCTTTGAAGTGTCCCCACTCAAACTTTTGGTCCTCTGCTGAAAGCCCTTCTTGGCCCTTTGGCACTCCCTAAGCATAAAGCCACCTTATTTATGGGCTTGGAGTGGTGGGATGAGCGAGTTGCCCTCCTGTGGGTTTGTCCCTGCGAGGCGCAGTGAGGAGAGGGACTGGCTGGGACTGGGCAGCACAGACATCGAATCCCAGACTGGTTTGGGTGGGAAGGGACCTTAAAGCTCATCCAGTTCCAACCCCCATGCCATCAGCAGAGACACCTTCCACTAGACCAGGTTGCTCAAAGCCTCATCCAACCTGGCCGAGAACACTTCCAGGGAGGAGCAGCCACAGCTTCTCTGGCCAACCTGGGCCAGGGTCTCACCACCCTCACAGCAAAGAATTTCTTCCTCACATCTCATCTCCATCTCCCCTCTGCCACTTTCAAGCCATCACCCCTTGTTCTGTCACTCCCTGCCCTTGGCCAAAGTCCCTGGAGCCCCTTCAGGTACTGGGAGGCCACTGGAAGGTCTCCCTGGAGCCTTCTCTTCTCCAGGCTGAACAGCCCCAACTCTCTCAGCCTGTCCTCACAGCAGAGCTGCTCCAGCCCTGGCATCATCCTCGTGGCTTCCTCTGGCCTGGCTCCAGTAGCTCCATGTCCTTGTGCTGTTGGTGGCCCCAGCACTGGAGGCAGCACTGCAGGGGGGGTCTCAGGAGAGCGGAGCAGAGGGGCAGAATCCCCTCCCTGGCCCTGCTGCCCACGCTGCTCTGGGTGCAGCCCAGGACACGGTTATTGGCTCTGTGCTGCCAGTGCACGTTGGGGCTCATGCTGAGCTTCTCCTCCACCAGCACCCCCAGTCCTTCTCTTCAGGGCTGCTCTCCAGCCAATCTCCAGTCAGCCTGTGTCTGTACTTGGGATTGCCCCCACCCAGGGGCAGGACCTTGCCCATGGAGTGTGTATGATGATGCCTCTAGATGAGTAGAGGGATCACCTACATCTGAGGTGGGATGTAACCCTGAGACTGTGCTGCTGGTTCTCTGGTCCCACCGGGCTCTCCCAGGCACCCCACAGGACAGGGCTAAGGTGTCACCTACACAAGTTGGGCAGGAGGTACTGTCCCAACAAAAACACACTGGGGCAGTTTCTTACCAACTGCTCTCTTGCTTGGATGAAGCAATGGAGAAAAGCAGGGAAGGAGCTGAGCTTGGGCAGAAGAGCACAGCCAGGGAGATGCTGGATGAGACATCCAACCCCAAGCCTGGGGCAGGCTGTCCTCTGCTCATTTACCCAAGTGAGCCCATGTCCTTCTTCTCAGGGTTTCCCTGGCTGGGGAAAGCTCCTCACTGCAGCAGGAGCAGCAAACGCTGAGAGGAAAGTGGCCTCTCGTGGAGAAAAGCTGCGGTGCAGCATCCCGGAGACCCTCGAGGTGGCACCTTGTCCTGCGTGCACGGACAGATGTCCTGCTACCAGGACCTGGGCAGGATACAGTGCCCAGCCCAGGTTGTGGAAAATTATCTGCACTGAGGCAGTTGTTCTGTCACCCCGTGACCCCTCCCCACTTGGACAGGAGACTTGGGAAAAGGAAAGAGACCCGTGGGTTAAAATAAAAACAGATAATAAATATTAATATAAAATACACAAAGTTATACTCAGCTGATGTAAGTGTGACGGTCACAACAAGCAGGAGATTGGTCTTGGGAGCAGAATGATGGGCAAGACCCTCCAGGGATGGTGGCCATCAAGGAAGAAGGTCATCCCCAGCTAAATTCCCCATTTATAGTGAGTGTGAGGTTTCAGGTGTGGAATTCTGCTGCTCAGCTGCCCTGGCTGTCGCTCCTCCTCACTTTAGCACTGACTCCAAACAGCTGAAGACCTTGATCTCTGTGGAAACCCACACACCATGGCTGGCCACCAACTAAAACAAAGTGTCTTATCAACTTTGTTCTCACCAAATCAGGTGCTGCAGTCTGCTGAAAAATGCATTTTTTTCTGACAGAGAATTAATTCTGTGATTCTATCCCAGTGAAACCAGGACCATCACCCAGGAAGAGGAGAAGCAGCAGGAGCAGATCTGGGGAAGGACAGTCCTGGGCAGCCCTGCTTGTGGCTTTCCCGTGGTGGGAGATCAGTGTGAACCTGCTCTGCTCTCCTGGCAGAGACACCACTCCTTACCATCACCTCTTTGGTGCTCGCCTGCTCTCTCTGCAGGCTCCTGCAGAGCACCCTGGGCACACAGCATGGTCAAGGATAAGCCAAAAATATTGTCCTGGTTTCACTAGGACAGAGTTAATTTTCTTCTTAGTGCTAGAACAGCGCCGGGATTTGGTTTCAGTGTGGGATTTGTTGTGAGAAGAATGTTGACAACATAACGATGTTTTTAGTTGTTGCTGGAAGTCGAAGGTCTTTGCGTTTTGCCAGTCTGGAAGTGCAAGATCTGGCAGAGGGAAGCGAGGAATATTAAATTTAGTAATCTAGATCAACATTTAGCTATGCTAATGAGATATTCCACATCATATGATGTCATGTTCAGTATGTTAATGAGGGGCTCTCTCTTTCTGTCTTTCTTGTGGGGGTTCTCTCCCTCTGTCTGGCTCTTGCTCTGGCTCTCACTCTTCCAGGATTGCTGTTTCAGTTTTGGGATTGTTGTTCCTCTGTGATTGTTATCCAAGAACAGGCTGGGCTTGGTCAGTGGGTGGTGAGCAATTGCACTGTGCATCACTCATCTGCATACTTTATTATTATTATTTAAATATAATTATTACATTAAGTTTTATTTTATTGTAATTATCAGATTGTTCTTATCTCAACCCACGAGTCTGCTCTACCCTTACCCCCCAATTCTCTCCCCTGTTCCCCAGGTGGGAGGAGAGTGAGAGAGCAGTTGTGTGGTGTTTGGCCACTGGCTGGGTTAAACCACCACATGGATGTGTTATAGATAAACAAGGGGAGCATCACCCCGAGCTGGGCAGAGCCACATCCCCAGGTCTTGCTCCACCAGCACCAGGAAGGGTCGGGGTGGAACCGGTGCCCACCCTCATGGTGCTGTGTTGTCCTGGTTCCACTAAGACAGAGTTAATTTTCTTCTTAGCACCTAGAACAGTGTTCTAGTTTGGTTTCAGTGTGGGATTGGTTATTAGAAGAATGTTGATAACATAGTGATGTTTTTAGTTGTTGCTGGAAGTCCAAGGACTTTGCGTTTTGCCAGTCTGCAAGTGCAAAGGACTTGAGAGGAAGTGTAGTAATTAACAAAACCCAAAATTGGCATTTGGATGTGAGTGGGATATTCCATAGCACATAACATCACGTGCAGTATTTTTTATATAGATAGATATAGATAAGTTAACTGGGAAGCTGGGGGTCCTCTCAGAGATCATTCAGGCTCGTTCTTCCAGGATTGCAGGTTCAGGATTGTCTCTGCTTCAGGCCTGCCATCCAGGGACAGGCTGTGGATTGGTCAGCAGATGGTGAGCAATTGCACTGTGCATCACTCATTTGCATGTTCTATTGTTACTGTTATTATCATTATTACTTTAATTATTATTTTATTTCAATTATTAATTTGTTTTTATCTCAACCCATGAGTCCCCTCACCCTTACCCCTCCAGTTCTGTCCCTTATTCCCTGGCAGAGGTGGGGAGTGAGCGAGCAGCTGTGTTTGGCTGTCACCCAAGTGGAACCAGCACGCACATCTCCCTGCTCCTGGCTGCCACCTCCTCATCAGGACGGAGCAGGGCCACAGGAGAGTCACCTTCCCAGGACACTAGTGGTGGGTCCAGCGTTGAGCCTGGCCATAGCAGGACTGAGCTATGGGCTACTCCCTGCTCTGGGCTGGATTCATAAGCCCCCAGGAACACCTCAGGGGTACGGTCACCGTGTGTAAATCTGGGATTGACACATTTTCCATCAGCCTGAACAAAAGCAGCTCTGTGAGCAGCCTGATCTGGTTGAAGATGTCCCTGCTCACTGCAGGGGGGTTGGACTAGATGACCCTGAAAGGTCCCTCCCAACCCAAACTCTTCATTAATTCTATGCTTGTCACCTTTTACATACATGAAGCTCTAGGTTTAGCTCACCCTCTACAATAACAACCTTATTAAATCATCAGAGAGGACAGCCAGCCAGCAGGAGATGAACTGGTGGAGTCAATGAGCCATACTGGCCAGAGCTCCAGCTCAACACCCCCTCCCTCTGTGATCTCAGACCTGCTTGCTGCTCTGTGGAGGGGGGGAACCTGCTTTGTCCAGGTCAGAGCAGGAGGAGAATGGGGCTGAGCTCCACATTCAGAAATCACTTTGTCTGGAACAGCAGGACAGCGTGCTGGGAAGAAGGTTCCTGCTGGTGCAGTTACCACTTGTCACAGGGTGTCTTTGGCTAGGATGATGTTAGTGGGGTGACCCAACATGCTCCTGATGTTCTCCGGTCCCAAAGTGTGCCCAGAACCTCTGAATCATTGAATGGTTTGGGTTGAAAGGGTCCTTAAAGATGATCCAGTTCCAACCCCCCTTCCACGAGCAGGAGGGGGTTGAACAGCCCAAGTGCTTGAGGATGGTCAAGACACAGGGCAGGTCTGCACATCCAGAGTGAGCCAACAGCAGAGCTCATCCAGGCAGAGCTCACCAGACACTGGCAGAGCCCAGGCTGGAAAGAAAACACGTTGTGTTGCAAAACACCAGTGTTTGGCACAAAAATAGTTCTTTGCTGGCAACTTCATCCCATGGTGGCATTCCAGCCTGAGAGCCCCTGTGTTTGCATTTCTAAATAGAGTCAGAATTTCTTACCCATCTCCTTCCCTGCCAACTGGGTTGAGGGGCTGTGATCCCACCAGGGTGGTGATGTGACAGAAAGAGGTGGGCACTGGGGCAACTGCTGCACCAGAAAAAGATGAGATCCCAGTACCCAACCCAGATCCCACACCATGCCGACTGGCCCTGCTATTGTCCCAGAGGAGCAGAAGGAATTCAGAGCAAATATTCATCTGCTGGCTGAGATTCCTCAAGCCGGTGGCTCACTCGTGGGCATAGAGTCATCAAAGCGTCCGTCAGCCGTAAGCAGCACTGACAGCCACACAGCGGGAGCCCTGAAACCATCACCCTTATTAATCACATCCCTCCCCCTGACCCCAGCCATCAATCAGACGCCTCGCTCCGGTCCTTTGAATTCCCCGAGCTGCCGATCCCATGGCTGTCCCAGCGGGGGACCAGACGGAGGGACACGCCGTTGCTGGGACAACCCTTGCCATCGTTTCCTGTTTCCCCAGATGTCAGCCATGTGTTTCCAGCAGAACTGGGATTGTCCCCAGACCAGACAGAGCCACAGGGGGCTTTCACAGGCACTGTGGCAGCCCCTCACACACAGATATTGTCGTGTATCCTCTTATCTTGGCTGTCCCTGTATCCTGGTGGTCATTGTCACTGGTCTGTGACAGTTCTTGCTGGCCTGAGCCTCCAAAACTCAGTGACTTCTCACAGCAGCTCATGGCTGGTCCCTGTCTCACCTGCAGATCTCCAGCTGAGGGTGCCACAGAGCTCTGGGACGGGGTGAGGGAAATGTCTCTGACATTCTTCTTCACATCTTCCACCCACAGTGGAGTCTGGATAGCCCATTCCATAAAGCCTTGGGGCTCCCTCAAAGCTTCAGTCCATCTGCATCAAATAATAATGCATCAAAGTGGCAAAAAGCTTTAATCAGACCTCATACTTCCAACACACACAGGCTTTTTAATTTATTTTTCCCTTTTTTTTTGGTAAAGGGAGGTCCTTTGACTTTGGAACCATTCCCTCCATGTGCTTGAGACAGATGCAGAGCACATTGCATGGCAAATTGGACATGCTGCCCACATGGATGTCTCCAGAGCTCCCCAGGGAGCAGAGAACAGCCCAGAAATAGTCAGAGCGTGCTGCCAAGGCTACTGTCTGATGTACCAAGCAGGGCTCTGGCTGTGCTCTCCACACCTCCGTGCTCAGCATCAGCAGGGAATTCACAGCCCATTTCATCACATGGAGCTGCCTGTTTTCCACTCAGCCATCTGCATTTTGTCCTTTGGGCTGCCAAGAGTTAGGTTCAGAAGATGCTTAAGGCCTCCTTCCCCATGGAGATGTGGGCAGGGTGGCTGCTGAGACCAGCAGAGAAGGGTCACAGCCCTCAAAGTCACGCAGCAGGCTGACGGCAGGCAGCTCAGAAAAATAAGACATGTCCTTGCCAGAACCTGTAGCCAGGTTTTCTTCACCAAAAGGGTGGTCAAACATTGGAACAGGCTGCCCAGGGAGCTGGTGGAGTCACCTTCCCTGGTGGGATTTAAAAGATGGGTAGATGAGGTGCTCAGGGACATGGTTTAGAGGTGGAATTGGTAGTGTTGGGTTCATGGTTGGACTCAATGATCTTAAAGCTCTTTTCCAACCAAAATGATTCTATGAAAAATTGGGTGTAAAGAGACCCCCTTCCCCTGGATCTTTAAGCAAGGCAGTTCCCAGGTTAACTGGCCTTTTTGTGGTGTGAGGGGCTAGTGAAGCAGAGCTGCCCTTGCCCCACGTGCAGGATTAGGGCTGGGGAGCAGGTGGCCAATTCCCCCCCCGACAATGCGGCGTGGCGACCCAGCCATGCTGCCGCTGACCCACGGGCCACAGGAACATGTTAACAATTTCCAGGTCAGTGGAGGGAAGGAATGGCAATTTTTTCTGCTCCAGAGGATAAGAGGATATGGTTTTCACAGCCCAGAAGGCAGATTGAAGGAGCAGTAGTGTTAAACTCATCTTCCTCCACGCTCACCCCCGGGACAGCCAGTCCCCTCCACGTCCCCAAGCAAGGGCACAAGCCCTGCACTTGGGTCCCAGGGCTCTCTGCACACCAGCCATCCCTCCTATCTAGGGCAGGTGTAAGACAACACAAAGAGGTGTTGCTGCTACCAGGTGACCCTGGCCACCAAAACCCCTTTCCCTAGATTTCCCTCAAGGATGAAGTATGGCTGTGTGCTTCACAGCCCTCACAGGCACAGTGGAGCAGGGGCTCTCTCTGTCCACTCAGCCCAAAAGGGTTAATCAAGGGATTATTCCCAACCCTATCAGTCTGAGGCTGGTGCTGGCCATGAAGGTAGGACAAGGACAGCCTTCTCCTGGCACTGTGACAAGCACATGGAGCCTTTCTCAGGGAAAGGATTGCAGCAACAGACACATCCCAACTTCTATCTCATATAACCTGCTGATAATAGCACAGCAATGGTTTCCTCAAACACTTTCTGAGCTTAAACAGTGCTGGTCATGGCCCATCCCTGCCCTGCCTGTGCTGGCTTGATGGGGCTATGACACCTTTACCTCTCCAGCAATCCCACTCTCCAAAGGAACATGGAAGAGAAAGTAGCAGTGGGAAGAAGGTGTAAGGAGGTGTGGACACCCTAGGATCAGTTCCCAGCTCTCCTGACCTGCTGTCCCACCTCAGCCAGCCTCCTCTGTGCCTCTTTTCCCCACCTGGAAAGCTCTGGTGATGATACTTAGCTCCACAGAGTCCTGGGACAGACAGAGGTGCTGGAAAAGCATGGAGCAGCCATCCTCCTCCCATGTACTGCATTCCCACAGTGGCTCTCTCTTTCTTTTATCCCTTAATTAGATTAAGTGAGAATAAATTATGCAGAGCCCACCCCTCTCTCCTCACCCCCACCCCCGAGAGGCTGCCCTGCATGGTTTCTAATTAGCATCATTAATAGGGGTGGGGGCAGCCTGGCTGCCACTGTGCTTCAACAATCAGAGCTGTCAGCGCTGTTGAAGTGTCCCAGAGCTTTTGTCCCCGGGCAGAAGGGACTTAAACCCACTTTCCCTTTGTGCTGGGAACGGGGAGAGGGAGGGGAGGTTCTCCTTTCCCTTAGTTATCCCCGGGACCACCAGGAGAGAGCCAGGGCTGGTTGCCACCAAAGCTCTATCTCTAGCCAGGTGACCCCCCGGCTGTGGGTGGACACAGGCAAAGGCTGGTGAGGAGCATTGCCCATTGCCATCCTCTCCATCCTGCCTTTCTCCATGGATTTCAAGCTCAGTTTGGCCTCTCTGGAAGATGAATACATGCAGGTGGCTGCTCCTGCACCCTTGTCCCGGGGGTGGCACACAGCCCCAGCCATCCCCAGCCACGGCCCCTAATGAGCAGCAGAAGGAGACACGTCGGGAGCGGATGTGTTAACGGTTTCTGGTTCAATGGAGGGAAAAATCCCCACAAAGGAAGGTGTACAAATATTGTGGGAAATCTATTGGCCCCTTAATATTTGATGAAGACTTGGGCCATTCAGGCTGGGTGAATTCCACAGCAAGGTCTCATTCAGCCCCCATCAATGGGAAACTTTTAATTGAGAGGCACTTCATTCAGGGGCTGCGGGTCATTCAGTGCGAGGGGCTTTCAGGGAGAACAGAGAACCATGTCTTTCCAAGTTGCACCAAGAAGAAAAGCCACTGTTTCCTGCACTGGGAGTTTGAATGCTGAAGGCTCTAATCCCCCCCAAAGGGAAAACTGATTCCTTTTTTTAAAAAAAAAAAAAAAAAATCATTTCTCAAATAACAAAAAAGGAGGAAGGACAAAAAGGGAGGTGGTAAAGGATGGGGCTGGGGACCATTGCCCTGCAGGAAAAAGGCTGAATGTTTCATCCTAAAGGAAACCAGACCCCTTCTCCTCCCAAGACCGTATCACAGAATCCCAGCATGGTGGGGTTGGAAGGGACCTCAGGAGATCATCCAGTCCAACCCCCTGCCAAAGCAGGTTCCCTACACCACACTGCACAGAAAGTCCAGGTGGGTTTGAACATCTCCAGAGATGGAGACTCCACAGCCTCTCTGGGCAGCCTGTCCCAGGGCTCCAGCACCCTCACAGGAAAGAAGTTTTTCCTTAAGTTTATCTGGAACTTTCAGTGTTCCAGTTTGTGCCCATTGCCCCTTGTCCTGTCACTGGGCACCACCGAGAAGAGCCCGGCCCCATCCATTTGGCCCCCGGCCCCCACATTTCAGGTATTTATAGACATTGATCAGATCCCCTCTCAGTCTGCTCTTCTCCAGGCCATCAGCAGGGACACCTTCCACTAGACCAGGTTGCTCAAAGCCTCATCCAACCTGGCCTTGAACACACCCAGTGACCCTCCTCCCACCTGAGATGGACCTTGCTTGGTTTCCTCAGCTGGTCTTGCACCAGGGCAGGGTGCCTACCTGCTTCTGCATGTGAGGTGGGCACCCCAGGGTGCCTTCAGAGCCCTGCACCGAGTAGTGAGGTCCTGCTCCAATGTCCCACCTCATGTCCCAGCAACAGCAGCAGCGATGATATGGGGACCTTGACTCCATGGGGCTCTTATCCCCATTAGTCACCTGCGTTCGAATCTGCCTTTGGGGTGTAAGAATGTACATTCCCTGGAACAATTCAAGGTCAGGTTGGACTGGGCTCTGAGTGACCTGATCTGGTTGAAGATGTCCCTGTCACTGCAGGGGGTTGGACTAGATGACCTTTAATGGTCCCTCCCCACCCAAACTAGTCTACAATTAGATGATTTTAGGCAGCATGAAGGAATATGTCTGTCTCATTGCTCTGTCCCCAGTGTCCCATCAGATGCCCCAGTCTTGACAACATCATTTCAACACCCTGCTCAAGGGAAGAGCCAAATGAGAAAGAGATGGGAGCCCACATCTTTCCCCCCCCCCCACTCTGACTTTTGTCCCTTGTGGGACACGCAGCACCCTTTACATGACCTCCTTCCTTGTCCCTCCCCCTCCTCTCCCAAGCTATAACAAGTCACTGCAATAAGTTATAGGGGCAGCTGGGTTAAAAATGTGCTTCTCTAAAGCAAAGTGTCATAAACTGACAATAGGCTGGGCTGAGGGGGACACCCTGCCCCGCCGCTTTGCTCTTCACTCCCCCAGCTGGAAAGAAAGATGAAGAAGGAATTAAAGAGCGGTTGGGAGGGAGGGACACACCTCATTATCTCTCCTACGCTGCGGTTTCCAGGGAGATATCTCCAGGCAATGCATCCCTCTCCCATCCCGCTGAGGTCCTTTACGAGTGGCAGTAGCAGCGGCTGCTGTTTTCCCTCTGTTCCCAGCTGGCTGCCAGCCGCTCTCCCAGGATCTCTTGCCCAAGGTGGGCTTGACACCATATGGAAAAGAAATGAGCCCCTTCCTCCCCCCTTCATATATATGACCTGTTTGGAGTGGGAAGGAAAGGGAGGTTGAGATGATGTCCAGGAGGGATTTACACCCATGGACAGTGTAATAGATAAACCAGGCTCTTGCTTCTTCCTGCAAGTGCTGTGGATGTCCCCGAGGTGGTTGGTTGCACTTGGCTAGTGCTTGGCTAGCAGCTAAACACTTGCCCACTCTTCCCCCTGACCCCAGGGAACAGGAGAGAGAATTGGAAGGGGAAGGGTAAGGAGACTCGTGGGTTGAGATAAGAACAATTTAATAACTGAAAGGAAATAAAACTTAAAGTAATAATTATATTAAAATAATAATGATAATAATAATAGTAATAAAATATGTAAATGAGTGATACACACCACTTGCTAACCAAGCTCAGCCTGTTCTTGGATAATGATCCCAGAGGAGTGACAATCCCAAAACTGAAACTGCAATCCCAGAAGAGTGAGAGCCCGGGTAAGAACCAGAGAGCTCAAACCCCCACAAGAGAGAGCCCCTCATTAATATACTGAACATGACATTACATGATATGGAATATCCCATTGGTATATCCAAATGCCAATCTAACTTACTAAATTTAATATTCCTTGCCCTCCACAAACCTTACACTTGCAGACTGGCAAAACACAAAGACCTTCAACTTCCAGCAGCAACTAAAAACATCAGTATGTTGTCAACGTTCTCCTAATAACAAATCCCACACTGAAACCAAACCACAGCGCTGTTCTGGCTACTAAAAAGAAACCCAGCTCTGTCCCAGCTAAAAGCCAGGGCAGGCCCATAGTATTCCCAGTGCTGATTGATGTGACTGTAATGGGAAGTCATTAACACACCCGTAGATCAGATCGCAGAGCATGTGGACACCCACTGAAGGGAACCCATGGCGGAGAACAGCTGTAGAGGGATCCCAGGCAGCCCCCACTGCTCCATCCACCTCTGGGCACCTCTGCTCCAGCTGCCACGGGGAAGAACCACAACTCCCAGCATGCCCAACAGGAGCACAACGTGCCCAGATGGCCTCCCACACCAATTCCTTTACACACGAGCACCCAATCGCCTCGTGCATGAGCACCCACTTGGTACACGCATGAGAGCCCAGCGTGTTCATGCATGACCATCCAGCTCATTTATGCATGAGGGCTCAATTAGTACACACGCAGCACCTGATTAGTTTCATGCAAGAACACCCAATTAATTCACGTTTGATTGCTCGATTACGTCACACATGAGCTCCCAATAAGTTCACATATGAGCTGTCAGCTCATGCCCCAGCTCCCAATTAGAACATGTATGAGTGCACATTTGCATCACACCTGAGCACCCAATTCATTTATGCATGAGCACACAATGAGCACCCAATTAATTTATGCATGAGCACCCCAGAGGCCCTCATGCATGAGTGCCCCATCAGGTCTTGCATGAGCATCTGATGACAACCTGCATGACTGACCAATTATTCCTGCATGGGTGCTCCATCAGCTCCCACCTGAGCACACCATGAGCTCACACATGAGCGTTGTGTTGGATGCACAGGGCAGGTTTCAGCAGCTGGGGGATGATGTGTAGGAGGAAGACCTGTCACAGTTGCTTCTAGTCAGCTCTGAAACAAATGTCCCATCGTGTGCAGGAACATCAGCCCCAGTGGAGCACAGACAGATGGAGGAGTGTCAGTGGTGGGAAGAAACTCAGGAGGAGACATGAGGAGGTGAAGGGAGATGCTGGAGGAGATGAACAGAGAGATGGTGAAGGAGATCAACTCAAAAATCCAACTCCTGGGGAAAATTGATCCTCCAGCCTCTAAAGTGGAAGTGAAGGATTGTCCTCCTGTGTGGGAGAGGGAGCAAAATGTCCCTGCAAATCGGTGCCTGCCCAGGTACAGGGCAGGTAGGAAACCCTGCCCAGACCTGCCCAGGTCCTTAAGCAAAGCTCCTGGATTTTAAACTGGAGAGAATCCTGAGCCTGGGTTTGGCCAAGCCCATCAGACCTCACAAGAGAGCAGACCTTGGTTTGGACCAGTTTGCCCAGTGAGGAATCAGCTGTAGGCACAGAAGCGTGCGCTTCTCCAGCCGCTTGCTCCAAAGATGGGGACACTGGGGTAGAAAAGCAGGAGGGGTGTCAGGGCCAGCAGATGATCACCTCCATTCCAGCTCTCCTAGAAGCTAGTCACATATCCTCTGCAAGCTCCTGGTGATGCACAAGAGCCTGGGATGAGAGACCTAGGTGAGCCAAAAGCTGGCTGATGATAGCCACCAAAGGGCTGGCTGAGAGGAGAACTGGGTGGAGAAAGACAACGGAAGACCACCAGAGGCAAAAATTGCAGGGGAAATGGATATGAAGAGCACGAGAGAGAAAAACAGGATATAAAAATATTTTTAAAGGAACAAGGGAGGATGGAGGAGGCGAGCAGAGGGGAGGACAAGAGCTGTGCCCAGCATTCCCCATCTTGCCCTTGAAGCCCTGAGCTGATCCCACGGGGGCAGGTATTTACAGAACAGACTCAACTTTCCCAGCTTGTTCCCAGTCTTGGCACAAAGGCCAAGAGGAGATGAAGAAGAAGAAGAAGAAGAAGGCCAGAGAATGGCAACAAGGGCCCATGAAAGCCCCCGCCAAAGCCCATTGAGGTGGCTGTCCTGTTCCCATCTGTCAGCTCAGTGAAAGGGGGTGAAGGGAGGGGGGCAGGCGGTGTGAACCATGGGCTGACACAAAGAGGAAGAGCCTGATTATGCTGTTATTTCTCCACTTTCAAGCCCCATTAGGGGACATGCCGGGCTTTTCTCAGGGTCTTTGGGATGCTTAAGCTGCCCATTTAGCAGCAGGAACGGTCCAATTAAAAGAAAGACAAAAGGGTTAGCCCAGCCTGTCTTAATTGAAATGGGTTTCAGTCTAATGAGGATTAGGTTCAAGAACAGACCTAAGGGAGCAATCCAATACCCATTACCCTCCTGTGCCACCACCTGGGCCGCTGGCCATGCCACGCCAGGCTCCTGGCCAGCACAGGGCATGGCAGAGCTGGTGTGATGGGAAGGAGAGGAGCCCCTTCCTTCCCCAGGCACCAGCCCCAGGAGCAGCAGCTCAGGCTGTCAGACTCGGCTCTTGTCCTGCTATTTGGAGGTGAGCACCTTGAGTTCACCCATCCCAGTGCTGGGCACGCTGTGCTGAGCAGGGAGGAGGGCAGTGGGTTCCAAGAAAGGTTGCCCACCTCCCCTTGCACCCTGACAGCTCCCCATGTGCCCTGCAGAAGGGACGTGCCACTGAACTTCATAGAATCCCAGACTGGTTTGAATTGGGAGGGATCTTAAAGCTCATCCAGCCCCAACCCCCCTGCCAGCAGCAGGGACACCTTCCACTAGACCAGGTTGCTCAAAGCCTCATCCAACCTGGCCCAGAACACTTCCAGGGAGGAGCAGCCACAGCTTCTCTGGACAACCTGGGCCAGGGTCTCACCACCCTCACAGCCAAGAATTTCTTCCTCACATCTCATCTCCATCTCCCCTGTTCCACTTTCAAGCCACCATCCCTTGTTTTGTCACTCCCTGCCCTTGGCCAAGTCCCTCCCCAGCCTTCCTGGAGCCCCTTCAGGTACTGGAACTTCACTGGGAATCCTCTCCCACACCTGCACTTGCAGGAAAATCTTATTTAACTTAGGCTGGAATGTGCACGGTGCTGCTTCAATTTGCAGGCTTTTTAATTACTAAAATCCTGCAAAAATCTCAACTCCACAGCTGTGGTGTGAGATTACAAACACATAAATATATAAATATAAAGATTTAGCATTGTCCAAACTAGGTTGGATTTACACAGGGATGGCAAAAGCCACCTCTCTGGTACTGGGTTCTTCCTCCTTCTTTTCTTCTGTCTCAGTGTAAAGTTGGAAAGTGCTGCAACAGGACATCAGAGCAAAGCCACAAATCCTATCTTTTTAATTATTATTATTGTTAAAATTTGTGCAAAACCCGGTTCCCTGCCCTCTGAGTGGCAGCTGAATTATTTAATAGGTATTTTTTCCAGCAGCCTTCCTCCTCCAGCAGAACAAAGAAAATATAAAAGTGATTATACCCCAGATGTTCCCAGCTCTGCCATCAGACCGTTGGGATCAGGGTTTGTTCCCCACCGAGCTCCGGCAGCCGGTGCCGCGCGGGGGCACTCGCAGCCCGGCCGGGACGGGAGCGGTGGCGGCAGCGATCGGGGGCGGTACCGGGGGGGTCTCGGGGGGTCCCGGCTCAGCTTGCACTGAGGATTCTGTTTGGACTAGAAGCAATCCATGGCTGGCAGGAGCTGGTGCTATCTCATCATTAACAAGGATGAGAAGGGCAGGTCCAATTAATGCTAATATTAATGCTAATATTAATGCTAATATTATTATGCACTCCATGCTAATATTATCATGGCATTTAATTCTTCTGCCCCATCCAGCAAGGGTGGACCAACACAGGTCCCAGAACAAGTGCCAGTACTGGGGACAAGCTTTTTAGCAGGTCCTGTAGCAACAGGACAAGGGGAAATGGTTTTAAACTAAAAGAGGGGAGATTTAGACTAGATATAAATAATATTTTTTTTTTTTTTAACAATGAAGGTGGTGAAACCCTGGCCCAGGTTGCCCAGAGAGGTGGTAGAAGCCCCATCTCTGGAAACATTCAAGGTCAGGTTGGACCTGAGCAACCTGCTGTGGTTGAAGATGTCCCTGCTCACTGCAGAGGGTTGGACTGGATGCACCCCAAACCATCCCATGATTCTGGAAGTGCTGAGTATCTCCGAGCTGCTCTCTCTGAAGCAGATCTGTTCTTCTTCTCACCTCACGCTTCCCCTTTTCCCCACATCTCCCCTCCATCCTCTCACCAGCAGCTGCAGAGGGAATTTGCAAGGACCCAGCTCTCCAGAGCTGCAGGAAGCAAAGCTTTATCCATCATCTGGATCCTTGTACGCTTCACCTCTCAGCTGCCAGGAGCTGGGGAGCAGAGAGCAGGCTGGGCAGCCTGGGAGGCAGCTGGGATGAGAAACAACACACGATATTTTCCATTTTCTCATCTGAATTACGAGCTCTAATAAATAACTCTGGAAATCTCACATAGCGTGAGCGCCAGCCTCCCAGGTATCCCATGGTTTGAGTCAACAGAGGTGGAAGCAGGTGGCACTCAGGATTTATCATTTCCTGGGGATGGGGTTTCTCGTGGTGACTGACAAGCAGGTCCTTTTGGTTATTGTCATTCCTCTCTGTCAGCCTTTCCCTTATCAGCACATGGCTGGGGCTCTCTCTGCCTCCCCCCCCACCAGCATTAATCATTCGAGTGATGCTGCCCACGCCTCTGCTGGAACCAGGTCGTGAAACTCTCATCCCACCCACTTACCAGAACCCAGCTCCAGTCACGTTTCAGCCCCCGGCAAAACCATGTGGGGTTCTGTGGGTGCACAGTGGGAAAATCCTGACTGCTCTTTAACCCCTGTCACTCCGAGGCAGGCGTGACATCCCCACTTCCCTGGGGGGTCCTGTGGGTGGGAGAGGGCCAGTCCAACACCAGGGTGGTGAGAGATGGGGTCCACACATCAAGGCACCCTCCTTGCTGCTGGCTTGGCCACTGGCATCACCAAGACCAGACTACAAGTGATTATTGTCTCTGCATGTGGTCAAAAAATGTGTCTGAAGCTGCTGCAAACCCAGAGCTGCAGGCAGAGCTGGGAGGGGGAGAGCAGGCTACTGGGACCTCCCAGGGATGAGAAGGGTGGGAGATGCTCTGAGATCACCAGCAAGGATCTGGGTTGGGACCCAAAGCGATGCTGGGAGGGGGAGATGTGGGGCTGGCAGCTACCTGAGCCCCATTGTTCCCTCTCCTCCTTCTACTCACAGCTGGGTTTGGGGTCCCTGTTCTGTCAGGGATCAGGGTCGGGGAGGAGGATGTGTGGGTGCTGTACCACAGGGAAGGCTGTGTCACTGCAAAGGGTACCCAGGGGTCTGTGCCAGGGAGAAAAAATACAAGTCACAGACATGAGGACCATGCCCAGAACACTTTAGCTGTACACAGCGACTTCTTCCTCTTCTCTGGTGGGCTCTGTGCTCACTGCTCTGCCATCTCCCTGGCTTTCTAGTGACCATGCAGCTGTGTCCCCACCAGTTCTTGCTGTCCTGTCCGTGGGAAAGTCCCCTTGATCAAATCAGGGGATAAAATAGAGCTGGGAGGCTGGGGTGTTCTCACCTGGGCCTGGACCCCCCTGGAGTGGGAGCTGGAAAATGAGATTAAAAGTAGAGATTTGCTTTCCCATGCTGAGAGGAAAATAGGGACAAGGGATTAGCACGATCAGACACAAGACAGGGCAATGCTGCAGAGCTTTTGGAGCATGACCTACCTATGGTGCTGGACACTGGCAGCCCAGCATGTCCACACTGAACAATGGGAAAAGAGATTTTGGGACCGACTGTCACAGCTTAGAGAAGGTGCTGCCTCCTCCCAGCTCAGGATAAAGCCTGGAAGGATCAAAACATCTTGGAAGTGGGAGAAAATTCTGAATTTTAGATGTAAACTCTAAAAGATCTTGACCCCAGACTTCAGAAAGGGTCCAGATGATGGCCTTGTGTCTGAGGGAAGCAGAGATTTCTGATGGTGAAAATACTTTCATCGCATCCCTGGTCCCAAATTCTTGTTCTGCCTATTTATCTGGCTGGAACACAGGCCCAGCAGCGTTCCCAAGCACGTGGGAAGGTCTGGAGAATGTCTCTTTCCAAAGGGGGTATCAGGCTTTGCATTAAAATACAGCAAGAAGCTGAGAAAGGGCAATAAAAGAAGATGAATGATGTGCAGGTGCTGGCTGGGATCCCCTGGAATGAGCTGCACTAAGTCCCCAGCTCCACTCACCATCCTGTGTGCTTTTCCCACTGCCTTCTTTAGCAAGGATAGATTTCTTTTTAACCTTTCTTTTTAACCTTTTTTTTAAACATTTTTTTTTCCTGAAGTGTGTGGCTCATGTGTGCTGAACGTGCTGGGAATTTCCACCCTCTTAGTCCCAAGTTAATGGATCCAGCTGCAAAGATACTAAATGTTCTGGTCCAGAGTTTGCTTGTTCAGGTCTGTCTCTCATTTCATTGTTCAAGCAAGTGAAATGTGACAGATTTAACAGTGAGACTCAAAGGAAAGCTTGGTGAGGAAGAACCTGTGGAGGTCTGAAAGCTGAGGAGGAAGTAAATAGAGCTGCAAAGCTGAGTTTGTACTCTGCAAAAAAAATAAAGATCTGCCTTTTCCAGATCTGTTACAGATCCAAACCACCCTTGGTCACACTCCCTAAATTATAGTCAAACAGAAATTTGGAAACTTGAGGACATGGGAACACAGCAGCACGTCCCTGATAATATCCTGTACTCCAAACAATCCAGCCATGCTGGATGGAGACATTAAATATCACAAAGACATGAGACACTGCAGCTTCTTCAGAGCACTCCCACCCAGTGTTCCCATCACACTGAACTCTCCCCATTTCCCTCTCCTGGACATTCCCTGCCTGATTCCTGCCATCTGGGATGCAAGCACCCAGGAGCTGCAGAGGGAAATCAAGGCACCCTGACTTCTTAGAGAGGTGGGGGTGGGTCTGTTCAACCAAGGACCAGGGGACAGGACAAGAGGAAATGGCCTCAAGTTGCACCCAGGGCAGTTGAGATTGGATGTGAGGAAGAATTTCTTTGCTGAAAGGGTACTGGGGCATTGGAAGGGGTTGCCCAGGGCAGTGGTGGAGTCCCCATCCCTGGAGGGATTGAAGAGTCGTGTAGACACAGTGCTGAGGGACATGGGTTAGTGGGGACTGGGCAGTGTTGGGTTCATGGTTGGACTTGATGAGCTTAAAGTTCTTTTCCAAGCAAGGCAGTTCTGGGATCCTTGCTGGAAGTTAGGTAGCTGAAGGGCCAGTTGGAATGCAGCTGGGTCTGTGAGGTGCAGGGGTGACTGGTCACAGTGCTGGCCAAGGCAGGATTTCCAGCATGAACAACAAAAGCCAGCAGCACTTGGAGAAGCTGGTGTGCTCAGAGAGCTGCTGTGGGCAGGTTGTGGCTGCCCTGCCAGGGCTACCTTAGAATCAATCATGGAATTATAGAATGGCTTTGGTTGGAAAAGACCTTTAAGATCATGAAGTTCAACCATAAGCCCAACACTGCCAAGTCCATCAGATGTGACCATCAAAAAGTGCTTCTCCGCAGGGTGACAGTGACACGACTTTTCTCCTCGAGGTCTCCCTCTCCTGCCACTTCCCTTCCTCCCAGCCTGTGCACGTCAGCAGCTCTGCCCGTCTGCCTCCTCCATCTCTGCTCTGAAGCTGAAGCCTACAGGCAAGGGCGAGCCATGGGAGACTGGAGTCTGGGGTGCCTGTGCCATGGCAGGGCATCCTGCCCGCTGCACCCAGCTCCCATCCCTGCCAGATCCCTGCAGCCGGTGGGATCGACAGGGCAGACACCCAGCTGGGGATGTGGGCACTGTGCTAGCCAAGGTGGCCACCAACTGATGGCCAAAGTGATCAATGCCTTGGCAGATGTGGCCACATGTGCTCCATGCTCTGGCTTGGCCCATCTGCCTGTCTGTCAGCAAATGAACCCGCAGGTCCTTGATGTCACCCTCAGCGCTGGCACTTGCCACCCATCCGCATGGGTTTGCAGAGCAGCTGGGGGGATTATCCACTGCCGAGGGAGCTGTGTGGGGTGGGAAGGGGCCCTGGTCCCCTTATGGCACAGGCAGCAGCCCCATCACTGGGTGCCTGCCAGGCTGGGGAGGCTGGGAAGTGCTGACTCAGCAGCTGGATGGAGCCTGATAATGCAGCGTTATCACCCAGACCTGATTTGGGTTGATTGTTGACTTGGATATTTTCCAGATCTTGATACTTCAGGGAGCTGCAGTGACTCACTGGGAGGAGGACACGCTTCCCGCAGCGTCTCTGCGTGTAGATTGCCACCCCCTCAGCTCCCCCCCCCTCCTTTTGCAGGCAGTAAATGAATAAATTGCATTTCTCCCGGTCGTGGTGCGCTGCCTGCCACCGCCGCGCAGCCGAGGGGAGCGTGCGCTGCCTGACACAGCCCTTGCTTGCCAAACGCCTGCTGACACCAGCCCATATTTCAAGCCCCAGCGCAGGCGCCGGGGGATCAAACAGCCGCCTCCCTCTTCCCGTTTGTGCAGGGATGTGGCGCGTGTCCTTGTGTGACATTTATCACCGAGTAAAGGCAGAGCAGCTTCACAACATGCTCTCACAGAAGCACAGCATGGTGGGGGGTTGGAAGGGATCTCAGGAGAATATCCAGTCCCACCTCCTGCCAAAGCAGGTTCACCCAGAGCAGGTGGCACAGGATGGCATCCAGGTGGGTTTGAACATCTCCAGAGATGGAGACTCCACACCCTCTCTGGGCAGCCTGGCCCAGGGCTCTGGCACTCTCACAGGAAAGAATTTTCTCCTCATCTTAAGATGGAACCTCCTGTGCTCCAGTTTGTGCCCATTGCCCCTTGTCCTGTCACTAAGCACCACTGAGCAGAGTCTGTCCCCATCCTCTTCACACCCACCCTTTAGATATTGATAAACATTGATAAAGTCCCCTCTCAGTCTGCTCTTCTCCAGGCTAAATAGTCCCAGCTCTCTCAGTCTTTCCTCATAAAAAAGATGCTCCAGCCCCTTAATCATCTTTGCAGCCCTCTGTTCTCAGCCCTCTGGAACATCTCAGAAGGTCTTGACTCTTCCTGCACGTCCTTTTTACAAGCAGTGCTGCTCTCTGCTGAGAGGGCTGAGTGTCTGTCCTGCCCTTCACCTGCCTCCAGGCAAGGTTTGGATGTTCAGTAGTGAGAGACACACGCAGAAATCTTTGATCTCTTGAAAGCACAGACCCTCTCCGGTGGGATTACCTCCTCAGGTACATGGCACTGCTCCAGGAGAAGCCAAGTGGTCTGATAGGACTCCAGTCAGGAGCAGATTTGATGGGAAATTGGTTCTTCTACACCTATTTCCAGTGGGCAATGCCTCCCTCTGGCCCTCATCCCACTGAAACCAGTCTCTGATGCCCTCCCCTTGGCCTGCCTGCATGTCAGCCCCTGTGGCTTCTGAGATGCAACCAGCTTGAAAACCCCCCTGGGATGCCCCAGGCAGACATCAGCAAGAAAAGCCTCCCAGGAAGGCTGGGATCCATATCCCTCCTGGGTTTTTTTCCCCACAAGACAAGATCTGAAGATGGTTTTTGCATGTGCTGAGCACATTCCTGCTGTTTCCTTATCAAATTTCATCTCATCGATCGGAGGAATGACTGCAAGCCAAACTCAATTTCTCCTTAATGTATTTCTGGTGGAGAGAAGTGTCATAAGAGGAGGCAGCCAGCCAGGACCTCCCCAGCCCCATGACTCTGCCCTGCACTCCCAGCCATGCTGTCTGTGTGCCCACAAACTCCTCCACGGTCCAGGTAGGGTGGTGGCACATCTTCATCATCTTCACCATGTGTGGCAGCACTGCCTCAAAGTGCCAGTCCTGAAGAGAATCCTTGATACACAATTATTGTGCTTCTTGTCTCTTCTGTCCAGCCCCTTGTGGGATGGTGAGCACAGGGGTTGTGGAGCTGCACCTACAAGGATCCACACCAGGATGGCTAAAGGGGGCTTGAGAAAGTGCTGGCAGTCAGCAGCTCCCACTCCTCATTGAACCCCATCTGCAAAAATGGGTCCTGCCTCTCCAGGTGGTCTCTGAACTGCTGCTGTGGAAGCCATGAGCCAAACTCCTTGAAGGCTGAGATCTGTTTGATCTTCCCCAGAAAGGACACAGCTCCTGAGAGAGCTCTTTGCAGAGCCCATTCCATTCCCAGCCAGGTCAGCTAGGGTTTGCCACTTCTAACCTGCACCTTGGTGAGATCAGGGCTGGAAGCTTACAGGCAGGAACTTGTCCTCCTCTCCAACAAAACCTGTCAAGCCCCACGGGGCTGCCTTGCAGGTCAGCAGCTGAATCACTTCTTTCTGGTTTCATGCCTGCTGGAGCAAATCTGGAGCACAAGGACAAAGCTGGCCCAGCTTGTCTGAGCATCCTGCCTTCATTGTCCTCTCAGAAAATTAACCTTTTTGTGACTGCCACTCCCCTCCACCCCATTAGCCAAGTTATTGCATTGGGCAGGGCACGTTGAGTGGGCGCGTGGTGGCCCTGGGGACCTTGTGAGGAGCTTTATGTGTAGCCTCAGAGACGAGGGGTGTGGGGTGTTGCAAAGAGATGATTGCAGGGTTCAAACACAGGTTTGGAGACCACAGAGCCTGAAGGACCAAGCTCATCTCCCACATTAACTCACGCCCTGACGAGCAGGTCGTTTGCTGCTCTGCTGAGAGACCTCAGAGGCCTCCTTGATAACAGCCAGAGTCAGAGACAGGATGCTGGGCTGAGGTCACAGAGTGAGGAGCTGAGCCCTGCAGCAGGAAAAAGTCATGGTGGTCCTCCTGGTGCCACTGAGCAGCATCTTGGATCAACATTCATGATGGGCTGAGGAGGGCGAGCTCCTTGTTCCCATCCTTCCAGTTGGGAAAAGCACAGGAGCAACAAACCATTGGTAAAGGAACGTGGTAGCCCAAAAGCCACAGCTGCCATTAAGAGAGGAGTCTTTAAAACCAAACCTCAAAGAATCCATGCCTGGTAAAATTTGGGAAATGCAAACCAGATTTGGGGGAGTTATTTCTGCATCCAGCATCCCAGGGCAGATGTCAACAGCAAAGAGTGCAAGGCAGATGTTTGTACAGCAGGGACAGCAGCTGGGGATTGTCTGTCTGCAGAGTGTGTGTCGTGAAAAAAAGGAAGGAGAAGGAAAAGGAAACAGAAAAGGGGAAAAGGGAGAAGGAAAAGGAACTGCCACAGACTCCATCTCAGTCCATCTGCAGCTGCTCCACAGCAGAAACACCTCTCAGGACCTCACTTTCTATAACAGGTCCAATAATCCTTGGGCTCCTTTCCAGCGACTGCTGAGAGAGCAAAACAAGCTGCAGCTTAAATTTATTTTGCCTGAACAGACCAAGACAAGATGACTGAGTTTTGAGCACCCTTAAAATGGACATCAGGTGGCAATGGCATCTGGCTTCCAGTGATCTGGGCTGACCTGGCTAGACCAGGGTGGAAGGCTCCACGCTCTCACACAGCCTGAATCCCACAGGGAGCAGAAAGGAGCTACATGCAAACTTCACATCCCTGTGAGAGGATATCACACTTCATGGACAAGGCAGCTGCCATGGGACCAGCAACCCCAGGAGAACAGAGCCAGTTGTGTCTCTCTAGGCATTGTCCATGGGCTGTCCCTGTGCATCAAACAACTCCAGTATATCCCAGTGTGGCTCAGGCATCTCTAAGTTCTCTGTCCGTTCCTTCCCATCATTTCTTGGATGAAGTGTTTGTTTCAAGGTCTGCTTCACAACTGTGAGAGCTCCCAAAGCTCAGCAGACAGGCAGATAAGGACCATGGCACTCCACCTCCTAATCAATACTGAGCATCTCAAAAGAAGCCTTGAACCACCCCCCAAAGGCAGAAGATCTCATTAGTGTTGCTGAGAACAGGGAAGTTGATCCCTTTAGTTGATCCCTTCATCTGGGAAACAGTTTGAGGATGGAGCTGATGGAAAATAACAGCTCTAGATGATTATTTCATGGTGAGGAAGGTGTGCTTGGGACATTCACAGCAGCTGCAGTTTTCCTGGTGTGTCCTTTGGGAAGAGATGAATCTCAGGTACCAGTTTTTAATCCATAATTAGCATTCACTGCCCAATGCATGAAACCACCTTTAGCCTCCGAGTCAGAGGATCCCTGAACTCCCTGGTCTCCACATCTCCCTCCATTCAGCCACCTGGTCCATAACATTGTGCCAGGGCTATGGCCACCCAAGCCCTGCTAATGGCAGCTGATAAATCAAGGAGCACAGCAGCCACAGGGCTCAGCAAGTTACTTTTGCTCATCCCTTGAAGATCTGAGTTTCCAGAAGAGACTTATGAAGGCCACTGCTCTCACATGCCCCAAATCTAAGTCATGATATTCCAGATGTTTCACCAAAACAAACCACATGCCAAGTAGGCAAGTGACTGTCAAGATGAGGGTTTGAGCCTGTTCATTCACCACTTCATGGACATGCAAACAAAAAGCAGTTAGGAGAAGGTGATGAAGGCAGTAATCCTAAATTAGGAGCAGGCATGAATTGAAGTGCTTAAGTTGGTGGTTAGTCACCACTTTGAGGATTCTCCAGATAAGCTCTGGTCTCCCAGAAACCCTGTCCTTCCTGTGATGTTCTCCAAGAAGGCAGGAACACCTTCCAACACCCCAGCCAGCCTTTGGTGATACCCCCATGCAGGGGAGAAGGTGTAGGAACCCTCAGAGATGACTCTCATCCAAACTCAGTGTTCAGAGAAAAGGCCAATTGCAATGTGTGAACTGCTAATTTGCTCTCAGTGGTGCAGCTGGGGAAAGAATTCCAGCTGAATAAAGTCCTTTCTGCTCTGATTAATTGTCCCCCCACCCTTGGTTATGAACAATGCAGAACAGTGTAGGGATAATATTCATACCAGGGAAGTGGGGAAGACGGTCACCCAAATGCAACCATTAACGAGTCCAAAGAACCAAGGCTGATCCTGAATGCATTAAAATCAGGGAGGAAGTCCTGGGAGGAAGGAATGTCCCCTATTAGCCAAGCTCCCAGTGTCTGGGGTGTTACAATAGCCCAGCGATTCCTCCCTCCTTGCTGCCTGCTGCTGCCCTGGGTTCACTTCAATGTCAGCTCAGCATCGACAAACTACAAATTGCCAGAGGGCGTGGAGCTCTTTCAGTCCCACTGAACCCTATCAACAGGGAAATAATAATGTGTGCCCCAGGCTGGCTGGGATGGAGGCACATTCCTGGTGGGATGGGATCAGGACTGTTGTGTCCTGCTCCGGTTCCTCACCTCCTGAGATTCCCCTTCCCTGGGAAATGTGGGTGCTGGGAGAGCCATCCCAGAGGAACCCATAGGCTGAGCTGGTGGTAAAATCTCCAGCCCAGGATCTGGTTCCTAGGTCAGAGATGTAATATGCCTCTCCCAAAATGTACAGAAAGCTCATGGTGACATTTGCCTCCCCAGGAGACCTGGAGCCCATACAAAGCTCCATCTCATGAGAGGGACAAAGGTTGTGGCTGGAAAGATTTTGGTTTTCCTCAGTCTCAAGACATTGTTCCATTTAGTTTCTCCAGAAAATTTCTTTCAGAAGATGGCAAAGTAAATGGAAGCCAAAGGCATTAAGAGCTGTTGGCTTTCCTCAGGGGAGGATAAACCCATTCATGATGTTTCCACGTGCAGGTCAAGCAGATGCGCTGGGGCAGGTAACAGAGAGACAGCTGGAAAGCTTGGCCAAAATTTTCCAGCCTTCCTGTAGATGTGGAGTCCCCGAGATGGAGCTGACATCCCAAGAAACTGGTGCCTCTGGATGTGATTACCTGTGGAGCAGGAGCCCATGGACCATTGCATGAGGATTACCAGGGAACCAGAGCCAAGCAGCTTGGTGTGCCCCCAGACTTCCAGCTCGGTAATAAAATGTAGATTTAGAGCATCCTGAGGTAGTTCTCAGAGGAAAAGAGAGGCTCCAGGCAATAGCTGCTCTCATCAGGACAGAGAAATGTGCTGGCCAGGGTGCTCATACACTTATTTTGCCATTGTCCCTGGAAAAGGAGCTGTAGTGCTTCCCTGCTGCTGGTTTTAAACTAATGACATTCCCTTTAAAGCAGGGAAATAAAAGGCGCTTGGTTCACTGGGAAGCCTGGTAGCATTTTTCCAATTGCCACCAAAGCACTGAGCTTTTAACCACAAACCCCTACTTTTGCTGCCCCGACCCAAAATTACCTTCAGGCAGCGACCTCCGTGGCAGGGGAAATATCCCAAGCAGTTGAAAAGTGGTGTCAATATTGCGTTTTCTTCCTAAATGTGAGTTTTCAGCGCGTCATCTGTCATCCCATGGGTCCTGCTGTCTGCTCTCCCCCAGCCAGCCCCTCTCCTTACCCCCAACCATTGTTCTCAGCTGTTTATTTGTTTTCAGTAGATGCATTTTAACCAATTGTGAGTATTTTTTCCTCCTTTTGCACTGGAGCACCCAAAAAGTGCTGTGCTATTTCTGTGTTTCTCTGGAATATGTCTCATCTGACCTGCTCACCTCTGTGGCTCCTGCTCTGCTTTGCTTCAGGGCATGCAGAGGGAACGAGTCCAGAGGAGGCATCAGGACGATCCAAGGGCTGGAGCATCTCTCCATGGGGACAGCTGAGAGAGTTGGGGATGTTCAGTCTGGAGAAGAGAAGGCCTCAGGGAGACCTTCCAGTACCTGAAGGGGCTACAGGCAGGCTGGGGAGGGACTGTGGACAAGGGAATGATAGAACAAGGGGTGATAGCTTGAAACTGGAAGAGGGGAGATGGAGATGAGATGTGAGGAAGAAATTCTTTGGTGTGAGGGTGGTGAGACCCTGGCCCAGGTTGGCCAGAGAAGCTGTGGCTGCTCCTCCCTGGAAGTGTTCTGGGCCAGGTTGGATGAGGCTTTGAGCAACCTGGTCTAGTGGAAGGTGTCCCTGCTGCTGGCAGGGGGGTTGGGACTGGATAAGCTTTAAGGTCCCTCCCAACCCAAACCAGTCTGGGATTCGATGTAGATGTAGGTATGGATTTTTGATGCTGTGTTATCATCCATAAGTGTAGGGCTGAGATGTGCCATCCCAAAGCAAGACAGCTGGTTGTTGGGAGGAGGACAGATGTCCCTGTGTCCTGCCAAGGCATGCAGTGGTACCCCAACTTGCCACTGCCACATGCCTGCAGTGCCTAACACATGCAGGGTCAGGATGGACTTTATCCAAGTGGTCTTCTTAGCCTTTTCTGCTTCCCAAATCCATATGTCAACTCATCCCTCACTTGAGTTCATGTTGCCTACCCAATTTTCTTTCTATTCCAGCCCTGGCTGGACACAAGTGCAACCATTAGAGAGACCTTGGACAAGAAATCAGTCACTGGCACAATGTTCTTCCCATTTTTGCCCACTTTTTCCTCTGCTCTGGCCCTTGAACCCAGCTGCATTGAGTTTGTGGTCACTCCCAACGTTGTATTATCATTTCTTCTGCAAATCATTATGGCAAGTCTCTAGAGACCCCAACCTTGCTGCTCACCCTTGGCAAGAAGGAGAAATGAGGTAAAAACAGCTTTTGAAAGCTCTGGTGAGTGGGAATGGGAAAGGGAAGGTTTCTGGTGAGGCTGGGGACTGTGGTCGGGGGCATCTGTCAGGCACAGAGGGCTCTGCTGAGCATTCCCATGAGAACAGGCTCCTGTGCTGAAATGCCTCAACCTCCCCTCCCTGCTTCTCTCCCCTTCTTAATTGGTTTGCAAATGTTAAATGTTTTGGCTCTGTCTTCAAACCTCTGTCTGGCTCCTGTAGATACGGTCTAACCCCAGGAGCTCACCCGGGTCTCTCAGCCCCTCCAACTCCCCCTCTTTGCCATAGCAGCAAGCTCCCACCGAGCTGGCCATTGTGTCCTCCTCCCTGAGCCCCAGCACCTGGAGACCTTCCTGTAAAAACTTCATTTGCTGGGGAAAGCTTTGATTAAAACAGCCTGGCAGGGGGCTCCCCCCACTCCCGAGTCAATATTGGTTTTGGAACAGATGGGGGGTGACGACAGGATGGGGGGGAAGCGGAGCAGCCAGAGCTGCAGCCCCGGTGATGCCAGTGCTGGGATTGGGTTTTTCTGTGCCGAGATGCTCCGAGTGCCCGGGGAGAGGCAGGAGGCCCTGAGCAGCTCTGTTGAGATCAAAGTAGAGTAGGAATGGAGAGGTGGAGCAGCCCTGTGTGCTGGAAACCTCAGGGAACAAAAGCATCAAAGTAAATCAAATGAAACTAATTGAAGTTGCTTTAACATTAAATAATGAGGGAGAGGCTTTCATGAAACGCCAGCTTCTTCCCGTCAAGATATAGGGACATGCTTCCAAGAAAACCAAAGTGACAACCCTCCCAACAACAACAACAAAGCCCCAAACCCAAACATCTCCTACAAAAGGGCACGATAATTCCAACTGGGCTCTCCCAAAGCACAGAGCCCTTCACTGCCACACCCGAGCTGCTCTGGAGCGCAGGATGGGCTGCAGGCAGACCCCAGACCCCAGCCCAGACTGCTTCAGTCCCTGGGATGGAGGGGAAGAGTCTTCTGCTCGCTCTGGGCACTTCACAGGTGGCAGAAGGACGTGTGGGGCTTGGGATGCTCCAGGAGCATCCCTGAGGGCAGCGGCCACGGAGCTCTTGCTGGAAGTGCCGGCAGCTGAAGCCAGACTGCAGCAAACAGGGAAATGCTCCGTGGGTGCAGAGCTTCAGGTCTCCAGGGCATGAACCCAGCAGCCTCTCGGCTTCTGGGGAACCCTGTCTTTGCACAACAAAACTCTTGAGAGGTTTGATAATTGCTGGGACTTCAGGTTCAACCTGACCTCCAGAGGTTCTCGAGAGCAGTTCCCATGACGTGTGTGCCGTGGCCAGAGAGCAAAGGGAGGACTTGGCAAGTCCGCTCCGTGCTGGCTGGGAGCAGAGGGCATCAAGGAAGCACCTCTGATTGTGGCTCACCTACTTCTGGGGCTCACTATCTCAATCAGCAGCAAGGAAGGACACCAACAGCAGTTCCTCATCCTTCTGGCCAGGGCTTGGGTGTTGCACGTTGCAGTTGCTCTCAGCTACTCAAAAGGCAGAGCTGTTTTTCCCTCCTTGCTCTTGGAGAGCAGAACATGAGCAAAAAAGCAGGATCACTCATGGGATCTACCACCAGAGCTCGTTGGTGTGGATATTATCCTCTCCCTGCTTTCTCAGGTGCTCAGCCCAGCTCTTCTGAAAAGCATCTCTGTCCCCCTTTCAGAGAGCTTCACCAACCCTGCCCTGAGAAACTGGGAGATGCAACCGAGATGGACGAGCCCGACACCCACTGAAATGTCCTCGTTAGCCGCTGGCTAAACCGGATTGTGGCCATGATGAAAGAAACCCACATGAAGACAATTAGACTAAATTATGTCCAGTGGCAGAAGACAAGCTAGCAGTGAAATGTGAGGCAGTCCGACTCCAGCCAGGCTCAATGTCTGGCTTGCCCCATCGCTGCCACTCATACATCACCGATCAAGGGAAGCCCCTGCAGGTTGTTTTAAACCAGGGCCAGCAGGAGGTTGGGCTAATGAGTAAAATCTGAACATTCCTCAAATTTCCCATCCATCCCGAGTGAGGGGAGGGTGGAGGATGGGGGACGGGGACAAAGTGCCTTTCTCTGGAGAAAGGCTGATCCTAACAGAGGGACAAAATGTTTCTGTTGAGAACAAGGAGCTGCTAATCCCAGGTCTGACCCATGCCAAGCCAGCCTTGGGGAGGTGAAGATCTCCTCAAGATGGGGACCCAAACCTCTTCCTCTTTCCCCTCCTCTTCCCTTCAACTTTGAAACCAAACTGGGGGTGGCTGAGGGACAGCTTGGTCACTTCATGGTGGGAGCAGGGTGCTCCATGACAGCCACCTCATGCACTAGAGCCTCCTCCTCTTCCTCAGAGCATCCCAAGAAACCACCTCAGCTCTTGTCCAGGGGGCCAGGGGCTGACCCAAGAGCTGCACAGAGCAATAATGGGGCTTTTGAGCCCCTCCCAGTCCCTGTTATTGCATTATTCCCCCCAAAAGATGACTTACTGAAGGAAGAGGCTGTTCACCACCCAGCCTCATCCGTAGCAAAGCCAATCAATAAACCTCACCCACCTATTCAGAGTGCTCTAAAAGGGGGATGTGGAGGAGGGGAAAGGTAATTAAAAGACATCAAAGAGATGGCAGGAAGAAAAAAAAAAGGCATTTTAAAGAGAAAAGAAGGGAGAAAACAACCATTCCTGATCAATACAATGACAGTGCTTCAGAGAGCTGCTTTAAAGCAGGAGCAAGAGCCTAGCACCAAGCAGCAAACCTGCTGAGGACACACCAGCCTTGCCAGGAGGGGTCCTGGAGCTTCTGTGCCAGCCCTGAGAGCCTTAAAATGACCCCAGGAAATGAGATCCCTGAGGTTTCTGTCTCCAGTCCGTCATTTGGCAAGCTGAGGCAGCTTTTTAAATCTTGGTTTGGATTTTGCAGCCAGCAGTCACCACCAGCTCCCCTCCTTTAATGTCCCTTCACAGTTACAAGGGCTGGAGCCAGCCTGCTGCAAGGCAGAAGGTGACTTCCTAAGGATGAGAAGATGGCAAAGTCTTGCTACAAGAGAGCAGGAGTAGGGACGTGGGGTGCCAACTGGACCAAGAGCAAGGAGAAGAGACGTTGAGAGCTCATCTGTGGTTGCTGAATGGAGAGGAGAGACATGGGGCAGTGGGAGAAGAGAAGGTCTAAAGCTGGTTTCTGCTTCAAGTGGGGTCAATTCCAGCAAAGCTGCTTTCTGATGAAAAATTCCTGCCCCAGGTTCCCAAGCACTTTGCTCTCACATGGCTGAAGCAATGCCTGACCCCAGCCTCTCCTCATACACATGCCACTGGAAGAATTTGGCAGGCGTCTCCTGCAGCCTTCTTGCAGCTCATCACCCAATACCAGCAGCTTCTTCAACCAGGGATGCTCAGAGGACAAAAGTTTCTTTAATCCACAGGGACTGGCATGGAGCTTCAGAAGACAAATCCTCCTATCTGGATGCAAAGCCCACTGGGGCTGGCTTTACCTATCAGGTCAGACTGGATGCTGATACTTGTCCTTCAGGTTTTAAATCCATGACAATTTTGAAGAGGAAAATAGCAAAGAGGGAAAGACAAGAATGTCTCAGTAATAAGCTTCTGCCTTTTTTCTTCATTAATGAAATCAGCATATGGTCCCTATCTTCAAGCCCGTTATTCAGTTCCTCACCCTCCACCCCTCTCTCTCCCTCCACTGCTCTGCTGTGTGTCTCTGTCTCCATCGCTCTCTCTCCCTGGGATTTTAATTACATTCATCTATTTCCACTCACTGGGTCTGTCACTTTGCAGCAGGACCTCTGTAATTACATGGTGGGAAGCACCGTTCACTTTGCTGAAGCCTGAGCGGATTAAGGATCCTCCGTGCCTTTTCCCACCCCTCTCTGCCAGGTACCTGCACAAAGATGACAGATGGTCAGGGGCCATTTATTTCCCCTAATGAGCTGGGTACAAAAGGAGATGGCTCCCAAAACACATGTATATTTGCAGTTAACTAAAAATGCTCCAGACTCCCAAGGCTTGGCATGAAAAATGGGAAGGGTCTGAATCCAGGCAAGGAAATGTGCCAGCAAATGGAAAAAAAAAGGGGTTTTCAGGGGTTTCAGGAGCCCAGGTCTGGGTTCAGCAGAGTCTGGACTGCAGGAGCCTGTCCTACCCTGAGGTCTGCTCAGCACCAGGGTTACTCAAGCTCAGTTTCTCTCCCGCACTTGGCTAAGAAACACTGCTGACTCATTAAACAAAAGGTCTGAACCTTGCCTGCTTGAGGGACACCTCTTAAAAGCAAATCTTGTGTTCCTCTCAGGTGACCAGGAGACAGCTCTCTAACCTTATCTCCACGTCCCTCCTAATGTGTGATGGGCTCCAGAGCAGCTGAGCTTTCCCAAGGAGCATGAGACACAGGACATGCTCCATGGTGGTCCTAGCAGAAGCTGACACCAACATGAAGCTTAGGCAGATGTGGATGAGAGAGGGCTGTTGGTGGGCATCAGAGGATGTCAAAGGATGAAGAAGATAATTCTAAGCATAAGATGTGTGGAGATTACAGCATGAAAAGAGAGCATGGCTTGCCCATGGCCTGAGCTGAGGTAAAGCACCAGAGCTTTGAGGGATCCACGCAGATTTACACCAGCTGCAAGCTTAGCCTCCAAAGTGGATTCAATTTAACCCTCTGGAAGTGTGTTCTTGGACTGTGAGGCACTGGAGATAAGCTAGGCACTGCATCCTCCTAGGTTGTAGTAGAAACAGAACCTTGGTTGTTCCCTGGCTTAGCCATGAACACAACAATGAGGTGACTGGGATGTCCCCTTCCCAGGCTCCCTGTGGGAATCTTTCCTAACTCCCTTCTGCATGGCCACCACTCAGCAATGCTTCCAAGGTGTGTGCTGGACACAATCACAGAACCACAGAATCATTAAGGTTGGAAAAGACCTCTAAGATCATCCAGTCCAACCATCAACTCATCACCACTATGCCCACTAGACCATGTCCCTGAGCGCTACAAGCGTTGCTTCTGCTGACTCTTTCCCAGAGGGAGAGAAAATAAATGAACCCAGAGTTTAAATCAAATCATATGGATGGAAAAGTGCTTGCAGTGCTGAACGTGTCTCTCCCAAGTGTCTCCAAGTTCCCTGAGCTCTGCTCCAGCTTACAAGGTGCAGGCAGAGCCAAGACCTCAACTTGCTTCTTCAAGTCTTGCTGTTTTTATCTGGGCATGGCTTATAGAATCATAGAATATCATAGAATATCATGGGATATCATCAAATCCCAGACTGGTTTGGGTGGGAAGGGACCTTAAAGCTCATCCAGTTCCAACCCCCCTGCCAGCAGCAGGGACACCTTCCACTAGACCAGGTTGCTCAAAGCCTCATCCAACCTGGCCCAGAACACTTCCAGGGAGGAGCAGCCACAGCTTCTCTGGCCAACCTGGGCCAGGGTCTCACCACCCTCACAGCAAAGAATTTCTTCCTCACATCTCATCTCCAACTCCCCTCCTCCAGTTTAAAGCCAGTGTTTTATGGGAAATACAGGCTCCAGCTGCTCAGCATTTCCCACAGTCCCATGGTGAAGGCAGGCAGCAGGTTCTGGAGACTGATCTCCACCTCCAACTTTTTTTCTGGGACTCAAGTTCCCCTTGTGCCCACAGATCTCTGTCCTCAGTCATGGAGAGCAGCAGTAAAGGTTGCACAGCTCTTTCCAAAGCTACCTCAGAACATTCACCTCCAGCCTATCTCCTCTGGGGGATCTACCAAACCAGATGCTCAAAGCAGCAAACCTGGAACCTGCTCATGAGATAACACTCGTCTGCTGCTTCCAGATATTTTCAGGAGGCAGCACCTGTAAACCAGGCACGATTCAGTGAAATCCATGGCTGTGATGCTGCCTTGGAGATGAAATGTGCTGGTAAAACCAAGGGTCTTGACCTGAGGTGGTAATTAAAGATCCCACAACAGTTTGGTTGGGGTTTTTTTTTTTTTGCAAGAGTAAAGGAACTAGCCCTGCTGTCCTGGCCAAAGTCCAGCTCTGGGTAATTATACTCACCCTCTCGACCCCACGGCGCTGGGTCCGTGGCAGCTGTGACATGACATAGTGTGTGCTGGGGCTGCAGAGCCCAGCGGGGACCCGGCTGGCCACCACCGAGGGGACCTGAGAGCAAGATAAAAGGTGAGTGAAGGGTATTCAGCACATAACCCTGCTGCTAGCTCATTAAAAGACAACATTTGCAGGTCCCCTTTAAACTGTTTATCCATTATTGAAAATACCATATGTTACATGTCCATGAAGATCAGCTTTCAGCCGCAAGATAAGCTGCCTCCATTTATTGTTCTTCCCTCTCTCCCTCCTCCCTCCCTCCCTCTGGGCTTTTAATTACATCCATCACCTCCCACCCCTCTGGTGAAGTTGGCTTCATGTCTCACCAGCCCAGCAAGGGAACCAGGCCCATTTTTTTTTATTATTATGATTATTTTTTTCTCTCTTGGAAGGGAGCAATTGTTTCGCTTCCCTCACACCAGCGAGAGACATTTAGCAGCCGCTGTGAAATTTCAGCCAGGATTGGAATTTATTTTTAAGACGTTGGCCTTTCAATTTTTCATTAAACCTTCTCCCCCTGCGATGCAGCAAGCTTCTGCAGGGACCAAGGGAACGTCATCTTTATATGCCTGGCACGTCAGGAGAGCACGGAGGATTTCACATCACCCTGGGTAAAGGTTTCCCAGCACAGTGAACGATGTTAACAAGGTTCTACAGCAAAAGTTGTAGCCCCTGGCTCAGGAGGACACTGCTGCCTCTACAAACCACCCCACCCTGGTTTATATTTCAGATGCCACCTGCTTTAGTGGAGCTCAACATGCTTTGTCAGAGCAGGGTGACCTTGCAAGAAGGACCTCTATGACTGATGGCCTCAAGTTGCACCAAGGGAGGTTCAGATTGGATGTGAGGAAAAATTTCTTCACTGAAAGGGTTCTCAGGCTCTGGAACAGGCTGCTCAGGGAGGTGGTGGAGTCCCCACCCCTGGAGGGATTTAAAAGACAGGTAGATGTGGTGCTCAGAGATATGGTTTAGTCGTGGACAGGTATGGTTGGACTCAATGATCTCAAACATCTTTTCCAACCAAATATTTCTATGACTTTGTGACTTCCCTTTCCAGTCATCCCATTTCAAGGCACCAGTCATGTCCCAGTCAGTGGGCTCCATGCTTTTTGCCTCCCGAGGTGCTGAGCCCACGGTGCGATGCTGTAAGCTCGCAGCCAGTGTTAGGGAGGTGGTTTGGAGAACCTCTTGCTGTAGGGATTGCTTGGAGCATCCTGTTATAAAACCTTGGGTTTTGTTGCTTGTAACTCTGCCAGACCACAGGTGCCTACACTGAAATTTTCCATGCTAGGTGTCTGCTTTTGCCGGAAAGGAGATGCCTGCAGCAAACTCAGAGGGGATGAAACTGCCTGGAGGAGATCTTCCTTCTTCTCCCCACGTGCCTCTGTTGCATTTACCTTCCAGCTCCTGCTGTATGTGAGTCAGGGACTCGGCAAACCTTGACCAAGCCTGTGCAGGAGATGAGCTGAGGCTCCTCCAGAGCCTTGGCTCATGACCACAGTGTTGAAGACACCATCACACACAAAGGTGCTGAGACAGGGCTGCCCACACAAGCTGAAGTAGCATTTCCAAAGCCTTGCAGCCTTCACCAAGTTCTCTCTCTCTGGCATGCCATCACTTTCTAGTATCAGCTCTTAAGATGGTTGGCTGGTCTTTATGTTTTCCTGAAAAAAAAAAGCTGTGAGGGAGTGTGGTAACTCCTGACTGAGCAGTTTCAGCAACCCAAAAGGAAAAACCTGACCAACCCCCCATTAGAAACCCACTGACCCAAATCTGGTTGCTGTCAGATTGGTCATTGCCCTGAAGTACCATTACAAACCCAGAAAAGCCAATCATAGGGGACTGCTCCACATCACACACAGATGGGACCAAACCCCACCTCCAGATGATGCAGCCCATCATCCTGGCTCTGCAAACACCTCCGTGGCTGAGGAAAGTGGTGTGAATATAGCCCAGTCCCACCTACACAGCCAGATCACATTAACAGGGTTTTAATCTCTCTTGCAGATGAAGGATGCTCCAAAACTCACCAGGGCTCCTCACATCCTTCTGTGTGAAGTAGTTATGTCCAGAGCTGGCTTTCCACACGTTGCCTGCAGGAACCACCCAAGCACAGCCCACACCAGGTTTGGGCACGGCAGCAGGTTTCAGCTCAAGCTGCCACTGTATTTAAGGCACAGCAGCGAGGTGTGTCATTAATGTAATTAATTATTCATGGAGTGCCAGACGGGCATGCAGAAGATCAGACAGGAAGAGCTGGCTCTCAGCAAGCTCTCGGACTCTCTCTGTGTCAAGACTTGCTCTTCAGTCACAGGCACGTTGTCACTGGCCACCTGCACGTGATGGGACAATCTTGGTTAAAATCCTAATTAGCACATAATAAGGGAGGCACAAAACCTGGCTCTCCCAAGCCAGACTGGGCCCCCACTTCCCTTTCTTCCCCCCCTTTTTTTTTAAACAAAACATTTCCTGTCATTAAAACTGGGGGGTAAGAATAAAGCTTTGGATTAGTGGTGGGGGACTTTGGTGAGACCTGCTCTGTGCCCCAACCTACAGGCCACAGCTCAGCTCATGGGGATCCCTGGGAGCCTCTGTGCTGACTGGTTGGCCCTGCCTTGGCCACCAAAACCACTTGGCCATAGCCCACCAAGTGGAGATCCCCCAGTGTCCCCTTGAGCTGATCAATCACTAAAACTCCTTTTCCCAGCCATGGTGCACCAGGAACCTCTCAATGATGTGCAGCAGAGCAGTCACATCTCCCAGGCTCTGGAGCAGGAATGCTGGAGGGAGCAGAGTGTGGCAGCTCTGGGTTGCACATCTGTGTGTGGATCCAGCATCATCACATCTGTGTGTGGATCCAGCATCATCACATCTGTGTGTGGATCCAGCATCATCACATCTGTGTGTGGATCCAGCATCACATCTGTGTGTGGATCCAGCATCATCACATCTGTGTGTGGATCCAGCATCACATCTGTGTGTGGATCCAGCATCATCACATCTGTGTGTGGATCCAGCATCACATCTGTGTGTGGATCCAGCATCATCACATCTGTGTGTGGATCCAGCATCACATCTGTGTGTGGATCCAGCATCATCACATCTGTGTGTGGATCCAGCATCATCACATCTATGTGTGGATCCAGCATCACATCTGTGTGTGGATCCAGCATCACACACCCCCCCAGGGCACTCCATCCTCCTCCCACTCCCACTGACAATGCAGGAACCTTTGCTCGTGGTTTCCATGGGATGGAATCAAAATCCCAAAGGGAAGGGAGAAATCCCTATGTGGCAGCATCACAAAAAGCCTCTCAGAGACAGCGAGGAACCTCCCATCTGGATCAGGAGTAGCAGGGTGGTAAGGTCCTAAACAGACCTTTTCCTGGTGCCTGCTAAAAGAAAAGCAGTGTGAACACCCAGAACTGTCAAAAACTGGTCAAGGAGCTGTCGCTTTGGGGTTTTTTCTGCCTTCTTCTGAGCTCCTTGTGCGTGTGTTTGAGGAGAAGGGTGGGCTGGGTAAAGAACAGACACCAAAGCGTGTCCCAACACGGGGAGAACTGCAGAGGAAAGGAGTTTATTTCATTAGTGTTGTAAACAAGACGGACTTTTTCTCAAAATATTTATTTTCAGAATCAAATTAAATGTTCCAGCTTTTGGGGAATTCCATTGGATTTTTCCATGGGTACTACTAGGGGCTGCCAATGCATCAGTGCACGGCTTTAAAGGCATTTCTCCCCTCTTTTGGATTAGTGACCCATTCTAACAGGTCTTCATTGATGGGGAGTGTGGGTCTCTCAAAGAGTCCATTGGATACAGCTTACAAAAGAGTTTAGCCAGAGATGAAGAGTTGACAAAAAAGTTTGTAGGAAACCGTGGAGTCCTTTTAAAAGAGAATCAACTGCCACTGCTGTGTCTGGGTTGAGTTAATCTGATTAGGCCAAGCTCATCAACAGGCCCAGTGAAAAGAATGAGGTGGGGGGGAAAGGGGGGGTGAAACAAGCTGTGGATGGGGCCAAGAAAAAAAACAACCAAGGGACCTTTTTACTTCAGAAGTCAAACAAAACCCATTGTTGTGGAGCATGCTTGCCTACAGATGGCAAAATGACAAATCTTTTCAAAGGCAAAGCAAATAGAATTGATGGCTTTTTTTTTTTTCTTTCCTCCCCCCCAGGTATGGGAACAGACATTTAATAAGATTAAGGGAAAGTAAAATACTTTCCCTTAAAATGGAAGGCAGATACTTGTCCTGGTTGTTTGGATGGTATGGGTCTATGGAGTTTTTACCTACCTTGAGAAAAGAAGGCTCAACCATGTCTTATTTCTGCTCCTAGGTCCCTTGATCATTCCCCTCACCTTTCAGTTAAAGCTTCTGCTCTTCCAAGCTCAAGGAGATGGCAGCACCCAACCAAGGAGAAGAAGAGCAGACCAAGGGGACACCTGACTTGACTTAGATGAGACTGAAGACCTTGGGAGGCTGTGCCACCCATCACTCCAGCCCTGGCTCCTGCCCTGCGACCCCCAGCTCTGCCCAGCCTGTCCTTTGCAGACTGATTTGGGTGGGAAGGGACCTTTAAAGGTCACCTAGTCCAACCCCCTGCAGTGAGCAGGGACATCTTCAACTAGAACAGGTTACTCAGGTCCAAGCTGACCTTGAATGTTTCCAGGGATGGGGCTTCTACCACCTCTCTGGGCAACCTGGGCCAGGATTTCACCACCCTCACTGTAAACAATTTCTTCCTTAGATCCAGTCTAAATCTCCCCTCTTTTAGTGTAAAACCGTCACCCCTTGTCCTATCACCACAGGACCTGCTATAAAGTCTGTCCCCACCTTTCTTATCAGCCCCTACAAGTATTGAAAGGTGACAATAAGGTCATCTCATCCCCTCCTGGGAGGACTGGGGCTGTGTGAGATCAGGCACCCTGGGCACAGAAAGAGAGGTGGTGGCATCCTCACACCGTCTCCTTCTGAGATGTTTCCATGTGGGCAAAATAAAAAGAGCTTAATTTAAAGTCCTGCTGGGAAGTTACATCACCCCCAGTACCATCTCAGGAGACATTTTAGGCTCTATATTTAGACCAGGCTGGAGTTGTACTCGGATTTAACATAGGCAGCTCCTGAGCCGATATAATTAAGAACAGTATCAGTGGAAGGCATGTAAGGAGATTTTCTCCCCAAGGCCACCTAATACAGATGTAATTGACTCTATTTTCTGCTTTCTGCACACGGATTGCCGCAACTCAGCCCCTATTATCCATCAACAAATGAACAGGATCCAGTGAAAAGGGAGCTCTTCAACCAGGACTGGTTGGAGAGAATGGAGCACTGGGCTGTGTTAAATCTGGACACAACGCGGCTTCGTTCCTCTCCTTTTTATCTCCCGCCGCCTTTTCAAGATGTTTTCCAGCGAAGGGGAAGTCAGCAAATATGTGTTTGGGCAAAGAGTTGGCACTTGTTAAAGAAGAGAACATCTGTCTCAATCAGCTGGTCCATTCGATCCTTGCAGCTCAACAGAGGCTCTCAGAGCTGAAAAGATAAAACCAGGGCAATGTCTTCAGAAAGGGGTTTGGGGTTTTTTTGTGTGCGTGTGTGTGTGAAACTTGCAAGTTTCTTTTTGCTAAAATTTCCAAAGGCAGGGAAAAGAAGGAAGGGAGGTGAGAAAAGAAATGAAACCCCATTGGATTTCCTAGTTAAAAAAAAATAAAAATCAAAATAAAAATAAGAATAAAAATAAGAATAAAAATAAGAATAAAAATAAGAATAAAAATAAAATAAGAATAAGAATAAAAACAAAAACAAAAACAAAAATAAAAATAAAAATAAAAATAAACATAAACATAAAAATTAAAATAAACATAAAATAAAATAAAAATAAAAATAAAAATAAAAATAAAAATAAAAATAAAAATAAAAATAAAAATAAAAATAGAAATAAAAATAAAAATAAAAAAATAAAAATAAAATCTCCATTTCTAACGTTGCAAAATTCCAACTGTGTTACCATCGTCTCTTTCCCACAGCCAGCTTGGCACAGCCCTGCAAAGGATGTCCTTAATAGCATAATGAATAATGGTTTATTAGCAAAGGTGATCATTTTCTTTGAAATATCTTAGCATTTAGCTGAAAGAGCTTTGCCATTTCCTCGGAGCAAAGCAATGCCTCTGGTTGATTCTAATTGTGTTCCAGGGCACAACGTGGTGGCGCAGCCCGAGCGGTCAGCGCGTGTCGGACGCAAGGAACGTGCCCTGAGATCTTCTGGGAGCACGTAGAAGCCTGAGAGCGTGAAACCAAGGAAATAGGGGAATGAGGGAAACCTTTTCTACACCCCAAGACAGAGTTAAAGAAGAGTTTTTGCCTCGCAAGACCTGGCCTTGGCTCTGAAGCCTTCACCTTTTACAAAAAAACCCAAATATTTCTTCGTGTTTCCCCAAGCCCCTGTCTGGCTCTGGGTTTGTTGGAGGGATTTTTGCCAGTCATGCGACCCTGATAATTAATTTCAGCTGATTAGAGCGGTAAGCTGCAGAGGGACAAAAGAGGCCGTGCGAGGTTTGAAAAGGATGCTGGGGGCAGAAGGCTGTACTGTAATTTGTTACACATTACAGGCTGCTAAAGAGCCTCCTCACAATCTGCCAGGCCTTCATGTCTTAATTTCTCCTTCAGCCTTCCCTTTGACACGCTAGCCAAAGGGATGTATGGCAAGGGACAAGGAGGAGGGGGGGGATGACTGCACGGGATCAAGCAGAGGGAAATCCAGGAGGGATTAGAGCCCAATCCCTGGGCAAACAGGGGCTGGAGAGGCTGAACACAACCCCAGCTGTCTGCCCAACAATATCCCGAACAAACACGGCCGGGGCACGAGCAGGAAGGGCTGGGGAAGGAGACAAAACCTGCATTCAGCCCCCCCACCCCACCCCAGGACCCCACAGGCTTTTAGGAGGTTTTTTTTCCCCAAACCCAGCTGTAAGCTTTGGAGTTTCAAAATGTTAAAAGTTTGGTTGTGTATAAAATTGGGTTTAGTGATCAAAGAGAGATGGGGACCAGGGTGTACCCAGGCTGGGTGAGGACAAGTGGAGACCAACACCAGCAGTTTGTCCTCTTCTCTCTCATTTAATCAGACACCAATATCAGGATTAATCACCTGTCTCTATCACCAGTCTTCAGGCAGAAAGAGCCTTTAAACTGTTTTTTATTTATTTATTTATTTAAAAAACCTCCCACAACATGGATAACCATGATTTTTTTTTTTAAGACATCAAGATTAATTATCTAGACCATACCCAGAGAGGAATAATGGGGACTTTTCCTGTAAACCTTAAGAAAGAAAATCCCAGGTCTCCATCCAGAGACAGTTTAAAGGCTTTCACTTTCCCAGTCCATATTCAGGATAGATTATCTGTGATACAAACTGTAAAACCCAGGTGATACCGAGCCACAGCAGTACTAACTGCAAGTGAATCACTGCATGACAGTAGGATTAAATGCAGGTGAATAAATGCAATTCCAGTTGCACTGGAATTCACCAATCATGCACTGGGTTTATTTAGCAGCTCCTACAGACCTTGCTAGTAAATCACATTAAGGATAAAATGGGACATAAACAAGAGGTGCATGACCCGTGATGGAGAAAAAGTTGTTTATAAGGAGAAAAGCCATCATGAGGAAGAGAGTCTCTCTATCCTCTGCTCCACCCCAGTCTCTGCCCTGATGTCCCAACAGCTCCACATGTCTCTGACACCTCGAAGGCAGCTGAAATCCCTGGGGCCTTGGCATGCTCTGCCCAGTCCCTACAGCTCCTGTGTACCTCCTGCAAGAAAATCCAGCTGCAAACAGGACACTCGATTGCTCCTGCCCTGTTTTCACTAGGACAGAGCTATTTTTCTTCTTAGTAGCTAGAACAGTGCTGTGGTTTGGTTTCAGCATGGGATTTGTTATGAGGAGAACGTTGATAACATATTGATGTTTTTAGTTGTTGCTGGAGGTCCAAGGACTTTGCGTTTTGCCAGTCTGCAAGTGCAAAGGAATTGGGAGGAAAGTGTAGTAATTAGCAAAACCCCAAACTGGCATTTGGATATGCTAATGGGATACTCCATATCGAATCACATGGTGTTCAGTATATCAATGAGGGCTGAACAGAAAGCTGGGGAATCTCCCAGGGATCGCTTGGGCTCGCTCTTCTGGGATTGTGGTTTTGGTTTCAGGACTGTCTCTGCTCTGGGATCACTGTCCAGGGACAGGCTGAGCATTTGTAGGTGGCTGGTGAACAACTGCACTGTGTATCACTCATTTGCATATCCTATTATTACTGTTATTATCATTATTATTTTAATTATCATTATTATTTTAATTATGATCATTATTACTTTAACTATTATTTTATTTCCATTATTAAATTGTTTTTATCTCAACCCACAAGTTTTCTCACTTTTCCCCTTCTGAGTCTCTCCCTGGTCCCATCGGGGAGGGTGAGCGAGCGGCTGCAGTGTTTGGCTGCCAACCAGGCTAAAACCACCACAGCTCCTCAACCCCTGGGCAGTTTCTGTGCTCCTTAGATCACAACTGGGGCTGGGGGGATTTTTCCAGCCCCTGTGTGGTCTCTGCCAATGAGAAGCCTGCCCCAGGGATGGGATCTGTGTGCGGGAGCAGCTGGGCACAGCTGTATAACTCCATTTGTGACCCATCCTGTCACCATCGTGCAGGCTAAATCACCACTAAAGGGATGTAAAACACTGCAGAAGGGAGACCTGCTGGGAAATATCCCTCTCTCCTTTAACACCACTGCTGTGGAATCACAAAGCACAAGCAGGGGCAGGACAGGGTTTTATGGTTCACCCACAGAATTCAATTAACAAACTAATCCCAGTCCCTAGCCATCATCCAGCCTGGGTGTTACTGGGAACACCGGTCACTGCAAGAACATGGTTCCAAACTCCAGTTGAGCTTTTCTCCCCATTCCAGGAGGGGTTTGCAATCAACATCTGGCTCAGGTTTGCAACTGCAACAGAATGTGGGGTTAGGTAGGAACGAGCCTTGGCACAAAGTGACACCATATCTCCAAAATACCAGTCCTGGGGTAAAACAGAATTCTGCTTTAATCTGCAGTTACTGAAGGAAATGAGAGTTTTTCCCCAGATTTCAGTGAGCTTTGAAACCTGAACACGTTTGAAATTGGAGGAGAAAGGCTCTGTCTTGTGTCAGAGTCTTTAAAACGACAACAATTCTCCCAACTTGTCACGCAGAGAAGAATTCTCTCTAGAGAGAAGCACAGTCAATAATCACAGCTCCCAGCCTGGGAATTGCATCATTTGATGTAAATTCAGGTGAAAAACTTGCTCCTTTAGAATTTTATTTATTTAATTTCCTCCCCCTCCCCAACTGTAATTATGTAATTAACGCATTCTGAATGAACTGTCAAAGGAGAGACACTATTTTTGTTATTAGTTATTTCCTCACGGGATTCTTACATGAGTAAGGGAGCTTGCACAAAGGGCTCTTGTTCTGCATTTTATTGGTCTCATAAGGAAACAGAGCCCTGAACCTTTCCAAGGAGACTTATAAACCAAATATTTCTTATTCTTCACTAAGACAACACACACCTCGGTGCACTTTTGGTGAAGGAATAGGCCAGACTTTGTGGGCATTTAGATAAGTAGAGCTTACCCAGAAAAAAAACCCAACCCAACATACCTCCCACAAAGCAAAAATGACATTTCAGCCAAGAATCGCTGTTGCTGCGGTCACGTGTGTGTCAGGGTGACAGAGGAAAAGGATCCTGAAATAAATTTATTCCCTTGGATTCTTTGATGTCAGTAGGAAGATGATGTTGTTTCATATATTACGTGTGCATTTTGCAGTCTGGATGTGAAAAACCACTGAAAATTGCACCTGAAATTAAAGGCCCAGAATCTGATGCAGCAATGAGAATGGAAATATTATCCAGAGGTTTTTTATTTTTTTATTTTATTTTATTTTATTTTATTTTATTTTATTTTATTTTATTTTATTTTATTTTATTTTATTTTATTTTATTTTATTTTATTTTAAATTGTATATTTTACTTTATTTTATTTTATTTTATTTTATTTTATTTTATTTTATTTTATTTTATTTTATTTTATTTTATTTTACTTTTTCCTTCCCTTTGGCCTTCTGGGTCCTTCCAGCACCCCTTTTAGCCATGTCAGAGTACCCAGCATAAGCAAAAAAGCCACGTTGCTGGTTGCCTGCATGGCCCATGATCACCTTGGGGTGGTACAAAGGGGTGCACCCACCACAGCCAGGGTGACACAGAAGGGTGCACCCACCCCAGCTGGGATGATACAGAAGGGTGCACCCACCCCAACCAGTCTGCACAGCTTTGGGGTGCCCCAAAGCCCCAGTTTTGCAAAGGCAAGTGGGTGGCAGCAGGCAGGTGGCACTCCCTGGCTGTCCCTAGGTTGTCCCCAAGCTGTCCCCAAGCTGTCCCTGCTCAGGTACGGGACCATCTCTACAGCCCAGTGCAGCAGAGGTGCCAGGAAATGGAGAAATGAGAGCGCTGGCTGCAGAAATGGGGAAGGCAAACGGAATGATTCATCCGAGTAAATTAAAAGCAAAGCACGAGTCGGGCCAACAATGGGGATTAAATGTAGTAGGTGCCTATGTTCTCCTCCAAAAGAATTTCCCCAAACTAAGCCGTGCCGTGCTCGGCTGTCAGAGGGAGAACCGAAGGCGTTTTCATACCAGAGTTGTCAAAATTGCATTAACTGACACTTTGATCCTTGCTTCAGAATGGGTGAGAGAAGGAAAAACAGCAACAGGCGTTTCAGGTCAAGATAGAACAAGGGGTGATGGCTTGAAAGTGGAAGAGGGGAGACGGAGCTGAGATGTGAGGAAGAAATTCTTTGCTGTGAGGGTGGTGAGACCCTGTCCCAGGTTGGCCAGAGAAGCTGTGGCTGCTCCTCCCTGGAAGTTTCCTCGGAGGTTGGATGAGGCTTTGAGCAACCTGGTCTAGTGGAAGGTGTCCCTGCTGCTGGCAGGGGGGTTGGCACTGGAGGAGCTTGAAGGTCCCTCCCAACCCAGACCAGTCTGGGATTTGATGATTTTAAGTCAATTCCAGCTGCTGGTCTCTGGAAAGCTAACACCCAGTTGATGATCATTAAAGGATTGCAGCCTGCAGCACCGCGATTAAGGCACCCCAAAACCGGCTTTAAATAGAAAGAAATCTAAATTAGCCCAGAGCTTGAAGGCCACTTCACAATGGCACCACCACGTTATTCGGGAGTGGGAGCAGAACTGGGGGATCCAAAACTGCCAGGCACAGAGGTGGTGAGACCACCATGGCCCAGAGAACCAGCACTGGCCACGGGTGGGTTTGGTGTGGCCACTGTGACCCACGCAGCCACCTAAGGGGTTGGTTCCAGCCTGTTGAGGTGTCCACAGTCTCCGGGGGGCTGGGGGTCCCTCAGTCCCATGCTGTGACCAGGTTGCCCACTGGCATTTAAGCCACACTGTGTACATGTCTGTGGGCAAGTGGAGGGACCCCCGTGGCACATCAGCGGGGAGTGGCTCACGCAGGGAGATGTGGCATCACCTTTGGCATGATGTCACACACCTGGCATCACGCCATCATGTCGTGAGCAGGTAAATGTCCCTGCGTGAGAAACAGCGGGGAAGTGGGGGGAGAGGGACCCCCACCCCACGGCGGGGGCCGCTAACGGCCGAGACCCCCGTCACACCGGGAGGGGGACGCGGCTGCCGGGCTCGGTCAGCCCATCCACCGGGGTTGGGGGCACACGAGTGGGTGTCGCAAGACGCCGGAGACCGGTTAAACCGGGGAGGGAGTGCGGGTAAAAAGGCGTGACCGGGTCAGGAAGGTGCTGGGGTATCCGGTTCCCGGGGGGCGGAGGGGCTTCACTCCCGTTTTGCTCCGGGTTCCCCCCCTCCCACCCATCCCGCCATGCAGCACCCACGCGTGTTCCCGAGCGGGGAGCGGCTCGGGTCCCCGGGGCAGGGGGGGGATCCCGGTGACCCCACAGCCACCGGGACTGTCGGGCGCGCGCGCGGCGGGGCGGGGTTTTCCCATGGCCGCCGCTCTGGCACGTGCTCCGGCGCGGAGGGGGGGGCGAGTCCCGGGGGCGGAGGCACGAGCGCCGCCGCCTGATTGACAGCGGGGGCGGCCGCCAACCAATCGGATTCCGTCCCCCCCCACCCACACACCCCGCCCGCTCACCGGCCGCCCGCCGGCCGCCGCCTCGCGTGCCGCGCCCGCCGCCGCCGCTTCCCCCGCACGGCCCCGGTCGCGGCCCCCCCCGGGGGTGGGTCCCCCTGCCACCAGCCTGTGCCTGGGGCGGGTGCCCCAAGCAGCGCGCGGGAGGGCGGGACGGGGCCCTGCTCGGGGGGCGCGGCAGCTCCCGGTTGGTGCGAAGGGAGCGGGGGGGGGGACGGAGAGCCCCGGGGGCAGCCCCGCCCGCTCCCCGCCGCCCCCACGTGGCCGTGCGCTCGGCGGCCGCCAGCGCCGGGCGGGCTGGTGCGGGTGACGGACAGGCGGTGGAAAACCAACCAATCAGAGCTCTAGCATCGCGGCGGTCTGGTCCGAGCCGAGCGCTGATTGGCTGACGGGAGTGTGGGAACGGCCGCGGCGGCGGTTTCACACGAATGAGGAGGCGCCGCCGGGGTATAAAGGCCCCGCCGGCCCCGCTGCTGCCGCCGCACGCGCCCCGCGCCCGCCGCACGCGCCCGCCCTCACTCCCGCCTGCCTTCCCGCCCGTCCTCCCTCCCCTCGGGCCGCCGCGCCATGCCCGCCGACACGGGCATGGAGAAACCCACCGCCTCGCCCATCGCGGGGGCACCGGCCAACGCCAGCCACACACCGGACAAACCGCGGAGCGCCAGCGAGCACCGGAAGGTAAATGGCGGGTGCCGGTCGGGGAGCAGCAACGGTGGCGGCGACGCTGGATGGCGGCGAGTCCGCGGCCGTGCTGAGGTCGGTGTCGGTCGGGGGCTGGGATTGGGGGATCGGGGGTTAACTGGCCCTGGGGAGCGCTGACCGGCTCCGCTCTCCCCGCAGTCCTCCAAGCCCATCATGGAGAAACGGCGCCGGGCGCGGATCAACGAGAGCCTGGGGCAGCTGAAGACCCTCATCCTGGATGCGTTGAAGAAGGATGTAAGTGGGGTGCAGGGAGGGGGCTGAGGGGTGCAGGGTGCTGAGGGGTGCGAGCTCCGGGCTGCTGAGGGGTGCAGGGTGCTGTGCGGTGGATGCTGTGGGGTGCTGAGGGGTGCAGGGTGCTCTGCGGTGGATGCTGTGGGGTGCTGAGAGGTGTGGGGTAGGAGCTGAGGGGTGCAGGGTTCTGTGCAGTGGTTGCTGTGGGGTGCTGAGGGTTGCAGGGTGCTGTGCAATGGGTGCTGAGGGGTGTGGGATGGGAGCTGTGGGGTGCTGAGGGTTATAGGGTGCTGTGCTGTAGGGTGTGGAATGGGAGCTGTAGGGTGCTGAGGGTTGCAGGGTGCTGTGCGATGGGTGCTGAGGGGTATGGGATGGGAGCTGTAGGGTGCTGAGGGTTATAGGGTGCCGTGCAGTGGGTGCTGTGGGGTGTGGGATGGGAGCTGTAGGGTGCTGAGGGTTGCAGGGTGCTGTGGGGTGTGGGATGGGAGCTGTGGGGTGCTGAGGGTTGCAGGGTGCTGTGGGGTGCAGTCCTGACAGCCCGGCTCTCCCCCCGCAGAGCTCCCGGCACTCCAAGCTGGAGAAGGCAGACATCCTGGAGATGACGGTCAAACACCTGCGAAACCTGCAGCGGGCGCAGATGACCGGTAAGTGCAACTGGATTGCCCATGGAATGGGCTCTGGACCTGGGGATGGGGTGGGACACTGGGCTGCTGACCCAGCCACCACTCACCCACCGACCCCTCTGCCCTCCAGCTGCGCTCAGCGCCGACCCCACCGTCCTGGGCAAGTACCGGGCTGGATTCAACGAATGCATGAACGAGGTGACACGGTTCCTCTCCACCTGCGAAGGGGTGAACACCGACGTGCGTACCCGTCTCCTCAGTCACCTCTCAGCTTGCTTGGGTCAGATTGTGGCCATGAACTACCCACCACCACCACCGCCGCCGCCGTCCAGCCAGCCCGCACATCTGGCACAGCAGCCTCTGCACGTCCAGCTGCCACCCACAGCAGCTGGAGCTGTGCCTGTCCCCTGCAAACTGAACCCTGCTGAAGCCCTGTCCCCAAAAGTCTACGGGGGCTTCCAGCTCGTTCCTGCGACTGATGGCCAATTTGCTTTTCTCATCCCCAACCCGGCTTTCCCACCCAGCTCTGGACCAGTTATTCCCCTCTATGCCAACGCCAACGTCCCGGTATCCACAGGCGGTGGTGGCTCGGGGAATGCAGCCGCCACCCCATCAGCATCCCCGGTGCAGGGGTTGACAACATTTGGGGGCAGCATTGTTCCAGCGTCCCAGGCGGGGAGTCCCATAGGAGAGCGAAGTGAATCGGTGTGGAGGCCTTGGTGACTTGCCTAAAATAATTCCCCACCCCAAAAAAAAAACCAAACTCTTCTGTTGGCTCCGTTGTATGGAGCCCTCTTATGTTTGGGGTTTTTTAAGCAGATTTAAACAGAAAGGAGAGAGAAAAAAAAGGACCTCACTATGAACATGTTATTTATTATTTTCAGAGGTTGGGAGCTCGACTTGTATTTTTACTCCTTTAAAATGCCTTTATTTGAGATACTTTTTAAAAAAAACATAAATAAATGAGAAATAGTTTTGTAACAAATATTCAAAAGTATAATGCCAAAGTTGTTTGTATCCCGTTTGTTTGTGTGTGTGTGTATGTGTGCCTGTGTTGAAGCCTTCCAAAAACAAAAAGAAAAAAAAAATGCAGGTGTTTAAATAAATAAACTCTTTGAAATAGATTTATTTATTTTTTTTCCCCCACTTTCCTTGTATTTTGTTGGGTCAGAGTGAGCAGGGACAAGCTCATCCTCTCCCAAAAAGTAGGAGTGAATTTTATGGCCTTAAATAAGGCTGTTGGATGGGATTCCTGGGGAAAAATAGTTTGGGGTGAGGGAGGGGAGGAAAGTGCTGGGGGTCTGGCAGTGTTAAATATATCTTGAGAGCTTTGCCAGTGTTGTGTTCCCACTCAAGAGAGAGGAGAAAAAAAAGAGATTCCTAAAAATCTGCTCCTGTTTGCTACCTGCTCCTGGAATAACTTTAGATTTCACTGCAGGGATTGCCTGTGTGGGGGTGGCGTGCTCCTAAGTTACTATCTTTGCCTACAAAAGAGGCAAGAGAGTCTGTCCCTATTGTGAGGAGGGTAATTAGAAGGTATAAAGGGTCTCATCGAGTATGCAGCGGGCTCTTTGGGAAGTTGGGAACCCTATTGAAACTCCTGGGAACTCGGAGCTGAGGGTTAATGTGTGTCTTTTTTTTTTTCTTCTCTCTCTCTCACCACTCTCATTGACAGGGCCAGATAGACTCTGATACTCAATGCTGTTGTAAATTCAATTGCCTGGCCTCACAATGCCCACCTCATAAAAGAAAATAACTTGGGGTTGTGGCTTTTTTTTTCTTTTTTTTTCTTTTTTTTATTCTTTTTTTTTTCCTTCCAGTAAGCAAGGGAACTGAGGAAAAGACAATTTTGCCACCCATTCTGACTCACCCCCAGTACTTGAATCCTGGCCAAGTGGAAGCAATTGCAGCCTCACACGCACAGAATTAACCACTTCCAATTGTCACCAATTAATAAGGCCCGTGGTGTGGAGAAAGACCATTAAGAGTGAATGCAGGGTATGGAAGGGAAAGCTTTGTGTGCTTTGCTCCAAATTTCTGAGGTGGGGTTATCCTGTAATCTTTGAGAGAAAAGCCAACTGATGACATATGTGCCACGTCCAGAGGTATAACCCATCTTAGCTGGGCTTCCAACATCCTCAAGTCTGTGGGATCCTGGTAGGAAAAGCTGATTCTCTTGACCACCTTCTCAAGACTGAGGGGTTTTCCTGATGTTTGGACTAGGTGGGTTGAGTCATGGTGGGACAGTTTTACAGTTCAGAGGATGACTTGGATGTTTGCAGAACATCTCATTAATACAACAGACACAGGGATTTATTTTACTTTTATATATATATATTTTATTTAATTTTTTTTTAGAATGGAAACACAATTTTATCTTTCAAAGTCTAGTTCTATTAGCAATCAGGTTGCAGCTCCTGTAAGAACATGGCATTTTGTGTGTGTGTGTGTGTGTGTGTTGGGAGGGGTATGTAAAGCAGATTATCTGCTTTCTGAAGGCTTTTTACACCTGTATGAGATTTTGAGATAGGGGAGTGCAGGCTGCTTGGAGCCTGGTACTGATCCAGCCCAGTAATTCCTCTGCACCAAAGCGTGGGCAATCGATCAATGCTGAAAGTTCTCCATCCCACAACCAGAACTAGGTATCCATTTGAATCAGGAGGTTCCCAGGAGGTTTTCTTATGCAATCACAGACATAAAATCATGTTACAGCAATTCTCTTCCATCCCCCAGCAGCCAGTTACTACCCCTCCTCTTCTGTCTGAAGAAGGCTTGGAAGAGCAGATGAAAGCCTGCCTGTCGCCTGCGTGTAAGTGTATCCCTCCCTGGGGCCAGCACTGTGTCTCTGGACTCGTCCCTCATTGCCCACTCCCCTCCAGATCCCCCCCTTGATTTGCCAAATGTATTGACAAGGTACCCAGGCCAAAAGTGAGAGTGCCAAGTGCTGCACTGCTGAGTTCAGGCACAGAAAAAAAAAACAAACCCAAAACCCCCTCTTTTCTGAGTGGGTTTTAAATGATGGCAGCAGTGCAAACACGACGCGCATGGCGGCGTTGCTTTGGGACCTTCATTTCCCAGCACCAGGGATGCAGTCAGTCACCGCTCTGCCTCTGAAGTCAGACCCTGAAATGCAAACATGTGATGATACCGTTGTCATTTCAGCCTCCACCGAAACTCTGCAGAGCTCCAAAGGTCTGTGCGTGGGTCCGGGGCTGCAGGACCTGGACCGACATGAGGTGCACGCCAGAAGCTCAAAATCCATCTGCAGCGAGGGATGGTGTTGCTGTTAACTCCAAACCACTTCAGGAGATGTACAACTTGGGTTCAATCATTGTGTCTGCCCTTGGGTTGCACCCAGACCCTTGTTCTACTGCAACTGCTCTTCTGGCTTTGCTAGGTTAGTCCTCTATTCCTACCTGCTGTGCTCCTTCAAGGCTTTCTATCCAGCTGCTTTTCCAGATGGGGTGAAATTTGGTCTTATCCCTTTAAAGCTGCAGTAAAAGAGCAAAGGGTGCCTCTGCTGAAAGGTGAAAGTCCACAGGGATGGACCCAGCGCCAAGGCGATAAGGGTTAGGCAAACTGCGGGCAGCCAGAAGTCCACGGCCCTCATGGCACGAGCTGGGTGTGGTGGAACAAAGTGAGGTGGGAGGAAGACAGCGGTGAAACCTGGCTGGCTGTGATGCCTCCTTCATCTGAACTCTTGTTCCATGGGAAAAGATGCTGGGCTAGCTGTTAACTAGCCACCTCCAAAGCTAGGAGGTTAACCTCCAAAGGTTAACCCGAGCAGGAATTTAGTTCCAGCCACAAAAGTTGGTGAAATGTTCAGTGGTAGCTCAGATATGTCTCCAAAGTACTGTGGTCCCAACAGGCATCTCCTGAGAAGTACTGTTGGGTGCAAGGAAAGAGGCTCCAGCAAGGCTCTGGGTGAGAAGCAAAGTCCCTTTCAGCTTCTGGGCTGGCCCAGTTCACCAGCCAGCAAAGAACCACCTTGGAAAAGCACCCGGGGCTTTGGCTGAAGACTTTTTCCCTTCTCACCTCCTGCCCTGGTGCCTTTGTGTTCTTCTGCTTATGATTTTCCCAGAGAGGAAATTTTCTGGGGTTATCCTCCTGCCTGCACCCCGCTCCGTGCCTCAAGCAACTCTTCCCATCATCTCCCCATTATCCCACAGCCAGCCTGCCACCAGTCAAGGAGAGGAAGATGAGGGTATCCCAGACCCCCTCACCCCAGCACACACCACCTCATCCCTTTGAATTGTACATCCCAGAGACCCTCCAAGGCGAGGGAGCCGTTCCTCTAGCTCAATGGATACAGCCAGATTGACTCAGGCTGTTAAGTTGATTAATTGAAATGAAGTTCCTCCAGAGAATCGGCGTGTTCTTTGAGGTCAGGGTCACAACACTGAGACGCTTAATCAGATCTTTCCATTTAGCCCCGCTTAGGCAGGCTGGAATGCAGGCTCTTTCAAAGGCGGGCACTTGGCGCCAAATTTCTGCTCTGCTATCTTGCCTCTTCCATTACATTTAAACCACCACATCCATCATGAGAGAAATAAAACCCAAGGCTACAAATCCAGCTCAGGTGAGCTTTCCGCAACCAAAGCCTGTAGGAAAAAAACAAACCAAACCAAACCAAAACAAAACAAAAGCAAAACAAAACAAAACAAAAAAACCCCAAAATAACAACTCTGTCCAAGCTTGATCTTGCTGTTGTTTTTAAAAAGCAATGCAGAATGGTGTGGAAAGGGTAACTGTCACTCCACGGTGTTCCTTTCGGAGGAAGGGGGCAGATGTTTCTCTGCGGATAACAAATTCCTTTCTCTGACTGAAGCATTTCTCTGGGGAAGGTGGAGGAGGTTATTATAAGGTTACCCTCAACTATTGTTAAAGAAAGGGGGTTTTCATTGCAATTCAAGAGCCCATCATATTACCCAGAGATAAATCACTCCTGGATGGCTACGGAACAGCTCTTACCCAACAGCCAAGCCAGATCCCACACGCATTAAAAGCACTGAAAGCTTGGCCATTGTCTAACTGATCAGCCAGAAGTTAGCGTATCCAATTAGCACGTACACTTCTCCAGGCTTCTCCCATTCCTACTCCAGTCCCTCTAAGCAGAAGGACGTTTCTTACATCTGAATGCATTGATTGAAAGGAAGAATGTAATTGTTCCCATTTCTTTATTCCATCAGATGACGGACATGGGGGCCAGGATCTCCGTTTCGCTGTAGAGCAAGGTGTTTATCATCTCAGTGGTGGGATTAAAAGTGCCATCTATGTGCATATGCTGTATAAGCAATTAAGGAACTCCTTAATTTTCTTAGTAAGGTTGCCTGGTGTGGGGTTGTTCCCCCCAAAACCAACCCTTTCCCATTTGCTGCTCTAAAGTTTGAGACAACAGCCACAAAGTGTTGTCTCTATCTATGAGATGGGGGCTTTTATCAGTCACAAAAGGTATCACAGGGCTTTAAGGAAGTCTGATCTGCAAGAACTGGTTTATCCTTTAAAAATCAACTTCTTTCAGGTATTTTAAACTGATCAGCAACATAAAAAGTGTCTTGATAAGGTACCAGTTCTTAGGGTAAGTTTTTAAAGCCTCGACAGTCTGTTTTTAGCTGTTGTTTTTAGCAAGTCCAGTCCCACCAAGCTCCTCCATCAGATGGAGATGCCTCTTTGTGAGGTGGGACTGTCCCACTGGGCTGGGCACAAACTGGGTGGGAAATGGCCAAAATCCTGGCTCTTCCACAAATGTTTCAGTTGGAAAAGGTTCTTTTACATCCTTTTAAATAACCTGTCTCACTTTGGAGATGGCACAGAAAAGTCTATGGGTATGTAGGGATGTATCCTACAGTTGTTTTCTACCAAGAACTGCCCTGTTGTTCATACTTCTTGAATAGTAAAAAAATCAACCATGCCTCAGGTTATTCCTTACTCCATCAGACAGCAAACAACTTGCATCTGGCTTTGCACTTCTTGTTATTTGCTGATGTGTTCCCACGAGGTGACCCCTCCTTTCTTTCCAGCTACTTGCAGGATCACACCCATCTGGATGGATATGATGTCCACGCAGAGATGAGCAGTTTTTGCTTTCTGCCTGCTTGAACAGCAGAACTTTTCTGAGGCAAATATTTGTAAACAGATTTTCTTTTCAAAGAAGAGAAAGATTTCAAGGCCAAAACATGAAAATAAAAAAGGCTGTGGCAGATGGGAAGAAGGCATGAGAATCCACGTAGGTTTAACAAAGACCTAAGCCAGGGTCTCTGAGCAGCCCATGGGGGTTTTTTTGACAACATTTGGGTGCTAAAACAGCTGACAAATCCTGAGTGCAGAGGCTCTGCTACCGGTTCCCCGTGCCATACGGAGCGGCAGGGGCAGGTGAGGAGCTCTGGAGCAGCGTGGGTGGGATGGTGTGAAGGCAAAAGCTTTCCCCAGACATCTCAAATCAATTAGCAGCATTTCAAAGTTATATTTAACTCTGTTTCGGGAAGCAGGCAGGTCTTGGTTTATAGTTTTCTCATTAAAGCTGTTTACATGTCTAGAGATTTTTTTTTCTCCCCCCATCCTCAACTCTGGAGAAGATAAAACAAGTATGAAGTACTCTCCTCACAAAGGGGCAATTAATTTTCTCTGGGACAAAGCACCAGTCTGGAGAGAGTGGGTCAGATTCTGATCTTGTGGTTGATATAATTGAGTTTATAGAACCTGGTCCCTTGTATAGGAGGAGGACAAAAATGAAACCAAAGTTCTCTTTATGAATCATAAAATAAAGTCCTGACCCGCTGTGACGAGCTAAATGTGTCACAGGATTTTTCACAAGAGCAACCGTGTGAAACCAGTGACCCACCCAGATTTATTCAAAATATGGACATTTTGCATCCTTGCTGTTCCTCTTCCATTTCCCCTATAACCTGCTTCCCTCACAGCTCCTAGCACACCCCGTGCTGTTACTTGGTGCTGCACGGATGCCACCTCTGATGCGAGGAAGGAGGCGCTGAGGACTGAGCTGCTGTGGGCTCCCCTCTTGTATCTTCCAGTCCCTCTGCATCCTTGGTCCTGGGGCAAGAGATAAAGAAGTGATAAGGTGGAACAAATCCAGCTGCTGACAGCAAAGGCAGTGACATGTGTTATTGCTGCTGTCACCTGCACGTGGTAAGTGAGCATCAACTTAAAGCTCCAGTCAAGGATTGGGACCTTGTTCTGCAAGACACTGACACCCAAAGAAATTAGAGAGGATGTGAAGAATGGCTGCAGCCAGCCAAGTCATTTTGTAGTGTATTTTGCTTTGTGAACAGCTTTTCCCACTCTAAGGCCAATGAGAATGATCTTTCACTCACTGCTGACCACCAGAAGCATCATTGCTTTCTGTGCCTAACGACTTTGGAAAGACAACGGCGCAGAACTCTACGCAGAAGCTATGCGATGACACAAGCTGCTGGTTGAGATTCAAATGGACTAAGACACATCTACTGCCCAGTTATTTTTAGTGGGGACCAAAGTGCAGTGACATGACTCTGAGGAGAGTAAATTCAACTGCCTTGGAGCAACTCAACTTGATTGGAAAGAGCAAGCTGCTAGGCTTGATGATGGTTCCACCTACCAATGTGACCTGTGCTACAGACCTCACTGTCTTTCCTCCTCCTGCCCAAGTGGACTATCCTTCAGTACCAGCGTGTTTACAAGCCTTGAAGTGTCCTGGCCCCTGGCTAGAAGAGAACTGAAGCTGACTGTGCCCCTCACACACATGTGATGCTGGAAGCACAAGGTCAGCCCACCAACTAGAGACACAGCCATGTCCTTTAGAAGCTTTTTCTTCTTTCCCATTGCCATTCACTTCCTACTGTTAAAATACCTGACAACATCTGTTCATGTTTGGTAGCTTTCAAAAGGTAGCAGATCAAAATGTTTGCAAATATTATTCTTAAGTGGAGAATTTTAAAGCCAGTTGTGGATTGAATTCTGCCTTTGCTGGGTTTAAACTTCTCCTGAGCCAAATGAACTTGTTATGATTGAGTTGTGCCTCTAAACCTCACTAATTACAGTCCAAACAAACCTTTGGGTCTCTTCACCAGGAAATCAAAACACAAGGGTTGTGTGGGATGAAGGAAGCTATTTTTATGAGCTGCCTTTAATATCTCTTTGATACCCAGTGTTATAACCTGACCTCTGAGTTCATAAACGAAGGTCTGCTTGGCTTCCAAAGGTATCTCCATGGACCAATCCCATTCCTGGGGTCACAAAAAAGTCCAGATATGGGTATTACTGCTCCTAGTATCCAAGCAGGAATGCAGACAGAGATACCTCCCAGGTAGTGTGCAACAGGCTGATAGATAAAACTCCACTGGCAAGAATCAAAATCCAGCCCAGAGTGGCTAGTGCTATAAAATGGACAGAAAAGTTTGCAGGGGACCTAAAATCAAACTCTTTCTGAGACAAATTGACTCCAGGCCATGAATTTGCTTCCTTGGAGGACAAAAGTTCTATCCCAGAGAACATGTAGCTTTTCTACCACACTTTAAATGTAATTTTAATTCCAAATCTGAGCAGAGAGATTTTCAAAGGTTCTTGGGAATAAAAAAGTTAGGAAAAATAGTGTTCTGGAAACAATCCTTTTGTCTAAGATGTGTCATAACAACACATCTCAGCGTTAAAGCATGCACGTGAAATAACATTTATAGTATAAAAAAAAAAGAAAAACAAGCTTAAAACCCTAAACAATTCCTTTAACAAGCCACTGTATTTTCTTACCACTTGAATCTTTACCCATGGACATTGACTGGTGATGGATTCATTCCCAAGTTCTCCTCTGTTTTGCAGGCAGCTGCTCTCTGAGGTGAACCTCAGGTTTATCAGGTCCTGAAACGTGCAGCTCTTTGGGATCATATTGCCTCGAAGGCCTGACTCCAAGTTTATCAAGATCAAACTGGAGTCTTTCCGTTCCACTGATTTCTATGGCCAGTGAACCAGTATGGGAAATCAATTCAGGGGTAACCCAAACCTTCATTGAGCACTCATCCCAACTTTCCTTTGGCTGACAAGCATGGCTCACTTGTTACCTCTCATTTCTTTTTTCCACCCAGTTATTTGCAACAGAGGATTTGGGCTGGTTCTTATGGAAAAAGAAGAAAGCAAGAAGATAAATGAAAGAGCTCTTTTTGAGCTCTGTGTAAAAATTTGCTCAACCACCTTATCTTGGGGCTTTCTAACTGAAAGGCTGTCAGAGCTCTGCTCCTCTGCAGTGATTTTCTTCCCAGGCTCTGTTTCTTTGTGAACCTGCTGCCTCCAATTCCTTCAGAAGAGTTAGGACAGAGATGGATAGAGCCTGTTTTTATTTGCTGACCCTCCAGGATTTGTCTGACCAAGGTCCATCAGCCTCCGCCCCCCTTCCACTGTCAAATCCTATATCTCAGCTGAACAGGGATGCGGAAGAGCGCGTGTGTCTGAGGCTAGCTGAGAAATGATTTGTTCCAACCAGCTCATAATATATGGATGATGGAAGCCTCCCACTGATGACCTGTCAGGCAGCACTCAGGACTGGGTGCTGGATGGGATGACACGTTCAGAGATAACAAACTTTGCTGTCAATCACTGGTGTTGTCAGACGTGGACCTGACGTGACAGCTTACGGTTAACAACAGTTCTGATTGACGCCTCGATGAATTGCAGAGTGTGGAATGCGAATAGAAACAGGACTCATCTCCAACTGGACATAGCCCTCCTCGTGCATTTTAAAAACCCAGGGCAAAAAGCAAGTTTGAAAGCATGGTGGGCAGAGCACTTTGCCATAATGCTGTGTTGGCATTCGCTTTGATTACCTGCTGGGGAACCTGAAGCTCATTGCTCGGTCTTAGGGTTGTTTGGTGGCAGTTGCTAATGGGATCTTGATGGAAAGGCCAAGTGCAGTAGGTGGTAGGCAGGCTAGCACCAGCCTGGCGTCGTCCTAAGACAGCCTTGTGCTGACACCGCAGACTGCTGCAGCGTGCAGGGCTCCTCACGTCACTCACTCGATAATGAGCTGTCTCCTAATCTCGCTGCTTAGCCCCAGGACTGGCTGCTTCCTCGAAAACTGAAGCAGCCATCTCACTCCATCGTGGAGGGCAAAGGACCCTGTGGTGTCTGCTACCACGCTTATTTCTGTGTGTGCTGTAGTGCTGCCCTCTCTGCCCTGTCAGCGGGTCCAGCTTCACTGTTGGGGCCACCTGTATGGTCAGGGGTTCCCACTTTGGAGAGCACATGGTTCTCTAAAACAATAGATGCTCCTGCTTCTTTCTCTCAACAGAAAGGTACCTGAGAAAATGCAGCTCAGGAATTCCAACCAAAGCTTTAGGTTAAAGCAACGAGGATAAGGCCAGAAAAGATGGACAGGGACAGCCAACTAAAGCAACTTCTGCCATTTTTCCTGGCAATAGCCTAATTCACAGAATCATTTGGTTGGAAAAGACCTTTGAGATCGAGTCCAACCATACCTGTCCGCGACTAAACCGTATCTCTGAGCACCTCATCTTTTAAACACCTCCAGGGATGGTGACTCAAGCACCTCCCTGGGCAGCCTGTTCCAATGCCTGATGACCCTTGCAGTGAAGAAATTTTTCCTGATACCCAACCTGAACCTCCCTTGGTGCAACTTGAGGCCATTTCCTCTTGTCCTGTCACTAGTTACTTGAGAGAAGAGCTACAACCTCCTTTCAGGGAGTTCATTTCCTCATCCTGGTTGCCACTTCTACAAGTCCCACACTGAAGGAGAGTGTTTCTTTAAGCACACCGGGCTGACGCTCTGCAGGGCTTGCTCCAACGCTTTTCCACGCCTGTTCTCTCTGCTGCTTTTCCTCTCCTCTCTGAACCTTCTCAGTTATTTTAGGCGAGTGACGGAATCCAGACAGGTCTGTCATCCCGGGAGGGGAGCGGAGGGCGGTGTGGAGCAAGGCAAAGGAGGGGAAGTCAGCTGGTGAATCAACAGCAGGCCAAGGCATGCTCTGGTGGGACGTGGCTTCAGGGAAGTTATTCATCTTGTAATTCACCCTTGGGTTCTCTTGGCCTCATTTTCCCATCGCTAGGTCTATTATTGCAGTCATTGTGAAGGTATCCTGTCGGAGCTGTCGGGTTGGGAGTGGCTCACCACCCCGCTGGGAGAGGGCAGAAGGCATGGGAAAGTGTCAGCCTGCCAAGATTGCACGCTCAGGAGCAGAGGCTGCTCGCCTCAACGCTGGAAACTTGCCGGTGGCAAATTGTTAATGTCATTACAACACTTACACAGGAGCAGCAGGTTTTGCCTATCAACCTGCTGCAGGCAGAGGAGAAGGAGAATGAGGAGGGAGGGAGGGAGAAGGGAGTGGGTATCCGGAGAGGGAAAGCAGCAGAAAATCACTGGAGAGTCTGCAGAGCCAGCACGAAGAGCTGTGTGCTCCTTCTGCTGGGTAGTTTAACAGGATCCATCTCCCATGGAGGCATCTGGGGCAGAAATGCTTTAGAAGGAGCAAGGATGGGTTGTCTGGGCTGAACTTCCCCAGCACACCTGCAAATGGTGAAATATAAGACCCAGAGGGAAAAGAACAAAGCAGCAGGTCTCTTTGGGGTGTGTGGGATGCTGGGTGCTCTCCCCAACCCCACTGGGGTGAGGAAATCCATCCACACCCACCGGCTGCTGGGACCAGACTAGATGATCTCCAGAGGTCCCTTCCAACCCCTACCATTCTGTGACCCCGCTGCAGTGACACCAAGGGGTGAGCCAGATCCTGGCTGGTGCTGAGCACCTGAGCCTCTGTCAGCCAGGTCAGCAGGAATTCAGGCTGCTCAGAGGAGGCTGCTACAGCTGAACACCCATCCTCTAAACCAACACTGTGCAATCCCACTGGTGTGGTCCCATGAAATACTGTACTCAGGCAGGTTCAGGCCAGAGGTGGGCTCAGGATTTAACTCATCAAGAAGAGTTAGGATGGAAAAAAACCACACAGAAATGGAGTTTCTTGTTTTCTCCCCTAAGCCAAATCCTTGCATCCCAAAGGACACAGCATGGGACAAATCCCAGGGCTGAGCATCCATGGTCCTGAGCTGTGGGGCTGTCAGACCCACATCATCTACCCCCAGCATCCTTTTCATCAACACTCCAGACCAGTTGCCCAGTTTGGGACTGGAATCAGCAAGCTAAAACCAAGCCACAGAAAGAAATTAGTTCCAAAACATTAAAAATAATGGTTTTTTTATTGGTGACAGGCATTTCTGCAGCAGGAGGAGGAGGAGGGATGCAGCACAGTCTCCATCTCTGGTTGCACTGTTGTACCCGAATGGTCCAGCTGAGATCAGAACCCTTCTGTGACAGACAGTGTGTGAACAGATGAAGGGGACAGTCCCAGCTATCAGAATAAGCAGAGACCAAACAGGAGAGAAAGCAGAGAAGGAAATGACTTTGTGCCACCCACGAAGGTAATGGAAGAGGCAGGAAGAGAATCTGAGTCTCCCAGATTCCCCCTCTGAGGCCAGACTCCACGTCCCGTGAAGGAAAAGGACACAGAGCCACCAGTGCTCCTTTTCCCGTGCCAGAACACAGGGGTTACAGCTTCTCCCCCTGCCCACAAGCACTCCAGAGACCAGGCTGGCAGAGAGATAAATGGGATTTTAAGGCAGCCACCAGCCCACAGGTTGCAGGTAGATGTGACGATAACCAGCAAGAAGGGGTGACGCGTGGGACCAGCGCCTGGCACGGAGAACCCTTCCTCCCTCTCTCTTCCAAGCAGGTCCCAGGACAACGTGCATGGCTCCAGGGGAGATGTGTGCCTGCACCCTGCTCCAAAACCCCCCCAGCCTTCAGGGCAGCGCTTTGAACGTTTGAGCAGGTAGTACCTTGGCTTTTCCTTTGAGCCCTGAGCCTCTTAAATCAAATCTAACTCAAGTTCAGCGCAAACTGACGAGGGAAATCCGGAGCTGCTTGGGGCAAAAGCTAATGTGTTAAGCGCTGAGATATAGTCCAGATGTAGAAGTCTCCAGGGCCACAATGGGTCTTTGAGCTGCTTGTTTGACACCTCTGGTTTAGACATTAAAAGTCCCACCGGGGAGGAAATCCTCATGGCCTGAGTTATGTGCTATTTACGGATGGGGCTCTGGGCAGCCCTTGAAAGAGCTTGTAATAAAACCTGGAATAAGAGTAAATTATTAGCATAGAGTAGGAAAGGGGCTTTAGTTTTTAAGGCAGCTGGTTTTATGGATTTTTATTTTTTTTTTAAATGCTGGATAAAGATAAAAATCCTTCTGCCTCTGAGGAATAAGAGAATGCAGAAGAAGCAGAGAAGTGTGTGAAAGCTCCAGGTCTCCTTTGGAAAAAGCACTCTGCAGGCAATAAAACCACGTTTCTCGAGCTAAATTGTTTGCATGTGATAGCAGAAGCTTTTCCCCTCGAGTCAGATCTGGGGCTCACACAGCAGTTACTGTCTGGGTGCTTCACCTTCCCATTCAGAGTCCTGAGAATCTCTCCCTCTCTCTGCTCCTCTCTAGATCCCAGGTTTTTCCTTCTGTTCCATGTCCTGCTGCTGCTGCCAGGTTGGGTGACAGAGGCCAGCACCTCAAGGTCCCAGCCTGCAGGACAGGCTCTTTGCTGGAGCATTTATTAGCTCTGGTATCTGCCTGCCTGCGAGCTATGGGAAGGGGATTAAGTAGTTGCTCATGTCTTTCCCAGCTCACTTTCATCATCCTGGGAGTGAATCACAAAGGATTTGATTCTTTTTGACTCTCTTAAGAAAAGGAACTGGCCCTTGATTTGCACAGAAATGGATGATTTTTCCTAAGCAGGTTGTTGCAATTCCAAGAGTCTTCACCCTGAGGTGAGGATCTCACCTGAGGAGAGGTGTTCAAGCACTTGACAGAGTACAGTGACACACTCCCAAAAAAAGGTGAGCAGATCACTCTGGATCCAGGCAGTGACCTGACCAACCTCCTTCCCACTCATCCTTCAGGCTGGTGAGACAAATCCCCCAGCCCAGGGCTGCGTGGCCTCAGGGCAGGGGTGAAGCACATCATTCCTGCAGCAACCACACCTTCCCTCACCTCACCTGCTGCCCAAAGCCAGCACGTAGGCACTTGCCAGGAGAAGCCAGAGCCCTCACCCACTCTTTGCCCCTGTTCACACGCCTTATGGACACGGCTGTCATCGTTCTCCCTAACCAGAGTACTTTAAGGGTGATAACGTGGTGTCTGGGTGGCTTTCCTCTCCCTTGATATGACTGGAAGTGGCAGGATTTCTCCTGCCCATCACTGGCTGCCCTTGAGTTGTCTGCTAGCTGCGTTGTTTTTTTATTCTTTCTTTCAGGGCTTTATTTTTTCTCTTGTCGCTCTGTTTGCTTGTTTATTTTCCTCCCTGCTAGGCGGTGGCCATTGAGACAGAACATCCAAAGCAGCTACAGGGCTCGTTCGAAGGGTGACAGAACTGAAAGGATTGGGGGGGGGGGGATTATGGTTTTTTTCCTTCTCTTTATATCAAAGAGGACACATCCAGTGAATGCTGTGGATTTCACTGGTGCTAAAGACTTGCAAGGGAGTGTAGTGACAGCTACATGCCCACACAGCTTAGCAGAGAGCAGAGCAAAGCACAGAGCTGCCATCTCCTCAGCCATCCTGCTCTCCATCCTTGGGACATCACTGCACACCCCCAGGAGACTGCACAAGGCTGATCATGGCTACTGCTGGAAAGGACTTAAAGATTAATGAGGAAAGGCCAGAAGACCTAAATATATACATGAGGCCAGGTTTTCTAGAGAACTCTGCTCACATCTAAGTACCAAAGCAGGTGCCAGAAAAGCACTACATCCCAAAGTGATCCCCACAGCAGCTTGAATGCACAAGCCTCTCCTGGTTGTCTGGCCCACAGAGATGAAAAGAGGGAACCTGATCTGCTGAGGGATTTGCCTCCCAGGGAGAAAGGAATGGTTTAGTTCCCTCAGGAGCAGTGGAAAGGAACCACAGTGAAGAAGAGCAAGGCTGAAGAGAGAAAAAAGGTTTTTCTGCTTATGAGCTGCACAAAAGTGTCTCCAGTGCTCCTCAGCTGTCCCTAGAAAAAGCAATGTACTACAAGGGTCACAAACTGGGCTGGCATCAACTGTCCCAGCATCACAGACCTCAGTGCAGATGTGCTGAGTCCCCTCCCATTCACCCTGTTCATTTCAGCATTGCACTGCAGGGGAATAACCCAGAGACATTTCTGAAGCATGCAAAGGTCCCACCAGTAAAATGCAGCCACCACTCATGCAGAATGTGGTTGGTATCCAAAAGACGCAGTGGAACTGCAGAGAAATATGGGGATTAGGGGGGAACTTTGAGGTATCCCCATGGGGTACCAGGGCTGTCATGCTCCTGAGTCACTCCAAACAGCCCCCATCTGAGCAGCTTCCTTGAAGTGATCACGGAGGTGAGATGCTGGTGCCCAAATACTGATCTCTCTGACCTGCTGACTCACTTGTGCTAGCACTCCAGCAGAAGGGACCTGCTTGTCTTGCCCATCCAGTCCCTACTCAGGCGTGGCTGCGTTATTTGCTCAATGATTACTGAAATAAAACCATCATTAAAAGCAACTCCTTCCACCTTGCCAGGTATGTCAGTCCCCTCTCTGCTCCTGGCTGGAAGTTCCCTGATGTTTGTGCAGGTTCCTCCACTTCCACACTGGTTCCTCCCAGGTCAGGGATGTCCCCACGGAGTGATTTCTCTGTTGGATTGTGTTGTGTCCAAGGCAAGAGCAACAACTCAGGGTGCAGCTCTGCTGCCTGCATGCTCCAGGTTTGTACCTTGTGTTTGGATTCCTGAAGAGTGCAGCTGATGGGGTGGTGTTGGGAAGGAGAGAACAAAAGAGGCAGGGTGGGACATGTAGAGTACTGGAGGCATTAACTCAAAACTGGCTGCATCTCCTTTGTTTTATTAGAAATGGAGACAGGAGAGAGCAATGAGCTGTATTAGAAAAATGACTTTTCTAACTTATGTATTTGATATAAACACAGGCTAAGCCTCAAACCAAAACAGAGCCATTAGAGTCCATCTGTGTTTTCCAGCTCAGAGCTCTTGCTGCATTTGTGCTTGGTGCTGTGCAAATGCAATATCCCAGCTGAGTGAAGCCAACAGCAGTGAGTTCAGTGGCATGTTTATCTTATTCCTCAGACAATGCCATCTACATGCACCCTACATCCTGGGAGATTTCTGGGGACACAGCTTTTAGGGTGACAGAACTCCTTGTGTAGGTCCTCAAGACCGACACCAGCTTTTACCTCCCTCCTCCCACCCAACCACCAGTGACATCTGCTTCCCCACAGCAGAGAAACCCCAAAGCAGAGAGCTGTCCCCAAACACCCCCAACGCTACAGCCCTGGCAGGGTGAGTGACCAGAGGGACAGAGAACACGTGCTGGAGTCACCAGGTGAGTGTCCGAGTGTGACGCAGGTGAGGACCCAGCCGTGGGAGTGACGGAGGTTACGATGTTGTTCTCAGGCTGCCAAGCACCCGGGCAGCAGCCAAACACAAAGATTATAAGGTAGAAGGAGACACAGCCCTTCTCTCTGCCTTTGATGTCATTTTCATTGTATTTCAGGCAGAGGCTGGAGAAGGACTGTGGTGGTGTCACAGAACTCACAGAGATTAATTTGCAGGCATTCTGCAGAAAGGTTTTTCTTTTGAAAACCAGATATTTCACCCTTCCTAAGCAGGAAATCCTTCTTAACTTTTATTTCTGCATGGTACAGTAACATCTTGTGACATTCTAGTGGCTGCAGAGAGGCAGAGCTCTTCTGCCAACTCATCCTGGTGTCCAATACATGGAGCCCAAGAGATTCAGCTCAGGTTTATAAATGAGTTTATTCTGCCTCCCCAAAGCAATGGAAATTCAAAAGCAGGACACTGTGGGATCTCACTGGGAAAGTCTTTTGGAAACCCCAGAGAAAGCAAGCTGACATTTACACAATGTTTAAAATATATTAAACTAACAAGGATTTTTTGGAGGAAAGAGGGCAAATTTGGGTCACAGCCACTGTTTGCTCAGAAGAGGGGAGGAAGTCTCTCTGTTTACAAGTACGGATTTGTTTTTTCCTGTAGCATATACACACGTAATGGTCTCATAGCCTAAGCCTCTCCTAACTGGAAGGAATTGTCCAGCAGGATACATTAAAAATATTTGGGCTACAAAGCTTTTACATGGATATGGAGATAGCAGGGTATGTCTGAGAAATAAAATGCAAAGAAGAATCATTTCAAGTGCTTGCAACGTAGATATTCCTAAATTAAACCAGCTCACAGAGAGAGCCCAGATCCAGAGACAAAACCCATTATTGTTAATAGCACTGAGCTGAGGAAAGAAATCATTAGTACTGCTCTTGAAACCAAAAACAAATATAAAAGCATTTTCCATAGAATCAATAGGTATTTAATCCCTCAAATGGGTGGTTTGGACAAAGGCTATGGCAGCGTGTCTAGCAGCCTCTGTGGAGGACTGGAAATGAATTTCACAGGCAAACAGTTTGCCTTGCTTCATCCACAATTTCCTGTGCCCACCTTGGAGACTAAATTAGACACACTTGAAGCCCTCCCTTTAAAGAGAGGAGATTCTTCTCTGAATGGGAGCAGCCATGCAATGGAGAGCTGGGAAATGCCTGGGATTGCTGGGCTTCGCTTTTGATTCCCAGGGCAGCTCAGCTCTTCCTAAAGGCACCACGTCAGCACCTTGGGTGTGTGTCTTCCTCATTTCCCTCTTTCATCTCCCATCTCATGAGAATAGCTGGGGCCTCCACTCTATCTGCTGCCAGGGTCCTTTCCTCGAGAGGGAAAAATAACCCTGCACTATCCCACCCTCTGAAGAAACAAAAGAATGTTTGTGTCTTCCTGGTTGCTTTAAACTTTTTAAAACTCACTGTATTTGATTCCCCACGGTCTGTTCAGGTCGGTTCCAATTAGTGACATGAATTTACCAAATGTTTGCTAAATATAACCAGTGTTTTGTGCTGAGGCTTCAAGGAGGAGGATGCTCCTGTGGATAAAGCTCAGGACTTGGGCTCAGTAAAAGAGCATTTTCCTGCTGCTCATTATTGGTGCAAATTGCAGTTAACTGCAGCTCTCCAAAGGTGTTTAGGCACAGAGTCCCCTTTACTGGGTTACAGGAATAAATGGCTTGACATGAGACAGTAGTGGAAATGAGCAGTGTGGTGTACATCAGGTGTGGGTTTGCTGAGGTCAGTGTCATTCCCTGAATGTGAAACCAGTATGTGGTGAGAATCATGTTGTCTCATCTCAGAGACCTGGCCAGGCTGTTGTAGATCCTGGCTAAGCCCCCTGGATGCTTCTGTTTGGGGCACTCATTGGTACTGGGAGAGCAACGAAGCCACTCTGAGAAATAAATCCTGCCAAGGTGTGGACCTGCCACAGGCTTCAGCACATCTGCATGTGAGCTGAGGGCTGGGGACCTCACTTGTTTTGGAGTTTTTTTTTCCATCTTCACTTTGCAGTTTAGGCCCAGAAAGTGAAAACATTAAGATTGAATAGATTTGATACTAAACACAAACTTTCACCCATCTCTTTCAGCTGCACATCCTGGGAGCAGAATTGCACCCAGTGCTCCTGGCTCTCCCTGGCAGCTCTGCCTCAAACCTTCCCCCCCTGTCTCTCACACAGAACCTAAACCAACTCTTTCCTATCTCCAGCCCAGATGTTTTCTCACTTGCAATCCTTTCCACCAGAAGTACCACACTATAAAGCAAGGCTGGCGAGGGAAGGTGCACACGTTGCTCGAGAGGAATCCTGAGGCACTCTGAATAGCCCTTTCTTCTCCTTTGGTATGTCCATCCTTTGGGGCTGAGGCCACTTCCTGACTCACATTTTAAGCTCTTTGCCAGCACAGTTACCATCACTGTTGGCTGTAAAAGTTTGAATCCAACTTTTGTTAACCCACTCCTTAGCAATGAACCCACAGTCACCCCAGCTGAGATCTGGAAACACTCTCCACCAGCTGACATCTGTTCTAGCTAGCAGGGGTCGGCACATCTGCCTCCATCTCACTTATTTGCACGTGGCTTCTTGCCCAGTCTGGGATCCCAGGTATCAGCCACAGCTGATCTGTGCTCTGCCCAGGCTGATGTGTGCTGTGTGAAGCTCTGGAAGGGGAGAGAAGCTGCAACACAAGGCTGCAGCTGGGACCGTGCTGCCAAGCAATATCCTGCCTGGTCCAGAGAGCTGCCACGCTCTGCTGACCAACACAACAAGGTCAGGCTTATGGTGGAGGTGGGATAGACCCAGCCTAGCTTGCAGCCAGAACCCCAAGTCCTGCTGGGACCTCCTTTTTGGAAGAGCCAGTAGCATAAGAGGTACCTTGATGATCAGAGGAGAGCTGCTCATCACAGTAGTGCAAGAGGAAGGATATCAACATCCCACATCACTTATTTTAGAGGCCCCTGCAAGAGCTGCCACAGCTCTACGAGAGGGAAGTGGTCAGTGAGAGTGCATGAAGGTTCACTGGAGAGTCCCCAGCAACATCCCAACCATAAACCCAACAAAGAAACCCCAACAACAGCCTCTCCTCCCCCAGCAGGTCATTGGAGTTGCTATTCGCCATGAGGAGCAATCCTGGAGCTATTAGGATTTAACAACTTGGCTAATTCACTTTTAACAAAGCTTTTGACCCAATGTGACAGGAAGATGGGGGCTTGTCTGGCATTCTCAAGGGCACTTCAGAAAGGAAAGAGCAATGAAATGCAGAGCCATGCTAAGAGATTGTGGCTATCTCAGCACAGAGCTGTGCTAGGGTCCGAGCAAACAGCCGTCCAGGTGCAGTATGGAGATGCTTCCAGCCCCTGCGCTGGCTTCTTCAATGCTCTGGGGTTCCCACTCTGTAGATGCACACCCTGAGGAATTTTCACAGCTTCTGTGGTGGTACTTTGGCCAAACTAGTTGTCAAGTGCATCCACAGAGTGCCCATCAAAGTGCCATCATAGAATCATTGAGGTTGGAAAAGACCCTTCAGATCATCAAGTCCAACCATTAACCCAACACTGCCAAGTCCACCTCTAAACCATGTCCCTGACCACCACATCTACATGGCTTTTAAATACCTCCATGGATGATTACTCAACCATTTTCCCAGGTATCAATGTTTAGAATGTATATTCCTAAGAGGTCTTTTTGGAAAATTCCCAATAGCAGCTTCTGTTTAATGACAGAATGAACAAAGTAATTCCATTATCTTATTCCAGATTTAGTATATTTGATACCAAGTGTACAATGATATATCTAGGCACCAAGAGAAATTCACTAACTGCTAGGGGTTTGTGGATTACTACTTTAGAGGGACAACAAGAATTAAACCCCCTTCCCACTGCTCCTGCAAATACATTCTCACAGAGACTGATTTGAAGGGCTTGTGTCTAATGATGGGGAATGTAGCTGAGGCTTTTTATCCATCTTGTTAGCTATATTCTTGAAAGAATAATTAAAAACAAAGGTAATTAGTGCTGTCTGTGATGGTTATGTACCATTTTAGAAGCAAAGAATCTTGACTGCAGTGGGCATATGTTAGGGGCAAGGGACTTTGTGTCCTCACCCATGGGGAGGAAAGCCAGTGCATTAATGACTGCCCACCATGGGTATGGAGCTGAATTTGGATTGATTTCCATTCCAGGTGAGGACTACAGTGGCATAACCAAGAGAAAGTTGGCCAATATCACCCTTAATATCCCCATGTGCATTTTCAACATTAAACTGAGCCAAGCTGGTGTGGACCTCACAGAGGGACAGAGCTTCTGTGTGGCCGCATTGTCATCTCTTTGCAGAATGACTTTCTTCACTACAAGGGGAGATGTGTTCAGCAGCCTGGGGCCCACCAAGGCTATTGTGCTGCTTGCAGACTTTAAAATAAATAAGTCTTGATCCCTCAGCTATAACCCTCAGCAGCATCAGTGTCAACCTCTGTCTGCCCAGGCCTGGGTGAACACATCCTCCAGTCCCTCTCCGTCCCAGACCTCTTCACAATGTTTGAACTTTACTGACATTGTCAAGACACAGAGTCCTCAAGGCAGCAGCTTTGTTAAATGACTTTCTGAAGGGACCACGACCCAGTGTGGGAGGGTCAGGGCAACCATTTGGAGAGCAAACCAGAGCAGAAAGAGAGAGAAAAAAAAATGCAGTTTACGATGGGCACAAATGTTAAAGCCTGCGAGAAACACAGAGAACATGAATCCATTAAGCACCAAATGGATGCCATAAACCAGGAATTTTTGGTTTATTCCTATTGCTTTGATTATAACTCCACATTGCTGTGCATTCACCCAGCCTGCAAAGGACAAACTCAACCTTCTGCGTAGGCTTGGTAAATCAGATTTCACCAAGGAGGAAAATTTCTTATAACAATTTTCTCACTGTACAAATTTCCATCCCTTTTCCATCAGAAATTCTCCCCTCACCCAGCCCTTCATGAGTATGGCTAGCTGGGTGCTGTTTCATCTGCACTTCTAGGCAGCAATTCCAGAGCCTAAGGATTAAATCATGCCATTCCCACATGTTGCATGCTAGCCATTTCCTCTTCCACATTTATAGCATGCCCTCGTCTTGATGAGCAGAAGGGATGTTGGAAGCAGCTTGGGTAATTAGCCAGCAAGAGAGAAGGATTCATTCCTGAACTTTGAAGCGGCAGAGCGTGCTAAATGTCAGGATGTGATGTTGTATTGGCGTCACTTCCTCTCTTTCAGCCTCACCTTACAACCTTCCTTTTCTCTTTAGCCCACAATTAAATCATTCTGCAGAGGGCTGCTGACACGGGACATTACCCAGATCCTGTTTAAAAATGAAACTCACTGGACTTATGGGCTATGATGTGAAAACAAACCCATCACACCACAGGTTCATCTCGCAGGTGAATGCCTTGTGCAAGATTTTAACCTTCCCTTTTGCTTTATATTATTCTCCTGCTCAAATACCACCAGCTAAATAAGAGCAGTTTGCTTTCAAATGCAAGGAATGGCAATAAACTTGGCAGGAAAATCACTCCTAAGCAAATGGTAAGCCCGTTACATGCAAAAGAGAGGCTGCTTTGCTGTCATCATGTATTGCCAGTTGCCTGACCTCCATGGACCCAAGCTTAAGAGCAGGATCAGACTCCTCTAAAAAGGATTTAAAAATATATATATATAACAAGCCAAATCAAAATAGGCTAACAGATAGCATGAATAAAGACTTTTCAGTAAGGTCTTCCAAGGATAAGAACTAGTTTTCCCCAGGAGAAGCTGGTAGCTTTCAAATTAAGGCATTAAATCTCAAGCTAAGCTCAACTCTGGAATATATTAATAATAAGTGAGACCACAGAAGCCCTTTTATTTTTTGATTTATTTTTTTTTCCCAAACTAAGGGGATGGCACCAGTTTAATTTCAATCAGTTTTAAAACCATATGGTTACCCTGATGCAAAGCCATTTACCTGCATCTTGGGCATGCACAGGCACCTGCAAGGAATAGGGAAGAGCGACTTTCAGGACTTCCCTCTCTCCAACTGCTGTAAATTTCTAAGACAAGAGGTACAGAGGACACTAGAATTTTTCCTCTCTGAGATCTGATAGACTTGATGCATGCAGACTACCAAACTGCCAGGAAATAACTTCCTCTCATCATGCAGCTGTAGACAAACTCACACCCCAGAGATGAAAGGGAGAATGCAGCTTATCTCCAGTCCCCCTTTAACACCAGTTTCATGTCCACAGCAGAATACAGGATGGCTTTGAAAGCAGAAAATGACTAGGGGTGGAAAGCAACGAAGAAGAACTGACTGATCTTTTAATATCACAGCCAGCATCCTGTCTCACAGCCACATTTGGAAAAAATTCACTTCTTCAGAAGCAACCAGTAAACCGCGGTATATTGCGAGCATGACGTCGAGTTTGGCAAGTTGAACTGTTCAAGGGATTTTTTTTAATTTTCCCTGCTTGTAGGAGGTTTTCTTTAGTAAATTCATTCTTTGGAAAGCAGTATTTCTTCCCCAGTTTCACCAGTTGCTGTTTGTTCACAGCCCAGTCCCTGTGTACGTTTAACGCGGAGCTGTTTGGCTGTGACACTCCTGCTCACCTGGTTCCCTTCCTGCTCTCCAACTCTTCACAGCATGAGCATGGCAGCCTATTTCTGATGACTTCTGTGTGTCTGACTTTCAGATTCATTTATAAATTAGCCATTCCCATGGCTCAGATGGATGTTCCTGGAGGAAGAACGCAACAGGCGACTGGATGACGCGTCCACATGCAAATACCATCGGCTTGTGGGTTCCCTCCCTGTCGTAAGCAAGGGCTGAGCAGAGCTCACAGGTGGGGTGTTCAGAGGAAAACAGGTTTCAGAGTTACAGAGCTCATGGTTTTTTCCTAAAACAATATGAAAGCATCTGGTTTGACATGCAAGTCACCTGGAAAAATTCAGAATTTGGGTATGGGGGTGAGTATACCCTCAAGTTCCTGGTCTTTGTCAGACACATTTGATGCTGACTGTTGTAACAGAGATGATCTAGAGCCAGGCAGACCCTCATCCTGATCCAACTTAACTGTTCAAATATCAGAGAACATTTCTCCTGCTCCTGCCTAGTGTTCGTGCTGCTCCAACATTCACATCCATTCATCTTCCAATCAAGTGGAAAGCAAACATCTCTGGGACATGAAGAGCCTTTTCTTTCTGCCTTTATTCCTTTTCTCCCTCTCATTCTTCCTTTTGCCAGACTCTAGTGATCAATGACCGAGATTTTAAGGGGGAAAAAAAAAGAGAAAAAAAGAAATAAAAAGAAACCAAACAAGTGGAGGAGCAAGCTGGGCAAGTTGACTTGGCCAAGAGATGAATAGCCAGCGCTAACGGGGGGACGGATGGGGCGGTTGAGCGTGGTTGCCCATTGTGGGGCTGCACGGGGTCAGGCTGGACCATATGTCACCATTCCTGAGCACGGGGTCTCCATGGAGCCCCCATCAGCTGGGCCCTTTGTCCCCACGTCCCCCCACCATATATTCATGGCCTCGCAATGCCGACAGAAACAAATTGATACATACAAGCGCCCACCCCGTCGGGGCTCACATGACACCTTGGAAGCAGACAATAAAAGGACATTGCAGACTGTTTAAAATCTTGAGAAAGGGCTGGTTTCCATGGCGATGGGATGGGAGGCTTGTTGCGGCCCATTAAACTCCAATCACATGTAAATCTCTCCCCAGGCCTTGCTCCGTATTCATCGTCCGCCTCCAGCAAGGGGGGACCGCCAGAGCCGCAGAATAACCCCCCACAATAACCAGTTTGTTTATCAATTCAGGTGCCGTTTAATTGGCTCCATTCAGCCCCTTCTTTGTTTAAAGTAATAACCTTGACAAAGCCCCACTGATTTATCATTTCCAGCACTCTATTAGATAGGCTTCTTTAAATCCTTCGTGCCACCTCATCTCTGGGAAGGAATAAATCAAGCTGAGATCCTTCCCGTTGGTACCCGCTGGTAGAATGGTTTGTAGCCCTGGAAGATGCTCCTGGCAGCTGTTTCTGCAGCGTGGCTCCGTCAAGGCATGTCAGGGTTGTGTTTGCAGAAGGTGGTACCAAGGCTCTGACCTCGGTTTAAACTTTGGCTCCTCTGCAGCACAGAGAAGTGCTGTGGTTTGTTCAAACACAGTCTCTCTGGAGGTTTGCAAAGGGCTAAGAGTCAGAGGGAAAACATCTCGAGCCCCAAGCTGATGGGAAGCATGGAGAAAACTTATTTTAGCAGTAATGATCTCAATGGAGGAGGAGGAAGGTTCATTTCTTTAGATAGTTTTTAGAGGAAGTGAGCACCAAGTAGTGCAGAGGCTCAGAGGCTGCTGAGATACTGTCCTTGTGGAACCACCACACATGGCCAAGGACACAGGGGCTGATGAAGGCCCCTTGGTGCACCAGGCTGTGAGCAGAAAGCAGAGAGACACAAAATGCTCCCCATGTTCTCCCACACTGCCCCAGCCTGCTTTGACACCAAGAAATGCAGTGTCTTAATGATGGCCCAGGATAGCCAAGAGTTGCTAGATAGGATGGGGGAACAGCAAACCCTTTGTTCTACAAAACATAGCCCAAACCTCCTAAAACATCCTCCAAAAAACCTCCCAGGAATCCCATCCCAGACAAAGCTCCCAGCCAGCAGCAGCTCTGGGAAGAATTAATAGGACTCTTGACAGACAGTAGAAGTCAAGTCCTGGTGACTCAACTAATCATTATTACATTTACTCTATCATCCTCTACATCCCAATACTAGTTACGGGGATGGAGTTAAAACTCCTGTTGGAAGGCAGGACAGCTTGCATCCATCCAGGTTTTGACTCTTGATTGGAATAATTGTTAATTAACAAGGCGAAAGATGAGCCCTTGCTGAAAGCCTGGTGCCTGTACACCCTGCACCTCCTGTCCAGTAGATCCTACTGGGGATCCATGTCACATGAAGGCAGCTTTAGCCAACCTGTGGTCTGAAAAACCACCACAAAACACACAGGATATGTTAAGCTCACCCCACCTTAGATGTCCCTTAATTTCCTTATGTGCAGAATAGGTGACAGTTTGCAGTGGTACCATCTCACTGTGCTGAGCATCCTTCTCTCATCCTAACTCACTGAAGCCCAGGGACTGCACAAGAGCTTTCAGGAGTGAATTCCCAGTTCATCTGGCCAACAGAGAAAAGCTAAAAACAGTCTCTAAAGGCACAGAAATGAGGTGAATAAAAATAATATCAAATTTGCCTATTTTTGGTAGCGGTTTAGTTTGGTTCTGTAGCCAATCATCACTAATTGGAGCTTGCTCATCTGAGTAATTAATAAGTTCCCAATTTATTTTCTACTTGCATAGTGGAGAGCAAGAAAAGCATATTACTGACTTACACCAGTGTGCTTGGGTGGAGATTGGGATCCCACTGCCCGGAGAGGATCTGCTTTGGTGGGGGAAAGGAGGGAAAGGGAAGCAGAAGAGAAGGTCAGGGGTTAAATGACAGGATTGGAAAGTTTTTTGCAAGTGAAAAGTGGGTTTTGCAAACCTGAGAGTAATCCCAATGGTTTGCAAAGCAGTTCCAATTTGCCCCCCAGCCCATGGAAAAGCTGCCCCTCACTGTTGTTTAGTGGCAGGGCGAGAAGGAGCAAATCCATGAATACATTATCATCTAGACAATGAGCTCACACCCCAATCTTTATTTTTCAAATGAGATTAAAGAAAAAAAAAGAAAAAAAAAAAACACAACCTGACATAAACATGAAAGCCCTCTGATTTTTCTCCACTCTTTTCTAGGCTCCATCATGCAGAGAGAGAAGCTGCTCAGAATCTCCCCGGCTCCACGCACACACCCGCATCTCCTCGCTGATAGCCAGACACGGTCTAATTAAGAAGAAATCTACACAAACCCCTTACAAAGTCTGAGTGGCAGGTTATTATTGTAGCAAAGTGCAACCTCTGCCATTTTGTCAAGAAAGCCCATCAAATTAGAGAGAAATAAGATGTCCATCTGTTTCATGAATGGCAGCACCACAAAAAAAAATGAAAAGAAAAAAAAAAAATCAGATTCCCACAAGTTCCTTCAGTCCCAATTATTCCCAGATTATCTTTTGAGATCTGGAGATCTCTGTTGAATAAACCTGTGGCCTTGTTACTGACAGCCTGGTGCATCTCTAAGGAGGGCAGGGCGGAATCCAGGCCCTTGGGTTAAGGTGTCAATCCCTGGGGTGACCCCGGGGGTGAGGGATGCTGCGTTATAGACTGACAGGAGATAAACAGTCCCCGGGCAGCCTCCCCTTTGGCACTGCAGCCGGGTAAACAGAGAGGACAGTCGCCCTTCAGAAGTTAAAGAATAACAAGGATGGAGGAGGGGTAGTGAGGGGTGAAACGTGGGGTTTCATCCTGGCTTTGGGGACTTCCAAGCAAGAATGAGGGAAATAATATCAGAAAGGAGAAAGGCAAAAGTCATGGTGCTGCTTACAGAGGTGGCTTTTCAGCTGTGTCAGCAATCAACCCTTCTTTTCATGCATCTCCTAAAGGTCTTTCATAGATGCCATGAGGGCTGTGCTTTTTTAGGACACTTTACTATAATTTTTGGGAATGCCCCAAGCTTTGTAGCAAGCTGCTGGAGACAGAATTACTGCAGATATATAAGAATAAAATAAGATTGTCCTGCTCTCTTTCCACTTATCTCTAGACTGCTTTTCTTAGACCACATTTTCCCTCTCATTTCCCCAACCAGACTATGGTGATTGCTCCCCATGCTTTTAGGACTTTGCAAAAATACTTGACTTTAGTTGCAGGCTTTTGCTGTGGAATGTTTTTTACTTCTCAACGCTCTCAAAATACATTTAGTTTAAAAAAGGGAAATGAGACTGGGCATATCGAGTAAGAGTTCCACCTCTAACACACACCTTGTTCCCCTCCCTTCTGCTTCACCCACAGAGCTTGACCCTCACTTTGCTCACACCACAGTAGAGAATATGTTCTCTTGAAAGTCAAGCAGGCACAACAGTGGATATAAAAGCAAATTCACATCCCATATGATTCAAATCTCTCATCCTCTTTCCATCACGGGGCCACAGAAGGAGATAGGAGACTTTGGCAGCCAACACTCATGGCTTGGCTGGGGGATCCAGGGTCATGGGAGATAACTGTGCCCTCATGGCTGTGTCCACATATCCTCGCTGTAAATGGGGCAAGAAGAATCCATAGTTCTCCACCCTCCACTTCCTACCTGCCCAGACAGCATGGATGGAGATGGAAAAACTTTTTGAAGCCTCTTTTTCTTCCTTTTTTTCTTTTTTTAAATTGTTTGGGTTTTTTTCCCCCCTATTACAAGGCTTGATTGCATATCTCTTTGTCTTGCAGCTCCAGGGAACTCCCCATCTCAAGAGGAAACTCTCTCAGTCCTCCTCACCTGGCTGCTCTACACAAGACTTCTCGACCACGTGTTGGGATCCAGAAGGAACGACAGGAGCGCAGACCCAGCTTCATGCCCATGCGTTGGCCTGTGGGAAGCCTCTCATTGATTTTAGTGGCCTGAGGATGAGGTTTCCAGGGAAAGTTAGCTCTGGCCACTGGAGCTGGCTGCTGGGGACAGTGCCTGGCAGCCAGGAATTGAGGCAAAATTAGAGGGAAATGGTGCAAAATGCCTTTGGTTTGTGAACTGCTCCAGGAAGCAAACTAGATTGCAATAAAGGCAAATATTTAGGGGAAAAGTAGCTAGAGAGGGGCAGGAAGAGTGAAGACAAGCATTAATATTCCAGGGAGACATTGCCCTCCATATCTACTGGCCTTCCCTGGAATTTGCTCCTCTTTGCTGCACCCTGCAGCCAAGCAGAGAGGTGGGGACTGTCCCAGTCAGGTCCCTTCCATGTATTCCTGATGTGAAGGAGTCAGGGGGTCTCTGGTGCCAGCCACACCTCTCTTCTTCAAAGGTATTAACAGAGGAAAGAAAAAAGAAAGCAACTTTTTATTGGTGACCCAGATTGGTTGGGGTTTTTTTTTAATGTTCCTGGGAAGGGCAAAAATAAACATCAATCTGCTATATTGAAGTCAGGACACCTACCAGGTCAAACTATACCCACATTAAATTGTGTGATGGGACAATTTCCATACAAATGCTGAAAAGAAGCAGTTGCAAAAGAGAAAAGCCAAAAAAAAAAAAAAAAAAGAAAAAAAAAGAGGGGGAGAAGGGAGGGGAAAAAAAAAAAAGCCCTCCACAAGCCACAGACACAAAACTGAAACTCTTGATTTCATTGTGCGCTTGTGACAAGAGCAAACCCAAAATCAAAGAGTTTCATGGTCATTTTTCTATCAGAAAGTGATGTCGAGTGAATAACTTATTTACATGCCAATGTGTAGCACTGAAATGGCCCAGGATGGGAAAAAAAAAAAACCACAAAAAACAACAAACCCTCAACCCTCTGTTATCAACAATGATAGCAGCAGATCCTGGGAGCCACCCCAGGAGGAGGACCTTAACGAGGCAATGGCTGCAGCGGGAGAATGGCAATGAGTTTTTAATTGGTGACACATTATATTTATCAAACTGACAGCAGAAGGGGGAGAGCAGCAACCTCCTCGTTGTGTGTTTTCCTGACACGACTTCCTTTGAACCCATTCACGTGTGAAAAGAATTTAAAGGTTATGGGGAGGGAGGGGGGTAGGGAAAAGAGGAGGGGGAAGGGAGGGAAGAAACCCTTGTAATAATCCAGCGTCATCCTGAATGATAACACTGAATTATTCAGTAGGGTCCTTAAAAGGGTGGCTAAATCAAGGCTGAAACAAAGCCAGAGTGATGCCATTGTGCTGGCTCCTACTGCTCTGGGACTATTTAAAACCAGGCAAGAGAAGGGAAGCAGGGGAGGGGAGAGAAAAAAAAAGTCCTTTCAGAGTCATTTAGCGAAGCAGAATGGACTCTGTTTCATGGCATGGCAGAGTTATTAAGAAGTGTTTAATATTTGTAACCAGCTCCTTTTGTTAGCTCAGGGATGCCTGGGAGAGCCTGTGGAGCAAATCAGAGCCCTCATCACCCAGGAAAAGGGTCATTTTTCTGTGGTCAAGGTTAGGAGATGCAAGGTTTGACTTCTTTCTGTCCCTTCTCCACCTCCTCTTTCTGAAGCGTTCACATCCTTTCGCCAGGGCTGCCTCAGAAGGAGTTGGGACTCATCCTAAGCACTGCCATGAGGGATGGGTTTTGGATGTCCAGTTTCCCCTGTTTTGCTTCAGGCTGCTGTGACAAGCAACCCAATAACATCAAAGACAACGCCTGGTGGTGACAGGCTAAATGCTGGTTTCCCAAAGTTTTCTTCCCAGATGAGTGATAACACTTTGATTTTTTTATTTCCTGACCCAACTGGGCTCAAGCTTACTTGGGTTGTTCTCCACAGGGCATTAGGACTGCACCACAGCCTGCCCTTGCCCCAGGATTGGAACAGGCTGCCCAGGGAAGTGGTGGAGTCACCATCCCTGGAGATGCTCAAGAAACAAGTAGATGTAGCACTGAGGGACACGCTGGTGATGAGTTGACTATTGGACTAAATGATCTATGAGGTCTTTTCCAACCTTAATAATTCTGTGATCCATCCCACTGCTCATCCTCATCCCCCCAAGCCCTACCACATATGGAATTTCAGTCTGGGTCTCTCTAAATAAAGAGATTTAAAACAAAAAAATACTGTACCTGCCTCGAGTGCTAACTAACAAGCGGGAAAGTTTCTTTTCTTTCTTGTCTTTGTAGCGTTCCATGAGTAGCTTCCCCCACTCCTAAACCCATCCCTTCTCCTTTTAAGCCTTCCCTTTAATCATTTGTTGACCCAGAGTTTTAGTGTCCACATTGGCTTTCTTTTTTTTTTTTTTTCAAAGCCCAGATCAGGTAAAAGAGAAAGAAAAGGAACAAGAAGAGTCTAATGAAATATTTAAGATTTTTTCAAGGGAAAGTCTCCAAAGTGCTGACAAAGGTTTTGTTTGTTCCTGTCTTTTGTGAGAATTATTGGAGATGAGCCTGGAAGCAGGTTGCAAAAAAAAAAAAAAGGAAAAAAAAGAAAAAAAAAAAGAAAAAAAAAAGAAAAAAAAAAGAGCCAGGGTCATTCCATATTGAGAAGAACTGTGTTGGCATTGGTCACAGCTGTGCTGCCTTGACTCCCAGCTGAGCCACCAGCCCCCCAGCCTTTGTCCCGCATTGTGAACGGGACACGGCGCCAATTTTATACAAAGTTGATTGCACGGCTGCTTTGTTCCTCCCCCACCTCACACACGTACACTCACACACACACCCACCCCCTCTTCTGGGATAGAGGGGGAAAAATAAAGAGGGGAGTGACAATGTGATGAATTCCTTCACTGCTGGGCCACATAATAAACTGAAACACTGCTGCCCTAGCTTTAAGGGGGGGAAAAAAAAAAATAATAATAAAAAATTCGTATCCCACTGCTTTCCTCCTTGGAACCTGCTTTTTTCCCACTAACTGCTCCCTGATTTATGGAGCCTCTCTTGTGTAGAGCATATGTGGCTCCGGGCATTTGGCATTCGCTGACATTTCGCTTAAGCAACTGTGAAAGGGCAAATTTTCCTTGAAACCAAGCTGCAGCAGGAACATGTGTAGCTATTTCCCTTCCCTTCTCCCACCACACTCCCCTGGATGCAGCAGCACTGCAGGCTGGGACCTCGAGCACCTCTGATGGGATGGGGCGAGGAGGGGTCCCCGCTCTCCTGTGGAACCAGCACGGCGGGTCCCCATCCCATCCCATCCCATCCCAACAGAGCAGCAAATCCCAGTCTTTGGCTGATCTTTCCATCAAGGATATCCATCTGCATGGAGAGCTGAGCCACCAGGATGGAAAGAAGCTCTTCCAAGGCCATGGGGATCAGCAGTGGCAGAGCAGAGATTCATTCTGGGTCTCCCCGCTCCCTCCATGAGGATAGGGAGAATTAGGGAGGAGGCACTCACCAAAACCCAGGCTATTTTCTCTTTTTTCCCCCCCCCATAATATATGGATGACCGTGGCTTCTGCCCTGTGTTTTCCCACCCTCCCCTGCTGCCTTGACCCCTTGATCCTGTGTCGCATTTCACCTTGGAAAAGACCCCAAACAAAAGTGTTATTGAAGAAGCCCCTGCGACAGCGCCCAGCCTTCGCGTGCGTGCTTTCAAAGCCTCGCTGTAAATAAAGCCCAGTGGCAGCTCCTGACCAAAGGCAACCCAGAGCCTACAATCAAAAAAAAAAGGAGAATCTGGCCTTTCACTCATTCTGCATCTGGCTCTTCTCTGCAGCATACGTGACACCAGATGACAGAGGATCCATGGCAAGATGGGGACACAAAGCCATGGAGACCCCTTGCACTGTGTCATGCCAAAGCTCCCTGCTCAGAATTGACTTTGGGAGCAAGGTGAGAATTCCTGAGCACCTGTATTTCCTTGGTGGCCATACATCTAAGCAAAACTTTCATCCACCAGCTCTGAATATTCCATAAGCATTGAACCACAATGGTTGGGCTCTGCAAACCGGCCAACCTTCACACCTCAACCCGTTCACCAAAGAGAAGGAACTGCTCCTTTCCTCCTTTGTAACAACCACATAGATGTCAGGTCTCAAATCCTACATAGAAAGATCACTCCATGGCATCTAACAGGTTCTGGCAAAGACTGTCTTGACTTTGCAGCAGCTTCAGCTTCAAGCACACACTCGAGTTTTTAAGGAACTTAGTTTGGATTTTCCTAGCACATACTCAACCTGTTTGTTATTACATCTCCAACAAATTTAAACCAGTCATTACTGCTCCTTCACTGAAAATCCTCAGCTCTCATGGTAGATAAATTCACATTTTACTACAGTCCATGCTCTGTTTCATGCAAAGACACAGTTTCTGCAGTCACATCACTGGGTGAGGATCCCCGTTTTTGTTTTAAAAGTGATCCAAATATGGCCCTGGTGGCTACAGGGAAAAGCTTGAAAATAGAATTTGAGGAAACACCAGAGGTTAAAAAAAACCTGCAAGGCCAACCAAACCCCATATTTCTTTCTTTCTTTTAAGTCTCAGGACTTTAAATCTCATTTCCCCATTTTTGTGTACACAGAGAGCTGGCTCCTGATTTTCTGAATGTCTGGGGACACCGGTGTCACTTCTTGAAGTGCCTCAAGGGCCAACACACAGAGCAGTAGGACAATTCCTGTCCTATCACTGCAAAACACAGGGTTGGTTTGGGTTTAGGTTTGGGGTTTTTTTACTGGATTTGCTCCTGTGCTGTTTCCACACTAGTTTTAAATGAATCAAGCACAGGATTTCCCACAACTGGGTTTGTGACAGATACTTTCCAATATACAATATCCCCCCACAAAAAAAAAGACTTTCTGCTACTTTCTGGTCATCTTGTTCACAGTTTGAAGCACAAAATTCAACCAGAAATAATAAAATACAATAATGAGTGAAGACAAGAAAAGTGCAAAGGCAAAAGAAAAATCAAAATAAAGCAAAAGAAGGAATCTCCCCCAAACCATTGCTGGCAAGAACAAAGCAGAGATACCCTAGAAATATATGTCATCATAAAAATGGTCCAGATCAGTCTGTAGCACTTTTCTGTAACCTTCATAAATAGCATCTGTCAGGTTCACTGAATCTTTTTGCCTTCTCTAGGAGCTATTTGTAACAGGAAGATCTCAAAGTTCTTTCTAAATCTGGATATATCATCATTCATCCCCACTTGGCAATGAGCTAAAATTGTGTCAGCTACAGCAGGATTGCTGATTTATTAGAAATTTGGAGAAAAACTTGGAGCTGGGAACAGACAGGACTGTGTCACATCCTGCCTTAAAAGCAGGCAATATTAAATGCATGAAAAGGCTATTTTTATAAATGGCATCAGCCAGTGGTAAAAAAAAAAAACACTTGGAAATATTTAGCAATCACAAGAGAGAGGAAAAAGTCTGAAGGAAACTAAACAGCACTTACAAACACCAGCTCTCACCTGCTGACAGCTGGGGATCAGTCTGGAAAATGCAAGTGTGTCCCTGTCTGCTGTTTAAGCAGAAAAAGCCTCACCATGGTTAAACCATCAGCTAATGACCCAGCAAAGTGTGGGAAGTCAGAGCTGTATGATACCTGTCCTACCTGCTGATTACGACAGGCTGTCCCAAGGACTCAGAGAAAAGTAATGAAAATTAATTTACCCTGAGAATATCTGGGCAAAAGGAAAAAAAAAAACAGGAAAAAAAAAAAACAGGAAAAAAAAAAAAAACAGGAAAAAAAACAGGGGAAAAAAAAACAGGGGAAAAAAACAGGAAAAAAAAAACAGGAAAAAAAAAACAGGAAAAAAAAAACAGGAAAAAAAAAACAGGAAAAAAAAAACAGGGGAAAAAAAACAGGGGAAAAAAAACAGGGGAAAAAAAACAGGGGAAAAAAAACAGGGGAAAAAAAACAGGGGAAAAAAAACAGGGGAAAAAAAACAGGGGAAAAAAAACAGGGGAAAAAAAACAGGGGAAAAAAAACAGGGGAAAAAAAAAAGGGGAAAAAAAACAGGGGAAAAAAAACAGGGGAAAAAAAACAGGGGAAAAAAAACAGGGGAAAAAAAACAGGGGAAAAAAAACAGGGGAAAAAAAACAGGGGAAAAAAAACAGGGGAAAAAAAACAGGGGAAAAAAAACAGGGGAAAAAAAACAGGGGAAAAAAAACAGGGGAAAAAAAACAGGGGAAAAAAAACAGGGGAAAAAAAACAGGGGAAAAAAAACAGGGGAAAAAAAACAGGGGAAAAAAAACAGGGGGAAAAAAACAGGGGGAAAAAAACAGGGGGAAAAAAACAGGGGGAAAAACAGGGGGAAAAACAGGGGGAAAAACAGGGGGAAAAACAGGGGGAAAAACAGGGGGAAAAACAGGGGGAAAAACAGGGGGAAAAACAGGGGGAAAAACAGGGGGAAAAACAGGGGGAAAAAAAAGAAAAAAAAACCAGAAAAAAAAAACAGGGAAAAAAAAAACAGGGAAAAAAAAAACAGGGAAAAAAAAAACAGGGAAAAAAAAAACAGGGAAAAAAAAAACAGGGAAAAAAAAACCAGGGAAAAAAAAAACAGGGAAAAAAAAAACAGGGAAAAAAAAAACAGGGAAAAAAAAACCAGGGAAAAAAAAACCAGGGAAAAAAAAACCAGGAAAAAAAAAACAGGAAAAAAAAAACAGGAAAAAAAAAACAGGAAAAAAAAAACAGGAAAAAAAAATCATGCTCTTTCTGGTCCTGACACTACTCCTTTCCAATCACCTTATCCCTGAGGCTGGTGAAACATCCATTATTCCCATTAATCATAGAATCACTTTGGTTGGAAAAGACCTTTAAGATGATCAAGTCCAACCATTAAGGTCACACACATGAGCATGGCAGGGTGCAAAACAGGAAAAGGCACACGTGTGGGACAGGTTCCATCCACAGACCCCTGAGCACCGACTCATGAGCAAAGCATGGGAGAGTTTTCCAAGATATCTTGAGGAGCCTAAGAGGGTGTCTCTCAGAAGGGACACCACCTCCTCTTCCTCACAGCGCTGGAGTCCAGCACCACTCAAAGCAAATGGTTTGGGGGGGCTTAGCAATGAGGATGCTGCACGAGATCATTCATAATGTGGTTCCTCATGGGTGGAGGAAGGGCTGGACTCCACCACGTGCTGTAAACTTGTACAGGGAAGGACCCTCTGCTGTCTGAACCAGCCTTCCCCAAAAACCTGCACTCTGACCAAAAAAAAAAAACTTAATAAAAAGGAATTTCATAGAAATGGCATCAGCTAAATATTCCTTTGGTAAGGCCAATCCAGCTGGGTGGTTTCCTTCACCTCCAGCGAGCTCTGCCGAAGCTTTATTGAAGGGTCAGTGACTCACGGCGAGTTTGGGCGCCAAAATGAAAAGGCCAAATGTAAGACCTAAGAGTGGCCTGGAGACCTGAATCCTCCAGAGACTTGATCTGGGAGAGCTCGGAGGATTTTCTACACTTGTCTGATTCTAAATGCCTCCAAAAGCTTGCTCAGGGAGAGAGCTGACACTTCCAATGCACGTGGAGCCGGGGAATGAAGGAGCTTTAGATCTTCTATAATAGACAGGGTCAAAAGGCCCAGGCCAATTATACAGGCTTTCCCCAAATCTTCTCTTCCTTCATCTCCCATCCTCTCCCTCTGTAATTTATTTGGAACTTAATTTCACATCGCTGTGTCAGGGTTGGGAGCTGCCAGTTTTGAGTGGCACGTTCATTTTCGAGAGTTTTGGGTCTGTTGGGGGTTTCAAGACATTCATGAATTTGCACAGACCAACATAAGCCACCTTCAGCCTCAGTAATATAAAATATCCTTTCCAGAAGATGAGGACTGAGCCACTGTGCTTGTCCTCAGCAGCTGCCACCAAACAAACCCCCCTTACTGCATCCAGGATTTGGAAACAGATCCCCAGGGACAGGTATTAAAGCTGTCAGCGTGGACCTTCCCTGACCAAAACCTGCAGAAGCACCACAGTGATCTTGTAAAAGCCTGATGTGCACGAGCTCTGCCAAAATCACCAGTCATTTTGAGCACCATGGTCAAATCCAGCATGCTGCTGGTACCTCAGCACTGTCCCCATCCCTTCCCCTCTCCAAGCAAGCTGCTTATTTTGTCCAACCCGGGTATTTCAGTATATGCAAGTTGTTTGGTTTGCAGGTGCTGTGTTCTCCTCACAGCATTACCACAGGACTAACAAGGAGCCAAGGAGTCCTCCCAGCGAGGCCAGCACTGCTCTCTGCCTCAGTTTCTCTAAGCAACCTCCTCTAGCTGAAGATGTCCCTGCTCATTGCAGGTGGGTTGGACTGGATGACCTTTCAAGGTCCCTTCCAACTCAGACCATCCTGACTCTATGATTCTCCACTTAAAACATGGCAAGCACCATGCTAACACACACAATGCACATACTGGTGGTGAACTGGTGTGGTGTCACAACTGGAAGAGCTGCTGATGGTACCCAGCCACCAGCAACACCACAACTCCCCTACAACAGGGGTACATTGTAGGAACAACCAGCACAGAGACCCATAACAGACCCAAACAAATGTCCTTCAGCCCAAAAAAAACCCCTCAACTCCTCCCTCAGCAGCCCCTGGGTTTAAGCTTACCTCTAGGACAACAGGGTGGACTTCTTGAGTGAGATGTCAAATGGTTTTAACTGGAATTGTAGCAGTCACTGGTGGTGCCAGCATCATTTTCTGACAGCGTGGCCCACAAACAGAGCCACCACTCTCAGGGACAGAGCAGGAAACAGCTACAGCTGAACTCAGTTGACTAAAATAGTCACAGACAAAGCCAGAGGGGCCAAATTAAATTCTGCTGTGAGTGCTCTGGGGCTGGTTGAACAACGCTGGAGTTGGCCTGAGCTGCTGGTATAACGTGAGAAGGAGAAGACACAATTGAGCAATATGCCAAAGCACAGGGAGATGCAGCTCAGAGGGTGAAATCCCTCATGCCAAAGGACAGCACCAGCTCCAGGCACCAGCAATGTCTCAAGTGCAAATTCCACCCGGGGGGCAGATGATGTGGCTCCTGAACAGAAACTGCTGGCTTGTTCTGCTCTCAATAAAGCCACCCTGTCACTTCATACAACCAAGGCCAGAAACTCATCTTACTGCTTTGGTTCTGAACAAGCTGATTTGTGCATTGGTATGAAAAAAAAAGGTTGTTTTTTTGAGGGTTGGGAGGTTTTTTTTGGTTGTTGTTGTTGCTTTTTAATCTAATTTCCTTCCAGATATTTTTTACAGGAGAGTTTTACAAGGAAGCTGGCATGCAAGACTCGGTAGGAAGAATAAACGAGAGCACTCGTTCAAAGCTGCTGGCTTCTTTCCTCTTCCTGATTATCAGAAAACAGATTTTTCAGGGACAGCATGCTGCTGCTAAGTCTTGTTTCAGCAGAGCGTTTTACAGGATGAAGTTGGTTTATTCCAGGTTGCAACTCCTGGAGTCAAGGGATCTCAGCAGAAAAATCAGCTTTCTTTTGAAATAATATTTTGATTTTATTTTTAAAAGGCATGTCTAGAGCTTTCATTGTTATAACAAACAGCCTGGTGTCAAAAGAATCATCTGCCTTTTAAATGCTGTGGTTTTAAGGTGGTTTTTTGGTGTGTTTGACTGCTCAAGATACTATTCTGCAATTGACCCTAGAAGGAAAGTCCCAGGTAAAAGGAAAACCTGTGTTTTCCTATATAGCAGATGCTTAGATATAGCAGAGAGATCACCAGGAAAGTTCTCAGGGATGAAAGCTTGGCTAGAGGAGGTGAAATCACACTGGTTCCCCCAAGCCCATTCTGTGATCTGATTATTTATCACTGCCATCAGTATTAGTTGGTGTGATTGCAAATGTAAAACAAGGGACATGAAAAAAACTACCTGACAAAAACTGGGCTCTGAACCTTCAGCCCCACTTCATGGAGGGCATGGAAGAGCTATGGAAAAGGAGTACATCCCTCTTTCTTGACAAGGATGGCCATTTCCTGAGTGGTGTATGATATTCATACAAGGCAGACTTAACATGTTGCTCTTTATAATCCAGGTTTTTTTGAGATGGGGAAGCCCAGGAGCTCACCAAAACATAGGCAGATTGTTGCAATGGATGCTGAAATGCAGAGCTAAGTGGCCTCCATAGGATGACATCCACCCACCGAGACAAGAACTGGCTCTGGGCCAGCGTCTGCAATCACAGAACTGAGGATCGAGCTCTGATGTACTCACCAAGAGGAAAAAAGTGCAAATTCCCTGAATGCTTCATGATTGCTACTAAATATTCATTCTGGTGGAGGCTAGGAACACAAGAAACATCAGGCAGAAACATCTACCCTGCAAGTAGAGTGAAGCCATCCCTCTTCCAAATAGTGTACTAAGCAAGGCAGGGGAGAAACTGAGGCCAGACACAAATTTTCTTGCCTGAGATCACTTGGTAGGTCAACATATGAGTGCAAAGCCCACGCTTTGGGGTTAAAGCACTTCTTGGGACAGCAAATGCATCTGGTAGAGGCTTTGCTGCCCCAGACACATTGCAGAGCATGGCTCGGGTCAGCTCTTACCCCTGGGAGAGGTTGAGTGGAGAGGGGTCAGCTCCTACCAGATCTCAGCTCTCACTAAAGCCACTTAATGAGCGTGAGATCCCAGCGAAGGGGTCCTTGTCATCCTCTCAGCCCTGGCAGAAGGAGCACGTCCATCTGCCTCACCCCAGGATGGGAAGGGGGACACGGTGACAAGCAGTGGGGCTGGGGAGATGGGTGTGATGCTGCATTTCTTGCCTCTTGTGTGGGAGCCGCTGTTTCAAGCCCGGGCTGGCACGCAAGGCAGCAGAGTTAGTTGTTATTAATGATCCTTCTGGCTCTCCCCGGTCCCGCAGAGACATTCCGGCTTTAATAAGCCACAGCTGGAGTGGAGTTTCCGGGCGGGCAGCTGAGGGGGGAGAGGGAACGTGGGCAGGCGGGCGGCGTGGAGCCTGCTGATGGCCAACTCACCCTGCCATTTCCCGGAGCCGGGGCTCTAGGGGAGGAAGGAGCTCACAGCCCCCTGAGTATGGGAACCAGTCCAGGACCTCCATCTCCTCCTCCTCCTTCCTCATCCTCAGGCAGACAGGGGAGGGAAGGCTCCCCAGAGACTCCCCAGGCTAAGAAAAACCTGCTTAAAAGCCAGGGGCTAGCGGGGAAGTCAGTGGAAGGGGAAGAGGAAACCTTTCCTTTGCTGGAAGGGGAGGGAGACGCGGTAGCATACCCCGAGGGAGAGGAAGGAGCAAAGCCCCCCCAGCCCCAAAACCCCCATTCCCCAGTGCCAGACCGAGCTGGGCGAGCAGCACGAGCCGTGACCTTGAGGAGGAGGAACTGGTGGCTCATTTCCACCAGTTGCAAAGCCAAGCACCTTCTCCTCAGCGCGTGCAGTCGGCGCGGGGGCCGCCAGACCAAGGCGACCTCAGGGGTTGGCTGCAATCCAACCGCTCGGCTCCTTGGCAAAGAGAGCGTGAGAAAGCGGGGGGCGACACCCAAGTGTCATCACAGCTGCAAAAACTGCTGAGCAGAAAAAGCCTAATTACAAAAATATGCGCCCGGAGGCTTTTCCGTGATGAAAACAGAGGCGCGTTTCAGCCGCGCCTGCCAGGAGCGCGCGGCGAGCTCTGCTCTGCTATGCAGTGTGGGATTTTTAACTAGGCTGGGGAGAAGTCAAGGAGGGGGGTGGGATTAGGGGAAACCGAGGTCTCCATAAAGCAGGGTTGTCATCACCGAGTGTGGCATATCTGGGAGATGAAGGAGGAACATAACACACCCTATTAAAATTAACAAAGCCCTTTTTCTTCCTGCTTTTATTAATTTTTTTTTATTTTTTTCCTCCCTCCCTCCCTTCCCAACCCGGCCACTCCAGCTTCTTGGCTGCCACTATTTACAAAGTGACTTTAGAAACTGATAAAATGCTTTAACTGCAGCCAAACACCATCCTGGCTTCACATGGCAACGCTCAAAGGAATGTCCCACCACCACTCGGGAGTGACATTAAAATGGAAGCTGCTGGGTTGATGTGTGCACCTAAAAAGGAAAGGAAAGGAAAGGAAAGGAAAGGAAAGGAAAGGAAAGGAAAGGAAAGGAAAGGAAAGGAAAGGAAAGGAAAGGAAAGGAAAGGAAAGGAAAGGAAAGGAAAGGAAAGGAAAGGAAAGGAAAGGAAGAAGAAAAGAAGAAAGAAGAGAAGAAGAGAAGAGAAGAGAAGAGAAGAGAAGAGAAGAGAAGAGAAGAGAAGAGAAGAGAAGAGAAGAGAAGAGAAGAGAAGAGAAGAGAAGAGAAGAGAAGAGAAGAGAAGAGAGAAAAAAAATAAAAGAAAAAAAGAAAAGAAAAGAAAAGAAAAGAAAAGAAAAGAAAAGAAAAGAAAAGAAAAGAAAAGAAAAGAAAAGAAAAGAAAAATGAGCGATGCCTGTGCCACCATGTCCCCAAGGCCTGCTTCTCTATGTCCCTGACACGTGTCCTCGAGGAGGGCAGTGCCACCAAGCCCACGGAGATGCACTAATTTAACCTCGATGTCAACAGAGGACAGAGCCACAAACTCGGGAGTTCTGCAGCGCGAGTGGCAATTGCGTCCGTTGCGAAAGCGCATGTGAGGGTCTGTCCCTCCTACAGCACCTGGTCCTGGCAGACAGGAGGGACACCAGACCTGTCAGACCGTGGGTCTGAGCTGGGCTTGGCTGGTTGTTCCAGTAGCTGTGGTGATGACAGTGGGGAGGACACTGCTAATTGCACGGCAGCGCACGCAGGAGATGATTGCCCCGTGGGTGAGGAGCCTGGTGTGACCTCAGCTTGGCACCCGGCAGGTTATGATGTGGATCTGAAGGGAAATGCTCTCTGCACCCACCTTGCCATTGCTCCAGCCATGTGATAACCCACATCTTCCCTCTGGGAGATCTTGTGTGCCTTTGTCACCTTCCCATGCCCATCAGAGACCCAGCAGCAGAGCAACCCACACCTTGCTTCTTCCTGAGCAATTCCCAGCCAAAATTGTCCACCAACTTCATCAACAACCCCATCACTTTGCAGTACACAGTCTGCCCTTGCTAAAAGTGTCCCCATCCCCAAGCTGCCTCTCCACTGGTGGACACCATCCCCACAGCTTGGTTAAGTTCCCCACTGATAGGGTCTTACTCCAACACCTCTGACTCTATCCCAAAGAGCTCACGTCCACGTTTCCACCCCTCTTCTCCTGCAGGAGGGAAGTCACGAGCACTTAGGTTGTTTTAAAACTGATTGTGCACCCACACCCCAAAAGTTCATTTACATTAGGAGGTGTTCAGGCCTCCAGGAAATCTCTGCTTAATACTCCTGCACTTGAGTAGCCTTAACTTGAAGCAAACAAAGGTTATGGTCCAGGTGTAAATATAAAACACATATCTTTATTCTTTATCTAATCAAGCTTACATTTTTATCTTTACTGCCACTGGTGTTTAAATGTTTGTACTACTTTTTTAACTAGCTAATGTAAGAGAGACCATAAATCAGACAGATTTCCACTGCAGCAGTTTTTAGTTCTGCATATGATCTTTCAGTGAATATCAGTTAGTAACTGTGACCACCATGGCCATCACCAAGTTGTTGCTGAAGCTGAGATGGCTCAGGAAGAGTTATTTGCCCATCCCAGCCACATTTTGCCCCTCTGCCTTCTAGAGCCCCTTGGTTAAGTCTCATTAAATACAGTGCAAGACACCTGACAGTGGTGGCATTAGTAGAGCTTCCTGCAGGCTACCAACCCTTTGCCAGGCTGCAGATTCAAACCAGGAAGATGTATTTATTTCCAGAAATACTGGAAAGACTGTAAGAAAAAGAAGAAGTCTTGTGTAAAGGAGTGGGGAGATGTGTTGGGTTGACAGTGCTATGATATACCAGGCTATCCCTTTGTATGCAGAACAAGTCACGAAGGCAGAGGAGAAGCTTTTCCAGCTGAAGCTTTGCTGTGAAACAGGCCACCTCCAGGGATGGGAGTGGGATCTCAGGCTCTCTCTTGGCTCCTCTCCTGGGACTGTCCATCATGGAGCTCATTAGCAGCCCCTAAAATCCACCTTCTCCATCAGAAAGACACATGTCCACTGAAAAATGGGCTGCAGGACATCCACCCATTTCCTACGTGCAACCAAGCAGGCATCACCCAGAAAAAGCCTTTGGCCAAGCTCTGGGGTGAGCTCTGTTCCATGACTGCTCCTCAGAGACAGCCAGTTCCTCCTCCAAATCACACAGGACTCCTGCACCACTGTGCTCCTTATCCCTGTACCAAGCACACAGAGAAGAGGTGACGTCCCATAAAGTCACTGGCAAGGCAGGGTGACAGGGTTGGTGTTTATCTGTGTCAGGGTCAAAGCAAAGGGGACAAATTCCAGCCATTAAAAAAAAAAAAAAAAAAGAAAAGAAAAAGAGAGAGAGACTGAGAGCATTGGTGTTGGCAGGACAAAAGGATAAGTCAAGGTACATGGCATGAGTCACCTGCTTGGAGCTTTCCAAAGGAAATGGATGGCTCAAAAACCAGATTTCAGCATGGAAAGCAATGCAGGCGGTGCAGGGGAAGCCTGCGGAACACCTTCATCTGTTTACCCACGGGCAGTCCTACCAGATCCGATTAAAGGGGAGGTTCTGACCATTGATTGCCACATCTCCATGGCCCTTATCAGTCTCTTGTGTGATACCATCTCTGCTCACAGCCAAGGTAGCCTGCCAGACGGACAGGGAGGGGCAGAAAGGCAATGGGAATGATAAGCCCCATGAAAAGGAAACGTGCCGTCTCCCACCAGTTCTCTTCTCTACAGGGACTACGTGGAGACAGGACCTTTCTCCTCGAGAAGCCTGGAAATTATGTGTATCCAGAGCTGCCCATCCTGGTCTATGTGCAGGAGCAGGGTTGGGTTTTTTTTTCCCTGCTTTTCACCTGGCAGAGCTGGAGCAGGTTACTGAGAAGCATGAAGGGGAGATGGAAGGGGGATTCAGCTGCTCTCGTGCAACTTTAAGAGTTATTGTTTGCTCTGGGAGCACTCAGGGCAGAGTGTGAACTACATGAGAATAGCACACGTCCCTCTGAGAGCACATCTGCATGGTCTTTGGCTTGGCGTTGTGCTAACTGAGGCCACAAAGCTTGTGGTTTGGAGCCAGCTCGTGTCTGCCTGGCTCAGAGCTCACTCACTGAGGCCCTATAGGATTTATGCTGCTGGCTGAGAGTGTAACAGAGAAAAAGGGAAAGACCCTACAGCACAAACTGCTTCCAGGAATTGTGGAAAAAACAATCCCTCCACATCTGCCCAAAGAGCACGTGTGATGGAACACGTATTTTGGATCTTGGGGACCCAAGATGCAGTTTTTACAGTGCCCTCCCAAAACCCCAGATTCTCAGACCTGATCCATCACAGGATAAAGTGTTGGCATTCCCATCCTCAAGCAGCACAAAGAGAATTTGAACCATCCCTTTATTTGAAGAATCAAAGTCTCCTCATGCAGTAACTGGGATTTGTTTCAGAGGTGGAATCTTTTTACCTTTCCTACCCATTTAGTGCTGTAACATTCAGAAACCCAAAGCATTTTTGCTGATGTTCTGTTTCACCAACTGATGGGAGCAGAGTTGGAGATAAATGGATAAAAATCTAGGGCAAAACCAACCTTAAACTCCCCCTCACCTCTGCTTTTGTCACACTGATGGAAGTTGCACTGAGCCTGGTTGATGTGATTGATCCCTCTGGGTAATGACTAAAGCTGACCTATATTACCCAATCGATCCCTCGAACAGGCTCTCTCCCAAGGCTGGCAAAGGCAGCCAAAGCTTTTGGAGCCACCGTGCTCAGACCATCCCACATCCCACTTTTGATGAGGTGCATTTGGCAAGCAGGGGACTTGAGGATGAACACGAAAAATGTGTTACCCAAAGTGAACCCACACTTGGCAGTTACAGACAGGCTGTAATCTGGAGGGCGAAGTGTAGTGACAACCCACGCGCTGAACTAACCGTAGAGGCTCCAACCTCCTCCTGCCACCCAGAAAACATTTGTATTCCGTGTCCTGTAAGCCAGGCACGCTGTTTACCCCTGGCTTGGGACTTCTTGTCCTCACCTTAGTGCCAAAGTGGCAAGGTTATAGCAGTTTGTGTCATAGAATCATCAAATGTTGTGAGCTGGAAGGGACCCACGAGGACCATGGAGTCCAACTCCTGTCCCTGCACAGGACAATCCCAACATTCACACCATGTCCCTGAGGGCCTTGGCCAAATGCTGCTGGAATCTTGTCAGGCTTGGGGCCATCAGCACCTCCCTGGGGAGCCTGTGCCAGTGCTCCACCACCCTCTGCCTCAAGAACCTTTTCCTCATGGCCAACCTCACCCTCCCCTGCCACATCTTCCTGCCATGGCCTCTGCTCCTGGCGTTGGTGGCCAGAGAGAAGAGCTCAGCGCCTGCCCCTCCTCTTCCCCTTGGGAGGAAGTTCTAGACCACGATGAGATCTCCTCTCAGTCTCCTCTTCTCCAGGGTGAATAATCCAAGTGACTTCAGCCTCTCCTCACACCGCTTCCCCTCTAAACCCTTCCCCAATTTGGTGGCCCTTTTGGTATAAGGTCTGTTAAGAATTCTCCCTCAGCAAAACTGTTGCCTGAATCACCGATGCTCTGAGCAAAGTGTGCTCTGCCCCGATCCCTTTTTCCAGAGCAGGTCTGCTCCTGTCTGTGCACTGGGAATTACTGATGTCATCTTCCCTGTCTGCCTGCCCAGCCACCATCCCATCCCAGTGCAAAAGCAGTAATGAATCTGGTGGCTCCAATGCCTTGAAAAAAAACCCTGAGAGAGGAACTGTGAGTGCTGAGCAGGGAGGGGAGCAGAGCAGGGAGAGCGAGGTGGGAGCACCCGTCACATAATGACCACTTTCTTTGTGCAGTAGGCTGGCTGCTTCGTGCCTGGGAAAGGCAAGGCAAGCACGCAGCCTGCGCTCCCACCCACGCAGCCCCGGCGCTGGAGCTGCTGTCGTGTGTCAGAGGAGAATCTCATCAACCTCCCTGCTCACCCCACCTCCTCCTCCTCCTCCTCCTCCATGCTCTCCTCCCTCAGCATCGCTCTCACTCGTGCAGCACACGCTGGTGGTGCAGCATCTACATGGCATTTCAACCTGCCAAGCTCCACAGAGCCAGGCACATCCCCCTTCCCAAAATTGTTAGTGCTGAAATTTCAGCGTGGGATGAAGTCAGGGGACTTCTTCATTGTGCCCAGCTCATCCTGAAAGCACAATGTGTTATTTATTTGTTTATCCCCTTCCATCCTTCTCCCCCTTGCTATTTTTTCCTCTTTCTCTGCATTTCTTTCTCTGTCAGCCTCCCCTCCTGCCTTGTGAGAACAAACATTGCACAGTCGCTAACTCCTATCTGCCTGCTCTAGCCAAAACACAGGGAGCTGGGAGGCTGGAGAAGACTAATGGCCTGTTCAGCACAGTCTCCTATCTCTGACAAGGAGCAGCACAAGTCACTCCTGAGGATGGAGTTGCCCCTCAAATACCCTTTCAGAACAGCAGCCTTCTCCCGGATAACCTCCTGCCCTCCAGCAAAAAGTCTTCCTGCACACAGCCGGTGCTGGATGAGTTCATGCCCCGAGCACGGTGCTCCATCCTGCTGACTGGAACTGGATGTTTCCTCCTTATTCAAGCAAATGCCTAATCCTGGTGGCTGTATACAAGTACCTAATCCTTGCTCTGGCTAATCCCAGCTGCTCATTTGTGCTCAATAATCCCACACGGAGCATCTTACATGCCAGAGAATCACCCAGGTGTAAGTGAAATGCATCCTGCTGGGCTGCCTCAGGGTATTCCCAGATGTTGGATGATGTGCTCCCAAAGGTCTCTTCATTTTGGGCACCTGACTGGAGGCACTGCAGCCTTATGACTCATGGAAGCATCCAGGAATCCATGGGATGCAGGATGAGGATGCTCACTGCAATGCAGCCGTGGTGTCCCTCCAGCTGTGACATTTTAAATACCTGGTGCCACCCAGGGCATGCTCAGCTGCATATGCTGCAGCCTGGAGAGCAAGAAATGGAGGCCAAATGCACAAGTCTCACACTGAGAGGCATAATATATTACATATAACAAATTACAAATTACATACTACAAATTGCATATTACATGTTACGAGGTGTAATAGGTCTGGGCAGGGGAGGCTGATGCTTAAAAGAGCTAGATGCAAATAGTGGTAGCTATCTTCAAAGCAAGGGGAGATTCAGATCTCTGTGTCCCTCAAGGTGCTCAAAGAATGGGGAACTGAAACTCACCCGCCCTGGTCTGGCACACACAGGGATCAGCTCAGGCATGGTCAGCCCGGAGCAGCAGCCGCAGCCCCGGGTGATGGATCCATCGCCCAGGTTTGGATGCACTCTGAAGAGGTCCAAGCAGAAATCCCCCTTTAATCACTGTCTAATCTTCCTTTCTCCATGACAGGACACTGCCCAGCCCTCCATGTCAGCAGGTGTGTTGAAATAAAAATGACAACTAATTAAACAAATGACTTTCACAAAGAAGGCAGCGAGCTGGCCAGAGCGATGAGAGAGGCTCTACGGCGGCGATGCCTCCTTGCCCACTGTTGGAAGAGCTTGTCCCCTGAAGACGTTAACCCCAAAGCATATGGAGTTAGAGAACCTTGGTGAGCAGAGCTCTTTATGCTTTGCTCCAGTGCTCTGCCATGGGAAAAGGGAAGCCTTGGGGTTTTTTTTTTTTCTTTTTCTGTCCCTTCTTTTATTTTCTCCAGTTAAGTGAATGCATCAGCCAGTATCTCAGAAACCTGATTCATTTTCCAACAACACAAGTTTGCTTTTTAAATACAGATATGGATTTTATATATTTTTATTATTATTATTATTTTTTCCCCCAAGGACAAGCAAAGCATCTCTCTATTCACTTCTATCTGTTTGTTACTGTTGAATGTCAAAGCCTTCCTGCAATCTCCAGTGGATTCCTCCCTACTCTTCAGCAGAGGCAAGTGGTGCCTGGCTCCTGGTGGCCACACCAGACCTGTTCCAGCAATGCCCACAGCTCACTGAAGGGGAGAGGAAGAGGCAGCCACAGTCTGTTTAAGATTTTATTGTTCCAAGCTGCTCCTGTCCTAGCCACATCCGAGCACGAATGCCAATTTGTCATTCCTGATATAAACTTAGGTGCTAAAAATAAACAAGACAAGCTTAGAAGGATGAACTCACACCATGTCTACTGTGGAAGCCAAAATACTCTCTTCAGATGGCACCATCCCCCTGCCTCACCAGTAAAACAAACTGCTGGGACTTGAACTCCCAGGTTTATTCCCTGCTCTGTGTCTAACTTGCCATGTGGGCCCAGCATAAATCACTTCAACCCTCTCTGTACAGCCACCTTCTAAGTGTGTACAATAACCTCTGCTTCCCCAGGGTGTGATGAGGTTTAATTGCTTGCAGACTGCTCTGAGGTCCTCCAAGATTTGCAGAAGCACAAAGTAATATTAATGCACAAATTCAGAGCAGGCATTTCACATAGTTATCTATCCTGCCTGGCTGGATTGGTTCCCAGCATTTTGCTTGGATGATTTTACTTCATTTAATCCATTTTAATTACCTTTTGCTGATTGCTTTTGCCCTTTGTTTAAAACATTTCAAATTCCTAATTGCATCTCCGGGTTCTCCCATCAGTTGTTGTCATGGCTGGTTCTTATCAGCAAGGCAGAGTTTTTTCTTAGTTTGTTTTCAGATGCTCTGATGTTCTGGTGAGCAGCAAGGCACCAAAACCCAACTCTGGGGTGATGTTTGTTTGTTTGCTTTACTAGCACAGGAACTAAGCAGGTTTTCACAGTTTCTCCAGGAAAGGGGCCACCCATTTTGTGGTCTGCAGTTTGCTAACAGACAATTTAAAGCTTGAAAGTAAACAGACAATTTTGTCTGCCTCCTGTTGTAAATTACTGGTTCCTGTGCTTTTTTTGAGGGGGCAGCTGCACCAGTTAACCAAACTGAGACCTCATCTGAACCTTCCAAGTCCCAGCCCAGGGTGGTTTCTGTGATGCTCCAAACCCCAAGCTCAGAGGGAAGCAGCTCAGCCTCCACTCAGCATTACTCAAAAGCAACTTAAAAGCTGCATGGGTTGGTGCCTTGTTGGAAGAGGAAGGAAGTATTAACCTCCTCATCCCCACTAAGACATGTGCCTTGCCCTCTACAGAGGCTTAGAAGGTGAAACAGAACCTATGGCAGAACCTCAGCACTTGTGAATGAAGACCACTGTCCACCAGACGTGAGATGGAGGGAGAAGGAGAGGGCAGCCCTGTAAAAAACAGTTGGGGTGTCAGACCAACACACGAGGTTTGAACCAGAGCCAAGCAGAGCACAGGTAGGTACCATGGCCCACCCAGTGAGGGGCAAGGGAGAAGACCAACAGCCTGTTCCAGAGCTCTGTCACCCTCAAAGTATAGAGTTATTTCCTTCTGTTTAGGTTGAACCTCCTGTTTTCCAGTTTGTGACCATTGCCCCTTGTCCTGTCACTGGATACCACTGAGAAGAGTCTGGCCCCATCCTCCTGACCCCGCTCTTTAGATATTGATAAGCATTGGTGAGATCAATGTTGAACATGTTCCCATCACCACGCATCGCCGGCGTGCCCGGCGCAATTCAGAGGGACTGTAAACACCAGCGAGCAAATTCACAGCGTATCAAGACAGCGTGGGTTGGTACCATCCACTGTGGCAGAACCTGACTGGGCTGTCACACCATCCTGAAGTGGACAGGCCATAAGGACCACCACAGACCAAATGGGAGCTGGGAAAGACAACACAAACTATACCCACCCCTCACCCCTTCCAGGAGTGGACATTTCAGTGGAACCTAAATCCATTTCAGAGATATCCTGAGTTTCCTTATCCATGGTTTATGAGCATGGTGGCAATGACCTTTGGACTGAGCTCTGCGTTGTGCTATGCTGATGCACCTCAACCTTCGTTCTCAGCTGCCAATGCCCTGGCCCCACAGCTCCCAGCCAGCCCCGTGTGCCTCTGTGCAGCCGATACCCCGGTCCCTGCCTCCCACATGACTCTTTCCTCACCGTACCATCTAGTCCTGGCTCTTCCCACGTGTCAGCTAATGTACTTCAGCACTTTGGTGTTTATCCTATTACCTTTTTAGCTCCTTCACCGGCATGTCCAAGGTGGGGTTGTCAACTGGGACATGCAACAGCTTGCTTTTTGCCACTGTGACTTGCAGCATCCGTGGTTTGTGTGTGGATGAATCCCCTGTCTTTATTTCCCCAAAGAGAGCTAAACCTTTATCTTTGCAGCTCCTTCTACCCTCTGCTCCTACTCTTCCTTTCAAAGCAGGCATGACCTTGGTGCCTCGCTACCTAGCGTGTGCAAGCACTCGGTTACGCAGCCGACATAACCTAAGGAGCATGGAACCATCAAACTAATTGTCACTTGTTTCCTAAAGCAGGATTTTCACTCAGCTCTTTGGTGATCAGCATATGGTGAATACAACATTTCTGCTTCTTATTTAACGATCCGTTGACAGGAAAGATCGAGTAGGCAGAAATCTCAGTTCTGGATTCTCTCCAATTTTTTTATCCACGGGAGCCTGAGCTTTTCAGCATTGGGAAAGCAGCAACAGGAAACGAGTCAGGGGGAATTTTAAGAGCTGTTGAGATGGCTGCAGTGTTTTACATTCCCAGAACTCAGCAGGCAGGCAGCTGTCTGGTTTATTAATCCTTTCGAAATTTCTCTTTTTGCCCCACAAATGCATTCCCATTATACCCGTGGAACAGGCACGGCGTGGTCCCACCCTGGCGCTATCCCCTCGCACACCGCGCTGGGGAAACACCAGCAGCTGCGTTCCATCTCGCTGAGAGGCAGAGCAGGGACCTGTGTGCCTGGTGTGCTTTGCCTACCACACACTGGGATGAAGGCTGAGCGGTTTCAGGGTTCCCTGCTCCCAGCTGGATTTCCCGTGGCAGCAGCAGGCTGTGAGGAGCTGAAGGGAAAAGCTTGTGGAGAGAGATGTCATTTTTCCTCTGGAAGGCCCAGGATAGCTTCCCCAGCTGAGCCGCACTGAGCTGCGCTGGGCTTCTCTCAGCTGGATGTTGCTGTTACATCCGTGTTTTTCTTCCTCCTTGGCCCAGTTATTGAAGCTGCTTTCCAGACCCCCCGAGCAAACTTGGATAGTTCACAAAACTGTCTCCTTGCCTCATGTGAAAGCTAGCTGCCTGCATCCCAGGGGCTGTCTCCCAGAAAAGCTTTTGGAGCACAGCATCCTTCCAGGGGCCATTTGGACAGCCCAAGCACCGGTGTGCCCTGAGATAACTGCTTCCACCCACAGACCCTCCTGCTCTGGGGAAGTTCCTTTGAGGTCAAGGTCAAGACCCATCAGCAGGGCTGTGTGAAGGAAGCCACTGGATTAATTAGAAGAGTTTTGTGGGTACGTGGAGCGTGCCAAGCCCAGCAGATTGTCACTGAAACCTTACACCAGCATGCAAAGCAGACCAGCCTCAGTGGAAAAAAAATATATATATATCTTGGCATCCAGAGGTTACCACTGCAGCCTGGCACGCTGTCAGCAGAAAATCCCCGCTGGCTGGTTTCTACCTGCTGAAGGAAATCTGGGCAGGAGAAAAGCCAAACCTCCTCCCTTTTCCACGCTCCATCCCATCCCGGCCCCCGCCTCCCCCACCGCCCGCAATCAGCGCTCGCAAGCATCCCACACCGAGGCCAGAATTCCTCCCACAAAATACAGCTGGAACTCAGCCACCAACTGCTCAACCTCAACACAAAGGGGAAGACAAGCCTAAAATCAACACGCGCGCGCACACACACACACACACAGCGCTGGGATGGTCGGGGAGCCGGGGTGCAGGGCCAGGAGGGGGGGGAAGCGGTGGTGGGAGGGCGGCTGGGTGGTGAGGAAAAATTTCATGCTGGCCTCTTTAAAGGTGTGTTATTTGTTCAAGGCTGTCCAAACATTTGCGGAGTGCTGGCAGGCCCGGAATGTGTGCAAGAGCTCCGGCAGCGTGTCTTAGGCGTGGGAAAGCTCTGCTCTCCTCAACCTTTACAGGCTTGTTCCCCCTCAGGCTGTGATTCAATAAAACCCGCGCCAGAGATTTATTGAGCTGATAATGACAGCTTCAGTCAGCAGGCAGACACCAGCAAAAGCTGGGGGAGAGGGAGAGAGACTCCCAAGTTGCAGAGGAGGGAGGCAATGGATGAGGCGTGGGCTCTGGGGTCTCCACCTTGGTTAATGACAAGGGGTACAGTTGGGTTTTGGGGGCCACTTTTCGCCTGGATCCCAAGCCAGGTGGAGCAGAGGGTGTGCCTTGCAGGTGTGCAGGACTCCTCGGGGTGGGAATCACCGGCGTGCTTCCTTGCCCAGCCCCAGTGAGGTCAGGGATATGGCCGTGGGATGTGCTGGGCACCTTCCCCCCAGGGTGACAAAGTCCCAGGTGAAGTGACCTGGCTGAGCTGGCCCCCTCGGGCCAGCTGGGCAAGTTGCTTCACCTCCCTCCCTGTCACTGCCCTTTGGCTGTTTAGCTCTGGATGATTCCTCAGCCCAGAAAATGCTGAGAAGGGCAGCGAGAGGGTTGCTGCTGGTCCTGCTCCAGGGTGTTTCTAGCAGGTGGCACTGGATGCACTGGGAGATGTTCTGTTCTTCATGGAAAGGGAGGAGGAAGGTGATGGCCACGAGGGCTTGCTCAAAGGCATTGCTGCTGGTTTAGGTCACACAACCCAGCTCATGGTGCCTAAGGAGGAAGAAAATGCCCCGTGAGAGAGCTCTGTGGCACTGGCAGTACCATTTCACTGGCCATTCACTGACCCACTCAAGCCAAGTTTTGGGTTTCTTTGCTCTTTTCTTTCACAGAACCCTGGCAGATAAAGATCCCAGGGTGAAGCCCACCAGTTCCAGCAAGACACTTGGCACTTCCCTACTGTCCCACAGTACTTTATGGTCACTTTGGAGTTAAACTCCATAAACACACCTGTGGTTATCAAGTCCATTTTCCCAGTGGGAAATGCAGGAGATAAATAGAAGGGAAGTGACTCACAGAGCAAGGCAGCAGCACGGCCAGGAACCAACCTTTCTGCCCATGATAACCCCTGGGCTTTGTGTGCCCGCGCGTACGTTCGACCCAGCAAACACCTATGCATGTAAGGAACATGGCATCAGCGCTCCTCCCCTGCAAGCCCTGAATCACAGAATTGCCTAGATGGAAAAAAACCCCAAAACTTTAAGATCATCAAATCCAATCACTGGAATGAGCCTGAGAGCTTCTGCTCTGGTGTTACTGGGGTGCAAAGCCATCTAATGGGAGAGCCCAGGGCTTTTGGTGCAGCGCAGCGCTTCCCTCGGGAGGGTGGTTGTTGCTGTTTGAAACAACAACAACAAAAAATGCTTCAAGAAAAAATCCTTCCAAGATAACCTTCACTCTTGTGCTCAGCAGCCAGGGAGAAAGGGATCTGTTAGCCTTGGCAGCCAGGTAGCTGAAGGCAATAGAGCCATAGAGAAAAATGTGGCTGGCTAGCATTGCTGGGATGAAAGGGAACTCGCATCGCCTCTCTTATTTAATTATTACCGTCTGTGTTCTTTCTGGCACTGCAAACGTTTGGGAACTTGGTGGCTTCCTGCCCATATTCAGACAAAGTGTTTTCTCTCTATAGTGAGAGTACTCTGTGGTGCTGGAGGGGGTGGTTTTAGCCTCATGCCCCAACCAGCTCGACTTTCTCAAGCGTTGGGTTCAAATCCCAGCAGGACCTCATGAGAGCTTCGTGTCGCTAGATGCAGAGAGGGAGTTCTGCGGGTGTTTGGGCTGAGGCCACGGCTCTGCATGGACTTTACAGATCCAACAGGCCTTTGCAATTTGGCTGTCAACAAAGAGGGCAACTGGTTTCTATAATAAACACTCGGGGATAGATTTTCAAAGAGCAGAGGCCCTGCCTCCTTTGGGTGTGTGTAATTTGTACCAGAGAGCAAATCCAAGTGTCTGGATTGCTGCTTCCCTCTGGCTTGTGCTTGGCTCTGACATTTGGGTTTGGTGGATATGAAGGAAGCCATCCCTCTGAGGATACGTGGTGTAGTAGAGCTTCCCTGGTCTTGCTGTGTGGTGTCTTTAGGATTGCAATCACAGGGGATCTCCCAGCTGGGAAAGGATTGCTGGCTCTTTGCTTTTAGGCAGGAAGAGGCTTAGCTCTTAGCCTCAACCTGCCTTCTCTGACCCCTGGTATTGATCCTTTCCAGCATTGAGGGTTTCACCTGCAATTAAAGAAGCATATTTTGTCCTGACTTGATCCTGCTTGGCCTGGAAGAGCTCTCCATCACAGGTTTGCTCAGGGGGAGCAGCCTCTCCACAATCTCAAAGGTGCTGCTCTTTGCACTGGCCCTCTCTCTCTGATGGATTGTCCTGTGTCAGCCTCAGCTCTTTGGTGTTATTTCAGTGAGGTGTCTGAACTGGCTAGCATCAAAAGAAAAAGGAGCCAGGTTTCGAGCTGCCAGGCAATCCTATATAAACCTATATAAATGCAACTCCAGTCATCACAGCCCGCAGGGACACAGGGAGCCAGAGATGCCAACTGATGAGAGGGGCATCCAGGTGGCACAGTAAAGACACTGGGAAGATGTGGAGTTGCTCACCAGTGTTACACTGGATGCACTCTAAACCCACGCATAAGTTTGAGGGGAGGCATAAAGATTGCTTGGAGGAGGGAAATGTTTGGGTTAGACTGAGAAATGCAGTCTTAGGTCTGCAGAAGAAGTACAGCTCAAAGAGTGAGTAGCATAAACCAGGCTCTGGGAGCTGTGGAAGGGATGGAGTAGTAGGGACACTGCATCTGCAAGTGGGATCCACACATACAGTGTCCACATAATGCTCTGTAAGCATCCCACTCCTAGTAGGAGTGGCAGCAGGAGGTATGGAGTCCTCCCCTTTGTCCTCATCTCTTCCTCCCCAGAGCCCAAGCCAGACCTCGCCACGTTGTGCAACCCTGTCTGGAGCCCTGCAAACAAACCAGCTGGTTGCTCTGGAACATGCCGCTCTCCTGCTGACGCCAGCCCAGTCCAGTCATAGATCAGATGACTGCTGCCCAGAAGTAAGGCACTCTGTCCAGCTGCTAAGCCTATCCTCAGACAGAGCTAACTGCAGCCAGGCTGGGGCTCTTCTCTTTTACCAGCCGTAGTTTGATGGAGGACATCACCCAGCTGTCTTCCTGGAGCTTCCCAAGGGCTGGCTGAGCACAGCCCAGGCAGCATCTGCTCAGCCATAAAAGCTGCTTTTCTCTTCCAGCAGTGGCACGAGTTGCTTTGAGAAACGTGTGCTCTTGGCAAAACAGCCCCAGGTCTTGACTCATTGCCTGGCACGGCTGCCTGCAGGAGGGCAGCTTCCTTCCTGGGTGGCAGGTATCGAACAAAGCCGGTTCTCTCAGCGCTGCTCCGGGAGAAGCCGTGGAGATATTGCACACACGTGTACACAGGCACGCACCTATCTCCTGCCCCTCCCAAAGGCTCTGCTGGAGCCTTTCAGCATCTGTTCCACATCACCTTCCTCATTTTCCAGCTCTGTGGACTCACTCCATCCTCTCCCAGATGTTTCCATCCTCTATATCCCCTCATGGCATGAGTACTCCTAACAGCACCGAGGAGCGAGCGCAGATGTTTTGGTTCTGGAGTTAAGCTCCGGTACAGGATGTGTGCAGCTGAATGCTGCACGGGATTGAACCTGGGAGCTGTGCTGAAAGGCAGGAGCCCCTCAAAGGAGCAGCCTCTAAGCCTGGTTCCCCACCCTGCCCAGCTCTGGGAGCACGCACAGGTCACCTCACTCTCCATAGCCAAGGCAGCTGAGTGGAGAAGGTCCACCCTAATCCTGAGGACAGTCACCCCCATGTCATGCACAGCTGACTGTGACAGTCCACCATTTCCCCTGAGGAACCCACCAGCACCCCTCTCCTTCCCCAGCCACCAACTTTCCTCTGTGGGGTGAGGACCTGCAGTGGCCAAGCTGCTGAGAGGGGTGCTGGCAGGTTGCATGGGGCACCTTCACCATGGGTCAGACCCACCCAGCAGCAGCATTAGCACCGGGCTGAGGGAGAGGCACAAGGAGCACAGAGCTGAGGGATAAAGTTTGTGCTGTTGAGAGACTTCATCTTTACTGGGACATTATCCAGCCTGTTGGCTTCTAACACACTCCTGGGATGAAAGCACAAGGGGAGGGATTGTCCTGGTATTTACCAAAGTTTAGGTCCGATAAGCCCTGTTGGTTTTACAAGTGCTCCTTGTGGCCCCAGGAATGACTTTATGACTGGAGTTAGCAGGTGAAATACTTGGTGATGGAGAGGAAGGAGGGCAGACACACCAACCAAACCCACCATTATCCACTTGTTTGCTGATTATTTCTCTGCAATTTAACTCCTTGCTAAACACCCCGGGCTCCCCCAGTGTGCTGTGTGCTTCCCATCACCTCTCTTGAGGGTTAAAAAAGTCCTCATCAGATTCCTCATGCTTACATTTTTTCCTGAGAGTTTCAAATTAAGCATGGAAATGTCTCTAGTGAAGGGCAGAAGAACCTCCTGTCACTGAGGTCTCCTTGTCTATGAGCAAGTTTCTCTTGAGGAAGTGGTAGAACATCTCTTGCTAAAGATTTTTAGAAGTACTCCAAAAAATAATCAGCACCAGGGTCTTGAATGGTGTAAATGGGCATCGATGCTGCCTAAGGATCAGAAATAGAAAGGTAGAATTGTCCTTTGCACTGGCTGACAGGGCACTTCTCTGAGCTCTCATCCCCTTAACTAGCTGCTCTGGGCAGCATTTCCACTGGTGTGACACCAGGGCACTTCTGAGGGCTAAATGTCATTGCTGGTAGGAACTGATGCCACAGCATTTGAGTTTATACCCCTTGAAGAGCTGCCCATCATGTTTTAGAGCTCTTCTCTGGCAAACACTCCTTGCCACAGAGCATGGGGCAAAGGAAACTATCCTGCTGCTTCAGATTTTCAATTAATCAGGGTTTTATACGCTGTCACTTTTGCATCACCTTTCTGACAGCCTTAGGGGACTTCAGTCTTTCAGGACCTTCAGTCCTTCTCCATCACTGTAGCTCTTTCTACATTGGCTTTATTTTACAGGTGGAAAATAATGAACATTAGTTTGTTGAGGACTAGACAAACCAAACCAAACCAATCCAAAGCAATCCAAAGCAAAGCAAACCAACATGTCTCAAACTAGGGACAATATAAACCAGGGCAGCAAAATGACTGGGTAAACCTTTGCAGCACCTGGGAAACACCCAACTAAGCATGAACCTTCCTTCCTGGAGCACAGGACTTCACAGAGAGAGCTCTGACATGAACAGAAACTGCTGAAGTCTTCATTTCCCCTCCTCACTCAGGTTCAGCACCAAAACAATGACTCTTTCTGTAAATGCCATTTAGAGTGAGAGGCACCCTCACTGGGGTGAGGATGGGAGCTTTGGGTTTTGAAATAGAAATAGTAAGGGGTTTGGCATCCTCAGGAAGTCAGAGTAGCTTTGCTCTCAGCTGTTAGAGGAGAGGAAAGCATTTGAAGTCAGACAAAATAAATAATTCCTTTTCTACATTAACACAACCGTTTCCTCCCTGCTAGCTCTGCCATTTGTCTGCTGTGCTGGAGAGCAGCCTTCTTTAAGATGGCACTTAAGGATTTTCTTAAGTGCTTTTAGATCCAACAAAGCAAAGTGCCTGTTTAAGCTCTTTCTTGAACCGGGGCTGCCTCACGTTCCTGCCTCTCCAGTAAGAACATGTGTGAACATCAACAGAGTGTGTCTCACCAAGACACTGTGGAATCTGGGTATATTGCATGTGTGGCACCTATCTGCACTCACATGGAGATGTTTGTCTGGTCATGAACACAAATAAAAGGCATCGAGGTGAAGTGTCCTCTTTCCAAATAAAGCTGATAATTACTGTAAACATCCCAGGTGCTGGAAGGTTCTGCTTGTTTGATGTTAGTGAGAGGTTGCCCTGGTTGCCCACATGCTGCTATCTCCTCAAAGTCTACCCTGCTATCTCCTCAAAATCTGCCCAGCTGCCAAAACCACAGAGGCTGTTGATATTCCAGGTATTGTAGAAGCCTTAAAGCTCTCAGGAGCAGGTCACTGAGTAATTAGTGATCATTACTAATGGGTAAGAAACCTGAAGCAGCCAGTGGCATCCAGTCCTGATGGAACCATGGCCCTAGGCTAGGACCTGCTGCCAGTCCTGGGTCTGTGACCAGAGCTGCAGATCCCTCAGCCCATGGGGCTTTGACCTGAGAGCCAGGCTGGCTTTCCCAGCCTTGCCAGCTGGGCTGCTGCAGAAGGAGACACCACACAGGAGCTTTTCTTCTCCTATGCAGAATGGCTGAGAGAATTGGGGTTGTTCAGCCTGGAGAAGAGAAGTTTCAGGGGTGACCTTATTGCACCTTTCAGTATTGAAGGGGGCCTATGAGAAAGATGGGGACAGATTTTTTGGCAGGGCCTATAGGGTTAGGACAAGGGGTGATGGTTTTAAACTAAAAGAGGGGAGATTTAGACTGGATATAAGGAAGAAATTGCTTAAAATGAGGGTGGTGAAACCCTGGCTCAGGTTGCCCAGAGAGGTGGTAGAAGCCCTATCCCTGGAAACATTCAAGGTCAGGTTGGACGGGGCTGTGAGCAACCTGATCTGGTTGAAGATGTCCCTGCTCACTGCAGGGGGGTTGGACTGGGTGACCTTGAAAGGTTCCTTCAACCCAAACCAGCCTGTGATTCTGTGATTCTATGAAGGAGAAGCATCCTAGACACCACACTGCACCCACTCCTTAGCCACAGCCAAGAGCTGAGACTGCTGCTGTGGTTGTTCCTGCTCGAGGGAAGCCTTCCTCTTCACCAGGGGTCTGGCACCATGGCTAATCTGCTTTAACCAGCTCATGCAGCACCCAGGTCTTGCTGCTTCAGAGAGGAAACGCGGTGCTGGGCTTTCTCTCTCTCTGCTGAGTATCTGTTGAACAAAGCTCCTTTCTTCCCGGCAGACTGGCTGACCTAACACAAGGGGAATTGTCCTCCCCGGCACAAAGGACGGGGGCGGGCGGGGGGCGGAAATGGCCGGGTTCCTCACTGGGCTGCACCTGCATCTGCGAGCTCCATGGATGCCCTCACCGCCGGCCACCCCGGTCCTCACCTGCTGGGATGCGTGGGACCACGCCGTGGGAATTCCCCTCCCATCAGTCCTGGAGCTGGACACCCAGGTTAATGACTCGCACCCAACAGCAAGGGCGGGGGAAGAAGGGGGACTGCTCCGGGGTGATGGCTATGGCAGGCTCTGAAGCACGTTTTATGCCTTGTCCTTAGCAGCAGCCCTGTCTCCCAGCAGAAGTTGCCTAATTCTGTGCAGAAGGAGAGAAATCCGCCTGCTCCACAGTGGTTTCAGCAACTGGAGTTAGGGACGTGCTGGCAGGCTGGGAGAAGGGGCAGTGGCAGTGAGGGAGGAGAAGACTGGCCCAGCTGAGGAGAAGCAGGCAGGCAGCGGTGTGTTTTTCTCATGACAAAGATGCCCTTGTGCTGCCTGAGCTGGAGCAGAAGATGCTAATGGGAACTGTCTGTCCCAGGCTGAGGGCACTGTGATCTCAAAGAGCAACAGAGAAATTGGAACCAGAGCTGTGAGTATCAACAGGAGCGTTTTGGTTGTGACCACAAGGTTTTAAAACCCTCTGACCATGATGTAAATCTACTTGAAATAGAGCTGAGACCTCAGATTTCTCCAAGGTGCAGCCTTCAAAGTGCTGCAGAACACACACACAGTTCTACCTAAAGCCATAAATTGCCCAGAGAGCAGAGAGCCAGGAGCATCCTGCAGTCACACTTCTCTCTTCACCTTCCTTTTCCCCTCCCACTCCCCCTTGGATCTCCCTGCAAACCAAAACAAGGAGCATGTGGCTGCAGAGACATCCAAGCCGTGCAGCAAGGATCTCTGAATTTTCCTTGCATTTTGAGTTGTTAAGGTGCAGCTTTTCCATTCAGCCTCATTTTTTTCCCCAATCCAATGTGAAAGGACAGGATCACCTTGCCTGCAGATCTGCACCCTCTTCCCTGGTGTGACCCAACAGTGATCTGGTAGAAAGCCTGAAATGTCTGCTTTGTGCCCTAAAGGTGTAGTCCAAGGGCTGCTGGTACCAGTGACGAGACCCCAATGGACTCTGGGTGAAGTTCAGGGCTTGGACATCTGCAGTTGACTGAGGAGGCTGCTTGAAAATGCACGTGGCTCATCAGGACCTGCCCCTGAGTCCCGAGGCAAAAATAGGAGGATGGAGTAATAGAGGTGAGCTTGTCTCTAAGCCATCCACCCAAGGGCTGGGTGCTCCACCCTGAGCACAGCAGCGGGCGTTGCTAATTTATTGTAATCACCCTGCCACGAGACAGGTCCTCAAAGGGTTGGCTGGAGGAAGGCAAGCTCCAGAGCCCTGTCTGCGATTCCACCCTGCCGCCCTGCAGCCAGTCTGCCAGCTCCCTGGGCGTCCTCAGAGGTGGTTTGGGTCAGGCGGTTCCAGTCGTGCTCTGCTCTGCACGGAGCCTGTTCTCCATGGGCATAAAGATCCGCTTTGCTTTGCTGCTGTGGTGGGAAGTGATGGCCCAGGGCTCTGCTGGAGCTCCTGCTCATGAGTGTGGAGGGCTCATCTTGGCCAGAGTATGAAAGGGAAGATGAAGTATCATGGAATTTTCTGTAATTTTTTATAGAAAGAAACATGAGCGTGGAGCGATTGTATAGAGGTCAGAAGAGAGCCACATCCTCCAGCTGTTTCTTGCTGAAGCTCAGATTGCCCCTGTGACCACACAGGCTGATGTCTCAGAAAAACCATCCAGGAATGCAATGGTTAATCACCAGTTAAACCCTGCAGTGTTCCTCCTTATGCTTCAGCGTGAACAACCCCAGGGCACTCCTCTGAGCTCTGACCTCCTCCCCTCCTCACTCCCCTGCCGTGATCTGCAGGGGATGGGGAAGTGGATAGAGGAAGAGGAGAGAGCAGGAGACAATCTCTGTGGCCATGTCCTCACACAGTGATGGCAATTTCCGTGTCAGGGAGTTCTTGGTGTCCAGAGAAGCGGGAAGCCAGGGTGTCTGCACATTCCAGCGCTTGGCTCATGCTGCCTGTCCGGCCACACGCTGCTTCTGCCTTATTTCCTTGTGTGTGTGTATGTGGTGTTGCCTTTGGCACCCGGGATGATGTTTACACTTTGCATACAGAATAACACGACTTGATATAAATCTGACTTGAATTAAAAAAAAAAAAAAAAAAAGAAAAGAAAAAGAAAAAAAAAAGGAAAGAAAGACAGAAAGAGCAAACCCCAAATTCTGCAGCTGAAAAAATACTGCATGCTCCCATGGCAGCCAAGATCAACAGCAAGGACAGGCTAAGGGGAATATGGCTGGGTTTTGCTAACCCACTTCTAATTTGTGGCCAAAATAAGGTCAGAAGGGTGGCAGATCAGCGCCTGCCCATCAGGGCAGCTCACTCTGCTGCTGGGAGAACGGGGGGGTGTTGAGCAGCTGGACTCCTTGCAGTGACAGGATGACTCCAGAAACATGGGCAGTGCTTCTGAAGGGGTTAAACAGCAACTAGTTTCTGTTCCCCCAAGTGTGGGCAGATAAAAGCCTTTGGAAGATGGAAGTGTTCCCATGGGGGCTGGTGGCTGTCCTCCAGTCCTGTCCCACAGCCCTGGCCATTGTCTGCTAACAGGCAGGTGGGTCCCAGCCTTGGAGCCCCTCAGCTTTGCATGGTGGTGAGGCAGAGCTCAGGGATGTTGATCCCACCCTGCTTACACAAAAGCCTTTTCCAGCTCATTTGTGGTTCTGTTGAGGAATGAGAGTGCTGGAAGACAGGAAAGACTTTTTTTTTTTTGGCTGTCAGTTTTCCTTAAATCCTAAAGTGGTGTCATCTGGATGGAGTGAGGAATCACCAGTACCTTCCCCCTGCCCTGTCTCTGTCAATTGTCTCCAGGACTTTCCTCTCTCACCCACCTTTCCAGTTCAGCTCTTTTTCAATCTCAATAGCCTTATTGGCATGACACGGTTTGCAAGTATTGCCAAAGTTAATATATCAAATGTCTGTCCCTAAGAGCAAGCATTTCTCAGCACAATTACTCCCCAAAGACTCATCGAATGCACCGGCCACGACTGAACACTATGGTTTAATGTCCTCATTAAATACCGATGAATAACCACCCCACCCCCCCATCAATGTCATCCTGGTTCCAGAGAACTCAGCCTCTTGGGCTGGGAATCTCAGGACCACATGGAAAGAGCTTTGGGAGTTTGTTCCAGTGTTTATTTGGATTATAGGTGCCTGTCCAAATCCAGGCCCCTGTTGTGCCTGGCATCACACATCCAGAACAAGGAAAAGTCCCTGGCCCAACGAGCTTGGACATTGCAGATGTATAAATGATGTTTCTTCTCATTTTCCTGACATGTGAGGTGCTTGGGGACTTGCCCAGGGGCACACAGTGAGTCAGCATCAGAGCCAGGGATTAACCCCAGATCTCCAGGGACTAAAGTGCAAAACCAGATCTCTCTCCAAGACGTCAATCCCAGTTCTGCCGGCCTTCCCATGGAATTTGCACCAGTGAGGCTGCCACAGGCACTCGGAGCAGCTCTGCCCCTGGCTCACCAGTTCCTGCCCTGCATCCAAAGGGATGGAACTGGTGCATTTCAGCCCCAGAGCCACCCGTGTTTCTGCACGGTGCCGCTGTGCTTACCCTGTGGATACAGCACAGGGCACTCTGGAGGAGGAAAGCCATGCACATGCTGTCAGCATCTTAATTCTGTTTTTTTCTGCTGCTGAATGTCTGACAGACAGGAGAGGGCTCGGCTCCACGCTCACATTACCACCTCGAGATAAATCCCCTGCTTGGCTGAGCCGAGGGAACTGACGTCTGCACGCTCTTATTCAGCAGCAAAAGGCAGGTTAATTCAGTTTAGCTGAGCTGGCAGCGCCAGCAAACCGAAGCTGGGTTGTGTTAGGGAGCGTTTGCCGCAGGGGCAGAGCTGATGGGCAGGCAGTTGCCAAGGCTCAGCTGGTGCATGGTAACACTGGAAGCTTCAGGATTTTCTCATGTCTTTCAGCCCTTCAGACAGACTCTCTGTATCTGGCTTGAACAGATGAATAGACAAGAGGTGATTCACAAGGCTCAGGAAGAAACCTCTCCTCCCAGGTAACTGCTGCCAGCAGTTTACATGTGCTTGCTTTTTTTTTCTCCAGCCTGATTCTTGGTGGCTGGATCCTGCAGCAGCTGAACCACAGGTCTGACCTACCTAAGAAAAACACAGCCACACCAAAACTGACAGGACAAAGTTTAGAACGTGCTATGACAATTCCCTGACCTCTTCTTCCCCCCTCCACCCCCCACCCCTCCCGAAGAGGTTGGGTTGGACTCGATGATCTCAAAGGTCTTTTCCAACCTAATGATTCTACGATTCTATGATGATGGGAGCAATCTAGCTACTAAAATGATAGAATCTCAGACTACTTTGGGTTGGAAGGGACCTTAAAGCTCAACCAATTCCAACCCCCCTGCCATCAGCAGGGACACCTTCCACTAGACCAGGTTGCTCAAAGCCTCATCCAACCTGGACTTCAACTCTTCCAGGGAGGGGGCATCCACTACTAGACATTTTCATTCTAGCTACTAGACATTTTCTGTCCATTTTGGAGTAGAAGAGATGGACACACCAGGCTTATCTACACACAGAGTTCTGCACATGCACCCTGCATCCAGATCAACTTGACATTGCCAAGACAGGTAGCTGTATCCTAACTGGGATCAGGGGTGATGGACCCATGGTCTGACATCCTCCCTGCTTTGGTTCCCGCTCCCTCCCTGACTTAAGGATGGGAGATACTCCTGTGAAACAAAGCAGCAGCCTCATAAAGAAAAAACCTCCTATAGAGGCATTTCAGTGAAGATTTCCCCATCCCTGAGCAGGGAGACAATGGTGGGAAGGAAGTTGGAGTCATTATCGTCATTGTTTCAAGGTTTAATCAGGCACTTGGGGATTAGCACCTCAGCACCGAGGGCACAGCTGGCTGGGAAGGGGCTTGGCTTTGGCCACTGCAGTTTTGCTCACCCCTGAGCTGCTGTTTGAAGTGGTTTGCACACTCCTGCAACCAGGCTTGTTGGGTCCTGCAGTGAGAGGCACACGGGCAACTTCAGGCTCCGGGTAGCCAAGAAAGGCTGAGACTTGTTGGGGAGGCTCCACGCCACAGGCTGGGGTAGCCAAAGGGGCTGGGGTAGCCAAAGGGGCTGGGGGGGAGCCCCTCAGCCAGGTTCCCTCCACCTCCTGCTCCTGCCTACGTCAGGAGGAGTCGGCAAGAGGGTGTATATCCGGAGAACCTGTTTTCCAGATCCCCTGGCATCCTTCCACTGCTCTCAGTGCATGCGTCATTGTTTTATGAGGCTGCATCGTTCCCCGGGAGCCCCCTCCCCTCCCCTTTCTCTCTCACACACAGAGATTTTATTTATTTGTTTATAACACTTCGCCCATCCCCAGGATGCCTTTCATCTGCCAGCGCTTAACCGTTTGGGTGACAGGAGGGAGGGCAGCAGCTCCGGGAGGCAGGGCAGAGCTGTCACCCCTTTGTTTCAGACAGGACAGACCTGGGCAGCACTGCTGGTCCCAGAGGTCACTCCACATCCCCTCTCCTTGCACTTGGCTGATCCCTGGAGAGCTGTACCAGAGGGCAACTGGCGTGGCTTCAAGTCCATCTCCCGTGTCTGACAGCACTGCCAGTCATGTGGACGTGTGGCTGAGAAACAGACCTTTCCCAGTGAAGCACATCCCTTGGGGGCTTGCTCTGGAGGTCTGATCTCCCTCCTGGGACTGGCCTCTTCATCAGTGAGGGACAATGTCTCTGAAGGAGACAATGAGTCCAGCCCAAGCAGCAGCTTGGCCACCCTCATGTTGTGGGTGTTGCCTCCAGACGCCAACTGCTGCCCTTGGCTCCTCTTTAAAGGGCTCTGAAAGACTTTTTGTTCATGGATTGATTGCAGGGCTGTGAAGGGATGGGGCTGGCTCCTTCCACACTTGATGCTTTGAGAGGGGGCTTAACTCTTCTGCCCCTTTGCCTCAGCTGGGCCCATTTCCTTCCCCTGGCATCAGCCCATTGGCATCCCAGTCCTTCTGCAGCACTCTCCCATCCACTCTGTCACCACTGTCCCTTCTGTCACGGTATCTCATCCCTAAATGACATTTCTGGCCCTAGGAAAAACACTCAGTCCAAACCAGGGCTGAGCTGTGCACGCAGACCCCAAACACAGAGAGCTTTGTGGGAGCAAGCTGGATGGAGATGTTCAAAACCAGTCCCACATCCAAAGCAGAACATCAAGCCCAGGCATTTGCAGGATAGGGGAAAAGCTGTGTCTCACCATGTGTGATCTACAGCGTGGTCAGTCTTGGGGAAGCACAAGCAGAGGTTCTAGGTGTGCCAGAAAGCTGTGATATAGAATCATATCATAGACTGGTTTGGGTTGGAAGGGACCTCAAAGTTCCTCCTGTTCCAACCCCCCTGCCATCAGCAGGGACACCTTCCACTAGACCAGGTTGCTCAAAGCCTCATCCAACCTGGCCCAGAACACTTCCAGGGAGGAGCAGCCACAGCTTCTCTGGGCAACCTGGGCCAGGGTCTCACCACCCTCACAGCAAAGAATTTCTTCTCAATATCTCATCTCCATCTCCCCTCGTCCAGTTTAAAGCCACATACACTGAATAGGAGCCCAGGAGAAGTGTGGACACATCCACAAGCCAAGCACCAGGCTCTGGAAGGCCAAGGGAAGCATCAGCCTTTCATACACCTCCAGTGCAGCAACCAGCCCTTTGAGCTGCTGGATATCATGCCCAAAGGACATGGCTGGGTGCACTGTCCTGGAAAGCTCAGCCTGGAAGATGTGTAGGTGGGGAAAAACCCAGCTAAAACTGCCACATGCTTTGGAGAGGGACAGAGAAGACAAAACCAGGTCCAACTCTTGCCCAAGAGGTGTGAGTGGGTGAGGGCAGGGTCACACTTTGCTCTCAGTGTCACTTCCAGGGGAGTTTTCAGCACCCAACATGTGTGTGTTGAGATGGGGTGGTGGGGAGCTAAATATCCCAGTCGGGCAAGTGTCAACAGCAATTAGTGTTTCACACTCACCCTGAGAGGGGGATAAATATTCACAAGTAACAAGCAGTGCTGGGCTGCCTGGGAAAGAGTGCCAGACAGGGAGGAGGGGAGGAAGCTGAACAATGCCTTCTAACACCATTGCTTTGTCAAGAGAAGTTTGCAGCTTGGTGGAAAAGATGCTCCAGCCCACACAGTTTCTTGTCTCCCCCTGGTTGCTTTGCAGTTATTGACTGGGGAGGCCATTCTTGTTTCAGCACTGAGGAGCAGAAGCCCAGGGAAACTGATGCAGAAGTTCTGAGTGTCAATGGCTGAGTGACCAGACCTCACTGGAGAAGAGGGTCTGATTCCATCCCCTGGTCCAGCTCCTGGAGTCACTAGGGAGACTCAACCAGACTGTAGTCCTCAGAGAGAGGCAGAGGCTGACTGGCTCCATCTGTGAGAGCAGCTCATGTCCTGCTCCTGGCTGTGTCTCCTGGGAGAGCAAAGGAGCTCAGCACTGAGCAGTGAGAGGCTATAGATGTTGTGGCTGTGATGTTGTAGCTGTAGGTGTTGTGGCTGTAGGTGTTGTAGCTGTAGATGGTGTAGCTGTAGGTGTTGTGGCTGTAGGTGTTGTAGCTGTAGGTGCTGTAGGTGTTGTAGCTGTGTTGTTGTGGCTGCAGGTGTTGTGGCTGTAGGTGCTGTGGCTGTAGGTGCTGTGGCTGTAGGTGTTGTAGGTGCTGTAGCTGCTGGTGTCGGGCTGTGCTGTGCCAACACCGTCTCAGGGCAATGTCTCTCCTGAAAACCAGCCCTGCCGAAGCTCCTGAAGCTGTGGCAGGACTGTCCCTCCTCTCCCCCAGCCCCGAGCTGCACGGGGCAGCGCCTGGCTCCACGCAGCATCGCACAAAGGCTCTTTGTTGACAGGATGAACAGGCAGACGTTCTCTTTCTGGAGCCTGGCAGCAGCAAGTCCTGCTTACCCTCCTTCGGGCACCCTCCTCCCCTGGCTCCCCATCCACACCGCCAGCCTCCGTGGCAGGGAGAGCCGCAATGCGTGCCTGCTGCTCCTCACGTGTGCACACACGCGCTGCAAAGGGAAGCTTCAAAAGCAGGATGTGTTCCTGGCTTTGAACATCAGCAGCTCCTCAGGGAGCCGCTAATCCCACCCAGGGCAAGCGGAGAAGGCGACAGCTCACGGTGACGCACCTTCTCCGGGGGAGCGGAGCGGTGGGACGTTAATGAGCTGCCGGGCTCTGGAGGAATCACCACCGGCTCTGCCACCCCGGGAGTTAAACTGCAGGCAGGAGCCCTGATGTTGTGCTCCCATCGGCAAAGGAGCTCTTCCTCCACGGAAACAGAGGAGTCACACGGATCCCATTAGCCCTTTAACATGAACCAGAACCAGAAATGACCACCAGCACCACCCCCAACCCTGGCTCTGGCTGATTTGCTGCACGGCAAAAATCTCTGTGTGAAATCGGGCCAGAGCACGGCTGTGCCTGTCCCCGAGCCCTGCACACCAGGAGGACACGCAGAGCTGTGGGGAAAATGGGGCTTGGGGAAGGGGAAGCCACCTAGGGCAACTCACTGCAGTCAAGTGTTTGCTTTGGACTTTATGGATGGGAATTACCTGTGCTCCATGCATCAGGACAAGCCCGGGGTCTCTGGCAGGCAGAACTCCCCGATGCTTTGCTAATATCTGAGGGAGCTGAAAAAAAGCCACCAAGTGTTTTGTTGGGTTTTTTTTTTCTCCCAGTCACATCCCCATTTGTGCAAAGCCACATGAGCACAAAAGCCTCCAAACTTCTGTGTACAGGGCTGGGATTGCAAAAATCTGCATGGTTGCATGGTGTGGCTAATCTGGATGGATGCACAGCGTGGCTAATCTGGGTGGTTGCACAGTCTGGCTAATCTGGATGGATGCAGAGTCTGGCTAATCTGGATGGATGCAGAGTCTGGATAATCTGGATGGATGCTCAGTCCAGCTAATCTGGATGGATGCACAGCGTGGCTAATCTGGGTGGTTGCACAGTCTGGCTAATCTGGGTGGTTGCACAGTCTGGCTAATCTGGATGGGTGCACAGTCCAGCTAATCTGGATGATCGCACAGTCAAGCTAGCACGTGCCGCAGTGACCGGCACAGGTTAACATCCTTCCATGGCACCTCTTGGCAGCCACGCTGCAGCCAGCCCTGAGCCCTCGGTGGGGTGACCATGCCAGGTCTAACACAAGCCACCCCTCGGGAGGTGGCCCTGGCAGAGCTCCCTGGTGCTCTGTGCCACGCTGAGCTGTGCCAAGGAACCAAAGCGCTTTGCAGCTGTAGGCTCAGGGTGATTAACTGGAGTGTTAGGCAATTAACTTTTTCACACTTGCAGCTTCTAAACTCTCCTATAACTCAGAGGCGACAGACTTGGTGTTTTATCTTCTGCTTAAGAAGTCAGTTGCAGGTTCCAAAGGAAAAACAACCCTTCCCCAGATTTATCATCAGGCTTCAAGGCAGATAGCAGGACAAAGGAGGCAGGCAGTTCTCAGAGCTGAAGGCCAGGTCCTTGTCTGCAGAAACTGGCATCGAGGAAGCAATTCTGTCAGCACAGATCTGGTCCAGGCCTTGTACAAGTCATTTTCTCTCTCAAGTCACCGTCTTTGTCCCTGCCTGGATGGAGCAGGAACTGTGTGACAAGGACAGCGGTGCCAATTATCATGTGGCAGTCTCAGGGCATGGTTAAAACCATGTTAGGTCTTGCTGTGCCCTGGAGCCCCATGAACAAGGCACATCTGCTCATCTGTCACAGATTGTCTTCTTACCTTTTTAAATATCTGGGGGCAGGGACCATAACTTGTCTGGTGGGAATCCTGCATCTATGCTCCCAGCTGGGAGAAGGTCTTTGATTTTGTCATTAGGCAGCACAGAGGCAGGAACTGCATGTGTCCTGCTGGAGCGAGCCCCAGGACACCCTCAGATCACTCCATCTGCCTCTTGTTTGGAATGTAAACTTCTCTGCACCCCTTCCCTGCCAACACAGACGGATCAACCTGCATCTGGACAGCAATGGTCCTGATGGAAAGTGGAAAGCTCTGCTTCTGCCCTTGCCACGGGCCAGTGGCTACCCCGTGATGGGGACTGGGCAGGAAGGGAGGAGGGCTGAGGATGGATTTGCATGCAGATTTTACTCATCTTTGCAGCTATTTATTCTTTTTTTTAGCTAGGAGATATTTTGTATGCTGCAACAGGCATGTCTTTGCATAAAACTGGTGCTTGGTGACAGCCTATATTTGCATGATGAGTGAGGAGGGACACTGGGGACCAGAAAACTTGAACCAAAAACGGGGCTCTGGCTCACTAGTAAGGGTCCTGATGCTAACAGATGATTAAAGGAATTGGCTCATAACATCCATATTTTGGTTGGAACCAAGAGCATCTTCCAATCTGCTGTTAACAACTTCAGTTGCTACACAGTGGTTGTTTTTTATAGTAACATCTCCAAGGTCTCAGCCTCATTATCCCTCTTTTAGAAATGAAGAAGTAAGCAAAGGGAGGTGCTGTTTTGAATAAGGTCTCCTGGGTGAGGCCAGCAACACATCACAGCTTTCCTGAAGGTCCCAACCCTGTGGCCTTCCTACCAACCACCACCACTGGAATTATCCTGGGAGCAACCCCATCGCTCACAGGGTGGTTGACAGCTTCACCCGCTCCACCGTAACTCCCTGACCCGCAGCTGCTGCCTACGAGTTGACAGGAAAGCCCGTCTGCTATTAAGGTTAAAAATGTTGCCCATAGGGAGAGCAAAGTCTGACATTGCCTGCAGCATACTTCTCGCCTGGAGTTATTGCCTGTGGATTAGCAAAGGTCAGGGTTTAGTGCTCCAGCCCTTCCCACTCTCTTCCTTTACTGCAAGTTAGGGCTACACTTGAAAAATGGTGTTGATTTAGCCTGATTTGTAAGTGGATGGAAAAAATCCCACCCAGTCTGGGGGAGCAGAATTCCTAGAGCAGCTGTAATCATCCTGGCAAACGGAAAATACCCCACCCCTTGGCTGCTGCAGCGTGTTAGGGGAATTCAGAGGATCCCTATGGGCAGGAAAGCCCCTTATCAGCAAATGCTGGCTTCTCCTGGTCCTGGGACCCTCTCTCTGGCAAAGCCAGATCCCAGCTTACCCTCTGCTCCTCCTTTTTCTGCTTTTAGTCTTTTCATCTCTTTTCTCTCTCCTGCCCATTTTCATTTTGCCCTGACAACTTTCCCCCCCCACCCTCCCCTTATAGAATGTGGGAGGGATGAAAGCTGCAGATAATTAATAACCCCAGCACTTCTCAGCTCTGTCTTCCTGGGAGAACTCAAGAGATTCCTGCTCCCTCCACCTCTGCCTCCCCTTACAAATGCTCTCTCACTTCCAGTCCTGTGCTGTCTGTTCCCAGTGCCTGACAAACTGCAGCTGGCAGCTCAGGCTCCAAAAGATGCTGCTTGTTTGATGTGTGTGCTGGTGGGGGAGGATTCCCTTTGAGCTGGGGGCAAGGGATGGCTTAGCAGCTCTTCTGGAGATGGGTGTTACTACTGGCTATCTGCAGGCAACCCATGTTTGCATGTGGGTCTGTGAGGGCTTTGACAAAATCTTGGGTAAAATTGGGTTGAGATAGTCGAGAGTTCCCATGTCTCCATCCCCAAGACTGGCAGGAATCACTTCTCCTGCTCCTTCTTCTTCTTCTCCCACCTCTCTCCCCTCTGTTCTGCCCCTTCCAGATGGTTTCCAGCAGCTCTGCAGGTCAGTCAGGCTTAGGGCAAGGCTCTCCTGATTTGCCAGCTCCTGTTCTTTGTTTCTTGATTCCTCCTGTGCTTTCCTACTGTTGAGTCAGTTGGAAATAAGTACTTTGCATTGAAAGAGAGATGACATGGAAAGGCAAAAGGCAGGACCTAAAGAAAGAGGAGGCTTGGGACAGTGCCTGATAAAGGGAAGAAATGAGTGGTGCTGCAGAAGCTACCTGAGCTAACAGCAGGAAACACAACAGGGAGAGGCCAAGGAGAAGCTGCTGATAACCTCTGCTCACCTCCCCAGAGCTGCCTGGGAAATTGAGTGCTGGATCCCTTTGTGTCCAGGAGCAAACAGCCAGGCCGGTGCTGAATCCTGCTCTCTCTCTCCTAAGCATCAATTTTGCACAAGCCTGGTCACCAGAAACCTTCCCTGTTTTGCAGAACCCTGGAGACTGGCTCAGTGCTCCTCCACAGTGATGGCATTGCCTTCTGCAGCTGAGCTGAGGCCACAGCTTTCATCCAGCTCTGCACCTTCTCCTCCATGATTCCCTCCTGGGAGCTGATCAATTCGGCCACAGTGCAGAGGTTTGATATTCTTAAGATGAGTGTTGGATAGAAAAGGAGGCACTGGTGTTCCTGCTGGGTGGAGGATGTTGGGGAAGATCTCCCCTTCCTCCCCCTTCTTCCCTCTTCCCCATCAGTTTTGAAGCTCGGGATGGACAACTCTTAACTCCAAATGCATGTGGTGTTTGTTTTATTTTGGACACTTCTCTTGCTCTCTGTCTCCTTTCCTCATCCCATTGAAAGAACGTGGGGCCCTGTGGCTTTTTTCCATTTCTGGGCTTACTTTAATCTCTGTTACAGCGTTTTGTCTCCTTACCTCCTGCCTGGTGCCTGAGCCGTAAGACAAAGAGGTGTTTACACTCCTAGACTGCCCAGGCATTGAGGCCAGAGACAAGCAGCACAGCAGAGAGTGGATAGAATTGAACATTTCAACATTTTTTCCATCTCTCCCCAAAACCAATATTGACCCAAGACCCCTGTGTGGCTGCTTTAGTCAAAGTTTTACCAGACAAAGCAGCTTTTGGGAGCTCAGCCCCCCCGGAGCTGAGGTCTGAGGGGAGGTGAGGACATGGCTGTGGCTCAGAGGGGAGCTGGGGCTGTGAGGAGCCGAGGGGCTGGAACCCTCCATACTGGGAGGTGGATTTTCAGCTCCAAATGATGTTCAATTAAGGAGCATTAATGGGGCTGGATTTGGCCTGAGCAATAAGGGAGCGGGGTCAGTGCCGAACAATATCCTGTTGACATCGCTTCTGAGGAGCAATTCACCGCGCAAGAGGAGAAGGGGCCTTGCTGAGACGTTCCTCAGCACAAAAACCTCAAAGAGGGCTTTGGCCTCTCCTCCTGCCTCCCCCCCAGCTCCATTATCTGGCAGGGTTAGGGAAGAGGTGGAGGAGAACAAGGGGGGGAAGAGTGGCCATTTTCCCTCTGGCTGGTGATAGCCCATCCTCTTGGGGAGGGGGGCCTGGGGTTTGGATAACCTGCCTCATTAGTGGCTGTATGACATCATTATCTCACATTAGCGACACTCTTCCAGAGGTAATTGGGAAGCCTCTGGAATGGCCCCCTGACCTTTAATTAATGCAACGGGGGCCTTTTCCTTGTGCGATTCCTCACTCTGCCTCAAGCAGCTGCTTCTAGTTAAGATGCCAGAACAGGGGAGCCCTGGTCCCATGCCGGGATTTTCTAAGCCTCTATCCCCCAGGGGAGAAATAAAAAGGTGGATGAACAGTCAGCTGCTGCTGCCTGACTTGGTTCAGCCTCTGTTTTCACCAGCTCCCGACTCCAGGCTGCTGCCTGGGCAATTACCTCCGGCTGCTCCACGCGGAGCTGATTAGCTCAGCCAAGGTTCCCTACCCGGCGGGGACCCCGCGGCACCCACGGGTGCTTTTCCTCCACTGAAGGGTGGGGATGGAGTGCCAGATAGCAAGACTCAGTCCTTTCATTTGCAAAGGAAAGAGGAAGAGCAGCTCTTTGAGGTTCTCTAGGGAAAGGGCTTGGGGAGGGCTCTCCTGGGGTAGACACAAGGTAGAAATGTCACATTTCTACAGTCACCGTGGCTATCAAAACCAAGAGGAGTTCTACACGCTGCTGCAAGAGAGAAGGGATAGACCATGCTCCTCCCAAGCCTTTCATCTCACTCCAGCTGTAATTCCAGTGCTTGCTCTTGTCTTTGCAGTTGTTATTGTCTCTTCAGCTTGGTCTCAGCTGCTAAATCAATGGCCAGAGATGAGTCATTGGCAGCCCCAGGTAGCACAGAGGTTTCCATTAGCGCTGTGCATCTGGGCTCTCATTATAATTAGCACTGTTATTACAGCAGCGTCTGGAGGCTTGGGTCCAGAGTGGCACTTTGTTGTGCTTGGCACAATGTAGAAGGGGAAAAGATGCCAGTGTTGATGTGCTGAACAGGCAAAGGAGCTACTGCATCTCTGGTTTATAGCCAGGGCACTGAAACACAAGCAGAGAGAGGGAGTCCCGAGCAAAGTCATGCAAAAAGCCTGGGGTGTCCTAAGTACAGACATCCTCATCTACTTTCCAGTGCAGTGGTCCTGGAATTGCCTTCTCTGTGCCCTTGCCAGTAAAAAACCTAACTAGAGCTGAAAAATATAGTCTTCCTTATCACCCCAGGCCAGGATTTGCTATCTTAAGTCCTTTTCAAAGAAGCACAAGATTTCTTTTGCAGCATGCAAAGGAACTCAATAGCTCAGAAACACCCAGTCCCCAGTCAGAACCCAAATAACTGGTATGCAAATACAAATGCAAGCTCCACATCACCCCACTCACAAGGAACAGGGGGAAGAAATAACTTTCAGTAAGAAGGAGAGGCAGAAATGTGCACTTAAATCAGGATTCCCAGCTGCAGTGTGAGGAGACAGGAAGATGGGAAGCAATCACCTCTGTGGAAGGGTGATTTCAAAGACTGGAATAATAACATTTCCTCAAAAGACATGAGATATAGAGGGAGGTGGGTTGGTTTGGTTCTGCTTGGAGGTAGATTGATCCATGGCCAGCAAACTGTGTACAGTGTGTGTGTGCTTGGGGTCTTTGTGCTGGAAAGAACATGGGATGTTCAACTGGAGATGAGTGGAGGAGCACGGACAGAGGAGCCTGTTGTAAGGCAGCTGCTCTACCTTCATGGAGGCATCACACTCATCCACGTGTGTGTGGGAGCTCCTAGATCTGGTTAAGAGGAGTAAGAACGTGGTAAGGTGGTCAGCACTGACCTGGCTTGTGTTGGAACAGCCATAAGCATGGAGCAAGTGAAGAGCTGTGGGAAGAGCTGTCCTCTCCGTGAGACGGTACGGTGTTTGGATACGCTCGCTTGCCCGTGTCAAACGGTCCCAAATCACTCTCTGTCCCTAATCACTGCTTATACTTTGCAGATAGGACAGAGGAATCATGCCCAGTTGTTTCTGTTCCCTGATGTGATAGTTTCACTGGGCTAGTCCTGACCACAGGACTACAAAGCCATCCTACAGCTAAGATCAGGACTGGTGAAGGCCAGTTGAGCTGTCCCAGTCTAGTGGACAAGAGCAGCTTATGGGCCCCTGGAGTCAGCCAGCCTCTGATTTCTGATTTTGCCACCAAAACTGGGACACCAGTGATCATTGGAACATCATGTCCCTGCTCTGTGCTTCTCCATCTCCTGTCACTTTGTGTTCTCTCCATGTCCCGCACAGCTTTTCTCCTCCAGCAGAAGCAGGCAGGCAGGAGCTCTGGGTGTTACTGGGATGTAAATAAAGCTCCTTCCTTTATCCCAGCTTGACACTTGCTGCTCAACCCTGGCTGCTGGGAGGCCTCCAAGCACACACACTGCCTTAGGCACTCGAATGGCTAATCAAGAATTGTTGTTGTGGTACTGGCCCAGCTCTAAGCTCAATTTTTTCTCAGAAACCTCTGTAATAATCTTCAACCTGAGGAGATAAGGACCACTGGTTGTTATTCTCCTGGCTGTGTTTCTCTATGGAGCTTTTGTATTCAAAAATTAACTCCTTGGAAAGAGCTACTCAGAGGATTGGGGCTTTTAATTCACAGGTGATGGAAGGCAGAGTATTTCAAAAGCAAAAAAAATATAAATTAAAATGATGTAGTTAGGTCCTTGGAAACCTTCAACTTGCAGAGAGCTTTAGCTTTTTTTGACAGTGGCATTTGGAATCCTCAGGCTTTGGGGATCAGTGCAATGCTCTGATGGCACAGCTCGCTCCCAACAGCCGGCACACGTTCCCCTGTCCCCCTCTTGCAGTAAGCAGCACTGGCACGGCATGGAAAACACTTCTCCCTGGGCACTGGGAGCTCAGCTCTCCATAACAAACAACTTCTTTTGGGATTCTCATTTTACAGCCCCAGCTTTCAGAGGGTTAATGGCATTGGTTGATTTAATTCAAGCCAGATTGGAGCGCTGCACAAGGCAGCTTCCCCTGAGCCAGAGCCTTTGCTCCGGGACTCTCCGGTCACGGGGAGAGAGGGTGAGCAGAGCAACAAGAGTGTTGGAGGAGCTACCGGTGTCTGTTGTGTTTGCAACCTGACCTCTCCTTTGCTCTTTGAAGCTGCTGACAGTGGGTGGGCTGAGATCAGTGGAGTGGCCGATCTGGTGGGAGTTAGAATAACACAACCGCCGTGCCCGGTTCAGCTGGGAATAGGATCTGTTTGCAAGGGGGTAGGCAGCACAAGGGGTGAAGAACTCAGGACCTTGAGGACTGACAGAGTCCTGCAGATGTGGAACAGCTTGCAGTTGGGGTTGCGGTGGGAGGGGAGGCCCTTTCAACCCAAAACATAATTAATCAGTGACTTGGACAGAAAACGGAGCTGTGGCTGCAGGTCCAGCTACCGTTGCCCTTTCCAGGCCCACAGCCAGAATGGGGAGGGGAGAGCTTCACGAAGTTGATGCTCTGTGAAAAAGTCTCAGGTCCTTCTGTCTTTCTGCATCTGCATCTCTGGATGCCCCCTCCCTGGAAGTGCAATCTCATAGCATCATGGAACGGTTTGGGTTGGAAGGGACCTTAAAGATCTCCTAGTCTAATCTCCCTGCCATGAGCAGGGACACCTTCCACTAGACCAGGTTGCTCAAAGCCTCATCCAACCTGGCCTTGAACACTTGAATCTCTCCTGTTCCCATCCTGAGCTCGGGCAGCCCTCACTCCCTTTGGTGCTAGCTCCTCAGCAGCAGAGGACATGGAGGTAGAGCGTGCTGGGGCAGGGGCAGCAGGAGCAGCATGGGGGAGCACACACAGAGGGGTCTTTGGTCCAGCCCTTGAGCCCCTGGCAGCCTCCTGGGAAGGGCAGGAGAAGAACCATGGTTAACATACAAAGAAGAGCCCTGAAGGAAAGGTCTGAGACAGCACTTGGGTATGGTGCCAGCCTTGTGGGAGGCAGCTGCTTTGGCACTAGGATGGAGATGCCAATGTTTTTTTTGTTGCTGTCTCCAGGGCTTGTAACCCCGGGGTTGGGAGACTACCAGGATTGCTGCCTTGCTTTGCAGCAGCACCTCTGAGCCCCGGCTCAGAGCCAAGCATCTCATGTGTGCAATGATGTGCAAGAGGGCTTAGGATGGGTTGGTGACTGCAGAGATGGAGCTGCCTGCTGGCTCCAAGACTTGGACACCCACACGTGGCAGCTGGTGACCTACCTGTGTAGGATCACTGAACATCTAACGTTGCAGCACAAAGCAGGGCAGGTTTGTTGTAGAGATTCCCAACTTCCAACCTTCCAGCTCTTCCAACAGCTTTTTCCTTTCCCTTAGAGGCATCACACCAGCTGAATGAGATGTTCAGGAGATGTTAGCTTCTCCTACACCCCTCCCTTACAGCCTGCAGTCCTGACTGCTCCAATGCCATTTCACTCCTAATGTCCTGGACATTTAAGACCCCTTTTTAGGATTAGCAGAGACCTGTGCTTCAGGAGGAGGTTAAAAATCTAGGGAAACTGCTAACTTTCTGGCTGTAAGTGACATCTAGTGGAAATGGCAGGAAAAATGAGTTCCACAGGTAAAATACTGATCCTGTTGGATTCAGTGGTGAAACTCTTGATTTCTGTAAGCAGGAACTTCAGCCCAACAGCTTCTTTTCAGGACTTATGAAAAAATTAGCTCTGTCTGGGTGTGGCTTGCAAAGAGCTTGGTTTCGTAGAATTGTAGGATGGTTTGGGTTGGAAGGGACCTTAAAGATCATCCAGTTCCAACCCTACTTTGTCTCACATCAGTGAGTAATGTGAAAAAAAGAGATGGCTGTGACATGACAGAGGTCACCTGGCTGTACAGTTGCTGGTCCCAAGCCAGAAACACTGCAGCCACCAGAGCCCATGCACTGGTCTGGTGTCACTGGGCTATACTTCAGATTAAAACAATGCAGTGGGCTAACTTTGCTCATCTTCCTGGGTTCCTGGCTCTGCACTATGCTGGGGCAGGGGATGGTTGACCCACAGCCCCTCATCTGCTCTGGCTGGCAGTGCCCATAGAGATGCAAAGCTGGGGAATTGCAGAATCTGTCCCTCAGGGATGGTGAGTCCAGGGTCATGGCTATTGAGCCCATCCATGTCCCGTGGCTCCGAGGCAGCTGTGTGCCCTGTTTGCCCTGTCTCCTTGTTCTTGGCACTGGAGGTGGCTGCCACCCCTGCCCTGGCAGGAAGAAGGGTCCAACTAGCAGAGATGTAGCCTGAGGTTATTCTTGTGCAGAGCAAAGCCAAAGCTTGCACGGAAACCTGAAACCCACTGAGACTTGGATTAGCAACCCGAAACTGAGGCCAGGATACAAGGCTTTGGGAAGAGCTTGGCAGAGTTTCAGGCGAGTGCAGGCTGAGTTTCAAGTCAGCTAAGGCTGACCTTTGAGTGAGCCCGCTGCTGGCTGCTGGGGAAGCATGGCTCTGCATTTTAACAGAGCCTGGGGAGAGAGTTTCAGGCAAAAAAAAAAAGAGAGAAACCAAACCCAAACAGTTGAAGGGTTTAGGCAAAAAAAAAAACAACAATGCAGATCTCTTCTGGTTTGGGGGTGATAATTCCTAACCACCCACCTGCCCCCAAAAACCAGCAAAACTAGACTGGTGGTTACAGCTCCATTGCACTCAGAGTTTCAATGCAGACTTAACCCCTTCCTGAGCATGGAGTCTAAACTGATGCTTCCAGGCTTTCTCTGGGGGAGATCTAAATTCCCTGTTTGCTCTCTCCCCATCACATGGGAGGTCTCATGGCTGTTAGTGCTGCGAGGCTGAAGCTGTACCTGAGCAGCTCAGCTACTCCTGGACACAAAGGGCTGTGTTCTCCATATGGAAGTTTGTACCCCACAGGAATTTATGGAAGGGGAGAAATGAATCAGATCAGGGGAGAAAGTCACAAGATGGAAAGGCTGGTGCTGTGAGAACAGAAGACCAGAGTCCAGGGATCAGCTAGAGATGGGCAGACAAGGCCACAATCAGTGACCAAGGCTGAAGGATGATGACCAAGCCAAAGTGGAAGAAGGCATGAGAAGATGGTCACAAATAGAACTGTCTGTCCCAGGCAGTGGGAAGCAGCAAGGGCCAGTGTAGTTTTACTCCTGAAGCTGTGGCCATATTTCTCTTCCCATTATGTTGTTTGTATTTTTTCTTTTCATTGCTTTTCCTGCAAACTCATCACTCTCTTCCTCCCCTAACACCCAGCATGTGATGGGTCTGGATCAGGGCAGGGAGGACGTTTGTAATCAGACCCACATTTCTCTGCATTGTCTGCGTTGTCTTGGCAGCAAATTCAGCCCAAACCCCCCTACTCCTGACATTTTCGTGCTGATTTTAAAAGCTCTGTGAAGGTAGAATTTTCCCAAATGGAGTTTCCTGGATAGGAACTGGTTTATTTTAGAGTATTATTCGATTATAACTCTGATAGCTCCTTTCCCCCCCTGCCAGTCTGTTGAAGTCCCTTTGCACTGGGGGTTATGAATATGAAGCCTGAAGCCACAGAAGGGATCTTTATGCCAAAGGAAGTGCCACTCCATGGCACTCCTGGTTTTCTTGCCTAGCTCCCTTTTCCATGCCCTTCATCCTGGCTCTTTCTCCCACGCTGTGTCCTGTGTCATCAGACAGAGAGAGGTCTCATCTGCTGCTTTATTTCAGGCCCTTCTCTAATTACACGTTGACATTAGTTATTTATATAATGTCCTTAAAACCAAAGCATCAATACTGTGGAGGTGCTGGGAGGTGGTGGGGAGGTCAGGTGGCATCCACTGGTCACATTGGTCCAGAGGTGCTGGAGCAGCCCTACAGCATCCCAGCATCTGGCATCACCACCTTTGGAGATGGCTCTGGAGAAGCTGGAACCAGGTATCCCAGAGAGACACAGCATCACACACCACACGCCAGGAGGTAATTTGAGATGGTCTGTCCAGGCTACAAATGCTGGATGTCCTTCAGAGATGACATGATGGCCCTGTGTGGCTCGGGGCAGCGTGCCTTGCCCTTGAAGTCCACGCTGGGTTTTTATGGAAGGCAGGGAAGTGCTGGCAGACGCGTGATTTCCCCAAGGACGGTGTGTGGGCTTTACCCTGGACAGCTAAATAAATACTTGGATGTCTCCTGTGCTGAGACTTGTTTGTGTCTCTGAGGCCAGGGTGGAACGTGTGGTGGGGTGTGTACAGTTCCTCTTGGGTTTGGTGTGTGGCTGCTCCAGCGTTGGTTTTCAATGTGACACTGATAACGCCGGCCGCCAGCCCGCTGCTGGCTTCCAGTTCCGTCTCGCTGCCTCTGTCTCTTTTATGTTCTCTGCTGTGGTTTGCGAGGCAGAGTTTAAAGGTTTCTCTGACTAACCCCGGCTGACAGACTCAAAGGGAAGGAAGTTGACTGCAGCCAAGAAAAGGAAGCCAGTTGGTTTCCCTTCTGCGTCTGCAAGCGCGTGTGAGGGGGAGAGGGAGAAGGGTGTAGCCAGATCAGAAATGAGATAGGATGGGAAGACAGCAGACCTCTTTCCTTCCATATTTTCTCAGCTCAACAAGCTCCCTGGATGCATCAGCCTGGAGCATGGAGAAAGGAAGTGTGTCCTGGTCAATATTTACCCAGCAGCGTGGGGCAGCACGCTCCAGCTCCAGCTGCCCATGGGCTGCACGCTCCTGGCTCGCTCCCTGCCAGTGCAGTGCGTGAAGGCAGCCACGACGGGGAGCTTCCTTCCCATGGGATGGCCAGTGCTGGCAGGGCAAGAGGTCCAGCTGCCCTCCAGCCTGTGGGGCAGGACCTGGGTGCTGGTTCCCCAGCTCCCTGGAGTGTGCAGTGTGGCATGGCCAGCACCCTGGCATCCCAGCATCCTGGCCCCGATGAGGATCTCTGGGGTGGATGCAAGCATGTGGGTCTTTTTTGGTTCCCACAGCATCTACATGGCTGGCCATCTCCACTTTGGGGTCTATAGCAGCCTGGTGACCAAAGGGGTGGATGGAATCTCAGGGCAGTGCTGGCCACCCATGGGGCAGTGCTGGTCCCACTCAGGGCAGTGCTGGCCACCCATGGTGAAGTGCTGGTCCCACTCAGGGCAGTGCTGGTCCCACTCAGGACAGCAAGGGCTGGAGCTGGGCTTGGGCTCACAGTGACAATGTGCTGCAGGCAGACACTTTAGGTCATCTATTTCTGGCCCCTGGGACAGGGGAGGGCATGCAGTGGGAGGCAGGCTCCGGGTCCCGCAGGAGCTCAGGGCTATTTCTGGCTCTGGTTGCTGACCCGCCGGTCGCTTCCCCTGTAACTCCCTCCTTCCAGGCTCACCCTGAACCTCCGACCCCAAGCTCCTTCCACCAACCACACCAGATGCTCCTGGGTGACGTGGGATGGCTGCCACACACCATGCAAGGTTGGTCACAAGACCATGATGCTGGCCATGATCTTTTGATGTAAACCCAGAGCAGGCTGGCAATAAGTGCCCTAGGAGTGCTATTGGTAGGTGACTGATGCCCCTGAGGCATGTTTTTGTCACCCTAGAAAGGAGTGACCTACAGACTGAGGCAAAGAGGTGGGTATGTTGAAAAAAGAATAGTCATTGACACCCAGATGTCATGTTCCACCTTGTGCCAAAGGCTGTGAGCGCTGGGGCCAGGACTTGGGCCATTTCTCTGATGCCCATTCCATGGAGCAACCCCAGGCAGAGGGCAGGAGTAAGCAGTGGGCATCAGGAGAAGTCCCAGAGACCCCTGAGGCTGTAGGACAGAAACACATTGGCTGGCACCTTCAGCTCTTCCCCACCAGCTTCTATATATGGGCCTGCCCTGTCTGAACCCATCACACTCGGATCTCAAGTGACACGCTGGGGAGGGAGTGGGGGGGTGGTATCTATTTTTAGCCCCTGAATGGGTCTGTGCTGGAGCCGAGCTCTCTGCCCCCGTCAAGGGTACAGCATCATGTTGTGCTGGGAGGATTTTCCTGCGTGGCTTTTTGAATGGCTCCATCCCCACCTTCGCTTGTGGTACAGGTAGGATGCAGCTTTGCCATCTCTCTGCTTCTTCTCCTACTGCTGGACCCTCCTTGCTGGTTTTGGGGTCTCTTGTATGTCCTTTCCCAGAGCCATGGGTGAGGAAGGGGCTGCCATGGCTTGCTGAAGTGTCCCTGTTTGGACTGTGCTCCATCCTACCTTCATGCACGATGTCGTGGCAGCTGCTCAAGAGCATAAAATCCTCATTTCTCTAAAATGGGCCATAGGCAAAGGGAGTAGGAGAGGGGGCTGTGGGGGGCAGTGCTGCTGTGGAGAGAATCCCAAAGCTGCTGTACTCGGGGAGCAGAGGCAGGAGGGAGCTAGGTGAGTAGCAGTGGTCTCTGTCACTGCTGGCTGGGTTATGGCCCAGTACAGCCATACCAGTCCTGCTGAGTCTGCTGGGACCCGCCCTCCCCTCCCACCCATTTCAGCTGGAAATGAAGGAGGATGAGTGAATCATCAAGGCCAGGTTGGATGAGGCTTTGAGCAGCCTGGTCTAGTGGAAGGTGTCCCTGCTTATTGCAGGGTTGGAACTATATGATCCTCAAGGTCCCTTCCAACCCAAACCAGTCTGTGATGATTCTATGGATGGCAGGGAAGCAGGACAGGAACCTGGGGGGACAGGGTTAGTGACATGCAACTCAGCTACATCTGCTGATGCTGGTGTCCTCTCCTCATGCCCTGATCTCTCTGGCCCCTTGCTTTGCTGCTGCAGGCATGGATAACTTCGAGTACAGCATCCAGCTGAACGACAAGGACTGGGCTGAGTTCTTCTTGGCGTCGGAGGAATGCGACCTAGCGCCGGCCTCCCTGGCCACAGCCGAGGAGCAGTGTCTCAGTGACATTGACCAAGGGGACGGCGTGCTGGGGTGGGACTGCCACACCACCACTAACGGGCAGATTGCAGCAAGGGTGGGCAACGGGCCAGTGCCTGGCACCATCAGCTTGTCCCCACGTGGGGTGGCCGGTGACGCCTCCCTGCGCTGGCTCGCCAGCGGGCACCTCGCCCCGCCGGAGCTTCTTTCGGGCAGCGAGGACGAAGCGGACCTGGGCTCGGTCAGCAGGTTTCTGTCCGAGAGCGACAAGCCCGGCTGCCCTTCGTCTGCTCCAATGCCCAGCGTGCAGGGATCCTGTCCCCCCACCAGGGCTGGTGGCACAGCCGAGGGCAGCCCAGGGCAGGACACAGCATGTGAAGCAGCAGCCACGTTGGAGAAGCAGCCGTCGGAGAAAGGAGCAGCCAGGGACAGCCAGGCCATGGAGCCTGCCAGCCACCCAGCTGGAGCAAGCAGCCGTGGACAGGGAGGGGACGCAGGAGGGGGACAGCCCGGTGGCAGCCCAGTGACAGCCCAGCCAACAGCTCCAGCACAGGGCAGCTCACCGGCACTGGCTGCCTCTCCAGAAGGTTCAGCAAGGAAAAGTCCAAGCAGTGCTTCCCGCTCGGAGCCTGGGCTGCGGGGACCCCAACGTGAGCACCCACCAAGCCCAGCCATGGAGAGGGCACCCAGAGCACCCAGCTCCCCGGCGCAGGAGGAGGTGAGCGGGGAGAGAGCGGGTGCTGAGCCCAGCTCTCCGGCTGGCTCCCCGGACGTCGTGCGGCCCAAGGTGCCGGGACAACTGAGAAAGAGCCGCAAGCAACGTGGAGCCAGTGCCACCGAGGTGACCCAAGGGGACAGGGAGCCCGCGGGTGCTGCGGCACAGGGCACTGCAGTGCCCATGAAGGCACCTTTGAGCTCACCCCTGTCCTCACGGAAGAACAGAGGGAAGGAGAAGGCAGCCAAGCCAGCTCCTGTGAAGCTGGGGAGCGAGGAGGCTGGGGAGAGCAAGCGGCCGGTGCCCAGCCCTGGCACGGACAATGGCGATGTGGCTGTGAGCTCTCCCCCAAAGCTGAAGGTGAAGGAGCCGGGGACACAGCCCTTGGGGAAGATGAAGGCCACCAAGCATTCAAAGCCAGAGCAGGCTGGTGGCTTGGGCGTACGTGACAATGTGCCGGTGATCCCTGCCAGCGGAGCTGCGGCTCCTTTGGGACAGGCATGCCAGGAGGTGCCAGAGAAGCTTCTCCATCCCAAGAGCGTGGCAGCTTTTGGAGGGGATGCTGCTGAGGGAGCTCATGGGGAACCAGCAGCTGAGACCCCCGGGGAGTTGGGACCTCCTTGCTTTGCAAAGGCAGACACCCTGGACGTGACTTGGCCTGAGATGTACGACTATTTGTTCTGTGATTCCCAAGGGGAAGATGAAGGAATGGGGAGCTCAGAGGAGGGGCAGAAAACACCCTTGGAAAGGGAAATATCCTTGCCTGAACTATATGAATATTTTTTCAATGAACCAGAAGGAAGCAGGAAAAAAGTCAAGGGTAAAGAAAGGAAACGAAAGAAGTTCAGCAACAACGCTCAGCTGCCAAATGAGGATCCTGACTCGGCTCCAGTCAAAGGCTCCCTGGTCATCACGGTCCCTGAGGTGTATGAACACTTCTTTCCAGATGGGCCTAGGAACAGGGCAGGCTGGAGAGGGATTTTCTCCATCACTCCAGCCTCCGAGGTGAAGAAAGCTGTGGGGGCTTTGAAGTCCTTCCTGCAAAGGCCAATGTGTCTTGTCAGAGGCCAAGCCCCAGTCCCCCAGGCTCTCGTCCGGAGAGGATCTGCAGAGAAGCTCCCTCTTGTCCCACTGGGTCCGCTGGGAAGAAGCCAAGCACGGCCAGAAAGTTTGGATATGGCCCTTGCACTGACAGGTAAAGCCCTGGTACCCCTGACAGCCTGGCTCAGCGCTGTGTGTAGGGATGTGCCTCTGCCTTGTGCCATCTCCTCTGCTCCCTCTTGCTCAGCAAGCCTGGCACCCAGCTCTGGTCCTGCTGTGACCATCTCCATGCTGGCCACAGCGGAGTTAAGTCCACCATACATTTTGGTGGGCTCAGCCAGACGTAGCTGGTTTGAACTGGAAGAAGGGAGATTTAGATGAGATATTGGGAAGAAATTCTTGGCAGTGAGGATGGTGAGACACTGGCCCAGGTTGCCCAGAGAAGCTGTGGCTGCTCCTCCCTGGAAGTGTTCTCGGCCAGGTTGGATGAGGCTTTGAGCAACCTGGTCTAGTGGAAGGTGTCCCTGCTGCTGGCAGCGGGGTTGGAACTGGATGAGCTTTAAGGTCCCTTCCAACCCAGACCAGTCTGGGATTCGATGAATTCACACTCCTGGCCCGTTACCTTGCCACGTAGCATCCCTGGGCTGTGGCAGGGATCTTGGGAAGCGTGGCTAAAGCCACCATCGTGGCGTGCTGTGTTGCATTGGCTCTCTCTTGTGATGCTCACGCTGTCCCTATGCCAAGTGAGTGCTGCTGGCCAGGCCCTGCAGACTGGCTCCTGGTGCTGGGGGAGGCATGGACAGGGAATTTGGGTATATTCTGTGTGTAACTTGCTTTGCTCCCCCACAAATTCCAGTCCTGGGGCAGAGGTGGTCATGACAGCAACAGGCTGAAACTCAGCCTGGCCCAAAGTCCCTGTCCTAGCTGATTGTCCCCTGATAGATACTGTGGATCTGATCTTTGCAATCTGGCCAAGAAAAGCTTAATGAAGCAGATAGCTGCATTAACCATGGCTGGTGTCACTGCAAGGTCAGGTAGAGACAGGCATCCCCCATCTCAGTGCCACCCAACTGCCTGCAGAACCACATCCCTCTGTTTCTGATGGGGGAATGGGACACAAAGCAGCAAAATCTTCCCTACCAAAGAACTCCTGCCCCTGAGATAAAGCAATGGGTGCTGAGCTGCTGTCCTGTTAGGACATCAGTCTAATACTGGTGGGGGAAAAGGTGTGCACAGAGTGGAACATGTCCACAACTTCCAGCTGAAAGAGGTGAGGGGAACTTTAAAATACACACAAATTTGAAAAACACCCTCCAGAGATGTTACCTGACCATGGACTGTTACTGGAGGCAGGTAAGAGGAAGAGGAATAAAAGGAGAGCAAGTCTGACCCACCAGGACAGCCAGCTTATTTATCTTAAAGCTTATGTGATGCTTGCAGCCACAGTGCCTCGCAGCTAATATTAAAACCAAACACTGAATGAGTCATCCCAAAGGCTGCCCCCAAATAGAGCTTCCAGGCTGTTTGCACAGAGGAAGAACCCTTTTGCCACGGTCATAGCTAATTAATAAGCCAGCTTTAATTAGAAACCTGATCAAGTAAACCTAGGAGCAAAAAATAACCTAGTCTTGCAACATGTCTTTGAGTTGTGCTAGACTGGAACTCCAGTGGAGGAAGAAATGCAGAGCACTCAGGGCTGTCTCCTTCCTTGGACTGAGCAGGCAGTGAGGGTGAGGTGGGATCTGCAGAGAGATGCTGAGCTCTGGTCCTTCTCGAGGGGACATGTGTTGTCCTAGAGCTGCATGCATCTCCAGGCTTTGTCTTGCAGGAAGGGGACCTTGCACAGAGGGATGTGGCCCCAGTACATCAGCAGCCAGCCCAGGAATTGCTGTCTCCTAAATCATCTCCCTGCTTCCAGGGGTGCATGGGGAAGAAATGCAGAGGGTGGTGAGGCAGTAGGTGCTGGAGGTGGCCTGTCCACTGGTTGTGCCTCCCAGGCCCGTGGGTACCTTTAACAAATATTTGGCTCGAGCTCTTAACGAAGTGTAAAACTGAGAGGGGTGAAAAACCTGCCCTTCTCCTTCAGAAATGTACCCGAGTCCTAAATGTTTGACTTGACCCATGGTGAAAAAAGGTCTTCTAGGAGGAAGAACGTGTGTCTGAGATGTATTTCTCTGGGAGTGCATGGGATTCACTGTCCCAGAGGGACCAGAGCTGGCCGTGGCAGAAGGGGTGGTGCAGAACCCCAAGCCCTGTGTTTTTCTCCTCGCAGGGAGGCCCCAGGCTCCGCTGGCGCTGACCCACAAAGACATGTGCCTCGTCTTCTGTGCCTTTGCCTCCTGGGCGGTGAAGACCTCTGACCTGCAAGCTCCAGATGCCTGGAAGACCAGTACGTACAGTGCCCAGCCTGGTGGGAGAGGGGTGGGAAGGACCCAGCTGAAGATGTGGCACGGAGAAGGGCAGGGATGCAAACACACCTAACGCTGCCTGCGGGAAAATGCATTTTCCTGCTTTCCCAAAGTGTCCTTGGGAAGTTCCAATACCTTCTGTCTCCTATAGCAATGACAGTGCTGGTCCCTGCTCACTTACCTTGTCCTTTCCCCACACAAAGTGATTGCTGACTTGAGCTGAGCTGTAGGACAAGGCTGTCTTCCTGGCTTTGTCCCTGCTCCATCCCACCTCTGCCAGGGACCAGTACCAGTGTGTCGGGGGCAGAAAGGCATCTTTAGGGTCCGTGAGAAGCTGAATCAGGACCTCAAGGATGCAGGTGCTGGAACAAACACCCTTGTTTTTCTAAGGTGCTGTGGAGGTGTAATCTCTTTTCTAAATACAGCTTAGCTCAAGTGTTATCCTGGTGCACCGAGTCCTGCAAGTAAATGCAGATCTGTCTGTTCCTCTCCTCTCCAGCCACATCATTTGAATAACTGGTGGGGAAAGAGAAAGCTTGGGCAGCACAAATTAGATGAGCTGTGGCCAAAGGGGTGTGGGTTGCTGGATGAGCAGGACATGGGACAGCAAGTGCAGAACTCAAGGGTCCAGCCCGTGGTCACTGGAGAGCCCCCACCATGGGGCGAGACTCCGGGACCAGGGCTTCCTGCTGCTTGTCCAGGGGAGGAATGTTCCTCGCTAAGGTCACACAGGAAGCTGACACCCCAGGCTGAGAATAGCTCATTAGCTAAAGTTGCTCAGTGCAGTCATCACAAGGAGCTTTTGGCCTGCTCCTCCTTGCCTTCTTAGTCTTGGATGGTAGATGTGGCCTCAGAGAGGGTGTGAAAAGCGGGATATGGGCCTCGTGCCCTCCGGATTGCATAACCCAGTGTGAGGTGAGAGAGCAGTTTGACATCCTAGAATCCTAGACTAGCCATTTTCTTGGCATTTTAGGTTCTAATAACTTGCATTTCCCTGTCTATATCCCAGCCTCTAACACATAAATCAAAATCAAATCTGAATTTAAATTGGGAAGTCCAAAGTCATGGCTTGGGTTCCCAGTTTTCCTTGAGCACAGACCAGGGGAATTTGACCTCTCATGTAAGCCAAGCTAAAAACATTACCTGAAAGTACAGAGAGGAGCTTGATCTCCATTAGTTATTTTTTCTATCTCTATGTTTTCTGATTCTGGGTTTTGGGTTTTTTCTGCTTTTGGCTGGGATCAGAGTATCTACAGATAACCCACACATTTATATTTTTACTGGAATCTTCCTGGTCCAAACAGAAATAGAAAATGAGGGGACTGTCCTAAATCCCTGGTGAGATTTTCTACTGTGGCCTTCTTGTCTGAGATCAGACCCATTAGATCTCCACAGGAACCTGTAAATCTAACCACCACCCATCTCCAGCACACGTGTGAAGCCTGCCTTGTGTTTCTCTTAAAAACAGCCATTTTTTGAGGTCTGAAGAAAGATCTTCAGATTTGGAAGAAGCACCCAAACTCACTCTGAAAATGTCTTGTTCTTTTTTTCTAGTGTTCCTGGCCACTTTTGGCACGCTTTCTGCCATCCGCTACTTCAGAAGGCAGGTCAGAGAAGGACGCGCTCAGACCTAGGCTCAGCGCACACCAGAGGTGCTTCCCGAGGGTGGATGAGGATGGTGGAGGCAAAGGCTGGGGACTTTGTTCTTGGGTGATGTGAGAAGCCTGGATCCCAGCACCAAGACTTCTCTGGACCCATCCCAAGACGGGACAGGATGTCACAGGAAGCAGGATCCTTCCGGTGACAGTCATTTACAATACGGTAGGCAGTTTGTACCTGTGCTGGACAGAAGAGGAGCCCGGCGTGGGCTGGCTCTGTTCTTTCTTTGTACACTTCTTGCATACTTGTGCTATCTCCTAGGAGTAGTCACAGGGTCTGTTCCAGGGCGCTGCTTGTCCGTCCTCCCTGCTGAAGTCACCTGGTGACAAAGGGAGGCAGTGGAGGGAGGAGAGAGCAAAAGAAACTGAGGAAGTGCTTCATTCCTATGAGAGGGTTGGGGTGTCTGTGAAGGAAGAGAGGAGAGAGCTTTGGGGAAGAGCTGTCTCTGTCCAAACATGGTGCTTTGTTAAGCATGTGCTGGCTGCCCGTGGCGAGCTGGGCAGCGGGTAAAGGAGGCTGGAGGGGCCACTCACTTGGCAAGACCCAGGTCTCCCATGACCAGTTTGGCTCACTGCAGAAGGACTCATCCTCTTGGATTTCACTCCAAGAAGTCACGACTTGGTCTGACGGTTGAGGAGGCTGAGATAGGGTTTCTGTTGCATGTGGCTGCCTTAGCCCTGCTAAGCCAGAGCTGTGGATGCAGTGGCTGTCCCTGAGGGTGAGGAGCACCCGCTGCAAGGACACATCTCACTTCCATAAGCAGAGGATGGGCAGGTGTCACCCAGCCAGAGCCAGGGGATGGGGCAGCTGGGAGGGCGTGAGCTCAGGGAGGCTGTGGGAGAGAGCCCCGAGGAGGACAGGAGCATGTTGGAGAGGAGGAAAAGGCACATGTACATGTTTGGCTCAGAGAATCGCCAGATAAAGGGTGTAGGTTTATCACTTGGTCCCTCTGCTGCCTCCCATCCTGGAAACACAGAGTTGGTTGGGAGGAGATGGCGAGTGAAGAGGTGCCGTGGCTGAGCGTGTGACCCTGTGGAGCTGGAGGGGACCCAGGATGAAAGGTGGGGTGAAAAATGAAAAGGAAGTGATTCAGGTTCTTCCCTGTCTCTAGTGCCTTCCTGATCACTCAAGGGCATTATTCATGAGGGTTTTTCTTCACTCCCAAGTCTGATAAGAGCACGAATGTGGGATTTGTGAAGCGCTTAGGGGACCAGATCCACAAAGGTACTGGGGGAAACCTGCCCAGAATACCTGTGGGGATCTGCCTAGGAGCTTTATAGGAACAGTCTGTGGCAATGATTGTCTTATGAAACGAGAGAGCAGAGGTTTAGCTCCTTCCTTGGAATGCAGAGTGCCATGCAATTTTAATGTGTGTGGGGTTGTTCTTCAGACCGTGTATGATTGCTGGTAAGAGCACACTGTACATTGTACAGTGAGATAGGTAGCAGCAAATAGCAAGAGAGAGAGAGATGTACAGGCTCTATATGGACTATAGCAGCGGTATATCCAGTAAGAGGAGTTTGATGAAGGAGGAGAACAGATAAAATATGCTGGAAGCTTCTAATAAAGATCTATCTCATGTCATACCTCTGTGTACGTTCCTGTGTCTGTGGTGTTTGTGTGTGAAACTGGTGAAGGAGTCCTGAGTTTTAAAGAATGAGAAATCAATCCATTATGTGTCTTTTGATATAAAAATGTAGGAATTGATGTGCTGGTCGAGGTCAGGGGTTGTATGCAGGGAAATGGGCTGATTCTCCTCTTCTTTGGCTCAGTCCTCATGCCTACCTCACTGAGACACATCTTGGCTGTCGCATGGCACTAAGAGCCTGATCCAGAGAGCTCTGCCCTCAAAAAGCACTCGGGATTTGAGCAAGTCCTGCTCTTGCCTGGTCTCTCCAGGGGTTCCCTGAACAGCTCAGCAAGCACAAGCCAACGCACAGCAGCAGCTCCTGGGTTTGGTCCACCCATCCTCATCAGCTCTGCCCACCTCAGTCCCCTTGGATGCAGCCAAGCTCTCCAGTCGGAGCAGCATCCAGGAATGCCTGGCACTGCATCTTCACACCCTGAAGGATTTGCCCAGCAGACCTTGCCTGCTGGAGCCCAGCAGGCACAGAGGAGGCTGAAATGTTCCCATATGCTGTGTTTTACTGTTTATCCAGCCCTAATCCATTAATCGCTCTCCACGTTCTCAGCGGCTGGTGGGAATACAAGAGCCTGGGCTTGGCGGGTGGGGAAGGGGGAACAGCTGGAGGGGTCGGGCAGTTTCATTACACAGAGCTTTCCTGGGAGACTCCAACACGGAGCTAAGCAAAGCAGAAAAGGGTCAGAGAAGGGTAAGAGGAGGTTTGCTGAAGGGAAGAGGTCTCTGGGACTGCCAGCTCCTGTCTTGGGGGGTTCTGGCTCTTCCTGCCTGGTTCCTCATGCAGAGTGAAGTCCCCAGGGTAAGGGACAAAGCTAAACCCTGAACCATCTCTGCTGACTTCTTGCTTGCTTTGAATTTTCAGTTTTAGTGTTTTCTAGCCTTGTCACACAAATCTGGAGGAAATACTGTTTTCCCTTCACTTTGCAGGTGCAGGAACAGTTAATTTCCCCCCCAGCCATGTACAGTATTCCCAGGTGCAGCACTGGTGGTTAATAAATGATGGTGCAAAAAGTGACTGAATTTAATACTGGGCATAATGGTTGGGCAAGTTGTTCTGGTTTGTCTCAGTGCCTCAGGGATTGCAAAGTTGGTCTGAAAATCTCACTGGAACTGGGAGGGTTTCTGGCCAGAAACCATCATGTTGAAGACACTTTTGATGACATTGGCCCCTCCAGGGAGGTTTGGATGGAGCAGGGTTGTGTTGGGATGTGAGGAATCTCCCATGGCAGACAGATCTGTTCTAAGTAATGCCCTTGCTCCAGGGACCTCATCCTCCTGGGGAAGTGATTTTGCTCTCAGCTGCTCCCTACAAGCCAGAGCTGCAGATAGTTGGTGCAATGGGAATGCTACCAGCTCAACTCACTGCTTGGGCACCTTGAGAGGAGTGAGGAAGCTCAGCCAGTTGAGGCTGGGCTGGAGAACTTCCCAGGGAATGTACAGCTGCTAAATCACTGCTGGGAGGAGACTTGTGTGTCCTTTCCTGCCACCATTTCTTGAAGGTGCATGGTTTTTGCAGGAAGCTGACTTGTTCTGCTGTGGTTAGACTACAGTCAGAGACTACCATCAGTTTTCCTGAACTGGCACTGACAGGAGGTTGCTGGGTGGACAACTAGTTTAGGACTGTGGTAGACAACTAGTAATAGTAGATAAAATCCATGCTGGAGGTAACCCGAGGTGCCTGTCACCTCTCCCAGGGAGTGCCCGTTGCCTGTCTGTGATAATTGCTGTCTGATCCTTTAGAGCTCGGGCTTGGAAATGTAAATGTGATTTGGCACCTACCCCTGCACACCAGATGATCCATCTATAGGTGCATTTCACACTCCTTTTGTTCTCTACTGGAAGGAGCGGATGAGGAAAATACTTCAGAAGATAGGTGCTGCAGAAGCAAAGGAAATATTGGAAGATCTTGTTGGTATCAGGAGATCAGCTCTGGGGCTGTCTACTGTGCTCAGTCAAGCAGCAGTGACTCGAGTGTCCTTCAAGGAAACCAGCCTGGACTTGCCTGTAATTTTAATGCTTGGTTTATTCTCCGACCTTTTAAGCTTTCTCCTCTCCCTCCATGGCGAGGTCATCTTGCCTGTATCTCAGCCCTTAGGGAGGAGCCAGGAGATCACCATCTTGTGCAATAGCAGCAGCCACCACAATAGAAACGACCTTTTCAGTGCATCCTTGCTGCCGGGAGACTGTTTTCCTTTCAACCAAAGAGAACGTCAGTGCTGGAGGTGGGAGCTGTGCCATCCCACCCCACTTCCTCGCCTTGCACGTAGCTCTCACATCTGACACCTTGGCTTGCCAAGCAGATGAAAAAGTCAGGCAGGTGCATCCTCAAGAACTGCCTCCGTATTTCATCTGGCCCTGATACACCATGTGCCAGCCACCCGCCTGCCCGAGCCCCGGCCTGGCAGAGGGCTGTGTCCCTCCCCACCCTTCCCCAGAAATCAGTTCTGCCAGAGCAGCTCCTTCACTCTTGTTTCTGCTTCATCTCTCTGTAATAAAACCAGAGCAAAACTTCTCCTGGACATTTTGGAACAGGCTACCTAGGGAAGCGTTTGAATCACCATCCCTGGAGGGGTTTAACAGACAGGTAGATGGGGTGCTCAGGGACATGGTTTAGTCGTGGACAGGTACAGTTGGACTCGATGATCTCAAAGGTCTTTTCCAACCAAACGATTCTATGATTTCTGCTAAGCCATTTCTGGGTCAGGACTCTTTTCTCCCCACATTTCAGGGAGATTTCTGAGGGCTGGTGGTGCTGTGCCAGACCCAGCAGTGCCAGCACAGGGAGGCAGCGGGCAGAGCGGTGGGAGCAGTCACCTCCCTCTGATCTCTGACTGCCAGAAGGGCCAGTTGCTCCTCTGGCTCAGCCAGCCCTGAGAGCGTGACATATTTTGGTGGATTCCCCCACCCACAGGGCAGTGAGGGAGTTGCTCATCACAGACCAGAGCAAATCCTACACGTCTTCAACATCTCAGGGGACTTCAGGCTCTGCAAGGGAGGCAGATGGATTTTCCGAGCAGGAACAGGGAGCAGGTTTGCCCAGCAGGTCCTTCCCCAACCCCTGCTGTGGTTTCAGGCTGCCACTCGCAGGCAACTGACAGGAAAAGACACATTCATGCAAAGTGCTCCCCAAGGAATTCCCAAACCTCAAATGTCTTTGTAATAAAAATACAATAAAAACATCATTGTGTCCAGGCTCGGTGGTGGAGCAGGAGCTGGTTGGGAGGGCTGCTCTACTGTGCCTTCAGCTACAGGGGCTTTTTCTCCAACCTCCTGAAGCCAAAGAAGCAGGGCACAAGCTCCAGGGTTTTTTTAAAAAACCCCAAAAAACCAAACCAAAACAAACAAAAAAACCCCAACCCACCTCTCTCTGCTGTTTATTCTTTGAGCAAAAGAAGTTTGAAATTGTGGCTTGGAAATCAGAAAGCAGAGAGAAGTACAGCAGCCCCTGGTGTCCCAATAACTGCTCTGGCTGTCCAGCTGTGGTTTCAGAAGGTAGGGACCTGATGCAGGACTTTCAGCACTTGGAGGGAGTGGGGCAGATGGAGAGATCATTTGTCAGAGAGTGAATTGTTGGCAGCTAGTATCATCTCATGCCTTTCATCTGCCTCTGTGAATAAAGACACAGCTATCCTGTGACCACCCTGAGCAGCAGGATGTGTGCAGGCTTGCTGACAGCTCCAGAGAACAGGTCGTGCAGTTTGTGGGAGACCTGGTTCAGAGCATATCTCTGCTGCAGCCAGATGAAAGATGAATATGGGGGGTTTTTTTCCAGGAAATGAGAGGTATTTTGTGTGTTTACAGGTACTACAGCTTCCATTTTAATACAGCCTGCACTGAGACACCTAGTGCCACTTTAAGGAAGCCCTCTTAAACCTGCTGAGAAATGTGCTGGAGCAAAAGCAAGAGAGTGAGGGGTTTCATAGTCACCAGGCAGGTGTCTGTGAACAGAGCTCACAAACAGCCCAGTTCCTACCTGCCCTGGAGCCACTCGGATTGGCATCTGGATAGGAAACCATCAGGGAGAACCAATAGCCAACAAAACCAATGACTCAACAGGGAAACCAGGCTGAGGAGCTTGGGTGTGGGTCTTGACCAAGCTGATCCTTATAGGGGCTGGTTTGGAAATATTTTTGGGCTTGTATGCACATGTAAATTGCTCTGCATTAATTATACCAGCCTAGCAAAGCTGTACAACCTTCCAAGTGAGGACAGATGGAAGGAGAGCAGGAAGGAGTTCTTCTTCTGGAGTACTGCATGCAGCTTTGGGTGCCACAGGAGAAAAAGGATCTAAAGCTGCTGGAGAGTGTCCAGAGGAGGGACACAAAATTGGGGAAGGGTTTAGAGGGGAAGGGTGTGAGGAGAGGCTGAAGTCACTTGGTTTGTTCAGCCTGGAGAAGAGGAGACTGAGAGGAGATCTCATCATGGTCTGGAACTTCCCCCAAGGGGAAGAGGAGGGGCAGGCGCTGATCTCTTCTCTCTGGCCACCAACGCCAGGAGCAGAGGACATGGCAGGAAGATGTGGCAGGGGAGGGGGAGGTTGGCCATGAGGAAAAGGTTCTTGAGGCAGAGGGTGGTGGAGCACTGGCACAGGCTCCCCAGGGAGGTGCTGATGGCACCAAGCCTGACAAGATTCCAGCAGCATTTGGCCAAGGCCCTCAGGGACATGGTGTGAATGTTGGGATTGTCCTGTGCAGGGACAGGAGTTGGACTCCATGACCCTTGTGGGTCCCTTCCAGCTCACAACATTCAATGATTCTTGAGAAGGTAAAGCCAGCTGGGAAAGGGTGTGGGTAAAACTCCTTCAGCTGCTTCTATGGCAGGGGCTGTTTAACCATTTCAGTTAAAATAAGTTTGGTATCACAAGCCTTAATTGCTACAGGGGAGCAGTGAAGAAACAGCAAGGGCAGCAGCATTCAAGGATGGGATCCTCAGGTCCTGTGTACACCCACACCCCCTCTCCCTCTCTTGCTCCAAGCCCTTGGTGGTGTCTGTTTGCTAAGGTCACGCTCACATTTCATCCCGAAACGCTATGTTCTGCGCCGGGCAGCAGCTGGAAGGAGCTCTGCTCTGCCCCAGGAGTACTGCGGGAACAAGGCAATAACTCAGGCACAGCCACACAGACACGGAGATGGAGTTCAGGACCTGAAATAAGAGCCAAACAGACGAGGGCAGCTGCGCACAAAGGCGTGCTGGAAGCGTGAGAAAGGAGCAGCCTGCGCGCTGAAAGGGCAGCACATGAAAGAGTGACAAATTTAGCCCAGATGTAGCCAGGGAGGAAAGTTGCCACTCTGGGAGCAGGACTAAAGCAGCTTTAGAAGCTGTGTCGTGTCTCTGCAGAGGTTCAAAACCAGGCTCTCACATCTTGGTGGCCCTGTGCACACGTGTGTCACTGTCACTGATCAACGTGATCGCACGTCACAGCTTGGGAGATCCATCAGGCTTCTGCGGCCAACACATCTACCTCTTGCCTGGGTCTTCAGTTTCTTGAGCACCTCTGGATGCAGCACAACCCCCTGCCATCATCCCAAGCCTTAGCTCCTTCCAGCACCTGCTGTGGTGGGGTGCTGCCTTGCACAGAGCACTGTGCTTGGGTGGGCACATCCTCTGCCTGCCCTGCTGCTTCCAGCCCGAAGAGATTACTGAACTTGAAACTGAGGGCCATATCCAGTTCCTCACTGGTCTTCTCTGCTGAATAACCCTGCAGAGGCAGCCAGGACACCTGGTTTTCTGCCCAGAGCAGATGCAGGGACAGAAGTGGCCTACAGGCATCTGGATGCAGTCCCCAGCCTGCTCACCGTGACGGTCTTTCCTTGCCAAGCAAGCCCCTTCTGTGGCCAGTTCCCCTTCCCAACTGGCTTTGTTGGAAAGCAGCTACCATGAAACGAGGTCTGACAAAAACAGAGCCAAGCCTTGCACCATCTGGCAGCTCATGGAGGGCTCAGCTCCATTCCCAACCCTACTGCTGGGGCTGGCCAGTGCATCCCACTCAGCCCACTCAGATTTCCCCTGAGCTGGAGAGCAGACAGGACAGAGCATCCAGAGTCACAGCACAGGTATTCACAGAATCACACAGAATTGTCTCGAGTGGAAAAGCCCTTTAAGCTCATTGAGTCCAATCATTAACCTTACACTGACCAGTCCCCACTAACCCATGTCCCTCAGCACTGTGTCTACATGACTCTTCAATCCCTCCAGGGATGGGGACTCCACCACTGCCCTGGGCAACCCCTTCCAATGCCTCAGAACCCTTTCAGCAAATAAATTCTTCCTCACATCCCATCTCAACTGCCCTGGGCACAACTTGAGGCCATTCCCTCTTGTCCTGTCGCTTGCTCCTTGGTTGAACAGACCCACCCCCACCTCTCTGCACCCTAGTTTCAGGGAGTTGGGGAAAGACAGAAGGTCTCCCCTCAGCCTCCTTTTCTCCAGCTGCAAGAGTCATCTGGAGTCACCAACTGATCTTCACAGAACATCTTTCCAAGACCCTCAGAGTGCAGGGCTGAAGCAAGGTCTGGTTAGCTTTGGCATTACACCTCTAGCCAGGTCTTGTTGCCTGACAAATGCATGAGAGACTTTGGTCTAGGATTAGGTATTTACAAGTGTCTGACCTGAACAAGAGACAGTCAGCACTCTGGAAATCCTCCTGGATCCAGGGACCCAAAGTCCTCAAGGGAGGAAGGGTTTTGGAAAGAACAGCAGCGACCAACAAAAAATCACCTCCATTAAACCAGATGACGGCAAAGAAAGAGAGAAGAAAAATATTCCAGAAAAATATGTATTGCAATTATCCAGTCTCACAGAAACCCACCAGGGAACTTTTAAAGCAATAAGGAGGAGCTTTTCCCTTTTGATACATTGCAGATATCACTGCTGAAACCCAATTAAAAAGACCACGGTGATCATCTTCAAAGTCAACGTGTTCATAGGAGCTCGTGAGCATGGCTGCCTCCCAGCATACATACTCTGTGCTTCTGCTGTTCCCTAGTGCAATTTTGTTCTGAATAAATAGATCTTTTGGGGGGTTGTTATTAGATACAAATCTTCCCAAACTGAAAGTAAACCTGAAACAAAACAATTAACAGCTAAAAGACCCAAACCAACACACACACGAATGTGCAGAGAGCTGCCCATTCCACAGTACCAAACGTCATCCACAGCTAGAAAATTAAATAGATCTTCAACTCATCCACATTTACAAAGTTAAATACATATAATCCACTCAAACCTTGCATGTAAACTTTGTTGGATACCTTCTGAAGAAAAGAAAAGCTATAAGTACACTGTAATACGTAGATATTCAAGTACAAAGAGCTCCTGGATTGTTTTGTTTTGCACCATTGGAAGAACGAAACTTAGAGATTTTGTTAATATGTTTGGTTTGCAGCCTCTTCAGGGGGACAAAGGTCAAGAATTTGGAGCCTCAGGTAAAAACATTTGGATTTGCTGCTGACCTTCTATGTGCTGTAGGATCTGGGCTAAGAGGCTGGAAAATGATAGCACTGAGACTCTGTCCCCTCTTGTTTGTGTCCTGGTCTTGCTGCTGCTCCGGAGGGGGGAAGAGAGCGGTTGCAGCCCACACTGGCTGTGCTCTGAGCACTGGAGTGTTATGGCTGTACTGGAGTTTGGCTTGTAGTGAGTTTTCTGCCTTCCCTCCTTGTCTACACAGTCCCAGGCAGCATTTAGGGTGAGTCCAGCAATGTGCAGAGGGGTGGGAGGAAAGGATGCAGTCCCGAAAGAGGCATCTGGGGCATCCTTTCCAGGGAAGACTTGGTAAACACAAACCATTTCTCCTGGCAGCACATTTCTTGATCCCATCTGCCAAGGTGTCAGGCTTATAATATTGCAAGGTCACCACTGTGGTTTGGAGCCAGCAGTGGCAGGAAAGAATTTTTTTGCATCAAGTGGAAAGAGCATCCCATTCTGCCCAGATCTGCATTTTTTTTCTCCATATCTGTCAGACAATCCTGACCTTGCAGGAAGACAATCCTGTGAGCACAGCTATTGCTACCAACTTTATACACCACGATGGAACACGTCTCAGGCATCTCTGCAGACGTCAGAGCTCGCTGGGGGAAGGTTTGCATTAACAGCTACTCTCAGGGATCGGTGGATCCTCAGAGTAACCAGCCTGGGGGCTCTGGTAAAATGGAAAATGATCAAACTACCCAATGAGCAACCAGCCCTTTTCTTTGGCCTTTGAGTGGCTGCTCCACCTGAACACCCTGGCCCTTCTACCTGAGGGAGCCTGACCAGATTTTGTTCTTTTACTTTCAGGGGGGCAATGCTGTTGCCCAGGCAGGGCTCCCCGAGCCGGGGCAGCCGCAGAGGATGCTCCTTAGCACAGTTCTCAGGGTCTGCAGGGCTGTCACTTTTGTGCTTTACCTCCATCCTCAGATTTTAGGGGAGAAGTTTGAATTCTGGACCTGCCAGGACATGGGAACCAGCATTTTGCAGAGCAGGACCCTTCCCTTTGCTTCATACACCCCAGAGTCCTCATCCTGGAGGGAAGCCCAGAAAGAAAAGAGCTTGGAGGCTTTTCCATTCCTGGCTATGGAGACCTTCCCTCAGGCTTGGTAAAACAGCTGGCTGGGTGGTGGGGAGGTGTGGGGTGTGCCTGGCTCCTTCCCCTCGGCTTCCCACAGGTTGTCGTAGCTGAAGTCGCTCTGGAAGCTCTGGAGCTCAGCATAGTCGTGGTAAGCTGCGGAGTCACGGTGTGGGCAGCTGGACTCGGGCAGGTCATAGGTGCCAAAACTCCTGTCTGCAGGAAAACCAGACCAAAGCGCTCAGAGAGCTCATGAGCAACAACCCCATGGCTGCAGCCTCCTTCACCGGCACAGAGAGCACACGAGGGGCCACAAAACCACGGCCCAGATGCAACTAGATGTAGGCAAAGCAGTGGAAGCTGCAAGCGTGCCCTGAACAAACCACAAGCCCCATGGTGTGATGGGTGGGCAGCGAGTGGAAGCCAAGGCAGTGGTCTCCACCAGAGACACACAGGCAAGGAGCAGGGTGACAGACTTGGTCCCACCATGAGGAAGCAGGAGGAAGGAAGGGCACAGATGAGTCCCCATGATCTCTCTCAGCCCTGCTTTGAACAACAGTTATGGAGATAGCCACCAGCAAGGGCAGGTGGGCTGCAGAACCCAAGGAACCTCCCAAGAGTCTCACCTGAAGGTCCCAGATGTTCCTCTTGCAGAGAAGAGACCTGAAAAGAAAGAGACGTGCTGATGAGGATGACTTAGAGCTGCAGTCCTGGGATACCACATGCCAGGATCAGTCCTCTCTTGGTTTCCCCATCCCTGCTCCCCAGGATGCACCATGTGTGCTGGTTTCACTGGGCTGGCACTGGGCTGGCAGCCAAACCCAGCCACTCACTCACTGCCCACCCAGGGGACAGGGGAGGGAATTGGGGGGAGCAAGGGTAAGGAGACTCGTAGGGTGAGGGAAGAACAATTTAATCATTGACACAAAATAAAACTTATAATAATAATGATATTAAATAAATAATGATAATAATAATAGTAATTCAATATGCAAATGAGTGATATGCAATGTAATTGCTCACCACCCACCGACTGAGCCCAGCCCGTTGCCAGATAGATACCAGAGGAGTGACAATCCCAAACCAAAACTGCAACCTCAGAAAAGTGAGAACCCGAGTAAAAGAGAGCAAAAGATCCTCATGGATCTCCTGCCCATGGGGGACAGGAGATGGAACAGCCCCTTGGCAGAGCCCAATGCCCATGGAGCTGATCCATTGCAATATTCCTCGCCCCCTGAGATCTTGCACTTGCAGAGGGACAAACACAAAGTCCTTCAGTGCCAGGGACACAAAGGCAAACATGGGGATGTTCTCAATGTTTCTCTCATAACAAACCCCAGCTGAACCCAACACACAGCGCTGTTCTAGCTACTAAAAAGAAACCCAGCTCTGTCCCAGCTGAAAACCAGGACACTGTGTCACGGAGCAACGAGCTCAGAGCCCTGCAGTGCCCGACCATTCTGCCAGCCCAAAGACAAGCTGGGACCCCCAGCACCCCCATATATTCCCCTGCAGCCCCCACACAGTGTGGGACACTAGGACAGCATTTACAAACTCACATCTTCCAGATAAGAAGCATCAGCAGGAGGTCGCAGCTGGAGACGGCACGAGGTGGTGGAAGCGCTGTAACTGGGAACCTCCCTGCAGTGACCACTGGGCAGGGGCTGGCAGCTCCTCTTCTGCAGAGAGAGATGCTGGGGCAGTGGGATGGAGGGGTATTCGTTCATCTGGGCTGAACCCATCTGTCTGTGACACTGCAAGAACTTCACCAAAAAAAAAACCCTCCAGATTTGGTACCTGCTATGGAGAGTTGGGGAACAGTGACTGTCTGCTCCCCACCTGCAAGCCAGCCCTGCTACAGACAGACCCTTGGTCAAACCAAGGTTTTCTACCTGCCTTGCAAATTCTCCTACATCCCAGTGCTGAGGGCCTTAGATGGGAAAGGAAGAATGGCTGCAGGTCCCTCAGAATGACCCACAGGTAGTGGAAGTTGGCTAAGTGTGAAGGGAGTAGGATGGAACCTACTGGCAGCTGGGGATGAGGAAGGACAGAGAAGTCCTTCAAAGTCAGGGAGAACCCTCTGAGGGAAGGGAGGACTTCAGGAGGATGGGGGACACCAGCCACAGACTCAGAAATAGTCTTCTCCCAGGAAATGTTGCCTTTAACAGGCCCTCAGTTATCACAGCTGGAATTTTTGGGGGTGGATAAAGTGGTCTCTGTGTCTGACTCATCTCTGGTTTCCATAGCCTGGATCACATCTCTGTCTCTGCCTTTGTTTTGTGGTTTCTGGCTCTTCCTGGGATGGTTGTGACACTGGCATCCAGTGATAAGACAGGAGAAACCTGTTCCCCTCTGACTCTGTCCTGGTTGAACAACCAGAGAGCCCTGCCCCATGCTGACATGCACACCTCGCCCTCCCACCTCCTGCTCGGGCAGATGGCAGGAAAAGAAATGGCCTGAGGCACCACTTTTGGAGCCAAGAGCCTGTGTGCTGAGTCAGGGCCATAGCCAGCAGCAAACATGAAAATAAAATAAAATAAAATAAAATAAAATAAAATAAAATAAAATAAAATAAAATAAAATAAAATAAAATAAAATAAAATAAAATAAAATAAAATAAAATAAAATAAAATAAAATAAAATAAAATAAAATAAAATAAAATAAAATAAAATAAAATAAAATAAAATAAAATAAAATAAAAATACCTCTTCCAGGAAGCCAGAGCCCGCCACACTGCGAGCACTGGGGGAGCTGGGTGTGTAGGGGTCTGCGTAGAGCGGGGAGCGGGGCACAGCTGGCTTCTCCAGGGAGCTGGAAGCTGTGGAGGGTTGACTTCCCACCAAGCTCCATCGGTTCAGCTAGGAGGCAGAACGCAAACAGGAAGGTGACATGCTGTTCCCTACCTGCAGTTCATGCCCAGGAGGGATCCGAGCGGGGAATCTCCCTGCGACTCAAGTCCCAAAGGCTGCTCAGTGGTGAGGGATGTTGGGGTTGACTGTGCTTAACAAGGGGACTCCCCTGGGCGTAGGGCAGATGCACACTCATTGAGGGGAGGGAAACAGAGCATCACACACTAAACAGCTGTGGAGACATGCTGGAAAGCCCTCAGAAGAAGGGGCTGTGTCCTATGAAGTAATATCTGAGAGGAGGTTGTAGTGAGGTGGGTCTAGGTCTCTTCTCTGAAGTAACAAGTGATAGGACAAGAGAAAATGGTCTCAAGTTGCACCACGTTAGGTTTAGATTGGATATGAGGAAGAATTTCTTCACTGCAAGGGTTGTCAATCATTGGAACAGGCTGCCCAGGGAGGTGGTGGAGTCCCCATCCCTGGAGGTCTTTAAAGGATGGGTAGATGTGGCACTTAGGGACATGGTTTAGTGGGTATGGTGTCTTGTGTTGACAGTTGGACTTGATGATCTTAAAGGTCTTTTCCAACCTTAATGATTCTATTATTCTAATAATGCTCCTAATTGCAGAGCACTGGTTGTCTCAAGAATCAGTGCCCAGCATCTTGGAGCTCCAAGAGATGTTGCTCCATTTGCTGCCTTTAACCTCACCTCCCATGGGCCATTTTCCAATGGAATGGGGTTTCCCACCTGCCCTAGAGCCCCTGCCAGGACAGTTATCCCTTCAGGCAGCACTCCAAGGAAACCAGCCCACCAGTTCCTCTGCTGCTCAACCCTCCCCAGGCAGGAGGACAGTCCCACCACCTCCCAGCTCCCTTACGTTGCTCAGGTCCAGGTGTGGCGGGGGAGCTGCGGGGTGATGCTGTGAGCTGTGTGCAGAGTACGGCTCATTGTACACCGAGGACAGGAGCTCGCCGTTGGGGTTTTCAGGAATGAGACTGCAGATGGTCCTCTCCGTGTCCTGGCCAGGCAGCTGCTGGCTGCAAGGTCCACATTTACCCTTGGACTTCCTAGCGCTGCCTCCTCTCCGTAGATCCTGTGCTGGCAGCCCCGTGCTTGGCCAGCTGGCCTGGGTCAGGCACTGAAATGAGAAGACAAGCCCTGGAGCTGGTTCTCCTCTGGATAGTCCCCATACCCACCTGCAGCCAACGCAAGGCACTGTCCTGCTAGAGCGGCTGCTGCAGCATCGTGATGTGGGACGGTCCCGTGGCCAGACCCGTGTCCCACGTGCCCCTCCCCGTGCCCACACACAGCCCTGGACCTACAAATGCTGCACAGGGTGAGAGCAAAGGCCTGACTAACTCATCACCTCCACCCACCTTGCGCTGTGGGATCTCCTGACCTTTGAACATTCACCCTTTTGCCATCTGTACAAACAATCCTAATGCAGAGCAGAGTGCTGGGATGGGACCCTCCAGCAGACTTTTCCTTTATCAGCAATGACAAACACAGGCTCCAGGCATGGACTGCTGTGCCACTTCACAAACACCGACCACCCGAGCTCAGCACATCCAGGCACCTGGATAGATCACTCTGCTCACAGGCAGCGTCTGTCCCCACCTGTGTCCCAGGCTTTTTTGGGGTTCACTTACATGGAGAGGCTGGGAATAGCCAGGGGAGAGGGGGTCTTCGAGCACCCTGCTCTCAGGCATCAGCACAAAGGACTGTCCATCAGCCAGAGAGCCGCTGTTCTGGGAGAGGTGTGTCAAGGTGGCCACTCTCCCTCCCGACGCCCAGGAGTTCGTCCAGCCATCAGAGGTGAGCGACCCTCTCCCACTGCCACCAAACTAGATGGGGGAGAAGAAGAGCACATAGGAACAGCCTTCTGCCTGGCTGCAGGTACATCCCTCCCAGCCCCATCTCCCACCTGAGCATCACTGGGCCAGCCCAACCCACCCCTCTGTGCCCACACACTGGGGTCAGACCTGGCTCTGGGCTGTGCCCACATGCTGAGCTGCTGCCATGGATGAGGAAGGGCTCACAGCGTGGTGAAGGGTGCTGAGGCACCCTGACCCCATCCCAGCTGCAGTGCTGGCAGGACGGGTCTCCCCTTCCTTGCAAGACCCTGTTAACATCCTCGTGCCAACGCCTCACTGCACAACGCTGTCACAGTCTATGGCCAGGGCTCTGCTTTTGAAGGAATTTAATATCATATATCCCTATATAATGTAATATAGGGCTTCAAAGTAATCTGCAGGGATCAGCAACTTGACAGCCTTTGAGCAGAGGACTTGAAGCAAAGTCTGTTGTGTCACAACAGGACTCACAGAGCTAGGACAGACAAGAGTCCTGGGAGACACCTATTGATGACCATGCAAACCCACATCATCTGTTACCTGGCTGGGGTGGGGCAGCTTTGATCCTGAGAAACTCTCTGATCCAGAGAGGGAGGAGTCGGCGTTTCGAAACTGGGCTGTTTTGAGACAGTAGAGCCACTCCTGGTAATCATCATAGCTGGGGCAGATCACCCGGATCGAATTGATCAGTCGGCCTGGAAAAAACATCACCCACTGCTGCTGGCTGACAGCCCACATTCCTTCCTTCAGAAACCCATGGGAATCCCCGTGCTCCAGCCCTCCCCATGTTCTCCCAGGATCTGGAGATTCCTGACACCAGTGCAGGGACAACGGGAATGCTCTGCTGACCATCTGCACCTGGATGAAGGTAAGGACAGGGGCCAACACAAGCCAGGTCTAAATGATGGGGAATCTGCACAGACGTGCTGTGACAAGCACATCCCCGGCTGCAAGAGCTGCTGCTGGCTCACAGCCTCTCCCTGCCAGCAAAGCCAGGCCCTGCAGAGCAGCCAGGGGCCGAGATTTCCAAGCAGGTCAGTTCACAGAGCTCAGGTGCTGATGTGAGCGAGCACAGCCATGAAGATGGTCACAGCAGCTTAGTGAAACCAGCCCGACCCCAGAGACCTCCGTGGCTGCTGCCAGCACCCCCCTCGGCACGCCGGACACGCACCTTCTATTAAAAAGGAGGTTTTCTCGTTCTCTTCAAAAAGCACTTGGATGGCGTTGAGTGGCAGCTCGCCCTGTCGAGAGAGAAGCAGGCTTAGGACCACGCAGCTGAGCAGGGACACCCTCCACTAGACCAAGTTGCTCAGAAGGAAGGGGAAGCTCAGCACCTAAATCCCCACAGCTAGGTCTGCAGGAGGTGAGAGGTGCCCAAGCTGCTGCTAATCTGGGTGAGGACTTGGGTACCTCTGTCCTCTCATAGGTGTGGGGCACAGAGAACTGTGTCTCTAGGAGATTGACTCAGCCTCATCCCAGTAAACTCACCCTCCCTGCTCACAGCTCTCTCCCATCACCAGTCCTAGAGCAGGAACACAGCCAGCGTGAGCACACGAGCCATTTCACTAAGCTTTGTTCTTACAAAGCCCCTCCTAAGACCTGAGTTTGGAAAAACACTCCTTGCCTTCTAGCTCTTTTTTCAACTTTCCCACAGTTTAATGTCTGACTTCTCCAGAAAATTTGGCAAATGTGGTCCTGAACAAGGTTTTAGTTGCTGGATTGGGACTTCCAGCCTTGCAAACAGGAATCCCCACAATCCCTACCCTGCAAAGACTGACAAAGCCAGTCCTGTACGTGCCAGCTGCTGAAACGTGAGCTCTGGTGCTCCACGGCACAGTTGTGGATGCCACTCCTGTGACCCCAGCGGGGTTTGCTCCTGGCAAGCACTGCATGCACGTTCCTATCAGCAGGGAGCCCAGGCAGAGAAGCCAAAGCAGCCTGTCCCTGGAAAAAACTGGAGTCAGAAGGTACCACGTGCTATTGCCCCTCAGTGCAATAGTGCCTGTGCATGTGTATCCACCACTGTCCCCTCTGCCATCACCCTGCTGTCCCTTGGCCATCCCTGCATTGGTCCATGCCAGGCCTGGTTCTCCTGTGACCTCTGTGGGATGGGCAGGAGCCAGCAGTGTCCAGGTCTCCTTTGCTCCTGCACCCCAACCTCAGCTCAACATCAGAGCTCTGCTCTGCTGCCAGATGTCCTTTAAGTGTCATTGCTGACAGTTTAATTCACTGTGATGGGCAACCTGGCACAAGGGCCAAGGGTTTGTCAACACTGAATTAGGATCTGGGTCTCCTAATTCTCTGGGGCTCCCTAAGATGAATTTTCTTTACATAAATGGAATAAGAACAGTCCTGGGAGAGCAGCTGAAGCAGATTTTGCACTGGAACCATCTCACAGACGAGCTCATCGCTTTACTTCTCATCTCTCTCTGAGCAGGGGGAAACCAAGTGACACACCATTTCTTTGTTCCTTAAAAGTCCCTGTTCACCTCACCTGAATGTCACCCTAACCCTGTCTAGGCAGGGGCAGCTGATAGCAATGGCCCTGGGAGCAGCTCCTGGCCAGGATGGCAAACACAGGGGCTCAGGGAATGAAGTTCCCCCTTCACACCACTCTCCCCCATGCCCAGCAGCAGAGGAAGCACAGAAAAGCAGGAGTGAATCACAGAATCACACAGAATTGCCTCGATTAGAGAAGCCCTTTAAGATCATCAAGTCCAACCACTAACCTGCCCCCCACCCCAGCAGCTCCCCCCTTGCTGATTTCCACCTCGCCCAGGGCTTTTTCCCACCAGTGCTGAGCCAGAGCCTCCTGCTTTGGGTGAGCCCCATCCTGGTAGGCTCAGCCCCTGCCTTCCCCTTCCCTGTCCCACACACACAAACTTGGCAGCAGCAGCTCCTGTGGTTTGTATGAAGCTGAAGAACAAAAGGGCCGGGCGATTCCTTCACACACAAACTGTAGGGCTCAGCGCCTGCTCGCAGGGAAGGGAAGTTAATTTGCAGAAGCCCTGGGAGAAGGCTCCTGTGCCCTGACATGCCTGTGGAAAATCCAGTTCCCACCACTGTGTCACAGGCTGGTGAATCACCTCCTGCCTGCACCGGCTGCAGAGAGCCCTGCCATCACCCCAGAGAGCGAGACACCCGGGGACCAAAACCCACGTAGCGTGGGAAGGGAACATTGCGTGGACAGGGGCAGACAAATCTGATTTAAGGTTTCAAAAGAGATGAGTTAATCTGAGAGCCCAGCCCAAGCCCCCCTTCCTTACGTGGTGCCCCATTTCCAGGAGCTGCAAACAACATGTTCCCGAAAACAAGCTCTGAGGTGTGTCACACAAGCCACCAGCTACTGGAAACCACCCTCTGATGTTAAACTGGGGATGGAGGAGAGCTCTGACTGGCATGTGTCCCTTCTCACACCCCTTCCCACTGCAGGCACAGCCATCTCCTCTGGCCAGGGAGATGCTCTGTGCAGGTCTTGAATTAAGAGCAGCCTGCATGGCTCGGGGCCTGAGATGGACATGGAGAAATCACATGAAGAGGGATCTCAGTGAGCTCACACTAAATTCCACAAGCCCTTCATCTCTGCAGGGTTTCCATGTCACTGGCTCTTCTCTCAGTGACTAAGGAGGATGCTCCTTTGGAGGAGCAGCTCAGCTCAGCTCTGCTCCATCATGTGCTGGTGCTGCTACACCTGCAGCTTCAGAGACAGTTCAGCACATTTGACACATTCATTCTACTATGGAAAAACAGGACCAGAAAGCACAGGGCTGTTTAACAGCCACTGCAATGGTGTCTAAGATGGATGGTGGCAACCAAGGTCAAGGGCTACTCAGGCTGCAGGCAATGCTAATGCAGCTCCCAGGGCCCTCAGTGCCTGTCTGTGCTGAGGCTCCCAGCATTGCTCCTACAAGCAAAGACACACCAGTGGACTAGAGAAACTTGTCTCATGTCCCCTGGGGCACTCAGGCCTCCACATCCTCGCTGGCCCTTCCGCTGGCGTGCCCAGACACTGCTCGGAGCTCTCACTCCACAGAGGGAAGGAGCAGCAAACGCCATGCACCAGCAGCAGCCTCTCCTCTCTGCCCTCCAGCCAACTGACCACCTTTGTCCTTCCCCACCAGAAGCAGATGTGCTGCCTGGATGCTGCCTGCTTTCAAAAGGTCCCATGGAGTGGGGTCTGGGAAGCCAAAGCCCCACAGGGACACGCTCTGGAGCTCTTCCAGCTCCTGTCTCAAGCAAGCAAGCCAGGCTCTGTGCCAGCACAACCACACCGAAACATGCCAGCCTCCCTCCTCCCAAAAACTCAGATTCCTTGGCAGCCAGCTCTTTCCCCCCAGGCTTTTGTAGGAGGGCAAGGTGTTTCTCATGGGAAGATAACTTGCAACATCCCTCTGCCTGTTCACCTGCCAGCTGGCAAGGGAGCAGCGTGAAGGGAAAGCCCTTGCCAATGTGAGGAGAACAAGGGAACCCAGGTGGAGGAGAGCAACAAGCCAAAGAAATTATGAAAGAGATGCTGTGGATGGGTGAGAGAGAGCAGGAAGATGCTCCAAAATGAACTTACCTTAAAACAAAGGCTGTTGCCCTCTTCAGATACTATCACCAGCGTGGACGGGTAAAGCACCAGCAGCCGGTCATGCTGCTCCTTGGAAAGTAAAGAGGAAGAAGGTTCCCTGTGAACAGCCAGACAAGACTCAGACCTGGAGAGCCCTTCACCGTGTCTCTCTGACCACAGCCTGAGGCAAAGGCTCTGCAAACAGCTGAGCTGCTTCCCTGCAGCTGGGCTCCACTGGCCATTCCTGCCAGCTCCAGCCACCAGCCCTGTCCCGAAAACACTTGTGCACATCCTGTCCCCAAGCACCACTGCTGCTGGGCCATGGGAGGAGTAAGAAACCTTCTTCCATTTACTGGGATGTGGGTAAAAGGCACCTTCAGGGCCCTGTGGGGTCAGTGGCAGCAGGTTGGCAGGACTCTGCGCTAGTCACTCCGTCCATTGCCTTTTCCAAGTCATGCTGACAGGTTCATCCCCAGAAATGTGTCCTACCTGGAAAGGCAGATGCTGAAGCTTCACTTTGGAAACACAGAGGACATCGCCTAGGGATTCCCGCTGGGTCCCTCTCCAGTCCTGGACAGGCATGTTCTGCACGGACCATCGCAGCTCCTCCTTCCCCGCAGAGCTCTGCTTCCAGTCGTTCTAGGGACGGGAGCAGAACTGAGAAGCAAGGTAGACATGTCCTCCCCTAAGAGTTTAGCCAGCTCATGGCCCATCTCAGGACACTGAGAAGGGCTGGCTGCAGAGATTATCCCTCCCACTGAACGCAACAGGAGCAGGGCAGCATCCACCCAACTGGTCCCCATTGTTCAGCTCCGAGCCCACAGCGTGGGAAACAGCCACAGCCCTCACCATCCCAAGACACTAACCTGAGAGAGAAAGGGCAAGCCAAGGCTTCCTCCATTTAGCTGGATCTGTTTCTCCAGGTGATAAAGCCACTGCTTCAGCTCTGACTCAGTAGGGCAGAACACGATAAGGGGATTCAGCAGAGGACCTAGGTATGCGAGAGACAAGATGAGCTGAGTGGATAAGAGCACAAATTGCAGCATCCACAAGTCATCAGCTGGCCAGAGCTGGTATGCTCAGCACATCACACCATGGGCTGTCCATGTGTGCATTGCTTTGTTGCCTTCATGCTCCAAGTCCTTCCTGCCACTACCTTGAGCTCATGTCCCCACATCAGCACCTTCTCACCAGCTGCTCATGTAGCCACATCTAGCTCTGCCCACCAGTCACTTTTCAGTCCAAAACCAAGCCAAGGACAAAAATCAAAGACACTCCAAAAGTTCAGCTTGGAATCAACAGACACATTTCAGCTTTAAAAGTCCCCAACAGTTTGTGAAAAGCATCTCTGAGGACAGAGGCTATCATGATGTGCTCCTGCAGACACCCTGCTCAAGGCATGTTGAGTTAGCATGAAGCTTTTTTTTTCCATGCTATTTCTTAGTTTCACTTTGCCACTCCATATGTAGACCATCAGTAGCTTTCTAATACTATTTATTTATTGCTTCAGCAAATATAATCTGTTCCAGAGAAGCAGAAGCTGCTCTCAAACATACACTTGAAGGGAGAAACATCTCTATACCTTGTTGATTTTACTTTCCAGCTATCACCTGCTTACTAGCACGGGCAAAACACACCCTCTGCTTCTCACTACAGACATAACCTAGTGACGTTAATAATCATTTCTGGCAGACTGCAGAATGTATGTTATGATTAATAATTTACTGGTGATCTCAGATTAAACCATACCTGGTGCATGCTCAGTAAGATCTGGCTTTGCGGGACTTGGAAGTGTTCAGATAAGCGAGTGCACCGGATAAGCACGATACTTTGCCCTTCCGGGGAGTCTTTCACCCCATAATTCCTCCACTGTTTATGGGTAACTGCTAATTAAGACTTTGAAACACCTCTGTCTGTCAAGAAATGCACTCAGGCAGACAAAGCAGAGACGGGGAAACTGAGGCAGAGACTCTTTGAGTGACTTTCTAGAAGTCACTTCATTCGGATCCACTACAGCAATTAGGTGTCAGGCATTACTGGGCACCCAAGTGTCTGTGAACCATTGTGGCTCTGGAGCTCTCTGGTCACCTCTTGCCTTGGTTTCTCAGTCTTTGCAATGCAGATAAAGTGATTCCCCTATTTTATAGAGTTGCTAGTTGGGGATGAAGGTGGTAACGTTGTCCAGATACCCTGGCAGCTCTGAATACTCCTCTGGGCATCCAGATCCTTGGACAAACAGCAGGAATCTTTCTGGTAGGGCATGACCCTCAACGTGACACTGCTTGCTCTGCCACCTCCTCTAAGACCAGCTTTTCAGACGTATCCTGAGGGCTGGTCGTGTTGCCACATCTCAACAGGGCCCCAAAGGAAGAGAAAATGAGAAGAGAAACTCCTGCCGAAGCCTGAAGCCCAAGCCATGCCTGAAGCACGTGTAAGGAGCTGCTGGGAAGCAGAGCCTGAAAAGCTGCTGCTAATTCAGCTGCTGCCATTCCCTTCAGCCCCGAGGGCACGTTTGCAGCAAGGCCATGACACAGCCCTGCTGAGCAACCTGTGCTGGCCCTCGTGCTCTTTTCTTCTGCCCTGTCCTTCCTCTTTCCTTGCCAATGCTTCCAGAGGAACATTAGAAGCAAGACAGCCCCTTCCTGCAGCAGCAGTAGTTTATTCCCACCCAAATCTCTCTGTCTGGAGACACTAAAAAGCTGCAACGTGTGCAGGTGAAGCAGAGGTAACTCAAGGTACTCAACAGCTTCATCTGCATCAGATGCTGGGCAAGAGATGGACCACAAAGCCCAGGTGATGGCCAGTCACCATCCACTTCTCCATGCCAGTGCACCAAGGGATGGCTCTGCATGCTGCCAGGCTTTGTTCTCATGCTCCATCTCCACACTTCCAATGATCATGTTGGCATCTTCCAACATACTGAACTACCCCAGAAAGTTCGTGGGGAACGTGGTGGTTCAAAGGTATAGGTTCTAAGAAGAAAATTAACTCTATCCTAGCAAAGCCAGGTCAGGGAACTACTGATGCCACAGCATTTCACAAGAGACTTCTACCCTGACCCCGTGTGTGGCCAAGGACAAGGCTCTTATCCCCTCCATGCCTTGATTTTTCCCTCTCGAGCTGAAAAAATAAAACTGCTGCACTGATCTCCCACCAATCCTAAACATCACTGTCTCCCTGGTTTCTTTGTGTCGCTGCTTCCTGACACACACAGCATTCTCCATCAGAAAGGCTTTGGTTTGCTCTTTCCTTAAGCAAGACACAAACCCAACAAAGCTTGAAGCAATTTTCCACCCAGCCACACTCGTGCATGTTTTAAGACAAGCAGAACAAGTCCTCCCACCCAGAGCAGACGCTCCTGACAGGTTATGCCTGGGAGAACTTTTCCTTCATTGTACAGACTCCCAAAAAAGGTTGGAGATCCCTGCCTTGTAGAACCCAGCAGGCTTTCAACCCATGGGTTGATTGAATAATTTATGTATCTTTATATAATTTATGTTTTTTTTTTTTAATCTGAGTGGCCATTGTGTGACTTTCTCTCTAAGAGAGGACACCAGAGCACACAGACAGTGGGTCTAGGACACAAACGAGCTTTCTTGGCTCTGTATCTTTATTTACTGACTTCTGTGTACTTCATGCTGTAACTACTACTCTTAAGAGCTTGCAACTGGTGTCATTCAGCAATGACTAAGCCCAGAGAAGCCTCCAGCCAAGCTCCAGACAGGTCATCAGCCCAGGAAAGCTTTTATAAAGCAAGATCACTCAGGGCAAAGTTTAAAAAGCTTGTGGAGGCAGAAGCACTGGTGAGGGAGAGGTTGATAAAGTGACATTGGGTCCTGCTAGCACCAGCCTGGCATTAGTGGCAGAGGCAACTCGTCCCTCGGCACTGTTGGCCATGGTGTGTATGTGAGCAGTGCCACACATCCACGCGTGCCGCGCCGCACGCGTGCCCACGTGGAGTCACTCCCTGGCCTCGTTACAGCAATGAGAGGTGGGAGAAGGAGTTTTATTCCATCCCTCTGTTCAAATGTGGTGCACAAAGAGCAAATGAATGGGCAGAGGTGGGAACTGTCACCCTGTGTCCAGTCGGAGCACAGGACCATCCTTCTGTGCTCCCTTATCCAGTCACCTCCCTGCCTGCAGCCCTGGGAATCCCTCTCCAGGCATTTAGGAGCAAGAAAGCCTTGGAGGAAAAGATGCAAAAGCTGGGAGGAAGAGCTTCAGCTCTCTACAACCTCTTTCCACAGCATGATTCTTCTCTGGGACTAGGTCAGAGCAGGACAAAAAGCAGAGACAGTGGTGATTCATACACCCTCTGTTCAAAGCAAAGGAAGAGGCACCAACCTGCAATGCGGAAAGCATGATCCTCCTGCCCAGAGCTCTTCCCATTCTCCATTTCACACACATTCAGCTCTTTCAAAGGCAGCAGCCCCTGCAGAAGAAGAACACACCATTAATTTGGAGGTCAGCCCGCAGCCAGGCTCTGCAATTAATGACCCTTTGCTGTAGGAGACTGGAAGTCCAGACTTGGCACCAGGAGGCTGCTGTGGCTCACGGTGTTAGACTGCAAAGCATTGCTCTGAGGGGAAACATTTGGGACTTGGATCCAGAGGAAGCGGGTTCAGCAGCTCCCTGGGCTCCATGGGACCAGTACTGCAGCAATCATCTGCCATGCTGGCAAGAACTCTTCCTTTATATACCAAGTCTTTCCATTTTAAGAGAAACCTCAAATAAAACAAAAAGTCTTTCTGGTTTAACACAAGAAAGCCAGGAGATGGAAATGCCCATAAAGCACAACTGGGCTGTCCTGTTTCTCCATTCCAGTTCATCAGAGTCCCACCATAACGAAGCACAGGAACAGGTAACAACCTTGTGCTCCTCGTTTTGGGCTTTCTAAACAAGGACTGTAGCTGTTAATTGTTGTAATGTCTAGGGGCCAGTACTGGCACATTAACTCCTTTTTAATTCCTCTCAAATTAATAATCTAAGGAACTATTTATGAAGTAGATGGGAGACTTTGTAATGTCATTTCTATTCTGACATGTGTCTTTCCAGCTGCAGGCTGGCTTGCTGGAATGACTCAAGATTCTATTGGTCTATTGCATTAACCTCAAGTCACCCAAAAGCAAATAAATCATTTCTAAAAGGAACAAATGTTATGAACATCTACAGAACAGCCATGCTCAGTTTTAGTTACGTGCTCATGTCAAGGGAGAGCACATTCAGGGCTTCCTGTTTATTTGGATGTCATTTTTGGGCTGCATGAGTCCAAACACCCTGGTCCTGCCCAAGCACTTGTCCCACCTCTACAGGGTCCTTTATGACTCCCCACAGATGAGGCCAAGGACCACAGTGGCACTGAGGTTGACTGGGTACAGATCTTAGGAAGAAATGTTCTCTCCCCCCAGTAGCTTGGCATCCATGGGAAGGGACTTGCTGAGATTACCTAGTGGAGGCCCCTGCCCTGTCCTGTCCTGTCCCATCTGCCCAGTGCTCCCAGCTTGGCCATACTGCCCAACTCCCCAGTGCTTGCCCCAGCATGTCCAGGAGATGCTCTACCTGGTAGGTGAGTCCATTGGAGCCCATAGACTGGAAGTACAGGTAAGACTGGAACAGTTCCAAGAAGCAGTCATTCACCTCCTGCAGAAAAGACACGTTTTGGGGTTTATCTCAGGACACTTTCTTCCTCCCAGTTTCCTTCTGCACCTCAGACTCATCTGTGCAGAGAAAAGCCAGTGGTCACTTATCCAAGAGCCACCACTGCATCTCTGCTGCTGGATCTGCTGCCAGCCCAGCAGCTGAGCATGGAAGCATGGCCCAGGTCCTTGTTGGAATGGGAGCTGGTGAGCACCAGCCAGTACCCATGCATCATGTGGCAGCAGAAGTCCCTGGGCCAGCCAGTAGCTTGAGGAAGTCTCCATGAGTCACATTTCCCAGAATCACACTTTACTTCCCAGTCCTGCAGGGTCATTGCACACCTGGGAAGAGAAATGCCCACAAACAGGAGCTTACCTGGCAGTGCTGAAACTTAAACTTGACCTTGGAGTAATAGACTATTTTGCCCAGATTCCTGACAACTGTTTTCCTTCGTCCCTTCTTGAACAGGCTGGGGAACCTCTGGTCCAAGTTTTCTTTCTGGTTTTCCTGGTTCTGAATATTCTGTACCAAGGATTCAGGAAAAACAAATCAGAAACAGAAGGAGGTAGGGGCTTGATTTCTGGAAGAGATGCTCCCAGAACATCTTCCCAGAAGGGCTTCCTTGGAAAGATGCCCTGGGAAAGCAGGGTTTGTTGTTGGGTCTCCATGCCAGTGTGGAGCCAAGGTTGGGTTGCTGCTGGGAGGCTGTCCTCCCTAGGCAGGGGGAGATACTGACCTAAAGGGAGGTTTTCTGGATTGGGAAAGAGGGGGTGCAGAAATACATCCTACATTTAGGGTCTCTTTGCAGTTTCTCTGGGAAGAACACTCTTATTTCTGGGGGTTGGTTGATTCCCTTGGGGGGAAGGAAAGGGCTGTGTCCCAGCGAGGCCACGGACACCACCAATTCCTCCCAGGTCTACCCCCCAACTTTCATATCTGAGTCTTACATGTCATCTTGGTTAGACACATCACAGACTCTGGGATATTCATTCCCAAGCAAAAGAGAAAGGTGGGAGACACAAGGTCTGTCCCACTGCTCAGCCACCACGTTGGGAAACCACCTTGGTGGGACCCCACTGTGAGCACTGGCAGCTGCGTTTTCTGGGGACACTTCCAGCGAGGGCATGGCCAGGCTGGAGCTGGGTGGCAGGCTGTAGTGGTGGCATGTGGCTCCCCAGGGCTCATATGCTTCTGTCCAAACAGCATTTCCAGGAATGAGGAGGGAGTGTGGGGCTCAGGGGGATGGAGTGATCCTGACCTGTCTGGCCGGCGTGTGCCCGCTCCCAGTGCGTCATGCCAAGGAGACAGCTGCATGAGCCCCATGATAAATGAAGAGCCAGCACAACTAACCAGATCTGTCTCGCTGGGGCTTCCATGACTCACCCCTCTGGCATGAGATTAACCCCTAACCATGCCAGGGACAGCGCTCAGGCCAGAGGGGAACCGGTGAACCAGTAACAGGAACCTAACTGCTATCAAGACCCTTCCACCTGCAAAGCTTGAGGTTCCTTCCAGGGTCTCTATGAATTTAGAGACCTTTTTTTAGGACACAAGTTAACCCCTTCTCTGCTCAAAGTCTCCCTCCAGCTTTTCCAGCTGGTTCCATGAAATACCCACAAACACGTACCCACCTCCTCCCCTGCAGGTGGGAACTAATTAAGGGTCCAACTGAGAGGCAATTAACCGTAGGAAAAGATTATATTTGTGTTACAAGCCGCTGGCAGAACAAAGAGCAACTGATCACCTGACAGCTGGGGCAGCAAAACCAGAACACTGCTGGGGTAAGGGCAGCAACCAGCAACAGGGAGGAAGGAGAAGACAAAGTAATGAAATGACAGACACAGCGATGAGCAGCAACACCAGCTCTCAGCTGCCTGGAAAGTGGCAGCAAAAATTCCCCAGTCATAAGTAAGGCCCCAAGAAGCAAAAGTGACCTGGGAACTGGGAATCCAGCAGTAATTTTGGCAAAGAGCTCAGCCTACGTGCCAGCTTCCACAGGGATTCTTCCAGGGAAAGGGAGAACTTCATGTTCATGTGGCAAGAAACAAATCAAACAGAACATCTCCCTCTCCCAAACAAACATCTAGCAACCTCAGCTTGCAAGGGTTTGCAGCAAGACTGAGAAGACAGCTGGATTTAGGGGCTAAGCATGGGTGCATCTTCAAGACCATGGACAAAATGGGATCACACCTCTGGAATCTCCTGCCACCCGTTCAGCTGCAGGTTCCCATGCAGCAGCCCTGTCCACCCGTGCCACACCAGTCCTTCCAGCCCCAGCAGCCTTGTCCCTCACAATATTCTTGTGGTTGTGCAGGAAGAAGATGGACTGTTCAGGTCTTTTTTTTTCTAGCAATTTTTATGTCCTTGGGGTGCCACTGTTAAACCCCAAATGAATACAACATTTGTGAGGAGAACTGTCCTCACAGCTTTCCACAGGTTCCTGCCCACATCTCAGGAGAGCAGCAGCAGGGCCCTGGACATCATTAAACCTGACAGCTAGCACAAGTCCTGGGTAGAAGCAACCATTCTGTGATTCTGGGTGACTGAGCATGTGCTCATCTGTTTTGTCCACCTGCAATTCCGATAATTTCTTTGTCTCCCACTTGGAGAAGTTTGCTGACTAGGGCTGGCTCAGGCTTTCTCCCTCAGAACAAAAACCCTTAGTAAAGTTGATGGTGCTTCCTATAAATGCCTGATCATCTGTTTAGGTACAAGGTCAGTTTCCCAGGATGTGGAGGACCTGCCTAAACCCAAGCTCTGGAGGAAACAGCTCCTCCTGAATCTCAGATATCTTTGAGCTCAGAGCCACAAGTGCATCCCTGCCCTCTTTAACACAGGTTCATGGCCAAGAACATGGCCTGCATCTGGTCATTGCCCAAAAATCAGCACTGGAACCCCAAGAGGGTCAGGGACCAGAGTTGTCACAGCCTCCTACATGAGCATCACTTACCTCCCTGGCCCATGCACCCCCCAAAGCCCTGGGGATGCTTCAGCGTGCAGCCAAAATGAACAGGAACCAGCACTTGTCATCCCCCCGAAACCCTCCCCAGCCTGCTCATCCCTCCCCTGGCTGGGCTGTGCTGCTGGAAGCACTCTCCTCCCCAGCCCCATCCTGTTCCCATCAGCTCAGCCATCCCACTGGCTTTGAGGCAGAACAGATCCCTGGAAACCTGGTTTCTCTCAGGGTTTGGTGAAGCAGCGGGTCTCTGGCAGTGCAAGTGCCCTGACACGTTCTCTCTCTCTGCCTCATCCTACAGGTAGAGCAAGTTAATAATTAACCTCAGCCCCTGCAGACCCCAGTGACTCCCGGCTGAATCACCAGCCCTGGCAGCAGGAAGAGCTCAGCCTTGCAAGGCTGCTGCCCTGGGGCTCCAAAAGCTGCTGTTTAATGATAAAAGAAGCAAATGAGAAGCACAACTCTTCTGACACATCCTTCCCCCCTCACTTCTGCTTTGGCTTTGTAGAAGCTGTAACTGGGAAGTGTGGGAAACAGGGCAGGAGCAAAAGGCGCTGGCTTTGTGTGCCAGCTGCCCGTGGCAGGGTCCTGAGGGGGCTTGCACAAGTCGAGGACTTGTCAGTGTGGGGTTAATGATTGGACTTGGTGATCTTAAAGGTTTTGTCCCATCTAGGCAATTCTGTGATTCTGTGGTTTCCAGGGATGTCACTTGTCCCAGTCCCACACTGCCTGCCATGCCCAGCGGTTTGGTGACCCCATCTCCTCTGAGATTGCATCGGAAGAGTCCCGTGCTGGTGGCTCCTCTTTAACCTGACCCTGCAGTGCCTGGTCACCTCCCACTCCTGGAGGTGTTTCTCCTGAAAAGACAGGAGTGGGAAAGGGACTAAGCCAAGGCTTTCTCCAGGCCACACAAGAAGCTTGTGGCTGAGCAGGGAGTTTGAATCCCATCTGCCCCAGGCGAGGGTAACATCTAAACAACTGCTCCACCCTCCTTCCTTCCCTGAAGAGATCCCACACTCTCTTGTTCTCCTGAATGAATAATCTCTTGGGTGACCTTTGTTCTGTCAGCTTGCAGGATTCATTTTCCAGGACCTGCTAAGGTGACAGCTCTCCCTGCTTCCAGGATCTATCTAGAGCCTGGACCCATCAAGTGCTGCCCAACCTGGATGCCAGCTGAGTTCCACAGGGAACCATGCCCACGCCACGTGCCCATCACCCTCATTCACAAATAACAGGCAGGACTGTGCAATGGTCCCAGTTCTGCTGTGCTCCCCACCGGTATGGTTGAGGACACATTCCCCAAGAGCTAAGGCAGCACTCACTCATGGCCACCTCACAAACCAGGAGTTAGATCCCAGTCCTGCTCCCTTCCCAGGTTCCCACAAGGAAAAGCCAAGGTCCTTTGGGCTGGAAAGGGCCAACCTGGGAGCAGGTGAATGGAAAGGGACTGCGAGTCCCTGCTCAGGGGGAGCAGATGTTTGAATTTCTGCAGCAACCCAAAGTACCTTATCAGGGCTGCTCAAAACTGGGTCCTGCCATATGCCAAGCACCTCATCACCAGTGAAACACACCTAACCAGCAGCTTGAAACCCAAGAGATAACATCCTGCTGCTGACCTTCTCTGAAATTATCTCTAGCTGCGAGTCTCTGCCTCAGTTTCCCTTTCCTGCATATCCCCAGAGCCTATTTGCCATGCAGTGCGAGCAAAGCTTGCACACTACAGCCCAACAGACCCCAAAGCTCAGTCCACATCCCCAGCCCACCCAAAGCAACCGAGCAAACACCCTGGGGTGCAGCGTTTCACCTCTGCTTTCCCTGAGCAGCGCTGGGAAATGGGCCATATGGCCACAAGGCTGGTACGTGCCTGGGACAGACCTGCCCTTCCTGATTACCTTCCCAGGGCTTATTGCTAATACTCTGCCTGCTCTGGCTCATTCCAGCGTGGGAATGAATCATCCTACCTTTGAATGCTCCCTCAAATTTTCCCTTCCTTCACAGGCTACCCAGAAACAAAAGAACCCAGAGCAAAGGGGTGTGTGAGATATTCCCACCATGCTGCCTGCTTTGCTCTCAGCGTTACCTTCCCACCTCATCACACACATTTTGGCTGATGGCAGGTCACCTCAACACCTGCATGGGGACACTGGAACAGCTAGTTCTGCTGCTGGGATGAGCACATCATCCCTTCCTGGGCTACAGATGTGACCTCCATCTCCTTGAGACAGACCTGCTGCTACCCCCTGATCCAGACCCATCGTCCCTCTTATCCACAGCGCTCGCCTTGGGGTGGGTGGGAATAATCTCTGGGAGCAGTGGGGAAGGGGGGTGGATGTGTTTGTACTTGCCTTTCCTGGAATATACTGGAGGATTTTGTCTGTGGTCGTATCTCTCTCCTGCCCTCCTTCTATACCAAAAAAGCTGGGCAGTTTTTTCTTGCCATTTTGTCTACAGAAGGGAGAAAAAAAAAAACAAAACAAAACAGAAAATCAACAAGACACACATGCAAACACAGATCTTAGGCTGATGCATAGTGAATTCTGCCCAGAAATAAGGAAGCCAGGAAGCTCAGTAAGCAATTTGTCACGGGCTTTCTAATCATCCCAGCCCAGCAAAGGGCTGATAAACAGCCTGGGAGAATTGTAATGGGGTTTGTGCTGCACTTGTTGGTGTTTCTTTGCTTTTTTACATGTCTTTGCATAACCAAACGATCAGCTAAGCTCATCTGGGTCTCCAAATCATCTGGGTCTCCACATCAGCACAGGGACCAGATGTTCCATTGCAAAACACAAAGACCAAATGCAGTCCTGCTGACTATTCCAAAGCCCCTGGCGTGGAGATGCCCGTGTACACTGACAGATATTCACACACAGGTTTTATTTTTATCTTTGTGGTTTTCCTCTCTCTTCCCTTCCACTGCCAGCAAGGTCCCCAGCTTCTCCTCGCATGCACACCATTAAAGAGCTGTTCTTGATGGTGTTTAAGAAGCGCTGGGGCTGTTTTGTTGGGATTTCCCAGCAGTTGCTCTTTCTTTCAAGCAGATTGCAGCGTTCAGTTTAGCAGAAACCAGGCTGATCTCCAGGGAGAGCTGGGAGCGTGGGAAGCCGGGAGTCAGCACGGACAGGAGGTGCTTTGGGGCTTGGCCACTCCTGATGTCAACACTCCAGGATCCACATTCCCCAATGATCCCTTCTCTTTTACCTCACAGTAGCTCCACGGACTCCTACGGGTTTGCTTCTGACTTGGGGCAGCACAGGAAACCAAGGGGACAATTTCAGCCTCTCCTCTTCATTAGAAACCCCTCAGCCTAGCAGAGTTGATGGAGTTTGTCTCAAAGCCCAGCACATCTGCTGAACCCAATGTAGATGGGGCTGGTGGGTTCATGAGGAACCATTCTGGTTCCTGACAGAGCTCAGGATGGGGAGGGCTCTGCTGAGGTACTGGGCAGGGGGACAGGCAGTGCATGGTGAAGCTCACTCTGCGTTCCCTGCTAGGATCTATCTTGGGAGAGTGTCCATCACTGGGGTACCTGAGCACCTCCCTGGCCAGCCCAGCACCAAAATCCTCAGAGGATTTCACAGATGTTTTCTGTGGTGTCTTCCTTCAGGGTTATAAACACAGATCAAACCACACAGGTAGAGTGTTGGGATTTGGGGTTTTCTCTCCAAAGGAAGAGGAGTGTGAATGTTGTTTTTTCACAACACAGCTCCACAACTTCGGGTGTCATTAATAAAAAATAATCATAAGTGAAAACAAAGAGTGTTGGGTGTTCTGCACCTTGCCCTGCCTGTCCCATTGAGGGGAGCTTTAATTTTCCACATTAAACTCAATAAATGGAGTTTCTCCTGAGAGCTGGGTCTCTGGGATACTCCACCAGCAGACCCTGGGATTCCTTCCCAGGCACTTGTGAGCTGATGGCGTTTGGCACTGCCCAGCACCCCACAGAACCACGGAAAAGCCCCATTCTGCTGAGCCCGTTAGTAACTCCTGGGGTTCGGAGTGGGGCTGAGCCACCAGCCCGGTCCTGCCTGGAGCATCGCGGGGGGACAGAAGCAGCAGCACTGGAGAGCAGCCCCGCGGAACAGCGAGCGGTACTTACTCTTTCTTGAGCGAGGGTTTCCTCCTGAAGGACCCCCCGAGCCCCCCGGGTGCCTGGGGAACACAGGCCATGTTCCCCATGCCGGCAGCGGCTGGCAGCGCCCGGGAGCGGGGGGCTCGTGTCCGTCTGTGTCCGTGGGTCCGCGGGTCTGTGTGTCCGTGGGTCTGTGTGTCTGTGAGTCCGTGTGTCTGTGTGTCCGTATGTCTGTATGTCTGAGTCTGTGGGTCCGTATGTCTGTGTGTCTGAGGCTGTGTGTCCCAGTCTGTGTGTCCGTGTGTCCGTGGGTCTCTGTCCGAGTCTATGTGTCCGCGAATCTGTGTCCCCGTGGGTCTGTACGTCTGTGGGTCTGTGGGTCTGTGTGTCCGTGTGTCCCCGTGGGTCTGTATGTCCGAGGGTCTGTGTCTCCACGGATCCGTGTGTCCGTGGGTCTGTACGTCCCTGGGTGTCCCGCAGACTCTCCCCTCCCTCCCTCCCGCGGGGACTCGCGGGGGGTGTGGGCTGTGCCGGGTTCCGGCCGAGCTTCCCCACTCCTGCCCCTGCCCCTGCCCCGCTCCCCCGCCCCTGGGAGGGGCCAGACAGGTGAGCGGCAGCGGGGCAGGCGGGACAGGCAGGCAGGGAGGGAGCAGGTAGGGAGGGCAGCAGGTACCGGCAGGGAGGGCAGCAGGTACCGGCAGGGAGGGCGCAGGTACCGGCAGGGAGGGCGCAGGTAGGGAGGGAGCAGGTACAGGCAAGGAGGGAGCAGGGACAGGCAGGGAGCAGGCAGGGCAGCAGCAGCCTCTGCCCGGGGTCGCGGTGCCGTCCCCCGCAGCGCCCGGCTGCGGGCTGCCTGGCAGGGGGGCTCTCTGCCTCTCTTCTTACCCGCTCCCCTCTGTATTTACCCACTTCCCTCTCTCTTTGCCCTCTTCCTTCTCTCCTTATCCACTCCCTCTCTTTGCCCAGTGCCCTCTCTCTTCGCCCACTCTCCTCTTTTTTTACCCACTCCCTTTCCTCTCTGCCCTCTCCCCTCTCTATTTGCCAGTCCCCTCTCTCTTTGCCCACTGCCCTGTTTCTTTACCCACTCCCTTCCCTCTTTACCTGCTCCCTACTCTCTCAGCCGGGTCTCCTCTCCCTTTACCCATGCCCTTTTCTCTTTACTCACTCCCCTCTCTCTTTATCCAGTCCCCTCTCTCTTTCCATCGTCCCTTCCAAGCGTGGGGATTTCTCAGTTAACAAAACAGTGCTCTCAAGGTGGGCAAATCTGGTTTTAGACTCAATCTCCTTCTAAAGAGGAATTAACCACAGAATTAAAAACCCAGTGGTGCTTAGATGCAGCGAGTGACCACAGCATGGGAAGATTTCTTACCAGCAAAGAAGACAAAGCAAGAGCCCATAATAAATGCATCTGGAGCATTTTTCCAAAAGGAAATAGAATCATAGAATCATTTTGGTTGGAAAAGATCTTTAAGATCATCAAGTTCAACCATAAACCCAACACTACCAAGTCCACCTCTAAACCATGTCTCTAAGCACATCATCTACACAGCTTTTAAATCCCTCCAGGGATAGGGACTCCACCACTATGTAATAAATAATCAGGGGAAAGCTATTATATATTGAAATCTAGAAATTATGGAAAATTGGTAAAGGAAGCAAAGCCCAAAGGAGATCACAGGATCACAGATGTGTACAACCAGCAAAACTAGAGAGATATTTATAGAAGAAACACTTTAAAAGGCAAACCAAAGATTCCTGACCATGGTATGAATCCCTTACTGAGTGGAAATAGAAATAATAATAGTGAGTAATTAATGATAATACAAAAGGTAGATGCAGAATAAATATTTCTGTTCTATGGACTGAAAAAAAAACAGGCAGTAGAGTCATAGGAAATGACAAACCCCTTGTCACCCCATGATACTGCAAGTGGGTGTTAAAAAGGAAACACAAAACTTAGATGCTCTGGATCAGAAGGTCCAGAGAATTCATATCCAAGAGTTTTACAAGATTCCAACAACAAAGGTCTTGGATTGCTGCTGTTCACTTGCAGTAAGTCTTGCAGGAACATGGAATTTGCAAAGAAATTGCACAAGTTAATGGGGATGCCAATATTTCAATGGATAAAGAAGATAATCCCAGTAATTATGGGTTTGTCAGTTGACACCAGTTCCTAGGAAAATTATGTAACAGCTGTTAGGGAGTTTGATTAACACTGACAGGAGCAGAATGTAATTAATACAAATCAACTCAGGATTATGGCATTTGTTAAACTAATTTTATTGCTACCACATTTGAAAAAAAAACCAACTGATTTATTTAATATAAATAATAGTGCTGATCTAAGAATAAAGTATGTGATGTGACACATCTGTGCAACGTTCTAGTAAGACTGTAAGATCCATAAATACTTTAGAGACTGGCCAGCCGGGAGAGTGACAGGGCTGTGAAGAGGGAGCAGGTTTTGTCTCCAGCCTGTTTCAAGGGACAGTCCAGCAGCTCCATCTCGCTTTGGCAGCAGAGAGGCTGCGGGGATGCAGCCAGGCTGGAAGTGCCTGTGCAGGGAGGGACCTGTGACAACCAGCTGGCAAAGGAGAGATGCAGGGGAAAGAGAGGCTGGAGAAGTTGAACCTAGGAACAAATCATGCATTTGTAACAGGAAAGGTTATTTCCTATCAAAACAACTCCCAGAGGACTGGGATGGCTTCTTCAACAAGGGATCTTTAAATCCAGGAGAAGATGTTTTCCTAGAAAATCTGTTTGGATCAAACTCAGATTTCCTATGTGAGGTTTTATGGATATACTGGATGTGTTAGATGCTATTTCTTCTGCCTTGTCTTGGAACTAAAGTTCCAGAACAAAATCAATATATCCCCAAAGAGGTAACTGTACAGTCTGGCAACACTTGCCCAGCGAGGGCTGCTGATAACGGACATGCCATGAAATTTCTCAAAGGCCTCCACATCTCTGACCTTTAACAACAGCCTCTTCATGTAGCATGGGGCCAGGACCTGGGCTGAGAGCTGCTCCTTTCAGCTCACCTGTGGTGCAGCAGTTCCTCCAAAGCTGCCTTTGGCTCCTCTGCCAACACCCACCATGGCATGGCCAGTCCAAAGTGGCCTCCAGACATGTTCCTGTCCCTGCTCTGTGCAAATGCCTCAAAGCCTGGAGTGGCTGCACCCAGGCAGATGAGATCTCATCGGTGGCTGCTCAGATGTGCAGCAGCCTGCCACATGTACCTTCTGCCTGGGGTTCCTTCCCCACCTCTGCACAGGGCAATGCAGAGAGCAGGTCCCAGCCTCCACGGAGCAGGGCCAGAGAAGTGGAAAGGAAGGATGCAAGAGGCAGGATTCAGTATTCAAGAAAAAGTCTTTATTGTACACGTTGGCTTCTATTGCTTGTATCCCCTCCCCAGTCCCATGTAGTGCAAAAAATTCAGAGAAACAGAGTTCCACATAAATAAGTCAGATAACTTACAGAGAAATCAAAGTGACGACAGTTTGACATGGAGTAGACCGGGTCTGCCTATGGGTAAGGCCAAACAAACCTCTCCCCCCACGTCAGGGGGAGACCAAGGCTCCTGCCTTGCCTTGCCACCTCACTGCAGACCGACACTGGGGTCCCTGGGTGACACATCAACACGTCCAGCCTGGAGCCACCCGCTCAGGGATGCTCCTCTGCTGGGAAAAAAAGCTCACACGGGAAATCACACAAAGAACATTTTGGGTGAGACATCACTAACTAAAACTGGCAGAGAAGCCACACAGAGTTGACAGTTCTCCTCCCCTCAGATAGGGTACTACGCACAGACAGACAGACACAGACACACATCCCCTCTGAGGTCTTCTGCTCAGCAAGGGATGTGCAGCACCAGAAGCAATTCCACCCTGGGATCTCCCAGGGTAGATGCTGACACCTCGTGTCCACACAGTGTGGGTCAGGGTGCTCTGGACCCCCGCAAGCTGCTGGGGAATTATTTGGCCCTTTCTTTCCTTCTTTCTCCTTTCCAGGAAAGCAGTGAGCACCTGCATAGTTAGTAGATCAGAGACACCAAAGGCTCCCTCCTCCCCAGGTTTCTGCAGAACAGGCTCAGTGGTGGTATTGCTCAGGACCCAAGTGGTGGGTGACCACCCATTCCCCTGATCCTCAAGAGGCAGGACAGCATCGCTCACCATTCGTAGTGTAAATTCCTAAAGATTGGAATAATAATAATAATAATAACAACTGAGACTAAGGACACATGGCACAAAAATTCTCCTCAGCCTGCTCCATTGCTCGCTTCCCTTCTTTTTTCCTGCCCAATGCCCTACTAAGGCAGCAGCCTCTGTTCATGCCAGCCCATCCACAGCTGGAGCAGAAGCTCAGCCACAGCTATAATGACTCAGTCCTTGTTTGAAATCAACCTTCTTCCTCCCTTCAGCAGTTCCTCTCTGGCCCTGCACTCTGCTCCTTCTCGTACAGGACTCGGGCTGCTGGGGCTCTGCTCTGCCATTGCTCACACAGACACCTCGGCAGGACCGTGGCACATGGAGCCAAGGCTCAGAACCAGCACCTTCCCCTTCTGACATGCCTGTGGGGCTTTTAGGCTGACCTTCCTTCAAAGAGGACCCTAGAGCCAGGGGCACCTGGAATGTGCTGGTCAATACGAGCCCAGCAGCAGACTAAAATCCTGCTGTTGCTTATAGGAATGGGAGGAAATGGATCGAGACCTCGCTCACGTGTAGGCACACGCACACAATGGAGCAGACTTCACTGATTTCATCGTTATTTCAAACAAAGATTCATGGAACCAACTTAGGGCAGCCCTATGCTGACCAAGAGGCAACCTGCATGAGCAGAACCTGGACATTTGCAGAGTCCTCTGCAGTACAGAGGAACAGAGAGAGCTGTTGAGCTGTGACACAAGGGGCAGGGGCTTGGCAACTGATTGGGGAATGAAAAGCAGATTTAGAGTCTGTTCTAAAAGCTAAAAAGACCTCCTCAGCCCAAGAAGCCCAGACTGTCCTTGGGGAGAGGCTGGGGGGAGAAGCAGCCCAGATTTTCAGAAGCTGCTGGTAATTTCAGGTGTCCAATGTTAGGCACTGTAAGTAGGCTTGGAAAACATGCAGGCACCTGTCCAGGAGAAATCAGATTGCTGTAAAAAATTGTCTTAAGTTGGGGAGTCCCTGTCTCACCTCAAACTCTCCTTTCACCCCAAAGAAAAGTGAAAAGAAGAAATCTCTAGCCCCTTGAAAATTTAGGCCAACAAATACCACCACGAGTGAAACCTGAACTCTGGAAATGAGAAATAAGAAGGAGCTGGGAAAAAAGGATAAAGGAATGAGTTCAAACCAAACAGTGAGACCATATTTCCAATGCTACATTTGAACACTATTGAGGTACCAGTGGTTGAGTCTATACAACGTGGAGAACACCTGACCTGATGGCTCAGCTCAAGGCTCACACACACATCCCTACAGCACACGCATTGAAAACACCACCCAAGAGGTTCCATGGCACAGGTGGGTCTTGGACAGGCCTGTGACTTACAGTACTAATTTATCCAACCTTTAGTTAATTAAAGTGGTTGCTTAATTGCCAGGGAGTCGTTAATTGCAAATGGTCCCTTCCATGCCTTTTTCACTGTACATACCATATCCCACACACACCCAGACATCTATAGAGAACATCTTCCAGGACACAGTCATCATCTCAACAAATGAGAAAAGTAATTGCATCCCTTCTGCTGCCTGAAAAGCAGATGGCATGAGGAATATCAGGATAGTGTAAAAAATAAAGGGATATGAAGTCAGTAAAAATTAAAATATTAGCATTCAAATTAAAAGAAGGCAAAAAAAAAATAACACTCCAAAAAAAGTAACGCCAGGCAATCCTCCTCATACAGAAGGCTGGACTCTTCTTCTTTAAGAACCAATAAATACCTTTCCATAAACCCAGAATCTGCTTTGCAGAGAGGAGAACAGCAAACAGGCCCATCCATTCCCAGTCAAACTGTGAACCAGGACCACGTGCAGAGAGCAGGCAGCCACGGTCACTTGGACCTGGGACAGCAATGGCATGGATGCAAACAAGGTCCTTCAACCCATCTGCCTGGCTGGGGACTTCCCAGCTGGGATCTTCATGAATGAGGTGAGGCCAGCTGAGCATGGAAACGCTGGAGGGTTCAAGATGCTGCATCCAGTTTTGTCTCCAACCCTCACCTCCTCCAGACCCTGTCCCTTAGCTGGGCTTCTTTCGTTTGTGTATTTTAAGGCATCAATTAGACACCATTGAGAACCATACAGTGGCCTCAGAGTCTTTAACAGTGCACAATAGGCTTGGTAAAGAGTTTGGCTACAGTGACATTCAGAGGAGCTGTTGCACATTCAGCTGTGTCCTTTGGAGGAGTGCTGTCCACCTCTGCCACCCCACAGGACTCCTGGAAGCCTCCAAGGCTGGCTGTGCTCGTATGTATGGCACGGCTGGATCACGTGAATCCAAAAAAAAAAGCAGCAACGGTTGAAAGTTTCCCCTCCCCAAAGGAAATTCACACCCTCTGGGTGAGTGGTGAGATGGGTCTGAAGAGAGCAGAGAGCATCCCCTCTCCTCACCCTCTAGGAGGGTGCCGTGGTGGTGCTGATCCATGTGTGTGCACCAAGAGCGGGGATGGCTCCGGGGGTTCACAGGGGCGCTGGGGCTGGAGGCAGCAGCCGGTACCTTCGCTCTCCTTCTACAGCGACCGGCTGCCCCGTGGGACGGGCCACGCTGGCCTAGTGCTCAGCCAGGCACCCCTGTCCCCTTGAGGTAAGGTAGGTCCTGATTCTTTGTCAAAGACTCGTTGAAGACACCGACAAGGTGGGTGAGGAAGGGGGTGGGAAGTTGAGAAGTTCCAGTACAGCCACCCCCACGCTGCTCCGGCGTGTGAACATGCACGAGGCTGCTACCCACTTGTTGGTACGAGGGTTGTACTTCTCGATGGAGTTGAGGCTGGAGCTCCCATCATTGCCACCTACTGCGTACAGCCACCCATCCATGGCCACCAGGTCGTGGGTGCTCCTGGAAGGAACATGCAGAGACCACAGGAGTGTGAGGCTTAAACATGGTGTCTGTGGGGTGTAGGGGAGCTCAGCAGCTCGGGTGAACTGGCCAGAACTCTGCCACCCACAAAAGGGAGTGCCTAGCCTCACAAGTGCCCAGTGAAAATGAACTACTGGGGCTCAAACAGTGGCAGAGTGCAGCACAGAGCCTCAGCTCTTCACTCTGATACCCTCCTCCCACTGGAGAAGTGCCACCTCTATATAACAGGCCTTAGGAGACTAAAATCCTTGGACTTCCAAGCTTTAAATCCTCCCACAGCCAAGCAACATCTCCTAAGTGGTCTCAGCCACCTGGTTCTTTAGGGCCACACAGACTGCTGAGATAAATCCCTCTGCAGAGAACGCCTGCAGCACAACATCCCCGCTCCTGGCACACGTGCACCCACCCCTGGGGGCAGAGACCCAACCAACTGCACAGCCCTGGGGCTCAGTCTGCATTTGATGGTTTGCAGTGCCAAGCAAAGCAAGGCTCCGGGTGGGATGGGATCCCTGCTCCTGATGCAGCAGCTGAGGCGTCCCTGCAGCTCGGGAGGGTGGCAGGGGCAGAGCTCCTTACCTACGGATGTTCATGGGTGCCACGCTCTCCCACGTGTTGGTTTTGGGGTTGTAGCGCTCAACAGAGTTAAGGCAGCTGGTTCCATCGTTGCCACCAGCCACATAGAGCATCCCCTCCAGCACGGCCACGCCGGCGCTGCTGCGGCGGCTGAGCATATTGGCAATGGGTGTCCAGGTGTTGAGCTGGGAAGAGGCAATATTTGGTCATGAGCCAGGTGTACAAGTCATTTTCCACGTTTCCCTGCCACTCCAGTCTGGTGATGTTAGTCCTGCTCTAACCACACAGCTCCTGATGTAATGGTCCTCCCCTAAAAAGACTTTTGGGTGGGAATGCCAGTTCTTTCCCTGCAGGAAGAGCTTCAGACTCCAGGAGAGATCTCTGCTGAGTGGCTCAGGAGAGCACAGCGGCGGCTGGCAGGAGTCCTGTCATCCCAGGGACGTGAGCACAGAGATCCTCGTGCCAGGTCACCAGTCACATCACTGCTGAATCCCAGCCCAGTCATGGGGGTTGAGCTGTATCTATTTCAGATCTGTACAAGTCATGACTGTGGCTTTACAGCTCATGAAAAACCTCTAGGACCTTCTCTTTGATCTTTTTAAAGTCACCTAGCCTGCTCAAACAGAGCTGTGAGACCCCAGGCCCAACACACAACCCCCTGCCTGCCACAACCCCTGCTAACTGCTCTGGATGTGCAGGCAGCAAGGACCTCAGCTGGAAGCTGGAAACAGCTCAGGGCATGAACAAGAGCTGCTCTTCCTAGAGAACATGAGCTGGCCTACAGGCAAGGGGGACAGAGAATGTTCTGGTGGTTGAAAATCTCAAAGGGATATCTTGGAGCCTGTAGGGATGAGCTTTGGCTCGTTGTGCTCTGGATTGCACTCTGGATACTCTGCCCCTGCAGAAGAGCTGGGGACAGGGCTGGTACCCACTCCTTTTCATGGTCACACATGGTAGCTAAAGTCTCCAAGGAGGCAGGCAGGTCTGTGCTGCACAGGCTCACATGGACACACCTTCTGCTCCATGGCACTGCAATACCGTGCTGGGAAGGGGTCACATCTTAAACTATGGCAGTGGTTTGCTAAGAGACCCCGTATAGCTGATTTCTCACTCTCTGCTAAGTTCTCTAGCAACTTGTGTGGCCCTCAGCTTTCTGCAGGGCCCTTTCAGGAACCCATCAGGAGAGGAGAAGGAAAAGGGTCACCAGGCATGCTCTCTCTTGTATTTACCTGAGGCTCATACTTTTCTACTGTGGCTAAGTGAGATGAGCTGTCATATCCCCCAACAGCATAGAGGTTGCCTTCTGCAAAGAGAGTCACACATGCATAGGAGTCAGCTAAAGAGCAGGTCCCAGTCCCACCACAGCCCCCCACAACTCTTGCCCAGGGTGCCCATGTAGGTAGCAGCCAAGCTCCTCTCAGCAATGTTCTCCCAGCTCCCCCTCCCCTTGCAGCACGGAGCATTGTGAAATATTCATCATTTCTCTGCCATGCTGCAAGCTTCCCAAAGAGCTCGTTCGCCTCCACTTCCTGACCCCCTCATTCTGGGAGCTGCAAGTGCTCCCCACAAGAGCAATGGGTTATTTTTAGCAGTGGAGGCTGGAGCAGGGGAACACCAATAAAGGCTGTGGCAGAGAGTAGGAGCTGGTGATGGAGGGGAGGGAACCTCTGAGTCAGCACTGAGAGCTGAAACCAGAGAACAGGGCAGAGGAGAGGCACCATGGAGACAACACCACCACACAGCAATTCTTGGGATGGTGGTGGGGAGCAGCGGGCTACCCTGGCATCCCCAGGGAGGTCCAGCACCTGCTAGGGTGGAGAATGGTACTTGCATAACCCCATAGCTGCACTAAATAACTCCCACACTGCATCCTCCTTAAGGACAGAACTCTTCCAATGGAGTCAAGAGACATCACAGCATAATGTTGTGACACCCCTGGTAGAGACAGTTTTGACCCCACACTACTGCTTGGATCACCAGTAAAAGGACTGTCCTGCTGTCACAATGAAAGGGTAGTAAGGTTGTCTCTTCCTTTTCTAGGGACAGGTGATGATCCACAGCCAGACCTCTTGCTCCAAAGTAGAAGAGGCACAAAAGAGCTGAGGAACAAGCTGTGGGTCCCCTCAGGAGTTGCCCCCAGAATGTGATGAAACCCAATTACTAGGGAGATCGAGGAGGAGAACAGAGGCAGGGAGCATGTCAGGACATGGCAGAGGAATGGCTGGGCTACCAGGACTCACAGCTAGGCAACATCAAAAGGAACCACCACAAATGCAACAGACAGTCTGCACAGAAGCCAGTCAGGACCTCATGCCATCACCCACCTAGCGTTGCCACCCGGACGTAGCGTCTCCTGGTGCTCATGGCAGCGATGGATGTCCAGGTGCCTGTCAGAGGGTCGTACCGCTCTGCGCTGCAGCAGGCAGGGACACAGGAACAGAAGGTGTGACACTGGCAAAGCCCAGGTCAAAGCTCTTTGACACAGGCCCTCAGGGGCAGCTCCCAAGGAAGCTTGGGAATAGACAGGGAAAATGGAGGGAAGAACAGACACGGGATGTGTTCTGTTGTGGCAGAGGGCTACAGAATGGTTTTTCCCCTGAAGAAACTTTGCCCAGGCCAAAGACATTGGAAGACAGAGCTGGATTGCAAGACATCTACTCTGGGGCCAGTCCATCTCTCAGGAGCCGGCCTTGGTGGGCTCCCCAGGCACCCAGTGCCAAGGACAGTGCATGCAAGAGCAGTGGAGGAGCTTGTAGCATGGCAATGCCCTACCTGTTCAGGCACGAGGCCCCATCGTACCCCCCAGCAGCATAGAGAAGCCCGTGAAGCGCTGCTACACCCAGGCAGCTCCTCCTGGTGCCCATGGACACCTCAGGTTGCCAGGAATTGGTGACAGGATCATAGGACTCCACTGTGGCCAAATCAGAGGTCCCATCGTAGCTGTAGGGAGAAAAAGAGAGAACATGTGAGAGCTGGGAAGCCTGGATTACCGGTGAGGGTACGGGCTGGTCCTAGAGCTGACCATGAGCCTAGAGAGCAGAGCCTGCCTTGGGTCCCTGTCAGCACCCCTCTCCTCTCCCCACATTCCTTAAGGCAGAGTGCACCAAAGCACCCGCTGACAGCGCAGAGCCCTTAGCTGAGCTCTCCTGGGGGTCTGCAAGGAAAACAGCTCTCTGAGAGCCCCACACGCTGAGGCAGAGGTGGGCTGGGGAGTCAGCAGGTTCTCCACAGCCTGCAGCACAGGGTGAAGGCAAACGGGAGGAGATGGAGCCAAGTCCAGGACGTCACCACCCCTAAAGCGAGAGCGAGCAAACTCACTGCTCACAACTGCAGGGGCAGGGAAGTACTTTTCAGTTACTACTCCTGCAGTTAGAAACCTAGAGACACTGGATTGCTTCATGGGAGGATCTCCTGGCCATCTGTGTACCGCTCCCACCGCTGGCTCTGTTCAGAGGCTGCCGATGGCATCCCTGCCAGCTCCCCAAGGCATCCCTGCCAGCTCCCCAAGGCACCCCTGCCAGCTCCCCAGGGCACCCCTGCCAGCTCCCCAAGGCTCCCCTTCCAGCTCCCCAAGGCATCCCTTCCAGCTCCCCAAGGCACCCCTGCCAGCTCCCCAAGGCATCCCTGCCAGCTCCCCAGGGCACCCCTGCCAGCTCCCCAGGGCACCCCTGCGAGCTCCCCGCGCGCCCTCCTTACCCGCCCACAGCGTACAGCTTGTTCCCGATGGCAGCAACGCCCACGCGAGCCCTGCGAGTTGACATGGAGGCCACCATGTGCCACCGGTCGGTCCGTGTGTCGTAGGCTTCACAGTCCCCGTGGATGGCGAACAGGCTCCCTCCACCTGCGCACGGGACAGCAAGCAGAGCAAGCACCAGCCCGAGGTGCTGGGAAGGGGTTTGCGTGTGCGCGGGGCCGCGGCAGAGCCTTACCGACAGCAAAGAGCACGGTGCTGGCCCCCTCGCAGCGCCGTGGCCTCGTCCTGCTGTTGCTGAGGACCCCTCTCTGCTCTGGCATCAGGTGGTACTTGAGGGCTTCGATCAGCAGGTCCTTGCACTCCGAGTGATGGCGCACCAACAGCTCTGTGTCCACGTTGCTCATGAGGAAGTCGCGGCTCAGCAAGGGCAACCGCACGCACTTCATGAGCTGAGGGGAGAGGAGTTGTACCCCATCACAGGGTGGGAAGGGTTCCTCCCAGTGCTGCCCCCACATGTCCCCTACAAACCCCGGGGACCCCAGCAAGGCTGACTCCACCTGGAGATGTCATCCTGCTCACTTGGCAGGACAGGCAGCTGGTGACAAAGGGCACCAAAGCACATGCAGCAATTCAGCCTTAATGTTTCTGTGGGACCTGCTATCCCTGCCCTCTGGTCACCCTGCAGCTTCCTTCAGCTGTGTGTCCAACTAGACCAGGCACTCAGAGCTGGTGGGTAGGACCAGGCCACCTTCCCCAGCAGACTCACCCTGGGGACATGCTGTCTTCTGCTGTCCACATCATGCTTGACCCAGCTGAGCACAGCCCGATACACCTCCTCCTCTGATGGCACATTGAGGCTGTCACTAGAAATGAGGTCCAGCACCTGCAGAGTGGGGTGGAAAGGGCAAATGTCGGTTGGTATGCTCTGGGAGGAGAGGACACATTCACACACCCAGGTAACAGGCCCAGAAGAACAGCACTGTGAAAGGTAGAGGCTCTGCCTCCTGTAGCTGCTTGTGCTTGAGGGGGGTACACCTCCTCTTCCTCACTGGATGTAGAAGGATCCACAGAGCAATCGGGTCCTCCAAACCAGGCAGGTGCAGCTGTGCTCCCCCTTTCCTTGGTGTGGAGACAGCTCTGCCCTCAGTCACCCCCCTTAGCTCATTCTCCCCTTCCACATCTGAAGCTGTTGCAATGCCTGACACTTCCAAACAAAATCAGTGAGATCAGGCAGATGACTTTGCTTGCAGGTGTCCCTTCAATATCTCATGGGATAGAACCAGGTGCCCTGGCTGTTCTCAGCACACTGACTTCACCAGCTGAGGACAACAGAGCCTCTCTTCCTGCCACATTCCCCACAGCCAAGGAACGTGCTACCCTCCCATCCCTATTTCACATGGGATTAAGCTCACTCTCAGACAGCACTCTTCCCTGTATTGTCTCTCCATTGAGAGACATGTATTGTCCTCTCCTCCAGAGAAGACCAAAGCACAGAATCTGGGTACATTCCCCTGCCAAACCCTGTCCCCTCAGTGCAGCTTCCTTGGGCTCTTCACACGTACACCGTGCCTTCCAAAACAGAGCATGAAAAGCCTTGCCACACCTATACCTTCACACTCCCACCAGGACCTCACCTGTTTAAGAGGCAACAACATGAACTCCTCTGTCTTGGACACCTCCACGAAGTGTTGGAGGACATACTTGTGTGCAGACTTGAGGAGGTCACTGCAGGAATGTGTGTCAGCAAAACCCCGGATCCCCAGGCAGTTGGATGGGTCGAGCTGGCTGAGTAGGAACTTGCAGCAAGCATCCCGCACACCATTGAGCTGAAGCAGGCTGGCAGCAGGAAGAAGTGTCTGGCAGTGGAAAAGAATGGGGGAAAAGAGAGTTTCCAGGGCAAGGAAACCATTTTCACCCTCATCTCACTGCAAGTCAATAACAGAACAGGCTTACTGAGCACCTTCAGACACACAAGCACACAGAGAACAAAGCATTCTTTGTTTCCAACAAGACTAAGCTAAAGAAGTGCTGAGAAGGACACCTGTAACTCCCCACAGGTCCAGGAAACAGCAGGAGAATGGCAGATGCTCAGGACTAGACCTGGGCATTGCACAGTGCTTTGAGGAGCCATCCCCAGCCACAGCAGCTGCAGGATCCACACCTCTGGATGTAGAGGAGCAGAGAACTCCCTGATCACTGCTAGAGGCAGGTGCCATCACAGAACAACAACTCAAAGTGCTGAGCAGAGGGAGAGAAGAGCTCCCAGGAGTCTCATATAGAATGGTTTTGTGGAGAAGACAGATCTGGGGGGAAGCTCCTACCTGCACGTTCCCCTCGCCCACCACAATCTCAGCCGTGTAGGCGTATTGCACCAGCTGCTCCAGGGCCTGTGGGTCAATGTCATGCAGTGTCACGTGTGTCTGGCGACTCTCACTCATCTCATCTGAGAAAACAGAGATACTAGACATGAACAATGTCCCACAGCAGGGTTGTTTCCCCTCAGGAAGACTTGACCATGCAGGGAACAAGACGGATCCACCTCCACAGCCCAGAAAGGGCTCCTGCCCAGCTCTTAGCAAGGAGAAGCAGCAGTAGACTCTAGGGAATGGCATCCATGTCTGCAGGATGGGCATCAAGATATCTGTGCAGGTGGTTATGGGCAAAGGGCTTTGTGGAAGGGAGCTAAATGAGGAACATTGCAGCACTTGCTCACAGAGATGACATACAGGCATCTGTTTCCATAAGGTAGGGCAGTGAGAATGGGGAGCAGGACAGAAAATGGAGGGGTTTGCAGGGAAGAGAGGCTTTGAAGAGCAGAGAAACCCTGGCCATGAGGAAGAGAGGACACTACTTGCTTGTGAACATGGCGTGGAAGTATGGGCTGCACGACGCCAGCACCACCTTGTGGGCCTTGATCTCCTTGGTGCCCACATGGAGCACGATGTCGCAGAGCAGCCCGCGCTGACGCATGCGGTTCATGCACACGAAGGCGTCGTGGTAGTGCCGCTTGGAGTTGTGGGAGATGCTGTGGCCATCGCGGTTGAGGAGCTGCACACCCCCTTCCATGGCTGCAGGTGGTAGATGGTGGGTTTTCCCTTCTCAGTGGCACTGACATGGGGAAAAAACAAAGAATTACCCAGGCAGGAAGAGATCTAGAGCCAGACAATTCCTGTAGGCCACCACTGCTCAAACACCCTGTGCACGAACAGCTCCTGTCTAACCAACCCCTGCCTAGGAAACATCATAAATCAGTGATGGGCAGGAGACAGACCCTGGAAGAACACAAGTAATGCAAAGCAATGCTGGGACTCAGAATTCTCTGTTCTGTGACACTGCTCCCCAGCTGTGTTGATCTCTGGATCAATATCCTCCTTACCTGCCTTCAGAAGGGTACTGCTCTACAACAGATGCTCTCACACTGGTTTTCCTTGAAGTTGCACCATCTCTAAATCCACCTAACAAAGTGCATTTCCATGCAACAGCAGCAGAAGCATTGATCTTAAAAGTCTCACCAGAGTATGCCAGTCCTGCATTGATCAAACACAGTTTAAATAGATGACTAGAGACAGCAAATGTGACAACCCTGATTAACCTAAACAAAAAATAACCCGGGAATCATCCTAAAAGACTAGAGTGATGCTATGGACCACAGCTCTTTGAGTGGTGGCTGCTCCCTTCCAGCTTCCAGAAGATGCTGGGAGATTTGTAATGCACACTCTTGCATTGAAAAGCTCAGCTCAGAGAGCTGCTGCCTTTCCCTTGCCCACACAGTTCAGGAGGAGAAGGCAGCGGGCAAAGGCAATTGCAGCACAGAGCTCTACAGTCCCAGCACAGAACCCTGCAGATCTGGGATTCGACAGCTCCTGCCATTTTCCATTTCATGCCTCTTTTCAGACAGAGGCTGGGAATTCCCAGGTAGTCAGTTAGGGAAGAGGATCCTGATCTCCACTTCCCTCCAGCATCTTCTATCCAGACACATCCACAGCTCCAAGGCTGCACCAAACATTCCCTGCCCCGCACGAGCACAGCAGGCAGCATGGGCAGAGCTGAGCTCCTGGATGCAGCCCCGGCTGCAACCCTGGTTCTCCTTCAAGAGGTAACTTTGAACTTCTGGTAGTTTTTGTTTGAGAAGGCTGATGGGAAGGACAGACAGCAAAGATCAGAGATGCTGATCAGGTGGCTGGGACCCGATGCAGAATTCCATCTGTACGTACACGTACACGCCACTGAGCGTGGAGCAGGACAGTCCTTCCACACAACCTGGGATTGCCCAGGCAAGGAGCAGGAGTATAAACTTGATCAGCTCATAGAAAACAAACAAACAAACAAAATGCTTAATCAGAGAATAAGGGCATTTATCTGTGCAAAGATGTTTTCTCTTTCCATGCTGTCTGCATCCAGGCTGCTCATGGCGTTTCCAAAAGGCGTTTGACTGTCTCCCTGCCAGCAGCACCCAAAGGAAAAAGGTGAGGGAGTGAAAAAGAATGACAGAGCAGCAGAAGGCAGAAGGAGGAGGGAGCAGGAGAAAAAGGCAGCTTGAAGAAAAAAAAGCTGCTATGCTGCACTCGTGCGCCTGCCCCCGCATCCCTGCAGCGAGAGGATCCCCCAGCCTCTCTGCTCCTCACGACACCGACACGTCGCAGCCCTGCTGAGCCTAAAAATAGAAACCCACCATGCTGTGCCTGCTCAGCCACCAGCACAGCCATCTCTTCATTTTTAAATAGCAATTGTACCGTGTACTAGAGTCTGGGGGAGGGAAAATAGATGAATAAACATCTTTCCTGAGCGGGAGAGAAGCCTGCAATGCCCTCTGCTATTTGCATCATCCCATGTGATATGAGATTCCTCTTTCACTGTCGACAGGGCAGGCTCACAGGCACACAACAAAGGCAATGCCTGGTGATGCTTTCCAGCAAGGAGGGTCAGATGTCATCATGCCCTTGACAGGAGAGAAGAGCCCATGAGTTAATTGTCCTTCTCCTCCCACATCCCTCAGCTGAGCTTTTCAGAAAGCTGTAACACCCCCAGGACACCCTCGGTGTGTTAACTCACTGCTGGATGAGAAGTGCCCACACAAAGGTGGTTTATCATTATTAGCATCATTACCTGGGCTCAAGAGCTCCTTTCCCAGAGCTCATTTAGGGGCAGAGAGCAGATGGTGTTTCCTTGTCTTTATTCCCCTCCCCAGCTACAAGCCTGAGGGTTTTCCTGATCTGGTTTATCTTTTTAATATACAGCTGATATTAAGAGCCCATCAGTACTTAAGTCATACCCCAGCTCTAATGGAGAGCACTGGGGAGCAAGGGTAGGGGCTCCCAGCTCCGCAGCAGAGGCGGGGACAATGCAGGACAGGAGAGAGGAGCAGGGAGAAGATGGGAATATTTCTCCTTGTGCTCTCAGAGACTGGTGAGGAAAGGTTTGCTGGCGGGGTAGCGGTCACAAAGACAGAGGGCACAACAGACCTGAGGTTGCTGTAGCTGACAAATTGGCACCACAGTAATCAAACGCATTTCCAAAGAGGGTCGGAAGCGCTGGGCTCTCTTCCCAGCCCTGCCACTGAGTCACTGCACAGCTCTGGGTAAGTACAAATGCAGAGAGTGACAAAGGTGACATTATCTCTCCTTGCAATGATTCTCACAGCCAAGAGGTAGAGACTGGCTATTGCTCAGTCCTCTCCACCCACATCCCCCGCTGTCACCAGCGAGGGCTGGCACGCACCTCGCAGAGCTCTGAAGAGCCATCACCAGTGACCTGCTTGCCCACGCTGCTGTGTGGCACCCTGACCTACACCACCACCATGTCACTCGGTCTCTAACGTGACTGAGCAGGGACAGAGGGAGATGCCATCCCAGCCACCACACTGGCACTGGGACCCCGAGAGCATCCCTACACCAGGGGACAGTCCAACCGTAAACCTCACACTGACAAGTCCATGTCCCTGAGCACCACATCTACACATCTTTTAAATCCCTCCAGGGATGGGGACTCCACCATTTCCCTGGGCAGCCTGTTCCAACACTTGACAACCCTTTTGGTGAAGAAGTTTTTCCTCAGATCCAATCTAAACCTCCTCTGGTGCAACTTGAGGCCATTTCTTCTCATTCTATCGCTTGTTACCTGGGAGAAGAGACCGAGACCCACCTGGCTCCACCCTCCTTTCAGGGACTTGGACAGAGCCAGAAGGTCTCCCTTCAGCCTCCTTTTCTCCAGGCTCAACACCCCCAGTTCCCTCAGCCATGAACTCATCACACTTGTGCTCCAGACCCTTCCCCAGCTCCGTTGCTCTTCTCTGGACACGCTTGTTCCCATCAGAGCTCTCTTCCTTCAATGGGTCAGAATATAATCAACTGGGGAAAAGGGAAAGGACACCCCACTGCTGCTCATGCTGCTCCCTGTGCCTGAACTCTCAGCCTTGCTGGCAACACTCAATATTCCTTATTTCCTTGCAAAACTTCATCCCCAGGAAATGAAGGTCTATGAACACTGCTAAGATATAATTAATGCCTGGACCACAAGAGACAGTAGAGCAGTGTCCAGAGCTCCAGCGAGGGGAAGGAAACACAAGCCCACTTTTGTGGAGCGTGCAGCAGCGTGAACGCACGTGTGCCACAGCAGCTCTAATGGATGTGGTGCCTGACTTGTAATAACTCTTGGGTTATGACAAGAAAAAAAATAATAAAAAGAAGTGTTTGTTTGGCTCCTCTGCGACAGAGCGTGGCCATGCATAACAGCTCTGGTAATTAATGCAAATGATCCCTGCCCAAAGGGAGGTCTGTTCTCTTTGCACAAAAAAACCCCATATTTTGCTGAGAGTGAAAAGAAGCGTGCTGAGCAATAAACAGGGAACAGAGTATCCTCCAGGGAAAAGTTCAGAGCCTGTCCTTTCCCCAGGAAGGCCCTGGAGAATGGCTTTTTGTTGACAGCCTGGATGGAGATTTTGTGTCTGCCAGGCTAGCTAGGAGACCGCAAAGACACATCCTGTACAGCTGGTCAGATGCTGGGGACAAGTCTCTGCTGGGGATAAGGTGACATCTCCTACTCTAGGGCATGAAGGAAGGCTGAGGAGGGACTTTTTACAAGGGCAGGGAGTGATAGGACAAGGGGTGATGGCTTGAAAGTGGCAGAGGGGAGATGGAGATGAGATGTGAGGAAGAAATTTTCACTGTGAGAGTGGTGAGACCCTGGCCCAGGATTCAGTCCCTTCTCAGCCCCTGTAACAATTTACCAGCATCCAGGAAATTCAAACAGACACTGACAGTGTGCAGCCGCTCACATCCAGTCTCGTTAATCTCAGGTTAATTGTGTGTCCAGCCTAGAAGAGCCAGCAATTGTGAGGAAGTAGAGGGACCTAATAGTTCAGGACCAGCAAGTGAACGAGATGCTCTGAAGTGCAGGTCCAGCCCTTGTTACTGTCACAGCTGATTCACAGCCGCATCTATGCAGAGGTCGGGACTGCAAATATTGATGGAAATGTGAATTAATGTGGCAAGGGGAGCTGTCCTTCCTGGCACCAGCTCTGCCTTCAGAGGTGGCAGGAGGGACAGGAGAATTAGGAAGCTGGCAGTTTCAGACAGCCAGCTTGAGGACTTTGCCACCTTGCACCCCTCTGCCAGCTCCCGACGGACACGGCGGAGGACACGAGCATGCCAAGGATGCACGACTGGGGTGAGCTGCAAGGGGAGCAGGCACCTCAGCCCCAGGCACTTCCCTCCACCTCCCCTCCTCTCTCTTCTGCTCCCAGCATCACTCCTGACCATGTCTGCCTTCTATTCCCCAAGCCCCCTGCTACGGATGGGAGGGCAAAGCATGCGCTGTTCCTGCCTGTCTGTGGAATTAATCTGCTCTGAGCTAGCCTCAAGGCAGCACGGGGCACCGCAGACAGCGCTGAGTCTGCAGGACTGAGAATCCCCAGCTCTCAGGAGGGTTTGGGTTGGTTGGAGGTTTTTTTTGTTGTGTTTTTTTTTTTTTTTTAATGAATTAGGCATAACTGACACGCACTGAATCCTCCTGTCTAGACATCTGCAGAGAAGTGACAAGCTGCCAGAGAGGATGTGGAGCCTTGGCAAGGGGGTGGGGAGGATGGGGGAACACGGGAACACTGCACACAGTTGCCAGCTCTACAGCACAGAGACAGTGCTGGCTTCAGGCAAGAAGGGCATTCAGCACATTGACCCAGTCAGTGTCTTTCAGCAGCTCAGTGGGTTGTAATCAATCGGCTCTGGTGCACGCAGAAGGCTGGAGGTCTTTTCTAATTAAAGCTTCTCTCCTCATTACTCGTGGGGAGTTTTGTTTGGAAACTCAGCTCAAAGTTGCTCTCTGTTAGCCCAGCTCACGCTCAGAAGTGTTTTAGCTGAGAGCTAATGCTGAGAGCCCCAATGCCTGCACTGAGACATTCCCACACCTGACAGATAAAGGGTATCCAGCCTGCTTAGCACCTCTCTGGGTACACAATCTTCTCCCTGTCTCACTCACACTTCGCACAGGCAGCAACTCATCCTGCAAACATCTTCAAATTCAGCTTTCACCTTCAGTATTTTGCACACAGGGGATCGACTGCAGCAGCTCTAAGCAGGACTCCAGGGCTGGGGGATTTAGAGGTATCTGTGTGTATATTTAAGGTCACTTTAAGGAATCGGTTGTAAGGGTGAGGACTTGAATAGGTTTGAGGCTGCTGAATACCCAGGTTTGGGAGAAACAAGAAATGGGAACTAATTCATGCCTTGAGATGCTCAACAAAATGTGCAGGTCTCCAGCTGCACTGGGATTAGACAGCAGTTCCTACAGTCCAGCACAAAGCACACCAAAATCTAAATGAAAGGAGCCCTTTGCTTCTGCCAAGGACTGGAAATGTGGGTCATGTCCTAATTCCCCCCTCCCAGTGTCCCACAGCAGGCACGGGAGAGGAGCTACTGTCACATCCAGTGCTATTTTATGGCACAAGCCATGCCAAACCTCCACACGTAGGCATCAAGCAAGTCTCCTCTCCAGGCAGCAGAGTGAACAGCTTCAGCTGCACTAGCCATCACTGTGGTATTCCTGATTTCCCTCTAGCCTCCTCTGTGACAGACATCTCTGTCCCCAACTCATTTTTCAGACAGGTAAACAGACAAGATGAGAATGCTCAGGTCCTTGGAGGCAGCCTGTATCAGAAGATCTCAATATTCCTGGCTGCTAGACTTGCCCAGGAGCTCCCAGACTGCAACATCCTTGGCCAGCAGCTATCCAAAGAGGGACTGTGCCCTTTACCTGTCCGCTGTGCAAGCTGATGGTGTCTCGAGCAGGTGGGCCAGTTCAGAACCGCTCAGCAACGCCCTGATATCAGATGAGAGCGATGAATCTGGTGACACTCAGCACGAGCTACCACTTGGCTTCTAAAGGGTAAGTTGACTGCATGAGGCGAGGCAGCATGGATTAGGAAGGAAGGAAAAGCACTCAGGTCTCCTGGCTGCAAACAAGAGAGGGGATCTTTTCCAGACGGATAAGCCAAGGAACAATGCTGCCGCCGATGCCCCGTGAAGCGCTGCTCATGAGCGACTCTCCCAACCAGGAGGTCACCAGCCGAGGCCACCAGTTGCACCCTGGCCTCATCCCTTTTGCAGAGGCTCACCCCATGTTTAGGGACAGCTTCCAAAGCCTCCTGCCAGCCTCAGTCCCAGGGTGGGTGGGTGATGTAGATGTACCGGACCACGTAAGCAGATCTGCGTTTCCTCTTCTGAACAAGCTCAGTGCTTCACACTGTGGAGCAGTGGGAGCCTGTTTCCAAGCCAGAAAACAATGAAGAGAATTCCCTCACATCTTCTTGCAGGCAGCAGCACAGGTCACATACATGAAAACTGAGCTATAAGGAGCATGTGACATAATGGCCTTGAGTTTGCTGGCGCATTGGGGACCTGCCAAGGGCAGCGGGTCCCAGACTCTGGGAATTTCAGCTGGAGGAGTTTGAATTCCTGTCCCTGAGGAGTCACATCCTTTCGGGAAGGCAGTGTGGTTTGCAGCCAGTTCCAGCAGGCCAGGCAGAAAGGATGAAGCCTCTCTTGCTACCAAGTCCAGCTTGTGTAAGGGTTTGGAGGCAACCCTCCAGCACCTGAGAAAACACAGAAGCCAGTGCGTTGACTTCAGTGTGGCTGTTTGATTTTCGAGCTGCTGTGCCCAAAATGCAGCAAAGCAAGACCAGAACTCAGAACAATTTCCCCAGCAGACCTCCAGTCTTCAGAGCATGCCTGCCTTGATTTCATGTGCCACTCCATCTACAGAGACCCGGATCGATGCTGATGACAGCAAGGGCAGATGGCCACCAGATAGGCTGGCAGAGCAAAGAGGTTCCACTGCCACCCTCACCAAGCTGACCTCAGCTGACAGAGAGCATAAGGGACCACCCTAGTCACCAGGAGTGATGCCATTTGGATCCTAGACTGTCAAGCCAAGAGAGCAGGTGACTGTTACACCTGCCAGCTCCTGGTCCACTCTGAATTAGATGATATTTGCTGAGATTCATGAATCAGTCAGTTCTAAGGAAGGAAACTCAGATGTTTACACCCAAGATCCCTAAGAGCTTTACTCATTGCCATGCTGAATAAAGTATTCCCAGCAGATGCTTATGGGTCAGGTGCAGAGGGGAGAGATTCCACAGAGGTAATTGCTTGGCTGCACTGGTTGTAATCAAAAGGCTATTGTAAGCAAGCCTCATAATAGTGAACTTGTGACAAACCAGCAACTCCTGGTGCAAAAGGCGAGCACACAAACACCACTAATCTATCGTGGAGGCTTCCTCCTTCCTCCCATCCTTAAATGCAGCTTTGCCTTTGGATCATCCATACGGAAAAGGGGCCGTAGCTTTCCAAGGCTCCTTTCTGCTGTGCCCTGTCCTAGGGGCAACGTTACCTGCATCAGCCCAGAGCCCCTGGAGACTGTCAGGATCAAACCCACCCCAATATCCACATGTTGCTGAATCACTCCAGAACTGACCTCCCTGCTGGTGCACCCCAAGTCAGCGCTCCTTGGACAGCGGCTGCTGAGAACAAGGGAGGGCAGGCTTCCTTTAGAGAGACAGACCCCACAGAAGCCCCCCACGGCCACCGCTTCTGCAGTTTGCTAGCTTGGCACAAAAGTCTGGTCAGTTGGTGGCCATGAAGGGATGAACAGAGAGCAGAAGCAGCCACTCAACCGCTGCAGAATGGCCTTTCTCCCTCCTTCTCCTCCTCCTCACTGGAGAGAAGCCACGGTCCCAGGGTCAGCACTCCTTGGAGAAGGAGGAACCCAACCCGCTGCCATCCCTGGCTGCTGCTTCTTGGACCATCTCCCACGAAGGGAGATGCTGGAGCTGGAGCAGAGCCCTCTGCCCTCACAGGCACTGCAGAGCCCAGCAAGAACCTGCCCCCCGCTTCCCTGCCCCCTGAATTCCCACAAAACCCCAGGGAACGTTTCTCCCCCGGTGCCCTTCAGCTCCCCCACAGCCAACGATACCGAACACCCGTGGGCTCCCACTCAGGGAGAGGAAAACCGCAACTGTCAGAGCCTCCGCAGCCCTTCCCCGGGCCCAGCATCCCGCACGGCTCCGGGATGCAGCATTCCCTTTACTGAAGGGCCGGTGCTGGGAGAAAAAGCGCTGCCGGCCTCCGCCGCACCGAGGGACCGGGGTAGGGAGATGGGAACCGGTCAGAAACGGCACCGGTTGTTCCTGCAGATGTGCTGCGTTGGACACCGACAGCCGGACTTGGACCCCGAGGCGGCGGGGAGTGATGGAGAGAGGACCCCTCCTGCAGCACCCCCCCAGCTCCCGGTAACCCCTCCCGCCGCTCCCGGTAACCCCTCCCGCTCGCCTTCCTCCCACCGCGGGGTCTTGGTGCTCGGCCCTTGCCCGTACCCCGGCGGTACTCACGGCACCGATGGCCCGGCCCGGCCCGCGGGATGCTGCGGGATACCCACCGGGGCTATGCCCGCACCGCCGGTCCCGCGGCGGGGAGGCGGGGCGGGGGCGGGCAGCTGCGTGGCTCCTCCTCCTCAGGCCGCGGCGGGACGGCTCCGCGGTTTCCTCCCTCACCCGGAATAACCCCGCCGCGGAGCCGTGAGTGAGCTGCCCCCGGCACGGCACGGCACGGCACTGCACGGCACCCCCCCGCCGTTAAACCCCCCACGTGTCACCGGGCTGCGGGAGAAGGGGAGCGGACCTCGCCCCGCCCCGCCGCTCGCTTACCGGGGGCCCGTCCTGCGGGGGGCGGGGACACGCGCGGCACCGGCCCCGCCGAGCGACCCGCGGCCCGGCCGCCGGAGCGGGGGGCGGGGCTTGGGCCGGGCAGGGGCGGGGCTTGGGCCGGGGCGGGGCGGGGCCGGACCGTCTCGCCCCGCCCCGCGGAGCCGCACGGCATGCTGGGAGCGGAAACGGCGGCCGTGTGGGAGCGAGGCGGACAAGATGGCGGTCGCCGGCAAGAGGTGAGGGGCGGCGGCAGCGCTCTGCGGGCGGGGAACGGCCGGGGAGGCCCTTGGCACAGGGGCGGCTCGTCAGCCCCGCGCCGCCGGCCCTCTGGGCGCCGTGAGGGAGCGAGCCCGCAGCCGCCGGCTCGGCTCCCCGCTGAGCTCCCCCCTTTCTCTCACCGTCCCCAGGGGCCTGGCTGAGCTGAGTCTGGACGAGTTTCTCGCCGGCGGCGCCGAGTCGGATCCTGACGGTGGCTCGGAGGGAGAGGAGGAGGCCGCCCGGCCCGCCAAGGGGGCGCAGCGGCGGCGGAGCGGGAAGGCGCAGCAGGATGGGAAGACCCGGCAGCCGCTCCAGGCCCGGCAGCCGCTCCAGGCCCAACCGGCTGGGAGGTAAGGGCCGGGCTCCGGTCCCCCTGGGCCAGGCGGTCCCGCCATTAGCGCTCCCTGCTCCTTCCCTCTCCACAGGCGAGGCTCCGCGTGCCCAAGCACCGTTCTTGGTTGAGTTTTTTACTTTTGCCTGTTCTTATAAGTAACCACAGGATTTTGTTGCAGTATCTGTCGTAGAATGAGCTGATTCTGGGACAAGTTGGGTCAGAGGTGTTTAGCAGAGCTGAATTCAAGACCATAATGTGCTCACAGGGTACAGAACCATCGGGTTTTCAGTCATACCTAAGTCAGTTTAGTAACTGCAGGGGAAAAAAGCTTGTGTATGCTCTGCATCTTTTACAGGGTATATTGGAGTCAGACAAAGCTTACTGTGTTTTTCCCCAGTTTGTGTGTATTTGCTTTTGCTGAAAGACATTGGAATATCATTAGATAAAAAATGAAATCATTCTTATGTGCTGCTGAGCATTATTAGAAGGTAAAACATTTCTTTAGTACCAGACAAGATGTTACTGAGCTTCCATTGTCAGATTTCTCTGGCAGTGTAGCTTTTGGTACTCTATGAAAAGCTTTTATGGGAGTAATTCAAAGAAACTGAGGAACAGGTTTTTTTGTTTGTGCAAGATGTTTTCATAACCTCTGGACAATATCTCAATAAAACTTGATAGCTTGATATCACGATTTCTTAGTGATGAATAAAAATAACCTTTTGCAAGTCCTCTACAGCAGGTGCTAATTAGGACACGGAGCCACAGCCCTGCTAAGTCAATCACCAGTCACATTAGCTCCAGGTGTGCTTCAGTGCCTAGAAGCTTCTTCCTTTTCTTACAGCATCAGCAGAAGTTTGAGCAATGAATAAATGCATGTTAATTCTTATCCACCAGGAAGAAGGGAAAAGCATCTGAACACAAAGATCAGCTCTCCCGGCTGAAGGACAAAGATCCTGAGTTTTATAAGTTTTTGGAGGAAAACGATCGCACACTGCTGAATTTTGATGCTTCAGACAGCTCTGATGAGGAGGAGGGGTTGCATGTACCACCTGATAAACTGGAGGTACTGGGTCCTGTTCTGGAATGCTGCAATCAATTATTTTAATTACTTACATGTGAAGTGTTTTGAGTTTCTGTGGAAGGCTTAAATAAGGGCCCAGGTGCTGGGGAGGAGCCCATGGGGGCCCAGGTGCTGGGAGGAGCCCATGGGGGCCCAGGTGCTGGGGAGGAGCTTCCCCAAAGATCACCTGCAGGTGTGCAGGCTTGTAATCCAGAACTCAGCTGTGGATTTGAACTGAGCACAACCAGTCTCTTAAAGATTGTGAAAGCAGAGCCTCAGAGTGTGTTTTCTCTGTGATTTTGGTTTTTGTAGTGCCTTTCTCAGTGAGAGTTTGCTTTGCCTCAGGTGATATGCTTTTTCTTTAACATTTTACGTTACTGCACATTGCATTTACGTAGCAAAGCTGAAGTAGCTGCTCTAGAATCTGTAATATCTGTAGTTTTATTACTGCTTTACACAAAGTGCTGATAACAGCATCAATAAAATTCACTGCTGTCTGCCTGCCTTCCTCTTCAGCAGCTACTCAGCAAAAGAGGTGGGGCCAGAAAAGTGCATGAGCCTCTCCTCAGTCTTGGTACTGACTTTTCTAGGAAGCAAGTGACGAAGATGAAGATGAAGACGAAGAAGAACATGAAACAGTCAAGCGGAAGAGAGTTTCTTTCATCCCTGTGAGCTTGAAAATGGTTGAAGAATGGAAAAAAGCTGCAGAGGTGAGCAGGGAGTTGGGATACAAGGCACTTGAGCTTCCCCATGTGTCACTACCTCAAAAAGACCAACTTCTGGTTTGTACATCTTTCACCAAAATCTGCAGAGAGGATGTCTGTCCTACACACAAGGTCATACTCCTGGAGGTTTTGTTAATCTCAGCATGACTTGTCTTTGCCATTTTTCTTGAGCTGCAAGGTCAGAGTGCTTGCACTCTGTCTGAGGGAGACAGTACAGAAACTGGCATGGCTCAGAAGAGGTCAGAATGGTTAACTTGATTTTTTTCATCCTCTTGCTAAGCATTGTGCCTTTGGCAGCTCCAAGAACATTTTTAGTCATGTTTTGAGTAGTGATGAAGTGGCTTGCTGCTTCTGACTAAGAGGGGGAGGGAAAGGTCAGACTGGATAGTTCCTTGCAGCTGATTCATTGCTTCTCAACCCCCAACCAATTAAAAGCCCTAGAAGCCCATTTTGGAGCAAGTAAAGGCCAGTAGCATTTTTTTAACACCATCTTGACATTTTTCCTTTGCATTATAGGGTGGAGCTATTTTTGCAATCAAATGTAGAATGAATTCCAATACTCCTGTCCCAGTAAAGTGCTTCAGAGCTTGAGTATTGCTTGCTCTTCACTTCAGCAATCCTTTTTCCTCTTTCCTCAGAGAAGGCTAACACCAAAACTTTTCCATGAAATCACTCAAGCCTTTAAAGCAGCTGTAGCAACCACCAAAGGAGATAATGGTGGGGCTGATCCCAGCAAGTTTCAAGTCACTGATGCTGCAGGTGAGTTGGTCACCATGCTACTTCTGTGAGAGAAGGGAAGTCATTTGGTAGGAAAGGTTGAGCTGTTGGAAAAGAGTGGGGATAAGTGCTGTCAGGATTTCATAGGCTTCAGTTCACTGAAGTAGCTTATCTTCTTCCTGGTGGTGAGTCTGTGCAGTGGTCTCTCTCCTGGTGTCCCAGTGTGTGAGTGAACCTGTCAGGGTGTGTGCCTGGAGCAGCTGGGCTTGCAGACTGCTGAGGAAAGCATGGCTCTTCATTTACTAGACTTGGAGTGAAGGTGAAGCTGGGTACTGTTTATACACTTGCAGCATGTGTTTTTTTGAACAGTTTTTGCTCTGGCTTCTTGCTGTTCCCTCTTAGAACTAATTCTACAAGCCTATTTTGAGTCTTCTTAGCAAATAGCATTCTGTAACCTCACAACAGTTCAGAGTTCAGTTGCATTGTCAAGTTCACGTTCCCCTAGCCAGGACCTCTCAAAATACTGCACGTCTAAATCTCCTTCTCTACAGGATTCTCATGCCTGTAGAACAAATGAGATGCAGCCCCCTTCTGCATAAGCTCCAGTTTTTGCAGACAGTCCTGTTTTAGACTGGCAACAGCATGGCTGAGAGGGAAACATCTTTGTTAGTGTCTCAGGATGTGACTTGCAGCCTGCCTGCTTCTACCACTAAATTAGCAAGTACTTCCTCACTGTTTTATCAGCTTGTTGTTGTGTGCCATCTGGAACTGGCACTGTGGAGTGGGACTACTTAAACCTGCTTGTTTTCTTTAATCCTTTCTTGCCCAGCATAGGGCTTCTTATATCTCTTTCATTGTTTTTGGTAAAATCTCATTCTTTAATGCAAGATGTTACATAGAATTAACATGTTAATTTCTGTGACTTTTCTAAAGTGCCTTTAATTCCCATTATGTTTTGGGGGATGGTAGTATAGACTCCTAGTCATGGGTCTGGCTGCTTTTGTGCTTGGTGCTCTTTACTCAGAGAATGAAGACATCCCCCTGTGCCAGAAAGCTGTCAGTTGTAAAAAAAAATTAAAAAAAATCAGATTATTCAGATAAAAAAAATTCTAGAGTAAGACAAACTGATGTTTTCCAGAAGCTTGTGGAAATACAATAGTTTTGCTGTGGGAATTACTGACTTACAGTTCCTTGGGGAGCTCTCTTCAGGTTAGCTGAGAAACCAGGAATATATGGAAAATCATTTACAAATGCTTTACTGACTTTTTTTTTTAACCAGTGTTCAATGCCCTTGTGTCCTTCTGTGTCCGAGACCTCTTCCCCTGCCTCCAGAAGCTGCTTCTTCTGAAAACCCCAAAGAACAAACTAAAGTAAGTCTGAGGAGATTTGAGAACTGCAGGTGACAGAAAGCTTTTGGGGGTTTTTCAGTACTGCAACCTGGCTGTGATGCTGGAAATTGATGGCAGCTCTTCCCAAACACTAGCAGAGTTGCTTGACAATATTCAGTTGTCTTAGCCAGGTTTTTCCTTTCTTCCCTGGAACTGCAATATTAGACTCCAGCCATTTGCAGAGCACATGTGACTTCAACAGAAAGAGATCTGGAATTGCATGTGCTTGCACTCAGAAGCAATGCTCAGGTATTGTGAGTTGATTTTCAGTGAAGGGCACCAAGCCTTCTGCTTATATGTTGGCAGAGTATTGCAAGTCTGTGACTTATGTTAATCGGAGCTTTAGTAGCTGTGTTACACCCTAGACATTCACAGAAGCTTTTTACCTCAGTTCTCCCTGGAGTTTAAGCTGGACACAGTTTTATCACTGACTTTTTAGTCTGAGCTCTTCTGTTTTTCCCATTGTTGGGTAGAGTGAGAATTGAATGCCTTTCAGAAGTGTTTTCAGTTCCAGGGTAATTTTTGTGGCAGTTTTGTTAAGTTTCCCTGTCACAGACGAAGGGAAGGGTGAGCTAAACTCTGGATTCCTTCTTGTCAGTAGTGTCTAGTCTGAGAAGTAAATTCCAGTTCTTTCTGTAAATGTCAGCCTCTTTCCTCCCCAGGCCTGACTTGTGCAGACCATGTCTGAGTTTTGGGGTAGCCTAGGGGCACTACTTCATGAGTGCAATGTCAGAAGTTTAGAAGAAACTGAACAAATGTCTCACAACTAGTTTGATCCCAAAAATAGACTTTCTTGCTACAATCCAGCCTGCTCTGTTCTCAGGCAGTGGCTGCAAAATGTCTGATAATGTCAGTGTGAGGGATTTGGGTCTCCACCAGGCTTTCTGGCTGTCACAGCTCCCTGTATCACACCTCCAGAGATGTGAGCACTCTTCTGGGAAGCTCTTTGAATTAAATTTTCTAATGCTGTGCTTCAGGCAGTTTTTACAGAGTAGAAGTACTTCTTTTCACCTGTGGCAGAGTTGTTACTTCTCTTCTTGCTTTGCAAGCAGTTGTCTTTACTCACTGGCAATACTGAGGAAGTTAACTCAGTGGTTTTTGTGCTGCTGAAATCTAATTTATTTGGAGGGTTGTTTTTTTTTTTAAAGCTAAGCCCAACTCTTGCTCATTTCTAGGTTGGTCCTCCCTTCCACCAGCCCACTCTGGAGCAAGCTGCGACTGGATGTGAAAGTGTACCTCAACTGTACCATACAAGTAAGAAACATCAGCATGTTTGTGTTACTGGGGTCAGTCTGTGCATTGCTAGGCTTGTCTTCAGGGTGTTTTGGAATGAGGCACATGAGCTTTTGCATCTGTAAACACAACTGCCAAAAGGAGAGCTAAACAATCAAGAAGCTAATTAACAATGTAGCCTCAAGTGCTTTTCCTGTTGAAAAGATGATTACTCCAGTTTGAGTGTGACTTTCTGGTCATCACAATGCTGGGAACCTCAGGAATTGATTTCTGTGCCTTCTTCTGTAGTGGAGAAATAAATAAGACTTACTCTCTGAGACTGCAGTGGGCAGAAGCAATCTTACTGAGTCTCAAAGCCTTGAGCATCTGAAATCTGTGTGTCCATCCAGTTCTCTGTGTTGTTTTGGAAGTATTTATTTTAACTAACAATTTGGAGGACCACAGGATGGTTGAGTCAAAATAGGCATCCTGTAAAGAAGGGCTGAGTTAACATTCTGGCAGTTCTGTTTTAATTTGTCTGACAAATTAATATTTAATGAGCATTAAAGTAGTTTGCAGTGCTGTGTTCCTGCATTCTGCATTTTTAATTCATTTTTTGGCACTATGATCTTGCTACATCTTGTAATAAACACTAGGATGATGCTGTGTTGTTAACCTCACATATAACATCTCCAAGTATAATTCTGCTAGGATATCCTGTCCATCCAAAGCTGCTGATGTCTGGTGTTCCAGAGACAATTCATGCATTACTTCTGAAGGAAATTCTCACCCCTCAGTTAATTTTTTTTGAGGTTGCTTCATCGTGCATTCCCAAATTTGGAATATTAAGAACAGAACAACATTGAAATTCTCATTCTTCAGCAGCTGAGTGAAGGGGATATAAGGAAAGAAAGAGGAAGTGCTGATGTCTCTTAGCTGTAAGCTGGCAGGATGACTTAGCAGAAAGAGCATTTTGATCAGTAGAGCTTTTTTTCTCAAGTCTTGGTGCCTCCTGCCAGCAGCAGATTGCAGCAGAAAAGGAAAAGCTGGCAGTGTAGTCCCACTGAAGTAATCCCTGGTCCTCTGCTTACTTCTGAGTGCTCTCAGTCCCAGGCTTTACTACAGTGTTTTTCTGGCATAGTAGTTCTGAACAATATCTTCTCCTTTCATTTTGGTGTGTGAGGGACTTTGCAAAGGAGACCTGCTCAGTTTAGAATCTTTGCAGTGCAAAGAGGAGAATGAGGAGGAAAGTTAAAAGTAGAAAAAATGCCTCTGCTTCCAGCACTGGGGGCCCTGCATCAGGCAGAACCTCTCTCAAATTGAAGTGACTTTTCAGCTTACCATTGTCTTCAAATTAGAAACTGCACATGTCTCTGCTTGGCTAAGCTGTTGAGGTGAACTGAGCTGAACAACCTGGAAATACCAAGGTGTTGTTTCTCAAATAGTTTATCTAACCTTTTCCTTGAGCTAGAGTTAACCTCTTAATACCCAGTGGTATTCCACCTTCTTGTTAAAGAAATCCTAGTGAAACCCAGTAAGTCATCAGCCTTGTGTAGACTGGGAGTGTCTTCATCATGCATTAACCATTTGTGGGGAGGTGGCAGAGGCACTGATGTTATGCCATCTGTAAGATGTGCTAAGCTGTATGTAGACTTAGCTTTTGCAGTGTACACAAATGAGGTTTTATGTGATGAACTCAGGTGCTGTTAGCCATCCAAGTCCATAGCCTGAGCTCCCATTTGCCAGGATGATGCACTTCCAGGGGAGTTATTTAACCTGCTATGTGTCTGTTCCTTTCCTGATAGAGCTTTTGGGGGTTGGTTTGACCTTCTTCCTGGGGAAAGCTACTCTTTGGTCCCTTTGTAACACAGAAATACTTGGAAACAGCAATAAACATGTTGAATGGCTGAGGAACAGGTAATAAGGACTACACACTGAACAGGGTTGTGTTTTGTTTTCCCTCCATAGCTCCTGTCATGTTTAACAGAAGCCTCAGTGGGTGCAGCAGTCCTTCAGCATGTCGTTTCCACCGTGCCTTATTATTTGTCCTTCCCAAAGCAGTGTCGTGCACTTCTCAAGGTAAGGTGATGTGCCATGATGTCATTTGGATCTGAGGTCTGTTCTTTATGCCTCCAGATGAACCTCTGATGGTATTTGGGCTGGATCTCATGAGAGTTCAGTCTCCTGTACTCCTCTTCCCTTGCTTTTCTTTTAGTCCTGGAGAGGACTGTGTCACTTACAGGCACTTCATGTGCCCTGAAATGCTCTCAGGCTGAGGTGAGTGGGCTCTGTGTGCAGCTACTGCTAATCCCCATGCAGAGTGAGACGGGGGTGTTGTGGAGAAGCTGTCTGCTTCCTCATCACAGATGGAGTAATTGCTGCCTGTGTGCTGAGCCTGTGTGTATGTCTGTGAGAGTATTTCACTCTCAAAGAGCTGGGGGTGGAATATTTTTGCAGAAACTTAGTCACAACTGCTGAGCACTCAAGGACAACAAAGGAGGCGTGGAAGAGGGCAAGTGGATGATGTTTAAATGAAAAGCTGCAACACAACATTTAAATGAGGCCCTTTGATAAAGCTGACTGGTACATGGTGGTGGGAAGCTGGTACACCTCATAGCTGAAGGTGTAGCAGTCTGCTCACTGCTGCAGTAGGGATTTTTGAGTAGGCTTTTGCAGCTGGAATCTCTCTGCTTTCCCATTGAGTTCATTAGTGCAGATAAGGTAACTAGTTTTTGGAGACTTCTGCTGTGATTGTGGTCCTGCTGTACCAGATGCTTCCTGATGGAGCCAGCCATGTCCAAGTGAATCTGTACTCTAGACAAAGGCAGGCAGGCCTGGGAAGAACAAAATATCTTTGTTTGCTTCTCAGGAAGTTGAGGGGAGACTGTATATGATTGCTTCATGCAATGCAGAGATATGTAAAACTCAGATTAATGAGTTTACATGTCAGTTGTGGGCTGTCTCATTAGCCCAGATCTTTAAACAGACTAACCTACCCCTCTCCAGCTGGTGTAGGTATTTTTATGATGCTCTGGGTGCTTGTCATCATGTCTGTACCAGGGTGACTAAGGATGTGTCTCAGATGATCTGCCTTACACATATCCTGTCTCTGGCTCAAACTTTCCTGCTGCTCTATCATTTGAATTAATACAGTGAATGTACAGAGAACTGGAAGTCAGTCAGAACTAATACCAGGAGATGTATCTTGGGAATTGCAACCTCTTTGTCCAGAGGGGAAAAAAACATTGATAAATTCAAAAATCAAACCCTGATGTAACTTTTCCAGAGGCAAGTGCATCTTTAACAGCATTCTTTGAGAAACTAGAATTTTGTGTTCATGCTGAGAACTGGAGTGTCACTGCAGTGTAGTTCTGCAGAGTTCAGTGCAAGACATAAAAATTACTTTTTTTGTTGGGCTGGGAGATGTGTTGGCCACATGTCTGCTCTCTAGGGGATGGTGAGGAAGCTTTGCAAAGCCTGGGAGATTGAGTTGCATGCACAGAGTGGTGCCTGTGCTCAGGAACTGAAATGTGTGTTTAGGCAAGTGAATATAAGTGCACATATTTCTCAGAGATGCTAGTTGTGGACAGCTTCCTTTATTGATCTTGGAAGCATCAACCTTGCCTTTTGTGTGGTCTTATAGCTAGAGGGTGAGGACAGAATGGCTGCCAGTGCTGTTGTGACTGATTCTGTGACAATACAGCCTGCCATCTTTGTGTCATCTTCCTCCTCTCTTGCTTTTTCGGTGTGAAGGAGGGAAGCTCAGGCCTGTCTGTAACCAGAAAGGGGCTCTTTGTCCCTTCACTTACCTGTATCTTTTTATTTTCTGTTCCAGCAAGCAATCCATTTGTGGAGCACAGGTGAGGAAACAGTGAGAGTACTGGCCTTCCTCGTGCTGAACAAGATCTGCCGCTACAAGAAAGAGGTGTACCTAAGTCCCTTGCTCAAGGTAAGGCTGGTACTTGTACTCTGCAGCTTTTCTTTCTCATGTTATATGCAAAGACCTTAGGGCATGAGCTGCAGCTGATTAGTTGGGGTAAGTGCTCAAGATGATGCTGGCTACCTCCAGAAAATTAAACAGGGATGAAATTCTATGTTGTGTCAAAGTGATATTCTGCTTCCTACTCCTGCCCTTCCTGCTGGAGGCACACAGGGGCTTAGCAGGGAAGGCTTCTAATACTCATCTGTCTGCTGGATGAATGCTTATCTTCCAAATTCTTGATGGCTTTCCTCAAGTGCTGATACACTACTCAGCAGTACTGAGCTGCCTTGATCTTTCAGCTAATAGCTGAGACTTGTAGTTTGCTTAGGTACCACAGTTAGAGAAGGATAGCTGTCACCAGCCATAAGCATGTATGGCTCAAAGCTATCCCACAGTTCCTCTCTTCTTGCAGAGAAGCAATGGCAGGGGCATCTACAAGCTCTGTGCTAAACAGTGTGTGAGTGCAAAAAGATTCTGAATCTTTCCCATCTTCTCCAAAGGAGCAGCGAGCTGGATTATTATTTTTGCATATTTCTTTGAAGTGACTTGTCCTGTAAAAGGAATACTTCACCCTTGGTTTGGACCTACCTCAGTGGAGAAGATTAGTGAAAGAATGTTTTATGTGCTGTCTTAAGTGGTTGTATCTTGTCTTCTTCCCTGTACAGCAAATGTACATTGCATTTGTGAAGAATTCCAGATTCACCTCTCCCAATGTCCTGCCCATGATCAACTTCATGCAGCGCACCCTGACAGAGATGTATGCCCTGGACACACACACCTCCTACCAGCATGCCTTCATCTATATCCGCCAGCTTGCCATTCATTTGCGCAGTGCCATGACAATAAAGAAGAAGGTGGGTACCTGTCAGTGTGGAATGAGTGTCCCCTCCTGTGGGGAATGTGTGGAGAGGGGAAAATGACAGCAGCCACTTCAGGCTTTTGGTAGTGTCAGTATTTGTGTCTGACCTGTTTCCTAATGTGCCAAGGAATGTTTTGCCAGGGGCTGGAAGCTTCAGAGATCACCTTGTAGTTGCCTGTCTTTAGAATTTCAGCAAGGAGGGAGAAGACAGACAACTGCAGGGTTGAAGTCACTTTTGTCCCTTCCAGCTTGCAAGAGTTTGTGATGCACTTTCCATCTTCTGCCTGGGGCACCCTTTTTCCACTATGTGAAGCTGCTGTTTGCAGTGTCTGTTGCAAAACCTCAAGGTAAAGAAGATTTGGAACCACCTGGGTGTGTGCATCTTTCCAGTGAAGTCTGTGCTATTTAAAGGACTTAATTGAACAAAGCAGCTCAGACCTCTTGGGAGCAGCCCTGGTTTCAGCTACCTCCAGTCTGACCTCGGAAATCTGAGTCAGATTGTTAATCCTGGCTTTGTGTTTAGTAAAACAGACCCTGATAGATTAATTATTCAGCTGCTCCCAAACATTGCAGGATTGGTGACCAGTTAAATCTCCTGGCTGTTCAGACATGGGGATAAATGAGCAGAGATAAATGAAGTCTGGGCTGCCTATGCCCTAATTGGATTGTGCTGGCTTCTCACACCCTCAGTCCTGGCCCAGACAAGACCTAAATCCAATTGATTTCACAGCTGGGGAGGGTTGTAGGAACTTCACATGACAACAGCACAGGCAAAATATACAAATCCAAGTAATAAGCCAATTAATTTAAATTGAGCAGTGAGTGATTGTGGAAGGTGATTACAAGAGCAGATTGCTTATCTGTTCTGTGCAAGAGAAGCTAAACAGAGCTTCTTGGTACATCTTGGTGACCTGGTGGGAGAGTTCTGCCATTTCCAGCTGTGGCTTAAGTCCCTGCTTCAAGGTTTGGTCCAGTAGCTGCAATTGAGGGCTTCTGTCATTGTTTCAGGACTTATGCACCTTGAAAGTCTGTCTGAAACAAACACAAGTTGGAGTGAGCTGGATCATTAAGTCATCCCTTCAAATGAGCCATACTTGTGAAGAAAAGCAGTCTGTGTGTTCCTTGTTATTTCCTTCAAGGCACTAATAAATACCAAATCATAATGTTGCCAGTGCTGCATCTGAACTTGCTGGATGCTGGGTCAGCCACAAGCATCAAAGCAACAGTCAGAGTGTTGGTTATTCCTCTCTGAGCAGTACACAATGTCCTCCTAGAGAATGCTGGATTAAAGGAGTCTTGTAGAGAAACCAGAGTGACCTCCTTTCAAATGCCACATTGTCATGTTTGTGCCTGTGTTTTCCCTTTCTGCAGGAGAACTTCCAGTCTGTTTATAACTGGCAGTATATCCACTGCCTGTATTTCTGGTGCCGGGTCCTCAGCACAATCTATCCCAGTGAAATCATGGAGCCACTGATCTATCCTCTGACACAGGTCATCATTGGCTGTATAAAGTAAGTAGAATTTTTTCTTCTTTTGTCTGTACTTCTTTCTCTGGCTTGATGTAGCAGAGCAGTTACTAAGGGGTGTTAGTGTTACCTGATTTGGATTTAACCTTGCACTGTGAGGGATGGTCTGGGAGAGATGCTTTTGATTCAAGTATTCCAACTGAAGATGCCATGTGAGCATGTGTATGTTTAGATGGTGAGAAAGCCTAGGAAAGAGTAAGCTACACCACAACCAAATTCTCTGTACAAAGAATTTCAGTTCTACCTGATTTGGTGTCCAATGTCCTTCTATGAGTTCCCATGTTGAAAGAGGACCACTTGGTCTGAGACCCACTGTCAGACTGCAGCCATTTCTGGGCTAATCTGAAGAGTAGGTAAGTGATGCCCAGCAGTGAGGACAGGAAATATTGTGAAATTCCTTTATGCTCTAGGATATTTGCAGGGTTTGTGTGGTCTGGACACACTTCTGAATTGACACTTTTGCTGTCATTTAGTGGGGAGCTGGAGAGACCCAAAGCAATGCAGTTAACTTTGGTGCTAAAAGGCACAATACCTCTACTGCAGAACTGTATCTCCAAGAAGACATTCTAGATAGTGTCCTCCTTTTTTGAAGGAAAGCCTAAAATAACTGAGTAATAACCAAGTATTCATATGCAGAACTAGGCCAAGTGGAGCAGCTTAGCTTTTGAACATCCATCAGCATGCTTTGTCACCTGTAGAGCAGTTGCAGCACAAGGTGGTGTTTCTGTGTTGCTGAGTGCTCTTGCCAAGAGGTTATAGCTGTCAGAATATTTCCCCAGGGATGGTCCAAGTGCAGGCATGCCATGTATGGCAGTTTCTGACTGACTCAGAGCTGAGCTGTTTGGAAAAAAATGAGGGAGGAGATAGAGACTTGATTTTGGAATCCAAGTGTGTTTAGATTTTTTCTTGTAATTATTTTTTCTTAAGATACTCCCACCAGTAAGAAAGGCTGCTCAGGTGTCTGTCAGTATGAAAGCTGTTCTCATTTGTGGGTTGTTGGGGGTTTGTTTGAAGGTTTTTTTTTTTTCCCCCTCCCTTCCAGAGTATTGGCCAAGTAGAGTGGTCTGTGTTTAAGCTTGCTGAACTCCACTAGTTCCATTGGTGGAGTTGAACCACAGTGGATTGTTCCCAGTGGTTATCATGGAATCCCAGTGGTGTTAGTGTGTGTGCCATCAAGGGGAGACCAGCTCGTAGTACCAGGTGGTAATTCTACACTGTGCAGTAGTAAGGCTCTGTTTTGAGGTAGTGTGCAGGGCAGATGATGGCTCTCTGCTCCACAGAAGTTGCAAACTGAATAGCCTGGACACATTATCCTCCCAGTTCTGCAGAGTGCTAAGGCAAAATGTACTGACTTGCCTCAGCACCAAAGTACAGAATCAAGTCCTCATCTCTAGCTCTGTAAATACAGTTAGAAGATGCTTTCTTTTTATGTCTGCTGAGAATTTCTTTCTCTTTTTCCCATCAGTTTATATGTTTATATATGAAATTTTTGTACTTGGCAATGCCTGTTAATAATGAGCATTGAGGGAATTTCTGAATCTCTCGTGATCTCTGAAATCCTGTTAGCTCTGTTAACCAGATTCTCAGCTTTAGAGCACCACCCTCCTGGTCTTGTAAAACTCCTGAGGGGTGATGAAGATAAGCAGATTTAAATGATCATCAGGGTGTGCAAACATCCCTCTTCCCATCCTCCACGTGCACAGGCTGCTTCCCACTGCTCTTGTAGAGCTTTAGTTGTGCTCTGGATGAATCTAGGCAGTTTTCTACCTGTCCAGGCAAATAAATCAGCTATCTGGGGCCAAGGAAAGGTGAGTCTCAGCAAGAGCAGCAAATAGAATTTGTTAGCATCTGTGATGAACAGAGCTGCTTGGCATGAAGCACAGTTACTGTCTGACAAGGCTTCAGAGATTTGGGAACCTGACAGATGGGTTCTAGGCTGGGGAAAATAGAAATAGATCATGCTCTGGCTTCCTCACTGAGCCAGCCGGTGTCCAGGGAGTAGGTAAGCTGGCAGATGTGGGAATGATGTGGCTCCATGAGCTTCAGTCTGTACCCAGGGTCTATAGTGAGTCCTTCCTGAGTTTAAACAGCCTCTTCTCAGCACTGGTGGCTGTGCTGTCCTAACTGGGACTAGTGAGGGTCAGTCTCTGTGCCACATCCCCTGTGTAGATACATCTGTAGTAACTGAGCCGACAGAAGAACTCGTGTTGTTTCTGTTTGAGGTGAGAGGGTAAAATAATCTAGTCTGCAGGTCAAGGTTTTTGTGGAGTTTTTTTTTTGCTTCATGTGCCATTTTATGTATTTCTGGAATAAAAATAGTGAATTTCAGGCCCATTTAGAGGTGTCCATCTGCCTGGGGGCTGTTTAGTGTCTGTCTGCTGCGAGCAGACTTTCTTGTGGGAGTGGTGTGGATGAGCTGGACTCCTCTCCTTGTTCCTCTGTCTGCTCAGCTCAGAGAGGTGTGTGTATGGGATCAGGTGGTGGGGCAGGATGCTGTGTAACATCTGGAAAACCTTCTTTCACTCTGCTCCTGGCATGATGTCATGCTCTTGGGTAGTAGTGCTGGGAGGAGACTCCCCTTCCCCAGCACCTCTTATACCGGGAGATGGCGCCTGGCTCCAGCGAAAGGGCAGCGAGCGGGTGTCTGTCCGTCTGTCTGTGGGACCTGATCGGCTCCTCATGCCACCCTGACCTCTTAAAGTGAGGGGAATGAGGAGAAACCAGCATCCCCCACAGGCTTTTTGCTCGAGGCAGGGACCAGGGCAGAATTTGGAACGTGATTAAATAAGTTAACTGGTAGAAGAGGTTTGCCTGCTCAAAATCAAAATTAGCTCCCTCATTTTCTTGCTCCCTCTTCTTGCTTTTGAGCATATAAAATGCATTGAAACTATTTCTAATAATAAATACTTCAGAAATGGATCTGTGTGTGTTTGGAAGTTACTTGTGCTCAAGATGTGGTCCAGGGAAGTTGTGCTACTGAATGGAGGAGTGCTGGGAATAATGGTTTCTGACTGTTGTGATGCTGGAAAGAGCCTCGCTGCAGAGTTTGCTCATGGAGTTGTAGTAATGAGTGATGCTGTTCTCCCAAACAGCTGGGAGGTTGCAGTTATTGACCAGTGGGGCATTGCTTTAGATATTGCAGAGATAGCAGAACATGGAGGAGATGATTTCCCTCTTCCTTTCCATGCTTTGTGCTTTTTCTCTGCCTCCACAACCTGTAAGTTCATCCTTTTGATCTGTGTGCTTGCATTTGTCAGAGTTCATTTGGTGGTTTTGCTTGGGGTTTGGGTTTTGATTTCTTTGTTTTTTGCAAAGCTCCTGTTCTGTTATCCCTTTTCCCCTCATCCCATAAAGCGTTTTTCTGACCATGTCTGCTTGGATTTCTACCTTGTGCCCAGTTTAAGCTACAAAAATGAAGTTTTTCCCCAGCTTACAGTTAAATGAGGATTTTTGGTGCCCATTAAGTTTTGGTTTCCAACCTCTCAGCATGTATAGGGGGATAAATCAGGTACAGCCCTCTCCAGGAGAAGCAAGCACAGCCTTGATGTCCCTGAGCAACTCCTCTTCATGACCTGTCCTGGTTGGGTGGAGGCTGATGTTGAAAGAAGCTTTCTCTGTCCTCTCTAGCCAGAGGAAGATTGTGGTCACCCAGGAATATAACAGAAGGAGTTTTAGCAAGTAAAAATAAGCCTTGAGAAGCCTTTAGGGTGTTCTGTACACCACAGCCTGTGCCCTGTCTGCATGGGAGAAGTACAGCAGCATTCCAAGAGACAGTGATGGTAAGATGTTAGAGAGCACTCTCTGCTGAGAGGAAATGTGAGTCAGTTTGAACCCCCCAGCTACACCCTGGAGTGAGTAGGTAGTTGGATCCTCCTCAGCAGAGCTGGGACCCAGCTGTGTTTTGTATTCCCTGTGCATCCAGCCATGGGGAGGTTGAGCAGATTGTTGCATCGCTGTGCACTCTAAAATTAATGGTCTTGGTTTACAGTAAATCCATACACTTAACAGGTTTATTCCTCGATCAATTAATTCCTGAGAATGGCTTTCGTCATCTCCAGTGGTGCCAGATCAGGGGTGCAAAGTAGATTTATTTATATAATGGATCCAATGATAATTATTTCACTATTTGGTTGGGGGAGATGCAGGTGATTTATGGTGCCTGGTCAGGCTTTTCTCTTTTTTTTTTGCTTTTCTGGATTGCTCAGCCAGCTCTTTGGGGAGGGGAGAGCTTCATTTATCAGACTTGAACCTGTTGTCTAGGAAATGTGTTTTTAAAAAATAAAAATATTTTTTAAAAAATCCTTATTAATGCTGGAGGCATCCATGTCTTCAAGTAGAGGTCATTCAGAGTGAGAGGTTTCTAGAGTAATACAGCAATGAGTTCTGGCATCTTTTAGGGATAGCTCTGCATTCTCCTCTCTGCTGCTGGCTTATGTGGTGCTGGGGGAGCTGACCCTTCTCACTCCCACCCTTACAAAGGGAGTTGGCTTTCCTTCTTTCTTAATACCTGGGTGCATAATGGTTTGAAGTGCAGGTCAAAGAAAGTCTGACCTCTTCCCATCCATGCTGCTGACTGTTCAAGGTGCATGCTGCCTCTCTGAAGGAGATGGGAATAGCTCAGGTGCTCCTCTGGGTTAGAGAGAGCTGAACAGGTTTGGCTGTGAGAGGTCAGTCTCATTCCTACTCTGTCCTTTCTGATGTGCTGGTCACTGCTGGTCCAGCTCCTGTCTCAGTGACATTCCACACTAAGAGGGTTATTCAGCTGACAGCATGAACTCTGGGTACACAGAGGGTATGTAGCCTGAAATGGGACATCTTCCTCCCTCTGATTTTCTGGGGGAGCCCTTTTCTTGGTCAAACTTGTGTTTTAGGTCAGGATTTTACTGCTGATTCCTGCTACTTTTTCTTGCCTACCTGTCTGTGCTGAGAGCATGGGAATCAGAAGTGTTGAACATGACTAAACAGCACCAGTGATAAACTCCATCTGCAAAGCTCTTGTCTTGTAGCACTTTCTCCCAGCAGAAGCTGGAAACCCAATGCTTTGCCTGCAGGAGTTTGTGTGTCAGCATTGCAGCTTTCACATGGGTGAATTTTATTTGCAACTATGAGATAGTTTCAGCAGCTCAGTTTGCTGTGCAGTACTAAAGCTGTCTTTCTTTTGGAGAGTAGGACTCTTGAGTGTCACTGAAGGCTGCAGGGGCAGTTCCTGTATAAACTTGGCCTAATATCCTTCTTTTTTTCCTTTCTAGGCTGGTCCCAACAGCTCGTTTCTACCCCCTGCGCATGCACTGCATCCGCGCGCTGACACTGTTGTCTGAGAACACCAGGACCTTCATCCCAGTGTTGCCATTTATCCTGGAGGTTAGTTGGTTCCTGCTCACCTAGCAATGGTTGGTGCCTGTTACCTATTAAACACACTCACTGTACCCACCAACAGCTCCCAAGATTGCCCAGTTTGCTTACTGCCTAAAATCCTGGCAAACAGCATCAGACAGAATGGATTGTTTGGTTCACAAATAGGATTAAACTTGTATTGACCTGTGAGCAGAGAGTGTCTGAGATCAGCTGGGTGCTAAAATACATTCCTAGGTGGGTTAATTAATGCAGCTGCAGTAGGCAAAGGGTTTGCCAAAGAAGAGATTGAGGCTCAACTGGTTGCAGTGATTCCCCAAGCTGTCATTACTTGATCCTGCTGATGTGTTCATATCTTAGCAAGAGGAAGAGTTTCTCCTAACTGCAGACAAAGGGAAACGGAAGGAAAAAGCCCTTCAAGAATTAGGAATTTATTTAGGAAAAAGATCTTGGTGAACTCAACCTGTTAAAATGCAGTATTTTGGGTGAAATACTGATGCTGAGAGACCATCCAGCTTTCCCACATACCAGATGCCTGACATGTCTCCACATAGGTCTTTCTAGACCTCACCTCTCTGCTGTGAGGAGGGAGCACAGCAGTGGTGCAGCCAGATTTCACTGAAGAAGCATGAGCGAGGCAGGGCGAGAAATGCAGCAGCCCCAGTAGGTCAGCACGAGGCTGGACACTGAAGAGGAGCAGGGAGGAAGGGAGGGAGACTTCTATAATAAATGACCTGAGTCAGCCAGGCTCATTCCTAATCAAGTTCTGTTGAAGCAAAGGCTTTTGTGGTTTGGTGTAGTTGTAAACGTCCTCTGCACACCACATCCTGTGAGCCTGTGGGGGGCGGCGATGTCGATAAACCTCTGCCGCTCCCCGGCCCCTGTGGCTTTGCTGTTCGCCTGCTTCCTTCCTCTTGTTCCTGCATGTTTGAAATTCTGCCAAGCAGATTTTAGTGATAGAGGCATCTCTGCTCTGGGGCAGTAGAGCTTGGGGCAAGGATGGCTTCTTTGCTTTTTACTTTTTAGCTCTCTGAGACATGAAGCCTTTTTCCCCCACAGAGCCTTTCCCCCCCTCCTCTTTGCATTCTGGCCCCAACACCTCGGCTGGAATCTGTGTGTCGGGCCCCAGCCAGATGTTACCACACTGCACACTGAGCTTCCTCCCAGCTTCCACAAGCCCCTGACCACATCCCATCCTGCTGTGCTTGTTTGTGAGGCACTACTTGGCTTAGCTTGTCCAGGTGTTGGTGACAGGGGAGAGCTGGGGGCAGGGTAAATGTGTGCATGTGTGTTGCTTGCATACTTTCACATTACTTTAAGAATTATTTTTTTTAACTTCTATAACCCAAAGTGACTGGCATGATGTTAAACTCCCATATCTCCCTGCAGCTTTCAGCCTTTCCCTTCTTCCTGCCTCTCTCCTGCAAGGGATTCCTCAAATATTCTGTGGAGTTCCCAAGAGTATTCAGGCCTGTTCCTTTTATATTCCATCTCTTCCCAGCTCCCTCCTCTCTGTCAGAGGTATCTGAACACTCTTACAGCCCTCAGTCTCCACAAGCTGTCTTCAGGCAGGAGGTTTATTCCAGCTGTGTGGATGAGACAGTAGGAAACTTTATCCCACAGAGGGGAAGTGACCTGCCTGAAGTCCCAACGTGGCTGTGGTGATGCTGGGAGGAGAATCTGCATTCTGATGCCCAGCCTAATGCTTTAATTATGAGCCTGTTTGTACCAGCTCACAAATTCAGCAGTGACTTAGTCCATAAACATTAGTCCCGTGCCACACCATGTCATGAAACAAAATCCATTTTAAGCCCAATTATTCCAACCATCATGACTTTGAGGGATCTGATCAGTGTGTTGGTACTAAGCAGGGTAGACTTGAGGGGCATGACTGGGGTGGGGGGGGTGGAGTGAAGCCTTCCCAGCATCAGGTATGCTCTGTTTGATAGGAAGGAGGACAGGCTGCTCTATCTATCACTGTGCAGCTGAATCAAAGTGCAGTAAAAGAATGGCTGTGGAGCTTGTGACCCTGTGTTTTATGCACAAAAGGGCTCTGCATGGCCTTAAGAGTGTAGATTCTGTGAAGCTTCATGTCTAAGTGGCTCTGTTTCCCTTCTCCCTCTCCATCAGGGAAGCCCAGCCCTTGCTACCTCTTGTCTCATCCCTGTCACCACGTTCCTTTAAGAGAGGGCAGATTGAATGTTTGCAGTTCCCATAGGCACAGGAATTCCCCAAGCCCCTGCCAGCAGAAATGAGAGCTGGCTGCTTGATGCATCTTGACAAGGGCTGATGTTCTCCAGCGTGGGCATCCAGTGCTGTCTTCTTTCTGACTCTGCTCTCCAGGATGGAACCAAAGCAGCTTGCTAAAATCACATCTTAGATAGGAGGTGGCAGGCAGGCTTTTCTGTTTGTGTTGTTACTCCCCTTGAAGGGCCTGTGAAATCCCAGGCTTTTTCTTTTCTTTCCCTCTTTCTCATCACTTCAGTTATGGTGTGACAGGCACTAGTTTCTGCAGAAGGAAAATTGGTGGCTCATCTGTTGGCAGGCAGGTGTGGATAAACAAAGTGGAAATCTCCCCACAGGCAGAGTTCACATGCCAATTTAGAATTAGCTTCCCCTGTGGAGGGGTGGGGGAGGAGGTTAACCCTGACACGCTCAGGAGGGCACGAGATTGTCACTTTGACACTTCAGTGGCCTGAGTCTTGTTTTGGATGTGCAGCTTCAGAGAAAGTCATCAAGGCCTTGGAGTGCAACGTGTGTGGGAGTGGGCAATGGATTGTGTCAGAGGAAATCAGCTGCTGTGAGGATTGTAGATGGAGAATTGATAATGCTGGCCATGGTCATACACTTAAGCACAGATCTGAAACTAGTTTTCTACAAGATGTGGGCTCTTTGCCTCGTTTGCAAAGAGAGGCAAAACAAACTTTAGACTAAGCTGAACCACTGCACCAACTGAAGACACATCTTTCCTTCTCCTCATTCTCCTCCCTCCACCACTGTGGTGTAGCTCTTAAATTGTGGTTCCCAGCCCTGCAGGTACCAGGGGTTGTTGGAGTGAAGTCATGCCTGACGAAGCTAATAGACTTCTACAGCGAGGTGATTGGCTCGGTGGAGGAGGGCAGAGCAGTGGATGTTGTTTATCTTCTTTTTATCAAGGTTTTGGATACCATCTCCCATAACTTCCTCACAGACAAGCTGATGAATTGCAGACTAGATAAGCAGCCTGTGAGGTGTAGTGACAGCAGGCTGAACTTCCAGGCTCACACTGTGATCAGTGGCATGAAATCTAACTAGAGGCGAGCCACTGGTGATACACCCTGGGATCGATACTGGGCTGATACTGGTTATCTCATTCATTAATGGTTTGAATGGTGGGGCAGAGTGGCACCATCAGCAAGCTTGTAGATGATATGAAGCTGGGAGGAGTTGTTGATACACCAGATAAGTGTCCTGCAGCTCAGAGGAACCTTAACAGGGTGGAGAAGTGGGCAGGCAGAAACCTGACATAGCTCAACAGAGAGAATGCAATGTCCTGCACCTGAGGAAAAGTAACTTCATAACAACATCATCCTGGGGGCTGACTGTCTGGAGAACAGCTTTGCAGAAAAGGACATGGACAACGTGTTGACCAAGAGCCAGTGACGTGGCCCTGCAGTAAAGAAGGGCAATGGCATGCTGGGCTGTTCCAGGCAGAGCTTTGCCAGTGATTTAACTGTGATCTTTCCCCTCTGCTGAACATTAGAGTACAGCTGGAGTGCTGTGTCTAGTTCAGGGTTTTCCAGGGCAAGAGAGACATGGACAAACTGGAATGAGTCTAGGGAAGGGCCACAGAGATAAAGGAATTGGAGCATCTGTCATGTGAGGAGAGACTGCAAGAGCTGGGCCTTTTTAGCCTCAAGAAGAGGAGTCTCAAGGAGGATCTTATTAATGTGTACGAAACACCTGAAAGGAGGGTGCATAGAAGATAGGGCCAGGCTCTCCTAAGCGGAGTCCAGTGACAGGGCAGGATGTGATGGACACAAACTGAAACACTAAACATCAGAAAACACTTTATTTTACTGTGAGGGTCACTGAGCACTGTGGCACAGGAAGATTGTGGAGTCTGCATCCTTGGAGCTATTCAAAAGCCATCTGGACACAGCCCTGGGCAGCTGGCTCTAGGTGGCCCTGCTTGAGCAGGGCAGGTTGGATGAGATGACCTCCAGAGCTGTCTTCCAACCTCAACCATTTTGTGAATAAAGAGATAAAAGCCCCAGCAAGGCACTGGATATCCCTGCCATGAGCTGACCTGGGGCAGCCAGCTTTGGGGTGATCAAAGCAGATACCAGGAGGCTTTTGCTAGAGCCTGAGAGAAGGAAATGGGGTGATACAGCGGGAGTGCTGTGGGTGCACAGTGGTTCTCTGGTTTGCACTCTGCCAGTGTAAACTGTCTGAGCACCCTTCTGACCAGCCACGTGGAAATTGTCTGAGAGCTTGAAATTGCCAAAAATCCTTCTCCTTCCTGCCTGTGTTGCCCTGTCCTTTCCTCTGTCTGCTAGTGGTTATCACTTCAGCCAAATTGTTGGGTTTTGACATTTTCTGGCCCTCTAGTCCCTCATTATCGCCTTTCCACCCTGCCACAGAATTCCTAGACACCAGTCATCCTCTCCTGCAGTCTGGCTGTTAGCTGATCCCTTCTGCACAGTCTTGAGATGAGAACCACATTTTTCCCCCCACTTCCCACATGTCCTGAGCAGCTCCCTGCTACCTCTTGGGAGAGTTTCAGAACCTCTGGTTGCGTTTCCCCGCCTGCCCAGCGGTGCGTTGGGATCCCACAGCGCCTGACGCCTTTTGCTTTAATGTGTCTGACCTCGGGGATCAATACTGCTGCTTTGGCCAAAGAAATAACTGTGCATAACGAGCTTTATAGCATCGATTCCCTAGGCTGGGGCTCTTTGTTTTCACAAGCCACCAAGCTTGTCCCTCCCTCCCAAATAACCTGGGTTGACAAATAAAATGTAAAAAAATCAATAGTCGTCTCCATGCTTTTCTGGCCTGGGGGCATCCATGTGACCTGAGCACCCTCCCTTTCCTCCTCACCCTCTAGCAATCAGTGTGGCTGCATCCCCACATTGCCAGGCTGGTTGGGGTCTGATGATGGATGTGGTGCAGCTGCATAGCAGGATTAGACATTATTTCCTGCTTAGGAGTGCAATTTAAAAGTGTTGGGGACAGAGAGATGAACCCTAGATTGCTTTTGAGGTGCTCAAAAGTGTGGGTGTGCAGGATATGCTCCTCATCAGCCCCCCTCAATGGTTGTCATTGGATATACAAATGATTACTAATTGTTGGCTGATTATTTTTTAAAATTAGATCCTATTGCTATGAACACCTCCCTTGATTGCCACTCGTTATCCCCTGATGGAGGTCTCTGGGAGTCTACCCCAGATCAAGTGGTTTTTGTAGTTCTTACTATCTTTGTCCTGAGGTCTGCCCCTGCCAGGCTGGGCAAGAGCATGTCTGTATTGCTGCTCATTTCAGAAACCTTTTCCTCCTTCCTGTGTCCCAGCTGCAGAGGAGGAGCAGCACAGCACACAGGCTTATTGGGATAGTGCATCCTGCTGTCTGCCCAGGGCAGGAGGGACCAAGGCAGACTCTGGCTCTAGCTGATTTCAGCTGAAGTTAGCTTCCCTGTGTGCCCAGCACAGCCTTTCAGAGAAGTGAAGAATGGAAATTCTCATTGATTTTATGTTACCCTTCTTCCAGTGAAGTTGGGAAACTCCTCCCTAAAAGGTGGGAGTGGGAAAAAAGCTTTCATAGTTCTTGGTCTTGATTACAAGTTGTTAAGTTTTAAGGCAATAATGGCTCCTCTTAATTAAAACTGAAGTCGAGATGCCACCCTGGAGATCAAGTCACACACACATACGTGAACATCCTCTCTGTTTTCTTCTTCCTACCATGCAAGCTTCATACCTCCTGTCACAGAAATACTCCTCTCCCCAAGCATTATCATTAAAACAATCTCTGGAAGAATGCAAAAGCAAAGGTGCAAGTCTGCCTTTTGACATTGCATACTACTGGGCATCCAGCTATACCCTAAAGCTTGTGTGTGCTCCTTGTTTTGGTGAGTGGGGTGCATAGTCTCCTCTCAAACTCTGGGGACAGTTTTTCTCCATGTCCCTTGCTATAAAATGAAATGTGTCCATGGAGAATAATATGCACTTACTCCAGGGCTGTTCACTTATAATTGGTACAAGGGACATCAATGGGGAATGTGTTAGAAAAGAAACCTTGCCTGGCAAGGGGTGTTTGTGAAAAGGACTTGACTGGTTTCTCTGCTTCCTAGGACTATTATTTCAGTGGCAATAAAAGGGTAATGGATTTGGTATAAGCAACACTTAGTCTTGCTGTTAAAAAGCTTTTCACTTTAAGGGACAGGTTCAAAATGCACTCAAACTTTGTAGTATGATATATCTGACCATTCAAAGCATGGGTGTGAGGAACAAACCTCTAGTTTCTTGTGCTGTTGCTTCTGTTGTTTTCCTTTTACATCACATTTCTGTGGCATCTTTCACTCTCCAAAGCTTCAAATGTGGTTGGTGTTTGCTCCCTAACTGTCCCTTGCTAGGGTATTTAAGCAAGCTGTGATTACAACAATCAGAACAGGCAGGCAGGAATCAGAATTTCTGGATCATCTTCTTAGCTCTGCCTCCAACTGCATGATCTTAGTTGAGTCATTTGGTATCTATTTTGTTCTCTGGTGTGATCATCTTTACACTCAAGTTTTTTTCTGTTGTAGATTTTCCAACAAGTGGATTTCAACAAGAAGCCAGGACGTATAAGTGCTAAGCCTATAAACTTTGCAGTGGTCTTGAAGCTGTCCAATGCCAACCTACAGGAGAAGGCCTTCCGAGTAAGTGGAACCACAGGGACCAACAGTGCACAGCTTCTCTGGAAACAACAGAGCTGCCCCAGCAATATGCTTTGTGTTCTTGTCCCATAAGGCTGAAGCCTCATTTCCCAGTCTGGGCACTGTAGGGTTTAGTTCTTACCTGATATCTCTGTTTCAGGATGGACTCATTGAACAGCTCTATGACCTGATGCTTGAGTATCTCCACTGCCACGCTTACAGCATTGGATTCCCAGAGTTGGTTCTCCCCACTGTCATTCAGGTAAGGTGTAAAGACACTTCTTGGTCATGCCTTGAATGTGCACAGGGTGGGATGAAGTCATTTAAACTAACAGTGAACTCAAAATGATCCACACACTGTGAGGGGGGAGCCATTTAGCTTTTCTTCATTATAGTTTTTCTTAGCATTTGGGGGGATTCTCAGGGAGGAGCAGAGGCATTGTGTCTAGTTAGGAGGCTGAAGGCAGGTGGAAGTGCTTGTGGAGTTAGCCACTCCTGGTAGCCACAGTGGAACAGAGCACTGCCTGACTGCTGTAGAGATGTGTTTTGACTAACAAATGCAGATGAGTTTTGGCAGTTCAGAGCTGTCCAGATTGCTGTGTGGTCTCAGAGCAGTACCTGTGCTCTGTGAGCCCGTGCTTTTCCTTGCCTCCCTCACGTGCTCTCCACAAGATGGCAATGTTCCCTCCTTTCACAGTGTCTCCATCAACTGGGGCACTTTTTCTCCTGGTCCCTCCATACAAAACAGTACAATTCCTGTCTCTGTCCCTCCTCCTTGCTGCAGAAGTGCTGCAAACTACTCTCCTTTGCCTCTCCCCTGGCATTCCACAGCACAGTGTTCTTCCTAGCTACTTCATGTTTACATACTTCATTGTCCACAACAAAACTGCACAGTAGCATTGTGCCTCTGGGTGTATTGTGCACCATCCTTCCCTCATGCCTTGCTAGCTGGGTGGCTTCAGTTTTGAATAAGCAGTGACCTCTCTTGTTTGAACAGTAAGATTGCTCAGTTCAGACATGTTGGAACTTGTTCACTCCTTTCCTCACAGTCTTCTCTATTTTTAACTCATGAGTGGCAGGTGTCATACAGCTTCCATGGTGACATGAACCTCTGCTTAGCTTTGGTGTCTGCCACAAGACCCCATGTCTGCATACCTCGTTGCTATGATGCCATGGCATGGGAGCAGTGTCTCTGCTGGGACCCACAGGCTGCTTGGGAGGCAAATCTCCCTGTTTCTGCTGCGTGCAGTAGGCTGGCATCTGCCAGGCGTGTGGCTCTTGGCTGGGTCCCTGCAGCCTGGCACAGGCCATTGCCTAGCTGACAGGAGGCTGCTTTGGCTAATGTGAGCTGACAGGCACTCTCTGTGCTAGGAGAGCAGCTCCTGTGCTTGCTCTTGCTTAGCAGCAGCAAACAAAGCCCTTTGCTCTCAGCCAGCAGCTGTTGAGAGCATCGAAGCTGTCGGAGCCGATGTTCTAGCTGGAATGAAAAACGGCTGCTGGCCCTCTGGCACCAAGTGCCCTGTGGCTTCCAAACACACCCTGGGACCAGCCTGTGTTTCTACAGAGAATTAATGCTATCAGATTCCTCTTTGGCTGCCACTCACCACAGCCTCATGGCGTCTGCTGGGCTGGGGTGCTGAGGGTTAGCTTCCCAAAATCTCAAAGTCTTCGGGAAAGTGTGTGTGAGGGAGGGGGGGGAAGGCTTTTCTCTTGGGATGGTTCCAGCTCACTGTACAAATCCATCTGTCCTGACTGTCCCTCCCCAGGGAGCTCACGCTTCTCTCGGTGCCGTGTCGCGGGGGGCTGTGTTCCAGCTGGCGAGGGTTGCGTTCTGGTCAGTGGCTTTGGGAGAAGCTCAGGCTGAGCTGCCTTCAAACTGAACTTTAAAACCTCCTTGCTTGGAAGGCAGGAAGCACCCAGGCAGATCAAAGGGAAGGAGAGCTGGTAGGAGCGGGAGGCAGTTCAAAGGCTGCTCTTCTGCCCAGCTGGGATGACCCCATGGTGGTCACTGCTTCCACAGGCTGGTAAGGAACTCTGAGTGCAGAGTCTCTGTGTCTGGATGCTTAGAAGAGACTGCCTCTTCCCTTCTCTAGAGCCCTGACAGGCATCCCAGAGCAGAAGTGGGAGCTTAAAGGGAAAAACAGAGCAGGTATGGGTAAGGGGTACTGCTGGGTGGAGGCAGGAGGACTTGCAGCTGAACAGAAGGGCAGGAGGTGCTGGTTTGCCTTGCCAGCAGCCACTCCTCCTGCTGCTCACTCTCTGTGAGGTGAATATTCCCTCTGCTTTTTTGTGAGTGGAGGATTGGGCTTGATTTGAGTTCCCTGGAACACACACGCCCAGCTGCTTCAGATCATTTCTAGTTCCCTGCGTCGTTTACTGTAAGTGGAGCTGGGTTTTTGCTGTGGTCTCTTGCTGGTAGAAACCATTGGTGTTTCAGGCTGGCAGTTGGACAGAATCAATCCTGCTAATCACAGAGCTGAGCCAGGAACCGACGTGAGATGTTAATGACATCAATGCGCTCACACACACACACACACACACACACGCACACACATGTTCTGATTGCTTTTATTCTGGAAAGATATGGTTGTTGTATTTTGCAGAGTGGAAAAAGGCTTACACAGAGTCCCTTTCCCTCTCTCTGCTCTGTCTTCTTTTACCTTCTTGGTTGTTCCCTGCCTCTTAACACAGGACTGAGATCTCATTACGTTTCGTTAATGTCTGTGGCAGATAGTGGTGGGACTGTGAGGGATTGCAGGGGTAGGAAGAAATGAAGCATGCAGCTGTGAGAGCGAACACACGACACCAAACTGCACAGATAGAGCCTGAGATTTTGCAGGATTTCTGGTGACACTTCTGCAACGAAAGAAAAATGATAATGTATGTGGCAGCGGATGAAATGGATCTGGGGCTGCAGATGTGGGGATCAAGTGAGATAAATCGAATGACAAATGCATTTCTCAGTGGAGATAAATATGCAGCACCTATAAAAAATAAATATTTTAGAAGGAGGGGGTGAGGGTAGGACAGGCTTCACCAGCAGAAGAATAGTTTTTCCAGTGGTTCCTTTGTACACTGTTTGCTTTGTGGAAAGGGGGAAAGGTCCATTTAAACTCACATTTTTCTGAGTCAGATGTATGATGGCAGGTGGGGATATGCTGGGGATAAAGGGACAAGAGAAGCCCCTGCTGCTAGATAATGGGGGACATTCTCCATGTGTGTAACAGGCAGCAGATCCTGCAGCAATATACTCATCAGGACAGCAGTGTCCTGATAGAGACGGGCTAGGTGTGACTGTCACCTCTTGATTAACATTTAATAGCCACCCACTTGGCAGGTTAGAGCAAGCCAATGTGTAGGCATGACAGGAGGGAGACATCTTCCCCCAGCTCTGTCTCTTGAGGCAGGGCATTGAAGCCATAAGTAGAGAAGGCAGTACTGTATGCTGACGAGAAACCATTTATCTCTAGCACGATAGCATCTGCAGGTCCCAGCTGAAATGAAGGTTCCATTGTGGTTAACCATCTTCTTTTGCCTTGTTGAAACTCTCTCTCTAAATCAAGTGTCCATGTAGTGTGTGTCTCTGTATCTGCACGGCTCTAGCAGAGAGCTTGGCCTGCAGAATTTGGACAGCACTCCAGAGAGGGTTTTGTACATTTTTGTGTGGCGAGTGTGTGGGTTTGTGTCCCTGAAAAGTCAGTGGTGCCAGTTTAGTTGGGTTGGTACGGTCAGAGGTGAAGCAAACTTCACCCCCTGTGACTCTGCAATGGCTGTTCTGTCCTGACCCGCAGCTCTGCTGCTGTAGCAGCACCCAGTTTTCCCACCAAGCTATGCCAAAGACCCTTATTCCCAATCCACAGACACTTTCACCCAAATTTTAAGTCTCTTATCAAGCTCTGCCTTCAATCCCAGCCATCAGGCTCATCCACAGCCTCTCAGATTTGGTATTTCCATTCCAATATCCACTGGTTTCTGCACTCTAAACCCACAGATGCCTTTCCCTGGTGTAATCCTGGCTTCCCCGTGCTTTTGGCCATCTAGCATCCACAGGTACCCACTGTTATTCCTGGTCTCTGTGCATCTGATCCACACTCCCTCTTACTATTTGGCTGAGCAGAAGACACTGATACGGTAACTAAAATGGCACTTGGGAGCTGAGGTTCTGGAGAGCACAGACCTCTTTGCTGCTTACTGCTTGAACTCCACTGTTACATTTTTTTTTTCAGAAAGAAGTAGTGTTAAAGGGTGCAAAGAGCTGGTTTTGAGTGAGACCCCTGTGCTGGATTGCTTACAGACATCTGGCCTGTCACTGCAGCTCCTTGCATAGTCCCAGCCCAGGGTGGCAGGCCTGCCAGAGTTAAACATGGATGATAGATTGGAGTATGGTGTGGATTGAAGGGAACAAGGCACCCCATGCTGGCTGTCACTGAGGGTGGGAAATGTTTTTTAGCTGATGGGATCTGTTTATGGAAACTATTACATTGCTTTCATTTTTTCCTCTCCCTTTTCCTCCTTCCAGCTAAAATCTTTCCTGAAGGAATGCAAGATTGCCAACTACTGCAAGCCCATCCGGCAGCTCCTGGAGAAACTGCAGGAAAATTCTGCCTACATCGCCAGCAGGCGTCAGAAAGCTGCCTTCGGCGTGGCCAGCTGCGAGTCTGTGGTGAGCCTGCTGCTTCCACTGGGCTTCCTGGAAAGACAGTCAGGCTCCAGCTGCTGGGGCTGAGCCTGTGGCAGAGGGAGGAGGGATGAGAGATCATGGAAACGGGAGTGTGTGGGGTGGGGCAGATGTTCACAAACAACTGAACGCGGCGGGACTCTGATGCTGTAGCTGGCAGGACTCTGCAGCCAGGAGCCTCATGGAAAACTTACTCCATAAATTACACCCTTCTGTTATTTATAACACACACACATGTGCATGGAAGTGCCTTGCTCTGCTGGGGCATCTCCTTTGCTCAGAAGTTTCTTGGTTTTCACCATCCTGTTCCTGATACATTCGTGCCTAAAGTGATGGGGGGGATTCTGCTGCCCCTGGAAGCGTGTTGTTTCCTCCTAGTCTCTAGAGACCAGTCCCCAGCAGTGTAGAACCCAAGCACAGCAGACTGGTATGTGGCAGTTTAGGATCCTGAGGCCCTTGTGGAGACAGAGCTATAGAATCAGCAAGGTAATGGATGGGTCAGAGGAGTCTCTCTGGCCATATGGTGGCATTGGAAAGTCTGGAGTTTCTGCATCATTGAAAGCTCCACTTGTTGGCATGGAGCTGGGCATGGAGCAGAAATTGCAGTGCAGACTAATTTGTCTTCAGACACTTAAGGGGTAGGGATTGCAGGAAAAATTATCCTTTGAAATCCTGACATATCAATGCCAGAACACAGCAGTGCTATTCTGGGATTAAGGGGTTGGTTGGAGCTGGGTTTGAAGTGAGTAAGTCATGTTTGGTTCTGTAAATGCCATTCTAGGTTGGACTGTTTTGCTAAAGGAATGATGCTTCCCCTCTGGAGTGAAGTGGTTGGGGTTTTGATGGTTTGCATTTTTTGTGGGCAATGCTGTGACCACCCACCCACTCTGCAGAGGTAGAGATTTCAGCCTTGAGGGCTCTCCATGAAAGAGATGAGCTGGGGAAGGTCGTTGGCTAAATAAAACAGGGTTTCCAACAACTCTGCCACTGTCTGCTTTTCCCAGCAGCTCTGGCTGCAGTCCCTTGTGTAAAAACTAAACCATTATTTTAACATCTTGCTGCCTGTTTGTCTCCTAGTAGATTTTGGTGCACCTGCTCTCCCAGTGACATCTGGGTGGCTGAGAAGCATGAATCAGGCAGGGTTGGCTCTGGAGGGGGAGTGACAAGCAGCCTGCCTTGAGCCAGGGAGGGTGGGTGGTGGGTAAGGGGGAGCTGGGGAACCTTCGTTTAAGAGCAGCAGGCTATCAGGCTTAATGAAATGTGAAGTGAGGGAATGAGCTGATGGCAAGCATTGCCTCATTTCCATGGGATTTCCAGATCTTCTGTGTTCATCCTCATCTCCTATTTCAGATAGCAGCTTTTTCTGGAGGGTGGGTGATGATCTTTTCTACATTTATACAGCTGCTAGCACTGTGGGCTTGATCCATGCTGGGTGTTGCCTGACAGCAGAGTGATGCAAAAGCAGTAATAGACAGAGAATTGCAAATAGTTCAAGGGGCTTTGGTGGCATCTACTCTCTCAAAATTCCTGTTGAGGTGTTGTGATTAGAAAGATGGGAGTGTTTTAATGGCCTTTTATATCTCTGGATTCCAGCACACTTTAAAACCAAAAGAGCTGTATCAGAACAAAAAGATGTTTGCCCTCTGTAAGAGTCTTTCTCAGAAGCTGTCCATACTGAGCAGCATCAACAAACAGCCTGATTGCAGCTGGCAGCCTGATAGGAGCCTGATCTATAAATGGGGTGACTTTGTGCTGCTCAGGAATTGCTCCTCCTGCCACAGCAGTGGGTCAGATCGACAGTAAAGCTCTGCTGTCTCCTGCCTGGCGCCTCTGCCAGCGAGTGCTGCTGGAGCCAGGGGTGGTACATCAGCCTGCCAGGGAGGAGACACAGGCTCCAGCCCTGCAGACCTGGAGCCGTGTTACAAACAGTCCCGTGGGGATTGTCAGTCCCTGGGACCTGTGATTACCAGAAAGGGTCTGTTTGGCTTGATGGAGTATTGATAGAGCCTGCTGGAGGATGCTTAAATAGATTCTGTGCCATTAGAGTGCAGGTGACACAAGCTGGTCACCATTTAATTGCCAAAGTTCAGCTCCTGGTGCCAGCTGCAGAGACCACAGATCATCTCCACTTCCCTCCTAGTGACAGGCCAACTCAAGAGCTGGTGTAGACAGACTGATGCCTTTCACTTCACAATACACACTGAGTACCTGCTTGTTTGTGTAAGCTGGGAGCTGGGTGCTGCTCTCCTTTGAGGAGACCTGCTCTTGTATCTGCTCAAACACTGCTCTTTAAACAAACCTTTCCCCACACCTTGGCTCACAGGCTGCAGCACATACCGTGGCTCCCTAGTTTTGGGGCTCAGCCTCCCAAAAGCAGCTGATTTGGGATCTACTGAAGGATATTGGAGCTGCTGCTGTGTTTTCTGCTGTGAAGATGGTCTGGCCTTTTATTCCCAGCCTCAAACAGGAGCATGGTGTACACACAAGTGCCCATACAGAGCTCTGGGTTTGTTCTCAGCCCTGGGTTCAGGATACTCCTTTTGGGGTGTGTCTGTGCTAACCTTTCTTCCTGTTGCTCATTCCCTTCCTCCCTCACCTGTTTCAGTTCTTGGTTGTATGTCATGTCTTCCTGGTTACATTAGATTGACTTTTTACTGTGAGCTAAGGCAAAGCCCCTGGGCACTGTGGTAATCCAGTTAACAGCTACAGCTCTGTCTGGGTTTTAAGTTAAAGGGGTGCTGGCAGGTTAAGAAGAATGTATTTGAATGTGACATACCACCACCTCACTTTCAGCACTAACATGCCACGTGATTGAAGCTTAAAAGAGTTTTTAACCATCTCATTTGCTTCCCACCCTTTATGGTGTTTGCACCTCCTTATTCTCCCTGCTTGGACAGCAGAAACAGGCTCAGCACTTCTTCATGCTCTGCTCTCTCAAGGCTGGGATGAGTCCAAGACCCTGCAGGGGAATGTTTGTTTCAAAAATCAACACTTGGCTGTAGAACAGGAGCAGAAGTCAGTCAGACATCTTTGGTACTTAGGTCTTGTAAATGCTTGTATGAGGTTTTTCTGAATTAAAAAGCAAGAACTGAGGAGGTGATCAGATGCCTCTGTTGAAGGAGCAGGGGACAAATTTTGTCCTAATAGAGCCTCTAATTTGTCCTTTTGATTCCTACTTTCAGGTTTCAGTTAAGTAATTTCTTGTTCATTACAGTAGGCTGTGTCATCTGACTTGACTTACATGTCAGTGTCTTCTCACTAGAGCTAGAGTACAAGTGAATGTTCAAGGCCAAGGTAGTGATAGTGGATCTCAGAAGGCATTGAGCTGATTTTAGGAGAGCCTCATTGTGAGTTCTCAACAATTCTGAGACTCAGGCCTCTTCTGGAAGGGAGAAATAGGAATCTGGGAACCCACATTTCAGGCCACCATGCTGAGAAGATTTGCTGATCTTCCATAAGCTAAAGCATCTTACACATTGCCTCCTTCATGAGGACATTATGTTGTCCTTCAGTGCCACTGGGATCCTGTGCTTGGGTATTGCTTTGCCTAAGGAGAGTCACCAGTCACACCACTCCTGATGCAGTAGTTGTTTAAATGATTGTGCCTGAATTCACACTTAGTCCTGCTTCCATTCCTAGTCATGGTTGCCAATTTCCTACCCAGAAGCTGGGAAAAAGTGGTTTGGAAAGAGTTTTAACCTCTGCTCTTGATTCCCTGTGTTTGCCAAAGTTTTGCTGGAAAACTGCTTTGAAAATCTTAAATTTGTACCTTCTCTCTGCACAGGAACAATGGGAGAAGCAGGTCAAAGAGGAGGGGACACCTCTGACCAAGTACTACACTCAGTGGAAGAAGCTAAGAGAGAAGGAGATACAACTGGAAATCAGTGGCAAAGAAAGAGTAAGAATGAAATGTTTAACTAACAGATTAATTGTGTGCACTGGCAGGGGTGGGGTGGGAACAGATTCCATTGGGTCTGAGCAACTGAGGCAGCAGCTTTATTGTGGATGTTACTCCTGGAACAAGCATGGGATGTAGTTTTGGAGTTCAGACTGTACACACAGTTCTGGTTCTGTGTGTTTGTCCCCTGGCCATGGGCCTTCTCCCACTGCTTTAGGCAGTTTGCATCATTTCTTGCAAGTTGTGTTGCTTTGATAGTGAAACAGAATGTGTTGAGCCTGGGTAGGCCTTTAGCTCTTGCAGAATGTGAGTGGATTGCCCTGCTAAAACCTAACCTTGCAAAAAGGTAGAGAGGAGAAGGTGCCTCTCTTCTTAGCAAAGGGAAGATCAGAGATGAGTTCTGGTTTGCATTGTCTTATTTCACCCACGTGGGGTGGCTGGGTGTGAGGTGGGACTTGCTGTCTGGACAGGACTGCCATTTCCCACATCTCCTGCCCAAGGGAAGGCTCCTTGGCCACTCCTGATGGCACTGCAGTCCAGGATGCAGAAGGTGGGGGTGGGAGCTTGCTTACATGAGGAGTCTAAAGGAAAGCTGTCTCGGTGCTAATGCAATGAAAGTGGCTGAGCCAGGCTCTCGGCCAGGGAGCAGGAAATAAGATATAATTGGTGTCTCCAGCGTATGGTGGGGAACAATTAACATAATCGATGGGACATGAGGGTGATTGGCTCTGAGCCAAGGCCCAGAGCGTGGCAGGAGACCTGGGAGATCCTAGAAATGCTCAGTGTCGTGGACCAGGCTGAGACAAGGAGAGGAGGCTGGAATTCCCTGGAGCAGCCAGGCAGAGGGAACAAAAAGCACGCTTGTTTTCTTTGCAGACCCAGCAGGAGAATGTGGCCTTTGCAGGAAGGAAATAAGGGGAAGGGAGTTAAGAAACAGCAAGAAGTGCTGGTTGTGAGTGGGACTAATCTCCAGCCCAAAAGTGGCCCTGCTGGTGTGAGCTCTTTCCTGGTGCTGCAGCAGCTATTGCAAGAGGAGAGGAGATCTGGCCCCAGTGTGGAAAAGCCTCGTGTTAAAGGGAGGACGGGAGCTGGAGCTTCTTGGGGTGGCCAGGACCAGCTGAGGTGGGTTGCTTTCCTATAGCAAGGCTCAAGAGGGTGACTTCTGAAACCAGAGGAAGTCTGAAGGGCAGTGACAAGGACTTGTTTTATCCTGGAGAAAGGGGGCTGAACAGATAAGCTGTAGCTAGAGACAGATTTGGAGTTAGCTTTCCGAAAGGCCTGTGGCTGCCTGACGTCTTTGCTTGGTGAATGGGGCTGTTGTCTCTCTCAGTGGGGACCACTAGCTTAATGATGCAGCATTGTGAGCCCCAGCAGGAGAGTGAACACCATGAGGCCCATTAGGGTTGGGAAAATCCATGTCCCATTAGCAGCCATTGGGGGGAAAAAATAATAACAGAAAAAAAACTCAGCCTGGGCTCTCAGCTGCTCTGAGCTGCAGCTTGCCTTGTGTAACAACACTGACCCTGTCTGCCCATTCCATTTGCTTTTCCCAATAGTTTTTAATGGGATGTAGACTAATCAGCTTCATGAGACTCAGTAGATAGTAACCCTCTAGCTGGGGATTAACAGACTGGCCCCCAAATTACCTAATTACTGTGACTGTGTGATGAACACAGCCTGGATCTGTGAGCTGTGCCTCAGTACAAGTCCCATTCCTTTGCTCTGTGATCACTCCACAGCTAGGAAGGTTTTCTGGTACCTTTATTTTGAGGTGCCCATCCTGTGAAGTCTCAGAAAACTGGAGGTAGCACAACTCAGCATGATTCAACACCAGGTCCTTTCAATATGCTTGGGTTGAGTTCAGCCAGCACTGATCTCACCCAAAACTGCCTTTGGAAATGAGGACTTTTCATGGGCAGTACAACAAAATCCCAACCAGCAGCTCCCTGCTCTACATGCCCTGTACAGGATACTGGAGATATTTTCTTGTGCTGCATTTTGCTTCCCAAATCTGTTCTTTGGCCTGCAATGACTGCTGTTTGGAAAGCCAGTCGTGTGCTGCTTTCTTCACACGTCTTCCCAGCACAGAGATAGCCCAGCAGGTCTCTGCAGGGCTGGTGGGAGGAGAGGCATCTCGTAGTGGAAAAAGAGCAGGTGGGAAAATGATTTAAAATTAGGACCCTGCAAATGGTGGTTGGTGATTTGGTCTCCTCTCCTCTCCCTTTCTCTGGCCAGCTTGTGACTTTCCATCCTGGTGCTGCAGGTTATTGCTTGTAAGTGCTCAGCTCCCAGAATCAATATTGCCCAGCTGGGGGCCATAACCATGAAACAGGTTGGGAGAAAGAAATTGCTGGAATTGGCTGCAGGAGAAAATGTGTCTCATTGTCTCTCCCCCCCATCCCTGTACTCTCACTCTTTTTCTCTCTCTGCTGAGAGCTGCCTTTCTCTGCAGACCGTGCTGTGCTGCTGCTCCCCGTGGGGGAAGCTGACAGGAGGGTTGAAGTGGATGTGGTCAGAGCGTGTTGAGGGGTGGTCTGACGGGTGGGAGAGAGCAAATGAGTTATTACTCACAGGGTGAATGTTTCCAAGCAAGCTAATATGTGCTAATGCCTGAGTGCTTCCCAGGAGGTGTGCAGCCAGGCACGGGCAGCGGGCAGCTGATGTTCAGAGAGCGCTTGGGATTTCATTTGCATTCTGATTATCTTTGCCCTGCTGGCCTGAGCCCTTGCAAGTAAATCCTCCCCCTAATCCCCCTCCGGAGAGGTGTAAAGAGCAGTGAGGTGGTGTCAATTGCAAGTAGTTAATGGCATTGATATTGGCTGGCTGCAGCAGAGAGGTTCTTGGCCCATTGATCTCCATAAGGGCTAGCAACCGGGGAAGCCATGGTGTAGACAGACCTTAAGCATCTCCAGCACCTTGCCATGGAACTGTGCTGAAATGTGCAGGCACAAAGACAGTGTCTTTGCTAGAGCTGTCACTGCTTTTGGTGTTGGTGGAAAACTCTGAAGATGACCAGCACAGCCTGGCTTCATTGTGCTTGGTTGCCCAAGCCCACAGGTCCTGGATGGCTTTCAGTCCAGAGATCTAAGACAGCTTGTCATGGATGTCTTGCATTTTTATCCATGCTAAGGTACCAGCAGTAGGTGGCCCATTAGCAAAAGTAGTTTATTAGTTCAAGTTCAATAGAGCAGTGGTGCTTTGCATGTATCACTCACCTCTGCAACTGACTCACAAATCTCTCTTGCTCCCCTCGTTGGCAGCAGGCAGACCCAGCTCTTCTTGGCAGTGTGGCTTATGCATACTGGGCAAAGCCAAGTTCCTGTGTTTAAGCTCAGTATTTTCTGTTTTAAAGTACAAATTAAGGTTGTTCTCACTGTTGGTTGTGGTTTATTCCAGCTTGAAGACTTGAACTTCCCAGAAATTAAGCGTAAGAAGCACGATGAAAGCAAGGAGGAAGATAAGAAGGAATTCAAGGAGCTCTTTGAGCTGGACAGTGACTCTGATGAGGAGAATGTTGGATTCCCTATAAAAGGTATGGGGCTGGGACTGGATGTGTGTTCTCCTTGCCCAGAATTCTGTATGATGTGGGTGTGCCCTAAGGGGGTGCGTGCTGGCCATGTGTGGTTCAGAAGATCGCTGTTAGGGAGTGAGAGCACGGGGAGATGATGCCTTCTGGAAGCTAATTTTTAAAGTGACAGGCTGAAGGTAGGTGGGAAGCTTTCATCTCTCTCTTTCTCTCCTCCTTCATCACCCCAGCTCATTATAAAGCCTTAGTCCTGCATTAGTCTTTTTCTGTACATGACCCAATACTCTCTCCTCCCCTCAGCACCTTTCTTCTGTCACAGACACTGATCTCAACGTGACAGCCCAAGAACCAGGGGATGAACACAGACCCTGCTTTCAAAGGCTTTAAAGTAGCATCCATGGTTCTTATTATCATTCCCAAAGAGTGAATTCTCCTTCTTGTGCCTATAACCTGTGCAGGTTCTGTGCTGAAATCTCACCTTGGAGAACATAACAGTGTGTGCTGTCTTTTTGCACCGTGAGTGCAAAATCCATCTTCTGTTTCTGCACCTGTAAAAGGGGAACAAGAATGTTTTACCTGACAGCATGGTGGGGCTTTGCTGTATGTGTCATTGGAAACAGCAGCTGTCACAGGGGCTGGCTACCAGAACAAGGATCTCTGATGGAACAGTGGTTATCCTCTCTTTGCTTGCACTTCTGGTTTATTTATTTTATAATGACTGATGTTACCAGTGTTCTTGACAAGCCAAGAAAGAGCCTCTAGAGAAAATGAAGTGATGTCACTGTCTGGCTGTGACCACGAGGGGGCCACAGTAAATTGTGGAACCTGCCTCAGAAGTTCACCACGGAGTTTGAGGGAAGACTGAAGATGTTCTGTTGGTAATTTGGAATGTTTGGGATATCACAGGTTTTCTAAACACATCCTCATTCACCTAGTAGGGCGACTTGGAGGAATACAGAGTTTTCTTGTTTGGAGATTTAATCTAGATAAAGCCCTAGCCTGTTGTGCACACTGTGAGGCATGAGGATAAATCTTGGGGCTTACTGCAGAACCAGTGAGTGTTGTCTCCCTCACAGGCATCCGTGACACAGGAGGAAGAAAAGGTTGGAAAGCTCTTGTTGCATAGCTTGAGGTTGAAGTCAGTGGATTTTTGTAGGTGACCCAGCAAAGAATGTGAGGAGAGCAAAAGTGAGCACATGAACCCACCGAGGTATTGAGAGATCAGTGTGACATCAGACTGATCTGCTGAGAGAGATCCTTGGGACCTGGGGTTGTCCTGCCTGCCCTATGAGCCAGTGTCTTAGAAGGATCCCAGTGATAACTGCAGTTCAGAAGGCAGGTAGCTGGGAGCCAGGGAAACCCAGAGTCTCTTCCTGTGCCTCCCAGGAACTGACTTTGTGGAGGCTTGGAAAGTTTCTTAGACTGATAGACTGGGATCCCAGCAAGGCACATCTGTGGTGAACGTGACTGATGATGCAAGACAAGGTCTGTGGCAGCTGTCAGTCTGGCAGCTTCTGCCTGGTTCCTGGTGCTGGCCTGCTCAGGATGCAAACCTGCTCAATATAAAGGTTTGTGACCTCCTTGCTGGGTGTGGCTGTTACCCCCCTGCCTGTGCATGTGCTTGTCATGTCTGTCCTCGAAGTTCTTTGGCAGCTTTCAGGGGCTGACATACGTTGTGAAGAGAGTGCAAATGAAAAGTGAAGTCCAGGTGATGTTAAGGGCTCTCCTGCTCTGTACCAGTCTCACAGCTGCTCTATCTGGTTGGTGTCAGAATTGGGTCTTGCCTTCCAACATTCCTGGGTCAGCTGCCTCTCCATAGCCTTTGTTCTCAGTGGGATGGAGGGAGGGGACAGGCCCTGGAGGCAGCTTCCCCCTCCAGGAGCGACTGTGCTCATCCCGCCGTGGATCTGAGGTGCTGGGTGGAGGCAGCGGGGCACTGGGCCTGTTCTGTAGCAGAGGGTGAAGTCCCCCCCAGGCCATGGTGTGACTCCACAGTGGGAGAGGGACAGGGAAGAGGAAGGCTGGGAAAAGCCTCTGTGTCTTGGGAGATGCATACAATGAGCTCTTGTTCTTACTCTGTGTGGGGTGTGAGATGTTCCCAGCCGTGCTCTGCACTCAGTAACTGTCAGGGCTGGCTGCAGATGGAAGTCAGGGCAGCCAGTGCTTCCTTTTGCTGCAGTTCCTTGTCTTTGTGGCTGTTGTTTCACTGTGTGGCCAGATGTGAGGGAATTTGGGAGGCCCTGCAGCTGCTGTGGCCTGTGTATTCGCTGCTTTACCTGTGAGGTTTGAAGGCATAACAATCTCCTCTTCTAAGATAAGGCAAAAGGAGAGTCTGGGACAGTGGAGAGACTTTGAAGTAGTTTGAGGATGATTCAAGATGAACCAAAGAGAGACACATGGAGCAACTGATGGCAGAAATCTAGGCAGGAAGATCAGACTGCTCTGGATGGACTTTCTGGGAGAGGAGGACAAGAAATATAACTGAGAATGCCCAGTGATGCTGACCTCCTTGAAAAGTGGCAGGGAGAGAGCTGATGGTGGGAATGGAAGCAGGGACATGGTTTGAGAATGCCAGGGCTGATGTGGGAAAAGAATAGGAGGCTCCCTGGAAAGGTCAGCCATGCCCAGAGATGTCCAAGCTCTCCTCCTTAGCAAGGCTTGGCAGTGGCACCCAAAACTCTGTTCAGAGTTCTTACTGTAATGAGGCACTTTCAGAGTCCTGTGGGTCTCTGCAAAGAGGAGGGAGAAAGGGAGTTCTGGAGAGGAAGGGATTTCCTGCCAGAAAAGTCCTCACTAGATAGTTGCAGTGGTTTGTTGCTGTAATTTACCCTCTTAGGCAACCCCATGGGTTGAATCTGTGAGGATGATTGCCCTGCTCTGGAAAACTCTTTTCCCCCTGATGATTACTACATAAAAATCTGGATTTGAGAACCTGCTGCTGGTGCAGCATCCTTGTGGCTTTCTGGGTGGAATATGGGTGTGGAGGCGGAGTGAAACGGCTCCCATCTCTCCCCAACCGCAGGGTTTGGCTTGGCAGAGCCTTTCCTGTGTTGACAGGACGTTCTTCTTCCTATCAGTAGTTGTTTTGGCCTGTCAAGTTCACATCTTGCCTTGCACTGGGGGATCTCAGCTGAGATGGTTTGGTGGGTGGTGCTGGCTGGGGAGGGGTGGTCCCTCTGAGGGAGTCTGTATGAAAAACTCAGGTGGAATAATGGAGGCAGGAGAGAGAGGGATGGCTCAACACAGCTGGAGCAGGGTCTGAGACAGGAGTTGGGAGTTTGTGTGTCCAGTGGTGGTGGGTGGATGCCTCTTGGCTGTTTCTGGTTGCTTTGTGTTGCTCTGCACCCTGTGTGACCACGCCAGGGAGTCGATTGCCGGCAGTGCATCGATGCAGGCAGCAGATATGGCTGGATGGGAAAAGGGAGGAGAGGGATCGATTTGCAATCGTTTTTTAATCTTGTGGATCTCAGGGGAGATTTCCCCTGCCTTGTGCAGGTGGAGCTGGAAGCTGCCTGCTCCTTCCAGCGGGACTGCACGCCCTGGCATGCTCCCCAGCGGGCAGGAAAGGCGATGAACACGGACATTTCCATCCCATCAAGACGAGCTGCTCTCTGGAATGGAGCAAGCATCTGGCAGGCAGGAGACACTCCCTTCCCTGGGTCTCTGCAAGGTCTGAACAGAGGAGAGAGAAACAAGTTTTGCCCATTTCAGGAACCCCCAAGCAGGCAAGGGTGGAACGAGGCAGGAGATGGGGAGGAAGGACCATGGATTTGATCAATGTGTGTGTTGCTGGTGGGGGTGGGGAAGTTCCTATGTTCCTCTCATTTACCAGCTGACAGATCTCTGGGAGGAAAGGCTGCTCCTGGAAATTATTAATGGCTCAGAAAGAGGTGCTGGGCTGCCTCGTCATGAGGCAATTAGAGGCGAGGAGGGAGCGTGGCTGCAGCGTCTCTCGGGCTCTGGCTGGAACGAGTGATCTGTCCACATTAGGTGTTGCTGTGCCTCTAATGAACTTGAACAGGTTTCTTCATTTATCCCTCACGTAATCATATCACATCAATTAAATGCCAGACTGGTGGGGGCCAGGGGTGTGGAAGGAGAGGTCAGACATTTTCATTTCCTAGCAGAATAATCAGGGCCCTTCTTAGTGGGAAAAAAAAATCCTGCTGTGGGCTGTCAGCTTGGGGATGTAGAGGCAGAGTGGGGAGGAAGAGAAGCACTGGTTCACCAGAGCACTCTAAGCATTGTCTTCTGGAGTCTTGCTGGTTACACTTGTACCTCAGGAGATGGAAGCTTGAAGGTTGTACTGGGACCTCTGTGTGAATGCATGGGTGGGAGGCAGGAGCTGAGCTTAGGAGAGGGGAGCAGGAGGCTGGAGAAGGTCAGTAAATTCCTCTTAGCAGCACACAGGAATGACCTGAGGGCCTGATATCCCGCTCCTGCCCACAGCTGGTTTCTTTGCACGCTCTCAGAGGAGCTGGGAGCTGGATCTGTTGGTGCTCTTGCTCGTGCTGTGTGATGGATGAGAGCGTGGCCCTCTGGACTGTAGCCTCAGCTGCTCAGGTGCCCGTCAGTGAGCAGCCCTGCAATCCATCTCCTGGGGAGCAGGTACTCTGCATGGCTGCGGGCCCCCGAGAGAGCTCTGTCCCTGAGGTGGAGCTTCCCATCCCTCTGTCCCTGAGGTGGAGCTTCCCATCCCTCTGTCCCTGTGATGGAGCTTCCCATCCCTCTGTCCCTGTGATGGAGCTTCCCATCCCTGGGGGGCAATGGCAGGGAGGCTGTGTGCTGGCAGAGCTGGCAGATGGGTGAAGGCACAGCGAGCAGGGTGATGACAGGGAGCTGGGAACACCAGCAGCCAGCTTATTAACAGCTCTGGGTGCAGTTCAGGCAGTAACTGAGGAGGTCAGCTGCTGAGGAGGGAGGAGGGGGCAAAAAATAGATGCCACAGTGGAGCCCAAGAATTGTAAGATGAGAAAAATGTCCAGGCAGTTTCCAAGCAGAGAGTCTGAAGGGTGAATAAATTGCTGCTTCAGCGGTTTTATAAGCTGGGGCAGGCAACCTGCAGCACTGAGCTGGGCTTAGCTCAGGGGTGGTGGCTGGAAGGTGGCAAGAAGCAGCCAGTTCTGCTCCCCCTGTAGAGAATTTGTGTTCTGTCATTTAAATGCCTGGTGACTCACAGTGTCTGGAGGAGGGAGAGAGGGGAGCAGCACTCCTCTGATCTGAACTCAACGTGAGGAAAAGAAGTCTGGTTCCAGAGGCAGGTGATGTTCCCACAGGCCAAGCACCTGAAGGCTTTTAATACTCGTGGACTCCCTTGGACCTGGCTGGCTATCTGCAGAGGGGATGGGCAGCAGTGTCTGTCCCAAGACCTCTCTGTGACTAACAGAGGGAACAAAGCTAGGAGAGGTTTACAAGGATGCCCTGAACCAGAGTCTCCCCCTGATTTCAGTTGCATATGGCCATGGAGGGGTGGAGGTGGGCACACACAGGCACTGTTTGTCAGTGGGACAAGCACTTTTCAGGTCTCAGCTTCATGACTTACTCCTTTTCCTTTCTCATGTCTCTTCAGTAGCTCCAGTTCTTCTCATTCTGCTCTTCTGTCTGTCTTCCTCTCCCAGCTTTCCTGTCTCTCTGAGCAGGGCACACAGGTATCTTCATGACAGAGGCTTGGCTGCTGCACCGGTGGTGCTCTGTAAAAACCAGATAGCAGCAAATCCTGGGCTTTAGCAGTAAAACCCCGCTATGGGCTCCTGGGGCCATTTCTCTGCCTCTGTGTCCTGGCCTCTAGCAGGTGCCTCTGAAGTGAAATGCCTCCTTCTCTGGGCCTCTCATGCAAAAATAGGGTAACTTCCCCTTTGGTGTGTGGCTGTACTCCTGGGGGTGAATGCTGGGGTGGGGTGTGTGTACTGCCTGCCTGTGTGCTGCTCTTTATGGTGCCATTTACACAGGAAATCTCCTTGCAGGTAAAGCCAAAGCCAAGCAGGCATCAGACGACAGCTCAGAAGCCAGCAGCAAGGACTACGGCGAGGATGATGATGATGATGAAGAAGGGAAGTATGAAATCGAGGAGGATGAGGAGGAATTGGAAGAAGACAGCGACTCAGATGGTAAGTGGAGCAGTTGGGCAAAGGGGAAGGGAATTGTTGACAGCATTGAAGGCTCCTTTGCATTCTGAGGGCTCTGCTACAAAGGAACCGTCTCCTCTTCTCTTGCTGCGCTGCTGTTGGGAGCTGTAGGGTGTCAGGAGGGGCTTCCACACACAGACACACACACACCCTGCACAAGGAGACCTGGCAGCTCTGGTTTGATACTCAAAAGAGAGCGAAGGGGTTAAGGTCTTGGCAGGCCTTGCCTCTAACAAGCCACCAGTTCCTTTCATCTCTTTTCAGGAGCCTCCTGCAGAGAGGCTCAAACAAACTCTTGAAGTACAGCCCACCCCAACAGGGTACAGAAGCCTTGCTCCAAGGCTCTCCACAGGTTACACATGCGTGGGGGTGTGGAGGGAGCACTTCACTTTTCATCTGAGCAGTGCCTGGGGTTTGGGGTGCTGCACAGGGGTAACCCTTTAGCTGCTGCTTCTCAGCAGCTTCTCTTAGGATAGGGCTGGTAGGAGATCTTGGCCAGGTCCTGCAGTCACTTGGTTTCTGCACTGAAATGGACCTTGATGGAGCCACTGGCTTCACTCTGTGCCTGGTCCTGACCCTTCTGCCAGGCAGGAGCTGCTGCCAAGAGAAGGGGTCAGAGGGGTGGGTGTCAGTGTGAGAAGCTGCTGGTTCAGCGTGCTCCTGGCCGGCCACACCAGCACTCTAAAGCTGCCAGCTGTGTCACCAGGGCTGTGTGCAGGCTCTCTCGACTAGTTTGGGGCGCAGGGAAAGCGGGAAGGGGGGAAGAGTCCAAGGGAGAGCAAAATCCTCCTGATTTAGCATGGCAGATGGCTGTGGCTTGGCATGTGCAGCCAAACCTCGGCGCCGAGAATAGCTGGGTGTTTGCTGCATGTTCTGGCAGTGCTGTGAAGGGTGAGGAGGGAGTTTTCCCTCTCTGCCTACTGGAGTACTGGGACAAGCTGAAGGAAAAGCTTCTCTTCCTTGGTGTCTGGGAGAGCAGGAACTCTGATCCTCCCTTCCTGCACCCCTGTTAGCAGCTTCCTTCACTTGGGCACTGGGAATGGGGACATGCCCCTAGAAACCAGTAATCACTTGTGCTCCCCACTGTTAAAATAGCACAGACTCAGTGTGGTGCGGGCTGGGTGTCATTTCAGAAAGGAGGGAGCTTGGGGCTGGGTTTGCAGTTGGGTGCTTTGCAGTCACCTACAACAGCTCCTTTCTGTCAGCTCTGAGTGCCCCCAGCCTGACCCCTCGAGTGAGGAGGATGGGCCTGAGCTGCGGGGGACGAAGGGTTTGGGGGCTCTGCCTCTCTCCTGCCCCCCAGTTACTTTGCAGGTCTCCTCTCCCATCACCCCCATGCACTTCAGAGCCAGTCCTGTACGGAGCACGCTGCAACGCTCCCCTGCTGCTATCTGGGAGCTGCAGTGGCGCCAATAAATTAATGAGTGTCTGGGATTAATTAGCAATGAGCTGCCTCGACTCGCCTCACTCTCACTCGCAGTAAAGTGGGATTACACCTCTCACTCTTTCCACCCACAGAGGAAGCAGAGGAAGCTGCTGCAGTTTCCCAGAGGTCACAGAAGCAGAGGAGCTGCCCTCGTGGGATATCACGATCAGATCTTGACCAGCTGGCCCAAGGAGGAGAGGACATTGTGGAGGACTTGACTTTCTCTGATGAGGACTGAGCACCCTCCCAGAGCTGCTGCGTGCTGGAGCAGCCTCCAGCACCTCGAGCTGGTTCCCAGAGGTGGTAAGAGCTGGGGAGCACAGCGGGTGGGAGGCCAGCCCAGGTGCCACCAAGGACTTTCTCAGTGACACAGCAGAGATGCTACTTGGACTTGCAAGCTTTTTCTACCACTTATGGGGTTTTGGCGGGGTTGGGGTCGTTTTTTTTTTGGGTAACAATAAAACTGTAATCATGTCAAAGCCAGTCAAACCGCTCAGTGTAGGCAATAAAAAGCCCTCATTAAAATTTGCCGCTTTAAATAGCGCAGGGTTCCAGTTCAGCTCCTGCTGGTGCCTGAGTGAGCTGTCCAAGGGCCAGGACAAGTTGTCTAAGGGTCCTGTTCAGCCACCCACCCACGTGGCCCCATATTTTGCTCTGGGACCCTCACCAAACCCTTCCATTTGCCAAGGAGTTCTTGAGGGTTCTGTAGCGTTTCAGAGCTCCACGGCAAATGGAAACCTTCATCCGCAACATCAGGAGCGGCTCGGGCTCGCTGGCTGGAGGTACCCAGAGAAGCTGACCTCAGGTAAGTGCTGTAGGATATGGAAGGGAGGGTGGTGAGGAAGGCAGGAGGTTGTGCAGGTGGGAGGGAGTAAGAAGAGGCAAAACTAATAATGTAGGAAATGTTCTTTCATTGTGTGCTGGCTGCTGGCTTTGTGCAGGATTTGTTTAGCAAAACCAAGGGACAGGCCTGTTAGCCACAGTGACTTAAATCACTTTTCTAGGGCCAGTCCTCACTGTTGCTGGGGGATGAACAGGTTTTTTGTACCATGAGTCCTGAAATGTGATGATTTGCAGGCTCTTTATGACCTCAAAGCCCACCACTGCATCACCTGGGTGGCTCCGAGGTGCAGCTCCTCCTGTGTCTTCCCCTAAGTGGTGCCTGTGGGAGGCCAGTGTGCAGCTCAGGGTGGGGAAGGGCATTGTGATCTACTGGGAAAATACAAACAGCTTCTCTTGAGAGCTCTGTTAGGCTGCAGGATGGGCAGCTAGGAAACACCTTTCTTTGGAAAATAAACTGGAAAGAGAGGGTGTTTGCTGAGACAGGTAGGAAAAGTTAAGTATTGTAGGACACATCTGACAGAATCACTCCTGAAAACTACCTGTGCTGGCAGGAGCATTGTTATTTGTTAACACAGATTTCTGGAGAAGAAGATAGAGGGCCAGGACTAAACACAGTCTTTATTCTTCCCTGACACCATTCAGTGAGGGCAGTAGGTGTCTGTCAGTGCTGGAGGTGGCCAGGCTCCCTCACAGCCATGCTTGTCTCTGTTTCCCGCCCTGCTGACACATTCCCTTCCAGGTATCCTCGCTCCTGCTCATCCCATGAGGACAAGATGCTTTTTTTTTAAAAAAAAAAACCATAATAAAAGAGCACCCTTTTTCCTTTTTATTTAAAATTCTGTTTTCATGGAGTCAGAAGACCAACAGCTCAGAACCAGTCTTCTTGCAGGTAAAAACCCAAATGTCCTGCAGCCTGGTGAGTGGCCTCTCATTTGCTCACGTGTGTAAGTGACAACAACTCGGTGTATGTAATGAGGTAATAATAATTATTATGTTCTTCCTGTCCTACACTGAGGGCTGTGGCTTTCCTGCTTCCAGACACTGTTACCACACAGGTGACTGCTGCTCTAGTACAGTGTTGTGGGGTGTGTGCTTGTTCATTCTGAGTTTGTTAGGTCTTTTTGGAACTTAGGAATAGTAATCCTATTGTTTCTTTTAGTAATATACAATACAATAGTAATCCTATTGTACTCAGGAATAGTAATCCTATTTCTTTTTCCCAGTTGCAGTTACAGTAATTACTAGACCTGCCCACCCTGATACCCTTCATAAGGGGGAGGAAGGAACCTCTGAAATTAGTAATTTGGGTTTTATTATTAACATTATTGTAATTACTGTAATTATGATGATCATTTATAGCCCACTCTGAGGGGACCACAGCACCTGCTGCTTCATTAGGGGTGTTGGGGAATGCTCAAGACCAAGGTTCCCTACAGCTGCCCAATTCCCTGTGTCATCAGGGACTTAGAGCTGGGATGTGACTGCCATGATGAGAACTGTACAAAAAGGTTTCCACTCACCTTTTCTCCAAAAGAGAGAGGAGTTGCTTTTTTTCCTTTCTCCAACTTACCTGGGCAAGGTGCTGTCTGCCTCTTGGCACCTGTGACCTGACCCTTGGCTGGGCTTTTAGACCAGAAATGGAGCAGCTCCAGCGCCCCAGGAGTTACCCACAGCAGCGGTAAGAGGCACAGCCCCAGCGTACACAAGGAACCACGTGCAAGGAGCTCAGGAAACCAGGTACCATTTGTAAATTAAGTGTTTTTCTTTTTTTTTTTTTATTTAAATTGATTGCTGGAAAGCATTTTTATCATGAAGTGATGGATAATGACTTTTTTTTTTCTTTACAATATAAAGAAGCTAATGTACCACCAAGCTATTTTGTAAGAAAAACGGTAGCACGTGCAACGTTTATAAACAAACAAAAAAAAGAGGGGAGGGAGGGAGAGAGAGAGAAAAGTACCACGTGTGATTGTTGTTCACAACTGTACAGCTCACAGGAGGTCACCCCCAGGAGTCACCATCTCATTCACAGTAGTAAAAACTCTACCCATTGTTTATAGCCTGAACCACCCCCCTCCCCAGCATCCCTCCCCCTCTGGGAACGCACAGGTAACTGTCTCGTGGTCCACAGCAGGACAGAATGTGCAACTACATCCACCTCTGTAACAAGGCTTAAAAAAGAATAAAAACAACCCAATGAACACAAAAAAAAACCCAACAAACAAAAAACCAAACCAACCCCACCCCAAATGTATAAATGAGTCTGTTGTACACGTGAAGGAGGGAGGGGGCCACGCTGGAGTGAGGCCTGTGACCCCCTCATCCCACCCAAGCACACACTTGTTTCTTCTTCTCTTTTTGAAATAAAACATGTAATGAAATAAAAAAAAAGCCACCTCTGCAGGGCTGGAGTGCAGGCAGAGTCCATCTCCTGTGTGTGCTGAAAGGGAAGAGGGCAGCCCGTGGGCAGCACGGAGCCGCCTGTGCCGTACCATCCGCACCGACGTAAACATGGACCAGAACTTGCCTTTTTTAAATTAGTTTTTTCTTCTTTTTTCTTTTTTTTTTGTCTGTCTTTGGTATTGTTTTAAAAGTTGCTAGAGATGCATAGACACCTGAATGAGGAACTCAGTACAGTTTCCAGGGAGGAGGAGCTATTTGGGAAGGTGGTTGGTTTCATTTTTTGATGGGTTTTGTTGTTGTTTTTTGCTTGGGGGGTGCTGAGTACCACGGGGAGGAGCAGTGCCCGGTCCCCTTCCCTGCTTGGAGTCAGCCCAGAAGTTCCTGAAAGCCTTCAGGGTTCCTTGAAGGCAAAGCAAAGTGTTCGTTCCCTGTCCAGGCTCTCCGGCTCGGACTGGTGAGCGAGAAGGGGATGAAGGGGAACGCTGCTGCCGTCCTCCAGAATCATTTCCTTTCTCTTGCCTTGTCTCAGTACCTCTTTGGATAGTTTTCTTTCCTTCCCTTTTTTTTTGTTTTTTACAGTTTTTAAAACTTCTGTGGGGTTTTTTGTCTTTTTAAACAAAAAGCAAACGCATCCACAAAAAATTTTTAACCCCCTCTCCCCTCCTCACCTCCGTGTCTGTCCTGCTGAGGAGACTCCTGCTCGCTCACAGCGCACCGCCAGTTCCAGCAGCAGCCAGGAGCTGCCCCGTGGTTACGAGGGAGGTTTTGGGGTGTCGTTGATCCCAGCAATGAGGGGGGGGTTCCCGTTTTCCTGCTTTGGTGAGACGCGGCTGGCGGGGGGCAGCCCGCTGCCGAACGGGGAGGCCACGCTGCCGGTGGAGGACGGCCGGAGCTCCGCCGGGGGCAGGTCCCGCTCCGGTGGCCGTAACCCAGGGGGCTGCAGTGGGAAAGCCATGGGGAAGCCTGCCATGTACAGAACTCTGCCCACTCTCTTGGCAACCTGTTTAAAAAAATAAATAAATTTAAAAAGAGAAATTAAATGTGGAGGGATAAAAAAAGGGTGAGAATGTGCACAAACTGGCTTCAGAAACACACAGAGGCTGCAGCAAGCCCAGGTTCTGTGCTCCAAAGGGGGTGCAGATAGAAGAGGTAAGTTCTTCATTTGAATGAAGAGCTGCATTCCCAATCCAACAAAAATAAAAACCCAAACAACAACAAACAAACAAAAAAACACCCCCCAAAAAAAGCCCTTGGTGACTTACCAGGGAAGAGCAGGGAAGGTTTCCTCCCCTCTCCTTTTTATTACAGGACTGTGTCCTGCAAGACCTTTACACTTTGGGGCTGCCAGGTCTACCCTGGATCTCAGCTGAGGTGTGCTGGGACTCCCTGGTCTGTCCCTTTTCCTGGGCCATGTTCTATGTCTGTGTTCTTTGGGCAGAACAAGCCTCAAGGCCCTGCTGAGGTGTGGGCAGCCCAAACAAAGCTGAACTAAGTCCAGCCTCTGATCTGAAATCAGCAGCTCTCACTGGCTCAGCAGGACACTGGAAACTTCCAGCCTGCTTACCTGGCTGCATGGACAACTCCAGTAGTGGTCTTAATGTTTCACAAACCTCAGGTCCTTCACTTCATGAGTGAAGGTGGTAAGGAGCAGTCCCTAGGTCACCTCTGTGGCAGGAGGCCTCCCTGTAGCTGCCTTCAGGTGAAGGTCTATCAGGTGAAGGTGTATGAGGCTGATTCCTGCCACTTAATTAACAGCCACCATGGGATGAACAATTCACTCAAACCCTTTTGCTAACCCAGCCCAGGGCACTGTACACCATCTCCACTTCTGAAGAGCAGGAACTGCTCTGAGGGAGGAGCTGGGAGGGCAAGGTGAGGGAGAAAAAATAAATAAATAATAAAGGATCTGGCTACAGGGCGGCTGCTGTTCCCCGCACAGGAAACTCCCGCAGCCGTCCGCGCCTCCCAGCCAGGGCCAAAGGCCCCACAACGTCCCAGCACCTCCACAGCTGCTTCACATTGAAACTTAAACAAAACCACGGGCTCGTGTTCAAACCAGACAACCGCGGCATTATTCACCACCAGGACTCTGCTCCCCGCTCACTCCCCCCGACCCTGCTGATTACAGAACTTTAAACACTATTGATTAAATTGAAGCAGGGTTTTTCTGCTTTCAGCCCATATCTCATATTCCCCCACCCCCAAATCCCATCTAAGAGTGTCTGTGAGCTATTTGGCCTTCTCTGTTTTTAACAAACATAAGAGTTTTATTTCCTACTGAATTGACCCACGGGGAACAATTGCCCACAGAACCTTTTTATTAGACCCCTCGTAAACAGTGAGGGCTGCAGGGAAAGTAGTAAAGTTGTTCTTACTGTTTTAACATAATCTAACAAATGCATAAGCTTGTGGGTTAGGGAAACCACGCCACAGGAGTGACTCTGTGTATCCCACGTGTGTGCACACACACCTCACTGTCCTGGCATCATCCCCCTGGGAATACAACAGAACAGCCTGTTCTTGACTTGTGTCAGGAGCTATTTTATCACCATTAAATGGGGAAAAAATAAAAGGAAAAAAAAAAGAAGCTAGTGGAGATGTTCTAGAGTTGAGTCCAACCAAGGGGAAGTGGAGATAACTGCAGTGGAAGTCACTGACTGCCAGCTAGAGAAAAGGGGACAGCAAAGCACCGTTGGGAAAGCAGATACCCACAGGCAGCGCCTTGGGAGCCACCTCAGAGAGGGAAAAAAATGGTATTTTGAGAAGAAACATCACTGGAAGGGCTCAACAGCACAATAGTCTGTTGAGGAAATAAGGAGTCCCCTGGAAGAGAGAATGTGACTAAATCAAGAGGCAAATACCATTTCTACTTCCAGTGTATCAAAATACCAGTGACTAGCAGAAGCTGGGGGGTTGGTGCGTGGCACAGCCCATCAGTGAGACCAGTAAACTCTGACTAGTGAGAGATAAAAATGTTCCAGAAGTCTATTAGGAGCACAGCAGAGAAGGGAAAGAGCTGGTCCATTACTCACTGGGGAAGGAAAGTAATCAACAGATGATGCTGGGACATGTTAAATGTATTTGTGCTTCAAGCCTTGCTAAAAAGGAGAACTGCCAAGAGCCATCTGCTTACAAGGAAAATAAGCAGCAAAAGGATTTACATCCAGTTTAGAAAAAAAAAGACCTACCTGGTTCCTGAAATGGCCTTACCCCAGTTCTCTGGGTACTTAAGGATGAGTTTTCAGGTTCAACCAATTTGAAACCATCTACCTTGCCTCACCTGTTTAGAGCTTTTCTTCCTTCCTGGCCAGTATTTGTGGAACAGCCTAACATGTCTTTTCTAGCAGGAGCTGGTCCATTTTAGGAGTTTCCTGCCACATCCCTGTTATTCCCTCCCCATCACTTGTCCCGAATTATTTGCTTCTGCCCTGGGCATTGAATACTGTCTGTGTTTTCTTCCTGACAGAGTTATGTGACTCCTCCAGATGAGGCTATGGGACACTTTGGAAGGCAAGCTTTCTCTAGCCCAGAATTACAAATAAATAAATAAATAAATAAACAATTATTGCTTGATGAATTGTATTCAACAAACCAGGTCTCCTGCCAGGCACAGCTTTACAGCACACAGGAAATTGTCCTACCTGTGAGCGGATCTTGAGCGCGGGCCCGAGTTTCAGCCCCATGTTGTTCAGCAAGTGCTCTTCGGTCAGCAGGGGCAGGGTCTCGCCGTCGATGGCCTGCTCCCGGAACACCTGCGGGGGACAGACACGGGCCGGGCTCAGAAACGCCAGTGAGGTACCCGAGGCACCTGCCGTGCCCTCGCACAGAGGGGAGAGGCAGACAGAGAGCGCGGGGATGCAGCAGGACCCTGCTCACACACCAGATGTATTTACAGTCCTGTACCCACAGCCAGGAGCCAGCACACAAAAGGAGACATGTGGGAATGTGAACTGGGGCTGGCTGGGCCAGTTCAGATAAAGCAATACATTTTTTTCCTTTTTTTTTTTTTTTCTTTTTTTCTTTTTAGAGTTTTTTTTCCTCTGGGGAATGTCCCCAAGTTCAGCAACCAGAAGAGCTGAGCTGACCTAAGTGCAATGTTCTGAGTAAACCCAGCTGACAGCGTGCAATAGCGGATTTGAGAAAGAAGAGTGACATGCCCAGGGGCCCTATTCCCAACCCCAAAAAGGGCAGAAGACATAGGAGGAAAGATAAGAATAACTAAAATTTGGCAAATCCTAGGTCGCTCACACTTGTGTGGATATTTGGAAAAAGTTAACCCAGCAGCCTTCAAAAGTCTTTGCAGTTTTCAGTGAGGCAGATGCGAGTGAAAAGGAGAACTGTCCTTCGTGCTGTCTGGCAGTGACTCCCACTACCCCGAACAGCAGCTGGGATCAGGGAGGATGAGCCCTCCACACCAGTCTGGTTTAGCATCAGGCCCTTTTATATGTACCTAAAAACCCAAACATTTGTGTAAATAATCACCAAAGTGACAGCAGGGCCCGTCCAGCCTTGGGAAATGGCACTTTCCTACGAGCACATTCTAATACACCCAGCCATGCACAACCACACCATGCTAACACATTCTTCAGGACAGAAAAATGCCTCTATCTGTTTCAAATGACAAGGTCATGCAAGAGTTCTCCACCAAATCCTTGCTGTGTTAGAGGTTCAGGTCGGGACACGTGGTCCTACTGCTCCGTCCTTCACAGACAGAGCAGGGCACGCTCACCCCCATGTCCCCAGGTGTCTGTTCTGGACACACACAGACCCCTCAGTGCTTCAGGAGGAAACTGCCACCCTTGGCTCATCCAGCCAGCAGGTTGAACCCCATGGCTCTGAGGGACATCAGTCAGATGTCTGTTTTCTCTTCCTAATCCCCACCTCCCCTCCACAGCCTTTTTTTCACCCCCCAGCTCACCTGGATGCTCACCCCAATGACCCATCTGCGGGGCCGGATCCTGCTGTCTCTCTGGAGTGTTATTGTTACTGAACACCAGCAGGGGAGGGGGCTTCCACCTACTGCACTGGCTTTTTTTCAGCAGCAGCCCTGAGCCCAGAGCCATCCCCCTGCAGAGTGGCAGTGGCTGTGAGAGCCAAGGCAGCTGAGCCCTCACGAGCGTTTTTTATTGCTGGACTCCACCAGCAAAGCTGCTCAGGACTGCAGCGTGTGTTTCTGCTCTTTGACCTTGCAAAACTTGCTATACTGATTTATTTTCCTTCCTCTGAAGCCAGTGTGGCTGGGAGCCAAAAGCCTCCCTTCCCTCAGGGCTAAAACCCTCCACAAAAAGCCTTACACTGGAGAAAAGCATCCTGCTCGGGTGTCCCCTAGGCCCTGATCTGCTGCAGGGACAAAGCTGAATATTGTCAAGGGTTGAAATCAGAAATGGCAACTTTTGTTTTCACTGAAGTTTTCTTGTTTGTCTGGAACACGTTTCTAAATGCACTGCATACCACCAAACTCTTGCTGGGTTTTCCTGGCAGGAGAAGCCAGCAGACCAGTGCCAGACCTCCCCAGCAGCTGTGGGTTTGGAGAAAGAGAACACAGACAGCTCTGCAGTTCAGAGCCAGGGAGCTGGGTCACCCCTTGAACACCACCAGCATCTTCACCGAGTGAAAAAACCTGTTACACAGATAACCACAGTGCACCCCTCCCAGGAACGCAGCGAGGCCGTGGCAGGAGGCTCTTACAGCAGCTCCCATTAGCCTAAAACATTTTGTTTGCCAGGCACTGAGAAGATTGCTGAGCCTTTGTCTCAGCGAGCTATTGATTCCTTCCCCACTGCTCGACCAGGAGCTGGCCTGGAAGGTGTGAATGGACAATCCTGCACATTTCCTACTGGCCTAATTCAGAAGCTTCCAGGCAACTCTGACCTTCGCACCCCAACACAGGAACGTGACAAACCCCAACGGCACCAGTGCAGGAGCACACTGTTTGGGGTGGGGGGAACAGGGAGATGATGTGTATTTTGGTTTTAGAGCCTTTTGCTTGAGCTCTCTTCAACACATACCACAGCCCATGTGTGTACACTCTGAACCCACCACCCATCCCCTCACCACCCTCTCTAAACCCAGCTCCTGAACTCCCCTCAAAACGTGCAGACCTGCTGCTTCTCCCTCCCACTAACACCCATCCATCCACCACCTCCAACCAGCGTCCTTTCCCTCCCTCTCTCCATAATCAGAAACTGGCTTGTCTCTCTTCCACACTCCCACTCTCCTTGATCCTCTCCCGAGCACCATCCCAATCTCTTGTCATTCCTCTTGGAATTCCCCACCTCCATAAGAAGCATCCACTTCCCTAACGCTGCCTCTTGCAGGCACACACGGCTCTCTGCTCCAAACCAGCCCTGGTTTCACAGGTGGCTTTAACAAAGCACGTTGTGATGGGATGAACGTCACGCTGGGGGCGAGGAAGGACAGACTGTGCATTGAAAGCACACTGTCCTGTCACTCAGCAACAAGAGGAGGTGTGGGGTAATTCCAGGGTTACATAAAGAAAAGCAAAGCCTGGCTCCCAGCTTCCCCATCCACTCTGGGGGGATGCCAAAGCGCTCACCTTTCCCCACAGCCCCCCTCCAAACCAGCACAACCTGACTGAATCGCTGCCCTGGAGGCAGTGCTGCTTCCCCAGCAGGCCCCAGCAGAAGCAGGGGTGCCGAGCTTTACCTTCTCACAGTGGCTGGGGACGAGCACAAATTCGGGGAGAGGACGCTTGCCAAACCCACCTAACGGGGGGGAGACAGCAAAGGCCAAAGAGGGGAGGAGGGAGATTTTTAGAAGTCAGATTTCAGCACAGCTTTGCCTCCCTGGCTGCCAGGGAAGCTCCTCTCGAAGTGGCACACCTGGAAAGCTCGATGCGCGCTGCCCTTCCTCCCTTACAGGACCTGTTCTCAGCCCAGGATGGCTGTCTGCTGAAAGGCTGGATTGTCCTCAGCTCCAGCCCCTTGCCTCTCTCTCTGCTGCTTTCAGTCCCCCTTCGAAGCGCGCTCGAGCCTCTTTCCAAGGCTGTCCCAGCCCAGCAGCCCCCAGCTCAGCCTTTGCCGCTGGTGCCGTTTCTCAATGGGGCGTTTATCAGGGACTCGAGCAGATGCAGAAGCCAAACACACGGGGTTGGTTCTTGTGTTGCACCTCACGGCCTCACACTGAGTGGGCTTTATGAAGCCCCCAGTACTGATGTTTCAACTCTGCTGCTGTAATGAGCTTAAAAATCAGAGTCACCACCACTCTAAGCACGTAAGCGTGGGGGTTCCTTTGACAGGGAGGGTCTCCCGCAGCCCCGCTCTGCCACTACAATGCTCTGGGTGCAGCGAGGACACAGCACCTTCTGCCAGGCTGGCTGGCACCACGAGCTGTCCATCATGATCCAGGGACTCCCTGACAGCCCACCCCTCACTACAGCTGCTCTGCACAAAGTCAGCTCTGTGATAAGAGCACAGGGCAGCTTCTAAAAGCATGAGCTGGACAGTAAGAGCCACTAAACATGCTCAACTCAGATCGCTCCTAACCTTGACCCTCTCCCGCTCTCTCCTTATCGCTATCCACCTGCAAGGCCATCAAACACCTTCTCAGGGTCTTCACTGGCAGCAACTAGCTACTTAGCAATCCAGTAGGAAAAAACCCAAACAGCTTTGGGCCCTGCAGAGCTCTGAGATACACCTTCTCCTAGGGTGGACAGTCAAACAGGCACAGATGAGAGAGAGAGAGAGAGCAGGGGCTTGCAGGGAGGACGCTCCTCCCGTGATGTTCTGGAGGCTGTTAGAGATTTACCTGAGTGTACTCGGTGCAGCCAGACAAGTTGGACACGAAGCTGCAGACATCCTCCACCGTCCATTTGCTGATGTCTTCCAGCGCAGGGCTTTCCTCACCATCCAGAAACAGACCTCCCATGGTGCCTGGATTGTTTGGAGTTGGTGGGGGGAAGGAAGGAGGGGAGGAGAAAGAAACATAAATCATTAAAATCCCACACGGACAACAACTAGCCTCCAATCTGAATATTTTTCTCTAGCCACACATTCATCTTTAATGACCTGTCAATTAAAGCACTGGGCAGGGTCAATTCATAGGCCTCTTCCTCCTGGAGGTCCCCAGCTTAGAAAGAGGAGGGGGGGGAAAAATCCCAGCTAATGCATTTCATGTGTTTAATGTTCTTCAGCTGCGGGGAAGAAATTAGGGGGAGGGGAGAGAAAAAGAAAAAAAACCCTGAAGGAGCGTTTCTCCGCGCGCACCGCAAGCGGAAAACTCTGCCTGCCCTGTGGGTTTCTTTTCCCCAGCCCTTCCCCTGGCTACGTGCTCTGAATGACAACAGGCTCCAGCACCTCTCCCTGGTGGCCTGGCTGGAGCAGGAACCGCTGGAGAACGGCTTTGCTCTTTAAAAAAAAATGTTCATTTTCAATCCATCCCAACCTGAAATACCCATGGGCTCGCTCTGTCCCAGCCCAGCTCCTGCCTCAGAAGGCCCTGCCCTCCGCAGGAGCCGGGCATCTCTCCTGGCCCAGCGTGTGACGGGTGACGGGGTGACCCTGCCAGCCCCCGCGACACAGCCGAGGCAGCACGGCTCGGTTCAAGCCGAGATGTCAACGCTCCGAAACGCAACAGCGGTTCCGGTCCCAGCCCTGTCAGCAGAGACGAAGGTGATGGGTTCCAAAAGGGTGGAAGAGCCCCCTCCCCGTCACCCTGTGTCACCCAGGCCTGACAGCACAGGACGTGCACACGGGGAGCAAACTGGACGGGAGCCGAGAGAGGAGATGGAGGAGAGGCACAGAGAATAAGAAACAGCGAGAGAAACGCCAGGCAGGGAGCTCGGATCCGCTGTAGCGTGTGAAAGGGAAAAGGCAGAAATAAGTAACTAGAAGAAACCTAGTTCCAGAAAACACCACCTCAAAAAAAGAAAAAAGACATTATTAACCTGTTTATTAACCTGTGGAACTCACTGCTGCATGGTATCAAGACCGAGAGGGTATTTCTAGACACGTGGACATCCATGATCACAGTGGGCAGAAAAGAGCTTACGAGGGGTGTAAACTGTTGCTCTTCTGTGCGTGAAGCAACAAACTACCAGGTTAAATTGTTTCTCCCAGGGGTCTATCGTGACCAAACTATCTGCTCTGCAGGCTTAAGGTTGTTCCCTGAGGTATCTGATCTGCACCATGGATGTAACCCCTTGCTGTGACTCCTTTGCTCCTGCCCATAGCAGGTCAGGTCACACTCCTGCAATAATGACGAGTGGGATGCAACCAAATCAAACTCATGGTGGGGAGCACAAGCCCAGAGGACAAGGAGAGGCCAGTTCCCGGGGACACACCAGGCAAGAGGTGCAGAGAGAGCACACGGCGAAGCCACACGCCGAGTCTCCACTAGGCAGTTGGCAAAGCCCCCGGCACAGCCCAGGGCTCCCGGCACAGGACAGGGTTTGCAGAGGAAGTTATCACAGCTATGAGATGCTTTTAGCACACTGGAGCCTGCACAGGCAGCACTCACACGCTCTGCAATCATTTCCGCTGCCTTTCCGCTCCCAACTTCCCGCTTCCCTTCCCAGCCTCACCCTCCGCACCGCTCCCGAGCTGCACCCGCTTCCCACCCCGCTGTCTCTGCTCGGGGAAGGGACAGGGGTGCCCTGTGTGCACCCCGCCCTGCACAGCCCTGGGCAGTCGATGATGTCCCAGCACAGTGATGACCCCGAGCTGAGCCCGCTGTTGTCCTCACACACACGGGCCAGTGTGAGCAGATCAGTGCCAACGTCACCAGAACGTCCTGGCTGGAGCCGTGGGGACAGACAGGAGCCCTCCAAGGCCCACTACCCCTGCCAGCTCTGCGTGTCCCTCTGGAGCAGGGATGGGCTGTCCCTCTCTCCCCATGCCATAAGGACTCAGGCACATCTCTGCAGGTTTCCTTGCCAGCACTTCTTACCAGCCCAGGACCCTCAAGGCATTGGCTGTGGCCAACAACCAGACCCTCCACACCCTCTCCGTGTCCCCAGTCTCTACCACAGTCTTTCCTTCTTGAAGTCACAGGGTCCTCTCCTGAGCCTGAGCACGGGGCTTGCAAGATGCTCAGCCTGGCCATGATGTGCCAAGCGTGGAGAGCTCGTTGCCCCCCACCTCGCCCCGCTGGAGGCCAGGCAGCTCCTCACTCTTCTCCACAGCCCCTCTTCTGCCAGCTAGAAAAGGTTCAGATACCTCTGTGTCTGATAAGAGCCGCAGAGAAACCGCCGGGCTTCCCTGCGACCGAGGCGCCCACCAGCGCGGGAGCTGCAGGCAGCGGCCGCTGCCAAAGAGCCAGCGAGTTCCTTCCCCTCACCACCCCCAGCCACCAGACAGACAGATGGACACGAGCCCTCGTTCTCATTCCTATCACATTCCATTTTCCAGGAGACAAATTCACAACTGCTCATGTTAAAATGCACAAAACACCCAAATAGCTCAGGGCTGGTTTTCCTTTTCTTTTTTCCCCTCCTCATTTTGAGGGAAGGTTTTTTCTTTCTCAGGGTGGGGGCAATTCTTTCTCCTTTTTGGAAGAGTGGCTGCAGCTTGGGAAATAGAGGAAGTGAAATTGAACTCAATTATTCCAGGCACAGTCAATGCTCGGGCGAGACACCTCCATCTGCAGCCAGAGCAAGCGTCTCGGAGGGGATCTGACTGTAACAGCCAACTGCTTTAAAATTAGGTACTTCCTTATTCCAAAAACAAGCCAAGGATTGAATTGCAGCAAGGCAGTGCTCGGGAATGAATTCTCCAGTCACCAGCCAGCCAGACCCATCCTCAGGGTTTAACCTCAGCCTGTGTGGAGAGAGGCTGGCCAGTCCCTCCCAGTCACAGAATCACAGTGGTTGGAAAAGACCTTTAAGATCACTGAGTCCAAACATGAAGCCAACACTACCAACTCCACCTCTAAACGATGTCCCTGAGCACCTCATCTACCCAGCTTTTAAATCTCACCAGGGAAGGTGACTCCACCAGCTCCCTGGGCAGCCTGTCCCAATGCTTGCACAGCCAACACACACCCACCAGGTCCCCAGCAGCGCGGGCAGAGATTTAGCCCAGGCTCAGCCCTGGCAGGGCTCAAGGGAAGGTGTAAGGCTTCCCTCTCTCCTGCACACGTGCTGCCCATCCTGGAAGTGCAGGGACAGTGGGATCACTTACTGCCATCCCAACAGAGCTGGGCTAACAACTGCTTGTCTGACAGAAGCCTTTCTCCTCTGTGGTTTTCCTTCCTTTGTCTCTTTGTGCCCCCAGAAGAAAGGAAGGGAGAGGTCAAGATGCAGAGAGATGCACACCCAGGGAGCCTGCTGGGTCCCAGACAGGCCTGCTCTGTGGGAACAAGAAATACTTTCCACGTACCCACACACAGAGAAATATAATACAGCCAAAATATTTATCTCAGAGAGTTTGTTTTCTCTTCCCATTTACACCAGGGAAAAAGGGACTGACTGGTGGAAATATTCTTGGGAGGGGGAAGGTAAATACCAATACTTTGGGTTCTGGCCTATTAGTAATTTCTGTGCCACAAAACTTAAAAGCTGGAGGGTGGAAACCTCTTGCCACTGAAGTTAGTGGCAAACACCCCTGTTCCCTGCAGAAAAGCACAAAATCTCAGCATGACTGCAGAAGAGCTCAGCCTTAGTAGCTCCAAAGACTCAAGTCACCACTGTGTGTACTCAGCATCCCTGAGGTCAGGGTTGTAGAGCCTGGTGTTCAGGTGTTCTCCCACCTCGGCTCCATCACTGGTCTGAAGTCACTAGATGCAGGAATAACCCCAGGAAGGACTTCTGCAGGAGAACACAGGGGCTGATGACAGTGGTCCCTCTGTACCTAACCTGTCAGCAGGACCAATTCACACCATCTGCTCTCAGCCCATCGCATCCAGTCACTGGCCCTTCCTCATTTCCAAGTCCCTAGAGCAGAAGAGCTCCTGTCCTCCTGTCCCTCCTCAGGAAGACACTGCCCTATCTGCCCGTCCCTGTGCCTGGCTGCACCCACTCCCCACTGCTCTGGCAGGTCAGAGAATGAGAACAAATAGGTGCCAAGTGGCTGGAAGGGACTCACCTTCTGTTATAATAATGACATGTCACTGGGTCCTGCTGGACCGCGAGGATGCATAAAGGGCAGCAGCTATTCCCTGCCAGGCCTCCTCTGTCTGGCTCGATGATAAATGACGATGGGAGACTGGTAATGGATTACAGAGCATTTCACCAGCTGGGGCCCAGCGTGGAGACACGGAAAAGAATCCATCGTTCCCAGGCCAGTGTCTTGTAGACAGGTGTCCACGTCGAAGCCCTCACCACCCATGCCACAAGCCATTTGTAATCTCCCTCCCTCCTCCTGATATCCAGCTGCTTCAGCAGAGAAGCCAAAGGCTGAACGGGTCAGGGAGAGGAACCCTTCAGGCCACCCCAGTATGGGAAATGGCTGCTGCAAACCCAGCAGGCAGGCTGCACTGGGGCTGTCTTTTGCCCCCAGTATCACAGGAGACAATTCAGGTGCCAACTGGGAGACCAGTACACAAAGCAGACTCACTTGGAAGTCAGCCCACCTATGGGGTTTATTAAATCAGTTTTGCCACCACTCTCTAACCCCTCTCCCGCTCCTCCCGGTGCGTGCACCCCTCCTTCCCGCACCCCGGCGAGGGCTGGGGGCACGGAGCGGCACTGGAAGGCTTGTGTTAATTGCTCTCCAGGCTCCAGATCGATAGAAGGATTTTAGCCTCCTGCACACTCCATCCTTCACCTTTTCCAAAGGACAAGGCTGGAGGAGGGTGGTGGGAGGAGGAGGAGAAGGAGAGCAAGGCTGTGGAAACCTTGAGGAGATGAGGTCATCGAGCAGCCGCCAGATCCCCAGAAGGCAGCTCAGGGAATCGACCCAGCTCTGGCTGCCTCATCGATATTCTTCCCAGTAGGGACAAAAACCAGCAGAGCCTCCAAAGGAGGAGCCTCCCCTTGCTGGAAGACCAGAGGAGCTGCCTGAAACTCCGTGGTCATTTGCAGCCAAGCACTTCTCTCCTCTCCTCCCTCTGGCTCTTCCTTTCAGCCTACCACATTCCCTGCCTTGGTTTCGGTGCTTACTTTACAATACCAACCTCCAGCCTACAGCACATCATGACTATCCTGGCCAAAAAAGCAGTCCTTGTGCAAAAAAAACATGATGTAAATTACCTGGCACCGGGGGAGAGGTGGGTGCCGTTCCATCTGCCTGTCTTCAGGTGGTTTCTGTTCCCAAGGACCGTAAGTAACATTTTTTATTGACACACATTACCCCAGCACAGCCCCCAATCCCCACAGCATCTGGATCAACAGAGCCCTCAATATTTAATGTGCTGAGCTCCCAGCTCCCCTATCAACCTGTGTGCTGCACCACACAAAATGTCCTGCCTTCCCACGGCTGTTCCAGGTGAGAGCTTCGCGATGGAGCTGTACAGTGCCTGGCACAGCAGAGCACAGCTCAGTGCTGCTGTCCTGCAAACAGGCAATATGAACAGCCACCAGGACATGTGAAGCTAGCCCAGAGCAAAAGAGCCCTCAGGGAAAAGACCTCCAGCTCAGGAACACGCCCCACAAAGCAGAAGTGCCTGGAAACTGGGCAGTGAAACACACAGCCCTGATCTTTGCCGAGGCCCCAAGACACAATCGTGATATAAATTTGAAGTGATAACAATAAATGGCCTATTACAGTAACTCACACACTGCTGGGGGAGGGAGGAAACCCATGGACAATCCAGGCCTCCCCGCAGAGCCTCACACAAGCCATGAGCACCACAGAGCCGTGCAGTTCCCTTTTTAATGGCCGGGAGAAAAAGGCTCCTGTGAGGAAGCCTCAGCAGCCCAAGGCAGCAGGAATATTTATCACACTGGCCACCTGCCTGTCAGAGAAAAATCGCTTCCTCCTCCCTGGTTGGAAGGCAGCTCTAATGAGCGATGGGCAGCGCCTTCACAGCCGCCACGGCTCTCTGCAGAGAAAACAGGCAGCCTGGGCGACCCACACGCCATGCCCCCCCTTTCCCCTGAGGCCACGTGGCAGGAGGTCCTACCTCCTGCTAATTGCTCAGCCAAATAATTAGCTGAAGCAGATTTTTAGCTCTTGGCTAGGTTGGCGAGGCTTCCATCCTACTCTGCTCATAGGAGACCCCTGGGCAGAGCAGCTACCAGGGTTTGAAACCCCACTTTGTACCACCTGTACTCCCTGCACGCTTCTGGCTCCAGCTGTGCCCGCCTTTGCTGTCCATCTCCGTAGCCCAGAGACATCCCCAGATGGCTCTGAGGACCAGAGACCTTCCCTGCCTGCCTGTCCCATCCAACAGGCACCAACCCAGCCACACCAGTGCCTGAGACTGAGAAATACACCACGGGCAGGGAAAGAGCCCGTCTGCCTCTGCCCCGGAAAAGGGGCACAGCAGTGCCCTGACACCTCTGAAGGTGTGGGGCAGCCAAGATGTCACTTGGGAACTCTTTGACACTCCAACCCAAAGGTGTTGTCCCACATGCTGCCCTGGAAATGTCCCAGATATGACACTCAGCAGGGAGGAAAATGCTGCAGCCTTAACCCTTCATTTCCCTCTCCTCAAACCACGGCGACGCACAGAGGAAGGAACCAGCCAGCCACCCTGCAGCCCTGCCCATCCTAGTGCCATCTGCACCTCCCCCTGCACAGCAGCCCCAGCCTCATGGCCAGGCTGCGGCCTCTGCCCAGGCAGGGCAGGTCCCAGTCCCCTGGGAAGCTCCCCTTCCACTCCTTTGTCCCTCTGAATCTGTGTTTTTCTGTCCAGCATGGCCCCTCCAGTCCCCACTGCATGGAAATCGTGTGTGCACAGCCCAACAGTCTTTACAGCCTCTCAGGCCACCCACCCTTCAGATCCAACACTTCTGACTCTGTACTTTGTATGGCAGCACTTTGCAGCCATTAATAATTCTTGTTGCCTTGCCCTGAAGATCCCTGTAGTTTCTGGGTGTCTGTCCTGAAACAGAGCTTCCAAAGAAGGTCCAAGCAATCGTAAGATCCTTCAGTCTATCCTATTGGGATCTCCCTTCTCACGTGCTTGGCACTCCCTTTGTCCCTGCTGACCCTCTTTATGACCCTTGGTTTGCTCCATTGCAAACTGAGTTCTTTATATTAATTAAAAGAAGGTGCTTGGTTCCCTGCAGAGACAAAAGAACTGGCACCATCACACAGGAGAAGAGGAAGGGGGGAGAGTCCCACTTTGAGCACACTGCAAAACATGTCACGGCCCCAGCCAGTAACCCTGTGACAGGCCCTCGTGGACTCACCTGCATGGAAGTACGGGCTCATGGTGTAAGGGAATCCGAAGGGCAGCGGCTGGGGCGGTGGGATGGAGGCTGGCGGGAGATATTTCACCTCGTTTTTGTTGATGCCTGGGCCAAGCAAGTGGCTGGGGGACTCGGCGCTCGAGGAGCTGCAGGGGGCGTTTTGGCCAGCAGCCGCTTCACCCAGCTCCTTGGCCCCCTCACAGACCTTGCCCGTCTCTTTGCACTCCTTCAGCTCGGCGGCCGAGCTGCTGCTCTCAGCCTTCAGGCTCTCCGGCTTCTCATCGCTCACATCCGCGTCGCTCTCAGAGTCCTTCATCTCCTCGTCGTTACAGTCCGGTGCCCCATCCCGCGCCCGCGGCTCCGCCAGCTCCTTGGCCTCGCTCAGCCCCTGCGGCTCGGCGCGGTGATGTGTGGATTTGCGGCTGCCCCGCCGGGGCTGCTCCTTGGGCGGGGTGGCACTGCTGGGGACGCTGGGGTTGAGGGACAGCAGGGGAGTGTTGTTGTGCCGCAGCACCAGCATGGCGTTCCTCCGGGACAGCTCCTCCCGCAGCGGGTGGCCCTCGGGGATGTCGTGCACGTTGCGCAGGGCCGGGTGGTCCGGGGGCAAACCGGGATGCAGGCTCAGCGGGTCACCAGCCAGGAGCCTTTGCCTGTGGAGATTCTCCAGCTCCTTCTGGCGGATGATCTCGGCTGACATCTCCAACCTAAATGGGGAGAGGTAGAGAGGGAATGTTGGTGAGGGAGCTCTGTGAGTAGCTTGCTAACTGCCAGCCACGCTGAACCAGAGCTTGCAGGATCAAGGTGTCACCTCCACACCTGTCCCCCTTGGACACCGCTCTGTCCTGTGCACACATCATCCAACGCAGCACCCACTTTACCCTGCTAGGAAAGGGAAGGAGAAATCCAACCCAGGCCCCAGCCAGCTATCTCTCTACACTCTTACCTTGCCAGGTTTTGCTTTCGTAGCATCTCTTGCTGCCGTGCAAACATCTCTGCTTGTGCTGGCTGTAGGAACCCGTAACCTGGGCAGAGGGAGAACAATAATATGGGGTTATGAACCTCAGCACTGACTCTCTGCTAACTCGAGGCCAGCTCCCCAGAGGACTAACTGAGCTTTCTGTTCTAGAGCCCATCTACTCCCTCACTCCCATGGCACTGCAGTTTGCTGCTCAAACACTGGACCAGGAAGGCTGGTGGGGATTAAAAGAGAGAGCAGCCAAGGCAACCTGCTCCCATCACTGCAAAACAAGGGTGAAGTCTGCACAACAGTGCAGGGAAACACAGAAAGTGTGTCTGGGAGGACAGTTTGTCACAGCTCACTCACTTCCCCTGGCTGGCTGCAAACATTTCTTCAGCACTCACCTGGTGTCTGGCACAGAGCCGAAGGCACCCCGAGGAAAGGAGGTCTCAAGTGGGGCCCCAGGGCAATATGAGGCGCATTCTGGGGTGACAGCAGAGGCGGTGGGTGGGATATCTCCCTGCAGAAATCAGAAAATAAATTCATGTTGAAAACCTGGAGGTTTCATCCACAGTACCCAGAGGACCCTGGCTCAGGAAGGACATCCTTTCTGCAGATGACCTGCATTCTGTACCAGAGGCTGTTCTGAGGCAGAAGATGTCTATCCACCCATATGCAAAACTTCTAAAATAGAGACAAAAAATAAAAGCAGCAGAACCAGAAGGGGAAGAGAGCAGTCAGGACTCCATAGGTCCCACATACTTCCCACTGTGGTATGTTCGCTTCTGTGGCCTTTCAGCTGGGCTGTTCAAAGAGGTTTTGGTTGCCCAGGGCTAGCAAAGGCAAGGCTGAAGATGCTGCATCTGTCTGTCCCCTCAGCAAGCTCAGGTTTCTATCTCAACTACCTTATAACTGAAAAGGCGTCCTATATTTTGGGAGCTGGAGAGTGGGTCTGGGAAGATCTGAAGGCATCACTGGTATGCCTTGCAAAAAAATCACTAGCTGGGACAAGGGAGGGATGTTTAATTCTGGAGAGAAAAGCTGTGAGGGAGGCAGAGAAAGACACAGACAGGAGGGATGGGGAGAGGGGTGAGAGCAGGAAGAACCATGGGGTCAGTGGAAAGGAGCTGGACTGGAGAAGGGGCGGGTGATGCTGGCCAGAATGGGCAGAGCAGGTGTAAGTTGACAGGTAAGCTGGAAGAGGCAGGTTTGAGGGGTGGGGAAGAGGACAGTGCCTGTAAGCAAGAAGACAGGTAGCACTTGCTTGTCTGCAAGGGGGGGGGGGAAAATAAGGAGAAAAAAAAAAAAAAGAAAGGAAGGGGAAAAAAAAAAGAAAAAGGCAGGAAGGGAGTAAGAGCCAAGGTCTCTTCCATTAGTCAAATCTGCCCTGGGAGCCTGCAAGCAAATCTCTGCTTTCCGGCTGCACGTCTCTTAATTCCTTTTGATGGCCACTTACAACATTATTACCTTCACCAGGGCATCCAGAGGCAAAGCCAAGTGCTGTGCCGTTTATTTTCATTTTACAGTATCTCCCTATAAAATCTGCTTCAGGAGACACTGGAGGGCAAGAGAAAGGGAGCCAGAAGGCACATGTGACTTTGCAACAAACAGACCATAGGCACAACCACGCTCCCCCTTTCAGTGGGGAGGATGATGTGGGATAATGGGAGAATCCCAGCCATCCATGCCCCCATCCCACATGGCTGGGGATGGGTCACCACCATGGCTCATGAAAAACAGACAAGGACTCTTTGGGGATGAGATGGGCAAGGAAAAGATTCCTGTCAATTCCCTAGATCTTAGTTTTTTAGTTTTATCCTCATTCTATACAACAGCCACACACTGACCCACAGCACAGAACGGGCCGAGATTCCCCTCCAAAATCCCTCCTTCTCCCTCCCCCATCTGCCCGTCTCTGCCTCCCCCCTTCCCGTCTGTCTCTACTCCCTTTTCCCCATTCCCCTGCCTGTCTCCATCTCTCCTTTCCTCCTCCTTCCTCCCCTAGCTCTCCTCTAAACTAATTGCAGAGCTCGCTGTGTCTGGAGGAGAGCCACGGATCGATCGGGCGCTGTTGAAATGTTAATGCTAATCGTATAACCGCCCCGCCAGCGCCTCGCACTTCAGTGGCAGCTCCAATTAATCTCAGGTAACGCAGCGCCTGACCTTCGGCTCCGAGCCGGGGCAGCAGCCAAGCGATGCTTATGTAATTACACCATGAAGTGTGTAATCACCTGCCCTAATCCCCGAGGCCTCACAATTAGCCGAGGCCTCGGTCGCTGGGCTGCCAAGTGCTTTGCCACCCCGGACAGCCTGCAGATGAATAACGGACAATTAAAGCGGCATGACGGGGGCTAGGAGGTGTCCGTTCGATTGTAATTAGCTGTAATCATGGGGAGACGAGCCTGGCAGACGTGCTGTTCGTTTTATAAGAAGCAATTTAGGAAATCAAGTCGCTTTTAACCATTCCATGGCCAGGCAAGTGGTGGCCATGCCATCCTTGCCTCTCATAAATGCAGAAAAGATCCTGCATTTATATCATAGAATCATTTGGTTGGAAAAGACCTTGGAGATCATGGAGTCCAACCGTACCTGTCCACAACTAAACCATGTCCCTGAGCACCTCATCTACCTGTCTTTTAAACCCCTCCAGGGATGGGGACTCCATCACCTCCCTGGGCAGCCCCTTCCAGTGCCTGAGAATCCTTTCAGTGAAGAAGCATTTCCTGACATCCAATCTGTACCTCCCCTGGCACAACTATATATAATATATCCTCATATATATCCTACATGGGAGATCCTATAGGAGAGATAACAATGCACAGAAGCCCCAGGTGCAGGCTGCACACAGAGAGCTCAGAAGGAAATGTTAAAACAAAGAGGGCTTTTTGATTTTAGCCAAGAAGAGACAATCCGTGCCCAGGAAGCAGACTGCTTGATGGGGATCAGGACTGGGCACTGGAAAATAAAAGGTTCTGCCTTTGGTGGCAGCCCAGTGTTAATCAGGAGCTATTTTTACCCTTGAATGTTGCAGTTCAGGGCCTAATTTTGATCCCTAAGGAACTCATATCTGCTCGAGACCCTGCAGTTCATTCCCTTGGCCCTCTCACCAGAGCTGTGCAAGCCCTTCAGGGTCAAGGATCTACTCATACTTTGGACTGGTGGGTGAGAGGTGTCCCGGCTGGGATGGGGCGATGGCAGAACGAAGCTCTGGCTGTGGGACCCGACCACGCTCCAGGCACACAGCTGAGCACGGCAGCCTGCGGTGGCTCGGAAGGGGCTGGAGGTAACTGTGAGGGACTGTGAGAAACACATCAGGAGAGACTTCCAACATGAGAGGTCAGTTGCTGCTTAGGTTACGCACACAACACGTTGGGGATGAGTCCAAAGGTTCAGAAAACTCAAGGAGATGCATCTACACATGCTGGCATCACACCGGCCTGACACAGCAGACCCCACGGAGACCCCAGAGCTGTTCTCACAGCAGCTCTCCATCAAACACACACAGAGGGCAAAGCTGCTGGGTGAGCCCAGATAAACAGGAGCAGCCAAAGGTCCCACGGCTGGCACCGTTACACCCACGGAGTCTGTGGCCTCAGTCAGAGAAGGACGGCTGCACACAGCCAAACAAGAAGGAGCTGTTGCACATCGCCCGCCATCCCCCAGAGGCTCAGCAGCCGTCCCCAGCAGTACCTGTCTCAGAAGGAAAGCAGGCACACTCATCAATATTCCAAGGACTCTTCTCCCTGCAGGCAGATGGACCCCCGAGGAGCAGTGAGTCACATTGCCTGTGGTACCACAAAGGACAGACACTTTCTGCTGTCCCACAAACCCAGCTGCCCGGCCGTCCAGAACCCGCTGGAGCTGCCACTGCTCCCTTCCAGCCCATCTGCCCGATCCTTGGCATGGAAACCTGGCACAGGAGGGAGGGAGTACGACCAGGTCGGGTCCTGGCACGGAGCTGGGAAGCCTTCCCAGGCTGCCTGCTACAGATACAGCCAATTGCTTCCAAGCAAGCTTGGAAATGAACTGGCAACCCCAGAGTAAAAAGCCTCAGAGACCTTAACAAAGGCTTTAACATGCACCAAAACACAAACCCTTGCATCCTTCCTCAGGTACCTATCAGCCTTCAACTCCCCAGTAATTTCCTTCCTCCTCTTCTTCCACCTCGCAGAGTAAGGGCTGAATTACAGACCCATACTCTGAGAATGTGAATTCAGCCCTTGGCAATTACATCTGATAAGCCCTGTCCTTACCTTGCAGAGAGCAATTCTGTGTTCCTGCATATTCCTCCCCTCACTCCTCTTTTTTTTTTCCTTTCCCCCTAATATGCCAGCTGGAGGCTTGTGAGCAGGGTATTAGGGGATTTGCACTGCATGCTGCTAAATTTGATATGTCCTTTAACAGGAGACAAATGGTTCACAAGGCTTAAAAAGTATCGACTTTTCTTTAACAATAAGCACTAATGGCCTTCAAATAATCAATATTTAAAGTCATTATGGGGTTACACATTATACTGTTAAAACCAAGCCTTTCACTTTAACCCCATCATATCCTCCCAAGCCCAGAGCAGTGCTCCCCCCTGACTCACTCCAAGCTCAAAAGGAAGGTTGGGAGCACAGGCTGTGACTGGAGATGTGAGAGGGTCAGGAAATGCAGATTGAAACCGGCAAGGCATGGAAATAAATTTAGAATGGATGGAAAAGGAGAAAAAAGGAAAAAAAAAGAAAAAGAATACATGAAAGCTCTGCTTTCTTCTGCTTTGCATTTGATGGGAAGAGACACTTTAAACCTGAGGTAATAGGCAAGCAGCACACAGCTCCTTGCTGGTTTGCCATCCGCAGACACTGTCTGTGCCAAGAAAGGAAAATAAATAAAATGAAAGGGCTTTCTAAAATTGGTGTTTGGGATTTCCAGGCAGAAAGAGACATGTACTGGCACTGCCCTTCTAGTGCTGCAATGAGGCCTGGACACCGAGAGGGTCTGGTTTATGCTGCCAAGGGAAATCACTCCCTCCAAATCCAAACTGGTGCTAAAACCAAATTAGTTAAATCAGGTCAAGCTCTTTGGCCTTTGCTCTGCATAACACTCAGCCAGCTGGGATCTGGTGAGGAATCCTCCCAGAGCAAAAACCAGAGGGACACAGCATTCAGGGCAGAGAGGGGGATGTAAGGCTGGGGTAGGTAAGAGTAGGAGAGGGAATGTGTTCAGAGAGGACAGGAGAATGCGCCCAAAGAGCCAGGAGTGAAAGGAAAACCTCAGCGATGCAGGGGGGAGGAATTAGGCAGTGGAAGAAAAAATGCTAGCAACAGCAGATGGAAAGAACTCAATCCAAAAATCCTTGCTGGGTATTTCAGGCACATCTCTGTGCAGAGAAAGGCCTCTGGCTGATGCACAATGTTTGTCAGCTTTCTGCGAGGAAGGGCAATGAGTGCGTCTTTGAGACTCTGCGGCTCCTGCTCCCAGAACAGTCTAGCCAAAGGGCTCACTTCCCAGGACCCCAGCAGATCAGGATGCTGATGACATCTCATGCAGGCAGTATTTCTTGCTCCTTGGCATCCCTCTTGCCTTCACCCCGTAATTGTCTATGGTCCTGGAAGATGAATTGTGTCCCTAATGCTTCTTATAGACAGAACCGGAGACAGCAGAATGCTATTACCAAAGTATCTGCCTCAACACTTGCCCTTTCTCTGACTGTAATCTGCTTTTTCCCCTTCTCCTCTCACAGAGGGGCAGGTTCCTCCACATAGACCCCATACCACACACTGTACACATGTCAACAACCGCCTGGCGACTCACAACACAGAACTGATGCATCCTGTTCAGCCACCAAGCTTCACCGCACTGATCGCACTGCTAAGCCCAGCCTAGCCTGAGCACTCTGCAATGCCTTCTGTTTGCAGAGTATAAAAGTTTTTCATTTTAATGAACAATGATGACTGTAAATGTTTCCCAGGCTTCCCAGCCACCAGCCTGCTCTGTGAGAAGCAGCCTGCTCAGTTCAAGAGCACAATCAGGAGTGAGTTCTGCAGCGTGTACCAGGAGATGAGCACTCTGAGTAAGAACATGCCATGCTAAACGACCCCAGCAAAACCAAGTACACTGCCAACAGATTTTGGAGATGGGATCCAAGGAGTAGGATCCAAGCAACTCTGCATCTCTGCAGGGCACAGCCACCTGCCACTTTTGCAGGAGATGGAGCAGTTTGGAGATGGGAAGTATTCCAGGCTGGAGTAGTTACAATGACACCTCCTAGTTGTACCCTTTCCTCTTCCAAGTCTTTTTATAACACTGAACTCAACAATCTTTCCAAACAAACTATCAGGTCCTGGCACTCTATAATCCAAGTCTGAATCAATCTAGGGAAGGATTTAGGAAACCAAAACTATGAAACCGAATGGATGCTCAAGCCTGCAGCTTGAGTCTGCTCCTGGCAAGACATATCAGTTTCACTAACTCTTTTCGACAGATGAGGAAGCTGGAGCAAAGAGGTGAAGGGACCATTACTCTGCTAACAGGACCTTGGAATCTGGTCCAAGAAAATCCATATCCAGTGTGTCTGTGTGCACACACATGTGTGTATCATCCCCTTCAGAGCCAGTACCCACCTGCTTGCCTTGTGCTTAGTACCATTAAACCCACCAGCCTGTTTCTGATCAGCCAAGATGGATGCTAACTAGCTGAGAGATGTCAGACCACACCTCTCCTCCCCAAGCATTCATCACTCAGACTCATCACTCACCTCTCCACACCTGGAAACTGGAAACCTGTACATAACAGTTCCCACCAGCAGAAACAGCAGCACTGCCCTGGCAAACAGGACTGGCTCACCAGTATGGGGTTCCCCCCTCGCTTTGCCAGACCTAACGGCTGAAGGCTGGAGTGGTTCATCACTCCTGCCCACAAAGCTGCTGCACTTGAGAGCTGGCCTGGTCCCCACAGATCTCCCAACAGGAAGCTGAAATGGAATTTTAACACCATGCCAAACAGTTCACATCCCCCTGCATCATGTGTTATTACTTCTGCTCCTGGAAAAGGAGATGCTGTAAATCTCCCTCCAGTTTGCTGACATACGTGAGCCAGCTTCCTCCACCGCCTCCTCCTCTGTCAGTGCCTACCTGAACCTGTTAAAATTTCTGTACCTTCATAATAAACGTGCACAGAGGCTGCTTTGATTTACCCTGTTGACAAAGACCATGGCAGCCAAGTACAAAACCCAAGGCTAACAGCACCAGGGAGAACAGAAGGGAGAAATTAACCCATACAGTGCTTTACAACGGCCACAGCTTCTCCTGGCACAGCTAAAAACCTCTGTGGTGCTTTGGCAAAACAGCAAGAAACAGTTTGCACATGACAGCTCCAACCAGGCTATTTCTGAGTGGGAGCAGAGTGATACACACTGACCCTCAGTGACACACAGGTGGCTGTGGACCTCTGGGGAGAAATAACAAATCATGTGAACTAATGTCAAACAGACTTACCAAGTCAGGACTGTGGGCTATAGCTGTAGCTTCCCGTTTCCCAGCAGGACTTCCCAGCTCTGTTAACTGAGGATTATCACACCTGAGAGCCTGGCCAAGGAGGCAGGCAGGCCACACAGGGCCTTCTCACACCCTGCTTGTGGGAGCAGATGGCTGCAGAATAAACAGGCTGTCTGGTCGGCCATGCCTTGGCATGATGGTAGAAGGAAGCACGGGCCATGCCCAGCCAGCCCCACCATGGTGATGATCCACATGGTTTGTCCCAAAGCTCCTTGGAAACCTTCTCTGCCCAAGCATTTAGAGCAGGTCTTGTACACACAGTCCAAGGCAGGGGCAGTGTGGGAGAACAAAACCAGGGCTGGTAATGGGCTATGAGCCTTGTTTCAGTCTGCAAACTCTTGGACAGAAATGAGACTACACAGCATGTAGCACAGAGAAAGAGACAGCTTTTTGTTTTGTTCCCACCAACACAGTCACAGGCTGGTCTTGCTTACAGGTAAATGACTAGACCTTTAGAAGTGGGTGCAGATATCCTTGCTCCACATTATACTGCTCTTTGGACTGAGGTGCTCAAGGGGCTTCCCAAACACCAAGCACTACCTGCTTTCAAAACCAGAACCACTGTCACCGTGCAGCAAGAGAAACCAAGATGCAGTGACTCCTACAAACTTCATCCAAGGCCCCACAGATATTTCTCTCAACATCAAAGGCAAGTTGTACCCCTATGTGTTCCCTTCCTCCACCGCACCTCGCTAGGATTTCCCTCTCACTTATGCCAACACAACTATTTGTAGGGCTCCTTGGAGAATTAAATCAGGATGAAAAGTACGGTCTTTTCCAACCACTAACTCCTGGCCTTCAGTTTCTGTCCTCTGAACCAGCAACTAACTTCTCTCTCCCTCCCATAACTGGGAAGGAACACCAGCCCTGACTGCAGTTCTCTGCTTAAACTGCTAGGTAACGTCCTCTTCCCAAGTGACTGAATGCTTCCTGCCCTAGCCCAGCTCCATGAGCCAGAACACCTGCCTGGCAGTGGCAAGTACCCCTGGATTTGATACATATCTAATTCATTTTCAGTTTGCCCCTCCTATATGCAGCACCTCTCCATAAGCAACCTCCACCCTTCCGTATGTGCCTTTTCAGCCAGGCCCCTGGCTGGCCTGGCCCTTCTCCAGGCCACACATAGCTGGAGAAATTTTCCTGATGACTGGCTGCACTGAAACTCGTCTATCTCTGCATTCCTCGCAGGTCTGCTTACAATCCACATGGACTGGGCTGGATTTTTATTAGCTGGGTTAGCCAAAGTACACCCCATAGCAGAAAGGTTTACCAGGTCTGCCCAGCCCCTACACGTTGCAAACCCATTGGTCAGGAAAAAAGGAAACCAGTCAGGATCTCCAAGGCTATAAATGGGGGGGAAATGACTCTGAACCCAACACACACATATGGCACGCTACAGAACTAATATTGCAGCCTGCTGCCTGTGCCCACCCCAAGATGAAAGCCAAAAAAGTTCAGATACTGGAGCCTTTCATGGCTTGTCCCGTGATACCCAAGTCTTTGCATCCTTGTGGCTGCCAAGCCATCTCCCTCCTCTGCTACCCTTGTCAGAAATGTACACAGCTTTAATTTAATTTCCTTCTGAAGTTCTTGATTGCAGAGGGAATGGCTTATGGCACAGAGCAAGATAAATGAGATAGAATTTCCGGGGGGGTAGAATCAGCTTTCCAGCACTCTTATCAGTGGTAAAGGCAAGTTGTGCCTCCTTCTTCCTCAAAAAGGAACACTTCTTCTCTTTCTATTCTAAAGCATTTGTTCTCTCTCATTATCTGGGGATGCTATAAAATGCAAACTTGAAAATCTGAACATGCTCTGTGCCAAAGAACAGGTCAGAGTCCAGCATCCATCAGGGGCTGGACTGGATGATCTCCCAAGGTCCCCTCCAAACCCTACGATCTTGTGTGTGCGTGTGACCTGCTCTGGAGATCCAAGGCAGGACTGGGATCAGTCCCACCAGCCAGCCGGTCCCCAGCCTGGATGTCAGTGCCCATGTGCACAACTCGACCCCCGTGCACAGAGATGTCCCAGCACGTGGCACACACACACACACACATCAAACAGCACTTTTCTGCCCAAGGGAGATGTTAACACATTACCAGGACAAATTAAATCTGCACAGCCCCATGGGCACTGCTCCCCTCCTCCGTGACCCCTCCGGCACCCCTGCACACGCCTTTCCACACTGGCTGAGGGTGCACCCCGGTCCGAGACCCCCCCTTTCACCATAGGCAGGGCTGCCCAGAGCCCCCCGCCCCGTCCCCCCGCCCAAACCCCGCCCCGGCGGAGCCGCCCCCGCCGTTACCTCTCGGGGAAGTGGGTGTCCCGGTGCTGGGGGAGGCCCTGCTTCCTCCGCTGGCTGGAAGAGTTGCTGGCCGAGGGGATGTGCGCTTCCATCGCGCCCGGGTTCCGCGCCGCTGCCGCCGCCACCACCTCTTGCCGCGCCCGGAGGAGATCTGGGGAGACGGGAGGGATGAGCTGCTGCCCGGCACGGCCCGGCCCGGCCCGGCACAGTAGCCCCCACCCCGCACCCACGGGGGCATCCCCCCTGCCTGCATCCGCACCCCGTCAGCTCCGGGGCTGCTCCCGGCTCCCCGCGGGCGACAGGGCTGCTGCGGGGCTGCTCCCGGCCCGCTCCTCCCCGCAGCCCCTCGGGCGACAGCCCGCTCCGCTCCTCCGCTCCCCCCCGGCAGCGCCGGGACCCGGGAACGGAGCGGGCGCGGAGCGGATCCGCCTCCGCCGCCGCCGAGGGAGTTTGGCAGCGGAGGAAATTGTGCAACTACGGGAGGGGGTGGATTGGTGCTTAATTGCCTTCCTGCCGGAGGGAGGAGGAGGAGGAGGGATGGGGGAGATGGAAAGGAGAGGGAGCCTTTCCCGAGCCGCCCGCTGTCCTCCCATCCGCGGAGCCCCGAGGCGAGGGGAGCCGAGCCCACCTGCTGCCGAGCTGCCACCCGCACAGCCCCCCTGTACCCGGGACCCCCGGCGGGGCAGCATCCTTCCCCTCCCCAAAATACTCATCCTCCCCCGCTCTGGAGCTCTCCCTGCCCCAGCATCTCCTGCTGCCGAACCGGGGATGGGGGCCGGTTCCCCGGGGGACCCCTACCCCGACTCGCCCGGGCGGGGAGCAGCCAGCTCCGCTGCCCCGCAGAGCCCAGGGCGGTGTTCCCAAGCACGGTGACCCCCCTCCATGAATCCCCGAGCCCGGGGATGCTGCAGCCCCTGGCAAGGGCTGCCCGCGGCAGGTCTGTGCCCAGCACAGCTCACCACTAAACCATGTGCACCTCATCTACCTGTCCTTTAAATCCCACCAGGGATGGTGACTCCATCACCTCCCTGGGCAGCCTGTTCCAACGCTTGACAACCCTTTCAATGAAGAATTTTTCCCTATTATCCAACCTAAACCTCCCCTGGCACAACTTAAGGCAGGTTATACACATGTACAGTCGTTCCAGGGTGGGTACCAGCTGCAAGAACATCTGTTTGCTATTGCACTTGTCTTCTCAGGGAACAACACAGCTGGACAGACCTATGAGAAGGCCCAGTGACACGGACACTTGTACCAGTTGCACTGACAGAGGCTTTCTCCAGAGTGCTCCTCTCTCTGAGTCAAGCATCATTCCCATAGCTATTTGCAAACACCCCACATACAATTTGCTTATACCCCACAACAAAACCTCTGCTGCCATTCACGTGACACACAGGAAACGCACACACACAGATGCACACCTAGAGGAAACCTCCTTCATGCACTCTCTGTGTGCCCCTCTGCAAAAGGAAACCAAAAGACAGCTGGGGAGAGGAGGAGAGGAAGATTTATCTTAATGAACACACCCTGGTCAGCAGCAACTCACATATGGAGATCTCAAAGCACTCCACCTCCAGCAGTGTGTTAGTCTTCTCCCCACAACTGATTTGTAAAGCTGGGTTAATGTCAGAGTGCTGCATGACCTGGTAACAACACACTTGCCATCTCCTTGCCTTCCTTTACACCATCATCTTTTGTTTGTTTGTTTGGAAACCAGGGTTTTTGAAACCAAGGTTTTTCCTTTGGTTCTGGAAATCCCAGCCATCCCTATTCCCATTAGCCCCAAGATGTGCCCAGCTCAGCTTCACCAATCACTTCATCAAATATTTTGGGTAATGGTCAGGGCTGAAGCCCCGTGGTGGGACTGCACATTGGGGTGGAAATGCTTGTACAGCTGCTCTTTTTGCTGGCAGTAAGGACATTGGTACCTGAATGTTTCTACCCACATTCATGCCCACACAACCCCCATCCCCACACCCCTAACTGAGGGAACAAACATTAAAATGTCATATAATTTTGAACTGCAAAAGTATGTAAGAATTGGTAAAACAACAAACCCTATCAGATCATATAAAAAGCCTAGAGAATTCTCCGAGCCAGGGCCCATGCACCTTCGATGTTTATAAATTAATTATCTGAAAAGCCCAGGTCACTCCTTATTGCCACAGCGCCTGTAATTTAAAAGTCTGGCACGCAGCCAGTTCCAGAAGCCGCATTGATCCTCAATGACCGAAACAACCCCCCCCACACACCCCCTCTCCTCTCCTTTCTCTCCCCTCCTTCCCTCCCCTGCACCCCTACCCCCCTCCCAGGATCGGTTATTTACAATCCTGCACTCTGACAGTTGGGAAATCAGATTGATTGACAGTGGGACGCTGGCGGATGGAGGTTCCAGGCACGGAGACAGACTGAATTCAGAATGTGAGATGAATGCCACTGGGAGAAAGAGGGTGAAGGAGGGGGGTTGAAAAGCAATTAAAAAAAAAAGATTTCTAAATTATTAACATTTTTTAAATTATTAATGTTATTGGTGCCTCCATGTGAGCCCGCAGATAAACTGTGCTTTGTACCGGCACTAATAATTTATAGCCCGACCAGAGCCCTGTGGTGTGGAGACAATCCAAAATACACAGAGTTCTGTCTTGTCAGTGTTACACCAGAGAGCCTGTCCGTGCAGACTCCTTTTCTCCCCCTACCCGCCCCAAAACCTCAGTGTGACCCCTCACCTAGCAAATGCTGATGAGACAATTTAATCATAATCATTAAAAAATACGTCGGGCTTTTAATGTAATGAGCTACTTTGGGGGGAGAAGAGGGTGAGAGCAGCTGCTCTGCAGCACACCCTCTGCCTGGATGTCCACGTCCCACCTGTCCAGCAGTGTCCAGGTGTAGTGGTCTATCATGACTCTCTGTTACACAACAGCACACACAACAGGTTTTCTGCTGAGTACATGGTCTGCACAGACCTGCATGTCACGGCTGAATATTCAGCATTTGCATGTCTGCATGTGTTACCTCCTGTGCAGGACACGTGTTCTGTACTGTCCTCTCACACACTGTGCTCGTGTTCATGGCGTGTCCCTGTGGAAATCCCAGCCCTACAGTGTGTGGCTTTGCCCAATCCCTGTGAGCTCTGCATCCCTGTGAACGTTTGGGACAGCTGAACACCTCACACAGAAGCATGTGCTGTGTTCACCACGCTGTGTTCAGCACAGGCTCATGCCACGCCTTTGCTGATAAGCAAATCCTTACTCTGAAGCAAAAGGAATCGCCTTCTTGCCCCCAGAGAAGCCAATCAAATCAAACAGAGTGGAAAAGAAGACAGCCTCTTCATTAACCTGACAAGGAGCCCTGGGGATTTACACTCTAGACCAGAGATTCTCCTCCAGCTCTTGCTGGATGCTTTGTGGATGTTGCTCGTGCTCCTTCCCTGGATCACCCAGGCAGGTACGTGTCAGCTCTCCACACCTTGGGCAGGAAGCAGCACAGGGGCTATGGACTCTTGCACAGCACTGCTCTTCAGTGACACTCCAACCTTCTGCCTCCAAGACTGGAACAGCATCAGCTCCTCCATCTCCCTGCCTTTGCCTGATCCAGTCAGCTGAGCTACATCCCTCACTCCTGCATCAGAGGACTTGGCTTTCCTCTGGGCCAAGCTGAGCCAGCACCAGCAGGCTTGGCTCACCCAAGGGATGGTGAAGTGTCCCTGGGGGCTGAGGAGCCTTTAGCCTGTTGAGGGATGTTTCTGGAGGGATGCTCCTGAAAGGATGTTTCTGGCTTCAAGTGGTTCCCAGGGTAGAAGCAGTAACTGCCTGGTGCCCCCTTTAGGCACAGCACAGGAGGCTGCAGCCCAGCTGGATTTAGCCAGCTGCCTCCACAACCCAGGCACAGATTCTGAATATTCATATTGATAGGAACTCTTGGAAAAAAAAAAAAAAAGGAAGAAAAGGACCCCCCTCACCGCCGTTGCAAAATACACAGCAGCAATGTCAGAGATAATCTATTCCAGTAAATAAACACGTAGCCCCCACAGAAGGTGTCAGCATTTATAGATGGCTGAGGGTAGATGTCCCCACAGAGATGGTGGGAGAAACAGCCTGTAGCACCACCTGCATTCACTGCATGATAAAGATGTAACCCTGCACCACAAACCCTCCTCACACGCACACAGGGGTCAGGGACACCTTACAAGACTTCTGCCGAAGGGCAAAGCGAGCCCCTTCTTCCCCCATTTCCCAGAGCCCGTACCTCCGTGGCTGGGCACTGCCATGCTGTTGGCCAGCTGGTACAGACGCTGCTGCTGCTGCTCCTCAAACGTGCCGTGTTCATTGAGCGCTGACATCATGCGTCTGTAGTGCTCCTCCGGGGTCATCTGAGTCACCGAGTCCTCCAGCAGAGGCGTGTGGGAGTTTTCTGAAGAGGAGAAAGATTTGGTCTTTTTTTCCAGAGAGAAATACAGTAAAAAAATCACAGAAGTACAGGGACAGTGCAAAAGAAAGAAAGGGGGGTAAAGGCATATTTAGCACAATTCCTCACAACAACCTGATGTACCCACTGAACCTGATGTACCGAGCTGCCAATGCTGATGTCCCTGTGCTCCGAGATGTGCCATTATATGCACTCAAGACACACCTACAACTTGTTAAACCTCCAAACATGGGCACACTTAGACACAGGAAAGTCTACAGCTTCACCCAAAAAACTCAGGAACAACATTTATCATTTTTTTTTACTTCCCCCCCCAGAGCAACAAGCACTGCATTATAATAACACACAATTACCAGCAAACTCTCTACCCCCAAGGTGGCAAAGAGGACAGGCAGGATGAAAGAGTTCATGGAGTTCTCACCCTTTCATCTTAGGGGATGTGAGTTCTTCTTTTCAACTAATACCTGATCAGACACGCACCCATCTCCCACCTTTCTGAACACCCTCAAGGACACAACAACGCGAGAGATGCTCAAGCACCCAGCGCAGGTGATGCTGACAGCACACAGCCATGACAGTCCACCTGCCCAGCTCTTGGAGGCAGGTCACAACAGCAGGTTGGTTCAGGTCTGTACAGATGGATAAGCACCCTGAGGCCATTAAAATTACACCCAAGGTGCCCACCTCTCCATCTTCGAGGAATGGAGGGAGGCCCTGCCTGCTCCCAGGGCAGCAGGGATCCCAGTCTAACCATCAGGGAGATCAAACCACAGAGGCTTTGTGTTTACTGTAAGCAGAACCCAGAGTAATTACCATTCTCCACCTTGGCTGCTCTAACACTATTTTATCTTGGATCTTCCCCACAGGCAAAACCTTTTCATTACTCAGAGAGGAACTCCCAGTAACAATCCACACAGGCAGAAGGGAAGGGAGGGAGTGGGAAGGACTCCCCCCATGCTGCAGCCACAAGACCACCGCTGCGTTCAGCAAACGACGAGACCACCCCACTGCGTGCCCCAGATTGGTGCTCCTTCATCCACCCCCTCGCAGACAGAGTCCCTCAGGGCTCGTGGCAGGTGACTCTGCTGCCAGACAGGCTCCAAATTCAAGGTGGTGGCTCTGAGCACAGGTCATTTACACCAGCCTCAGCACTGTAAGGAATATGCAGGCACTGGACCTTGCTGGGCAAAGAGCTGTGGACCTCTCTCAGGTCAGAGAAAGGCCCCTAAGCTGGCTAAAAAAAACAGCCTGTGGCAAACAAATACAGTCCAAGAGACAGGACCTGTAAAATGTGGCCCTGCCACAGGAGCTCAGGGACAGGTTCACTTCGGCCTTGGCCAGAATGAGAGGCCATCAGTGGTTAAGTGCTGTCTGCCAACCCAAAGCACATACAGGAGCTCAACTTGGCAGATGCAACCTTCACATGTCATCATGAAACCAGGTCCTCCTCAAAACACAGGAGAGGCTAATGATCAAGAGTCTGAGCTGCACAAAGTTTCAATAAAAAAGGGCTGCATCACCAACTCCCCAAGACACTCTTCCTCTGCAAAAGGGAAATTACTTCAGTCCCCTCCAACTCAGGTCAGCCACCCAGCTCAGCAAGGATTCTCCACCAGCACAGCAATTTGTGGCCGTATCTGCAACCGCTGATCTCTACCCCAGTGACATGTATTTGCATCTCGGGGACCACAGGCTTCCTGTGTAAATCACAGGTTTGTGACCTGCTTCAAGCTAGCAGGTACCAGGAGCTGGCTCCCCATCCTGTGCTGTGTGCATCACACTCAGAAACCAGACCTGAAAGAAGGAGGCTGCACAAGAAGACAGCCATGCTGTGCCATGCCATGCCGTGCCATGCCTGCTGCCTCCCACTCCCCACCTCCCCTACCCAAGCCTGTAAGACACCAGTGGAAGGAGTAGGGGGCAGGGGAGGCAGAATTCCTTTCCACATCCCCTTCCCACCAGGTCACTCTGTGGATTCCCACATCCTCCTCCGCTCTCTTGACGTTCCTACCACCTCCCCCAGGAACGCAGAAGTGCACCAACTGTTTCAGTTCCCTTCTGATGCTCTTAACCAAAGGTCTAAGAAGCAAAGCCACGTGCCACAGACTTAATTTTAAAAAATACCGATTTTTTTTTCCTACAGCTGTGTCATTAGAGAAAAAAGGGAGGGGGAAGGGGATTTAATAACACTAAATTACCATAAACTCTATCCGATCAGCCGCAGAGCAGATTTCAGGTGCAAGGAGTAGGGGGAGAATGGGGGTGGCAAGAGAAGGCTGAGAGGAAGGAATAGTCCAGGGAAAGGCTGGATTTCCACACTTAAAACTTGGAAGATTTCACATGACTCAGCCAGCGCTAATTCCAGCTCTGCTGAAGCTTTGCTGTCTGCTTTTGTCATTACCAGGGGGTAATGCTCAGGAGACTGAGCCCCCCAAATCTCTTCCAGCCATCAGGTGTGAAATGGCCCCTGGCACGGTCACTGGGAAGGCACAGCCAAGGCATCTGTTGGCCTTCACGCTCTCTTGCACGCCTTCCTCTTCGCCCAAGCCAAGGGGAACCCACCTCTCCCACCCCCCGTTACTGCAGGGTCCTGATGGCAGCAGCCACAGGGAATTCAGGCAGGTTCTTCTGCTCAGCCTGAAGGACAGGTCATTGCTGCACAAACCTTTTCTAAAGCTTGCCCTCCCCAAGCAATCCTGGACAAGACAGGAGCCCTCAGCCTGTTTGTCTCATCTCCTTTGCCACAGCAAACCCATGACAGGCTGAGGTTCCCTTTACTGAACCCTGGAGAAAAGCACCTCACCCCGGCTTCACAGCCAGGGCTTGGTCAGCAGCTTTAGGGTCTTGGCTGCCCGGGGTGTCATTTGCCCGTGCCTACCCCCACCATATTCAGCAGTTATGGGTTTGGGGGGAAGTGAAGCTGTTAGTAAGAAAGGGGTCAAACACCACTTCTTCATGTGGCCTAACTGGACAACTGCCAATCCAGTCAACATCAGGATAGTTCCCCCTCCTCCTCCCAAAACATAAAAAGAAGAACAAATTGACAGAGGTTCCATTGAATTGCTCAGCTGTAGTCCAGTCCTGGACTACTTCATTAACCAAAGATGCAATCAGATTTTGTTTTGTTTTAAATGATCTACAATAGCAAAGAAAAGGGAATGGCAGAAGGAGCAGCACATGAGCTCATCAGCCCACCCCAGGGGTCTGGCGCACAACATTGTTCCCTACGTGTGTTTTCCAGCGCCTGGTCCAGCCTAGTTCCAAATCTTCCCAAATGATGAGGCTTCTACCAGATTCCTTTTTCAGCAGTTCAAATAGGAACCAAAACACCCTTACCCATTTTCTCTTTTTGCAACCCTTCAGTTTTATCTCAGGTCTCAAGGTACCGGAGAAGCAGATCTCCAGACACTCGGTTGCCGCAGGAGTGAGGGTTTTACTTGGGGAATTGTCTCCCAGGGAGAAAGCTTCCTCCGTGACCTGCCAGCACCAGCCCTCGCTCCCAGCCTCTGACACGCTCACATTTCCATATGAGACACGGGAACGTTCTGCTCTGTTTGACAGCAGCGCTGCCGTGGCCCTGTTTCCACCGAGATAGGGCTCTCTTTTGATCTCCGGTGCGCACACTGCGAGCGGCGGGGAGGGGGGAAGGGAAGGTTACTGCTTCCCTGCTGGAAGGGTTTCCAGCCCTACAGGTGTTTTTTCACTCAGTCAGAGAGAAGGAGTGATTTACTTGGCTGCCTCTGTTCTCCTTGCCTTGTCAGGCGCAGCCACAGCAGCACGAGATGTGCCGCGGGCGCGGGGTCACTTCTCCTCTTCAAAAGGCTGTTTCAGAGACAATGCAGCTGGGCCCTGAGCAAGAGCTGCCTCCAGGGCCAGTGTGCAACCCAGAGGGGCACAGTCCCACCTGGAGAGGGCAAAAGGCAGAGGACCAGCACCCACACAAGTCACACCTCTGGGCTGGAGGAGAAGGAAGGGTGCATCCCAGGGAGCACTGCAGAGCTGGCTCTCACCAGAGGACACCAGGGGCTGCACAGAACTCCGACCGGTCCTTGTTTCCCTTCCTGCTCTTCAATCACAACCTGCACTCACAGCACCTTGAGGCCTGGGGCTCTAGCACAATCTCACACTTCACAGCACTACTCAACAGCAGCAGTTCCCCAATTCCAGGTAACTTGTCACAAAGGTCCATCGTGTTTGAAAATGGCTTGTCACATAACACAGCTCCATTTCTAACCAGCTCCAGTTAGAGCTGGGAACACTGGGATCATTCCCATGGTATCCATGCCACTGGAACGCTGCCTGACTGCCAGCAAAATGGGAAGTCATAGAATCCCAGACTGGTTTGGGTTGGAAGGGACCTTAAAGCTCCTCCAGTCCCAACCCCCCTGCCATCAGCAGGGACACCTTCCACTAGACCAGGTTGCTCAAAGCCTCACCTAACCTGGGAGTCTCCTGGGAGTTCTCAGCTGCAAAGTGCTCTCACTGTTTGGAGTCTAAGACACAGAAACACTGGCTACAGCTCCTCCTTTGATCCCCTTTTCATAGCAGGGGGTGGGAAGATAAAGACCCCAAAAGCACCAAAGTCTCTGCCCCTATTCAGCCTCTTGCTATCAGCACAGCCCGGGCTCAAGGTGCTTGCCACAGTGCTGGAGGGAAGAGGTGCTCCCCAGTGATCTCATCTCATAAAAAACAGGTAACAGGGGAGATGAGTAAAAGGCCCAGCTCAGAATTTCCATTCCATCTCACACTCTTTTTAAAGGGCAGGGAAGGCTTTCTGAGAAAACAAGTGGGAGTAGAAAATGAAAGTTTGCTTTTATTCAGGGCTTCCTAGGAACCCCTCTCTTCATGAGTTGGGGGAAATCCCCGAGTCATTCAGAGTTAAGGAGCAGGACTGAGATCCTGAGTGCATTCTGCAAAGCCAAGGGCTGCTTGTCTGCCTCATGCTGCACTCAACCCACCCAAGTACACAAAAATAGTGGGAAGGCCAGAGGGAAGAAATGGGATGGGATCATTTGACCCTGCCGTTCCCATGGCAAACACACCAATTTGTGCAAGTTCAGCTGCTTTATTAAGGTGAATCCAAATGCAATGGTTGGTTTCAGATGGCTTGATTAAAGTTTAGCCCATTCTCAGCCAGGCCACATAGGTTGCTGTCACCTGGCTTCAGTTCCTAAGGAGGCACTGTCATGGAATTACAAAGGCTCAGCAGAAACAGCAAAGGTGACAGCAGGTGTGTCAAGTGTGTCACACGAGTCTCACACCCCTATATAACAAATGTCTTTCAGAATCTACAGAATTCCATCCTGCTGGAACTCACCTGTACATCTACTAGAAACATTTCAAGGATAACAGGAACAGAGCAGATGAAAAAAATCAAGGAAACCAGGGAAGGAGTAGCAGTATATATAGGGTTCCTCTGACACCCTTCAGAAAAGCCCAGTAACAAGCTAAGGTGATTTTGCTTGTATTAAAGAGTTAACAGGCAGGAGAGGGTTATGAGAAAGCAAAGATTTAGGATGTTCCTAGGCAGTGTCAGCAATGTTACATTAAGTGACACTAGCATTCCACATCCTCTCAGAGAATGCTGCCTTCCAGATCATAATTTGGGGACGAGGAGTCAAAAAGAGACAATACACAGGAACATTATGTGAAATTAGGATGCAGTACAGGTCCCTACAATGTATCTTTAAAACAGGGTTATGTAGTTTAAGAAGGTTTCAGGACAAACTGCTGCAAAAAGTCCCCTTTGAGATTCCCTGGATTGATTATTAAGAATATACACCTTGAAGAGTCTCAGCTGCTGGACTCCAAACCCATGAAACAGGAGCTAGACAGCCAGTCTGCTTTTATTCTTTTAAATTTTTTTTGAGTGGTCAAAGAGTGCAGGTTAAGCACAGTAACTGGAGATGGCAGCTAATTAGTTTGAACTTAACAACAAAGCCTTTAAGTGAACGGCCTGCAAAACCTCATTTACACAACCTGGAGACAAATTCATTAACTGCAGGCTCCATTACCCACTTCACTTTGCCAGTCATAAAGAAAGTTTAAAAATCATTTTTAGAGGAAAGAACCATAAGACAAATCAGGAGATTAAAAAAAAAAAATCCCTAAAAAGACAATCCTTCTGCAGATTCCATCTCTATAGGAACAGTGCCATAAATGCATAAGAAAGAACTAGGCAGTCTTATTCTCCCTGCTAGGCTGCTTTTTTTTCCCTTTAAAGGAACAGATGCCAGCATGATAAGCCCCTGTGTACCTTTTATATGAAACATGTAATCAAGATATTCTGCCTGAAAAGTAGAAACACCCTGAAAATCCACCTGAAAAGATGCAGCTTGCTTTTTTTTTTAATCCTAAAGCAATTATTCTAATTAAGAGGCAATCCCTTTCTGGTTCCCTCCGATGAGATAAAGAAAGCACAGCGCACTGGCAGCCTCCTTCATGCACCCTCAGCGCCGGATACTTCCAGCTCCCGCACCACAGCCTCCTGCAACCCTCCCTTCCCTCCCTCCTTAATTTCAATTAAGTTCCACTCTTAAGAAAGAAGAAGAAAGGGGAAGGGGATGAGGGAGAGAGAAGCAGCACTTACCCTTTGGGGACTCACTTCTGGCTTTCTTGCTTTCTAAAGGACACTCACTGCTGCTGTTGGGAGAACATACTCTTCTCTTGCCTAAAATTTCATCTAGAAGAGAGATGAGAAACCTGAGTATCAGATAAGGTTGTACTTTCCTCTTTGCAGAAGCAACCAGAGAGACTTTGGTATTTTGCTTCTCTCTCTGACACACACACACACAGAGACACACGCACACATATATTACAGGCAGAGGAAAAAAAAATGAAAGTAAGAAAAATCATCATCTTGAGAGCCTTGATCTGCTTTCCTAATCACGCAGCCCAAAAGCACATCATGACTATTCACACACTGATCAATGCGACGTTTTAAAGCTATAAATTCCAAATCCAGTTGATTTCCTTACTGAGTTTCATCATTTGTTCTGTTGCCTTTTGTCCCCCTGGTGTTTCCACTCCTTTCATGCCCTGATGCAAAGCAAGAGGGGGAGAAAAAGGGGAGGAAAAAAAACAACACACACAAAAAAAAAGCACAACAGATCTCTGAATCTTCCTACCACAGTATCTCTCTCTCTCTCTCTCTCCCTCTCAATCTCTCCCCCCCTCCCCTCCCTCTCCTCCTTCAAAACCTCAAGGTCCTTAGCAATCTTCCCCCTCTAGATTGTACGGAAACACTCAAGCCTTTTGCATTACTGCAGCCCTACAGACCAACACAAAATATCTAATATACAATTACAGCGTCCCCGAACAGATTTAAAATCAATATCCTCCCATAATAATGCTGGGGAAACTGAAAGCATGATGTTGCATATGGGCAGGAAGGAAGAGACTGTTTGTCACTGCACGCATCAAATTCTCATCTATCAAGGGCTTGTTAAAGATGCAGCATCTTAAAATTAAAAAAAAATAAAAAATCCACACAAACAAGCTCCATATTCGAGCCAGCACTCGCTGCATCTGCCTGCGAGTCAACACACATGCAAAGCTGCTGCAATTTGCTCAATTCTTTTGGTTAAGAAAGGTTACAAACCCCCTTGGTGCTATTTATAAGAACAACAAAATTATTGATGTTCCAGGGGACATTTTAAGCCAAGCAACTGTCCCTCACACTCAGAATCACTCCCCAGTACTTTGAATTCAGCTGAGCAAGCCCAGGTCCCTGCCTCGGCGTTGTGTTTATCAAGAGATCCAGAGCACAGATTGAGAGCGGTGAAGGTGCGAGGGCAGAGCCTGCCAGGCAGTGCCTTTATCCAAAGAGTGATTCTGAAACTCTGCAAAGTTCCAAGTGGCATCTCAAGGTTTTAAAGAGCACAAGCTGCCTCCCATCTTATCTTGCCATGACCCTGTCACCCAGGCTGTTAACAAAACTGGCACTCAGAGACAACTGCAGAAGCCTGTGACCAAAGGCAAAGTCAACACACAAAACAGTGGCAACGGGAAAGCAGATGGGACAGGATGGAGTCGGTGACAGCACTTTCCTCAGGAAACCTTCACATTCCAGGTGTCAGCCTTTCAATACAATTTGAATTTTATCAATCCTCCTGCCTCAGTTTACCCTGTAAATAACTTCTCCAAAGCCGCAGACAGTATCAGCCAGCATCAAAGCTTGAAGTACCTGGGCACACAGCACAAACACAGTCACAAGCTCCCTCCCCACGGAACTCTTCATTCTTTATGTTGATTTTCCTGGAAATGTTAGAGTCTGAGGCTGCAAACCCTCAGTGCTGGAAACCAAGATCATGTATCCTCCTCAGAATTGTTCTCATCCGGGATTTGTGGCTTTGAAACAACAAAAGTCCCGTTGCTCTGCTCGCCCCTCCCAGCCTGGGCAGGCGGCAGCAAAACCCAACAGGGCTCATTCCTCTGTACTTCAGGCAGAAGAGATTCCATGGCAGAACTGGTGACAGAAGCACCAGTTACACGTGACAGCAGTTAGAATACGAGCAGTGAAGATTCCTTGGTTTCACAGCTCTGTCAAGGCACCTCATCACCCTCCCATCACTCCTTCTCTCTCGCTCTTCCCCTCCCACCCCGTGCGCCCATCTGCTCTGCCAGCAGCCGCTCGCTCCGACGAGCACCGTGCCCTGCCATTCCCAGGCACAGCAGGGACAGGTTGCAAGTCCCATCTCTCTCCCAACTGGCTTCACTCAGGCAGGGGAAGACCAGGAACTCTGAAGTGGCACCAACTCCATCAGACCCGTGCCCTGTCAGTCTCCAAACCGCCCAGTTCTTGGCACACACGGCAGCGAGCTGGCAGCTGCACAGCCAGCCTGGTGTGACAGCCAGCCACGGGCAGCGCGCCACGGGGAAAGGTCCCACATGTCCTTCAGTCAAGTTTTGAACTCAACCTTCTTCCAGAGAGATCCCACATTAGTGTATTAATCTCTAGGATGATCTGCAGCCTTTTCCCCCCAGCACCTCAGGTTCACATTGTACCAACACACCAAAGCCCACACGCTGAGGTTGTATCTGGGTTGTCCCCCCAGTAACTTTACAGCAGGCAAAGTCCTGGGATGTGTCAGAGAGTGCCTCTGCCCCCAGAAGTGTGGGGACTAAATCAACCAGATATAGAGCTAAGCAAAGAAAAGGGAATAATTATTATCAGTAGCCAGTATGGAGGCACAAAGATCTAACAAGCCACCCCAAATTTACTGAGTCAGTTGGGAGAGCACAAGACTGAATACAGCTCCAGCCCAGTGTCAGAGGAAGTCATATCCCCCTCTCAGCTGTCTTTGCTTCAAAGCAGGGAAGAGGCAGGTGAACATTTCATTAGTTCCTGAGTCAACTCACAGATCCTGGGGTCCAACCTAAACAGCAACATATTTGTGTTAGGGCACCAATCCTTTCCTCTCTACAGCCCAAACCACACGCACAGCTTTGGCACACCTGGTAAACACGTGCCCTTTTACAAGACCCTGTGCTCTAAATTCACCCCTCTATGTCCATGTGCCACCCACCCAACCACTCTGCACTCCCACACAAAGCACCGAGACAGGGGTTGAAGGCACTGGGATGGCAGCATCCCCAGCCCATCTCCCTCTGTCTTTGTAGCAGCAGCAGCAAAACCAAGTTCTGTTTTGCAAATGAGTTGGCAGTGAAGCTTCTGGATGTCTCACCACCCTCAGAGAGACACGGTGTGCATCTGGAGTACGCTGCTACTCACTGAGCACAAAGCCAACAGGTAGCTGTGTGCTCAGCCCGTGCAGCTGCAAAGGCAACACCTCACCTTAGAGGATGGGGAGGGAGAGTTGGGGGGGGGGATTTTTTTATTTTCCTTTCCCCTAAAATCCCTGCATTTGCCTCCTCCTGCCTTCTGCAAAGCATTGCAGTTGAAAAGAAGCCAAATCAGTGCAGTTTTTTAATATTACAGCTAAGGATGAAAGACATTATCAGTAGAACTGTAACATTATGAAGCTAAGCCAGGCAATAACACAGGCCAGGAGTGCTAGAGGAAGTCCCAAGCATACTGATTGCTTACTGCCACTAGTGCCACTAGCCCTGACACTACACACAGCCCTGACACCACACACAGCCCCAAAGGTCTCCCACACAGGTCCCCAGATCATGCATTGCATTCAAGATACCTGACAAGGAATACAGAAAATGATCCAAAGAGGATTTTGGAAACAAAGTCTAATGTTTTCCCCTAGATCTAGAAATTAAAGTAGATTTTTTTCCCCCTCTTTCATGGGAAGAGGAAGTCCAGCACTCACCTGCTGCACTTCTACAGTGAAGCATGAACAGCAACAGGGCAGGAAAGCAGGTCAGCTGGAGGAGGACAGCACTTCTGCCTCCATGCAGAAGTATCACCCGATGGCTTTGCAAGCATCAAGAGAAAGGATGTGGGTATGACATTATAAAATGAGCTCATGTAGAAGTCAGGGCAATGTGGGTTTTAGCTAATCACATCCCTCTTTGGACTTGAGACACACTGATTAGAGGCCATGGGTGGAAATGTCACCTGGAAGTAACAGTGCTTTGTACTCCTGCGCTGCCTCTAATCCTCAGCCTCCCAGCACTCAGCAGAGCTGGGTGACTTAGCAGCCATGTTCACCAACACATCTAAGAATCCCAAGCCTCATTATCAGCTTTGAAGAGAGGACTTGGGAGCCTAAGTCAGCTGGGAAGATTAGAAAACCTATCTCTAGGTTTCCCCAAAGACAGAGGGACTTTATCTCCACTCTACAAGGGAATCTGCAGCAGAGAAGATGCCCCAAGGACACACACTGCGTCAATGGCAGGATGAGAGCTGAGCCCATGTCCCAGTGACCGAGCACGGGCTTTGGAGAAGGGACACAAAACAAATATAAGGTGGTCACATCATTTTTGCCCTCCAGTGTTGTTAAATGGGTGGACCACAGAGTGAGTCCCAATTATGGCCGAGGGGACAAGTTTTTTTGCAGTGTTATATATTACAGGCACAATGGGAGGAGATCAAGACCTATCTCACGCTCCCCACCAACATAATTGGTTTTTCTCTGAAAGCTTTTTGGACCCAGAAGTCCTGAATAAACAGAGAACTGAGCCAACTTACATGGGAAATCACCCAGGCTCAGATAGCCAACATCTAACAAGAAGAGTCCTTTTTTCACCTCCTTTCACACTACTTTAAGGGAAGGAAAACATCTTCCCTTGCTCTCAACTCCACCATCAAACTTAAAACCCTGGAGATGACAATTCCCACTGACCAGTCTGAAATGTCTTGGCAGCATCTCAGTTTATTCAGCTCTCCCCTTTCCTTTGGCACAAACAGGCTACCCCACCAGAGAAGCTGCTCTGCTCCAACAGCTCTGGTGCTCCAGCCCTGCTGCTCAGTCTGTTCCTGTGCTCACTGTGACAGGTTTGCAGGGACCCTGGAGACATCCATCCCCAGCCATGGGCTTGTGCCTTTGTAAGAAGCAGCACCAGCTTGCCGAGTCCCAGCAGGCCCGGAGCTGCTCTCAACAAAGGCTGGCGTACGAGGGGCCAGGCAGGAGGCTGCACACAGCAGCGTGGGATCTGGCTGCACATCGGCCCCGTCCCTCGCCAGCAGGAATCAATGGAACAAAGGGAGAGCGAAGCACAAGGTCATGGGAATAACGGGCCAGAATTTAACTGAGGGCAACGAGAATGGGGAAAAAAAATATTGGGGAAGCTGGGGGAAGGGAAGCAGTGGGTTGCTGGAATTTGGGATCCAGAATGATCCAAGTGCCAGCTAGTTCTAGCAAGGAAAGGGGAAACACCACCGGACCTTGGCAAAGGGGATGGCCAAACAGCTGCAAAATAAAGGCATCCTCCTCCTCCTCCTCCTCCCAGCAGGTCAGCTTAATGGCTTTAGGGACATGGCTGGCAGCAGGCTTCAAACCTGAGCTATTGCACTGGGTTATCTCGTTATTCCTCTACGTCTCCACATCTATATCTATTTGTTGGTTGTCATTTAGATTTAGATTGCAAGCTCTCCAAGGGCAGGGAGCATCCTTTTGCTAGCTGCTGCTGCAGACTTAATAGCACAAAGAGCAGAGCAAGCTGGGCACTCCTGGCTCAGGACTGTCCCTAACAGACCAAGGTATCTGCAAACATTCCTCAAGCCCCACACTTCAAACTCCCTGTGACAAGAGGCTCTTGGAAACAGGAAGAAAAAAGGAAACAAAGGGGAGGGAAGAATGGGACACACTAATGATCTCTTACTACATAGCAAGAAGGATGCAATATCAAGGAATCAAAGCTTTTTCTCTTTCCTACTTACTTTGGAGAACTGAGCTTTGGCTCAGTGGTTGTGCAGTGACTCAACAGCAGAGAAGGACTCCAAAGGCAGGAGTCAGTGACCACCACTCCCTGATCTCAATGTATTATGTAGAAAGCAGCACCCCAAGGCAGGCCCAGTGTCACTAATCCCTTCCTAAACACGGCACACACGAGAGCTGCAGGAGCACACAACAAGACAGTAGTTGAGGAGAAGGTTTCCCAATGTGTAACATATCAACCATCCTTCCCTAGGCTTGACAAGGAGCCCACATCCTCTTTCTCAGCTCTAACCACTTGGCCATCTGCCTTTCCTCCTACCATGCAAACAGTATCCTGCTACTTCCCACCACCTCCTTGTGCTCATTCCGTTTGCCCAGCTGGAGCTCAGCTCCTAAAAGCACTGTCCAATATTTTTGTTCCCAAGCAATGAAACAGAGGGAAGTGCAGGTCATGCTGGAGCCATCCTCGTGTCTGCAATGAGTGTGTTTATTAGAGAAGGTGTACCAACATTCCCTCACCTCCTAGATTCTTACAAAATTCATTTTTACAGCATGCACCAAGCCATAGAAAGGTGGTAAATATTCATAGTATGAAAAACACTCATGGAGAGGATATACTGCACTTAAGAGAAAGATCTGAATTAATTTTATATGCTGCAGAGAAGCTTCTGAGCAATTGCAAACTTGTGAATCTCCACTCTCTTCCAGAGAAGATTTAAAGAATGAGGCTGGGAGGGTAGGCTGGAAGTCCAGGCCTTTTAGAGACTCACTTTCTAGCTCTAGGAAGGAGCACGTTCTAGTGGGTAAGACAGGAGGAGGGGGAACCTTGTTAAATCAGAAGACTTAAGCACAGTTCCAGTAAGGAACAGGTTTTCCTTGAGGGACCACAAACCACCTGGGCAAAGGTCATTTGGCCTCAATTTATATATCTGTGACAAAAAGCTATGAAAACCAGCATCATTCCTCTGACACAGACACCTCCCTCAGTCCTGGGGAACGCCACACAACACCCAACCACCCAAAGGTGGGTAAGGCAGCGTGGCAGGGACAGCACTCCCGTCTCCCTGTGGGCCCCCAGGTGTGGAACCTTCTGTGGGTGGTCTGTGCCAGCAACCACCTCTTCCCTCCAACATCCAGGACAGCCACTCCACCTCCTCTGGCTGCTCCTTCCACAAACCTCCCAACATTTCTTTACAAAAGTCAAGGCTGCTGATGGTGATTTCCAGCAGATCTGCTGGTGGTGCTGTACCCTTAGCACCATGTAAATGTCCGATTGCACTCATTCAGCCCCTAAAAAAACCAGTGCTCCTCCAGCCCGTGACAGCTTTGACAGCCAGACTCCTTAATTCCTTTTTCTTATTCCCTTAATCTGTCATCTTTATCAGGCTGGGGAAGTGCCAGGCAGCGTGCAGGAGCCCCGGCCCCGATCAATCTCCACATTACAGCTGACAGAATGGTGCTAATAACTTATTGATCTAATGTTTGCCAAGCCCCACCGGGGCTGAAAGGCTGCCATTGATTGGCTTGAGGGAAGGAGCCTCTCAGCTGAGAGCAGAGCAGAAAGCCTTCAAATTGTCTTCTTCCCAAGGAGCTTGGAGCTGGAGGGAGGGTGGGGAAGGGAGAACAAGGAGGAGGACAAGGGAACTAAAGAGAGGAAAAGAAATGGAAAAAAAGAAGGGTGCATATGGGAGGCAAGGAGTAAGAATGGAAAAGGAAAGGGCTGAAAAAAGGGTTTAAGAAAAGGCAGTCGTGGTCCCACACTGCCCTGCCAGATTTGCTGGCCCTGGGGCTCTAAATGCAGAGTGCTCGTTGTGGTCAGGTCTGTTTTCCTGGTGGACTTCTCTCAAGTCTATCAATCCAAAAGGCTGGGTCAACATCTTCACATGTTGTGTCCTACACATCTCCCACACTCACAGCTCTGCACCCCTTTCTCTTCAGCAGGACTGCAAGAGGGAATGGCCTTAAGTTGTGCCAGGGGAGGGTTAGGTTGGATATTAGGAAAAAATTCTTCACTGAAAGGGTTGTCAAGTATTGGAACAGGCTGCCCAGGGCAGTGGTGGAGTCCCCATCCCTGGAGGGATTTAAAGGACGTGGGGACATGGTTTAGAGGTGGAATTGGCAATGCTGGGTTTATGGTTGGACTAGATGATCATAATGGTCTTTTCACCAGAGACCTCACAAAGCTGTGAGCCCTAGAGCACCCTGCTGAGTGCTTGAAAGAAACAAAGAGCAGAGCAGCAGCTCAGTGCCTGCTACCTGGGCATCTAATCACAGCACAAGCTCTCCAGACACACAGCTGGGGGGGGACAGCGCTACCCCTGCTGTGCAGCAAGAGCAGAAGGCCAGGCTTTGCAGGACCGAATCCCCAGCATCCAAACCTGGTGACACAGAGCTGCACACATGCACTGGAGCAGGAACAGTATCAAAACCCTGGCTCTGAAGTATCAGCTTGAGTTGCAGCAGGATCAGGAGCAGCAAGTCTCTGCCTCCTCTCCCTGTGCTTCCACCCAGCAGCAAGAGTGGACAAGTCAGGTGCCACATTACAATCTGTGCTGGATTTCTATATATAACATCAGTGAGATGTCACCACACCAATGATTTGTTTTCAGCTCTTTACTAGCTGCCTGTAAGACACCTGGAAAGGAGGTGGAAGCAGGGGGTGGGGAGAAGGTTATTTTTGGAAGCAGGATAATCTTGCTCTTCCTAGAGCTGCAAGGAAAGGAAGAAAGAGTCGGTGTTTATTTCAGCTTCAAAGCCACAACATGTACCAGCCACAAGTTTGGTGGCTGATTCAACTGCCAGAGTGACAGACTCACTGTCCTGACTGCTCTGCCCTGTTCATGCCAGGCACAGAGGTGGCCAAGCTACCTAAGCTGCCATGGTGAGCCCTGTCCTTTCCTAAAAGTGAGGGAGATTTATCTTGAAACACATCACTGACCTTCCCAAAGGTGTTTGCAGAGCTATCCTACAAGAACCCTCCTGCCAGGAGCAGGCTTTACATCCCTGCCAAGAGTAAGTTTTATTGAATCCCAAGAGCAGGGCACTAAACTGCCTCAGCTCCTTCCCCTCCTGCAGTGACAAAGCCAAGAATAAAACCTCTCTTCCAGGATGTTTTTGGGACATGTAGATGAATAGTGCTTTTCCAGGACTGCAAAATCACCAAGTACCCGTGGCCTCCAGTGGAGCAGACTCCTACAGTGGGACTCTTTAAGGGACACAGATGTCACCTTCTCCCTACCACATGGGGTTTCCACAGCAATCACTGCAGGTTAACACGCAGTACACTGGCCATCGAGGACACCGCTGCTCTGAGGCCAAGGCTCTCAGGGTTTGTCACCTCCATCACATTGACAAACAAGCCCTCGAGCTCTCTGTGAGCTCTGAACATTGGAAAGCTGGCCTTCTGCTGCTTCCCACACCACAGCCAAAGCAGCCTTTCACCTCTGGGGAAGGGGTCGTTAATCCACACGCAGTCCCAAGCATTATACACAGAACCGCTTGCTGTTGGAGTGAGACCTGATATCCTGCCATGTCTCCATTAAGTGCCCTCTCTCAGATGATATTCAGACATCAAGTCACCTCCCTCTACTCATGAGGGGCAGAAGGAAGAGAGGGAAGATCCACCCACCTTCCTCTAGCATCAGGGAGCCTGATCCCTCCACTTCTATCCACGCAAATAGTCCTACTGCAACTGGAAAGTGGTGAAAGCTGGTGCTGCAGAACAGAGGGTATTTGAGGAGAGAAAGAGGAGAAATTAACAGGATTTTTGCAGCAGAGAAATTATTTAGGGCCTTGGGACCAGGACTTTCTTGCAAAACGCTTATTCAGATCCTAGAGCAGCGTGCAAAGCACACACACACACAAGGGAGAAGGCACTTGTACCTTCCATATAGGCACAGAGCCCCCCAAGGCCCCCTCCATCCTCCCCCACCCCACGCAGGCCCCGGCAGACTGCATTAGCCAAACTGGATAGAGGGGATTGGGCTTGTTTACAGACACACCGCTAGCTGCTTAAAGGGGCTCTAAATCCCTGTTTGATGTGCAAACCGGCAGCTTTGCTGCTGTGCCTTTGTCAAGCAGCCCTGGCTCTGCTCATCCTCCTGTGTGTGTGTGTGTCTCTCTCTCTCAATTAAGATTAAAAGCGCCCTGTGCCACCATCCTCTCTCAAGGTAAGCCCCTCTGCAGTGCCAGCTCTGTGCCCTGTCTGCTGCCTTTATCTGATCCATTTGGAAACGACTTTTACATCCTCATTAGGCTCCCCGCCTGCCCTGCCCTCCCACACGCGCTCCCCTGAGGCATCCGAGCGTACTCTGCTCTACCTTTGCAGATGTTGTTAAGCCTCTTACTGAATCTCACCAATGCAGGCTGCTTCTGTATGTTCCCAAGGAAGCACACACCCCATTATACCTACTTTTCCTTTCTTCCTCCATTTGGTATATTATATCCCCATCGTGACTGCAATTTAATTAGCACCAAGGAAAGCATTCTCCAGCATTTTCCACTGCACAACACTATCAGAAAGGAAGGACACAGCAGAAAAACAAATCTGCAGGGTCAAGAGAGGAGAGACCATTCACATCTCCTAGGTAAACTGACCTGGGAGCTCTGAGCACCTCCAAAGCTTGTTTTTCCAGGTAAGCTCTATATATGCTCCCTTCAAGTGCAAACTGTCAGCACTTGGGTGAAGTAGCTCACTATTTTCTCTGCAAAGGGAGTATCTCTCTGCCCAAGAGCCAGCCTCACCTCTCCTCAGCTGGATTGGCTAGCTCAGGTTTAAAAAACAAAAATAAAACAGGTCCAACACTGGCCAGAGAAGTAGGAGGAGATTAAACCTAGCAGCTGGATATACACCCAGTGTAGACATAATCTAGACTTCAAAAGAGGAGCTGGATATCAGTTTGATCCATGAAGAGCAACAGAGCTGGCAGGGAGGCAAGTGCCCTTCCTTTACATTCTCTGATCCTCCACAAGAATTTACACACGTGAAATTTGCGCAACTACAGTGTACAGACGTTATCCAGGACTCTAGAAACCAGCACTCTCTGCTTTGCATGCACAAGCACCTCCACTCCCAGTCACAGAGAGGCAGAGAAAGCACAAGGGGCAGAAGTTTATAACCCTTAAAAGTCTGAGGACACATTACTGTCAACAGCCAACCCAGCTGAGAAGGGAGAATAGTGTGAGAGGATGCAGATGGGCAAAACCCTAAAGCAGCGAGACAAATTTCCTCTGTTAGTTAAGAATTCAAAGTTACCAACAGGGCAGCTCTTCCCGAAACCCAGGAGCCCCTGGGAGCTCAGGAAATCCAAGTGCATCAGTGGTAATGGTAATAAATCCGCAGCGCAGGCCCAGGGCATGCAGGTTTGCTCCGTGATTAAGAGATCTCTGCGATACCTCCAGGTCCCGGCGGGCCCGGAGCCGCAGCGCGCGCGCATCAAACGCATCAGAATATCTCAATCACCACCTCGCTGAGGTGGCTCCGGAGCCGATCGATAGGGCAATTAGATTTGATCAGCAGACGCCTCTCGGCCACCTCCTCCTGCTGTCGCTGCAGAAGCCTCGGTTACCCCGGCCGGCGCTGGGTCTCCAGATGGCTCACTGAGCAGCACGGGCTGGAGCAGATTTTTGTGCCTTCTTTTGTTGCTATTCTTTATTTCCTTTAAAGGTTCAGTATCAGGGGACACTTCCAACATGAGTTGAGCTGTCAGCTGTTCTTATCTAGACACCTTGCTTTAGTGCACACACTAGCAGGGGGGACACTACCCCATTCCCACCCCCAAATCCCTCCGATGTGGAATATCTCTGGAAGCAGGCTGTAATCCACACCTATCCCACACTGGCACAGTGGAACCACAACATAGAGGTCTAGCAGAGAAGTTAAGGAGGGAAAGACAGGAAAACTGAGCTCTGTTGTTCAGTCATTTGCTTTATGATCTTGTGCAAATTTGCCTTTCTGTGCCTTGCACCTCATCCACTTCTACAATCTCTCCAAAAACTGGGGGAAGGCATTATCCTGTCCTTGCTGTTCAAAACTACAGCACTGCCTCTAATCCTGGTTTAACTACAAATCAAGGAAAACTCTCTCAGAATTAATCATGAAGCAACCAACCCTGCCAACTTCAGCCCTCCTCTTCACCCCACGGGCCCTGCAATCAACAAATCTCTTCCATTCGTGCTCTCCTTGTTCTCAATGCTCTGCTTGGCCTCAGCCAGAGCCAAGAAGCCACGTCCACTCCTGAATCCAGGTTCAGCAGCCTGCACTCACCCCTCATCCTGCACACGTGGGATCTGCAGTCTGAGCCGCAGAGCAGCCTCCGCAGCGTTCAGCCTCTGCTGCCTGGGACCAGCTCCCTCACTTCAAACCAGAGATGCCAAACCAGCAACAGAAAACATTTTAGCAGCAGATTCCAACTTACTTTGAGAGCACTGCAGCTTATAGTCATGAGTGATGTGGGAATTTTTAAACATATCAGCATTAACATCATTTATTCAGCATTGTCCATCTCCAAATGTCTTTTTGAGGCCAAGATTCTCATAACCCAAATGCACAGTATTGTTCTCAAAGGCAGAGTGCAAACAGCAGACAACTGGGGGCACATTTCTTTTTCCCTTATTGTTGCAACTAAGTGGTTTAAACAACAGCCAGTCTTTTAGACTAATCCAACACTAATTCTCTTAAAATTATACATGTAGCAATTAGTTACACCATTCTCCCCTTCCACCTCTGCCCGTCAAAGCAAACAGAACCGAGACATAAACCCAATAATCAGCATCAGCTACAAATCCCAGCACATTTTCTTTCTGTTCCCTTGACTGCCATGTCTGGGGGTGGTGACACAGGTCCCAGCACATGCCCTCAACTCAGAGCTGGCAGCTTCTGTGGTGACTTTGGCAAATGAGCCTTCCCTTAATCAAACAAGCATGTACAGTGAGCCGGCTCCAGACAGCGGGAAAAAACCAGAGTCAAACCGTCCCTGTGGAGATGGGACAATGCCTCATCTCCCTTTACACACCTCATCTTCCCACCATCCCTCCACCTACTCTTCTGGTGGTCAGCTCTTGTTAGACACACCAAATCTATCACGTCCTGAAGAGTTCTGTCACTTGCTTGGTAGGCTCTTCTTTTTCATTGCTCAGTCTGTCATTGAGGTCAGAGCCCAGCACTGCTGTCCTCACAGCTACAATGTATGTGCAGTGCCTGTATTTTATATTTCCTACTGTTTCTTATGGTTAAGAAGCTAACTAGATAAACACAAACAGAAATTCTAACAAATCAGAATGAAGACTTCTGCATCTGATCGATTCTACTGCTTAACACTGATAGGAAGGCATGAAAAGTACCCTAGATCTCAAAGAATTCCAGCAATTATCAAGCCCAGCAGTTTCTCTGTAAAATAAACAACATTAAAAACCATTTTAACATACAAGGTCAGCTGAGACATATAGACTCAAGCAAGGTCACACAGAAAAATGTCTCTCTCTGGCCAGTTTGGCTCTTAGAGCCACGTAGGAGAAGGGGTTGTAGAGATCAGTTAATGAAGAGAATATGGAGATTCAGCTGTGAAAGCAAAGACTGCTCCTGGCTGCTTTACAGACACATCACAAACCTCCCAGTTCAGCACAACACACACACAGGACTCAACACTTCACTGCAAAAGTAGTCACACCAGTACAGATTTCACTGCAGGCAGGAGGAACCTTGTGGGAAAGGAGTCAGACCTCATGCAAAAGGGAAACCAGGTACCTGTCATGTTACTGAACATGCTCCAAAGACATTCCCAAAGTGTGTTACATGTGATGTTCCCTTCAGATCTGGGGTTAATTTACACAAGTCAACAGTGTAACTTACAAGAAAATACGAACAAAACCACAAACAAACAGATTTTCAGGAAAGATCTACGATTAACATACACAGAGAGATCCAATTCTGATTTGGAAGGACAGGGACCACTCAATATAAAAACCAGCATTACTCCCAGTTTTTCTTCAACTGTTATTTATAATCAAAAGCAAATTGCAGATTCTGCAAACAACAAGCAGATCTCTGATTTCTCCCCAGTGCCTCACTTGTTGACTGATGCACATTTAGCACCAAAGCACCCTTGCCCACAGCTCCCTTACTGACATCCAGGGAGGCATGGTGCAAAATCAAGAGGAGCATTTCCTGTTCTACCACGTGAAGCTGAAACCAGGTAAACTTCCCCAAAAAGCCAGGCAGCATGACAAAACCAAACCAACACGCTCATAAAGGAGCTGGCAGGCACAGAGGCAGCACAGGGAACCTCTGATTAATGAAATTACAAATCAAACCATGCTCTCTGCAAGGCCTTTCTGCTTCACTTGACACTAACCCTGGGGACATTTCACTTCTTTGCTGGCGTGAGCTCCTTTGCCAGTGGTTTAACACAGACTGTTGGATTTGAGAATAAAACAGGGCCGAGATCTCCAAGGGACTTTAACATCACCGTGAAATCCCTTCCACGTTAATCTTTAGCCAGAATATTAAAAGCCTTCCTATAGCTCACTACAAAGTGTAATACAAATAACCACAGGAAAAAAAAAAACCAGCTGCTAAAAAATGAACAAATGAGGAAGTGAAAGAGAGAGGAGGGAAGTCAACAAGCCCAAACCAGGAGGACCTGCTCCAGTTGCTTACCTGCTGCTCCTAAGCCCACGTCAATGCTGTTTCTCTTGAATTCGCAGCGGCTCTGGGTCTCTGGCATAACGAGCTGACGGCTCTGATGCAGGTTGGAGATGATAGTGGAAAGGTCGTTATCACGGCTGCAACAGAGCAGAAAAGCACCAAGTTAAGAAAATCCCATTTGCCACCAGGTAATTGATTTCTGTGTGCAAGAGCGTTGTGTGTGCGCGCACGCCAGCTGCTTTTGTTTGCCCCGGCACAGCTGCATTGCCAGGGAGGTTCTCCCTCTCCTACCCCCCGGGCTCCTAGGTGACCTCCTCTAGTTTTGGGGAGCAGAGACTCAGTGCAAAGCACTTCCCAAACAGAACTCTCATTTCCCATAAAGGGCTCCACAGCTGCCAGAGCTCCTGATTTCAGTTTTGCCAGATATAACTTGCGTGGGCCAGAACTTACATCTCAGATGGAAAAACTGAAAGTGTAGGAATTGGCAGATCTCTTCCAGAATTAATAGGAAAATTGAACTGAAATAACTGATACTTTTCTATCAGTTGCCACCCTTCTATCCTTAAAAAAAGCTTTTCCATTCCATCACTGTTGGAACACAAAACTACTTTATTTAACTGAATAATAGTTTTTCATTTTAGAGAGAAGCCCACCACGAACAGCACATCAGCATTACTCAGAGCTGAGGGTACAGATTTATTTACAAAACTAATTTTCAACTCTTCATTCTAACAGATCCTGAAACAATGCTCTTTTCCTTCTGGGACAAGAGAATGCATTAGAGCAGTTGAGCATTATTTTGCCTGTTATCCTTGCATCAGATTGCTGCCAAGTAGGCTAGTTTAGTCTTTCTTCTTTTTTTTTTATTGTTTTCCTTCTATGGAGAAGGAGAACACAAACACATTCACTGTAGCAGATACTGCAGTTCAGCTGGCAAATGCTTTTGCTTGCAAACCACTATCCACTTGCAAAATATTTCTGAATAAATGATACACAAACACTGAAAAGGAAGAACAAGCTAAACCATATCCATGATACTAAATTGAAATGCTGGAATGTCTCCCTTTGTTTGTTTGCAGTAGATGTTAAATCACCCATCCTTCCAGCACAAGGTGCTTCCCCCAAGCGAAATGGGACTATTTTTCTTCCTCTCCTCTTTCCAAATGGAAGATGACAACAAGAAGAAGAAGAAGAAGCAGAGATACTTACCAAAAAAAAATTAGACATATTAGAAATATCGCCCTCCCTCCCACATCCACAGCGCCCTCCCAACCTCTACTCACATGACAAGTGCACCCACTCTGTGCTGCTGTGACACACAGCACATGACCACCAACTCACTGGTGCAGAGCAGAGTGTCCTCACCTGGGACCAGCAGGACAGCACCGAGGGTGCATTATCTGCAGAATTACCTAGCAATGATCTTCCTTTAAATATCCCCCCCCTATTATCCCCCCTTACCTCCTCCCCACCTGCTGCACCCCCACCTCCAGGCTCTCAGCACCAGCAACAGGAGCAGATCTGCTCAAATGCTCCAGAGAGCCCATCCCTAGTGCAGAAGCAGGGGCTAATCTGTCGTCTAGCTCTCTGCTAATCAGATAAGTTTATGACAGAAAGTCTTTAGACAGAGGTACTTTCAGCGGGCGTCTGGCTCCAGATTTTCACAAGATGCAGCAGACAAAAACAGACTCTCATTTCAGCAGCCGTGTTCCCTGCTGCTCCCCCCACCCCCAATCTCAGCACTGAGATAGGATGCTCAGATCTCAAAGCCTCTGAGCACCCATTGCATCTTCCTCCGCTAAACCAGTTCAGATTCCTCCTTATGCAAGCAGAAGGCTAATTACTTAAGCAAGCCCACAGGTGAGTGGGAAGCCCATTTCTCCTGTGCCAAGCAGTTTTGGGTCTTATCCTCTTTTAGCTGCCACCTTTAAGATGCATTATGCAAATATTTTGGTGTCTTAAGTCATTTATGGGATTAATGTGAAGTGATTATCAGTTCTTTTTAATCATGCCAATCAATAACTGGATGTCAGGGACAGAGGACAAATGCAGATAAACGCTGCCATCAGCACAATGCTCAGGAAAGGGCGGAGGAGATGAGCCAGGAGTGCAGAGGGAGAAAGGCAGGGAGTAGGAAGAGAAAAATGGGATAATTACATCTTTGCATTTGCACAGTGTCTTGCATCCCAATCGAGCCCAAAGCACCTCTGATGTGTAAACACGTTAAGAGAGCGATGAGAAGGAATCGTTTTATCTGCCACTAAAATGCAACTGCCTCTCTTTCTGGAAAAGAACATTGTGACTCCTTAACATGACTGGATTCTCCAAAACCCAGCGTGCAGAACACTGGGCTACATCCACTGAGAACTCAAACCAGGAGATCTATCTGGAAGGAAACATTACCACACCAGAATGATATTTTTATTCCCCAACAATCCTGTGTGTTTTTAGGACATTTTCCCTGGCCTTAAAATTAAAATCATTATGGTGTGCAAAGGGTGGGTCAGCAAGCCACAACTCCACACAGGGCTGATAGGTAAGGAACACGCTACAGGCTTTGAGTTCAACTCAGTCTACCCACACAATTAGGCAGAATCCCAGAAAAACATTACTTTGCTGGAATACCTTTGCAGAAGGCAAACTGAACACCAAGGTGACACTGAGAGGAAAGGGAAGAAAGACTAGAGCTGAGGCAAACAGGCTGAGACAGCTTTTAACACATCAAACTGTCCCCAGGAGTTGTTCCTTTTGCCTCAGCACATGGGAGGTTTGAAGCAGAGACTTACTTTTTGCTCTGGGCTTGTTCTACCCCTGGCACAATGGGAGGTGATTTATAGCTGGGGCTCAGCCTTAGTATGAGAAAAGAGAGTGAATGGTAACCAGAGCTTCTGAAGGAAAACTGAGACACCTTTCTGTATAGGTGAAGACTTTGAGCATCTTTAAAAATCCTTCAGGCCAAGCTGGCCCAGCACACACAGCCCCACACAGCTGCAACCAGGCTCCAGGGATTGGGTGGCCTCTCCAATAAGGGACATACTTGTGGAAGGCTCTGCTTAGACCACAGAGGACTTTCTACCACGTTGGATCAACAGAATGAAACACCAGCTTTGGTTCTGCAGCTGATCTGCCACCTCTACCTTACCCATGACTGCATAAGATAGTGGAAAAAAAAAATTATTTTTACTAGAGACCCTCCTGAGCCTCCACAGAGCAAAGTCCAACTCACTGCTTTCATCCCAATGCCATTTCATAAAGCCAGGGAAAGTTTAACTTTTATTAAGAGTCTCAGATCCTCAGGTATTCCCACAGTCACTCAGTGCCTTAGCTAGGAAGAAGGGCTCTGCCAGGTACCAGTAATTTTCAGAAATTATCCTGCTTTTGCACACTTGCTGCCTTGGACTGCACCAATGTAACTGCACTCCCAACCCTGAAATCCCATCTCCTGCTGCTGGTTGTCCCAGCAGAAGGACAAAAGACATGGCACTACCACAGGCTTTGGGAGGTTTGCTTGGTCCATGTACCAAAAGTTGTAAAACATGAGAAGTCCAGCCTAGTCAAAATCCTCCACAACTCAGTTCTGCCCAGGCTCTCCCCCTTGCCCCAGCCCCGAGGGGAACACCTCAGCCAGACCAGCAGCCCTGACACCGGCCCTACAACACAAGGCAGGCACACATCCACCCCAGCCTTGCCTTGTCCAGTTGCCATAAACATTCTGTAAAGTTTATCCATAGAAAATATCTAAAAAACTCCACTACTTACCTTCTCCTTGAAGACAAACTGCACAATGTGCTCCCCTCGCTGGAACAGCCCAATCTCCCAGCAAACACCTGCAGTTCTGGGGATGGGGAGCAGCTGTGCTGGGTCAGTGCCCACACCTGTGCAGGGTCAGTGCCCACACCTGTGCTGGGTCAGTGCCCACATCTCTGATGGGTTAGTGCCCACACCTGTGCAGGGCAGTGCCAGCTGCCAGCCCCCCACCCCACACTTCAATTCCCTGTGACTTACTGGTCCCCAATTCCTCATTCTTTACTCCTAAGTGTCAGCTCTGGATTTTTGTGCCCCTGTTCTGTAAAAGACCCCCATTCCAGCACCCACCAAAGCCCCCATCACAGACACAGTCAGGGACTGGCTCTCAATGCACGGAGCTGAGCAGTGCAAAGCACAACCTGACCAAGTGATGTGGCACAGAAACCAGACCCTCTCCCTCAGCCCACGTTAAAGGGCATTATGTGTTCAGCTGGCTCACAGTGCAGGACAGGGTTTACAAAAGATAGCAAGTCTCCTGGGGAAAAGGCTACTTGTTCCTCTGGGTTTACACACCACCCAATTTGCTCATAGTAACCTTGTCATATACAGAACAGGACACACATTCATGGATTGAGGATATCCAGCTTGCAGGAGTTCAGGTGAAGATCCAGGACAGGACTCTGGGCATGCCAACAAACATGTAGCAATGCCTAAAACGTGGCTGCTTGGTCTGGCACAGTGACTAACACAACTGAAGGCAGAGACCTCGGCTCACTGGAAGGGGAACTGTGACAGCATCCCCTCCAAAGTCCTCACCAGCAAGAGCACAACTCTTGCATGACCTCAGTGGGAAGGATCCTGCATTAAGGGGATTGGAAAGGGCTAGTCCTTCCCGTGTAGAGGATTCCCCCATCTGTGTGCTGAAGCCCATAATTCCACCCAGGTGCTCACTTGGAGTCCCAGCAGGGCAGAGTCACACTCTGCTTTTCCTTTGTCTTGTCTCTGAGCCGCTGCTGGGTGCCTGTTAATGCAGGCGCTGCCCATACATGCACTGACACATGCACACACAATCAGATTAAAGGTCTGATCCCTTCCAGCAGCATCATATTATATTTTAAAAACCGGATTAGAGAAGGGGGCTTGAGCAAGATACAGATCTCCTGAAAGGTCAAGGAGGAGACAGATAGCCTTCTGTAGGGCTGCAGGTTGCCATGGCAACATTCAGTTTGCATGGGTTTTGGTAATTAATGGTTTGGGGACCCCACACTAACACAGGTGTTTCCAAGCAGCAGGGGAACATGTTCTGAGGCATGACTGCCTGGGCACTTCCATCTCACAGCAGCAAGTTTTGCTTTCGCAGTAAAACAAAGGGTAGAAAACTGAGTACTTACTGCCAGGGATTCCAGAGGGCACCTGCCTGGTTGGCCACATCCAGACTTGCTTTCAGACTGGGAAGTGACTCAGTGTTCCTGACACTCTCATAAGACCTTTCTTCTGATATCTAGCTCAGGATGATCGATGTTCCGATCACCAGACATGTTTTTCAGGTGTTTCTGCTATTTTGTTGGGGAAAGTTTTACAAAAGAACTTGCAGCACTACAAGACTTTTGAGTCTGAACTTTAAATCCAATACACATTTCACCCAGTCCAGAACACTAAAATTCACCCCATTCTATATCTGAGCAGTGAATCTAGACATATCTAGGAAAGATCAACTCACCTTGTTGCTTTCAATTACAGCTGATATGCTGTTGCTCATTCTCTTTTTGAATCCACTGAATCTATTTAAAAGCTGTGTAGATGAGGTGCTCAGGGACATGGTTTAGTGATGGACTTGGCAGTGTGAGGTTTATGGTTGGACTTGATGACCTTAAAAGTCTTTTTCAACCAAAACAATTTATGATTTTTCTGGCACACACTGCATGAGCAACGTCATCCAGTCTAGCTAATGAGCCACAACATGTGCTCAAGGAAGGAGAAGTCTGTCATAGGGACTTCCACTGGACTGTCAGATTTGCAAAGTGTAGCCATCCCTTGGGACGTATGAATGAGTAAGGAGCAAGCCCTTCCAGGGGGACTGTGGTAACCAGACATGCAGCAATCCTGTCTGACTGACTTCTGATAACAACAGTGGTTTTGGCAGTGTTTGAAGCCAGCAGCTATTGCTCCAAGGCCCTTTCTGGTCTTGTTTTGGACCCTGGTCCTCATGCTGACTAGCATTTGGACCCTCATTCCAGTCACCTCTCCTCAATCTCAAATGGCCCCAGCAAACAAGTCCCTTACCTCTGCTGAATGCCATCTTCCCAGCCTGGTTCTGGAGCCAGCCCTGTCAGCACATTCACCATGGAGTGACGCACAGAGGGGACGAGACAAATGGGGCAGACACCTCAGTCTCTTGGCCCCTTTGGCTCTTGGTCCCTTGAGTGAGGGTAAGCAGAGAGGTGCTGACCAATGCCTGGGCTGCCCTGCCCATGTCAGGCACCCGAGTGGAGACCCACCACCCCTGAGATCCTCGGGAGGTGGCAGCTGCCCGTGACTGTTAACCTAAGCCAGATTCAGACTGGGAGCAACGCCTTTTAGATGTGTTTCATTTACAGACATTAGCAGCAACTGCATCTTTAACAAGGAGAAGGATGAAGAGACTAATGGACAGAGACAATTAACCAAAATATAAATCAGTGTCAGAGTCTCTGCATCCAGCAGAGGCAGCCAGGCGCCCGCAGGCTCTGGTGATTCACGCAACACGCTGCTCAAAGTGACTGCAAAGAGGGGAAGGGAGAGGGGAAGGAGAAAATTTAGTCAAAATTTAAATAATTTTCAATAATGGCTGCCCCCCTGTTTGCTGCAGCCCTCTCCAAAATAAGGAGGCAATAGTGACAGTAACCTCCTACAGATGCCATGCCTCATCCTCCTCACAGGGCGAGCCAGAACCAGCCCCGTGTGCCCCTTGGAGATTGTCCATCCTGAGGGTGTGCTCTGCCAGTGCTCTGAGCTGCCAGATCCCACACAGGAACCTTCCCTGTGATACCAGGCACAAAGTGCAGGTCACTCTGCAGAGGAGGCATTTCACATTGAGGTGCAGCACCACTCAGCAGCGCCCAAAAAATGCTGCTCCCGTGGTGAGGATATTCCACACGAGTCTGAAACTCAAACTGTCGTTTTTCTGCTCCAGTTTCCTGCCCAGAGTTTGCTGGTGTGTCAGTTAACCACGGTGTGCTGCTGTTCTCCATACACACGGTGATGCACAGGGCACTGGCTGAGTGGGAGGCATCAGACACCAAGAGGCAACCTGGTACTTCAGCAATAAGAGTTCCAAATATATCTGAGATAAAAAAGAGGGAGTGATATTCTCAGTAGACACAAAATTGCATAGATCCAGAAACTACCAGACAGACAGCTGAGGAAATGGTGAATGAATCTATCCCTGCACCAGAGTGGGCAAGTCTTTTCCTAATCCTTCATCAAATCAAAGGCAAATTGTGAAAACCCAGTCAAAAATGTATGACTGTCTTTGAAGGGATGCAAAGTAGGAGACTGATGCCAGATTTGGAAGAGAAGAGAGACTCAGAAAAGTAGCATGGGAGGAAATAAAACTGAAAAATATTTCTTTTTAAATATGTTTCACCGGCTCTCCATCCCCTTAACGATCACACAGTAAGTGCAGGGATTATATTAAATTTTACTGATCAATACTGTTGCCATAAAACTGTCCCGACCCTCTGCCCCTCCCTACAATAAAGAAAAAAAAAAATCCAATATGCAAAAGGAGGAATGTCAGGGCTTGCAGGGGAAGGACACAAGGAGACTGATGGAGCCAGGGAAAGTGGGGACCGGCGCAGATGTGTGCCCCTGCATCCTCCACACAACCCTCCTGCGGCACTCTGAGGAACACACACAGGGTTTCTTTTTCTTCCACACTCTCAGCTTGCTCAAGAATAGATTTCAATGGTACCCCTGACTCTGGTAACAGATTCACAGACTCTCTTTACTCTGCAGTGAATTCCTTCTACACACCACATGCACCATTCCAGCCAGGCCAGGTTTCTTGCCTGGCCCAGGAATGGCAGTTTGCAGCTCCAAGGAGATGACAATATTCCCAGAAACTGCAGAAACACAAGTGATTTTTTTCTTCTCTTTTGACCTCCTCTGCCCTCTCCTCACCATCTCCCCAAAAGACAATTTTCTGGCGTAAGGATCAGACCAGTGTCACAGCCAGACTGGTGTCAGAGTCATTTAGCAACCAGCAGACAGTGCGAGTGTGTCACTCAGGGCTACCCAAACTGGAGCATACGCCCAGGGACAGGACCAGCATGTAAATCAGTCAGCAACTGTGTGAAGGGAATAATGAGCTTTTTATGGAAGCCATTAAAAGGAAAACCCAGGTTGGTCTATAAATACTGGTGCATCATTATAGCTCTGAGAAACACCCTTATGTAACAGCACAACTAGGTAATGGCAGGGCTGCTGTAAAACAACCACTCAAAGGCTCTTAGATTTTTTAGTTAGCATTTTTTTAAACCCAAAACAAAACTAATAACCCATTTCCAAAGAAACATATGCACTCCTGCCCAGCCCTTGAAAAAACCCCACCTTCTGTCTCCCTGCTATGCAGAGGTAACTATGGGGCTCGTTAAAAGGACCTAAAAGACAGACCAGACCTGGGGACTGCTGGCCACTGCCAGCAAGCGCGATACCTGACCGCAGCTCCCACATCAAATGCCACCAATATCACTCCTTTTCCCTCCACCTGCAATGTCCAGCCTCTGTGGGTCATTTAATCACGGATTCATTGATTTTAAGCCCCAGAAGGGACCTTTATATCTACCTCGTCTGACCTCCTGCACAGAACCTGTCAGGAAATCACCCCATCGTACTCCCAGCTAATAGTGGCAGCTCAGAGCGGAAAAAAATGTGTGACCTGTGTCTCTGCCCACCAGGAAGCAAATAGAGACCCTCCATCTCAGAACCCCAGCCACACTGAATCGAGTAGTGCTCTGGCAGTAAAATAATCTGTTTATTCCCAAGAGCTGATTAATCCTCTCAGCTTCTTCCTTACTAGTATGGAAACCTTCCTACCCAGACAAAAAAAAAAAGCACATTTCAGAAGATGACCACTCTGACTCCCCGCCGCACACGCAGCACCAAATCAGCGCGGGATTAACCGTCTTCCAGTCTGGCAGAGCTGGGAGTCATTCTGGAATAAGAAATTGTGCAAAATAACTTTCTCCTCAGCATGTCTTGGTTTGCCCTGGCATGGCCTTTGAGTGCCAGAGGTCCTTCAGCAGACAGGCAAGGTCACCGTCTCTGACACTCCCTGGCAGTAAAACCAGGGTCACTGAGTCAGCAGAAACAGAGAAGGGCTGTGGATCAGGGAAAGCTCGCAGCTCAGACCGATCAGGGGCTCTCCCCTCCTCCCTCACTCCTGCTTATCACCTTGCACACAGCTCAAAGCATCCAGCAGCATCTCCCTAATCGCATAGCGCAGCCAATACCTTTCCTCTCAGGTCGACACTGGGCAGAACAGCCAGAGCAGGATAAGACCTAAAGCTGGGCACAGGAGGATTTGGGTCAAGGATTTGAAGGCTCTGATCAGGTGACTAATAAAGAAGTGGACGGGGCCGGGGGGTGCAAGGGGGAGCAGCAGAGTTTGTTTCGCTGTTCAACAACAGGCAGCATGACCTGCTGACAGGCTGTGTCACTTTTCCATCAGAGATGGGCAGATAAGCCCCAGGCAAAGAAGCTGGATGCAAGTGAAGATGTGTATGTGCAGCTCTGAGGAGCAGAGGGGCTGCCTCCCTCCTCCAGACCTCTCTGTACCTTTCTGCCTCTCTCCATCCCACTTCTCCTGCTCCAGCACCTCTCCGGCATAAGCTGGGCAGCCTCAGCTCCTCTGACCTGCCACTTCATGAACTGTGATGTGCCAAACTGCTGGGAGGCAAGCTACCTTGGGATGCACTTTCTGGCTCCCTCTCCTTATTTTCCTGAGTTCATCTCTAACTTCTCTATTTGCTGCAAAAACCTAGAGCCCACATCTACCTGGTGACTCACATTTGTAGCCAGCACTTTCACATGCTGAACCAAGTGCAAACTGGCCCTGTTATTGAGGAACCCAGCTTGGGGCTTGCTGAAGCTAATGGAAAGACTCCCACCTACCTCCACTGCCACAGAAGGAAGCCACAGAAGTAAAATTCATGAGAATTTTGCACTCTAGGCAGAAGACAGCATGATTCTTCTGCCTGCAGCACCAGGCAGCCTGGAGGTCCTGATTTTATTCCTGACAAGTTTTTTGGCACGTCTGATTTGCACCAAAATCAATGGGCTCGTCCTGCTGACATGTGGAGCGTTCCCTGAAGTTTTGGACTTGTGGAGATGCTGTGTTCCAACGTTCCTCAGCAACAGACAAATAGAAATGTTTTGCTCAGCCAATAAAAAGAACGTGTCACTGACAAGCAGCTGGTGTGCCTAATGGATAGAAGGGCTCTTTAAATATCCCAGATTCTCCTCATTTTCTCAATTCATTAAGCCTCCTGCTTTGAACTGATGAAATATTAAAATACTCAGATGAGCAAATTTAAATGGGTGACAGGGTATAAGTTTAGACAATGAACAGTGGGAACTGATGATCTACAGGAATCCCTCACATACCCAATGTATTAAGGACAAGACAGACTTATATTTGAATCCTTCCAATTTCACAGCAGGGTGTGAAGAGGGAGGTCAGGAAACCTCCTATTCCAGAAACATGCTCTTCATACTTTGATCCAACATACAATCTAAACCCAGAAGGATATCATTCCCTTTTCGATCGCTGTATGCAGCTGAAATGTATCAAGAATGCTTCTCTAAAGCTGCAGCCAAGCTTAATCTCAACAATATACCAAGGTCTTAAGATACCCTCACATGTTTGGTTTATCCAGAATCCTTTCAGTTGTCCTATAAAAGGTCCATTATACCCCTGTCAGTATCAGTGTTTTGGGGGGTTTAGATCCACAAATAAAAGGAAATAACATGCTCTATAGCACAGAGTCAGAAGTCTGTCCTGTTGCCATGTGAAGTCCTCAAAAAGTAGGTGATGGAACATCAGGCCCATACATAGCTGCCCCTCCCATTTTATCTCAAGATCTACACTTTCAAACTTCATATGGGTCCTTTGTGGGTGATCAAACACAAGCAAAGCCAAGGTTGCTCATATTTCTTTCTAAGGAATTTGGGGCTTAGCTCCTTGGCTGAACCTTACCTTCCCAAATACTTAATTCTGACGCAGAACATTCTTGTTAACGTCTATCAACTGGGTGGATTTGGTGTGGATTTACTTTACTTCTCTTCTTCCAGTTAAACAAAAGAACCCATCCATTTACTTGTTGGACAACTATTGTCTAAAATCAAACAGGTATGTCACTGTTTGATGAACAAACTGAGTTCACCCATCTGGAAAGTCTTTTCCTTCCAACATATTGTCTCCACATAGCCATGCCTGGACTGCCAACAACAGTGGCATTAGCCAGGAGCTTCCTTGTATTTACTGGCTTTGCCTTCAGGAAGCACATCCTGGTTCACCACTTCCAACAGTTACAAAGGTGAGAGCTCTTTGTATATTCTGCCCAGATGAGGATTAAAACATTTCCTTAAGCAGTTTGTGTCCCAAAGCCACAGCAGAAATAATCTGGAAGGGCCCAATTCAGCCTCATGTTAAATAAGCATCCTCCCCGTACCAATCCAGAAGTGAAGGTTAATGCACTCTGTGGTTTTCCATTGGGATTTCTGAAATCTTTCTATAGCATGCAGTCAAGAGTCAGCTTCACAGTTATCCTCCAGAGCCATAATGAGTTATGGAAACAGCTCTGCAGGTCTGCATGTGGTTGGTATCTCACCAGTTTTCTCTGCCCTGAGATGGGCAACACCCGAGGCATTCTGTTTAATTCAGCTCACTATCAGTTTTTTCAACTGGGGCTGCTGCTTCAGCCCTGCTGTCCATTGATGTCGAGGCAGAAATCAATGTCTGACGTGGAAGGGTGAAGGCAGGTCCCCATTTGAAGGCACTCTCATCCCTCTGCCACTGTCTGATTTTTCTGCTGTGACTTATCTGACAAATACCAGCGCTTTTAGCAGCAGATGCTAAGGACTGCAGGGTGTTAAGGGGTCACATCTAGCTTCCGGCTGCTAAAAACTTCTTGTGACCTTTTAGTACCTCCTTCAGGTCTCCTAGATGACAAGGCAAAAGCTTACTAGGAAAAATAAAGAAATAAATAGACAGCCTGGAAGCCATCCTATATCAATCCCTAAAGGGCAGAGCAGCAGGATGCTCTGGCATTGATAACGTTACCTGCATCACACAGCAATACTTTCTGCTGAGTCAGGATCAGCCTTGACATGCTCAAACCCTCTACTCTTCAATTCTCCTCCCCTGCTTTCCTTTTCTCTCCCTGTGTATCCTTCCAAAAGAATGAGCTAAGTCAGTGAATTTCCCTTTAGTTTGCTTCTCCTTTCCCATTTCCAAGGTATTTTTCATTTGCTTCTTCCACTTGGCTTGATTTGCTTCGTGTCCTCTTCCTTTGTGACCAACCTGTTTCATTCTTCCTCAAATACAGCTTTCTAAGAAGCATGCAGCTGTACCACACAGACCAGACATGTACATCTAACAGCCAGTTTAAGCACTGCTGTTTAAGCTCAGTTTTGCCTGAGTAAGGGTTTATTCTAGGGTTAAACCCATGTGGAAAGGCCCACTAAGTATGTGACAGTTAGATTTACACGTACACACACACATGCACACGGATACACAGGCTCTTGGCCAAATGTCTGTCTAAAATACATGCTAACATGGTTCATGCCCACCCAGCAGGGCCAGCTACACACCTCTGGAATCTGTGTTTAAACTGTGGTTATTCAGAGACTCTCTTGCACACTCCTGCCTCTTTCCTTTGTCACTGCTTTATGCCTGCAGCAGCACAGGACTTTGAAGACAGAAATCCCAGCTCTTTCAGGTATCTGGATATTCTTTCAGAGTTTATTTCCCATGCAGCCCAAAGCTAAAGCATGTGGCTGAGTGTCGAGATGCCCAGCTCAATTCTCTGCTATGCACCTTGTCTTTTTATATGCAGCTTTAACCAAATTACACACCATCTCCTCTCCTACCAGTCAGGCCACCTTTAACAAGGGCAACACTAAACAGCTCTTGACTTCCTTGGACGAAGGGATGGCTTAATTGCACTGACAGTGTCCTGAAAGTCTCAGGTGGGCAAAATCTTTATTCCATCCTGAGCTGCATCGCCGTGTGGCGATTAACACACACGGCCTCTTGCCTATTTTTCACTCACCTCTCTGCAGTTCCCTCAAGACAGCAAGCAGTAACAAATAGAAGGAAAATCCCTTTCCTCCCTGGAACTCCTTTTTATTCCACAGTTTATTTTCATGAGGTGTCTCAACCTCAGAAAGGTAATCCTGCCCGTGGTGCTGAGCAACTGGGACTCACGCTGAAATCAATGGCAGGGGAGTAGCTGTCTTGTGGCAGAGACCAGGCTTTAACCTGTGTTTACTATTTCAAAATTTGACAGGCTTGTCTTGAAATAAAAGGAGAAGTGTATCATTTACTGAACAGCTTTAACACATTGCAGCAAATTATTCCAGGAACAATATGTCCGTGCAAGGAAATTCTACCCTAAAAAGGCAATTTTAAAGGAAGACTAACTGTAAACAGCAACTCAAACCTGTATTCACTTCAAAGATTAAAAGAGAAGGAAGCAAAGCACCTGGCAAAACAAGGAGAGATCCTAATCTCGCCTTTCAGGACAATTCCCCTATCTCCAGCTATGGGTTCTTTACATAGAGAATGATTTGTCCCCAGGTAAATGTCTTTTTATTCAGGGCAACGAAGACAGCAATGCTAAGGTGGATAAATCCAATGAATCCAAGGATCCTCTGACAACTTGGCAAGGAAGATCAAAGGCAAACTTACGACAAAGAGGCGGGTAAATGAAGATGGCAGTTTGGCAGACCTGGATTTAAAGCAGCACAGTGACTGTGTATTCATGCAGGTGTGGTGCAACAGAATGATTTCCTGGCATGGGTTTGGGATGACCTGTGTGACCCTCATGTGCTGAATTACACAGGTCACTGAGGACAATGGTCAGCTCAACCTTTTTGTCATGATGTATTTTAGAAATGCCAGATGTTTGACAGAACTGTGTGGCAATGTAGGTCACTTAAATACATCCACCCTTTTTCTGTACCGACACACAAACACACAAATGATTTTCTTTGCTCCAAGCACAGCAGCTGTTGGTTTCTTCTGAACTAGCTGGATGGGCACAATTTTTGAGAGCTGGACTACCTGTTCAATCTGCAAAGGCAAAACTTCTGTTCCCAGGAGGAACTACTGATGTTTCAGCCAGGAGAGAGCTAAACTGAAAGGACCAAACAGTTAAGCTGAGGAAGCCCAAAAAGTATTCATGTTGCCATAAATGTCAGACCATTATTTTATCCTAGGCATTGCAACTTCAGGTATTTTTTTTTTTAAGACAGGGACTCTAATTTCCAAAGGTGTTAACACCCTTAGTTGCTATTGTGTTAAAACTGCAGAATCGTTGTTCACATGGCTCTTAATTAAGGCTTGTGTCAGCTCTTCCATTACAAACCTCTGCCTTTTAGGAGTTTATAACTCAGCCATAAAACTTTGCTCTAGGCTGAAATTTATCATGAAAGGGTCTGCCTGGAAGGAATCCATTCTTTTGTATTTTAGAGTCCCAAAAGCTTATAGCAACAAACCAGGGATTTTATTCCAAAGGCTGGCATACAAAAAACTTCAGCTGCTTTTTATAGGAGCGCTGGGTGAGATGTGCCTTCTAGACTGGCTTCTAGATGCTGACTGATCAGGGTAAGGGTTTTGTATTCCTAACATCGTAAATTTTAGGAATTATGGGGTTTTATGTTTCAGGGCCAAAGTCTGTGCTTTCTTAAATACCAGTGAATACCTCTGCCCTCACACGTTCCCTAACGGAGCACGAATCAGGGCAGATTTCCCACCCTCCACTGCCTCTACTGAGCCTCCTGGGGATGCCAAGACTAAATTCATAGTCCAGTGCTCAATTAAATACAGATGGACTTGTCTCTCCAGGTGCACACTTTAGACTATAACCTTCACACACCAGTGTTGCCAACAACACAATCCAAATTGTCCTCGGTTGGGAAAGGGAGGAAGTGAGCACGTGTGAACGGGTTAAAATGACAGAGACTTCACTTCTCTGCTGCCCACATTCCCTCTTGTGAACCTCACTGTTCATTTGGGGCAGAACGTGTTAGCATTGCATTTGGAGGGCGTGTGATGGAGATTAAAGTAATTTCTGCTACTCTCTGCTCCTGTCACTGGTGCTTACATTTGCAAAACGTCCTGAGGCTTGCAGATACAACACAGAAATGCCCACACTGGCCACAATACTGACAGGTACATCTCTCCCAAGCTCTTAAACAATGTTCTCTTGAGTAAACACTACATTTGCCACGCTGAGGCTTATACACATTAAGTCTTGTCACAAAAGTAATCAGAGAAAATTATTTGCACTCCTTTGTCCAGACAATCTGATCTCTAGAGTACGAATTGTTTCTTAAATGTTTGTGAACTGTCTAGCAGGCAGTGGGCACTTCCACAAGTATCAGTAGTAAGTAGCAGCAGTAGTAGTAGTAGTAGTAGTAGTAGTAATATTTTCCTACTGTCTTTAAATCTCTAACTGAACAGGATGTTTACACAAAGTATCAGAAACTAGTTTTAGCAAAACAAATTATTAGTGGAATGGTATTTGCAAGCAGATCCAATGGATTAGATCCTGATTTCTACAGTACCCAGATATGGAGCACACACAGAGCCAGATTCTGGACTTCTCTGCACCCTATCTACCTCTTTCTCTTCCTATCTTCCCCTAAAAAGTTTCACAGCTACACAGATTATTTTTTCTTGTTTGAGAAAAAAAAGCAGTATCTGCCAGGCTCAACTATTTCACTGAGATGTGGCAACTGAGTATAAAAGAGAAATTTCAAAATTCCAGTTTTCTTTTTCTAATGCAGAGGCAAATTTCTGCAGCTGTATTTTTAAAAGATTAGAAAAGTTTACAACTACTAGCAACCCATAAAGAAAATGCACTATGCTCAGGGTATCAACTGACCCAGAGGCCACAAAGAAATACCCATGTTTGTAACCAGAAATCTTCAATTTATGAATTTCCACCTTCTTAGGGTATCTGTGACTGCAGGAAACCAGACTTAAAACCAATATACCAGACTGGTTTGGCAATCCTTATTTTCTCACAATTCAGACTTCTATGTCATTTCTTTTATTTACACTTTGTAAAACACTTGTCATTTTTGGAATGTCAGTTTTTCTGGAGCTGACTTGTAAATACTCCTGCACCACACTTTTGCAGCTGTAGTTCACCCCATTCATGCTTCACATTGCAAGATGCAGAGTCCTCTTGGCTCCAGTGTTTCATACTCCAACAGCACAGTTGGACACCTACCTACATAAGTTTTTGCAGGACCAGAGAGTCTCAGTGGTACCATATTATCTAAAGCATCTGTCACGCAGTGGTTCTTGTCATTTGAAGTCACAGCCCCACCTTTTAAGGCAGCACTGCTTTAAGTTTGTTAAGCACAACACTGCAACTCCAGAGGGATTCAGGAGCATCAGTCAGTTTGGCTTTCACCGAGCCTTTTGTGCAAAGAATCACTTTTGCAAATGAGATGCAGATTCCCATGTCAGGAAGTAGATCTGGGTGACCCCAACATTGCATTCTTCCAAAAAGGGACCAGCATAAACATATCAAAACCAATAATGGGCTTTTTCTTTACAAGGCTAATCAATGCTTTCTTCCAACATAAAACAGACTGTTTCCCCCCACAGAAAACTTCCCCCAAAATATAAACAAAAGGAAGGATATGTGGTAAAGGGAGAAAGAGGAACAAAGCAGGCAGAAAAAAACCCCACAGCACTGACAGAAATGTTCATTTACATCTAACAGCATCCATATGCCAGTAACATATCATAAACTCTTAGCCTACCATACAAAGAGGGTGCCCCAAAATGGTACCTGCAAGAGGTCTCTCGGAAGGAGATGTTTAAATCCCAGTGGGTGTGTATCCTGTTAACAAACAAACAGAGAGGTCAATGGCACGTGCTGAACACCCCATCTCTTGCCACTTAACAAGATCTGCTCCATCATGACAACCCACCCGTGCTCCTCTCAATCAAACTCCCTCTCCTTAGCTCCCAACCACAACTGCTGCCCATTTCTGAGCTGTGGGGTGCTGTGATGAGCACACACGTGACAGTCCTGAGTGTCCTCAGCAGGACACACACTGCTGTCAGTGAGACACACAGGTGAGCTGGACAGCGGGGAGAGAACAGGCACAGGGGCTGCAGGATGTTGTCTCAACTAATAGGACATGTTCAGGGGAAGCAGAAAGAGCTAAGCATTGACATTTTATGAAGAAAACCCAAATATGTCTGTACTGTATTCCCTCCTCCACACCCACCCCAGCTGTAAATAAATTATTAGCAATTTCCCACCTCGGAAATTAATTTCAGATATTCTGTCACTCTGCCTGCTGACAAGCAGGAACAGCAGATTTTAGATGAATAATATCCTAAATCAAGACAGAGCAGCCAAGGGGCTTCATTTTCTGTTTGGTTTGGTTTTTTCCCTTGCTACTAGACAGCATCTACACCAACCCAGAGGGCTAAGGCAGATGCTTGACCTTCTGTGATCTGGTGTCTCCGCTCGATGCCAGGGAGCACTGATCTCCCCCCACCACCCAGAGGAGGTCTGTGACCACCACTGTTTCTCCATGTCAAGGTGATTGATGAGAACCCCAGCCATCTGAGACCAGACTGGAAAGCAAGCCCGTATCCCCGCACAAACCCACTCCCACATCTCTCAGCATCTGCCAGTGAACACGCTGGTTCCTAGTTGTGCACATAAATCAGCTCCTGCAGATGTAGGATCCCAAAAGCATTAAACAGAAATGGCTGCAAATATCCAAAATAGCAGAGGCCAAATGCACTTCTGCACATTTGGTGTATCCCTACAGCACTCCTGCCTCTGCCCTCAACAAGAAAAAGTAACAGGGTGTAGCTGACAACCATCTGACTGCAGAAAAAGCCTAATCTAAAACCTGCTGAAGTAAAAGAGAGACTCTCTTCTGATTTGAATGTGCCTTGAATTGGGCCAGAAAACACTTAAGCATGACCAGTGAAGTCAATGAGATTTAACTCAGGTTTGAGTGTCTGCTTAAGTGCTTTCCTGAATGGGTGTCCCTGCTTCAGCCTAGTTCAGAAATCAACTGAAAACAGCTCTTAGCACGGAAATCATTTCACATCCAAGACATGATGCTGCTGCAAGTTTTCCTAATGTGAGAGCATAGCTTTTGTGCTCTTCCTGCAAGACTGGCTCAGAAAGAGAGTCTGGTTGCTCTTTGAGCAGTTCTTTTAGGGGATTCTTAGATTTTAGTAGCTATTAACTTCCACCAATAAAGCTGTGCTCAGAACTGTACTTACTAGTTCCACATGTACTTAGTTTTTCCTATTCTTCTTCTTCCTCATATGTAACAGTTTAGAAAACCTATCCCAGCTTTCCATCTTCCCAGCATTTTATTTGCAAATAGAAATGGAATAGGTACTTCCCAGCTGCTGAGCCCAAATGCCAAGGCAGCAGGTAGGCACTGCCAAAGGGGGCACATGGCCCGAGGGTGAAATGATCTGCCCAGGCAGCAAAGGGAGCTGACAGGGGAGCAGGAGCTCGCTTGGGCTCTGGGCTCTCCACTTGGGGTTCAGTGTCCAAGTTAAACTCTCAGCCTTCTCTAAAATGTCATTTCTCATGGTCTGTTGCAGCTGCTGACATGGGCAGACTGCAGCTGGTGGTGATCAGCATCAGGAGAAGGCATGGCTCATCGTGAGACTTAGCACAGCTAAACTTCAACGTACACGAACACTGCATCAGGGTTGTAAGTAGGGAGGAGGGAAAACCACAGATCCACACAGAGGCAGAGACATCTATCTGCTGAGATGGATAATTAAACACCCATATTTAGACAAATTAATAGGTGAGAATGAAATTAAATCCTAATTATCTTTTTTTTTTGGGGGGGGGAGGAGGGATAGGGAGCAGAACGAAGCACTCATCCCACATCTCTGTGCCGTTATCACCAATTAGATTTCGCCTTGCTTTAATGGGTTATTCATTCAATTGAAATCAAATTACTAATAATTTGCAAACTATCAGCTACACAAGCCCGACCTTGGGTTGTCTAAAGAGTGGTGGGCAGGAGCCAGTCCCTTACAAATTAGTAACAGAAAATGGGGAGGAAGGGGGGGGGAATAAAAACCACAGCCAGGCAAGCAAAGGTGCTACAAGCTGCTGCTGTCCCTGCCACCTCCTCACCCACCCAAGGGCACAGTGTGACCAGTCAGGAAAGCGTTCAATAAAAACGCCCAGATGGGCCCCCCAGCAATGGGAGCCAGGTTCCCCCCAGAGCTGTGGACACAGGGCGGGCAGGCTGAGGGGTAACACAAGTTGGGGACATTTACAAACTGCTGCATCGAGCACCTCAGCAAGGAGGGACTAAAACATCAGGGTTCGGTTTGTGCAAAGAACAAAATTGCTGATATATGTACGTGAACTGAAAAAAAAATGAACAGGAAGGGCTGAGGCTATTCAAGGCATCTCTGGAGCCTGTACTGGAATGAGAATCCAGCCCAGAAAAGCAAGCAACAGAGCTGGCAAAATAAGAGAGCAGCTGGGATAGTTTTTAAGCTGGTTTTTTTTTTCCTTCTGTCATTTCTTTTTTACCCTAACAGTCCCTGCAAGCTTTCAACACCAGAGTGGCAACCATGGAAGAGGCCAGCAGAGTGAGTCAGGCACCCCCCTAACCTCTCCTCACTCCAGGGGCCGTGACAACCTCATTCTGCAGCTGAGCTGCTGCGCTCTGGCCAACTCGCTTTCTGCTGCTCCCTTTGGCTCACTCCACCGTCCCAGGCACACGCTGCAGGAACCAGCACACGTGCCATCTAAGTGTGGAGAATACTGGGCAGCACCCAGCTACAGAACAGGTCATTACTGCCAAAAGGAAAACCCACCACAGCTCCATCTCTTACCCACAACTGCTCTTCACATATATCACTGTCTCAGCCTCCACAGTCTCCCTATATCCATGTCACGCTATTTTCAGGCAGCCAACATTAAGAAGCTTGTGCAGGCAATAAACAGGGGTAGGATCCTCCACGAAAGCTCATACATGAGAGCTGGAGGAATGGCCTGAAGATTACAGCAAGACTGAGACTTGGACTTGGGGCATCTGGGTTATTCTCCACCACAGAATTGATGTTGCAAGGGTCAGATAGAAGGAGGTACAGAGAGCAGCCAAAAGCACTTGTGGGTCAAGATTTCATTTGCTTTCATTCTCACACTTCACCTTTCTTTCCAGTCTCATATCTCCTTCCTGGGCAAGAAGGGATTTCTTGCTGTTTATTGTATTTGATCCTGCAGCATCCCTGAGAAGTCAGTAGCCATTTTCTCTCTCTGTCTCTCCCCCCCTGAAATATATGTCCTCATTAGGTCAATGACATGCTTCCTGGCACTCTGGACCAAGTCCAGCCTTTGCTTCCCAGAGGGATCTTTAATATATTAATTGAATATGGTGACTGTCATTAAGTGGTGCATGGTTCAGAGAAAAGGGAGAAAGAGAAAGGAGCAGAGAACATAAAAGGTTGCAGAGGAAGGAAGAAGGGACTGACAGAAAATAATCAGTGGAAGCTGTGAAAGAGAAGTAGAGTATAGAGCAGTAAAATATGTCTCCAGCCACAAGAAGGGCCCTGCCTCCCTCCTTCTCTTGAGTCTTGGCAATTAGAAGAAGGGCTGTGGAATCCCAGAGTCTGATTCAGGGCTGGAGCCCAGAGCCCTGCTCTGTCACATCTCTAGTCTCTCTTCAGTTGTCCGTTGCCTGCAGGAGCCTTGTCAGCTTAGCCAGACCCCAGCCACGCTCTGGCTCTGGCAGCAGTGTTGTGTGGCATATCCTGCCACGAACCTGAGCTCTACCAGGAGCAGGGATGTCACACAGCTCTCATCCCAGGGCAGCACCCGGATGGCCTGTCTGGGGGCATCCCAGGAAGAGGGCAGGCAAGAGAAGGAAGGCAAAGGCAGCGTTGTGTGCGCTGCACATCAGCTGGGAGGGCACTGGGATCTCAGGGCTCTGAATTACAAGCAGGTGCATGTGACAAATATAATGGGGGGTGCTTGGGTTTGATCTTCAATCAATTATGGAGTCAAAGAGCAGCAGCCTTATGGGATGTAAGAAATAGCTTTCCACTTAGAAAGGCAGGCAGTGGAAAGGCTGACAGCCCCCAGCCATTAAGCCTTAGTGGAGGTCAGTAATTTCGCTATTAGAAAATGGACCCTGAGTGAGGAGAACGCTGTAAAGCTGATCTGTGAGGTGGTGGGTGCTGGGGACAGGGACAGCAACTTGCCCCTGTCTGGACTCTATCCATGTTCATGTGTGAACAGGGGCAAGGAGACAAGTGTTCCACCATTCCTTGTGTAAGCACCTTCATTTCAAATGCTCTCCTCTGGCTCGAAATCGCTCTGGTCCCAGGCCAGGTGCTGGACACCAGGGTCGTACTGCTGACACAGACACAGAAAATCTGGGGGTGTGGGGGAGAGTGATATAAAAAAAGGAGGAAGGACTTCAGGGCAGTACAAGGTTCTCCAGAAATCTGCTTCTCAGTGTACGGAGACCATGTTACAGGAAAACTTTTGTTATTTCTCCTCAAAATGGCTTTTATTTCAGAGCAATATTTGGCAAGGAACCCAGCCTGTTGTGTACTCTCATTGTACAATCTGCTCCTACTTTTGTTCCCAATCCTCTTTTTTTTAATAAAAGATTTCAAAGGCATTTTTTTTCATACAGGTCCATTTGCATCTGTCCTGCCCATTGCTCAGTCCAGTGTCTATGTTTTCTGACATGCCATAAGGGTTCCTCCAGAGACAGTCCAAGTCCAAAACTTTCACCATTTTAAGCAGGTGTTGCTGCCTATTGTTAGCCAAGCCAACACATTTTGCTGGGGACTTAAGGCAAAGCTGAGCAGCTCCTAACCTACCATGTTAAATCTCAGATGCTATCATTCCATTTCTCATCTTCTCTTTCCCTCCCTTCCCATACTCATGAAAAAGCCCAGTCTTTACATCAGAAATTAAATTCACGTACCCACAAGACAATGTTGGGCTTAAATCCAACAGCATGTGAGGATCTTACTGTTAAAGCTGAACCTTCCTCTCTAGCTACTCTGGCTTTCCTCTGTTTGGAGATTCTTGGGCTAACACAGTGGAGATCCTCAAAGGCAGCTTGAGGTTCAGAGTGAAAAAGCTCCCAGGCTGTTCCTGAGGTAATGCATTTATCAATGTCACTTGGAATCTCCCAGTGAGTGTAAGGAAGTTAGTGCTCCCCAAACTATTGCAGAGCAGTGGAATTTGTAGTCTCTAACTTCCTCTGCATTGCTTATTTGATGTCTAGGATAAACCAGAGAGTGGTAACAAAAAAGCAGACTGGCATCACTTTTAGTTTAGCTTGCTGGGGAGAGGCAGCTTAGTTAAAAGTCAATGAGAAAGGAAGAAGGCTTCATGAAGCCAAAGCTCCCAACTGAAGCCTGCTCTGCATGGTTCTGGTACCAATTCATCTATGGCAGGGTGAGTATGACTAAACCAGCTGTACAGATGACATAGGTGCATCGGGATAGAGGTGCCCTACACTACTGTCACTCTTTTCCCCAAACAGGAAAAACTGTTTTCATAGCCAGACAGGGATTCTCACCAGGAGCCAGTACAACTTCACCACACCACAGCAATTAAGGCAATCCAGCTGGTGCGTGTGGGCAATGCTGCAAAAGAGTAAGATTTTCAGGAACCCAAATCTGATCAAAAGAAAAAGGATTTTCCTCTGCGGCACTGTCCCAATAATCTGGAGAGCTGGGTGCTTACAGTCTGGGTATCAAGCTACGGTATCAAGCTCAGCAGATGCCTCTGGTTATATGAGACAAGATTTTAAGCTCTCTGTCTTCCAGACAGGAGGCATAACACAAAGGCTGCTTAGCACACCCTGCAAAGCAGGCTAAAGAGGACTCAAGGGGTCTCACTACAAGATGAAAACATTCACCTTTAAGCTTGGGTCACCTGGATTTCAAAGCAGATGAGCCAAGCTCACTTCAGTGCGAGGCTTGGTTTCCTTAACTTAATTACCTCTGTGCAAGGCAGCAAAGTGACACAGCTTTGCAAGGACTTGGTTGTGAAATAAATTGGGCACTGAAATGCACTAACTTCAGCAGTAGTTACAGGCCTCTGCTCCTTTCTAGGACTGCAAGAACATCACCAGGCAGGTTTTCTCTGCCTCAGACCTCCTCAATTGCCTAAGATCACAAAGAAAATGACTGTCAAAGGCTGGGGTGAGGGACTAGCCAAGAAACTAAGCTTTCAACTCCTATTCTAAGCCCTAGAGTCTTTTTGTCACCAATGCCCAGACTCCAAAGTGGCAGTAGGCATTCCCTCATGCCAACAATGGAAGGAAACAGTCAATATAAAGGAAACTGGGAATAGGAGAAAAAAGAAAGGGCAACAATGTTCAAAGCCATAATGCAAGGGGTTATAATGGCAAGTGCATGCAGGTGTGCACGAGGGACATCCAGGGGTACAAGAGGAAACACACATTTGCTCAGGCCCTGACCTTGTTTTCCTGCTCTCACAGTTTAACCTATTTCTTCCTCTCAGTGGGAGACAATAAAACCTCAGCCCAATCCATCACCAATCGGGGGGGGATACAACAGGTGAATTAAACCCAGAAAGCAGATGGGGCACTGTCTCTGCCGGGCCCCAGCTGTCATGTCTGCGAGCTGTCTGGCCTTTATGATGCTGCTGCTGTCTCTGGAGCCAGCCTCATCACACCTTCCACCCTGTCCCTGCCTGCTAATGACACTGGGAGCAGAGCCAGAGGCTGCTCCCTCCAGCAGCGCTGTGGGGCCAGGTCCTTTCCTGTCCGTTGCTCTTGAGCAGGTGGACATGACCAGTCCTTCTCCTCTGTGGGACAGGAGGGTTGGGGGACCCATTTGCAAGGAACAAAATGCTTGGAAATGCTGAGGGACTTAAGCAGTAGATGTGCCCTGCCTGGGCACCAAGCACTGAAGTACTCTTTTTTTCTTTCATTACTGCACTCATGAGTGCCCCAGTTTGCCCCAGCTACTCCAGCTTTTCTCTCACACACTGTATCAGAGCTCCCAGGAAAATAAAAAGGAGACCAACGGTACAAAAGCACTGAGAGTCTAACCTACCTGGTAAGAATCATGCACTCCTCTAAGGAATCAAGATAAAGCTTAAACAAGACACCTTCAGACAACCTGACTGGAAAGTACTGAAGAGCACAGAAATGGTATGCTGGGGGACCACTGGCTAATAGCTATTAAGTGTTTTTTCTTCATTTCCTAACAAACAAAGCCAAGCAATTACAGTGATTAAAGATTTAAGATAAGAGCACTTTATATTTGGGGGGCCCAGCATATCAATTATGTAGTTATCATGTTGTTCTCCCTCCTAATGAGACAATCCAGCACTGTAATTTTGCAGAATTAAAAGCATAATTAAAGGGGGCAGGAGAAGAAGGGCAGTTTACCAAAACTGATTAGGAGAGTTCCCCCTCCTGTGTGGCTCCTGTGTGCATGCACAGTGCAGATGCATTCCCCAAACACCTTTTCATTTCCAAGTGATAACCCTTGAGCGTGGCTGTTGGACAGCTGCAATGATAAACCCAGACTTTAATTACAGGCAGGTTTTATGAGAAGAGCTGGTTACTGTTTTGTCTCCCTACTTTCAAGCTCTCAGCTTGCTGAATGTGCCAGCATCTGCTGGAAGGCAAGGGGGGAAATAGCTTATCAACTTAGGAGCAAGAAACACATAAAACAGAAGAAAAGTAATTACATGCCTTTGGTTTCCACTCCTCTGTTTTTATAGGGCTTGTCTTAGAGTCTGAGTGATTTTATGCATCAGAGGAAGATGACAATCAAGATGAGTTGCAATGATATGCACGGGAGGCTGAGACACTGTGCCTTTAGGTAGTTATTTTCCTGTAGTTACAGGTCTTCTAAACATCATATTTTTTCAGAGACATGAGAGAACCCAAAGTTTTGCAGCTATTATGGGTGCTGAGACCATACTGAGAGCCCATGTGATGACAGTTACCAGAATGTAACTCAAGACAATCTCTCCTCTTCCTGTAACCCTGCATGATTCCAGGATGAATGTACACAGTACTGAGCAAGACAGGATCAAAATCTGTAAGTACTGAGGTAAGCCCCAGTATCTGAGTGACTCTTTGCCTACTGCAACTCCATTACTTCTACTTTTAGACTACAGAATCACTCAAGATCGGTGAGACACGGCTATTTGACACTTGTGATCAAGAATATATAACAACAACCATTGCTGCTACCTGCTCCTTACATCAGTCTGGGGACAACTGAAAGCAGAAGGCAGGACCCTGGACCCACACACCTCTGTGTGTTTTCAGACTGCTGTGTAAAAAGCCCACAGATGACTTCTTGCTCATGCAATTCACTGGCGTCACCAAGCACAAAGGCACAGAATGCTGGACAGAGGGTGAAATACCATTTACAGTTTGCAAACACAGACACCCTTAGAGCAAACACCAGGCCCGTGGTGCAAGGCCCCATAGAGCCCTGCTCTCCCCACACACAAGTGAGGAGCAGGAAAAGGGACCCAAGGACTCTTTCTGAGCTATAATGTGACATTTGCACTGTAATTTCAGGCCCTGGAGGTGACTCCATCAGGCAGCCTGGGCAGTACTGGCCCCCAGAGGTTGGTCACCTGCTGCCCAGTTTTCTGTGTCTTTGCTCTTGCAATGCAGCACTCCCTGTCAGGAAAGTACCTTCTTTTCATGATACTGATGTGGAGATCCTCCTCCTGCTTTACTTCAGGATGTTGACCATTGCTCTTGTCACTCTCTTCGCTGTCGTCACTATGTGAGAAAATTGAGGCCAGCTCTTTCTTCGGGATCCTGGTTGGAGGCAAGGGGATCGTCCTCTTCTCTGCCAGGCGACCCCGGTTCTGGCACAGGATGGAATTAGTTGGAATGGGAAAAGGCAGGAAGAAAAAGAGAAGAAGACAAGAATTTGGTTAGACAACCCACACCCAAGCACTCCTCTCAAACAGCTGCCCTGTGAAGGCAATGCTGTTAGTCACTGCAGGTTTCAGACTGGTACGTTTGGGTGGGCAAAGGCTATGTCCACTTTGCAAAAGACTTCTCAGCAGAGGCACATCTCTGTTTAGATCTTCCAGTTCTAATATTCAAGTCCTGCACTTCCAGCCTCTCCCCACCTCTTCATTCCTAGCTTGCGGTGTTTCATCCACACCAACAGGAAAGGAAGATGGCAGCACAATTAGGCACCAATCTCTCCAGAATATTTCCTACCCAATGTTGCACATGAACAGAGCAGAACAGGTTAAATTAAACCTTTGTCAGTAGCCCAGGGAAGACACGCTCCAGATAATCCAGAACACTTCTGACTGCAAAGTGAAAACTGCCTATGCCAGCCAGCAGCAGGTTTGTCTCTCACACCAGTGAAGAGTCCACACCAATCTCAGCTTGAATTCCTGAGGATACTTTTCAGTGTTGGTTTGCGTGTTCAGATGAATCCAGCAGGTCTTGCCTAGTGCAGACTTCCCCTAGGTGGTCCTGGCAGTGTACTTCCCTCAACAATTCACTTCTGACAAGACACAAATAAACAGGAGGAAAATTCCCAGAGGCAAAAGCTGCTTTTTCACTGCATGTGTATTTGTGTAGAGAACCTAGCACAACATGACCCTGGTCCTATCCTCTGCAACTAGTGAGAATGTATCATAGATCACTCTGTCCCTGCACCCCTTGTGCCTGATCCACGAGCTGGTATGAGCCTAGTGCAGCCTGAACTGGAGTGTGTTGGGTTTTTAGCTCTCTCTGTGATGGAACATGTTTCCAGCACCTGGGCTGTTTAGCTTGATCTGTGACTGACCAAGAGAGAGAGCCAAATGTGAGCACTTACAGTGGAAGATGTACACTGGAAACCCAGGGAGGCTGTGATGTCATTGCTCCACAGAATTTAAAATTTCAGCAAAGAAAGTAATGAAATTGGGAGAGGAACCACAGCAAGGGGAAGTGAAGCACACAGGTTCACACACGTTCTTCACACAGGTACACAGGCACGCTTCCTTCAACAGCACACAACACAGAAAAGAAACATGTTTTTAGCAAGGACTGGAACAAAAGGGAGAAAGGTGTGTGAAACAGGTCAAAGAAGTGCCAAGTAACATTCAACTAATAACAGTGTCTCTGAAACATGGACTCCAACTTTCCAAACAAACCCAGGAAAACGAAAACGGACTGGGGAAGCCAGTCAGGCTCTCTGCAGGGGAGAGCTGAGCAAGACTAAGTGATAGAAGAGCCCATGTTTTTTTAATTAAACAAATTAAGAACTTTCCACAAATACAAAACAAAAACTTGTTGTTTACCTCTGTCAATAAATTCCAGTTGTGATCATTAAGGGGAGCCCTAATCGTTGTGATAATTAGCTAAATCCATCTGGAAGGCATCACCCCAAGCAGGCACATTAACTTTCCCATTGTGATGCCCTTCCAAGCCAAGACCACAGTTGTCTGGGAACAGCAGACACCCAAGGGACAGCAGAGCAGGGGGCCAAACATCTTCAAAATGGGAATACTCACGTCAAAGGGCAGGAGGGAGAAGAAGAGGAGAGAAAGGGAACAGTGAGGGGAAGGGGAGGGAAAGCAAGGAGGGCTGTATTTGCACCAGATTTCTGTCATGCTGAACAGCTAGGACTCGACATCAGCATGAGCTTTATCATGCCAAAGCTTTATATATTTTCTGAAGTTGCAATTTGTCCTAACAATTAAAGGGGGAGGAGGGGTGTGCAAATTTCCGCTTCAAAATAATTGCAATTCACTCTCTGCTGTGACTTCACAGGCTAAAGACAACGGCACTGATCAGATACTAAAAATCATTTTATGGCCATTATGGTACCTTTGAGCAGTTACCAGGTCTCAGTGACTGCCCAGGGACTCATCAGCCCTAACAAGAGTGAGAGCACAGCAAGAAGGGAGGTACTAAACTGAGAGAAACAGCCCACCAGCCCAGGAACACAGGTTCCCCCTTTCCCCTGCTCCTCACAAAGCTTATTCTTTGCCTTTCTGTGTCCTTACACCTAAAGCTGCTGCTTATATGCACCTATGTATACAAACACACATATGGTGATATATGTAATACACATATAGAGAGAGATCACCTAACACACAGAGAGCTTCTTCCCTTAAAAGACAAATCACAGCATGTTGGGGCTGGAAGGGACCTCAGGAGATCATCCAGTCCAACCCCCCTACCAAAGCAGGTTCCTTACACCAGCTTGCACAGGAAAGTGTCCAGGTGGGTTTGAACATCTCCAGAGATGGAGACTCCACACCCTCTCTGGGCAGCCTGGCCCAGGGCTCTGGCACCCTCACAGGAAAGAAGATGGAAACAAGCATCTGCATCTGCAGCAATCTCTGGTCACAGATATCTGTGCTACTTTTGTTCTGAGCAGGGGCCCAACATGGACATCAGAACCAGGAGCACAGTGGCTCCAGCACCCCTGTATCATAGTGCTGCATCCCAGCACTAACAATGCATTTTTTTTAAGTTGTGTTTACTTTGCATTTTTGCCATTAGGTTTGGTTTGGGGCATTCTATTTATTTATTTATTACATTTCTCCATTCTCAGAAAATTAAAATAGACTAAGCCAATCAATTTTGCTTTTTTATGTTCATCTATAGTCAGTTTTGAATCAATTGCACTTTCTTAATCTGTTTAGAGGCATTCACCAGTAGATACACATTACTTTTAAATTAAGCACAAAGGTAGCCAGAAGCCTGGTCCAGAACCTGCTACAATCAATTGTCTTTCCATTGCCTGGAAAGGGCACTGGTCCAAGCTGCAAATAAAAACCACTCATTTGTGTGAAGGATTCCATCCAAGGAATCATTCCTATGACTCTGGCTTTTGCTGAAGTCCTTCTGCCAGTTGTACAGACAGCTTACAGGACAGGCATGTACCTACAGAGATGAGCTCTGTATTGAGATACCTCCAGGGTTATCAGCTATTGGCACACGGTGGCAGGCAGTACAGGATGCAGTTACAGGGGTGTTATGTGCAAGAATACACCCAGAGACTGCAGTGGCATTGCTACATATGGGGAGGAACATCAGGATTTATAGACAGTGGATGGAAACTTCATGATCACACATGAAAAAAGCTTCTATTTGTGTGCCAGTGTCATTACAGAGCAATCTCCTACATTAACAGGATGCTGATAGGGAACCATGAACCCTATAAGAAGGTTTGAATGTTTTAAAAAGAAAACTGCCTCCCAGTTTGTTGATATTCATTGGGATGTCTGATGCTTTGGGAAAACAACCCCATCGACAGTCACCTACTGCCAGAGAACCAGGCACCTTGGGACGCCGGCTCCCCCCTTTAATTAACTCCATTTTTACACACATGAGGAAACAGAGGAAGGTGTGCTTTGCCCACTGGCTTCCTCCAACTGGTAGGACTGTTTTGACAGTGGGTCAGAAGGAGCATTTTCTACAGCTGCAGAGCCAGCAGCTGTCAGTACAGGTGCAGTAACCCCCAGCAGAAAGATGAAGTAAGTACACGGAGTGGTAAACACATCTTAGAGCTCCCTGGCCTGGGAAGTACAGACAGGAGGTGGTTTGAGGAACAGATGACACCCCTGAGAGCAGGGGGAGCACAGGATCCCCACTGAGGACCTCTTCCCAACACCTACATCCCTGGGTGAAATCCAGCCAGCCAGCCCAAGGCTGCTGCAGAGTTCTTGCTCAGGTGCTCTCCCCTCCCCTGCAGCCAACCCTCCAACGGCCTCTGCGGTGCCTGAGAGGAGTCAGATATTTGCTTTCAGGGCAAACACCAACTCAGCTCAGAGGAAACCTCTTCAGAACTTGCTCCTTCCTTTCCTAACACAAGGGTTTCCCCCACCCCTTGGATATAAACTGTGGGGAGTGGAGAACAGAACATCACTTATTCTCTCTTTAATTAGTGTAACTACAAGGTAAAACATTTCTACAACTCTCCGAAGCTCTGGCGAGGGTGAGTGTTGAGGGCACTGCAGAGCTGCCTCATACATTAGGACTCCCCTCCCTTTACACATTGTTAAAGATTAATTTTGTGGGTTATGATACCAGCTAACGAAACACAGCTGGAGTCTGAGTCAATAACCCTCTATTCCCCAGACACATTCAGCCACCCACCCAACCCTTCCTGCGTCAGTCCAGCCCTCAGTCACTCACCACCTCACCCTCCTAGGGGCTTTTGACACCATTAATTGCTTTCATTGCCTCTCAAAGTATTGTCTGGGTGGGGGGTTGCTTTGTTTTTAAAAATCACAGACAGACATATTTCCTTTCCCCAGGAAAAATCAGATGGGGACCAACACACAATTTAAAGTTACCAATTACTCAAGTCTAGAGATGCAACTACAAGGAAAAACAAACCCCAACAACCTGGGAACAGTGGAAGGTTACCTGAGCAGAGGAGCCTGGAAGCCCGACCGTTCTGTCATGAAAGCAAGGGACCATCAGAAAGATGGGAAAGAAAACAGTGAGGATATTTCTTCCCTTCCAGAAAGCGAGGGGGGGAAATTCCGCTCTGTGTGGCCAAACAAGGTCAGTAGAGTTACAAAATTAAAGTCTTTCTCCCCCCACCCATCGAACCCCCTCACAGCTCTCCCCTGGAGCCCTGCTCTCCCAGCCAAGAATACCAAAAACCGAGCTGAGCTGTTGCATAAGAGCCCTGGGAGAGCTTGCAGATGGAATGACGGGCGGAGAGCACAGGACTTGGGAGAGAGACAGGAAGGGAGGGTTAGGAAAGGTTTCCTGCCCTGGGAGCTACTGCAGCAAGGTCAGAACAGCTGAACGCCCTGGTGTGACATTCAAAGTCAGCCAGAAAAGGAAAGATTCCTCGCAGAGAGAGTCCCTGGTGAGCATTTAATTGATCCCAGCAATGGAAAGGCCTCTGCTATGAGAGCTGCGAGGCAAAAAGCTCCATGGAAAAAAAACCACACATGAAAGCAAAGTTTTTGCCAGTCCACATGAAGTGCCAGCCAAACTCTGGACGTCTGATCCCACTGGGAACTGACCCAAGAAGATGAGCAGGTGCAGTCCCTACAGACACCGCTTCTTCAGCACCCAAATCAGCACCAGAAAAACAAAAAAAAAGTACAGAAATGCAAATGCACAAAGAGTTTGCACACTGATAAAAATAACAAAGCTGTTTGCAAGATGATTCACGTGCCTGTGATTCAACTCTCAAAAAAAATTTCTATCAGATGAAGAAAAAAAATCCTGCAGAAGCAACAGCACATGCATTCCTTCTGTGTACGTAGATCTGGGAAGCACAGGGAGCAGGGAGGGAATGCTGGGGGGAGGTAAGAGGGGAGATTTGTCCGCTGCCAGTGCTGGGAGCTGAAGAATGCTAAATCTTTTCCATATGTGAAGGAAATCCTCAAGCCCAGACAGCATTTTCTCTCTCTCTTTTTATTGATAATAAAGATAGGGAAAAGGAAAGAGGGAGGTTCTGAGAGCCTGGAATATTTTTATTTTACTTTTTCAAATAATAAACCTAGTCAAGTGGCTTTAATTAGGGAAATTACACAGCAAGGGAGCCCACACATCCCTCCGTAGGATAACTGACAGAGTTTGCATTTACCTTCAGCTGTGATTAGTGTAAACACCTAAGAAAGGGTCAGTTGCCTTCCAAGATAATCCTCCGCTCTCCCCTGGGCCTTCATTAGGTGTTCTGGGCCAACGTGCTTCCGAGCCAACTGTTTCGGTAGCAAATCCAGGACGGGAGCAGTGCTGCTGCCCTGCACCTACCAGCTTCTCTGTCAAACCTGAGGTCACAGAGAGAAGAAGCCATCCAGCCTCTCATCTCACCTCCTGCTCCGCTGCTCAGTAATGAACAAATGAATAAAACAACAGCCGCAGCCTCCCGCTGCATCTGTTCTTCTGCCTCCCCGCCAGCTGCAGCCCAGCCCTTTCACCTGACCACTAATAGGTTTAGTATTTGTTATCTCTTTCCAGTGACACCAGTGTTACACTGGAATTTGTTTCAGCACAGGAGGAATGGCCCAAAAACCAGAGGGAGCAGAAGGGAACAGACAGCAATGGTCAGGCACAAAATCAAGGCAGTACAGACCACAAAGACTCTTCCAGGTCTGGGGGACCGTGTCGCACTCTTCATCAGAGTCTCATGAAAGTGGTTTACAAGTTCTGGCAGTGACTAGAAGCAAGCTGAGGAGGCAGTTCTGCACAGCAGACAGGTCTAGAAGCTGTAGGCAGGGGGACAACAGATTCTGGGAGTAACTGTACCCCAGCAAGCTCTCTAGGTCTACACTTGATGATTCCTCATTAGCTGTTTTGAGTTGTCATCGACTGGTTTATACAGAAGCTATCAAATCCAGTACAGACAGCCCAGCCCCATTTTTAGGGTATTCTGAGAGAGAGGGAAAGTATATCAAAGAAGAAAATTACTTTTAACCACAATTTCTCTGTGTGAGTTCCTAGGCAACTCACTTGACCCCACTGTGCTCAGCCTCCCCGCTATAGAAAGCCAATAGTAACACTTTCTCCCCCTTGTACCTGCTCCTCTGTGGTGTTTGTACTGTAAACTCTTCGGAGCAGAGGATGATGTGTTGAGTCTGAGGCTGTGCACACAAGCAGGGCTGTAGGTGCTACTACTATTGGATAAAATATGTATGTTTTAAACCAAAATGAAGTTACACAGAAGCAAAGCTGCAGCTCTTCCCATCAATATTAACAACCTTATTTTCTGAAGCCCTGAAGAAACAGATGAACAAGATCTGTGAACAGAAGGGAACATTTCCCATTTATTACCTCGGAGTGAGTTATAAAGTCTAATTTGTTAACAGGGTGAGAGCAGTGCCTTTCTGGAAAAGCCAAGTGGAGTTTCCAGTCTTTGAGGGGAGGTAACTCTAAGATAGAAAATCTATCAGTCCTTTGGAGTGACCTGTTTCCAGAAGCTCTTTGGAAGAGGGCTGAAGAGTGGCCTAGGCTTTGTTTTCTATGTCTGTTCCACATCAAATAACTTTGTCCATTGCAGTCTGAGGTCGCAAAGAAGGAAGCAGAGATGTGAAGCCAGGTCCTCAGGCAATGTAAGTCAGTATTAATGCAGTAAAAGTCAACTTACACCAGCTGAGGATGTGGTACACTGCTGCTATCTCCTAAATAAAAGCAAAACTTACAGAATTTTCTTTTTTTTCTTTCTTTTCCTGCTCCTTCACCTCTCTGGTGAAGAGACAAGGAGCAAAAGGGCACGGATGCCTTCAGACATTTTCCCTTCTTTTTGTGCACCTCACTGCTGTACCTTTCAAGTAACAGAGACAAGAGAACAGAACAACTGCCTGTCATTCCCCCAGGTATTAATGTTTCACTCCAAAGTTTCATTACATCAGGTCCAAGAGAACACAGCCTTTCCCAGCGAGTCTGAAATATTTCATCAAGAGGAATCTGACCAGGGTTTATACTTTTATTCTGCTCTGGAGACACATGCTTAAAGCATTGCTTTGAGATCCCTGAGATTTCCAAACTGCTCAGGCAAAAGGACACAGGCCCAGGCTTTGCTGCAGTCCTACAAGAATGAGGACCAGCCACAGCAGCTTTTCACTGGGTAGAGTGTAATTTCTGCCTCAAGTTCTGTTTTGAGCTTTTTTTTTTCTTTTTAGGTAAGTCTTTACTGTCATGACGAGCTCACAGAGTTCAAAAAGTAACATTAAACAGTTCCTGCCAAAATTTGTGTTGTTGCTGTACTGGAAACCAAAACAGGCTCTATCTAAACAGTTCAGTGTGTTTTACAAAGTTCAATTATTATTATCTTCACTTAATGGGACACACAGACCTGGATTTGTTGAAAGTCAGTTCCTCCTTTTCCTTTAGCTGTCCACATGGAGGGAGATTTTTCTGCTGCTGTAGTTACTGAGAGCTACAGCTGATTCCTTTGGAAAAATCAGGTCCAGTCCTCAAAGCTGAACTTCCAAAATACTGAAGTGCCTCATGATCACTGGTGACTTTGAAAACGTCAGCTCTTGGGGGCATCAGTGGAACTCCCAGACTGCCAGTCCCTGACTCCAGCCATACTCACCTCAAACAGCCTGGTCTTTGACCCAAGAAAAGCCTCCTGTCCTTCCCCACAGCTGGGCCACTCTTGTCATGGGCAGAACAAAATGTAAACTAACCAGAGGGCAATTTTCCCCAGCTTTAAAAAAATTGATTTCCCAGCAGTTTCCCTCAAAACTGAAGCAAACAAACTGACAAGAGCAGAGAAACAGCAGCTGCTCCACACAGCGGAGACAGAGTAACCAGAGCTTTGTGTTACATCCTAGGATTCCCCAGGGAGGCTGGTGCCAAAAATCAGCCACATCCGCCTGGACAGGACCACCCAGCAGCACAGCACCATCCTCCCTGGATGGTAGACATGCCTCTTCCAGAACCTGGAGCTCCAGCCTGTCATTAACACCTGCACAGAAATCATTCAGGCTGGGAAGGAAAGATATAAAAAGATCCACAGGCTGTGGTGTTTCACGTCTGATCCAGCACTGAGAGCACAGCAGAATAAACTGAGGAGAAAGCTGCCACTTGCTGAGGGAGCAACAGCCAGATCTGCCCACAAAGCTTCCTCCAAATGACTCAACCCTGCCGACAGCCAAGCAAACTTTGCAAATCCAAAGCAAACAAGAAAACTACAAATATTAATTAAAGCACTGCTTCCACTGTTTTTTTTTAAAAAAACAAAAATAAAAACAAAAAAACAACCTGGTGTTTAAAGAGTCATCATGCTCCTGGGCTATGGGCACCAAAACAAAACAGAGAGGTGCAGTTCATTCACAGATGTGGCATGACCAATGTATGCTGCAGTGCCACTCAAGGCTTTGGAAGGACCTGCTTTTACAAATCAAAAGCTCTGACACCTGCTGTGTGTACAGGAGGGAAGCCACGAGTCCCCTCCCTACCACAGAGAGCCAAGGCAAGGGAAATCTGAGGCAATAAGCCTGTCATGTGCTGCAGTGACACGGCTGTTAGGCAATACTTCTCATTTGGAAAGCACAATGTGTTTTAAAAGCTTTTGTTATTTAAGGGCTTTTAACACATCTGGGAGGTCGGTGAGGAGCAGTAGATCCATTTCACAGTGGTGCAAGGTGTGATGAAGGCATGTAAGCTGATATAAGTCATACAGAGAGGCTGCTGCAGAGCCAGGAGCAGTCTGTTGCACATCCAAAGCCAAAGGGACAATATATTCACATCCAGTGTGGAAAAGCAGCTCTGTGGACCCTTTCAACCACGGCCATAAATGCATCCTTTCAAGTGAAGAACAGCTGAAGATGTCCCTCTCTCTCCCTCCCAATCTCGCTGCCTTCATGTGTGCACAGACAACAGCCTCCACTAAGGAAGCACAAAGGATCTGGGCTCAGATAATTGGAAGAGACTGAGTGACAAATTGATCCTCAGCTTTCTTAATCTGACCAGTGTCCACACGCACCGGTGACAAAGAGCGGCCGAGGCACAGAGTGCCCATCGCTGGCCTGGGTGTCATTGTGCAGAGACAACCAGTTCTGCACTGAGCCTGCAAATGGCACTTACCACTGGCAGGAGAGTCACAGAGCCACCCCAGAGCCATTTTGGGGTGATTAGCTGATTTTACTCCACACAGGTAGCTTGCACAATGGAAATGACTTGCCCAAGATTTACTGGGTAGGTGACAAAAAGAGGGAGAACCAGGAAGGGTTGTGTGTCTGCTCCTGCTGCTGGATCAGCCGTGCTTCCAGCCACACCACGGGGCTCCACTTCTCAGTCTGTCAGCCCCTCAAGAGACCACCTTCCTTGCTGTCCATCACCCTCTGACACAAAAACAAATAAAAGACCATTTATCCTCCTCTTCCTCTCACTAGGACCTTTCCTTTACCTGGCTGCCCAGCTAGAGGTACCCTTTTCTGTAGCTTTATTCATTTCCCTAAGCTTTATCTCCCTTCCCCACATCCCTCCCACCCTCAAACCACCACAGACTACCTATGAAAACCGCTGCTTCCATTTCTGCTTCATGATTTGCCTGCCACACCTGGGGGATTTCCCAGCAAATTGTATTACTTTATTTGGTCAATTGGCCTACAAATTGATTTTCCTGTACAAATAATGAACATTTATGGTTATTTTCCCCATAGACTGCTTTATTTTCCATGTAACAAAGACTGATTTCCTGCAGTTTTTGAGACCTGAGCATATGATCTGCAGTTACTGTGACCCCTGGTTGATGGATGGGAAGGACTCAAAGCACAACAGGAGGGTTTGGGGTTTTTTTTTCTCCCCTTATGCTCTAATAGTACTACAGACAGAGATGACAGCTGGAAGTAAACATTGGTACCAGACCAAGCAATTCTACAACATGTTTACTAGGGGAATAAATTGCATTGTTTTAAAAGAGATTCAGTCCTGGGACTGGCCAGTCACAAGGCCAAGCCAAAGCAGCTGAAGGAAGCAGGGGGTCAGCAGGCAGAGCAGACTGTCCTGGGCAGGGGTGGCAGGAGGCTGTGAGCCACCACACGTGCCTTCTCTGTCCACCAGCACATCCAGGTGCCCAAAGCATTTTGAAATGGCAGCCTCTGCTCATTGCAACCTTTGGGGACACGCTGCAAGGACTTTCTTTCATCTAAATTACATTATTGTGGAAGGAAAGGCAGGAGGAGGAGGCAGGGAAGAAGGGTCTCCAGAAAACCAACTGGGAGTGAGGCGGCCTGGCGTGATTTGTGGGCAGGGACCACAAGCGTTGCTCTGCCCTCGTGTCCCCAGAGAGGCAGAGCCAGAGCAACAGCTCCACAGCACACTGCATTCCACTAATGAGAAAACGACTGCTGAGCCAGAGCCCCGAGCAAGTGCTGGAGGTCACTCCCGCAGGTGTGGGAATGAATCGAACTGGAGCAGGGTCCAAGCAGAAGTTATTCTGCTTACACCACAACGGATTATCTGTGTGCATGGGGGGTTCACAGCCTCAGGGCTGCGATGTGTGTGGATGTTTAATTTAATACACGGCGATGGCTGAGGCTGCCAGGGACAAAGGCCTCTCAGCCTTAGCAGTGCAGAGAAGCAAAGACAGGGAGGTTTCTCAGGTGAATCTGGGAGTGAGGGTGAACACAGAAGAGAAAGTCAATTATCCAGAATGAGTCCTGACTGCCTGCAGTTCCCCATCCCCAGTCCTCTAGGGTGGGTTTGGCCCATGAAGTCTGACTTCAAATCCAATAAAAAATTAACTGGTTTTGAACAACTGCTAGACATGCCTCCTTAGACTGTTAACACGTGCTCGTCAGCTGCAGCACAGAGTGGAATTAATGAAAGGAAAGAGAGTCTGAGAGTATCAGGCACGAGGCCAAAAGCATGCCAAATTGCTGCTCAGCTTCTCTGACTCAGGGGAATCCCTCCCTTCCTCTTGGCACTGCTAAGGACTGGCATGCCCTCAGTCCATCAAAATGCTGCATGGCTGAGAGCACCAGGAGGAGGTATGTCATGGCTGAGGATGACACTCACCTTTAACATAAGCTAGTCAGGGCAAGGATGCATCTCCTACAGCCTACTGGGATAGCGTGCAGAGGTCTCACTCCATGGTGACTTCTATGGGCTTTCCAGTAACTGCTATGCAGCAGTCACCAGAACACAACTGAAAGTCCACCTCAACAGGGAAGCCAGTGCTGCAAGATCAAGTCGCTCTCATACCCCACTCCTACTCACAAACCAGATTACACGTGCTGATTAACTGTGCCACGAGAGAGGGAACCTAATCCAGAGACCGTGAAAGTCCCAGCTCTGGTGCTTTGCATTAAAAAACCCTGGGGTGTCAGACAGGTAACTTGTCATGGGAGTCACAGCAGATCTGACCATGACAACAAAAAGGAACCAATTAGCAGCTTCACAGGGTGCAGTCCCTGGAATCACAATGTGAAACTCATTCTTCTCACTCAACAGACACTAAAGTCCGACTCCAGCGTATCAATAACGGCACTTTGCAATGTCCACGCTGCCCTTCACTTCCAGGCCTGCAGCTTCTGCAAAAAGGGCATGCAGCTCTTGCTATGGAGTACTTCTAGGTCATCTTCCAGGATGTGAGACCAAGGGAAAGTATGGTGGGACAACTCACCCACCATCACACACTAAACTGGTAGAGGATCCAAGACTGGAACAGAACGGTCCTGTCTCCAAATCTGGTGCTCCCACCACTCAGTAACCAGTGAAAAGGAAACCTAGCCGAGATCTGCTTCTGAGTAACTGAAGAAAGACCTGACACTGCTGCCAGCAGCCCATAAAGAACTGTATTGAGTTTATTTAGAGGCACCTCTGCCTGTTCCTTTATCCTGAACTCAAGCAGCCAACCCGATTGCCTCAGGTATGTGTTCATCGCTCACCGCGACCGTGCAGCACCTAGAGCCGCTGGTTCCACTTAGACTGTGTGTACCAACAAAACCAAAGCACAAACCAAAACTAGACACAGAAATACTCAACTAATTGGCTCAGCACACTAGGAGCAACACGAGAAGATATTGCATGATTTACAACACATCTCCATATGGCAATATAACGCTGGGAAATAATGACCAACAAATACAGTGGCTTTCTGATGAGTACTGGATGCAAGTAGGGAGTGTTTGGAGGTTGTATGTTATCAGGGAGTGTCGGGAGTTGTATGTTTTGAAGATAAACACAAAGAGAATATTAAAAAAAACCCTAAAAACAAAACCCAAGAGAGGTAAATAATTCATCAAAAGAATAAAAACAAGAAGCTGGAAAGAAAAAAAAAAATACCAAAGGGAAGAGTTTTCTGAGCAGGTTAAAAAAACTTCATCTCTCATGGGAGTGAAAACCAGAACCAAAATTAATTGGAACAAAACTGGAGGGGGGGGGAGGATGTTTTTAAAAGTTAAACATTTTGTCTGGAAACTGGTATTTCCCCTCTTAGGCATTTAAGCATTTCCCTGAGGTGGGAAACAAAGTCTGGTGCAGCAGGGTCTCACGTGGCTTCCAGCAACACTTAACCATGGACAGAGACTTCAGGAGCGTCGCATGAAGAAACAAACGTGCTCACACATCCGACACTTTGGCTGAAGCATGGCTAGTAGCTTCTTCCACCCAAAGCCACCAAATCATCAGTCTAACGTACAGAAAGCTGTTGTTAACAGAACTTGCCCAGAACTATTTGTAAGTCTTGGAGGTTTTCTTCAGTTTTTTAAACCAAGAACTTGCTCCAGAAAAGGGTCTGTCTTTGGAAGCTTGCTGATGGCAACTTTTGCAGCTGACAACCTCTGCTTTAAAAGACAGCACATCTGTAAAAATCTACAACAAAAACCACACCGTGTTTACTGCACACGCTCACTCTTGCATGAGTGCACCACCCCAGGCTGTGGCTCCTTCCCAGCACGTGAACGGTGCTGAGCTGTGCTTGGAAAGTACCTGGATGAGATGCTGTTGTACCTACACTCAGCTTTCTGAAGGAGGGGAGATCTGTGACTCAATAGGTGGCACTCTTCCTTCTTGAATAAATGTACTTGGGTACACTTTGCCGTCAGAGGTGCTGGAGAGCAAATTTAAGGTCCCCATTTATTATTTACTTGATGATTTTCTGGGCCTGTTACAATAAAAATCCCAGCCAAATACAAGCTTTACCAATTACACTCTGCCAATCCTAATTCCCCCCCTGCAGTTCCAAGAAGACACAGACTTCTCTGCGGTCGCATGATCCTCTTGTGCACTGCTAAGCAGCTCTGTTTTACCCAGCAAGCATCTGCATTTGAGAAGTCCATCAAAGTGAAAGTGAAATCCCACCCTAGGCACGTTTCCATCGTGCCTTCCTCCTGTAGAAATCACCAGTTCCAACTAACAGCTTTGGTCTTTCCTGCAGACACCCAGGGATTTGGTTTCAAAGTGTTGCAAGAAGTGGTGCATACGGCTCCTCAGAAGGGCACCAGGCTGCTGTGGAGAAAACCTGCTTGAGGACTCCCTGTCTGCAGTCCAAGGGTGAGTCTGTCTACAGGAGTTTCTCTTCTCATTAGCCAAATTCAGAAAAAAGACATCATGTTTTGTGCCCCAGAGTGACAGAGGACTTGTTTTCTAAACCTCTTCAGGGGAATTAGTCATGGGGGTGAGTAATACCTACGATTTGACAGAGCCTAGGAGGGTGAGTAGGCATTTGACAGGTTACCAGGAGCACGGAGCAGCTGCTATATTTAGGTGCCATCAGCACACACATGTCTTCACACAGTTCTACAGGCACACCTATGTTCTCCTGTGTCCAGGAGGCACGGGACAGAGAGCAGTTAAAAGCCAGCACCTTCCTCACATTTTCCAGGGAGGGAGTAAGAAATGAGGGGTTTCCTCTTCTCCCCATCTTATCCCCACCCAAGTTTAGAGTCAGGGTCAATTCCATCCTAGTCTGAAGAACAAGACAAAGATATAGGCCATATCTTGCTCCAGGTCTTCTGCCTGTGTGGACCTTGCCCCAGAGAGTGGCTTAGGTAAAGCAAAAAAAATGGAAAATTTAGTCACTGTTTTTCAATTGCTTCCAATTTGTTGAATCTTAAATATTTCCATGGAAAGACTGGGCCCTTGCAGACTGAACTTAATTTCCTGGTAATAGGCTTGCTTTCCCCAATTATTTCCCAGAGACTCTTGGACCAGCTAGGATCAACAGACCAAAGGATGAAAAACAGTCTGGGCTGTGACAATGGCTCCTCAAAGCTCAGCTCAGAAGAGTGTCCTCTGCAACAGCTGGGGCTGTGGCTGACCTCCAGATCCCAAACACACCTCTGCTGCTGCTACTGCTCCTGTGTTCTCACCACCTTAACAGATCAGGAAGGACATAACAAGGTCAGGGACCTTGGATGTCGTTACATGGCAGCTCCACACAATACCTGCAGTGGTACTGAAGGGGCATTGCAATGGCACAACACAGTGCACAATGGCATTAGCGGACCCTGCTCTCCTTACTACAGAAGGCAGAGATGTAGCAAGCATTAACTCATGCTCCTCTCCTCTTTCTCCTCAGTGCCCCTCTCCCACCAATTCATAAAGTCAACTGCAAACCATCTCCCCTGCACCCTACAAGGTCCCTGTGTGTAAAAACCGAAGCAAACCACGTGGCAGCCACCACCCCCAGCTGCCTGGCTGCCTTGCTTGGGGGCCTTTCATTTCCCACCCCCCCAAAGCAGCCACAGGATCCAACCAGCCTCAGATGAGTCACCCTGCCCGTCTGGGTCTCTCCCAGGGTGGTGTGTGGGGGTGGAAGGGTTGGGGCTCATTGCAGGAATTTCCACACAACCCTTTCCTAACCGCACCCCGGTGCGAGCAGCCAGTGAAGGAGAAGATAGCAAACAGCAACACTCACCAAGGAAAGGGAGGGAAAGAGATGAAGGGAAGAGAACACCAGCAAGGATACAGGGCCCAGTTGCAGTCTGTCCCAGTGCTGGGATGGTACTGGTACAGGGATCCCTAATTCAAACACAGCTCAACAACACTCTTACCAGGAAAAGCCCCCACGACAGAAGGGGAATGCAGCCTCTTTCAGGCGGATTTAAACTATTCCTCTGGATTTCCCTCACTCCAGCTCAAAAGAGAAGCCCAATACAAATGTCAAAGTACAGCACAACTTCACTTGAACTCCACAATGTAGTCTCTGCACAAGCAAAAGCAAAACAAAAATAAAACCCTGAACAAACAGAAATTCTGATGGATACACAGAGAAACAGCCAAAATAAAGAGTTAATCAAGTCAGGGCCAAAAGCTTACACCCATTGGTTCTGGAGACACAAGATCAGGTCTGAGAGACAGCTCTTGAGAACTAAATGCCCTATTAAAATAAATAGGGATCAGATGGACAAATCCCTCCAGACATTTCAAAAGGCTCAGCTGAATCTCCCTCTGCACTCTATTCAGGCAGGTGAGACGTCCCCAGACAGAAAAAGGTAAGAGTAGAGCAATACCAGGCACCCCAACAGGCAGAGGTCTGGGTTTGTTTACCCATGGGTGCCAGCTGGAACTCTAGAAAAATCCCCTCTGAAATATTATTTAAAGTTGTGAGGGTAAAAGAAAGGCAAGGAATAGTATTTAAAATTACAAGTTAAATGAAGAATAATTGTGGATTCTTAGCAAAGACTGCAAAGGTGGAATTTAGGTGGAAAGAAATTTCTGACCCCTTGGGAGGCTGCTCATTGTTCACTGATTCCTGCAGCCTCCTGAGATGTTATTTACTGAGCCCAGGAGGTCAACTGGAAGAGGAATAAGGGGAAGGAGATTAGAAGAGCTCCACCTCCCCGGGAGGAGGGATACAGCACAGGAGCGCCTTATTTTCAGGCAGATCTGTTGTGCTGGCACCACTGTTGCTGCCTTTCTGACCTTGGAACAACCAGGCAAGCAGTGAATGTGCTTTTTAAATCAGGAACATGCAGCATGAGCTCCTGAGCTGTTGCCTCTCACCTGTTATCTCCTCCTCAGAGTCACCATCTAGTTTTTATTCCCGTCTTCCCTCACCTACCAAGCTGCAGTTGAAGCACAGTTACGTGCTGTCTTCTCTGCAAGGAAGCAAAGCACAAGATCAAAAAGTTTGCCATCTGCTGTGTCCTGTCCAACGGGCTGCTGTCCTTTCATTTGCAGGGAAAACAGCGTACAGGTGGCAGGGAAACATGACAAGGAGGTAGAAGGGAGCTCTCCTGTTTGTTATGCATCCTTGGATTCTCCAGGATCTGCACTAAAGTTGGTGTCTTCTGGATCTTGTCCAAACACAGAATGCTCCTTATCTAATTCTGACTGAAACTCAGATGCCTCATTAGTTCTCAGAAGATGTCTTTCTGTCTGCTGTACATTGTATCCTACCTCTCTTGCCCACTAGCTCATCTGCTGTGTTGCCAGACATGGGCTCTTTTCAGCCCCTTTTGCACAGGTATCCATCACCCTTATTTATCACTGTGGTTACCACCACACAGAGCGAGCGAGCTCACTGAGGTGTCTTTATCGCTGCAGCACATACTCCTGTCCAGGTCATTATTATGTATTCTTTGGCTGCAACAACAGCTAAGAGTCCCCAAACATCACTCCAGGGTGCTAGGTGCTGTACAAACAGAAGAAAGGAACCAACCTGACTCCAAAATCTCTGCTGTTTAAACAAAGACAACACTTGTAAAAATATCTGACAGCTTCTTAACCTTGTATTTCCCTGGCATTTTCCCTTCTTGCCAATTTTGATTGTAAATGCAACAGTGGATATTTCATACAGCAAAACAATTTATTCTGAAGCATGTTTGCAACTGCTTTGCTACTTCTGTCTGGATTTTAATCAGCAGTTCTGGTACCACAAAGAGATACAGATGTATTTTTTAAAGGAATTACTCAGAACAGCCATGTCACCTCATGCAACAGAAGGGGCTACACTTGACCTTCAGTCAACAGGAAAGGGGCTCACACTGCACTCCGCGGCAGCAGCTCTCTGCTGTCTATTATGAGGTAATTCAGCAGCAACAAGGGAAAGAGAATTATCTCAAATACATTTCAGGCTGCTTTGGTCAAGAGTGCTTCATCCAAGTTGGGTAAATGATCCCTCTCTGCTGTCCTGGTTTTGCAGATGACTCACCGAGTCTGTTAGGACTGGGTCCCCTTCTCCATGTAACTGAGGTCCTTTGCTCTTGCTTCTAGGTCAGAGAGCTCCACCAGCCACAGCTCCTTCCTCAAACTACCAGTGACTTTTTTAATGGCAACGTGTGACACTTACAAATCACCACCCCACAAAGGGTCTAATCCTGCAGCCCTGGCAACCACATCCATGTGGAAAGCCAAATCCTACTGAAATCTCTAGAATCAGCACCAAAAATGGCTGAGAGTGAGAACAAGCTGCCCTGAGTACCTCATCCCTCAGAAGGTCCACACTGCACTCCCTTTTGTGTCCAGGCATAAACCTGGTTTGCAAAACCTCCAGGGTAGGGGCTGTGTTATTCAGAGATGCTGTTTGTATAGCACCTATGACAGCAAGAGTGTGATCCACATTAAAGATCCTCAAAGCTCTCCTCCTTTAACGTGAACTTGCTGTTCATGTACCTGCAAGCACATCATCACGAGGCTCAGCTCCCTGTCCTCCCCGTGTTTTATCCTGAAATTAGATTGAAGAGGGTTATGGTGCTGGAAGAGACCCGGTTAGGAAAAGGAGTGAGCGATGGGTTCAGGAGAGAAGGATAATCTAGATGGGCCAGAAAGGCAGTTTTGAATTTCTGACTGTGTTTTTAATTAATTGCATGGCACTTATGAGATGATGACAGGTGTTCTATAAATCTAAAATAATTAAATAAAATAAGCATAAGCTAAATAACAGTTTTGTATGTGCCATGCATATTTAAATATTCAAATCATGAGTGGGATATTAATAAAATATATCAAAGTTCACATTGATATAAACCAGATTTATTGTGCTATATATAGGGTAGCTGGGCCTTATAGCATCACAGAGGTGGCAAAAGCAATAAAAAACTAATCTGTTTGTAGGCAAGCAGCCATATTCATGTTTGATGGCTCACACAGACAGCCACAAAAAACTGAAAAGCTAGCTTTATTTCTTCATTTGCAAAGATCTGTAACGAGCAACTATTGCTGGCTTTATACATACGACATCTACAGATCCCTCTCTCCACACCTGACATGGCTGGTGTGTAACACGCTGCATGTATGTGCTTTGCCTTTTCATGACTAACTCTTCCGGGGCAGCCTTCACCCCAGCACAGCACCCTCCAGCCCATTTCCCACATATTCATTTATAAACTATCACAGCCTTTAGCCAGGCCTAAGCTGCTCTAATTTATGCCACAGAACGAAAATGCTCTCAACCACCATGGAAGAGCTGTATAAAATAAAGAATCTTCCTTCGTCACCTTCTCCTTCCCATTGAGCTCTGCAGCGAGTGCTGCTCAGATAAATCCCAGGGATGTGATTTCATTCCAAATAAACAAGTTGTCCCAATTATGCAAATTCCAAACTCCAGGAGAGATGAGGGCATCAGTGAAAGAAGACAAGGGGAAGTCACATCTACCTCAGTGTCTGCAGCCAAACCCAGCCTGGTGACACTGCCAGGGTGTCTAGTAGCCTGTATGTCACGGTGAGTTGATTTTGATTCAGGTCCTTCTGACCAGCCTGTCAAATCACACCAAAGTGCTGCCACAGCAGGGCCTCTTTTTTCAGTCTATCTTAGATGACAAGTAAAGATTGAGGGAGCCACGGAGGCTGAGCATCCCTTCTGCTCCCCAGGAATAATGCCCTCTGCTCAGGGAAGCAGAGGAGGTAGTTTGGGGCTGAGACAAGAGAGGTCTGAGGATAAACAGGACATCCACCAAAAGGGAAAGGACCCTCAGGGACTGTGACACAGCGGCTGACCTCCATCTCCAGCTCTCTTCCTGGAGGATTACAAGGGGTCATTTCCTCTCCTCATGCCCCATTTCTCCCTCATGCCTTCCATTTTTAAAACAGGGTTTTTCATATTGAGGGAAAATAATGCAGGATCTAATATTGGTCATTTCTGGCAATAATAATGCAGCCCTCCTTCCAAAGCACAGCCTGTATGACACTGTGTTACAAGAGCAGCCAAAAAAGCCCCAAGAAACACACACATACATGCCAGCATGTTTCAGAGTACTCTGTGGAGCAGACTGGGTGATGTCACACATCTTTTCAGCTCTAATTACCAGGATTCTCTGATCAAGGTAGAATTATCTGTTGATCAAGGATATTATTGATTCTAACTCGTCAGCCTACTGGGATCAGTCTGAATGACACCATAGACCCCGACAGATTAAATACTGTCAGAACATTCCAGGGAAGCTTTGAGGAAAGATTCTCTTCCTGTTACTGCCTTAACATATGTCAAGTTTCACAGCTCGCAGGATATCAAGATGTTTCATGCCAGCCAAGGCTAACAGCACAGCATCTCAGCACAAGCCAGTGTTGGGGATGTGTCTCTGTACAGACAAATACAAGTCTTGTGAAGAGGGAGGTGGACGACAGGGTTATTCTCGTCAGCAGTGAAGCTGAGAGCTCCAGCTGTATCACATCTCCACCTCTTCTCCTGCACGTACAACCCTGTACTGACACCTCTGCAGGACCATTTAAAGCCAGCGTTGAAGGAAGGTAGATTTGATTGTTGAAGGAGTTGCAAGCTTTGACAGAACACACCGTGATCACTTCTTCAGATAACTCAAATGCCACCTTGCTTTGTAATCTGGCAGCCAGACAGAAAGACTTGACCGAAAGATCAGGAGAAAGTAAGCTAAAACAGCATCTAGGAGGGGGGAGAAGGCTTGGCTTTCCTGAGAAGCCACAGAGGTGGTTTTTTTGAAGCCCAACACATCTATTCATTACCTGAACCCACAAGCTGTAAACACTCATCTTGGCAAGCAGCATATACCACACTGAGGAGATGAAGAGAAAGCATCATCCTCTTCACTCAGGCCTAATGCTCCACCAGCTGATCCACACGCCAGGCTTCCCATCAAACCAGCACTGAACAACAGGAGGTAGAAAGGCAGAAATCCCACTGGAGACATAAAGCAGCTACTAAGGAGTAACAGACTTTAAGACAGCTGGACATTTCATCAGCATAATATGTGGTCAAGGGCCTTTGTAGTGGTAAAGACCTCTCTTTCCCCACCCATTATAAAGATCTTAATCTTAAATAATTGCACGTGTAATTTTAATAATTCCTTCATTCACTGGAGAACTCCAAACTGGTTGGTAAACACTGGCTTATTAAGAAACAGGTGATAATGGTTTCAGTCCATTACTAGATGGGAATGGTAGAACTGTCAGAAATGCTGAAAAAATAAGAATGTTCGATAAATATTTCATTTCTGCACTGGGAGAAAAAGCCAGCTCTAATATGGTATGAAAACGAAATAGTTTTCATTCCATCAGTGAATTAGGAGGTTTCCAAACAGCAACTTCTAAAGCTACATAGTTTTTAATCAGCAGGCTTAGATAACTTGCTCTCAAAGAGTTTCAGAAGAGTTAGAGAAGTGCTTTAGACACTTCACTCAGATTTTTAATGAGGCTCAGAACAATGAGGAAATACAAGGCGAGTGGGAAAACACAGCGCTGTGCCTGTATTTTAAAAAGCATAAGCAGGATAATCCAAGTAATTTTATAACCCCTAGGAGAAATAATGAAATAGAGGAAACCGGACAAGTAATAATAAATTAAAGGAGGGTGATATAATTTATGCAAATTAAAGCCTGCTAATGGAAAAGAGTTAAACTAATACATCTTTTTTGCTGAGACAATAGAGCTAGTGTAATGTGCTTAGATTTCTGCAAGTTACTTGATCTTACACCACACAACTTTTTGAATGAGAAATTAGAGCATCAGAAGCCAACGTGGCACAAATTAAATGGATTAAAAGGTGATTAAAAGACCTCAGAATATAAGCATGTAACCAATTCTCCCTAATATTTTTGTCGATGACCTGGAAGAAAATAAAGAGTCATTGGTGATGGTTAACACACAGAATGCACGAGTTAATGGCAAGTAACAAAATCCCAGGGTCACAGACACAAAACAGTGTGGGCTGAAGCTGGCATTTTAAAAGCAGGGAATATTATCCTGGGAAAAAGTGACTCTGAAAAGGGTGCAAAGGCCAGGGCAGGAATCAGGTGAAGAGGTTGATCATGGGCAATGCCCAAGCCTTATCAATAATGTGGACATAAATGCCAGAGCAGTCATCAGAGCGGGAAGATTATCATGTGTGTGTGTATATGTATGCTTGGCACTACCTGAATACAGTGCCAACAGCTCAAGCTGGATGCTGATATAGAGTGTTGGGGTTTTGCAGGAGTCAGGCAGATGATTAAAGATTTGGGATTGCCTCATTCTGTGGAGAGACTGAAGGACCTCACTCTATTTAACGTACCGAGGAGAAGGCTAAAAGGTTTCTTGATGATGGTCTATAGTTACTAAGTGGGAGATCCAAAGGGTAACATACACAGCTGTAAGGAGATCAAGTGGCAGGAATGTGACACTGAACAAATTCAAATTAGCAATATCATCATTTCTAAAAAGTGAGAGCAGTTACCCATTAAACAATTTCCTAGGTGCCAAACCCTGCGCCACGTCCCTGATGTGAAAGGGCACGTGGGTGGTGTATTCAGTGGTAATAAACAGCCACCAGCCAAAGCAAACTCCTTCTCCTCAGATGCCCTGTCCCTTGCCACTTGGAGCACATGGTTAGCAGCCACCTAATACGATGCCCAATGCCAATCCACAGCAGAGCCCCAGGTGCCCAAGTTCATTGTGCTCTTCAGTGTCAGCCATCTCCATGCAGACACAGAACAAGTCTTTAGGAAAAGAATCATGCACTGAGATGACACTAAAGAGTTCTAACAAATTAAGGGCAACTTCTCTGAAGTACAATTTAAAACATTCAAGCAACTTAAAGCTGGAGTGCAATCCTCACCACAAAGAATTCTGCACTGTGTATGTTTCCAATTGATTTTCCTTGTCAGCACCGAGAGACCTCCCCAGGTAGAGGCTGGTCTCCAAACACGGGAAATCACTGAAGCAACTGCTACCTAGACTTTATTATGTATTGAATTCATGTGTGGTCTTTACTATACTGCTACTCAAGTTATGAAGCCAGATTCTTCCCTGGCTTATATCTTGGATCCCCCCAAAGCTGGACGCGGTTCAACTGGAGGAGATCTCTGGGCAACAAGTGTGATTCTCCCAGTTGAAGCTGCCACCTGCAACAAACACAAACACCTGGGTCACTCCCTTTCATACAGTATTTCCTGCTCTTCCAGTAGCTCCACTGGATGTGATACAGCAACAGCTCCTCTGCTTTACCCACTCCAGGTACACCTGGGGCCTCATTTCTCAAAGCAGCCACAGACAGTGAACAGCAGGAACGGTGAGAAACTTGATCACAAATTAGAATTGTCTTGCTGCTTTGCAGGGCAAAGATCTGAAACCCAGCTTTTTCTGTATTTTGGAGTAGTCCTGGCTTCACTTCCTAGTGGGATTTGACACTTCAACACTCAACTTCTCTCTTCTGTGCACTTGAATCCTGGCTAAAGGCAGGGGTGAGAATTCTGACTGCCTCTATCCTTATGTACCAAGTAAAAACATTCTACCACCAGTGTGTCCTGCTACCCTGTGAGTGAGGGAGGAACTATACAAGATCAAGACAGAGTTTAGTTTTAAGATACAGTACTCACACACAAATGTTTTTCAGACGCCTCTGTCCTTCCCTCTCTCTTACTTTGCTGCATGTATTCCCCTGCGATACAGGGGGAAAAAGTTTTGGCTCTTGTTTCTAGAGCTGTGATAAGCAGTCCAGGGTATTAAGAGTCCCATCACAACAACAAAATGACTCTCAAGATGCAAGTTTTTCAGCCTCACTGCTAAAGGAAAAGCACAGTAGCTTGTAGAGTGTATAATTTCAAATATCCTTTAACTTTACTTTTTTTTTAAGATTCTATAGTGGTTTAAAGACAATAGCAGAGACATCAATGGAAGAATTAATTCCTCCCAAAGCAAGGATTATTTTTGCCCTCTGCACACACCAAGGGAGAGAAATGCTTACCAGTCTCGTAGAATTACTTTTACTGAACCTATTTTGGAGAAATCCATCACAGCAAGGTGAGACTTCAAAAAGCCAGACCCACACTGCTGATGCAAACAAGTGCAGATCCACAGGCTTTCAGCCCTGAATTACCAGCTCACCAATTTCAAACCAAAAATGTTTTAAGGAATCACACTGCTAATTCTGGGATTAAAACCACTCACATCAAATGTATTATATTTTTTATTCAGAATTAAAAGAATCCCTGTAAGGAGATGCAGGCTGCCCTCCTCATTCTGGCTGGGCTGCTTCTTGACTACTTTGAGACCACGTACTGTCCACTATGCCTGCAAAAACCTCAGCAGCGGTGTTTGGAGCTGCACCTGAAGGACAGCACCACCACCAAAAACAAAGAAATAAATCAGCCCTCTGCTCTGAAAGAGCCAATTTAGCTTGATAAGAAACAAAACTGCTTGAGGGCCAGAACGCACCAAATTTTCCATGCTCTGCTCGGTGTCCTCTGATGTGCGCTACATTTTGATGCAAGCCATGCCAGTCTAAAGATGAAAAAGAAGTCAACAGAGTTAAACTGATGTAAATCTAGACTGATTGTGATCAAAGTCCAATCCTGCATTCACACTGCCACGCTCATCTTAACCCACATTTACTTTAGATCAGAATGTGATGTTATCAATTCTATTGCAGCTAAGCAGGAACGCGCCAGCATGGATCCTCAGGTCCCAACAGTTTTAGGCACTGAACACATAAGGAACAAAAAAACACCCAGCCACTCACAATATACAACTTCTTTTCTTTTTTTTTTCTTTTCTTTTCTTTTTTCTTTTTCTTTTTCTTTTTTAACTGACCCTGAAACATTATAATCCTTAAGACTAATGGTGCACAATTTTTAAGTAACACTACTATTGTAAACTCCAGTTCATTGAACCATCACTGAAGAATCTTGTAGTGCCTTCCTTTGTAAGTGTACTTTACGGCTAAGTGGGTGAACCACAAGGGGGAAATAAAAGAGGAATTGATATCATAGTCCTCTCTGGGGAAAAAAAAAAAAAGGAAAAAAGGAAATAAATAAAAAAAGATATATTTGTGTGGTTCACCCCATGTCACAGAAAAAGAGATCTCAAGAATCACAGCTGTGACGAACGGTGGGAAAAGTTATTGATCTAAAAGAATTCATTTTTACTATAAGAGCTGGTACTTTTACTTATTTAATAAAGGTCTGGCATCAAATCACTGCGAATTTCAGGATTATCTAATTCTATCTAATCTCCTTCAATCACTGATGCTCCAGACTGTGGCAGAAAGGAATGCTTGCCCTTTCCTGTCTTCAGGGGCTATCTCTGGTTACCCTAGCAACACAGCAAAAGCAGCTTCAACAGCGCTGAGTACCACCTATCACATTCATCTCCAGATAAAAAGAGAGGATGGGGTTACAAGGGAGTTTTTGCAATTTGATGGGCAGAGATAGGCAGAACAGCAGCTACCATTGGAGTGGAATCTACTCATAACTCTGAATTAGCAAGGCCCCAGAGACTCGGTGATAAATACAAGCTCCTAGGGGCAAGACACTCACAGACAGCAAACTAGCCTGGTAAAGTGCTCTGCTTGCTCTCAGAAGAAAGAGAAAAGTTTTATACTAAGACGCTGTGGTGATTAAGAGGCCCAAGTTAACTGAAGCTGTTTAAAATCCCAGAGCTGCTTTTTAAATTCTCTGAAACAATCAAACCTCCCAGCACTAAACTGGGAATCAACTACAAGCAAACACACAACTTTGCTGCAGTGTCATCATTAGAAATATTTTAGAAGATGGATTTTCTAGACCAAAAGGCTGTTGAGTGTCTCTTTTATCCCCAAAAGCTCTCAAGTTTCCCTGCTGCTTAATTCTCTGGAAAACATTTTAAAAAGTTCTACCTCCCTAATTGATTAGGGCAACACAAGGAACACTGAGTACTGCTGATCATCGTGTGTCTTAACACAGAAGCTGCTGTTACTCTTCTCACCTGCAGACAGCTGCCTTCAGTCTGCACTGATGCACTCCAAGGCCTCTTGCTCCACGGTGCTGCCCCTCCATCACTTTCCAAGGGCTGAGCTCTGGATCTGTGCTGGCAACCTCAGCCCAACACACAGGGGACATCTCCACTAGCAAAAGCCGTGGCAGCAGCACACATGCAGACAAACACCTCCTTTTTCTGGCAAGAACCCCCCTGAACAAAGCAAGGCTGTCTGTAGGAGCCCCGAGGCTAATGTCATAGTGCAGCAGCCGTGGGGACAGGAGCCTTCGCTGATGGCTGTACTGGTGACACCAAGGTGAGACTGCCTCCAGCCTCCTGGCTTGTTGGTGAACGCTGGCACAAGTTTCTTTCTAGCTGCAGATGTAAAAGATTACAAAATCCTCCTTTGCATACCAACTGCAACTATTGTGACATCTCCAAATGAGGGATTGGCTGTGCAGGAATATTTTCGTACAGGTAATCAAAGAACAGGGCAGATTTGGGCTGGACAGTACTCCCAGGTTCTGTGGCTTTGTATGCATGTGCAAAATAAAGTAAAAGCTAAAAGTTTGGCATTGACTAGAGGTAAAATAAATGAGCAAGAACCTTTCTTTCCATGCTTGGGAATTCCCTCCATCCATCCACCCCTCCCTGTCCTCAGATATGTTACAAGAAAATCCAATATCAGATTATATTTATGACCCAGGGGAATGTGTAATTTCCTCTCTGTTCTCATTGGTTTTGTTAAAATAACAGAGCCAGAAAGAAAAGAAAGGAAATGCATTGCTCCATCAGTGGAGATGGTACACACAGAAGATTTACCTTCACACAGGAGCAGTACAGGAGTAAAGCAGAGGTGCTAAAGATGTTCTCAGCTTTATTTACCAAACCACACATGATTCCTGCAACAATAGATAACTCTGCAGGAGATGTCTTTTGTTGTCCTCAACTGGAAAACACAACTTTGGGATGCAGAGCCTTATATAATGAGTTTTTCACTGACATCTACCAGAAGTATGGAAGGTGAGCATCTTCTAACAGAAAAAAAGCCCTGAACTGGTGAGAACAGCGATTCTTCAGCTGCTGAGTGCTCAAGTGAAGATGATGCATTTCAATACAGAGATGGAAGAAGGGAGAAAAGAGAGCAGAGATCCCAAAGAAGAATCTGCTTTGTAGCAAGATGTTTTCCAGATAAAGGAAATAGACTGTGCATAAGAAATAGAATAAAACAAGGCAGAAGAAAAACAAAAACAAAAAAGATTAAAAAGGGAAAAAATATAGACAAAGTGATTTTGTAAGCATAAAATTCTGACCAAGCATTACTTCATTAGAAACAGAGTGGATCTCTTTTCAAAGTCTAGAGCCAATACAAAACAACTCCTCTGTTCTCCTTCTCTCATAACTGAACCAGAACAAGCAACCTGAAAAGTTCATCATCTCTACGAACTTGGATTAGCTGATAAGTTTTAAACCTCAGGAAAAGAAAAACAAAGTTTATGAGGGAGTCAATTCCAATCCTTTAGTCACCTCTGCCATTTAGATCCCACGTTCACCAAAGGCATTTGCCACCAGGCTCCAAATTAGCACTGATCCCTTTGAGTAAGGCCAGCAAGTTTGGACATCGACTACTGCAAATTAAAACCAGGTGTCTGTGCCCTGAAGCAGTTGAGACAGCCCTAAGCAGTTTAATGACATCTCTAAATAATTTTGACAGCAAAATTACTTATCCTGTGTCACCTTTACACTGCCCTTGACACACCACTAACAAGATGATGTTGCTTTCCTTGCTTTTATATATTTATTTATCTAGCTTTCTTCCCGTGCTTAACTCCCTTTTCCTCAGAGCGGGAGATTTTCCAGATCTGGTGGAGTACAGCACAATTCACCAGGCAAGCAGTGCCAGCTGCAAAGCCCATCCTGCCTCTGCTGACTTAGTGTGTAAAACCTGCTCCCAAAGGGGCTGAGGGCTCAGGAGCCGCCTCTTCCTCCAGCTGAGCCCACCAGAGAACATAAAGCCCCGGTGCCAGAAATGACACTCTGGCTCGGCTCTGCCAGGGAATCAGCACCGCGCAGCAGTCCCTGGGACAAGGAAAGCCTCTCTGCAGTCTTTATGGAATCCCAGCAGGGGAAATTGGCTCACTCCAAGCAGGATCCCTCCAACACACCAACCTCAGCACCAGTATTCTTTCATGCTCTTTCAGGCAGGGTCAGCTTGCCCTGTTACTCACAAACACTGAACCGAACTCACAGATGGATCTTGCTCTGTCCTTCCATCACGCAAGACCTTCTGCATTCACCTTCTTGTCGCTGCTCACTGCAACAGCAGAAACCTTCACTGCAGCTCGTGCACTACAGCAAACCTCCCCCACTTGGAACTCCTGAAAACTCACTGTAAGATAAAATTATTTTCCTAAGCCATAGCTGCTTGTACATCTCTGCTGCTCACTCACAGGACTGCAATCCAATTAATATTTTTCCTTTCCAGGGGGTATTTAATAATCCACAAAATTAAATCCTTCAGTATTGTGCTGGCACTCTGAGTGCCATTGATCTGAGTTTGTTCTGCCTCTGAGTAAAAGAATAACTTTTCATTTTATTGGTACAACACCCATCTTCCAAATCTGACAGTGGACATCATCAGGTCATGGCAGCGTGTCCTGTTCACCAGGTGAGTGCAGTGACCATCAGGAGTAACTCCTGATGCACAATCCATTTAGGAGCAACTCTCCTATCCACACCAATTACCATTTCAAGCTGTTAGTTTTCCCCTACAGTGTTGTATGACCCAAAAGCAGTTGATTTTAGGGACATTTCTGTGAGAGAAGCAGACATACCTGTTCCCACTGCCCTCCGATCTGGAAGCTGAGGCTGTTGACTCAAACTCAGCACTGCTCCCCAGTACTGGATGGGATGTGTGGGTCTCTCATCCCATTTAAGAGCACAACATACCTAATCTCCAGTTTCCCTAAGAAAGTGATGTCTGACAAATTTTGAATAAACTTTTGCTAAATACTCGAGTTTAACTTACAAGTTTGCAGTGCAACACACACACTCTAAAAATCACCTAAGTCCTCTAAAAAAAAAAACCCACAAAAAACCCCCAAACCAAAAGCACAAACAAAAAAAATCCAAACAACTCAAAAAACTCCAACAAATGCTAACCTAAACTAAACTGTGCTGGATTAAAAGCAACAATCCAAATCAGCATGAAACCACAAATAAAAATCAACAGACTGAGCCAAAGACCTTGAGGGGATGAAAAGGTTTCTAAGTCTGCTTTACAGAGGGGCATTTTCCACATTCAAGGCAGCCCCAGAGACACGAAGGCAAAGTTATGCAAACAGTCCCCTCCACATGAACCCCAAGATTCTCCAGCTCCAATCCAAGTCCCCAGCAGCTCAGAAAGGAACCTAAATTTAATCTATTCCGTTAAAAGTAACATTTCAGACTTAATCCTGCCTCTACAGGCAGCCAACTGAATTTTCCAGCTGACAAAGTCCTCTTCTCATAGGAAAGTTCTCTTGAAAGACTCATGTCCAGTGGGGAGACTCCCCTTCCTGGGCCAGCCTCTGAATCTGGATCCCACAACACCAGGATCTACTCTAGCCCAGGGATCTCTCCTCTTTCTCCCTCTGCAGCTCCGTCCCTGGCTTTGCAGGGTCAGTGGGGAGCAGCTGGGTGGCCAGGAGAGCATCCCTGGGGAAGGACAGTGGGTGCAGCTGCAGCCAGAGTCACACAAAGCCACGCTCAGAGCTGCCTTCACCCCACACCTCTGAACCAGGGAGACACAGGAATGCTCAGAAATTTTAGGGCTAATTAACAGGGACTTTGCTGATTACTGGATTCAGTTTTTTAAGTGAGCAGATAGTTACTTTTTCCATTCTTTGCAAAGTCTTGGACTAATGCCTCAGGGACATCAAAAGAAAACAACAATGTTGACAATAAAAAGCAAAAAGAAGCAAATAAAAAGCATCACTTACAAACCAAATCAAATGAATTACCACTGTCACTGACCAAGTTATGCACAATTATCATGTGTCTTAGCATCTCACAAAGAGATGGGGTAAAAAAACAGTAATTGTATCGTGCTTTTTGTTTTGTTTGAGTACAGCCATATCACAATAGCTTTCTAAAAGCTTGCCTTTCCCTCTGTACCTGTGACCTGAACCTCAAACTCCGACACGGGTCACCTTTCAGACAGACACTCTGTCCAAGAAAAGGTGGGAGAAGAGCATGAAGAGCAGCCCATGTCCAGTCCTAACACACTTCCAGAGGCAGCATGGCTGGTATGAAAACACAGTAAGGGTCACCCTCTGCCTGGTAAGGGGAACAATCACAGTATATCCATCGTGAGGAATGCCCTTCCTCTGTTACACTGGGAATGCGATGCTGGGTTTTGTAAGTTTAAGCTGTTTTATCTGAGCAATAAAGATTTTAGTGCTGTTCTCAAGACCATTAGGTCTCCCCCTCCCGCTGGCTGAGAAGACCACCACCAGTGAGCACACTTTCAAGACCAGCCCTAGCTGTGGGTTTGACAGTGGAGATGGAGAGAAGGTGTGAGTGGTGTTTGGAGCACGGAGAGAAGTTTGATGGCGACAGAGGGAACCCTTCAGTGAACAGGTTTCACCAGAATAGACTGGGACCTCCCCAGCCTCCCACACTCCCCCATGCCCAGAGACCCTCCCTGCATCACAGAATCACAGAGTCACAGACTGGTGGGGCTGGAAGGGACCTCAGGAGATCATCCAGTCCAACCCCCCTGCCAAAGCAGGTTCCCTACACCAGGTTGCACAGGAAAGTGTCCAGGTGGGTTTGAACATCTCCAGAGATGGAGACTCCACACCCTCTCTGGGCAGCCTGTCCCAGGGCTCTGGCACCCTCACAGTAAAGAAGTTTTTCCTTAAGTTTGTCTGGAATTTCTGGTGTTCCAGTTTGTGCCCATTGCCCCTTGTCCTGTCACTGGGCACCACCTAAAAGAGCCCAGCCCCACCCATTTGGCCCCCACATTTCAGATATTTATAGACATTGATCAGATCCCCTCTCAGTCTTCACTTCAGGCTGAAGAGTCCCAGCTCTCTCAGCCTCTCCCTGTATGGGAGGTGCTCCAGCCCTCATCATCTTTGTGGCCTCTGCTGGTCTCTCTCTAGAAGATCTCTGTCGTTTTGGAACTGCGAGCCTCACAGCAGCTCCCCGGCGGCCCTGCTGCTATTGATGGACAGATGGATGGACGGACGGACCGATGGATGGACGGATGCCGGCGCAGGACCCGGGGGAGGAGGCGCCAGGGCGGGCGGCGCGACGTGGCTGCTCCCCCTCTGCCTCGCAGGAAACCGGAGGTCGGTGGCGGAGCGGCCCCGGCGCCGGCCGCTGTCTGCAGCTGCGGCAAACGAGCGGCGGGGGGCGGCGGGTCCGGGCGCGGCGGGGGCGGCACGGCGCCGGGGGGAGCGGGGGGCCGCTGCCCGGCTGGTCGGTGCTCGCCGAGGTGGGACGGGGGCTGGAACGGGGCTGTCCCACCCGCCAGGCTGTGCTGTGCTGCGGGGGAGCAGCGGGTGAGGAGCTCAGTGCGGGGTGGGGGGGGCGTTCCCAGCAATGCCTCAATTTTCCTGTCCCGTTCCCGCTGTCCAAGGACTGATTTCAGATCCAGCTCCTGACAGGATGAGCTCCCCAGCTCCAGACCCCCCGTGTGACAACTCAGCAGCACAAGGACCCGGGCACTGCGAGTCTCTACTTACCCAGAGTACAGAACAGAAAAAGCATTTCTTCATTTGAGAGGAACCAGCCCTCTGGTCTCAGCGGTGCTTAAATCAGTGATCACTAACTGGGGAAACATAAACTGTGCCCTGTTTTGAAATCTCCTTCTTGTGTAACTGTTTTGATCACAGAATCATAGAATCATTTGGTTGGAAAAGACCTTTGAGATCACTGAGTCCACGGTGTAGCACATGTAGCTATGACAAGGCACTACCAAAGGATTTCAGGTTCAAAATGTGAAATTGTCATTTGGTCAGGTCCATGTTCTAATTACAGCACAGAAAATGCAGTAAGCACCAAGAAACAAGAGTTCTGATAAAAGCTCTCATTGGGGTTTGCCCTTGCTGTGCAAATTCTGACATCAAAATTCCCTCTTAAGTAATTTATACAGCTGGGGAAGTGGTAAAATACAAGTCTAGAAGGATTTATTCCTCTTTTCCCAAAACTATACCAACCTTTTTTTCCTCTCTCCGAACTTCTCCAATTCAGTTCTATTTTAAAAGACACTTGTTTCACCCACAGCTGCCTTCCCATCTGTAAATGCACAGTATCCCTCTGCAGCTATTAAAAACACTGCTGCTAGGAAAGCGCAGTGGGTCATTGTGGCTACCACCTAACACAACCTGGCACCCAGAGAGTGACCAGTAGACAGTGGCATGTGGCCAGACACTCCTCAACACCACCATCAACCGTGGTGGATCACGTTGGTCGGCAGATCACAGCTTGCTGGCCTCTGATCTGCCTGACTGGTAACCAAAGCATATGCAGAACTCAGAACTGGAGACAGCTTATGGCACCGCGTCGCACTTTGTCCCGTAAACTCTGAGGAATTACGTGAGTCCATGGGAAAAACTGGGTTTCACTCTGTCTGCTCTGCTGGGCTTAAAATACCACAGCAATGCTGCAACTGGTGCTGGTGAGCTCGGTGGGCAGTTACTGCTCTGGTATGGACTGCTGCTGGTGGGACAGACACGAGAAGATGGTATCTCCACATAATTTCTGTAACTGTTGATTATTGCTCTCAGCCCCTTCCCATGTGAGCGTGTGTATTTCTCTACCGAAGCAGGCATGCACGTACGTACTGTGCAGAAACAATTTAAGCAGGCAATGCTGTCTGCCATGCAGAACCATAAAGATACTGCGTGTGAAAAGAGATTGTCCGTTGGATCGCCAAGAAACAATAAAAGAAAAAAAAGTTGATTTCACTGGATGAAAGCAGGTAAATTTCCAGCTGCATCTGCTGCCGCGGTGCTACTGACAGGGTTTTAAGTCATGTTTTTTTCAGACCAAGACCTGCTTTAGTTATTACACAAACCAACAGCTTTGCCCTCCCTTTAGATGTTATTGTATCTTACGGTTATTTCTACACATGATGAACTGTTCTAATGCCTTAGTTTGTTTATTATGATTTCACTAGCTTGTTATTTATAGCATCAACACTTCTCATGAAAATGTTGATGTCATGTAGAGATTTTGAAAGTTTCAGGATAAAGGCAGACAGTAGAAAACAGAAGGAACTCAAAAGCTGCGAAGAAAAGATCTATAAAAGCAGTAACTGTGATCTATGACATGGATGTTGTAAAAGTTGGAAGCATTTAAGATGAACTTGTTCCTCCTTCAGTTTATGGAAAAAAAAAACAACTAATGGTTTGTAAACTGTGCCTGTTCTGACTCTAACATGTGCAATTATAATTCCCTTTTGCTTTATTTAGCCATTTTACACCTCTGCATAAAACACAGAAATGAAGGGGTGAGAAGAGGGAAGAGGCTGCTGAATGATTTGCTGTTTGTGTACAGACAGCTCCCCCTGAAAACCGTACAGTCCCACTGCGTGGTGCATCCTTTCGGTCAAACACTGCTCTTCCCATCTGCTCTGTTTGCAAACTCTTCTGCCAGCCTGTAACTAGACTGCAGGTACACCCGCGGTGCCAGCAGTGCTCTGGCAAAGACTCAGTGACTGACAGTTCCTAGCTCTCCGAGATCACGGTTTCACGATCACAGAAGCAAAGGGCTATGTTTTAAGGGGAGGAGAGGGGAGATGCCTTAACTAAAGCACATAGTTTAACAATAATCTTACCACTGGAGACGAAATTCGACACCCAGGGCAATCACAGATTGGAGGATGTACCTGTAAGATTCCTTTGGACATAAGAGTCTTCAAACTTTTCCCTGGATGCAGAGGAGAAGAAGAAAAAGAATCAGCACCTTTGTAAAAGGAAAGTATTTAGGGAAGGGCGGGTGGGGAAGCACGCGTCTACTTCCACACAAACACCCCTCCCCTCGCCTGCCTGCCCACCAGCACCCACCCACCCGCGCCTGCCCCTGCCCCTGCCTTTGCCCCGGCCTTTCCCCCCCAGACAGCCGTGGGAAGCAGCAGCCGGCGCAGCCCTCCTCAGCCTCTGCCTGACCTTGTACCAACGCTTCCGCAGCCCGGAGAGAGCCGAGGCTGAATGCGCAGCCGGTGCCGCCGCCGCCAACCCGCGCAGCCCTCCGCGCTGCCCACGCCACCCGCGCAACCGGGGCATGGCCAGGCGAGCGGGGCAGCCCACTCGGCACCTCCCCCGGCTCCTCCATCCGTTTCACCTCGATCCTCCTGACTCACCCCAGAGGAGCTGAGATTTCCCGCAGGCAGCCGGTAATGAACGAACGGCAGAGCTGAGCGGAGCCGCGGCAATTAGCGCGGCCCCCGGAGTGATTCCCCTTTTCTCTGGCGATCAATAACCACGGTGAGGTGTCAGTCACCTCCTAACAGCTCCTCAGACCTTCCCCCCCTCCGGGCAGACACCTCATTACAGCCCGCACCGGCTCCCCCCCGTGTCCCCGCTCCCCACCTGCCGCCCCAGCCCCCGGTGCCGGGACTGCGGCGCTGGCCGGGGCTGCTCGGCGGGGCGGGAGGGAGGGGAGAGAGGCAGGGCAGCTCCCGGCAGCAGAGCCAGCGCCGCGGAGGTCCCGCCGCCACCCAGCTGCGAGGGGAACACCCCCCTCCGCCCCGCCCGCCGCTCCCCGCGGCTCGGCCCGCACCGCCACCGCTCCCCCCCCCCCAACGAGGAGAAGAGCCGCGGGGCGCGGAGCGGTGCTGCGGGGGAGGAAAAGGGGGGTGGGCGGCCCCCACCGCACCCCGCAACTCGCCCGGTGTTCAAACCTCAGCCCGCGCGGATTGAAACTTCTCTCCGGAAGAGAGGAACCCCCCACCCCGCGCCCCAACCCCGCACACACACACACCTCCCACCCCATCCCAAAGCGACTGTTCACAAATCCCTGGGAAAACTTCACTGCTCTGCTCCGGAGAGCCCAGGACCGGGATCCGGTACAGAGGGAGCTGGGGTGTGCAGGGAAGGGAGGCACGGCCACGGGAGATCAGGTGCGGAGCTGGCTCTCCCCCGTGTGAACGCTGACAGGCAGGCAGCCCCCCCCCCGGATCCCGCTCCCGAGCGCGGAGGGCAGCGGGAGGATGCGGAGCGGCGCGGGGACCCGGCGCAGGGCGAGCGGTGCCTTTACCTTTGTGCCTGATGCTGCGCTTCCAGTCCTTGGCTGTCTCCCTGCCGCTGACAAACTGGAACTCGTTGGGGGTCAGCCACTCGCCCCGGTACCGGATAGAGGGTCCTTTGCTCCCCTGGCACAACTTATTGATGTAGAGCAGCGCCTTGTTCTCCCCGCACTCCACCTCGATGCAAGGCTCTCCGTTGTCAAAGAAGGGTTGGAAATCCGGGATGGAGGAAAACCTCTCCAGCATCAGGTCCTCGGGGAGGTGGTGGGGGTGGTGGGGATGGTGGGGGTGGGGGTGATGGGTCTCGTGGAAGCCCAGGTACGCGCGGTGGGCAAAGATCTGGTCGTAAGCCGGCGGGTGCGGGGTTACCACCGGAATGGCAGCGGCGGCCAGAGGGGCGAGATAGTCAGGTAAGGCTTCCATGGGCTGGTTAAAAGCTGCCAGGGCCATCTCTTCCCTGTCAAGTCGCTCCTTCTTGATAGCAGGCATGGTGCTACTGCGCTCCCCGTGCGCCCCCGTCTCTCCAAAGCACAGTGGCTCTAATGTCTCCGGTTCAACTTGCCCCCGCTCTGTCTGGAGTTTGGATGAAATGCGCCAGCAGCAGCAGCAGCAGCAGCAGCAACACAAGCACCTTTGGCGCTCGGGTGCCGGAGGTGGCTGGTATCCCCCGGAGCAGCCCGCTAACAAATCTCCTGGGCTGGCTCCCCAGCAGAGCTCTCTGGGATCCCTCTCCCACCGAGAGGCTAATGTACCGGAGACCCGGGAGCTGCTGTGTGCCTCGCAGATCTGCCCCTCCGGACTAATACCTGACATCTCGGAGAGGTCTCTGCTGCCGTAGACATTATTTTGGTTTTTTTGAAAAAAAAAAGAAAGAAAAAAAAAAGAAAAAAAAAGAGCTTATTGATTCCCCTAGATCGACCCACCTTCTCACCAGGCTGGAGGGTTCCCCGCCGCCCACCCAGCCCCCTTTCACCCTCCCCCCCCTCCTTCCTTTAAACTGACACCTGGTTTATTTATTTCTATGCAATAATTAAAATGAAAGGCTGCGCCCCCGCCGCCGCTCCGCCGTCCCCTCCCCTCCCCGCCGGCGCCCGCCGGGCGCAGGGGGGCCGCGGCCCCCGCACGGTGCCGGCTCTGCCCGCGGGGTTCCAGACAACACGGGCGGAGAAGTTTCCCGGGGGCCGCCCATCTTCACCTGGCAAAGTGCGGACTCGCCCCGCTCCCACCGAAGCCTTTATGATCCCTGCGAGTTGGGATTTAATTTCCACTCCTGCACAAAATTTTAAAAGACACGGGGTTACGTTTCAGACACCGCTGTGACTATAGACACGCACAGACACACGCAGACACGGACATTTCTAACCCCGCCAGCCCGTGTCCCCGCACGGCCCGGGCGCTGCCCCAGACCCCCAGCGCTGTGCGGGGGGCTGCGGGGCCGGGACAGACACGGTGGGTCTGTGCTCGGTCACACACAGTTCAGACTCGCACCGAACACCATCGCCCGCCGCCGCCGCCGCCGCCGCTTCTCCAACTCGGCCCATTTCAACAGCCGAGGCGCTCGCAAGCGCCGAGCCGGCGGCAGCAGCGGGGCGAGGGAGGGGGTGAGCGACGGACGGCGGGGCCAGCGCCGCGACCAACCCGGGAGCCGCCGGCCTGGGGGCTGCCCCGGCTCCGGGGGGGCTGCAGCGGGGGGTATGGGCACCCCGCGGGGGGATGCGGATGCCTGGAGTCACCCCGCTTTCCCTTGTGACTCCACAACCCCCGCTGTGACCAGCTGTACCCGGAGAAGGCAGGCTGGAGCCTTCCCTTCTCCATGTAGGGATGTATCAAGACTTTGGAGACGCAGTATAAATGTGTTTTCCGTTACGTGGCACAAGGTCCACACAAAACTGCCCCGAGGGGACAACAGGGCCCAAAATTAGGTTGCATGATTGTTACAGAGATTTGTCCCAACAAGATGGAGTTCCCTACCTTTGGCTGCTGAGTAGGACCAACTGCGCAGGAAGAATCTTACCTAGAAGGGAAATAAAAATAAGTTATCACCTTAAACACAGTACAAGAAATGTGCCCCACAAGTCTTACAAGGTGGCAGAACAGAGTTCTGTCTTAAGAGTTCCCACAGCAACAAAAAGTTCTTAGTTCTGTCCCAACATGTGCCTCTTATTTCTTGCTTTCTTACAGGGGGAGGTGGTGGCAATTGAACTTGCCTTCCCGACAGTCAGAAATGGATTTGCTGTTGTGACAGCAAAAATATCCCCCTGCCACTTCAGCACCATCTCTCAGGTGATGCCAGAGCATTCACAGACAAGGAGAAGGTCCACCACCCTCCTAGCACCTTTTTGAAGATCCTGCTTTTACTTTCATTGGACTGGTGGAGAATCGGAAGCGTAAAGGGGCTGAGATGGAGAACACGAGCGCTGTACTCGCGCTGGGGTGATGCAGCTCGGTCCCACTGTCAGTGAACACGGGCTAGCACAGGTGACCAGTTCACATCTGTGCAGCAAGGGATTTGCCTGAGATCTTAGAGCTCTCAGCTGCTAGGTACCCCTCTCTATGAAAAGTCTACCACTTGTGGGATGAGCTATTGCTCCCTACCAGTAAAGGCAGAGGAAACTGCCTCTCTGGGGTTCAGCAGATCTGGGAAGGGAATCTAAGCCCCAAATCTCAGTTTTCTCTTGACACTACTTGACCATGATCCTTGTTTCTTGCCTATTTATTCTGAAGAAATGCAAGTTCTGGGAGCTTCTTGCTTTAATGAAGGAGGCAGATATACATACCCATCAAACCCTCTCATTCAGGCTTTCAGGCTTAGGCTCTTATTCTTAATGCTTCTGATTGCTCAAGATGACAGGAGAAAAATCACTTTCTATTATCACCTAATGAGCCAAGGAAAATGCTTGGAAGAGGCTCTAGGAGACACAGGCTTTCTCTGTGAAAGCATGTAAGAGGATTCTGGATGGAGGTCAGGTGAGAAGGCCATGCAGTGAGAAGAACTGCTCGCTCTTACACGCTCAGAAAACCTTCATGCCTGGCATATCTAGAACTGCACTGAGCTCTCTACAAAGGCTGAGGAACTACTTCAGACTTCCTTTGATTCCATCTTCCTTGTAACTTGCTTTCATGGGACTGATTTCTTTCCCCTTTTTACAAGGGAGTGGGTATTTTTTCTCAAAGTCTTCTTTCTTTTTTACAGCCATCAGGGTTGTTATTCTTCTTCCATCTCCATTCCTAAGGGCAACTTCATCTCCAAGTGGAGAGAGTGCTTGGCTGTACTTGTCCAAAGACAAGTCTCCATGCTTCCTCCAGGAGAGGTCACAGGAGAGCAGAACAAGAATGGCCTTCATCCTCCAGGAACAAATCCTTTCGTGGTACTTCTAAGACTTAGACCTCTGTGGTTTGGATCTCCTAACAGCACCTTGCATTACCATCCAGTCTGCCCCTGTTAAACAGCTTTTTAAACCTTTCCTAACCCAGAGAACTTGCATTTACCTTTTATTTTAAAGGAAAAGGTGACTTGCCATGGCATTTTCCCACTGCATGACAGCTCAATTGCTTTTTACCTCTAAAGAAACTGGGTTCCAATCTGGACCTAGTCATAAGTGAAGTGAATATGCTGAGTCTTCACTCTAGAAGGGTAGCATCTACCTGGCTGTGTTTCATTCCTGGAAAAAACAGGCACTTGATGCCAGCCATGACATTGGTGCACTGGCCCAGCTTAGTAGAGGTCCACCAGGCCTCATGATGGTGGCTCAACGTGAGGTGCATGGCTCGGACCAGGCAGGGTTTCCTGCACACATGTGAAGTGTTCTGGCAGAACTCAGTGCTAAGTTTGGGGGGATTCAAGAGGCACAGATTCACACTGATCCTATCAGTCTCTTACAAGCACTAAAAGTTTCTAACAAGTCCTCCCTACCCCTCCTCACTGTAATAAAGAGCAAGAGCTCTGGATGCCTGAGTTCAGCAGCAGGACTCTGAAGTTGTTCAGTTCCAGTCTCTTAACAGTAGAGCTTTCGGGATTAGTGTAAACAGATTCAGCTCCGGAGAGCAGCTCAGAGAGATCTGAGCAAATCCATGCACACGTGGTTAGAGAGAGAACCAGGTACCTTTGCAAATTCCACACTGAGGAACTGGAACATGTTTTCAAGTCTGGGGGCATGAATTACCATGTCTTTTTGTTGTGTGTTTCCACAGCATTTAACAAAGTGAAAACATGATTCTTAATTTGCTCACAGAGGCACTACCAGAGTAAACATAGTAAATAGTGGTAATTTTCCAACATTTAGTTCTCCACTTCTGGAATACATCATGTTGGAGTGAAACAAAACCTGGATCTTTTGTTTCTCTCAGGTCAAATGTATCAACAACTGCAAAGAGCTAGTTGTGCTGTAGAGCATTTTACAAAAGGAGATGGTCCTTCAAACACAGGTCTGAAAGTTAAGAGGTAAGGATTTTCCTCATTCTACCAGCAGTTTCATGGACAAATTACTTATCCTGGATATGTCTCCATTATTCTACTCATAAAAGGAGGGGAAACTTCCTAAATGTAATCTGTTATTTACATGTGTGACAGTAAACCTCTGAGTTTCTAACTGAGATCAAAGGTCCTTTGTGCTAAGTGTTTCAAAAACTTATTGCAGATGCAGGCCCTGCCCCTTTACAGGAAAGACAGGTTGAGGCTGGGAGGAGCAAGACACCCAGGTACATGGAAAATGACCAGCCTGAGTTCACAAACTGATCCAGAGCTTCTGTCTTTGCAGGATCCCAGCAGAGGTGTCATACCTGCTGTCTCTGGCACCATTATGCCTCTGCCTAAGCTAAGTTAAATGAACAGGTACAACGTTCTGTCAGCACAGCTGCAGCTACAGCACTGGTCTTGCCAGCCTTGTTGTAGCACGTCTGTAGCATGAGTTTCTCCCAGTCCAAAATTAACTGTGCCAGCAAAGTTCTGTCCTGTACACCAGAAGAGTTTAGATGACAATATAATCATAGCATAGTATAGCATGTAAGGGACCTTCAAGCTCATCCAGTCCCAATGCCCCTGCCATGAGCAGGGACACCTTTCACTAGACCAGGTTGCTCAAAGCCTCATCCAACCAATAATAAAACAGGTCTTTCAAAAATTGGTGCAGTATCCACTGAATCATGTCGTTCCCTCCAAAGAAGTTGGGGTGCTTAGCCTTTTATAACTGCAAGTTAACAGCTCCTCTCCCCACTTCCCTACCTTTCCACAGAATTACCCCGACACTATCACACCAGTGATGGAAAGCAACAACCCTGTCCCTACCAAAAGACAGGGAATGAGACCAAACAGCCACACCACCACCTCCAGAGCCAGCCAGATTCGTGCCTTCCCCAGTCTCTTGCACAGTCTCAGAGGACTTCAAGGCTGTCTAACAGCCAGGATTCACTGGTTTTGTGTTTTATTCCTCACCAGGTGTAGCCCAGCTCTTTGCTCACTCCCTGTGAACAGCCAGCCATGCTGCCAGAGCCATGCTCAGCGGGATCAGTATTGGAGGTAATAGTAGCCTCAGGCCAGACTGCTTCATTAGGAGAGTTATTTTGACAGCCCTGTGCAGGAGCAACAGCAGGGAGGGCACAGGTGGGTATTCAGGGGAGGAGGGTGGGGAAGGAGGACACTGGAAAGGGCTTTTCCTCTCCAAAAATGCTTTCCCAGGACCTGCTGGGCTGTACCCTTTTTAATCCCACTGATAACACAACACAGCCTTTTACACCAATTTATTGGAGTGAAAAAGGAACACCATGGAATTCAGAGTTTTTTCTGTCTTTCTTGAATGTAGAGTCATGGTAGCATGAGCTTACACAACCAACCAGAGCTGTAAATTGCATACATCTCTATCTAATGCAGGCATGTTGTCTGCCTCCAAGAGAACAGCCTGGGAAAATCAATGGTGGTTTAAGGAACTCTCTTCTCATCAAACTATTTTCACAAAATACCTCTTCCAAATCACCTTCCCTACAAGTGCCCTGTTTAACTATGTGACCAGTCTAAGTCAATCAGCACTCAAAAAACTGCAGGAATTAAATGTTGGGGAGAAGTGAAAGAAATTTTATCTGGGAAGCAAGGACTCTCATTCTAAAGTAGCTGCTTCCTTCTAAATAATTAATAACTTCCCATGCAGGGAACACAGTTTCTGTTCTCTCTCTGACTGGGTACAGTGGTTATGCTGTGCTGTAAACAGTCACTATAGCTCAGAGACCTCTGTGTTGCTGCTACACATACTGCACAGCAAAACCACCCTGCCTCTGCACTGGGAGGGACCACTCTGCTTTTGGGATGTGCTGTCAGAGGATATGGCACTGGAAAACCTATCAAATGATAGAAGGACTGAGTCATCTCTCTTCCTTACTGGTTAAAGTTCAGGTATGATGTGGTAACTTAGATCAGAATCAGCTTCTAAGAAGTTTAAATTAAAAGGGCATGATCCTATTTCCATTAAAACCGATGGCAATTTTTTACTGACTTCACACTTCAGTGTTCTAGTCCCCCATAATTTAGCAAGAGATTGCTCTTCTCTGCAAAGGTTTTAGAAAACAACAAGTTGAGCTACACTCAAGTGATGCCTCCATGATGTAAAAAAAGCACTTACAGGAATCACCAGTGGAATAAAGCCTTAAGTATCAAAGCTGCTGTTACAGTAATCGTTCTCTCTGACCCTTTACTTTTAAGGCAAGAGCTGCCTTCTTTGCAGTCCCAGCCGTTGGACAGCTTCCCTGTGCTTCCCTCTGCATTAACTAGACTTCTTTGTGCACATTGCAATTAAAAATGCATCTTTCTCCCTTGTCTATTCCTCTCTCCTCAGAGGTTATTTATTGCTAATTCATAACTGTTGTGAAAGACTTGAGATATCAGAGTCGTAATGCGGAAGAAAGCCTCCACCAGATCCTCTCTTTGTTTCCTAAAGCCTTTGTTTGTGCTGCTCTGCTCTGCTCCACTGCTAAGAAAAACTCACTGTATCAGAAGATGGTGAAATGATGGTCACATTGTATTAATCTAAAGCTTGGCGGTGTCCCAACACTTGTAGATCACTCTTTGCTACTCCACTTCCCTAACTTCCCGCCTGCAATCACAGTAACACAAAGATACACTAAAAAACTGACTATCCAAGAACCTGAGTATGGCTGGAATCTATTGCTGGGTTAAAACAATAAAAAATGAGTGACCATTAAAAAGAAGATAACATTAGGTATGCCATCTCAGCACTGAGCAGTGCCATAAAAGAAGAAGCCATGGTTCTCTCCCTTAATTCACAAGTGTGTACAAACGTGTGTGCACAAAGAGAGCACTTTTTTTAGGTTAGGCAGATGAACTTTGTTTGCTAATCCTTTGGAAGCAATGTGTCAGAAGAGTCCAGTGTAATCAAGGTGTGACTGCTTTTAATACATGCTAGAAAGATCAAATTAAAGATGAGGTAGAACCTGCCTTGACCGATTTAGGAGATGCTAAAGTACACAGTACCTGAGCTGCTTACAGCTTTCAAACACATTAATTAGAGCTCACACGTTCTGAAGTCTTTAAATCATTGGGCATCTCTGCAGACAGGTTTGGTTTTGTTCTAATTCTCCTCCTTTCTAGAAATTGATGTAGTGTAGTCAATGCCCTAGTAATGATGGGATTAGCATACATCACCTCTCCTCTAGCAGAACTGCACCCCACTAGAGAGCTGGGCAAATCCCACTGGGAATGTTTCTGAACAACCTGCTACAGCAGTGTGAAACTTCATGTATAGATGGGGCCTATCAGGGCTGTGTCTATGCTGCCATTTCAGATACAATGGCAGCAAGTGTCCTTCTGCCACTGCTAAACTAACACTGGTGCTCTGAGAAGACATCACCTGGGAGCTATACCAACACAGACCTACGTTCCTCTAGGGATTCTCACTGAAGTTGGTGCGGCTGGGCTTTCTCTGCAGTTGTTTCATGGACTGTCTAGGTTAATGCCAGTATGGGAGGGCAGCCATACCTTCACTGTCACTGTGACCAGAACTCTTACACCATCTCTCTACATGTACGTGGTATGTCAACAAAACATACCCAAAGACATACCTACAAACAGTCACAGGCATAGGCAGAGTCTCCAGTGAATTCATGGAGACAAATGTACACAAACAACTCTGTACTCGCTCCTCACTCACGGTTCACTTGTGCCTCCATCATTATGAATAAATGCTGGGTCAGGACCACATGAAGGCTTGTCTTGTTTGGGTTTGTTTTGCTTTTCTTTTAAATCTTACGTTCCTTGAAAAAGAGACTCGTTCAAGTAAACTTGTTGCCATGACTATACTGCAACAGAGTGCTTTAATCAAACAAAACCTTAGATAAAAGAGTAACAAAAACAAAACAAAGAGAATTTTAAAGAATATGTAAACAGGCATTTACACATTTGAATCTTCTCATGGTGATTTGAGTTCCTTGGAAGAAGAGCAACTTTTCTTCTCCTTCCCTTGCATTGCTTCAGTGCAAAGGCAGCATGCTTGTGGACCAGAGACGCTGCCTGCTGCAACTGGTTAGCACTGAGTTTTATTTGCTTGTCAGGCTTCCAAACTTCAACTCTTCTACATGTGGAGTCAGGCATTCCAACTGCTATTTCTGCCTGTTTTGCTTCACTATGTGACTGCAGCAATTCACCTAGTGACTGCAAACTCAGGTTCTTCACCCATAAAACAGAGAGAAAAGATCTCTGTAAAGCAGAGTTGGGAAGCACAACTCTCCAGGTGTTCACACTCCTCATTCATTCCTATCATCTCAGACAACATATTTCTAGATCTCTGTTTTTCTCAAGTTCAGTAACTCAATCACTGAGCAAAACCAAGCAATTGTGAGCCATAAGACACCACAAGTAGAAAAGGCAGAAATGTCAGAGCAAGCAGTTTACAAGTAATTTTGACGCCTGATGCCTAAAATTGTTCATCTAAACTCTTTGGCAAATCCTTACAAACAACTATTTTGTTCCCAGCAGGAGAAAAGGATTTTGTTTGTCATACATTTTCCTTATCTTAGCCAAAACTAATCTGCATCCAGGCATGGCACAAACGGCTTCATTCACTCTTCACACTCAAAGGGCACACATGCAAATAGAGACATTGTCAGCACACACTTGAAAAATTACTCCATACACTCCTAAAATTTAAAGTTTTGCTCCAGGAGGAAGGGATAAAAAGGCATTTGGAACATTGTACTGTTGACAAAAGCTATTCCTTTCATCTGTGTCTGTAGCACAGTTAGCAATAGCTGTGGATAAAGTGATGGGAACACCTACAGTCCTGTAGCAATGGACACACGCAGTAGTAGGGACAGCCTGGCACCAAGGGTCACCCATTGTTAGACACAGACACACAGAGATGCACAGGCATGTGTGCTCATAAAATAGATTCTGGGTAAACAAGAGAGATAATTTTTCTTTGGTTTGTGCCCTGAGAAAGACAAGAAGAGCCAGAATATCAAACCTGAGGTTCTGTGTATATCAATTGCTAAGAGACAGCCTGCTGAAATATTAGTTTGGCTTTATGGGAGCAGTCATTGGGATTTCAGTCGCTAACATTTCAGCCATATGGTAACTTGCAGCTCGTCCTCAGCAGACTAACAGATGTGCCAGCAGCTGAGGGGGTAAAAAGCCGGATTCCAACACACATTTCATTTTTCACGACCTGGGAAAGACTTAGAGGATGTGGGGGTCAATTACTGAGGATGAGTAGTGGAAGAATGAGACCTTTCAAGTTCCTGTCTTCCCTTCTAAGTACCTCAAGCACGCAGACGTTTCTCACACGTGCTCTGCACGCAGAAGCAATGCTGGCATTCACCATAAACCACTGCAGATAGGTTAAGGCTGTGCTGACCCTAGAATAAAAAAGCCTAATCCATTGTAAGCATCCAGAAGACACACAAGTCTATTACCTGACTGCTCGTTACTTCCTTCAGTTGTTAAGGAGCCTGTCTCTGGTATGGTCTCTAATCACAATTACAGCAAAACACTGATTAGGAGGCACATGGGAACATCATAGGAAACAAATATAAAATTGTCTTGACAAAGTAACTGAATGCATTTACAGGGACAGTATTGCTTTTAATTAGCCCTAATTTCCAAGGAATTATTACTTGCTCAAAAAAAAAATCTTTATGGACCCATAAATTGAGTGCAAGATTCCTCCTCCCTCTCTGCTACTAATACCTGAGAGAGCAGACCTAGCATAACTCACCAGGGAACTTGCTGCATTTGACTGTAAGAATGCTTGTTGTTCCAATATATTTGTTATTTTCATTATAACTACAAATGTTGTATCAGTTCTCACTGAGTGCATCTGGAAAACAAGGCCCAGTCTGGACAAAGCTTCCAACTACTACAAACAAGCTGCACCTCTTAGGAGTAATCAGTGTGTTTGTACACGTGCACATAAACACACTGGCCATGTACACCTATGCAATTTTATATCTCATTCTATTCAGATTTGTCATTTGCTTCTTGAAAAACAGTCACACAAACTAAGCTGTTAATTTCTCTCTTATCACATGAATACGACTCTGTTAGAGTCAGCCTTGAGAAGCCCAGCACACTGTGCAAACCCAGGTAAAGAGATCTGCTGAGGGATGTTATACCCACATTATTCTGGGCTGAGCCTCCCATTCTTTCTTCCTTTCCCCTTTATTTTCTAGACTATATTGAGACAAAGCAGAGAGAGAGATCTGAATGACCTTGAAACAGCTTGTGCTCCACTGCCCAGTCATGAAGATTCACATCATCTAAGAAAACAAGAGGTTCCTAAAAAAACCCATAAAACCAGCCCCAAATCTCAGCTCCCTAAGCAATGTACAACCTGCCTCTCTTATGGAGACGAGCACAGTGAGGTGTCTGCTTAACTTTCAGCCACCCACGTTGGAAACTCCTCAATATTTGTTTTCTGACATATTCTTTGTGGAGCAGAGCTCATATCCAAGGAGTCAAGAAGTGTGGTACCCACAGTGCATTCACAGGCTGCAGTGTGAACCAGTTTCAGATTCCACCACTTGTCTCCTGAACTCAGGGGTGGCTGAGGGTTGGGGGCTGTCCATCTCTGTTCCCTGGGGATATCAGCACTCCCAGAGATGTCAGCTTTGGCACCCCTCGCTGAAGATTCTCCTGTGTGCTTTCACCTTTATCTCAGGAGGCAAACACAACATTTTACAGGGGACAAAGACAATCTCTCCCCTCTGTGCTCTTGTTCTACCTCCTGGTAGGGATGCTAGGTCCCAGTCTCCTCTCTCTCAGCAGTCCTGGAAGGGGACACAGCTCCATGCAGTGCTCATCATCCACAGCCAAGTAAGATCAACTAGAGCGTGCATGCCTGGGTGAATGCAGCTTCTTCCTCCATCTGGAGCTATGAGCCTTCACGACAAGTGTGTGACTGGGTGTTGTAATTCCTGAAGAGATCCTCAAGAGGTTGTTACAGGGAGCAGCTGGCACATCCCAACTATCTCTGTCACTATGGTATCTACACACTGTTATTTCAGATTAGAGCTGATTATGGAAAACACCTCCTTAGAAAACTGCTGGCCCTTTTGTAACACTAATGCCCTCTTTTGTGTTCCCCAGGACTGGTACAAGAGCCGGGGTTTGTCTGCACTAAGACATTTACCACTAAATGATAGAGCATTTCGTACCGCGTAACTCCCACTTGGGAAGCTTTCCTGAGAGAGGTGCTTTTCTGATCTCCTTTGTATTACTCAACTGGGGAAAGGCATTATTAGTTGGCATAATAATAGAGATCATACTGTTGTACCTACAGTACTTTAACTACACTCATACTTTTGTAACTTTTTTTCAAGCAAAAGACCTTCTTTCTCCATCCCTCTCATTCTCCATTCTGCCAGTACCGTGCCACAGGAAAAATCCTTCTGGAAATAGTAAAGCAACCTGCAGTGCAGTGAGTTTGTAATCAGAGCCTCTGTGAGACCAGGTATTTCGGGAGTGGATTTGTCTCCATGTGGAACAGACTGGAAGTGTGACTCTTCCTCCCCAGCCAATTTCTAATACTTTGATCTGTAACCCATTAATGAGCAACTTATTGCAAACATTACATCTTTACATTTCAAGTTGCTTTGCTTAGGTTGGATGTACAGTTCATGAAAAGATCTAGCTGCCAGAATCAGGCTTTCAATGTGTATATTTGCAATGACAAATTCAAAATTCCCTTTCCATTGATGCTCTTGGAGCCATCTTCAGACTTGCTGCTGCAGTAGCTACCACTAAATGCCACTAAATCAGTAAATCCATTTATTGGAATAGTCATAGAGAACTGCAGCAATAGACATAAACTTAATCCAAGTCAAACCTCTTCTAAGCAAGAAGAAATAAACATTCAACTCTGTTTTCCATGAAACTTGAGTAAAAAAGGGTGGAACCTTAAGGATGTATATGGTAAAGAAAAGGCCATGCAGGGACAATACAAATAAACCCCAGTAATAACTTCACAGGGACAAGAAGGTGGTGTCCCAAGCACTCCTAGAGCAAAGCACTGAAAATACCTCAGGATTGTCCAAGGCCCTTGATTCAAGATCCATCTTTCCATCAGCTCCCCAAAATGCTCGGCAGTAACATCTGGAACCCCCATCCAATTATAAGATGAAGTGCAAGAGGATCAAAGAGAGTTTCCCAGCTCTCATGAGAACAAGCTGGAGCGTGGGATAATTAGCAGCTTCTGACTGCTGCTAACCACCTCTCACTCGTTAGCATTTCTCCCTGGCCTCCCCCCTGCATGTGCAGTCCCCTCTGCCTCCAGACGACCAAGTTCCCCTCCACATGTGTCTCTTTTAACCTGCCTGTAACAAGAGTTGCCCTGACACATCCTTGAAGTTTATAGCAGTCTCTTCTCTGCCCATTAACCAGAGACAAAGCCTTTTGGGACGTATCTCCACTGCTTGGGAGTGGGGGTGAGGGCAAGAGATGGAGGGGAGTGGGGAAAGAGAAAAAAAAAAGGGTTCAGGAGCTCTGGAGTTCTGGTACAGTTGCAGACAAGCAGGTGACACCAGGAGAGAAGTACAGCTGAACAATAACAACATAATATTGATTTTGCTTCTTGTATTCCCCTGTGTCCAAGGAGTTCTGATCAGGATGAGAGAGGTGTAATTCCCTGTGAGAGAGAAACATTGGCTCACCAGTTCCCACTTTATTTTTTGAAGCAGCCAATACCTTGCAAGCAGCACAGAAGTTTGAAGTCTGAAAGGCACCTTAACAACAGCCAGGAGTCAGGCTGTCAGGAGCGAGATTGAATTGTGAGCTGCTTGCCCTTGCAGAAGAAATGTGGGTTACATGTCCGTCACACGTGGGGACCCTGGAGTTCCAACACTGGACTGGGCTTAAGTGCCTGCTCTTTTCAGGAAGAACAACAGTCAGCAATGCTCCTCCATCCAAGGGACAGACTCGTACAGAAGGTCTAGAAGGGAAAGCTTAGACTAGAATTCCCATCACAAGCAGAAGCAAGATCATTTTCCCTCTGTGCTGTGGCAATTCTCCACAAGACAGGGGCATTTCCTTCACACAAGCCAACCAACAAATCAGGCCTTTCCCCCATGCTAGGCTGCTCCTGTCCCATCACTTCAAACAGGCTCACGTCACAATCCCAGAGACAAAATCCACGGAGGGATCCGAGTCACAGTGACTGTTTACTGACAGGAGAAACAAACTGATTTGGCACACAAGAAACCTGCACGCAAAGAAACAAGCAAGCTGAAATATGGGTGAAATGTTAATGAAGATCTGGAAAGCACCAAAAGATCCTTGGATTAAAGGCATCCTAGGAACATAACTCAACCAGTAACAGCAGGTAAGGTCAGCCTAAGGATTGCATTCAATTTGATCTTAAAAATCAAACTTTTCATACAGTGACTGCACAAAAATATAATAAATATAAATCATGTGACAGCGTTGTCATGTGCATTTGGAGTAACTCCGCATCAGAAACAGTATATTGTGTGGTTGCCAGAATGCCACAGCTCTGAGCCCATTCTCCAGCCCCAGTTGGCCACTACTTGAGCTTATAGAGACAAGCACACACACCAGAGCTCTCCAAAGGCCACCCCAGGTAAACCTGGTGTCTCACTCCTGTCACTTGACCTGCAGGTATGACTGAGGGCTGAGGACAGCTACAGCCCCAGCCTTTTGTAATCCGCCTTGGAGAGCAGCTCTGTTTAGCCAGAGAGCCCAGAAGGTCGCAGTGCTGAGCATGAGCTCTCTGGCCACCATGCCAAGGCATGGGCTGTAGTCACCGATAAGTCTGCAAAAACCATTTTTCCCCTTTGCTTGACAGAGAATTCTGAGCTCACCAATAAGGAGGGGATGAGCTTGTTCAGGGTAGCAGGAGTTTCAGCCAACTGATGGACAACAGAGGAGGCCGGGATGTTCTGTGGTAACGGTGTCTCTAGCTCCACCACATCAAATCACCATTAGAAATACATTTTATTCCTTTCCCTCTAACTCAGCTCCAGACTGTGTTTTAACCACCCTTCTCCCAGCCCCCAGAAAAGTCTTTTCCCTGCTGCCTCTGCCTCGCTGAGCAGCAAATGCTCCTAGAGACACCAGACCTGGCTGCACCAGAGGAGTGAGAGCCACAGAGCGTGAGGGGCTGTGGGATGAGGGGGCTGCAGGATGAGGTGGCAGCGGGATGAAGTGGCAGCGGGATAAGGGGCAGCGGGAGGTGGGCACGGCCGGCTCTGACTTGGTGTGTCGGGGCGAGGAGCTCTCCCGGCCGGCCCGTCGCTGCTCGGGAACCCCCCGGCAGGATCCCCGCCGCCGCGGGTTGCTGGCAGCAGCCCCGGAGCCGCAGCGCTGCCGCCGGGGAGCGCGGTAATAAATAACCCGGGGAGCGAGGCGCGGAGCCCGGCGGGCGGCGCAGACTCTGACCTGACAAATACCCCCTGGAACATCATCACCTCCCGCCCCCGGGAGCCTGGAGCCAGCCCCGGCCCCGGCCCGGCCCCAGACTGGGTTGGAGGTGGGGGGGGGAAGCTGTGCAAACCCCGGGGCGCTCAGGAGCCAGCCGGCCCCGCCGCACCGCCCCGCACCGCCCCGGCCCATCCAGCCGCGCCGCCGGGGGTGGCGGCAGCGGGGGCGGGCGGCGGCGGGGCCGGGCGGGGCCGGCTGCGGAGGGCAGGGCGGGGGGAGCCGGGCAGCCCCGCACCGCACACAGACACACACAGAGCCTGGCTCCGCCGGCTCCAGGCTGCCGAGCTCAGCCCCGAGCCTCGGGATCGGTTCGGTCCCCCGGTGCCGAGCGGGAGAGGGGCTTTTCCTGCACCCGCTGCCGGGAACGGGCTTCCCAGGGAGTGCGGCTCCCAGTCTGCGGGAGACCCTGTCCCACTGGTGTGTGCCCAGCCCTGTACAGCCCCTCTCACCTGCTCCATGAGAAGTCAGCACCCCATTTCCCTGGGGCAGCATGGAGGGAAGGGGGGTGTGGATAGAGAAATGCTTTATTTTCTGCTCTATGCAATAAAGTGTGATTATAAAGAATATAACAGGGAGCACAGCTTGAATTCCAATTGGTGGAGAGCCTGTTGTTAACCATCAGGGAACTATTTATTCTCCAGCCTTACTGAGGCTCCTTGGTCAATAATGATAAAGGGTGGGGGGGTGGGAAGGAGAAGAAGTTGAAGCCATTATAAGGAAGCAATCACATTACAGAGGAGCAGCAGCAACAGCCCCCTCAGAATCTACGATTCCCTTAGGTCATGTCTGGTGTGCTCAGACCACTGGCCACTGTCAGTATTTACCCTGCATCATTAACCCACCAAACAGTTTGTGGTTGGTTTTTTTTCTTGCCAGAAATGACTGATTTCTCCAGCCTGAATGGCAATCATCACTCAGGAGACAGAGCAGTGCTCCCCTGCTGCTGCACTACTCCCTGTGATATTTAATAAATAAATAAAATGGCTGGATGGTTGACCAGCTCCTCAGGAAAAGGGAAGAAAATGTGTCTATTTATTGTGATTAAATATTTGCTACTCCCTGGTTCTGGCACTTACTCATAGTACAGACATGTAGCATATGTGTACGCTTGCCCCAAGCCCCGATCAACTCACAGAACATTATTATTTATTGTTTGCATTGCTGTTACCTGTCAGAACCAGGGCCATAATATAAGATGCTGTACAGACAAAGGACCAAGGACGGTCCCTGTCCCAAACAGCAAGCTGATGCACTCCAAGGCTCAGCTATTTTTTTTGTATTACTGAATTCCACATGAGTTTTGCCAATATTTCAAGTAGGATCAGAGTCGCACCAGGCCAGCTTTAGAAACTTTTGGCATCCAAACTGGATGCCAGATCAAAAAACCCAAACACAGCTCAGAAACCTAAGCTCAGAGTCTGTTTCCTTTGCTCTGCCACAGGGAAGTTGGTTATATTTCAAGGTTTTGGTTAACTCCTCCTTTACTCCTTGCTGGCATCATTCCATTGCAGGGGCTCCAGCAAGGATTATTTCTGCCATGTCACAATGCACAACCCATACAAAAAAAGTGAGCTTCCACTTGAAGCAGAACTTCTCACCACTCACTGCTGCACTCCCAACCCCAAAATGGTTCTCAAAAGTTTTCCTGACTCTGCCCAAGCCCCATTTCCCCAACTGAGATTATCCCTCGCTGCCTGCATCACTAATCATCTAAATCACGGCCAGTAAAGGAGTGGGAGGGTGGGGCATTGTTGTTTTTATCATTGTTATGGGTTTCCCATAGCACCAAAAATCTGATCCTCTTTGCCATGAACAGCAGCAGCTCCGGGAAATAGAGTTTTTCTGACAGCTTTGCCACTTCCCATGTGCATTCAGGGAAAAGTCCTGGAAACACAGTAATGAGTGAGGGGCACGAGAGGCCACCGGGAGCAGAGGTATGGTGGAGGAAGGGCTCTCTGGGAGGCAGAGCCTTCACACTAGATCACAGAGTGGGAGAAAGCAAACATGGGGCAGACAAGGAGAACCACAGTCACCTCAAAGGAAACAGCAACATTTTCGTAAGGAAAAGTCATGGGTTCCTTATTCCTATGGTCTCACATCTCCCCTGTTTGTTCTCTGTTACCTGCTGTGGCTTTGACTGGCATTTCCAAAAATACATTGATACATTTCAAAAATACACATCTTTTTCTCAGTGAGGACAAAAGGTCTGAGGGAGTGGAAAGCACATGTTCTTGGGCTCTCCAGACACTTCGTTCTCAGTCTCATTCTGAGACAGCTCCAGTCTCCTTTACATTTCTTTGAAGATTCTGCCTTTAGCCTGCAGAGCAGGTTCCTTCTTTCAGTTTTCTGGTTTGGGGAGCTAAGTTACTCTGTTACCAAAGAGAGGAGAAAATTTCCAGGGTTCTGGAGGCACAACGCTTCACTTCTTCAGGTCTTTCAACAAAGCAACACAACTGACAAAACAGGGTGGATTTTGGGTTTTGGACAGGCTAAGGTTCCTTCAGGTGAACACTGAAATGTTATTGACAACTTAGAAAGCATTATTCACTTGATCATTGTTATTTACATGTATGCACCCAAATGTAATGCTGCCTCTTAGGATGTTTTGAGCTGTGGAAATGTCCCTAAATCGTGACTAATTTGAAGAGTGAAGCTGTTGTTGTAAAGCAGTCCAGGGAAACTCCTCCCCAACCAGAACAAGGATCAGCCTGCTTTAGGGGCAATCATTAAATGAATCTCTTTTAATAGGCAAGATGAAAATCAAGATCTAGAAGAATAAGCAGGAGGAGGGAGGGACATTGTTCCTTGCTGCCAGCAACAAGCAGCTCTTACTGACCCTGTTGGCAGTTTTTCATACTCAGCAGCAAAAGCATTGGGGACCATAACCTTGGATAAAAGCTTGACTTGTGGACTTGCTACAAGTAAAACCAAATCTTTCTGCAGAAGCCAAGAAATGAGGTTCATTATAGCTCAGGAGAAACGTTGGAGTCGCTGCTCAGAGAGAAAGCCAAGTTTCTTTCCCTGTACAGGGCGCCTGCCTTTGTGCTATGTGAGCTCTTTTGGGGGCAGGGGTATAAATCATAATAAAACCATGGCATGACATATAAATCATAATAAAGAATAATGATACGTAATAAGGATGAATACTATTAAGAGGAGAACTGTATGTGAGAGAGAGTGAGAGCCTGCACACAGACATACACACAACTGTACACGCAGAGAGACAGAAAAGGTGGTTGTTGGTGTTTTTCAAAGTGAACATTTTTTTTCTCAGTGGATATTTTGCTGTCAACACATTGACCCCAGCCTCCTTGCACCACCTTATTTTCCTACTTTCCCTGCCCCTGCTGCACAGGGAAGGCCAGTGAATAAACCTGTGCAGGTATTACACTGCTCAGAGGGTTAGGAACTGACCTTACAGTGGGAGTGGGAAACCACTCAGCTCCCACAGGTCCCGTGTCTGTCCATACACAAACCTTTCCCTCTGGTTTGGGTTGGATTACATCACCTGAAGAAATCAGGGAGCAGGTATTACACTAACCACAACACACAACTGTCCCTTTCCACTGATGCTTCCAAACAACAGCCTAGCTCTCATTCTACACTCCACACTGCTACTACAGAGAGCATGCCTTGAAGAACGACAGAGATCCTAACCTGCTGCAGGGCTGCTTGGCTGTTTTGGGAAGATGTGGCTCCCTGAAGGCCAGAAGAAACTGCAGGAGATTTTCTGTTACTTCACCCTTTCTGAGCAGTTGTAATAAAGGAAACTCAAAAAGCTGCCACCTGGATAGCCCTAAATGTCCAACCTCATGTTGCTGAGGGAAGAGAACTGGGGCAAGACCTCAAGGAACATGTAGCAGTTGTAGCAGGAAAACAGAAAGGAAAAAATCCTCAGTTTCCAGTGGGATGCCCCATTCTTCATGTAAAACCAATGCTTTTCTCCAGAAAAGAGACAGAAAGACAGGCCCATGGCTGCCTGCTAGGGTAGAAGCAAGGAAGGAAGGATGAACAGGTAAAGATCCAAAGAGAGAGGTACTAGGAGGTGAGGGATTTACATGTAGGTAGGTGTCTCCTTTTCTGACCTGTCTAAAGCACCTGGCAGACTGTTGGAGCTATTCAGAAAGTCACAAGAACAACAGACAGCAGCACCAGGCATTTTAACTACTTTTAATACCATGCAGAGTTTGATATACTTCCCAAATCCCAGGATTTATTAAGGATGGCTCTGCTGCTTCCACTTCTAAAGCAATAAAGCTGAAAGTGTCAAAGAAAGAGGCTCCTGTTTTGATGTCCTTTGTTTTGTGGGACCTTTTTAATCTGAAGCTGTCTGCAATTAGGAGAGGCTATGCTGATGGGCCCAATCACCTGACTTACACATCTGGGAGAGGTTTTTTCTCACCATTTTTTCATGTTGGCTACACAAAAGTAACAAAGCAAGCTGTCCTCTCAGACAAGGGGAATCCTTTGCCCCCACACCCTGCCCAGCCTCTGGCACTCCCAAGAACCATTGGTAATCTCTGTGCATTGCTGTGTCATTTATTAATTGCATTTAAAAACAAAGGTGGGTAGAACTCGTTTGGTGAAAGTCTGTTAAATTCTGTAATTACACCAGTAATGTGTTTCCAGGACTTTTTTGGGGCTACTGGTCAAGATGCATCCAAACTTATTTGCTGTCTGAGATAGCCAGTTCCACTTCAGGTATGATGAAACAGACTTCCCAGCCACTGAAAATTAGCAACAGAAAGAGTATAAGAGAAAGATTGCCTGGCTGGTTAAATGTGTATTTAAAATTCTGAAAGCCCACACTGAGATCCAAGAAAAAAATGTATTTATCATTGTTATCAACAATAATAGAAATAAAACCAGTCTTAATAGCATGCAGGGTTTGATGCATTTCCCAAATAAAAGGATTTATTAGTTTAAAGCCTGTGTTGTGTTTATTTGTTTCTCTCTCCCCAGTCCTGCCCCCTCTTCCAACTGTCTTGAATTTTTAATGCACACCGTTTCTAATGTCAGCCGTTTTTCTTGTAAGGGTTTTTTGACATAACTTTCTATTGCTGCATCCTTTTGTTGTTCCCATTCCCCATCCTTGTTAGAGACTCCACTCCCCTAATGAAGCTCGTCTCCTGCCAGGATAATGAAAGAAAATAGATACAGAGCTGAAGTGAGCCAGTGAGAGGTGTGTGTGTGCATGTGTGTGTGTGTGTGATTAGAAATAAGGATGCCACAAAATAAGGGCAATAACAGCCTGTTCTCCAGGGACTCCCAAGGCTGTCCCCAAGACTGCAGGTTCTATGTACAGCTCTGTGTGTGTGTGTGTGTGCACATGGATGTACACACACCCATAGTTTGTATGGATCTATATGTACACATAGTTTGTATGGATCTAATTTTACATCCACACACTGACAATGTGGAAGGACACGTTTGGGAGATGTGTGCTGCCGCTGCCAGAAGTAGGGGACATTGTGACAAATTAAAAAAATAGACTCAGAGTAGTCCAGTGTCTTCCTAGTCCCTAAATTTTGGGGATATCCTTTTAGTGTTTCACAGTAACAAGCTGCTGATTAAGCCTGTTTGGTAGCTTTCTAGCTGTTGTCTCTCTTTTCTTTTTTCCCTTCATCCATCTTCATGAGTGTCTAATAAATGAGAAGGCATCTTACTCCTGTTGCCATTCAAAAGAACAAACAGAACTATTTTCACAGCCCAGGAAAGGACAAAGATCTCCGTTATCCTGTGTGCAACTCCCCTTCTTGCCAGCACTGAACCTCCAAAAGCACAGATCTGTTGGTGGCATGTGCACATTGGCATCTTTTGAGCAGCAGCAGCCTCTGCAAAAAACATCCTGTAGCCTGGAGAAGAGCCCCATCAAGTCTTTAATGCCTTCCAGCCTTAGGAACAGCCTCCTGTGCTCTGCTGGGGCAACTCATGGTCTCACTATAAGCTATGAAAAAAACTACCAAACTCTACAATCCTTCTTTCTCTTTTGTCCATTGAGAATAAGAAACTTAATGTTTCTATCACTTTCTTCAGACTTCTAACTCCTTCAATAGGTTCTTGATAACTAAGTCTCACAATGTCAATGTGATGGAGGTGGGACAGTGATGACATTTGTATTACAATCTGATAAAGAAAAGAGAACTTAAACAAGGCTCCAGGGGACAGAGAACAAGGAAGTGGCAGAGTCAGGGAAAGACCTGAGGTGGTGTGACACCCAGGTTCTCCTCTTTCTGATACATGCTCAACATTAATGCATGCTGAAGGCTATGCAGGACCTCTGTGGCTAATGTCACTCATCAGAAGAAACTTCCAAACTACTCTGAGAAGCTCAGTCACTGTGGTTCAGTGTTAATTAGCCCAGACCTATAAAATTTCTAGAGAAAGAAAATAATTTTTTAAAAAGCAATGAAACCCAAAGCCCCTTAAAAAAAACCCAAAACAGCTGCCATTTCAATTTATCCTGCATTCTGTACTCCTGCCTGGTGCAGAATGCCAGCAATATTATTCTTCTGTTTCCACAGTGGTGCTTCAGTGCTGAAGGTGTGGAATGTGCATACTCTGCCTGTTACTGTTAAGATGCAGAGAACCAACTGTCTCTCCAAAGGTACTGGGAATCCAGCTTGCATGTTTCAGCTGAAACCTCCCGTTTTCCAGCCCAACAGTTGCTGGGATGCAGCCATACTGGTAGCACAGGGGAACAACTAGGATGGTACCTCAGAAATAACAGAACTAACAGAAGCAGCAAAGCAGTTTCAGCACACAGGATCCTGATCCTCCTTCCAGAAATGGTTTAGGTGCTTGGCAGCACAAGTCTTTCTCAGTCTGTCTATAACAACAGTGGTGAGGGAGGCTGGCTATTGGTCCCTCCTCCCCATAAAAGAGAGCACAGAGTGAAAAGGGGTAACTGGTGAACCGTAGTTCCTCTCTAGGAAATGCCTCTTCAGAACTTGTTTGCTATTAGTCAGAGATTTTGAAAAGGGTCCAGCAATGCACTTACACACACCCTGAGCCCAAGCACACTTACAGATGACTAGTCCTTTTGGATGCTTCTGAAAACCAGAGACCTATTAGACACAAGTGCATCAATATTGACTTGGGGACTAGTTTATTGCGTACTCCAACAGAAACAAAGAGGACTGGGTCTCTAGTTGAAATAACAATGAGTAGAAGAATCTGTTTTGACTTGTTTCCAGTGGGATATCCAGCTTTTAAGCACATCAGACACATTAACATGAGGAGAACCTCTACATTTTTGTGGCTTTTGACATCTGAAATATTTACAGCGATCTACAGCTCTACTCAGCTGTCTGTAGCAGTGCCACATACTTTAGCACTCAGGAAAGCTCTGTCTATTTCTTCCTATCAGACCAAGGCTAAAATTAAAAACCCAGTGTCATTATGTCTGGGCTTGGTTTACACACTAACTCTATACTGAAAAGCTTAATTGAAATTTCAGGTGGAAATTAATCTAGTCACCTCTTGTTCCCTAATGGATTTTGATCTACTTCCCCACACTGTGACAATTTCTGGCAGGGTAAGTGATGTCTGTTTTAAAGAAGGCCATAATTATGAAGTCTGCAGGGGGAACTGTAGGTCAAGACAGACGCAATGACATAGCTCTTACTAGACCAGAAAAACAGGAATGACTAGGACTACTGACAGGCTGCAGGAACAATGACAGATCAGTAAGGAAAATACTTGCAGCACACAAGAACTGGCTCTATTTTGTCCTTTTCAAGCTGCATTTTCATATCTATGGAAAACATCTGACTAATTTTTATAACTAGAACATCATTCACTGTCCTGCTTCCAAAATTCTGGCTGAAAATCCCAGAAGCAGTCTCAAAACAGGAACAAAATACCTGCAAACTGATGGGGTAATCCAACTAGCAACTACTTATTATCAGAATCCAGAACAGCAGACTGGAGTAGAAGCAAAAAGCAACTGTTTTCAGGCTTGCTTTTAAGGAAAAGTAAAAATATTTGCAGGTCCCTGCATATGTGTGAGCTCACAAGAGACCATGATCCAGAAGGTCCCAGGTACAGCTGTGCTTAAAAACTCCCTGGGGGATGTGTCACACTGAAGAATGGCAGCAACACAAATAGCAGAAGTAGGCATTTGGGGTTGCTGATAATCTCTCAGACACAACCAAGTTCACCAAGCTGTGGCATCTATTGATAACCAGGACAAAAATTGCTTGGATGCTGTAATATTCCTGAAAACAAAAATATTCCATCACCTTGGCAGTGGTTACAATCTATAATCCAAGCCAACCTATCTACTTTGCTTCTGGCATCATCTGCACTACCCTTGGAAGCTAAATACATAAGCACAATGCAGTGCCCACCCAAGGGGTTTGTGTGTGGGCTCCAGAACAGGTGAGGTTGTGCAGCACCCTTGGTTTACCCCTTTCTTTCTTTCTTTCTTTCACACAGCCCTGAACTCAAGCAAAGAGGTGAAGCCACAGCCAGTGCCCTCTGGATACTCTGGATCTCACTCTGGGATGACAGAACAAGGGGCATTTGTACCCTGCAATCCCCAGTTACGAGCACCATTCCGCTGGGACCATTATTAAATGCTTTTGTGGAGCTATGAGCCAATGCACAGGAGTTTCAGAAGCTTGACAACTGTGCCTGAACACTCCAGACTTCTTCCTAGAAAAGTGGAAGCAGCTTTGGTGCTGAATAATCCAGGTGTTTCCTGAATGTTTCAACAGGCATAATGGGGAAGCAGGAATGGGAGGCTTATCTAACTGCCATTAATTACACAGAGCCAGCACTGTGGCCAGTGTGCCTCAACCAGAAAGGAAGATAAAATCCCTGCCACACATCACCTGCAAACTCACGGCTGATGTGAATTCCTTTTTTTTTTTGCACCACACTATACAAAACCAGGGGCAACTGTTCTCAAAGATAGCAGAACTCTAGAGCTGCATTCTTCTCAATAATGGAAATATTAAAACATTAGTATAGACTCAGCTCATCAATTTTCTTCCTTACTGACTTTGACCAGGAACCTTAAAGATATATACCATCAACTTCAGAGAATGGGAGACCTCAAGAGGATATGGAAATTGTAAGTGGGACCTATCTTGAGTCAAAAGCATACACCTCCTCTTTGTAACACAACTCCACTTACATCTTTCTGGACAGCATCTGACATGCAATCAACAAATGCTGAGAGCAAATCAGAGCAACAGTTGCCCGTGGTGTCTTACACACTGCCAGGTGCATATGGGAATGTGCTCTTGAGAAGTGTTTTCGACATAAAAGTCAAAGACCTACTGAGACCTCCTCCAAATCAAAACCAACATGTCTGTCCCAAGGCAAGTTTTGATCAAGGAGAAGAAAGAGAGTCATGAAAACCACAATGACATTAAGACAAAACTATTGGTTTCACACAAACAGGCTCCTGGGTGGCAGTATGAAGGCAAGAAAAGAAAGAATGGCTCTTTCATGGAGAGATGGATCACAGAAGGGGAATACGCTACACAACCAGCAGTTCTGAAGGGAAGATGATATTTTCCCCTTTGGCTGTCCTGAACAGACAATGGGACCAGCAGCGTTATGACTGAAGGAAGACAATGGACACAACAGACAGAGGCCCAGCAGCACTGTCTGCAGAGCAATTATTTAAATGGAGAGAATCGATACAAATTAATTTTATTTTTTTGGATGGGGGAATTTGTTGTTGTTGTTGATTTTAATTGAATTTCATCAGGAAGGCAAAAACCAGCCCTGCTGAAAATACCCCATTCACAGAGATGCTAAAGGACACCCAGCAGGTTCACAGCCGCTGTGTAACACATCCCAACCCTCTATGATTTTAATGCTTAGGAGGTGCAGGCTGTGCTGGATTAATATGCAAAGTGTGCCTGCCTTCCCAATTAAACGGAAAATGCGATGATTAAAGGCAGTCAGAAGATATTAGATGGATAGTGCTGAACCATGGGCTTTATTTCCTACACAGAGAAGCCCCACAGGAGCGCTGATGGAGTACATGCCGGGGAGATTACCAAAGGCAAAACAGAGCTGGGAAAGGAAAAATGCTTGAATACGTAGAAGGGGGAGAAAATGAGGAAGCTGTTTACAGGAGGACTGAATTAACACAGTACCTCATCCTGCTCTCTCAGACATGGGCCCTCTGGGCCACACATATCTGGAGGGAAACCAAGTACCACTTCTCATAGAAGCCAAATTCTGGCACATCATTTTGAGGGAAGAAGGCCCCAGAAGCTGAGTGAATCACAACATAAGGCCCAGAGAGTTTCACAATTCATAGCTGCACAACCCTGAGGCAAAGCTCAGAGGGGACAGGCCTTTCCTATGCCCCCTCTTTCCTTGTTAGCATCAGCATGTTCTCCTCTACCACCTATCTGACATGGGAGAAGAAAACACAGCGAAGTACAGCATGCTGGATAATTTACAATTAAATCCATGAAGATGAGTAGATAAACCAGGAAACATTAATAATCGATTGGAGAGTTCCCTTTGCCTTGCTGTGAAGGGCTCATTCTAAATCATCCACATAGCTTTAACCCTCCTGGCTCTGCTCTGCATCTCAGCCCCAGGCCATGGAGCCAGTTTCCCCCACTTACTCTTCCTTCCTGTCTCTGAACGCTGCTGCACCCTGTCACCGACACACTCCGTGCCCGTGTTTCATGACTTGCATTTAATTAAAAGAGATGGCAAAGTCAGGTATATTTATGGGGACTCCTAATCCTCACACTTACATTTCAGTTGCTATGGGTTTCCTTCCAGAGTTTGCTCTTTCTCCCCGCTCCCCGCCACATAACGTGCACCAGAATAAAGTCTAATAAATTCTGCTGTGTAATTGGCTGTATATTTTAGGGGTCCATCTATCCCAGTGCTGTGAAAACAGAGGCCTTAAAAAAAATTACTGTAAGGACAGAAAACCCTGGGGGAGGGAGTCCGAAGTGCTTTATTTCCTCAAATGACTGCTGCTAAATTGTTACAGGTACGAGGCTGGAGTGCTGAGTGGAACAAAGCCAGAGCCAATGGCAGCTACGATGTCACAGGACAGAACCTGAAGGAAAGCAGTTGCCAGAAGTTGCACCTTTGTCCAAAACCAGTTTGCTGTCCTACCTTGCCTGTCTGAGAGCCAGAGAACCACTACAGGGGCTAAAGAGAGGGCACAGATAACTGATGTATATGAATACAGTAACTCCAGGTTCTAGTGCAGCTCTCACCTGCACTCCACAGACACTGACAAGTCCCTGATACTCTTTAAATGAGCCACTTCCACCACAGACTCTCCTAGAAAGGTTGGGAAAAGGTCTCCACATTTTGAGGAATATAGAACTTTATTGACTCTTTGTCTTTAGGGAGGGATTCCTTTTAGCAGCAACATGCCCCCAGGTGAAGCCACACACAGGAAAGGATGCACATAACTTCTAGACTGCCAGCTCAGCTCCAACCCAGGCTGGCAGAGCCACGTGTAATGATGGTGCATGTCACTGATTTACCTTCCCAACTGCAGAGCTGGTCCTAACAGGTAGGATGCAAAGTACGTTGGCATTAGCGGTGTTTGAGGAAGGCTGCACTGCTGTCTGTTAGAACCCTTTTGGAGATAAAATGTTGGTTCAGTACACTGCAAGAGTATGAAATACTTTTTTTTTTGTCCATGCACATTATCTAATGGACTAACACATGCAGCTGAGGAATGTTACAAAGGTGACATTTAGGTACATGAAAGCACTAAGGATATATGATCATTGTGTGCTGCATCTGAGGAGGCAGCTCCACTCAAAATATTAGGAATACTGCTAGCAGCTCCAGATCATCACAGGACATTCTTCTGCAATGACCTGTAAGGAGGAAATGTGCATACATAAAAAAATTCTCTGACCTGTTCTACCAGCATTTAGGATGACACATCTCTACTGACAACAATAGGAACTGTCCATATGGAATGACAGCACTCACAGATGGGCCTGCTGCACCACTCCTAACATGTTCAGCACTTAGCAGGATTTACTGGTTGTAATCTTTCTTCACACAAGGAAACCCTTCTGCACCAGTACCTGTACCTGACAGCAGCACAACAAAGTCTCCTCTCATATCCTAATTCCCACCGAGCTACAGAAATTTCAAACCTCCCATTCACTGCTGAATCCAAATAAAACATTGCAAAACAAGAGGGAGGGAGAAATTAGATTTCCTTTGAGTTGCTCATTTAACTAAAAGAAAAAGAAGACCTAAGAAAAGAGGATGGGATTCTATGAAGTTGGCACATATGTGTCCCCACTGAAAACAGACAGAATTATGGCCAAAACTGTGTGCCTGAATGCCACTGCACAAACTCTTCTATTTTTCTATCATTTCTCCATGATGTTAGCAGAAGCTAACACCCCTTAATTCACAGTTTTCTACATTCTAAGTTTATGTCCCACGTTAATGTTATTTAAATGTCACTGTATTTTTTTTTCTTCTCTCTCCTGTGAATTTCATGCTGGGTTTCTTATTTCCCTCCATTTTTTCAAGAATAGTTTATTAAGAAAAGCTGACTGTACCTCCACTCCGTCTGCTGGAACAGCACTGACGAATAAAAAACCCACCTCACAGGAGACAGTTTTATTCTGCTGATCGGAAGTCTGCCAGCCCAATTTATGGTTGGACATAAGATCTCCAAATCTGAATTTATGTGTTGTAGTATAACGACAGGTCAATGAGATTAAAAGTATGTTCATGAGAGAGCTGTAAGGCAATTTGAGTTTCATGGTTCTGTGGTGATTGGGCATTCAGTCTAAGAAAACCTGCGTTAATAAAACACTTGCAGTCGCTGGGAACAATCTGCACATTATTCATTATTGCAGCCTGGCTGCGGTCGCCTTCACCAACACCCCCTCACCAGAAAAAAAGAGAGAGAGAGAGGGAAAGCAACTCTCCCCCTCCTCCCTATTCAGATGAAGCCATCAGGGAGATAGTGCCATTGATAACAAATGGCCTGAATTAACAATAGAAACACTTTTCTTCCTTATCATATGGTTCCCATAATCAAAACAGGGAGGGGGAATGGGAGGGGAGAAGAAAAGTCTGAGCCTCACATATGGGTTTCCCCCACCAACTGAAAGATGCATGGACTAAACACAGACCAGCAGCTTCTAATTGCATACAGAGTAACTCCCTTGCCTTCAAGGGACCCTGTTCATTAAAGAAACACCACCCTACAAACCTTAAACATCGGGCTTAAATGCGGCTTAGCCAGGCCACACAGGCTCGGGCAGGTCACCTCAACCAGGCCAAACCTGTGGAAGTTGTAGAAATGGGTCTCACAGCTGCATTTGGACCTAGGGCCAAAAAGCCTTGGCCTTCAGGGTACAGGCTTGGGCTTCACAACAGGGCTGCTCTGGCCCACGGGTCAGATGCAGGAAGTCCTGCAAACTTTGGGTTCCAATTCAAGTATCTCCCACGGTTGGAACTCAGACCAAGATTTAGGTTCAGTATGTTACCACAATAACTTTCAAGTGAAGCTCAGATCTTGATCAAAGTTACCTGTGGGCTTCAGGTTGTTTGCTTCTACCATTCTAGTTCGCCCTGTGTCTCCCTCCAAATACCTACTAGCTCAAGCCCAAATCAAATTCCTCATCTTGCTTTGGCATCACACCCAAACTCCTAACTACCCCTACCTAATACACGAATATTGCCCCCCTTCAGATTACACAAAGCACTATGTAAGCAGAAGGGAACCTGCAGCAAATCCAAAAGTCATCATCTTTCCCTTTTCAGATGTTTTATTCTTCATCAGTGCTTCTTTTCTTCATCATCATTATAAAGATTTTAATTCAAGAAAGACCACAGGATATAATTGTTTAGTGGCAGGGAAAATGTTCCGTGCTTTGTTTCCATATGGACTCAACTCAATGCTTCCAAACTCCTCACGCTCCTTTCCCCATGCAAGCACAAGGCTGAAATTCACCTTGGTCTGACTTAGGAAGGGCTGAGAATCCCAGATTCGAGTATACTTCAGCAACTGCTGTAGGTGTCCAGCACTTCTGAATATTAAGCACAAATACTGAAATATAGAGCAGAAGCATGTGGAAAGCAACACCAGCAGCCCTGAGGACACAGGAAGGACATGAAGAAAGGAGCCTGAAAAGGGACAGGGCCAAGAGGACATGTTATTTTTCTGTACATTTTCATGTATCAAGGTTCACTCTGCTGCTGTTGGACCATTCCAGTCCCTACGCAATGGAGCCCTGAATCAGAGAACCCTGTGCACCTACAGAGCTGTTACTGCTACAGGGGCCAGAAAATGTTTGTTGAGTAAACCCATTTCTGATAGGCAATGAGATACCAGGACGTTCCTGTTTCATCCTTGTTTAATCTGTTTTGTTGTCAGGCAGGGCACTGGGCCAGTAAAAGTTCCCATTGCCTCAGCTTCAGGGGTGGACTGGCTTCAGAATTTATACAAATAAAAGAAGAAACGAAAAGCGCCGGCAGCACCAATCTGATTACAGAGTCATTTATTTTCTGGTCGTTAATAATTTGTGCAATAAAAGATTGCGTGCCTTTCTGAGTTAGTAGGAGTTATTGGCACAAATTTCCCTCCACACTGGTGTGAGTCTGTGCTTGGAACATAAATTATTAGTTTCTTATCGCACTCCTCCTCATTTTTCATGCTGCCACAGCTAGATCGCCAGAAGCCAACCCCTCAGACTCGCTTTTATTTTATGCTGCATGAGAAAGGCAGCAAAGATGGCTATTCCAGCTTTAATTACACAAACTCCTCTTTGCATTGCCTCTCTCCCCAGTCTTCCTCCCCACCTGAACACCGTGTGCGCTGCCTTGTGTCTGTGTGTGTGCCACTGTGGAGATAGGCAGGTGCTCTGCCGCTTGCCAGCTGCATTTCTAATGAAAGCACTGTCCTTTGACAACGCTGGGAGCAAGGAAATGACAGGCTTCCACCATCCTGACAGCTTCTATCAGATATCTGTTTGGAAAACTAGCATGAAAGTTGCATGTGTGCATCTCAATACAAGGATAAGAGGAGACTGGAATTCATACCCTCCTTGAGAGAGTAGGAGGAAGGTACTGGCACGGAGTTGGGTCCTACACAAGATGTCTTGTATCTCCAGTGGAAGGGTAAGAAGTTTGAGTCTTAGGTGTAGGTGAGGAAATGCTTGGGCTTTCTCTTTGTACAGCATTGAGCAGGTGAATGATAACATCTCAATGCTGCTCTGTAAAATGGATGCTTTAGTCACATTTCCAAAGTATTTGAAGTTCAGTGGGGGAAATACACTAAGGATTAAAACTCCCTTAAAAGCTATCAAAACATCCTTCTTGTTTCTCTGACACACAGTGCTGAAATGCTCTTTAGTGGTGCTAATTGTTTTGTTAAGTACAGCAGTTCACATATAAACCACACCAAAATTCTTGGACCTTTCCATATGTCAGCCTCATGGTCTTCTCCATTCAATATGTCTCTTTAAATTGTGTCCCAGGAACATTTGCACCAACATCTGCTTAACTTCAAAGGAAGCACTGACAGATTCAGAGGACAGAGCATGTCTGGCATCTGCAAACATGCTTGCAAGGGCTGTGCACACCATGAGCTTCTACAGATAAGTGAAGTCAGGAGGTGCAGGACTAGCTTTGCCTTCACTGAAAGACACCTACTCACAGGTTGAGAGTGCTTTTCTACACAGCACCCATTCACGGCACTCTTTGGATCCATGTTCTTTTACACACTCCACTGGAAACTCTAGTCACTCCTCTGGGCACAGCCAAAGCCCACTGCTTTCCCTCCCAGACTCTTGGAATGCCAAATGCCCACTGCATAAACCAGGTTGTGAGAGGCCAAGAATGACTGTGCACGCTGGAGGTGTCTGCTACAAAGGCCATAAGTGCAACAAGCTCCAGTGGAGCCACAGGTTGGAGATCACGGGGTGTTTTAATCAGCTTTACAGAATGCTTTCTCCTGCCAATATGTCCAAGCACAAGCAGCCCTACCAAGGCCTGATGTTGTCTATCAATAACAGAATGATGTGACATGCTGAGGGCACCCCTGTGTATGTACACATGTTGTAAGGAACACATGTTCCTCCCTTCCAAGAGGATTTATAACAGGGGTCTTGGGCAGGCATAGGCACACATAAGGGTGTACTGTCAGTTCAGGAGTGATTGATGGCTCCGTGCTTGGCATGTCTTTGGTGATTATACTGCATTGGTGACTCACTGATCATTTCAAAGTGATGCTTATGTCTACAGGGTAACATCCAACATACCCATGGTTCAGGCTACGTTCCAAATGTCCGCCCTGAATTCTTATGATCTGCTGAAGGAGCGGCACCGGGACTCTGTTGCACTGGGTTAATTGCTGTCAGAATCAATGAGCAGCCTTTCCACCCACAGTACAGATAAAATCTCACCAGCCACCAGCACGTAACAGAGCTGCAGAGAAGCACACCCTCCTCATCAAGTGCAGCAGGATGCCCACCCCACGGTAGTTTAGGAAGGCCATGTGCTGCAGAACATGCCCCAGACTGCTATCAAACTGAAGTATTGCTCACACACAAAACCTCAGCTCACCTACCAGTATCTCACTGAGCACCTGTGTTAGAAACCTCCCCGCTCAGCCCCTCCCAGGAAAAGAGTCTCTGTTGAAAATGTTAACACAGGAGGGACTACAGCTGCAGTCACATTACAGCTATAACAAGCCTATTAAAAAAAAAGAAAAAAGAATGTAAACAAAATAGTTGCATGCTTTATCACTGACCAGATCTGTCCTTGCAAAAATTCAAAGACAGAGCAGCAGCATCACAGAACTCCTTCAGAACAAAGATTTATAGATCACAGTAGCGACCTCTCCGGTCTACTACAAAATTACGCTAACAGACAGAAAACAGAATCTTTACATTAGGAAAAGCAATCCTTTTGCACTGTGTACGTGCTCCTGGTTACTGGACACAGATCCTGAGCTTTTCCCCAGTTCTCTCACTACCAGAGTCACATATCCCATGGTGTTAGCCATCACTACTCTGATTTTTTCCTAGCTCGCCCCCAGTTTGGACTCTGCAGTTTAAAGCTACAGACTAAGCTAGAAAAAAACCATCTAATTCATTTTGAAATCAAGGACTTCTCGAGATCATGACTGGAAGCAGACACTGAAAAAAAATGAGTGAGCAGAAGGTTACTTGGCAGCAGAAAGACCCAGAAACAGGATGAAATAGAGCCACCAGGTTTAAACCCAGATCAACTGAGAGGGTACCTGAAACCAGGGCTTCTGATTCATTGCATTTAGAAGAAAGGCCGGCTGTCCCTGCAGGACCTGGGGACCCAAAATCGCAGGAAATCTATTTTAAGTCCTTGGGATAGGCAAATCTCTATCCTTGGAGAGAAAAATACTGCAAACAAACACTTAAGGGAAACCTTCTTAAGCTTTCACCAGATTGTCTGGCAACATTCAGTGCATTAGAGGACAATTCCCGAGTGCTCCAACGAGCCCATCTTCACTCTTCCTGTGATCAAACAGTTTTAAGATATTTATCACTCCTGTTTCCACTCCTCAAGAGAACTCCCTTTACCACAACTTATTCCAAATTTGTTTTGCTGCCATCAACACCTGCCAAGGCCATGCTTTCTGTAAAATAAGTTGGCAGCGTGCCACAGGCACGACCTGTCAAAATACTGTCTCCATGCTGCCTCTTCGAGGACCCACACCTGGTGACATTTCCATGCCCTTCCCAATTCCTTAGTCACATCCCTCACTGAGACAGCTGGGCAAATACCAGCTCTCATGCAGAGGATGAAATCAAACTGCAGAAGTCTTTAAAATTTCTGGTGAAGCAATGACAAGACAATGAGGGGAGGTTACAGCAGAACCTGTCCAGCAAAGTTTCCATGGGTTTAAAGGCAGTAGACAGATACCTCAGAAATTACTTGACAGCCAACATGGAACTGGATTTCCATGTCCAGTTAAAGGTTAAAAGCAGGCTGACAACTCTTCAGCTGAGTAGTCTGGTTGCAAACCATTCTCAAACAAGTCCCTGGAAATCCGGTCTGCATAATTTGCTCAAACCTTGCCAGCTTAATCTGAATAATAACAGAGAAATGGTCCCTACAAGGCTAAATGCTATCAGTGTAGGACCAGGCAGGAAGATAAATTAAGCAGCACGCGTGGCTGAGACCCTTTAAAAGCAACAGTGCACTTCCTATTTTCACATCTTGAAATCTCAACACTGTAGTAGCAACACTGGCAGGAGATCCTCAATCACTCTGTCCCTAAGAGGTCAGCACTTCAAGCAGATGTCCTTCTCCAGACCCCTTTCTTTTCTTTTTTTCCCTATAGGCAGCATACCATTGACTTAATTCATGATGCTTCTTTGCACAGCAATAGCAACCAGCATCTGAAGTTCATGAAACACTTGGCAAACAGCCCTGTCTCAGCTTTCCGGTAGTACTGTGGGGAGCCAGGGAAGCAACAAACACGGGTAAATATTTGTATGATTTCTGATGTGCTTGGCAGCGATGTCAAAAAACCCCCATGCCTTAGGAGCAGTGCCCCAAAGTACTGAGAACCTCATACAAACATTTGGCTATTCAATATTCCTGAATATTTCAAAACATAGTTGAATTTCCAGATCAATTTCTAATACACAGTGTTCAACCTGATGGGTATTTGCTGCCTTATAATTCTGTGCACAAAGACACAGAGAAATCAACTTATTACCCTCAACTCATCTGTGGAAAAGCAAAGGCACAGAGCAAGCACTTGGCATTTCAGAATCAAGAGGTAAGAACTGCAGACAACTCTGATCCCTTATACACAGGCAGCTCCACATGACCAGACTGTTCTCAAATGGACTGTGCATGACACTACCTACTAAGCATAAAATCATTCAGTTCTCTTCCTTATATATAATGATACTTGAATTTTGTATTTCTAGAAAGGGAGCTGTTTTCCCCCATTTCTCCCACCCTTCCCAGTCTGAGCTTTGCACATATCTCCTGAAAAATTGCCACTGTGCACCACAAGCTGTATTGCACGTAATGAGGCACTCCAGGGTCGATGAGGTCCTTCATCTTTCCAGTTCTAGCTCTGTGCTTCTCCCTTACAGGCATCTAAGCTGGCTCCTGCACGATCTTCATTATGGTACTTCTTTTTCCTTAAGTTATAGCTCCGTGGTTCCTTTCCCTCCTGCCCGAGGCAAGTGGTTAGAACTCCTGGTTCTGTTTCCAGATCTGTCCCTGTTGTGACCTTGACAACAGGCCAGGAAGGTGGCATTTTTCAAACTCTGGTGCCTAAATTTAGGCACCCGACACAACCTTATTTACCAAGGTGATAAGCATCCATAGCTCTTATTAAAAATTAGCAATAATGATGACAGTATCTAAAGTCTCATATTTCTGTCTCCCCTCACTCTTTCATGTTTCATTAATCCCAAATCTGCATCTCCCCCTGACTTTAACAGCCAAAGCTAATGCAAGCTTTATCTTCAGACCCTGTATACCCTACACTCCCAGCTCTCTCGGCAGCTACACTCTACTGCCAACAAAACCTTCACCCATAGCCTACAATGGTCAAATGAGACTAACACACACACACACACACACACACACACACACACACACTCTCACACACTTGGTCTGTGGACTATTGCATGTACATAGAAAAACTTACACAGCTCGTTTTTTAACTAATGTCACAATAGGTCCAAAAAGCACGAAAACTGAATCTTCCAGCCAACCAGTTTACATGCACACCCCTCCTACTGACCTGTAAACCCCTCATAAAAGGTTCTCTTTTGATCTGTATGGTGACTACATTTACTTTTTTTTTAAGGAAAAAAAGTACGAAAAAATAAGTGCTATAGATGTGTAACATTTCAAGGCGTCTATTTGGTAGTGTGTGTGGAACAATCCACGAGGAGACAAAGCAATACTTTCTTACACTGTGCATGTAGGGCTCTACATCCGCTGTGTTTGGCGAGTAATCTGATTATCTCTCCTATGAAATGAGAAGAGCCAGGGAGAGGTTTTGCCCTAATCCTAGCGCCATCTCTGGGAACGCTTCCTCGTGCCGAATTACTGAACAATGGGGATTAGGGGAGGGTTTTCCGCTGGTCTCTCCCCGATGAACCAGAACCCGGGGTTCCCAGCGCACCAGCGGGGCCACCCGCGGCGGCTGCCGGCAGCCAGCCCGCCCCGGCGAGAACCGGGGAGGTGGGGGGAAGAAAAAGCCGAGTGGGGCGCGGGGAGCAGCCCGACAGGGGCCCGGTTCGGCGGGGCCGGGCTCCCGGAGCGCTGCTTGGGGCCGGCCCGGGCTGGCGCCGCCCGCCTCCCCCCTCCCTTTCCCGCCCGCCCCCGGGGCGCTGCCGCCGCCGCGGTCGGAGTCACCCTGGGAGCGGAGCCCAGACGGCGATGAGCCGCCGACACGTTTCAATTAGCGCGGCGGCCCCGGCCGCTGCCTCCCCCGGGGCCCAGCACGGCACGGCACGGCCGCCGCCCCCGCGCTCCCTGGGCGGCCGGGGCCAGGCAGGCAGCGGCGCGGCCGGCGCTGGGCGGGGAGGGCGGCTGAAAAGGGGGAGAACACGGAAACAGAGACTCTTGTGAGAGCGCTGCCTGGCACGCAGGGGTGAGCCGGGGTGCGGGGGGAAGGCAGGCAAGGAGCAGAGGTGCGTGGAACTCGCAGCTGCCGATCCCACCCTGGGTGAAACAGGACTGGAGGCTGGAGCAGCAGCAGAGAGCAGAGAGCACGAACCCAGCACGGGTGTAACTGGCACAACACGCGTGGGGAACCTTACCAAAGAGCAGACATAAAACACGGAAGTTGCATGTGCAAATACAGTCAACACCGGCCACCCAAACACTGGCACAGAGAACACGGCGCTGGACTTCGGTCTTCTGTACGTGCAACCACAGAGCACCCACCTAGAGGAGTTCTCAGGGTGACAATGAGAGAACAGTGTCACGCGTGGTGGCCTCATGGTCATGAGCCATCAAGAGGCGCACAGGGCAGGCTATCTGCGATGATAACCGGTGCCAGCACAGAACGGGGCACCTTTACTAGCCTTCTACACATCAATATTGGTCCTTTTCTGAATATTTTAGCACCTTCCACCCTGAGATTTTCACATTTCTGCTTTGACCCTTGGACATGTAGGTACAGGTGTTAGACACAGGGAAAGTCTTTGAAATTATCAAGTGCCAGAAAAGTCTCCTAAATTATCAAGCGCCACACTCCAGCTGAGTAGGAAATAGTCTCCAAGCACTGGTCATGTGTCACAATCAGAGCCCCAGTGCCTTCAAGCCCCATCTGCCAGAAGCTTCTCCACACCTAGCAAGACCTTTCACAGAGCCAGGCTTTGGCACTAAGCAGATAGTTTAAAGATTCCATTTTCCCCCTGTTTATCCCACAAAAGGATGTACTGCTCAGCTGTGAGTTACATCCATCCGTCCCAGCCCTCACTGCCACTCACCAGCAGCTTTGCAACATCAGATACAACACAATGACACGAGGCTCACACTCCTGGGGTTCTCTGCCCACCACTCTCCTTTCCACATGGACCATCTTTAAGAGAGGTGGGTCTCCATTGTGCAAGGGATAAAACGGGGGCAAGTGTTTTATTCTCTTGCTCCCTCACATAGAGATGCATTTGTTTCCTGGGAAAATAAGGAAGCTGATGGAAGTTGTTTCCCCTATGCGTGTTCCTTTTTCCTTCTGTCAGCATTTCTCTTAATCAGCAGCTCTGATGCAATCCCACAAAAGCCAGCCAGTTTAAAAACTGCATTAGGAGTAGGAGTGTGTTTTAATCACCACCTTGTCTGACCTGACAGGTTTCGAAGGAGATGTCCTCCTTCTGGCTTCATTTTCAAACAGTTAAAAAACATTTCTGATATAAGAGGAAGAGCTTTTTGTATTTCAACAAGACAGTTTAAAGTCTTATTTATCATCATGGTCCCCCTTTCAATGTTGCTTTCCTGGAAATCATTTTGGGATGGGAAAGACAGATTGTATCTCAAGCCATGACATTTCGGTAAAATGCCATCACTTCTCATCACACAGTGATGGTGTTTTGCCCCGTATCGAGTCATATATTGAAGAAAGATTTTTTTCTCTCTTGAGTTTGCATTGCAGAAAAAATTAAGCAGAGCAATCTATAAAATATCTGAGTAGACTAACACTAATCCAAAAATGGGACAGAACTTACCATGGTTATCAAAGACCACTTCTACTTGGTATGACAAGGACTGGGGACAAGCAACATCCAGCTCCAGCATAAAGGGGTGTGACACCCATTAAAATGGAGTTGTGTCCACTCAGCGTTTGATCTCGGTGTTGGGCAATAGATAGGAACTGCGTGGTGTGGAAGGAGCTGTTATGCCTGGAATATTTAACCTCAACACTAAATATGCATCCTGACTTCAAACTCCTCCAAATCACTACTTCACGAGAGACCTTCTTCAGAATGAAGCTAATTTTCAAAATCAGATACTTTTTGAGGATAAAAGTGAGGTATTTGACAAGTGATTTTCAGAGCTGCAGAGCCTTTCCACAGGTTCCAATGGACTTCTACTGGAGTCACAAAGGTGCTGGGAGAAGGACTTGCAGCCTGTACTTGTTTCCATGCCAACAACCACAAAAAAAAAGGGTTATTTCAGATATAGAGCAGCTAATTTTCAAATTACAAAACTATCTGCCATTTAAATTATGTTTGCTTCTCCTAAGCAGCTAAGGGGAGCCTAATCCATATTGTGGACTAAATACCTGCAATATTTTATTATTAAAATTTAAGCTGGTTTGGAATTCTGGAAACATGAGAAAGGGGTTTTGTGTTCATGCCTGGAGACCTGGGGCAGGCAAACTTTCCAGTGGAATCTGAGGTCATTTTACCTGAGCGCATCCCAGTGTGAGAACCTGATGGCCAGGGACATGATGCTACTAGCCCTGCCAAAAGAGGTGACTAAAAAATGGCAATGAGATAAGAGTGGAGAATTTTAGTCATACTGCTGTGGAAGCAGAAGTCAGGAGGGAGCAAGAGCCCTGACAATGCAGATCACATTCTGGCAAAACTCTCATTGACTTCAGTAAAAACTTTGCCCAAGGAGGGGTGGCAAATCTCACACCTCGTAATGAAACTCAGCTGCTCAGGACAAAGGGCCACATTCCTCATCCTGGAGCAGAAATTCCTCTCTGCACCAATCGTGCTCCTGGAGCAAGAAGCTGAGGAAGACTGGAAAATTTCACTATATCAAATGGGTGGGATTCTGCTCCTTGGTCCATCCTACAACCTACCCAGAGATAGCCCTAACACAGCAGCAAAATATTCCCCAAAACTCAGTGCTCTGCCTGTACCAAGCACACTCGCTGCACGTTGGCCCCAGGAACCCAACCCTCTTCCTTGCATTTTTGTGGCCCCTCGGCAGACATGATTTTAACTAGCATGTAGGTCATAGGTACAAGGAACACAGCACTCTGTTCAAGCCTTTGTATCATTTGTTCTTTGTTTCATTAAAATCCTGAGAAACTGACTAATTTTTTTTTAATTCCAGGAAAATGCTGGGATGCAACGTTCACTGTGAGAAAAAAATGGCAGAGCTGAGAGCCCTCATGAGCAACTGCTCACTGAGAAACTCTGCCAGGTATTACAACCTGTGGGGTGGAGGGGAGAGGGAAGAGCAGAAAAGGTTCAAGATGATGTGAGAAAATAATCTCTTTTTAAAAAAGAGAGATGGGAAGAAAAGAGTTGCTCCCTAGATGAGTTTTGAATGTCAAGTTTCAGCAATTTTCAGTGACACATTATAAACCCTTGAAAAATGAGATTTAAGGCTTCTTATCAATTAGATGGACTACCCTTTGTGCTCATAATTTTGACAGAATTGCAAATGCTTCTTACTCTCTTCTTCTCCTAGAGCCAAGGGGGAAAAAAAGCCCTGAGGAAAAAGCTAAGTTCCTTTCAGTTGTTCATTCTTGAGGCAGAAAACCTGGAGGGCTCTGCACAGACCCTAAATAAAATGACAGAGGTGGCCCCACAAATTTGTTCCGAGGGTTAGTGCTCTAACTGACCCTTCCCCATTCATCATACCCATTCAGTCACTCATCATGAACGACACAGCACGACACCACATGAATTATCTCTGACCTTCAGGAGGAGTGGCTCCTCCAGATCAGGTTGGGGTCATGAGGAGGGCAGGAGGGAGACGGTGGTCTGTTAGACCTGGGGATTAGCAGAATGCTTCAGCCTCCAGAACAAAAAGGTGACGCGTTCACAGCATGAACCTGTCCTCATGGCCCAAGTAATGTCAGCCATCAAGGCCAGGAGTGCTGTGTGAGGTGATGGTGTCTCTGGGATCCTGAGAAGCCCATGTGAACTGCTTTGGGTGAGTCAACTATGGACACAGCAAAAAACATCTGTGCCCTCATCCCGGCTGATTGCACCACAGAAGCCACAACCAGGATGGGCACCTGGGAACTGGGCGATGCCGGTGTCTGCTGCAAACTGGCTTGCCACAGTGCCAAGGAGCTAACAGGTTGTGGGGTGTTTGGAATTTGTCTGGAAGTTGTGCTTTGCTTCTTGTAGGATGGAAGATTTGTGCCTAGATCACATCACGGCTCCAAGGAGTTCAGCATTCATCCTGCCTCCTGCAGCAGACAGTGCTTGATACTCCAAAGGAAGGTGAAGTCTTAGGACTCATCCAGGTTTGGGCCCCATCCTGACATTTCTACATTCAAAATTTAGATGTTTTTTCTGCGTGTTGAATAACCAAATCTCAACTATACAATATTATAAATATAATCTAAATGTCCTCAGATACTTTTAGCCATAGAAAATGACTTAACAAGTTTAGTTTAAGGCATCTTTCACGCACAAAAACTGTATGGTGAAATATGCACAAGTAAATCTTCTTTCAGATGCTCCTTATCTCAACCAATGCCCAACATTTTCAGCATTACATACAATATGAAGTAGATGAACCGTACCACTGAATTCATTAATACCTCAAGTCTAGCAAACAGTTGTTGTTTACAAACAACTCCACCCAGATGAGTCTACACATCTTGGTTCCACTAATCCGAGGGTAAAGTCACCCAAAATGCAATACTGTCAGCAGGATCAGGGCCTAGTGATTTAATCCAGCTAAGATTTACTGACTACTGATGCTAGTGAAGACAATAAGGCCATTCATGTATGGAAATGTCAGGTGGGTTGAAAATTCAGAAATAAAATCAGGAGAGTGAATTCTCTGTAATACCAGTTAAAATTAACAATGAATCTAGTAAATTCTTCATACAGACAAGCAACAAACAAAAAGGGTTGCAGTCCTTTCACATAGTGAACTACTCACATATTTCATCTGCTCAACATTCATTCTTGGAAAAGCCAAACTTAAAGTTAATGCTGCCACTTAAAAGTGTGTGTGGGGGGTATCTGCTGTCCGCCAAACCACCACCTCTTGCCAAGTCATCCTTTCATATCTGTCCAAGACCATGGCACCAATAAGAACTGAAATGACACTGCTCTCATGTCATTATCTACAAGGAGATTCCCTTGTCACCAAGACTAGTTACAGATCTCAGAAAATTCCCTCCAGGAAAATCTAACATGCCAGTTTTTACCAAGTATTTACCCAGAATATTTACTAAAGCAGCATTTAAGGAAAGGTATGTTATTCTGCATGGGGCACTACGGAGGTCTACATCTCCTGCTTCCCCCAAATCAAACAAACCACAGAGCTAGCAGTGAAATTCCAAATGTTTCCATCACTCAGCTGCAGCCTGAGAGGGTGCGAGTGCTCCCCAGGATTTTAATTCCTACTCTACCTTCATGCAGGCAGAAAATGGAAGTGAAGGAGCTGCTCTTACTGTTTTGGCAGGTGATTCAGCTTTCTTTGCTGCATCCTGGAAATGAGTGTGCATTATTGTAACTGTAGGAAAAGCTACAGCTGCAAGTCTCTGCTTATGTGGGGCAGGTGGGGAAGCTAAAGAAGGACTCAAGGCTGGCAGCTGCTCCCCAGGGCACTGTGCCTGGGGCTAGACTCCGTTCTAGTCTGGACTAGATTCCCACAGCACCATACAGTGTGTAAAGGGAGTTTCAGAGGTGACAGTGCCTCCTCCCTGCCCCCTGCACAGAGGCAGCAGAAAAAAAGTCCCCTGCATCCATCTTCTTCTTCCTGTGCACCTGTACAGGGTTAAGCATATTCTAACCCACTGTCTCATAATGTATTACGCTAGGGCACGACCTTACAGCTAGGGTGCATCATGCAGCTGCTGTCCTAGGAGAATTTCTCCATACTGATTCCCTGCAGAAGAAGGCAGGCTAGAGAGAAGGAAAAAAAAAAACCAAACACCAAAAGCACCCCCCAAACAAACCTTTACTGGAAAGAGATGAACATGTAAATTCCTCATCCATAATTCCATTAAAGATTATTAAATCTACTACCCCTAAATAAGGTCATTGGCTTTTTTTTTTCCCCCCAGTCTGTCCCTCCTTTGCCTGTTTTCTCTATAAGGTTCTTTATACATTATCTGAATCTATTTTCTTTTCAGCAAAGCAGATTCTCAAAAGAAAGCAAACTCCCATCTTTCTGTTCTGTTGGCTGTAAGCATCAGAGCATGAACTGATCATACAGGAATCAGGAGCAAACCTTGTATTTTTTTATATAGTAATAAACATTCAACTAAGTGCAGAATATGACAAGAGAGATTGTGAACTGGAGTTACTCCTGCAAACAGGAGACAGGTTTTGTTAGATGAAATCTGCAATCCTTCAGCATAGAAGTCTCTGTCCTTTTCCTGATAGTGACATTGCCCACCACCTGGCACCTGTGTGCCAAATGAAATAGCACAACTGACTGAGGCATTCCCAAAGGAATTTGGTCCCCCACTCTCCTTCACTCTCTCTCTCTTGAGTTTACCATTGTTAGTTTTGCATTTTCTGCAGCCTTACATGCAACAATGCTGCTTACACAGACAGAGATCCCCGCTCAGTTAAATGGGATTTTGTGTGTGAGCACTTGCTCACAGTGTGCTGCTGCTGTGTTATCACCCTCTTCCCCAGGTTCTCTTGTGGGAGAACAAATTCGGGTGGGTGAACAGGGACACTGTGCTCTGAAAATAAACCAGTCGATGTGAGCTCTCTTCTACTTCTTAACACTCATCCCACAGCCAAGAGCTATCCACTACAACATCACAAACAGGTAATTCTGAGAACTGTTAGTTTCAGCTTTACCATCTGCCCTTCTGACAGCCAAGCTTCAATTCATGAGGAGATTAAGAGTTATCCCATATGTTGAGGGATATCAGATCAATTTAAGGTGTGATTTTAAGCAACTGAAAAAAGTTTTCCCATTTTGAACCACACTTTTTTCAGTGTAATTTCTATCAGAGTTTTAAATGAAACTGAAAAAGGAAGTTGGCACACATTCACTTTTCAAATGGACTTTGGCTAATTCATTTAATCACTGACCCAGTCATAAAGCTAGAACAGTAGAACACGTGCACAACTCAGCTGTGACAGCATAAAATCCAGTGAACTATCAGTGAAAACCAGTGCATCTCTGCTGGTTGGCATAAAATGACAGCCTGTCAGCTTCCCAAATCAAGATCTCTTCTCTTTCCATAATTATTCTTGTTAGTGGGTACAGACACCCTTTCTCCTACAAAGTCACATAGTGGGAATTAATATTATAAAATCAAAAGTCACATCAGCTAAAAATCCTGTGGTGAGATCTCAGTCTACAGCAAGAACAGTAAATCATCCACAGACCCTGCATACTCTTCTGGACCAGGGACAATAAGAACTTGGTAACCCAGAGAGACGTTTCTCTTCTCCCTTGCTGCTGTCCTACTCTCCTTTATATCAGTGATTAGGAGTGCCCTGTGGGACTCAGAATAGCCAACGTGTCGACTCTTGGCTGGATGTGAGGAACACAAAATTATCACAAAAATACCAGCTGTGTGTTGATAAAAGAATAACTTGCTAACAGGTCTATCAAGAGTAATGCCAACCTTGCCTCCTTTTGTTCTCACCATCCTCCTCACAAGAAAGTGTCCAAGTTGAACATTCCTATACCAGGCACAAAAGAAAGGAGAGTGGAGCTGGGGATCCGTAACTGGGGTTAAATGTCAAACTCATCAAGGGCATAGCAAGGATGCACCATCCCCATCATGCTTATCAAGAAGGAGAGAGGCAATGCAGGAAGAGAGGAAGGGGACAGGGAAGCAAATGAAAAAGGACAATGCACAATTTATGAAGACAAGAAGGTAGTAAGTGCTACTCACCCCGAGTGTAAATTGGTATTGATGTCACAACACAGCCCAGCCAAAAAATAATGATGATGATAATTTAGGGCTTGCACTATATCTCACTCAAGCCACAGTCATATCCAACAGCAACTCTCACCCTGCCATTTTCTTCCCCTTCTCTATTCATTGGTGTCCTCCTAAATCAAATACACTCAATGTTGATTTGATTATATTTCCTTATTTTATTTATCAGCCATCGCTCACTCTTCTGCTCGCCTCACAAGTTCTCAGTGGGCATCTCAGTCATTTGCTGGTACCTGGCAGTACTCAGAGGAACAAGCCTGTCTTTAGGCCACAGGAACTGGAATCCTTATGCAGGTAAGGATTCATGCATCCTTCCCAGCCCTCATCTGTCAGCCTTTATTCTCGCCTGTTTTATGCTCCAGATCCTGGCTACCCAGTCCTGACTTCCCAGGTTTATAGCCCTGACTTACTTCCCTCCTGTAACATTTTACTGCTTGGTTATCGGCCCTCAGGGGCCTCATTTACACAAGTGCTGTTTTCACTATAGTTAAGACTAATTCACTGGGTTACAGTTTGCTCTTACATCCTGCGTTCTGTTCACTTCCCAGCCTCCTCTCTCCTGCAGGGAGGCAAAGGATTTTCTAATGGACAGGAGATTTTTTTTTTCTTTTTTAAATTATGGGTAATAATCCCCTTTAGGGTGTTTCAAAGTCTGAATTTAACTCTCCCCCTCTGTATAGCATGATTCTGCCCGTTTCTCTTTGATGCACATGTGCCCTCTGCACTTTTTCATAAGGTCTGTGGGACCTTGAGAAGGAGACTTCATCTGGTGTCTGCTCTCCCCATCCAATCTGATGTTCCAGGGGAATGGCAGACCACAGTCCTGAGAAAGCCTTGGCAGCCAGATACGCCCCCTGTTTGCACCTCCCATCCAGCTGACAGGATTCTGTTCCTAGAACATACATGTGTATGAGGTTTTTTCTTCTTTAAAAACAACAACAAAAATATCATTTTCTCATTAGGGAGGGAATTACTTTCCTTGTCATTTATGTTCATTTCTTCCCTAAACTTTACGTGGTTACTCTATGAGCATTAGATTTCTACCTTTCTAACAGACACAGATGTACAGATACAGGTAAGCATACACACACAGATAATAAATATATCCTGGTGTGAGTATATGGCTCATTTCAATAAATCTCCCTCATTTTCCAGTGCTGCTTGCTTTCACAGCTCCAACTCCAGCTGGGTCTGCCATTTATTTTGTTTATGGACCAGTTTTCATATAAAAGCACAGCACAATCAATGCCCTTCTCTAAACTAACTAAGCCAAAACCACAGAATCACCTACAGAAAGACAGAGGACACAGCCAAAGGCCACCAGGTCAACCTATGTGTGGTCCTCAGGGCTGTATCTAATGTGCTAAAACAGGGTGGTGCTATGGAGAAGAGGTACGTGTGATCCATGGAAGCTATCCAGTGTGATCTGTCTGGGGCTGCATGCCCAACAAGATTTAATTCAACTGTCCAAGCAAATGAAAGAGAAACTCTGAATCTGAGTCACATTAGAACTTCCCACATACCAGGATCAAGAGTCTGTTGCATTCTGTTTCAGTAAACTATTTAGCATCAGCTTGATTCCAAACAGCACCATAACAATGTCAATTACATGAAAAACAAATTTGTGAATAATACTGTCTTTTGCTGTTCTCTGTTACTTCTACAGGATCCAAAGCTAATTGCCAACATTTATTAGATTTCCCAACCTAGTGCAAGAAATAAATAGCTATTATCCCTATTTTTTGATAAACTGTGGCACAAAGAAATGAAATGAGTTGCCTAGGGTCATACAATGAACAGTTTAGGAACTGGATCACTGGACTCATTCTTTTCTTCTAATTTTTGTGTTTCTAAATGGCAAATCCTCCAGGGGTTTGGCACACACTTGCAAATTATTTTCCAAAACTACCAATACTGGCATAACTCCATTCCTATAGAAGCTAGAACTGTGAAGAGAATTAAACCAGCTTATTATCTTTAAAAGCAACAAAACTAAAGCAGCACCAACTGCAGTTCAAAATCTCACCCAAATGCAGAATCAATAAATCTCCAGAGGGAGTGACAATAGTATAAAACAAACCAGCATCAACAAAAAAAGCAAAACAAAAATCAGAAATGAAAACACAATCACAAGAATTTAAAGGTTGTGGAGGAGCAATAGTTCAGGGTGTTACATTATAGTTCTCATCTGTGATATGGGCTTCTGGCTACAGAAATAATAATATCCCACAGGTGCAATTTTTTTTCCCCCCCTTAAATTGGCTTATTTGGCAACAATGACCACAACCAGGTCCTCATCCTACACATCCTTCTTTTCTTTGAACCCCACATGCATCAAACAGCTGAAAAAAGGCATCCCATTTTAATAAACAGGGATGCACCCAAGGTGCTACCTTGCAGCGGGCACACACATACTCTGCTCACATGAGCCTCAAGAACTGTGGGATTATGTTCAATTTTTGTTCCTCGTGGTCCTTCCTCTTTTTCCAAGTGCCAAGCATCCACTTTTCCACTCTCAGAGATGTGTTGTTTGATGCAATGTTTTCACTTGATGGCTGATGGGAGTTCCCCCACGTGAAGGTAGAAGTAAGGAAACAAAAACCCCAGCTCTGTCGCTGCACACCTCTGCTTCCTGGCCTGGCATGAGAAGCCCAGCACCACTGCCAGGAATGCCCTTTGAGAGATAAGGGTGAGTGCTGCAGGATCCCCTTCAGACCCAGCTGCCAGCTGGTACAGCCAGTAAAGAAACACCACTTTATAAATTCCTGCAAACCTCACTTGTTTCAAGCTGCAGAAATAATGTCTAATGTATTCAGCAGTTAAAACCAAAGGAAACTGAAGCTTGATGCATGTTTCTATTCAGTGGGGCAAAACTACAGCTCCAGGCTCCTTCATCAGAAGCCCTGTCGGGTGGTCTAGCAGCAGACACCTGTGGGGTTTGGAGATTGAGATCACAGCTCCACAGTGGGCTCAGTCTGCATAATTCTGGTTTCAGGAAGAATGATGTCCTGCCATCCAAGCCATCACTGGCAAGGGGCTGAGGCAGACATATATATCACAGGGAGATGGAACCCCGGACAAGCTGTGTCCTCAGTCAGCACCCGAGCCTGAATGTTTCCACAGATTACCACTGAAAAAGTGTAATATACCTCATGATTCCTACATGTACTAAACACTACATCACTCACTGGGCAACACTATAGAGACTTGGACTGGTAAAACTGACTGTCCCTCCCTCAGTGAGCCCAGCTCACTGACTCCAACAGACCTATTTATATGAACAATAATTACTTCTCTGAATAAGGGATTAAATCTCCAGCTATTAGAGTCCAAAGTAAAAGCCCAAATGACAGACACTAATCTCTTCAGGGTATGAAAGTAGTTTTAGATGGTGCATTAACTGTCTGTGTAGTTTTATCCAGAGTCCCCATTCCATAATCAGAATGTGGATGCCCTGTACAGTACCAGATCCCAAACCAACATCTGTAATGTGTGCATTAGCAGCAGTTTACCACTGTGCTTCCCTGGGCAAATTTCATCACTGGCAGCATTCCCTAACTCCTTCCAATTCCTGTGGAGCAGAAAGGGGGAGTGCAGTAGAATCCTGAATGCACATGCAGTGTTTGCTTTGTAGTAGACATGTGATACACTTAATTTTCTAAAATACATATTCAGTCACAGGGGAGAGTTGGTCAAGATTTAAGGTGGCTAGTAACTGTCTCCAGCATGAAGACTCTAGGAAGGTCTGGAGACAAGTGTTCTACAGACAGCATATACACTGGAGATGATATCCTCAGTGGTTTTCAGGGCTACAGATATAGATGTGTGGACTCAGAGGTGGTTAGAAAGCACTTTTTGCAAGTTTAGTAATCTTTTATGTCCATTATGTCTGTTTTGCAAACTGCTAAATGGTCACAATCCCACGGACTTCCAATAATTGTTGCTGTTCCTCCAGTTTCTAAGTAGATGATGGTGGGTGGAATGACAGTAGCAGGAGCCCCACACAAGAGGGGGTGAAAGGAAGGAAAGGAGAAACAAGAGAGAGGATCCATTCCTTCTCAGAATCTTTTTACCCTTTCTGTATCAGCAGAACTCCCTCACCTCTCTACTAACATACCAAAATACGTCAGCAGGCAGAAACCAAAGCTCCATTTTTCCATGAAACATAGACAGAGGGCTGGAGACTGCATGGGCCAGAATTTAGGGCAGATCTACTCCATGACTCATCCATCCTAGCACCTCATGTTCCCCCAGTACTGTTATAATCAGAAATAAAATTATAAAAGACAGCTCTTCCTTCCTCACAGGCTGATAAATTCTCATCCAAAGGTCCTTGAAATCGGTATAAAGACTCCTACTGACTATGGTAAGATGAAGGTCACTCCAGCCTTTCTTCCAGAGGAGCTAGCAGCCATGCCCTAATTGGAAATGCTCTTTGATCTTTCCCTTTTCTAATAACTAACCAACCTGGCACCAACATTTTGCCATTTTTCCCAACAAACCCGAGTAGTATTTATTCCCACTGCGCATACTCCGAGAGGTTAAAAGCTGGTTTGTCCTGGACACATTCTGTGTGACTCAGTTTCTAAAGCACTAAATTGTAAGCCATAAACCCATGTCATTATTTACTGTTTTAGAGACACGGAGCCAGCTTCTCCCCGTGTCCCTCTCCGTTTTGCTGCCTTTTGGGGACATTCTTTGCCACTGTAGCATGGCTCAGTAATTCCCAAGTCAGTGCACACAGGGAAAATCCCTGTCAAACTGTGGCCCAGGAGAGGGAAGGAGGAAGGCTCCGTTCAGCACCAGACTTGGTTCTCTCGTGGCTTCCCCCCTTCCCCACAGCCAGATGCCTCTGTGGCCATCCTCCCTGCCTCCTTGGTTTGTGTACAGAGCAGCAGGAGCAGTCATGCTCCACACCCATTGAGGGGGAAAGGAAAGTGGGAGCCGTGTGTGGCAGAGGGAGTGGGGAGGGGGTCACAGGGGAACAGAATGAACTTATTCTCCGAGAAGCATGGCGGCCAGACTGGCGGGTTTCTTTTATCCTGTTTCAGTTCAGTAAAAGCCTCAATTAACTCCACATTAATTATTAAATCAGAACAATGCGTCTTTGGGTTCCAACAGCTAAATTCTGTTACTGCTGTTTCTTTGGGGAGCTTGGCTAGTTTTACAACTTAGGACATAAATATCTTTCTTCAAGGAGTTCCTGGGTTGTTGTTTTTATTTTCCTCTCTGTGGGAGCATTTTTAATCACAGTGTCTCATGCATGCATGGAGGAAAGCATTTCTGGGCCTATTGCACCTTGAAAACTTTTTACATTTAACACATAGAGCTCTTCCAGGCTCCAACAGATGCTAGCAACACAGCCAGGAGATTTCACCCCCCAAGAAAGCTCTCAAATTAAGGCTCTCCAGGAAGCTTCCTTGTAAAATGGAGTGCTGGCTTTCCAGGTACACATTATTCTTTAATTTTACAGCTGCTTCCCATCCTTCTCCATGGATGACCCTAAGAATCCTACCAAATAAGGCCAGTCTAGAAATACTTGCCATTTTCTTACCCCACTGTTGGCAGACACACACACTTACAGGATGTTCTTCTGCTCAGTTGTTCACTGATGTATCTGCCTCACTGAGCAGAGCCAACCATCCCCATACATACCCTGCTCACACCATTATTATCCCTTTTCTTGGCACAGGTTAGTAGGACTGAAGATAGCTGCTCACCATGCATTTGACTGCTATGCCAAGGACCCCCACAGGGAGAGAAGAAAAGGCGATATAAGTTCCAAATGGATCCATTCAAAGCTCCTCTCCTGCCCTTCAATTTTGCACAACACCATGACGTTCCAGTACCAAGTCAGTACAATGCTAGAAACCTCTGGGCATCCATCTCAGCTAAGGCCCCTCAAAAACGTTTCTGCCCTCCCAGCCTTAACCTCTCTTACTTCCCCAGGATATTTTCAGTCTGTGGCTCTTGTAGGGGAGTCTGATTATACCTTCTGCTTTCTTGCCCCAGATTATTTGGAGACAAATAGCTTTCCTAAAGTCTCCTGCAGAGTCCCTGCCTTCTACTCATGAAGTTCTAGGACTTCCCGGGGAATGAACAGCTCTAGTACTGTAAAATGCTTTTATTGCTTATGTGAATTTAATGTCTTTGGTAAAGAGCCAACTTGATAGAATTGAATGCAAAGGCTTTCTAGCTACAAAATGGGTGCAGCAAGGCCTGGCAGAAATCTGCACATTGTCTGAACGGGAGGGAACAGACTCCGTGGGTCAGAGGGCCTTCATTTCCCAAACAGGGAAGTCTTCAGCTTCCTGGATAAAGAGATAAACCCATCTCTCTCCTCCCATCCTTTTCTTCCTCTGCCAATTCTCTCCCTCTCTTTCCTGTGTTATAAGCTTTTGCTGCTCTTCTCCTCGTGTGCAGAATGAAAGTGATTAGAAGCCCCTTGGGCCGTATTCACAGCGGGAAAGAGAAGGAACAACTCCACAGGCTCCTCTATGGAGCCCCGAGTCTCTCAAGCACCTTGTCCCACACAGAGAGGAGTGGCAGGGGAGAAGTAGTGAGGTCACCAGAGACACACTACAACACAGGCCAGAGAGCAGGAAATACAGCAGAGGGGAAGAGAAGGGTCAGGAGATACATGAAAGGGGAGAGATGAAGCAAGGAAAAGAGGGTCTCAGTTGAGATAAACTTTCTCATTTCCACTGCCCTCCCTCTTTAGCCAAGAGGAAGAGGGATTAAGGGTGTTCTCTACCCTTGCTCCTCCCAGACACCATGAAATCACTAGGCAGAAGGTAATGGTTTCAAATCTGCATTGAGCTGAGTGGGGATACTATATGCAATAAATTGGTAAGAAGGGAAAGAAATGGCATCCACTATGTACCACCATGGGGAGAACTTTGGTGCTGGGCACATAATGAAACTCCTCACTGTAATATCAGAAAACTGGGGGACTGTGTGCATTAAAAACCCAAACAAACAAGTACAGAAAAATAGACATAAGCAGATAACTAAATGAAACAGCCAGCTCTGAGCAGGCAGCTAGTCAGTCAGCCATCTCTTCTGTCTCCCTTTGCTGCTTGGATTTCTGCTTCTGCTCAGACTGGAGAAGCTGGCAAAACTTCATGCTTGACCTGCAATACCACTGACAACATGTGATTTGTTTTGCCTCTGTTGGAAAAGACTGCAATATTTGCTGTAGCAAACTTACTGTCTGTCAGCCCACATGTCCTTCAGCGATGCCATTGACCACAGCTCTCCAGTTCTTTTGGCAGAAATGATGAGAGGGAGGGAAAACTTACAGTAAATACATTTGTATTAGAGAAGCTGCTTCCACATGTCTTTTTTAAAAATACAGAGTGGCCTAGAAGGGGACCATCAGTAAATATTTTCTTCTAATCAGTGCATATCATGCTCAGAACCTTGCTGATCCTGCAAGTTTCAGGTGTGAGGTTATCCTGTGAGGCTGCTCCCTGGATGCTGAGAACACAACCCTCTTGCTCAGAATAAAAAAAATCTCTACAGTCAGATCTAAGTTCCTAGGAGTACCTGTCTCAAACATATGCCTGAAAGACGCTACCCAGGGCTCTGGGTCAGATAAAATAAAGGCAGACAAGAAGGCACAGTGTGGGAAGGATGTCTGGCGACTGTGTGAACTGTGTGGCACAACCACCCACAAAAACGAGGCACTGGACAATGCTGCAAGAAGCACAAATTCCATTTTTTTTTTTCTGCTGTGCACTCCCTGGTGTATCCCTTTGGCAAGTTCCACATTGTCTGATCGAAATCAAGCTGTTCATCCCTGTGCTGCAGTTGTACATTTGCAAAATCCACTTTTCAAAGAGTTTTTAAGATCTTGGATGAAAGCTGCTATTATGCCTTACAGTTAATTAGGTAATCATTATTATTTATTATAGTGGGAGTTTCTGGAGAAGTTGTGTGAAAGCAGAATAGCAAGCTTGACCTTATGTACTCACATCTCAGTCTAATTCAATATTCTTTATCAGACATACCTGTGCAGCAAAGCTCCTCAGGGTAGGGGCTCGTTTGTTCTGCAGGGAGTTTGCAACGCTTCAAAATGCTATGAAAATAATTAATAAAATTATCATTGTCAATCATCATAAATACCAGCAAAGCTGCCTGCCTATGGATAGTTAAATCCATATATTATTGCCAATTTGGAAGGGATTAGCAGTGGCAAGTGGAAAAGTCTCTCTAAAATGTTTAACTATGGCTTATTTTAATGCCCAACTCCATTTGCATTTATGGAAGATACATTTATGGAATAGAATTCTGAAATTTACACAGTTTAATAACATAGGCAAATAAAAAAAAATTAAGGGCAAGGACAAAGAAGCAGCCTGTTGAGGCTTGGCACTTGAGAACAAGTCCACACGTTCACCCTGGAAAGTGGAAAATGTCCAATAGGGAGCCCCATGATACTCCTACTTACACTAGATTTATGTCAGTGGAAATCCTCTGATACCAGTTGAATTGCTCTTCCACACCAGCATGATGGCAGAATCAGGGCCAGGTTCTCTGCAGGGGAAAAGAAAAAAGAAACCATTTGAACAGTTTTCGTTGGTATCTGTGCCTCACACCCTGCCCCATTTAAAGCAAGGCAGCATAGAACTGTTCCTCCCTTCTGCTAGCAGGGTCTAGCGGGAGCAGTAAGAACTGTTCACAGCTCCGTCCTTCACCTGAACATCTCATAGCAGAGACATTTCTCAATCAAACATCACCCTGTTAACTCCTGTAAGGCATATATGGATGTCTATCCCCACTCTACAGGTGCACATACTGAGGCCTGTGAGGAGTTGGTAGAGAGGCTGAGTCAAGAAACCCTAATTTCATAGGCCCTTGGTGGAACTTGCAGATGACACTTGTTTTTACACCAGATAACCCCACTGGTTGCTAAGAAGCAAAGAAGAGATATGCTTTACTGCCAAGTGTGAAAATCAGTGTGCAGCCATAGGATCAGGGTATAAAACCACTGTCCCTAAGGCCAGTCAGGTTGGTCATTTTGATTCATGATTCACAGAGAGAATCCCATAATCTTATTTTAGCAGCACCCAAGCACAAATGGGAGCAACCTCCCACAGAGTGGAGACAAGAAGGAAAGCAGCACAGTGGGCCTGATCCAGAACTGCCTGATGACAAAGCAACCCTTTCACTAACATTTCTACAGGGTTCACCCCCCAGAGAATGCCAGCAGGATGTGAGTGGAACCCACCAGAAACAGACCTGTGGAAACAAGTACAAGGTCCTGCCATCTTATCCTGGCCCAGGAATCCACTTTTGCGTGATTAATGATTTGCACTGTTAAGCAAACATGAATGCTTTTGGTGCAGACTGGAAAACGGCTGCTCCTAATCAAAAGCAACCAGCTTGTTTATTTCTATTTTTTTCCCCCATTGTCTATTTTGGTGTTTATAATAAACAAAGTTGGGAGCTGTGTGGCTGTGGCCTCCTCACAGCAGCCTGCTTGCTTGTAAAGCCTCCCCATCAGCCAGAAAGACATACCAGATATACGGTTCATAGAGCATTCCCAGTGGGAGAAAATCCCCTCAGGTGGCAAGGCCAGGCCAAGGGCTTTGTGTCTGTGGCGCACAGAGGTGGTTCCCCAGGTTGGCTCCAAACAGGCCAGCAGAACAGGGATGGCTGTGAGGGAAGAGCCCACAGATACTCAAGCAGGCAGACCTGATTGTCTAGAAATGTGCAGTGAGAGGCACTGACCCTGTCTGGGAACAGTCCCTGCACTTCACCTTGGATTCTGCCTGTACCCTCCCTGACAGCTCCCGCTCAAAACCCTGCGGGTCCTTTTCTGTGGATGCTCATACCCTATAGAAAAAGGATGGTGAGTCCAAGCCTGCCCGTGAGTCTCCTGTCCCAGGCTGACACGCCCATGGGACAACAGGCATACCTCTGTGGTGTACCTAACTTGGTAGGAGAACTGCAGTCGCTGGGCTTTGTCTGAGTGTGCAGCAGTCATGTATCTACTGTTGATACCCTGCTCTGCCTTCCCATTTCCAGTTCCCTGCTACCTGGGAAAAGGCAGATGTCTTCAAAATAACCACCAATTTGTTTTACCAATAGCTGGCTGGATTTTCACTGTTCACTTTGATAATTCAGAGCCTGCTGTTAAAATGGAGTGGCCATTTAGCAATTCGGATTACCAAGTTCCCTGTGTTAGAGTAAATTTTGAAGGCTGAGGTTGGTTTCCTTTTATCATCTTTTCTTTAATAATAAAAATTACACCCCCTTCCAAGCTTGGAACCACTCTTTTCTGTTTAGATCCCAAGAAGGTATGATTAACCACCCTCTAACTCCAAATGTCATAGTGAGCTCCCTTTTCTCACCAGTCCCATGCATTAGCTGGAGGTATTTGTCCAGTTGTAAGGTACTTACAAAGAGCAGAGATATTAACTTCTAACGGACACCACAATAACAGGAGGCAAAGCACCACTGTATTAAGAGTACTGAGCTGTGTAAACAGCCCCAAAAGAGATCTCTATATGCTCCCAAATATACATTTTCCTGTGCTAAGGGGCTGCAGAGCCAGACAGGTTAGAGGAGCGAGCTATTAAAACCATCTGAACTTGAGCAATATTGGGCAGCCTATATTTTCTTTTTTTTTTTTTTTATTTTTGTAGCTGCTTGAGGTCCCAACTTTTTCTTTAATATTCTTTTCTTTTTTTTTTTTTTTTTTTTTGGCACAGGACTGATTACATGCCTAATGCTTGAAGAAAAGTGGGAATACTGAAGGATTAGGAATACCTAAATTTATGGTAGGATTAGCTGGAGTTTTATCCTGCTTGACATAGAGAACTAACATGAACAATCAAGAAGGGCATTCCAGCCCCATCATCTCCTCCTGCTGTAAAGAATGCAGAAATAAAGGACTGCATTAAAAAGAAAAAAGTTTATGACATTTGAGATAGCTCAGTCTGTTGTAAGAAATCAGCATGTTTGTTGAGTAATTCCACAATAATTCAAAAAGTATTTTATAAAACTTAAATAAATAAAAAGCCTATTTCTTCCTTTGCTTACATCCGCTTTCCATAAAACAACAAACCCAAAGAAAATATTTGGTTAGCTCTCATTCCACTGCCAGTGAAATTTACCACAGAGCTCAATGGAGTAGGATCAGCACCAGAAATACCTACATCTTCCATACTGCCACATCTGCTCAGATGTTGGTTGATGAAATTAGCATTTCTGTGACCAGAATGAATAATTCAGGTGCTAATCTAGTGCAGATTTCCTTGGGTGACCTTGGGCATGTTTCAGTTCCCTTTCTCTGAAGCAGGGATAACAGCCCCAGCACCTTCGGGAGACATATTCACAAGTTTGCCATGGACCCAGACTGAGTTAGCGATGGATTCAGGGAAGAACAATGGACAGATCCTGCAGGAGGGAGAAATAAAAGGTGGAAGCATTATGAGCTGATTTTCATATGGGGACTGTGGGTTCTCAGCACCGCAGAAAGCCAGCCAGCCATGTGCACTCTCTCTCTAAAAAGATTTTCGTTTAGACTGAGAATTGGATTTTTTGAATCTTTGCTTCTACACTGGGCTTGACATTTTAAATGTATAGATCAGGTGATCCAGAGAGTGGAGCTCAGGGATAGCAACTGATTATTTTTCAGTAGGAAACACTTGCTCATTTAAATCTCGTGTAATTAGATGACAGAAATGCTGCCGAACAAGCCCTTGCTGTCCCTCCCCACTCCCTCTTTACCCCTAGGCCCATACCCGTGCCCCTAACCGAGGCGGGGTTCTCTGCCCCGGGGCCAACAGCCCGCTCCCGCAGGCAGGAGCGGCTCACAGCGAGTGCCTCTGCCATTCGGCGCTCGGGTGGGCCGGGGATGAGGAGGGGGACCCCGCCCGAGCGGGGACAGCCGCAGGGCCGCCCACGGTGGCCGGCAGCCGAGGGCACGGCCGCGGCAGGCACACCGCCAGCCACCCCCCCGCGTCGCTCCCTCGGCCCCGCGCCGGCAGCCCGCGGGGCGGCGGCGGCCCCAGACGGCGCGGCGCGGCCGGGGCGGGGGGGCGGCGGCGGCGGCTTCCTGGAAGCGGCGGGTGTCGGGTGGCCGCCGCCGGCCAGGCGCGCTGCGGGCAGCGCCGGGCCGCGCCGCCGAGCCCCGGGGGGAGCACGGGGGCGGCTGCGCGGCTCCGCCTGACGGGAGCGTCCCGGTGGGACCGGGGGGGTGCTGCAGGCGCCGCTCTGCCCGCGGCATCCCGGGCCCGCGGTGCCGGGTGCCGGGTACGGCGCTCTGCCAGCTCCACACCCAGCCGGGCGCAGCAGCGGGCAGGGACGGCCGTGCCCCGGCACCTCTGCGGTCCAGTGAGCCTGGTGGTCTCTTCACCAACGCTCCGTGGGGCCGCGGTGCTGCACACCGGGATGCTGCCCTGGCCTCCAGGCCTCCCTGTAACAGGCTGGGGGGCCCAGGCCAGCCCTGAGCAGACACCCGCACTGCTCCGGTGTTCCCAAAGCAGCCAAGGACAAGACCACGGCATCGCGCCAGGCGCTGTAGGGTCGTACCTGCAGTACCTGTAGTGTAGTAGCCATGCTGAACACGCAGAGACACTGTCGCTTGTGTTTCCTCTGCCACTGATCAGAAGAGCTTTCTGCCAAGTCCATCACAGGTTTGGATTTGCAGGATGCAGTTCAAGTCACTGGAGTAAGAAAGAAAGATATTGGAGTCATGTGTTTGGCTCCCCAAACGCACTTTGGGTTCCCTGTGGCATGGATGAGACCAGAGCATTTTGGAACCCTTTAGTAACAGCAGCAAAACTGAACTGAGGTATCTGGAGCAAAACTTCTCCAAAGGGCATCTACACTGATCAAGACACAGATTGCAAATAACTTGATATGGAAATACATTCAGGGAGCCAGAGCTTCATCAAAGGCTGCATTTTCCTCCCTACCTTGTTCTTTTTAGCAAGCCAGCGTAGTCCCTCCTTCATGATAACAGACTGTTGTGGAAGGCACTAAGGGAAATTCATTCCTCCCTGATATTTAAGGAGACGAGGTTGATCTGTTGATACCTTTTTGTTTTTATTATTCATCCTAAACTGTATAGGATGTCTAACAATCTAGCTTGGAAATAATGAGGAAGGGGACTTAGTACTGAGTGGTGGTAATGGTTGAAGAATTCTAAGTGTCTCAATGGCATTGTGTCTGCTCCAATAGGTTAAATTCAAAATGACAATTACTCTGTATTTTCAATACTGAAAATTGAGCTGGTAGTTTCAATGTTATGTGAAGATAGTACATGCAAAAAGAATCAGAGCTACTGCATTTATATCAGACTCTTGCATATTTGAATCCTGTACCAAAAGGTTTACTCTGAGGGGTCAAGAATATTCTGCCCTGTGAGACTAAATGTTCATCTTACCCAACCTTTTCAATCCTCCAAGCCCTTTGGTACAGGCTGTTTTCACCAAATTCATTCCAAACAACCTGATTTGTCCTCAGTCAAAAACCAGTGAAGAGAATTGAGTTATTTTGGAGGCATATTTGTCATATGAAATCTCTTGCCACCAGCACCTGAGCTATTATATTGTTAGTAATAACTTATACATAATAGCTCAATACACAGAATTGAGCATTGATGTTTTTCCATCCCAACCTGCAAATTACTGTATTATGCCTCTTGCATGATGCTTCTTTAATTTTTTATGATCAGACTTTTGCCTTTCCTTGCTACATGTTTGCTCTGCTGCCACTGAAAGAGACAGGGATTCACAAGGTCTAACTCTGATGCTTCAGCTTTTAAACATGCTATTGATGAAAAATATTTTTGATTGCATATTAACAGAAACTCTCTGCTGCCTCCCTTTCAAATTCTGGCTACTGCTGGTAATAACACAACAACACTCAAAACTCAGTGATTACCTGAAAATTACAGGTTTGGATGATAAATCCATTTAACTCAAGGATGTTACACACTGTAAGGATCTAAAAAGAGATGACCTGTGAGTGGATCAGCACTCTTTAATTTTCCTACTTCCATTACATCTGCCTCTGTAAAAATTTGAGCTTTCCAGGGTAAATGACATGCACATATGTGACAGCCCCAAAGATTCAGCTTTGGGAAACCACCAGTGTTAAAATCACAAGATTCTGTAGCTTTACTGAAAAAGAATTTATGGAGGCTGAGAAACACTGAGCAGTACCTGGCGGGACAGACAGGACACTGGAGAGTAGATCGCTCATGTCAGGGTTGGGTGCAGCCTGTTGGTGACAGGAATAACTTCCTCTCATCAGTGTGACACAGGGTGTAAAAGAAATTAAGGGGTCACAGTCCCTGCTGCCTCCCTACTAAATCTGCCCTTAAATGCATTTAGGCCTATGGAGCTTATTCCTCTACCTTCCTAGCATACAACACCTTTTAGTCTTTTATTTGTCACTTTTGTCCAGTAGATTTTAAGGGGTTTTTTAATAACTTTTTTTTTTTTAATCTGTAAGTCCTGATGGAAATGGAAATAACATCATAGAGGAGGGAGAGAAAGAGAGAAAGGAAGAAAAAAAATAAAAAGAAAAAAGCCCCAGACATTAACTTTGGTCCCCATCAAGCCAGCAGCTTTAGGAGCACTTGACTTCCATCTGTGCCAGAAATGTGCTGCACCTTCTGCCTCACTGTTAGTAGTTTTAATTCTAGAAAAATTAACAACAACAAAACCAAAATAAAACCCCCTCTTGCTTTCTCAGCTCAGCTTCAAGGAATGGGATCCAGACAAATTGCTGGAGGAAAGGAAGGCTTTTGGATTCTGCATTTTATTTTATTAGGTGTGAGTGAGTTATTTTGATTATGTTGGCAAGAAGTGGGAAAAAACGCCTTATGGCAGCAGCCCTGTCCCCTCTCTACCCACTTCTCCATGCCATGTGCACTCCCAGCACCCACTGCCACTTCATTTGGCCAGGACAGAGGCAAGCCTGCACCGGTGCCCCTGTGTTTTGTGGTGTTTGACTGCTTAGATGGGAGACAGAAAAGCTTTTTTTTTAAAAAAAAAAAAAATCAAACCATGAAGGTAGGGAAAGGAAGGGGAGGAGCAACAAAATGTGTAACCACCTCCCAAGTGTTTTTTTCTCCTCAGCTTTGGGCATTGGTCTCAGGGGTTTCACATGAATGAGTGGCATTCTTTTCAAGCTGCCTTGGAGCTCCATGTGTGTGGTGACAACTTGGCTACACTGTGCTGTAGCAAAAATGATGGGCAGTATCCGCCAGCCGCAGGGCCCCAGGGAAATCAGTGCTCCTTCCTGACATCTCCTACCTGCCACTGGGCAGGCAGTGGGGAGCTGGGAATCCTGGGGTTTATTCTTCTAGCTGTCACTAAATTTTTGTGTGAACCTTGACTCATTTAACTTCACTGCTCATCAGTTTCCTGATGACTCTTCACGTACCAGAGAAAACAGGGAAATCTGAGATCTGCCATCTTTACACTGCTGGGCAGGACCCAATACATGTAACAGAATTCAAGTAATGGAAAGTCTAATTTTTGTGAAGATTGGCCTCATTGCCTGCATGGAAGGGTGATCTTGTATGTGAATGCCTGTGTGCATACATACATCTATATCAAAGGCTAATTGGAATGGGAAGTTATTAAAATGAATGTAAAAGCCAAGATCAGAGGCAAATATCCTTGCCAAGCTGAGTGCCAGAAACACTAAACAAAGGAAGTTAAAAGTGGCGCTTTATCTCCCCAGTCCAAAGGGCATCCAGGGCAAGGGAAGATGGGAGCTGTGGTGCTGCTCAGAGGGGTTTTATTTTTAGCTTTAAATTTCTGTGTTCCTTTTTAACGTGGTTTTAGAAGCATGCACTACTTGAGACAGCCCTTAATTCCCTTCTTCCCTGTCCTCTGTGACTGTGGAATCACCTGCTATGCAGATCTCACATCTCCATCTCTCTCTTTTGCCTAATGGTAGCTGAGGAAGCAGAGGAGGGGGAAGAAAAAACTGTATTTCTCCACTGGGAAGCCAATACAAATAAAATTTCAGATCGGAATTTATCAGCATCTGCCTCCCTTCTTGGCACCACAGGGGCAACTTAGATGGCTTTGAGACCTCACAGAGAGCCAGAAACACAGTGTGCCACTTTCCCTCCCTGACAGAGATCCTGTCCTCAATACAAACCTTGGGAGAGGAGCACAAATCTTAAGCCTAGAATGGGAAAAACACAGCGTGGAGATAAGATTTCTTCCCATGGATCCCCTCCATAGGCTCCCAGGCTCACATAAACCAAAAACCTATCTCTGCTCCTATGGAAATTCATTGCCTTTAGCAAAGTTCTGATATTTAGTATTGAGCAAGAGACTGACTCTGTATACTGAGCCTAACTGTTGTGTTTAAGGCACCATCAAGGGGAGAAAAAAGGATGGAATCAGAGTTCTGAAAACTAGAGCAGGGAAAATCTCATGCAAGGGAACCCTCCCACACTGGAGAAAGTGGGAAGCAGTAAGGGGGAAAGTGTGGCCTTCCTGAGGCGCAGGGGAGAGAGCAAGTGGCCCGAGAGTGAAGTGTGGATGTGAAATAGGCCCTGCAGCAGCTGTTTAGCACGTTAGCCTGTTGGTGTGCAGGCTCCTGTCCAAGAGCTTTCAGTCAGAATCCCAGTCCAGCAAGAGCAGCGAGACAAATGCAGCAGGATGGGAGACAGCCCTTGCAAGCTGTAAACCGATGTAGAGATGCTGCCCTGTGATGGAGAAAGGGAAGGGAGCAGGTTCTCAGCTCCCCTTGCTGGATGCTAGAAAGGGCTGCAAGAGGAACAGCAGTAATAGCTGGAATACCTTAGGCTTCTCCAAGCCTGCCTGCCCACAAAAGAAGGTTTTATGCATTAAGATACTCTTGGCAGGTAGGCAGGCAGTACGTTTTTCTTTTCACTCAGCCCTTTTAATGGTGACAAAGTCTCCAAGGCCGATGGAAAACAATGACACGGAGGTCACCTGCACTGAGTGGCTCTGATGTAACAACAGAGGCCTCCACAACAGAGCAGATGGAGGGCATCAGTGTGAGTGAGACAGCCAACCTTTCCAACCCACTCCTGATATAAATACCCGCACAGCCCTGTAAGCCTGCATGCTGTTGTGCACATCCTGCAGGAGCAACCAGCTACCAGAACTATTCCGTGCTATTCCAAGGCCCTGGGATTGATGTGTGATTCTGCTCAAAATGCTGCTTGAGCTGAAACACATTTATTAATAAGGGTTGGAAATTCCAGGAAGAGTCAAGCATTCAGCAACTCCTGTCAAAGCCAGCAGTCAGGGTACATGGCCTGTGGAGACAAACACCTTGCAGCTAAAATGCAATGCTGGAGTGATGCAACGTCCACACTTTCCCTGAGGTGAAAGAATGGAGTGATAAAACAGGCAGTTCACACCTCCAATCCATTTACAGAATAAGCCTTCCTGCTTTCAGACCCGAGATCAGATCAAATTTGAAGCAAATAGCTAAACCTTTCCCTACAGTCCCTTTAGTCTCTGGTAAACAGAGCTCTGTAATCCAGGAAACACCCTGCCTCCAAAGCCTGAAGATCAGATCTCAGCACTGGCAGCAGTGCTTCAAACTGATCTCATCTGTCGGGACAAGGATCAAAGTTCTCACTTGCTGCATGACCTATGGGGGCAAGTCTCTTGACCTCCAGATGCAAGTCAGGCAACCGAGCTTGAAAAGCACTTGGAAAAAAACCTAGCATCGCAGAGCCATTTGGAAAACCAGATGTTAGGTTGGAGCAGAGGTTTCCAAGGGACAGAAATTGCCAGCAGTGGTAGGGTGCAGTTCCCTTACTGAAGAGCACAACAATGACATCAGCTCTCTGCATGCCCACTTGTCCCCATTCCTATTCCGCACTGGAAAAATATCTTTTTTCTACCAGGTTCAGTATGAGTTCAGACATACGTGGTTTAAACCACATTCAGCAGCCTTACAGCAGGGTCAAAGCTAGCACTGAGCAAACCTGAACCCGTACGGAAGGCACGCTCCTACCTGCTGTCACTGACAGGTAATTTCTCTGGTGCAGACCAAGCCCCAGGGATTTCTTGTCTGGAGGCTTCTCTGTATTATGGAAATTAGCTACCTACTCACTAGTATTTTACTGGAACCACTTTAACCACCAGGCGTTTCTTTTCAAGAGCAAGCACTTCTGCGAATGAGACGTAGGAGATTACCAAGGGCTGCCTGCCCAGTAAGCGTGTGTGGGAAGGGGGGTACCCCTTTAGCACGCTTTGTCTTTCAGATCCTCCTCAGGGCACGTTATATGTCAAACAGCAGACTCAACTGGGGAGAGGGCGTTTGAAAGGGCAAGGGATGAGGCAGCAATGTAAAGGGTTTTCTCACCACTGTGGCAGGAAATGGAAACAGCGCTTTCATGGCAGGAAGAGTGAGAGTGATGGAGCTCCTGGCTGCACCCACCCTGCAGCAGCAGCAGAGGCAAGTGTGAAAAACCTCACACCACCTCCCTGAGAGCACTTGTGTTGCTACAGCAAGGACTGTTTTTCTGGCTCTGACATTTGACCTGACTGTAAAGAAGTCCACTCATTCTCTTAATGCTGCTGCTGCAAGTGGTGCTAATTACACATCTCTACAAGAGGGTTCAGTTTGGTCCCGTGCTCACTGGAATCAGTTCCCTCTAGCTGTGCATGACAGTCTGTGGGCAGAGCATGTAAGGGTGGCCAGTGCTTCCAGCTTGGCAGTTCATGTTATATGTGGCCTAGAAAATACAGTGTTCAGCTGAGACTTCTGCCTCTCTGTGCTTATGGCCTGAGAGGACAGCCTGGCTTGTGAAACATGCAGTCTGGCTTTCACTTTACCAGAGGAGAAGGCTCAGCAAGAGCTAAGACTTACAGACTTACTCATAGGATGGCATCATTACAGCAAGAGAGCTTGTGCTGAGGACACAGCAGAGATGGAGCAGTGGCTCTGCTGAAAGAGCAAGGTGGATGCTGGAACAGCATAAACACAGAGGCTGTGCTGCCCACAGAGAGGAGGGAGAAGCTGGAGAGAGCAGGAGAGGCTGTCTCTCTGGGTACAGCGTGCAGAGCGGGGCAAGAGGCCATGATGTGAACGTTGTCTCTATTTGTACAACTCAGGGCTTGGCTGGGGTCCCACAGTACCCTTTATTCAATACTTCCACTGAAACTCTGATGAGTGTTAATGCTGGAGGGAGGTGAAAGAACATAGGAGGGTAGGGGAGGGAGGGGCAGAGACATACAGAGATATACCTAGAAAATAGCGCTCCAGATGTGATCTCAGAACAGGATCTCTCTATCCTTGAGCAAAGCCATCCAAGTAGGACTCATTGTTTTTCCATCAGTCTTTCTTTAGGCCCCCAAGAAGGCCCAAAGACAGAAAACAAAACACACAAAAACAAAATAAAAAGAAACAAAACAAGAAAGGCATCAGCAACTCCAAAAAAAAGGAGAAGGAGGGTGGAGGAGTCTACTCAGCGTTGACAGCAGATATTCAGTGCTGTTTGAACTTCATTGGTGGTATGGTCTCACATTTCTAAGGCTCTTGACTTAGGCATTGGCTCCAGGGGTGAGACCATCTGCATCTCTGTTTTGCTGGGATTGCTTCCATGCAGAGGGCCAGGAAAGGGAGATGGATTTCATCAGAACTGCCTTCTAAAATTCCCATCCTCTCTCCTGCCCCACCCCTTGCCAAGAGGGAGGGATGGGAAGGCTAATGGGATTTCTAATTCTAGCTTCATTCTGGTGCATTCTAGTACCAGCCAACAAACGTATCCCAGCAGCATCACACATAAACACCATTCTCAGAGAATGAAACACAGCACTTAATTCGGCAGCCAACTTTACAGTGTAAAGGTGGGGAAATTTAGGATGAGAAAATTAGGATGAGGAACCTGGATATCAAGAATAATTTCCTAATAATACCAAACACTCAAATGAAGGAAAATCCAACTTATCCATTAAAGACATGAAGGAGTTCACTGAGGTAATGACTATGGAACAAGTTGTAGTAAACACCATGTCATGTCAAGGCTTTTTGCTAACATTGGCCAGCAATTAGCCCAAGCCATGCAGTCTGGATTTGAAGATCAATATCCCCTAAGGAAATGTATTTTTGAGGGATTAGAGTCTAGGGGCCACATTCTTCCTCAGTATCAACTCCACAAGTAGCTCACAGCGACTGGCCTCATTTTAGAGATTAAGCAACACATGCAGAGTTAAGAGAAGCAAGACAAAGTCTGCAACTGAAATGGGTTCCAAAGTCCTAGCAAATTGTGGCATTCATTTCACAGCAATTGTCACTGAGAGAGGCAGGCTCCTTGTCTGTTAGAGCAGCATTTGCAGAGACCAGGAGCCTATTGCATTCAGTGTTCACTGTAATCCTAAGGCTAGCAGTGTGCCACACCACTTGCTATGCAAGAGCAGTTGTCCACATAAACAGGCCCATTCAATCCATCAGTTGTGTCTGTCACTGGAGAGTCACCTGCTTGTAACACTCAGAAATAACGCAGTCACCTGTGAAGCAGCACACTGTCACCACCAGAGCTGGCTGCTAACTGTTCATATTTAGCCACAGCTCAGTTCTGTTCTGATCTCACCTGCAAGAAGAAGGGTGTATTTCGGGCACGAGCAACGGCAGCTTGGGAAGCTCAGTTTTGGGCTCTGTTACTATTTCCCCTCATGAACCTGTCTTGTTCTTATTTGTGCTTCTGTGTTCCTGTCTTGTGCTTCAGTTTCCCTGGAAGACTTAATTTCCTTCATCTTTGAGGACTTAATTCAAAAGGCTCCTTTTCGACCCCTGGCTTCACCCCAAAGGACAATTATTATATGCCATGTATCTCTGTCCTGGCAAAGACAAACTTTACTCCTGTCCTACTTCCACAGAGGGGCTCCTGAAATCTTACATCCCTGGCAGAACACTTGCCACAGTCCACAGGCTTATTCAGAGCCAGAATATCTCCACAAGAGTATCTCCATGACCTGCTACAGAGTCACATCTCACCCTGTGGATCTGTGGACCCACCTGGCACTCCTCGATGATGGGAGAATATCACATCTTAGTGGATGGTGGAGGGAAACAGCCATAATTACCAGTGTGTCCATGGCCAACTCCATCTTGTCCCCAGTGATACCAGTGGAGAGGGGAGAGGATTAAACCAGAGAACTTCCTCTCTCTGCTCCAGTAACATTGCTTTTAGATCTTGCTGGTGCTGCTGGTGGTTATTTCCTCCTGTGCCCTCTTCCCTCCAGAGCTCTTGCCATCCCCCTAAGCTACTCCATAGTGCACAACTATGCATGCAGCAGCAATAACTGAACATTCAGGGGATGGGAGCTGCCTGTGTATTGCTGGGGTGGAAACTGGGAAGGGAGGCAGAAGCTAATATAAATACTAGGAAAAAATATCTGCATTTTATTTAGTTGAAAAATATTCTTGCATGCCTAGAGCCAGAAGCTGTGCTCTATAGACATGCTGATTATCTGGGAGTCACTGCTTATGTGTGCGGGGCTGCTAATGCCCGCTTCTCCTTTGGGGGAACAGACAGACAGCTTTTTATTTGTGTGTTGGGTTTTTTCCCCCTCTACCCTTCCCTTGTCATTCTGGCTGGTGAAGCAGAGCCGCCTAAACCTCCCTCTTGCCAGAGGAGCTGCAGCAGCCCTTTCCTGAAACACTCCGTGGGTGGAAAATGCATAACTTCACTCTACCCACAGGGCAAAACCCCCACACTCACAACACGCAATCTGGAGCCACATCAGTCATGCCGACAGGACAGCGCTCCAGGCTCTCTGTGTTGCTAATGCACTGCACAAGCCAAACCCTCCAAGCACTAACCCATCCAAATCCTGCACACGCACCCCTTCCCTCTCCAATTCTCAATAAAATCTTCCTCCTCCATTGCACATGCTCAGTGCATCCCCAGATCTTCCTCCTGAAGTTGGGACTCTTTCCAAACACAGCTCCATTCACCCTTCTTGCTCCTGGCAGATCACACTCTGCAACCTCGCATCACAACTCGCCTTTCTCCATCTTGTATTTCCACACACCACCCCATAAACCTCTTCTTTACACCTTTTTATACAGTCACACATTGCTTTTCACTCCACACCTCATCCAGACACCTCTCTCCTCTTCAGATTCCTATCAACCCTACCATACCTTATTTACAAGCCTTCCTGCCTGTGTCCTAATTATCTGCTCTCACACTTTCTTCCCTGTTTTTCCCTCACTAGCCAATTCCCTTCCCATGTGTGTACCTTTTACCTCATACAAACCCAGTCAGCTTCTCCTGCGCGTGGCTCAGACTTGCAGGACCTTGCTGTTGCTGTCCCTAGCAATTTAAACCGTTGGGCACTACACCAAGTGTAGAATCTCTCAGCCCTTCAGAAACCCAGAGGATGTTATCTGTGAAATCAGCCAGGTTTGAGGGAGCCAAACTGAACCATCCCCAACCTCTTGATGCAGGCTTTTCTGCCAGACAAAAGGGCTGCAAGTGGCAAGAGACAGGAGCCCCCATCCCTCCCAACTGATTTTCCCTAAAGCATCAAAAACTGGCCAGCATGGGAATGGATGCAGACAGAAAACACATTTCCCTTTGTCCTCCTTATTTGTTAGGACACTTTTCCCCTCTCCTAAACTACTAAAGAAGATAACCTCACCATATTTTCCTTGTCAGCCCCTCTAGTCACACAGGTTAATGTCCCAAGACCCTCCCCAACACCTTGTAACTCTGGCCAGCACTGTATCAGAACCAAACAGTGTCTTTTTGCTTGACTCACTATGCCAGAAAATCACCTGCAGCACAGTGACAAGACTGAGCCAAACTAAGGGGACAGGATGAGGAGGAGACCTTCTTCCCTGTGCATGTCCAGAGGCACCACCCCAGCTGGAGCTGTTTTATGGTAGCACATGGTGGAGTTTCCCCATTCATTGCTGGCCTGAGCACCAACACTGGAGGAAAAAGGGTGTAATAAGAGCGAGCTCTGGCTGCCTCACAAAAGGGGATTTACATTTTACAGCAGCAAAGGCAATGCCCACTTCACAGCATGAATGCCCCACTTGTTTCACAGCTACAAACCGCCCCACATAACCTCTATGGGGGGAAACAACATTCTTTCTGTACCTCACCCAATGCAAAGAGGTACTGCTAAAGAGAAACAGGGCACAGAAATCCAGCTCATGTCCTGTCAGAGACTAAGGACTCATCTTAAGACCTGATGTCCATGCTCACCCACCAGCTGTGAGGAGGCCTCATGGGAGCCCTTCTAGGAGGAATGGTCTCTGCACCATCTCAGCAGGGCACTGTGAGGTGGGAGCAGAGAGGGAAGGACTGAGACCTGCATCAGGCACTGTGACACCTGCAAAGCACCCTGTCTCTACTGAGCCCAGCCAGGCTGGCTCCCCAGCACGTCCCCCAGCCCCACAGGCCCCTTTCACCGGGGGCAGGTAGATAGATAGGCATGGGGAAAGGTGTAGGAGGAGGAGAAGGGGCAGACATGTATTTCTGGGCATCTCAGAAGAGAGGTGACAAGTGAGAGAGAAGAGAAAGAAGCACCTGACAGAGTCCAGTAGCATGCAGCAGTGAAACAGAAAAAGAAAGGAGCTGAGTGAGATGTTTTGCAGGCTGCTGCTGATTCCGGGGAGTCCTGCCCTATTTTATTTTCCACTCGCAGCCCCCAGCAATCTCAGTTTTAATCACAGACTTTCCCCCTTTCCCCCAACGCAACCCCAGGGAGGACTCTCAGCCACGGCTTGGGGCCAACCTGAACCATCACACAAACAAGAGGTCTCTGATAACTGCCTTTCTCTGTAGTTTTCCTCTTTGACATGCATATTCCGTTTGGAGAAACCCCCTCTCCCCTCCCACGCTCTCACCCGCGCCATCTGGTTACGGTTTGCACCATGACGTGCTTCCTCTGTGGTTTATTTGCTTTTTTTAGCCAAACCCGAGAGAGGGAGAGAAATACCCTGTTTGCTTTAGGGATGAACTACCCACCCCACACACACATTTACTTTATTTATTATAGAGGGTTTGTGTGGCGGGTTAGGGGAAGGTTGGGTTTTTGTTTTGTTTTTGTTTTTTTCTCCCCATGAAGCTAATAAATGAGCTCCTTACAGCATCTGCTGTAGATTATGAAAAGCTTTATAAGGCTGTTGATTTTGAAAAACATTGTCAGGTGATAAGGTAATGTGATCTAGTGGTTTGAGTGGGAGGGAGGCTGGGGAGGGCACAGTCAGAGCACCTGGCATCCACAATCACTCTGTGCCTCAGTGTCCCCACCACAGAAACAGGACTAACTCGTGACTGTCACTGGAGTCCTGGCTTCTGTCAAGTGCTTCACACACAAAGCATTCTAGGGATGCTAAATGTTTGTAGTGCTTACATCCCTGAATTACTCAACAGGCACAGAATATCAGACTGCCAACCCCTCACTGATGCAGGCCAGTAATGCTCATAGATTTTAAGGCTGAAGGGCATCCTGATGACTGCCTGCTTTCCCAGTCCAGCTTAGCATGAGATGAAGCTACACTGAACCCACAGAGCCTGTCCCAGACTACTGCAGTGAGCACAGCAGGGAAGAGGACCTAAGCTTCCTACCTCCCAGCCCCATACTCAGTTCTCCAAAGTGTGCTGCATTTTACAGCAGGTACACAAAGAGATGCTTTAAGAATTGCTGTGTCCTGAGTCTTGACAGCTGACTCCTGCAATTGCTAAACAGTCCCACACAGTTCAAACTCCAAGTCTCTGCTCTTACACAGCCCACTATTTCTCCAGAAACACAGATGCTGTTGGTGTTCATCAAATATGTTTAAGGCATATAAAGTAATTTACTAAAAGTCTTCCTCTTCCATGGTTTACCCCATCTACAAAAGGCCCTTATCACAGGAAAGAGATTCTTCCCCTTTAGATAATCCTTACATAGCATGGATGACCCCACAAGGAGTCATCTCCACCTTCACTAGGTAGAAACTGGCCTCACAGCCCAATGTATTTCTGCAAAGGGATGCAGGAGCCTTGCAGCCTGCCCTAGCCTACCCTGTGACTGGCTTCATCATTTCCAGCATCATTTCAAACTTTGCCTGGGTCACAGCCACTTTGCCGAACGTGTGCGTGCACAGCCCATTAATCCTCTTTGCTCCAGACTTGATTTAATTTAACATTAGGTTTGGATGAGTAATTTTATCCTGCAACACAATTCAAGGTGATAGATGAGACCACAAGCAGGTGATAGCCCAGGCTCGACTCCCTCCCTTGCTCTCCCTCCTGAGAAAATGTAGTTGGCCAGGCTGCATTAAGAGATTTACTGCTGCTCCAGAGCGGGGCTTCCACTGGGAAGAGGCAAGGAACAGAGATTTCAGCTCTCGTGAAAGGCTGGAAAGGAGGAAGGGACAGGGGGGACAGATGGGAAGACTTGCTGAGTCAAAGCCCAAGCAGAATGGCTAGGATCCAGGGAACAGCAAAATCAGAGTACCCCCTTTCTCCCCTCAGGTCTCCCTTGTTGCACAGATTAACCCTTTGGAGGCCAGTCTTGCAAGAGAGACATAATTTCATATTTTTTCTCTGTGTGTGTACGTGCATGGACACCAGTCTGCTTGAAATACAGAAATGAGGAAGCTGGGGCTATAATGACATGGGATCTAGACAGCCACTGAAAACTCCTCTGTATCCACTCTGCTGGTAGAAAAATCTCTGTAATCAGATGGATGGGCCTCAGAGTATGCTTCAAGTAGGCTGCCTGCTATCAGATTAATGGGGAACAAGAGCAATTCCAACAAATGATGGCAAAGGTGTCCCCATTCATTTCCCAGGCTGACCTGGAGACCCTGTTAGTGCCAGGTGATCAGGGAGGGTCTGCACCAGGATGTTGCAATGGAGAAAGGGTGGTATGTTCATCCTTTCCAAGCTGAAATGCTGTCTCACTTTCAAGCAGACACTGGCACCATCTCTTGAAACACAACTGAACAAACACTCATTCCAGCATCCATCCTCACTAGCTAACCAGCTGCAACATTGTGAGACCCAGACAGAAACCTAAGGTGCCCTCACCTGCAGTTAACACCAGGGAAACTGTCTGTATCAGCCCTGCCAGCCTGCAGCAAGGTGGGAGTGAACTGCCAGTCCAAATGTCTTTATAGCTGATTGTTAGCATGTCTTAGTTTTGTTGTGCTTTTAGTTCCGCTCATGCTTAAAATACAGAAAACCAGTCTGTACAACAGAGAATGGACATTTTAAAAGGCCTCTTCTATAGTGTCCTCTGCAACCAAACTCTTACTTTGGGACCAGTGTGGTTGTCCCCATTCCTTACCCTGCACTGCCCCTTATGGCCACCTTGGAAAAGAGTAGTCACAAGTCATAATTGCACAAACAATTGGGGTAGCTTATGTGTTTGAAATACCTTCAAAATGTTATTCCTTTCACCACAAATTAAGTACTGCAAGATCCATTTGATAGAGAAGACTCTCCCTCCCTTTGCATTTAAACAGAACCCCAGTATCAGCAGGTTTCCTGCCTTCCCTTTTCCCAGGTGATGTGATTCCTTCTGCTTCAGTGAACACAGGACCAGCCTACACCATTACCTGGGAGTTTTCCAGAGCTTATTCACTAATAATTTACATTAAGTCTGAATCTAGCAATTCTTGTTTGGACAGCAACAAATTCCAGCCTTTGCCCATCCAGACCCCAGTCACAAAGCGTGCAATAGCCCTTTTCAACAGTACCTGCTTCGTACGAGAAGAGAGGGAAACAGTTAACCCCAATTTTCACAGAAGGAGTTTCTCATAATTTTGATGCAGTGTATTCACACAGATAAGGCCTCTGATTCACCCACATGGGTCTGAGAAGAGAAGACAGAGGGTATAGGCCTCAGGAGCTGGTCCATTTTATTAATACTAGACAGAATGATTCCCTTTTCCTGCGTATATTTTTGCATTCTTTTCTTTTTCCATTTTTACTGCTGAATCAGACACTATCCTTTCCTAATACCTGTCTTAATTCTCTGTATTTTCCGCTTCACCTTTTTTGCAGCCAGCCCTGGGTGATGCTAGCAGCATCAGTGCTCAAAATCCATCAACAGGCTCTGTTGAAAACCCTCGGGACCTGGACCTAAATGATTACGTTCCTGGCACTGAGTGGGGAGCGGAAGGAGGAAGCTTTATAAAATGAGATATTATTGATAATACCATGCATACAAAAATAAGACATCATTTGTGTAGTACAGATACTAACAGCAACTTTTTTTATAAATAATTGGCTACCAGAATAAATTACAGATACAGATGTATAAATTCTGGGCAAACTGATGACCACTTTGTATTTTTTTCTGAACAGTTGTTAGAGTATAACACTAGGGGTAAATTAACTGAGGTTGCTCTATCACTTACTCTCCTTTTCTGTTGAAGAACTGTAATGCCATGTGCCTTAGAGCGATGACATGGATATGAGTTAAAATTTGCAAAGTGCTTTGAAGATAAAATGGAAGATTTACCCCAAACCTACTGAGAGAGGCAGAGAAAGACATTACCAAAAATCTGACAAGACCACACAGCATGGCAGGCAGCCACTGCTACAGAGCAGCCACGGGAAAGAAGAGTTGGTGAGCAGTGGTGAGGCATTACATCTTGAAACCTCAATAAGCAAAGTTTCATCTTGGCACACTTTGCAAGAGGCAGGTAGGAAGATAAAACTCAACTTGTCAAAACACACAGCAAGATCTATTGGACTAGCACACAGGTCTGCCAGCTCCTGGCTCCATTCCTACAACCATCTTCAGAGCAGGGTGTTAAGGAGGTAGAGTGGGAAGGAAAAATGGTTTATGTTAGCAAGTGGAGAGGTGGCATAGACTTGGATGTTGCAAGTGAGAAAGATAGCCACAAAATAGTTAACATGTAAAGAACATAAAGCAGGGAAGACTAGAGGAGAGCCTGGAGAGAAGAACAGGAAATCCACATATTGGGGATTCCTGTTCAGAGAGGCAGAATGATTCTCTTAGCAGCCATGTCAGCTGCAGGGCAGAGCTCTGTGCAGTCTGCAGGATTCACACAGGAGAAGGGGTTAATTAGAAGGGATGAGAGAATAGCACAAATAAAATCAGAAGTGACATTCTGGCCAATGGAGCATCTCCAGGCTGGGGAAAACCCCAGAGAACTCACTGGGTTTTATTTTCTGTCCTGCCTGAGAATGAGCTCTAGGCTGAAACTTCACCTTTAATCTCATTCCTGCATTTGAACAGAGCTGCAATGCCACAGTGAGGGTTTATCTAAAAGCCTCTGAATGAACCCACAGTTCTTGAGTTAATCATCCCACACACCTCCCACCAAAAAACTTGCAGCCAGTCATCCTTGGGATGCAGCTTCCAAGCCAATGCACCTGTGCACAACTCTTCAAAAGAGCAAAAGGAAGTGCTGTGGTTAAATCACTGATAGGAAATGCTGGCTTCAATCTCCAGCTCTCCCACAGAATTCCTGGGTGACCTTGAGAGAGTCCCTAATTGCCCTGTGCCTCAGTTCTCCACCCGTAACAAAGAGATCATTAAATAGCCATGAAATCACAGTGAAAGTTAATTAATTCAGCATTCATAAGGTCCTGATACATTAAGGGGATCGCAGAGCACATCTGAATAGAAATATCACAGCTAGCCCTCACATGAGCTTGTCCATCCACAAAGCACACAAAGAGATCAGCTCAGTTCACAGAAGCAGCACAGTCAGGACTGTGGCCATCCCTGAGGTTAATTAACCCTGCTTCTCAGGTAATTAAGTTATTACCTTGGGTGGAGTATCTAACAGGCACTCTCTCTTTTCCAGGTCACGATTAGCTCCTGCAGAGGTAGGTAGCTCTCTGCCTGGCAATGCACAGCACAGACTAGATGGGCACATCCAGAGCTGGCTGCTTTGAGATGTTCCTGCAGGAGCTGGCATGGGAGTGCTAACCTGCACATGGCCAACGTGCTTGCTTGCTCTTCCCAAAGAGAAATCTGCCACTTTGGACACTGCAACAGGAACTTGTGTATAGGATTCCAGGGAGGCAGAATAAGGACAGTAAAAATCAGGACAGTTCAGAGAAAAAGTACAAAATTCTCTCAGCATCCTTGAGAAAAACAACTGACCCCTTAATATGTGGCCATTTAAAATATAACTTATGTCATAAGCATTTCAAATAGGAAATTAGAGTGAATAATAAGAAAACATGGGAAGAAATACATTTAAGAGTAAAGACTCTCTTAAGCCAGAAGGATACATAAGTAAGTAGCAAGAGGATGTATGCATGATTATAAGCCCTCAGTCCCTTTAAAAGAAAGTAGTAGGGAAGTTAATTGTGTATCTTGTCTCTTCCTTTGAGGTCAATGGAGAGATTCCTATTCTGAAAGCCCTTTTCATGGGAAATCAGAATGTGGCCTTAGCAGACACCAAAATCTCCAAGGAGGAAGTTATGAACCGAGCAGAGGAATTCATAGACAGTAAATCACGAGGGCCAGATGGTATTCAACTGCAGGTTCAGAAGGGATTTCAGTCTCCAGTGATGGACTATCCAACACAGCTTCACAGTAACTGCTGCTGAAGAGTATAAAGTCAGGAAAATTATGCTGGTCTTTACAATCCCCCTGCATGGTCTCCAAATGCCAGTCATTAAAGCCTCACAAGGTTGACTTTGCTCAGTTTATTGAAAGTTTGCTTAAGATCCCTCCATCCTTTCCGTGATGGACACCAGTATTCCCATCCTCAACACATGTGTGTAGAAGACCCATTTCCTCATGACTCAGCACTGACAAGGAAGGAGGGCAGAGAAACATTTTGTCAGGGCTTGCTTTCTCCCCCTCTATGCCTCCCTCCTACTCCTATCTGTCCTCACAGTGATGGATGGCTATTGGTTCTGGCTCCATCCGACAGAGAAATCTGTCACCTCGTGCCAGGGCGAGGTGACAGCAAATCCATCAGCACCGAGACAGCAGTCACTTGCAGATTGCTTTCAAAGCCACTGGGGGCTGGATTCTTCTTTGCCTCCCACCTCTCTGATTTCTCTCTCCCCCTCTTTTACACAAGTCTCAGTATATCATCATTTAAACAAAGCCATTTGGCCCGTTTCATATCCAAATTCTAACAGCTTTGAGCTTGTGTGTTATTGTCTTGCTTAAAAAAAAGAAAAAGAAAAAAGAGCTTTCTCAAAGGAGTAGCTCATTATTGGTGCTCATATTTGGCCCTTCTGTTACTTCCAAAGCCTGGATACAAGTTCCACTGTGTCCCCATGGGTTCATCAAGTACAATAACACTGTATGACCCAGGGGGGAACACTGGTCCAAACGGCAGGTTTCTACCAGGGAAGCCTCAAGGATCGAAATGCAGAGGACGCAATAAGGCAGGACACTGGCAAATGAAACTAGAGCTGACAGACAAAGAGCAAAATGTTTCTCTATGCCATCCTTACTGCACAGCAACCATCTTGCTCAGCCCCTAAATAACAGACTCCTCCTAGGTTAAAGCAGCAGTCTACCAGCCGACATCTGGGCAGAGGATGCCAGGAATTCCAGGTGGTAGCCCCAGCTCTGCCAATGCCTATCTCTCCTGGGTAGCTCACTTGACCTCTTTAGCCCTCAGGCTTCCCTTAGGACAATAATATTTATCTTCCTGGAAGTGCAAAGTAAGGCTTTATCAATGGATATGTACAAAGCTGTTTGAGATCTTCAGACAGAAGACCCTAACAAAGCATCATGATTACAGATAAGTTCATTTCCTCTGTTCCAAACACTGTAAGATATGATTATTGCCTATGTGACAGTACTAATTAGAGAAAGAGTCTTGTAGGGCTTGCCTGGCTCATGGGGTGGGGGGGACCATGGCTGTTTAGCATTCTCCACCCCTGAGGGCAGCCAGGAGCATCAGCATAATGAAGAGCAGTTTCTACTTTTGCTCTGCCTGCTTGCAAAGGCACAAGGGGACATCCTGGTGATTTTGAATTGCTTCTGACGTGTACTTTATATATAGAATGTGAAAAAGGCAGCAGTTTGTGCCAGCAATGCCCCATTTCCCCCACACCCCAACAATACACCACTGCATCCAATTGTGCCAGAGAAGACAGGTGCCTGTGTCATTGCACAACTACCCCACGAGGTGCAGGCAGCCACACCAAGATCACTTGTGACAAACACCTGAACACCAAGACACATGATGTAGTACAACACAGGCTGCTCCAACATCCCAAAACATCAGGCTAACACCATCTTAAATAGCTTAAATAAAATGGCCCTAAAAAATGCTTTAATTTTGCAGTGGGTTTTTTTACTTTTAAATAAATTTTGCTGCCCTCTGAACCATGATATAAGCCACAAAAATTGCTAAAGAAACAAAAAACAAGTCCTGCAAATCTGATCGGTGATAGGCGAGACAGCTGGGAAAACTACTGCATAATCCTAATGCCACATAGGAGCCACATCCTTTAATTTCTCCATGATCTCTGATTATGGGTCACATTCTCATTCTTTTGCACCCATAGCCAGCCACTTCAGCACTTCTGACCTTGGTGGAGTCACTGCAGATTTAAACTGATGACTTGGATACATGCTGGTTCTCTGAGATAAAGCCTGCCACCAGTCTTGAGATTTGACAGGAGTGCAACTTAAGCCTGTCCCCAAACTTAATCCCTCCCTATAGACTTCTGCATTATATCCTCTGAGTGTCTAATAGCATGGCCAACAAGTAAGTATGACAAAAGGGCACTCATCCTCCAAAAGGAGCTACAGGATGAATAGGACTACAGCTCCCAGATATTGTAGGTAAAGAGATCTCAATACCTTATGGCTCCTGAGCCTGACCCTGCTTTGCTCCCTGGATAATACTAGGAAAAAGGAATTCATTCCCATGAAACCCTTGTGATCAGACTGTCTCCACAGCTGCTTCACTCCCAGATATGCAGATGTGTCACATGGAGTTGACAATCTGATTTTCAAGGCCTCTGAAGACCAACTCATAGGCACAGGTAAAGGGTATGGGCAACAGACAGAGCACCCCACAGTAAAACAGAGAAAGACAAGTTGGGAAGGAGTCAGGCACTCGGATGGAAGAGAGTGCTGTGAAGCAATGTGGCTTGAGGGGTAGGGGACAATCTACCCATTCTGTCACCATTCACCATAAAGAAAACAGACTTTGCTGTAGAGTGTTCAAGGTCAGGGAGTGCTGGTGCAATCTGCACAGCCCATTCACTGCTGCAGAGTGAAGGCTTCCAAGCTGACTGCAAGTTTCCTGGCCATGGTTCCCCATCGCCTCATGGGATGTGGCTGGGGAGAGACACGTGGAGTGCAGCCAAAAGGAGCGCCTGGCCAGGACCCTCCGCCTGCAGAAACACCCTGCAGGTTCCAGGCGAGGGCTGGGACACATGGAGACCCTGCTGGACTCCAGACTGCTGAGTGCAGGATGATTTATGGATCTTTGCAGATGGCATGTTCCAGCCAGAGGGCTTCAGACCAGAAAAACCAGAGCCTTCTCCCTCCTTAAAGGGGCAGCTCTGCTCCAGCACTGCAAACTCACTGTAAAGTTAACTGCGTTGGCATTTTAATATTTTAAGTGCTGACCCTTCATTGATTCTGTTCAGCCTTTTAAATCTTTAATTTACTTACTTATTTGGGTTTTAAACCTTGCCTGCAATTGCAGCTAATTAAAAAGCTCATTAGTTGGCATCCTGAGTTGATTCCCTGGGCTTTATGTACTGTACAGTATGCCCCTCCTGTGAGTTTAAACCATGGCTGGGATTGCTTGACTTGTTTCCTACCTCCCCAGCTTTATGAGGTGTTCCATATTTTGGAAGACTATTCCCCTTTCCCCTGATTTTTTTTTTTTAAACTACCACTTGCTGCAGTCTTCAGGAAACTCAGCAGCCATTCTGGCTATATACAGTAGCTGTGTCACAAATTTATTTATAGCTGATCTGCCCCATGTTCAGAGCTAAGACCTCCCCATACTTGCAAGCCCTTTTTAAAAGGGGCATTATATGCAGACAACAAAAATCCCAAACAGATTAATTTCCAGCATCACATGCAGGGCTTGATTTGCCCAAGTGTGCTGTTAACATGCTCAGTAGGAAATTCCATCCTCCTTGAAAATAAACACCAAGGGCTAAGGCCAGAGTTAGAGAAAACAGGCCCTGATCTCACACACCACATGCACAAGTCCCAGTGCCCCAGCCTCGCTGTTAGGAACCTTGCCACCCTGTCCCACCTTCTCTGCACAGTTACCCAGAAGAGACACGTGGAAGGACAGGACTCTTACTTGCCCGTGTTGTTCAGGGCCTTACCTTTTGCAGCCCAACATGTTGATTTTCAGACAGGCTGAGAGCACTCCTAAATTTCACTTACATGGTTGGGAACTGTGGCTGCTCAGTCCACCTAATAGTTAGGCTATATATACATGTTATTTATTGATTCTTAGCAGGGAGATGATGTAGTATAGACCATACAACACAATTTCTGGAGTACAACACCAAAATACATTTCTGGAGCAGAAATAGGGTCACATCCATATGTCCCCTCCATAAGAATTTGCTCCCAGAATTTGGTTTAGGGGTGGGTGGATTCAAAGCCAGCAAACATTTTCCTGTTGTAGTCCTGACAAAGCCACAAGACACTGTAAGATTTTGGAGTTGTCAAATTCATGCTTTAAATTCTGATCTGTCCACACAACAGAAAACAGCCAACAGCATCAGAAGACCTCTCCTCCTCAAATCCACACATCCTTTCTGTAACACTATGATAAATTACATTTCTTTTTTATGTTAAGTAATACCCTGACAATTGAGTTCTTGTGCTGTGGTCATCATTGCCAAGTAAGTCAGGTTCACTACTTGTCACAAGAACTAACAGCTTCAAAGGCACCACTCTCCTGCAAAGCACTTCTGTGGCTGGAGTAATCCAGCTAACGTAAGCCTGAATTTTTCTTTGGAAGATTCAAGGGCATATATTAATTTCCATTCCAGTACATACTGCAGTGGCTGTGTGCCTTCCCCTACTTTCCCCTGTCCCCACCCACCTCTTTCGACAGCTCTGGGCCTTTGCAGCTTGCCACAGTCAGCCTCTATCAGGCCATTCTCATGGTAGCAGAGTCCCAAATGGTAACTGCAATATGGAGCCATTCCCTCACAAACTCCCTTTCTCCCCCGTTTCTCTGTCACCATCTAGCTGCTCTGCCTTCCAACAAACCCAGCAGCTCTACTCCCTGCCTGAGGAAGCTCTGGTTATTACTCCACTGGAGAGCCCAAAACATGGTTCCAGAGCCTATTGCAGTGGAGGTCTGCACAATACAGTTAAAAGGAAGCCGTGATTACAGAGCATCTGAGACAGCTCCCCCCTACCCCTTGCTGGCTGGCTGCTGCAGGCAAGTGTTAAAGCCCATCTGGGAAGAAACAGGCCTCCCGCTTCCTGCTGCCTCTGCCTGCCAGGATCTCCGGGAGGGATGGCAGGACGGTGGACCAGAGCTAGAATGGAGCACAGGCGGCTGGGGATTGGGCTTGGCAATAGCTCAGTCATCATGTTTTCATTTTACAAGGTCAAAACCACCTCTGGTTTGGGTTTTGCATTCATGCCTACAGAAACATGAGAGGATTTTAGATGTAGTAAACCCCCGCTTCCTCACACACACCCCCCACATCCCCTGCCTTCCCTGGCTTGTGACCAGCAAAATCTAAAATAACCTATCTCCTCCTTCCCTAATTCCTGTCTTGCTTCTAGGACTGCAACAAGAATAAAGTAAAAACAGATAGACAAAGGCCATTCTCAGTGCAGCCCAGCAAGTGCTGGGTGCAGCCCCTGACTGGCCTAGCATAGTCCAACCAAGGAAGACTGCAGTAAGAAAAGCAAACAGACAGAAGGACAGAAAGGAATCCAGTGTGGGAACAGCAGAAGGCATGCATCAGGGCTGAGCTGTCTCTTTGGACTGTCAGAGCCAGGGCAGCAAATCAGGTTGGAAGCATTTCAAAAGATCCACATTTTGCTGAGGCTGGAGCAGCAGAAGATGTTACAGGTCAGGACAGAGGCCTCTGGCAAAGCTCACCAGCTGTCTGGGGATGGAAGTTTCTCCAGTGCTTCTCTACACATTTGTTATCTGCTCATAGCCACGCTGGGTAAGCACATTGCTTCCCTCAGCACCAAGAGCAACCCCTTCTCTGTTTTCCAAGAGAAAAATCCCTGGAAACTCTTCCCTCCCATACACGCACACAAACCCTCTGTGCTGGGCAGCAGATTTTCAGCAGCGGTTTTGGAGGGGACGAGACTCTGTACAAATGCATCTCATCCTCGTGTGCTTTACTATCGTGTCAACCATAGGTTATGCTTTGCTGCAGGCATCACTAAGCCTGCTTGAGGCCAAAAGGGCCTTGGGTCCCCTCCCCTTCTTCCCCACTGCTTTTCTTTTCTTTCTTTCTTTGCTGGAATAGAGCAAGCAACCTATTATTGTCGGTCTAGCCTAGTATAGTTCCTTTTGGCAGCCACAGGCCTTGGACCTCAGCCAAGGTCTATCCCAGGGGATGTTGGGAGCGCTTTGAAAATTAAATCTCTCAAGAACTCACGAGGCTGCAAATGTCATGATGTTGCTTGACCTTGGGTTAAACTCAGCGGAAGAGGAGCAGAGCGGTGGCGGCAGCCGCCAGTGCCACATTGCTGGCCTCGGATAACTCCTGGGAAGAAGAGCCCTGCGGGGAGTCGGGGTGAGGGGAGGCTGGGGGGAAGAGGCGGTGCACAAGCGGGAAGCCAAGCAGGGGAGCTGCCATTCTGCATTAGCCCCCAGAGGACTGATCAGTCCCTGCCACACATTCATTTTTTGCTCCAGTCCCTTTGATGCCTTGTGAGAGTTGGATGTATTATTCTTGCATAGGTTTTAAATGAACCGTGGCTCTCAGTAGCAAGAAAATAGCATCATATGGGTAAGTGCCTTCATATCCCTCCCACTATTGTCCCAGTGTACACAGCAATTCAATATGAGCTTGTGGGGAGTAACGGTCCACTTCACCAACATGGCATGGGCTAGCACACAAAACTACACCTCCTCTCTTTGGCCCTTGCTCAACAAGTCCCAGTCCTTGGGACACCTCTCCCCACTGTATTCTGCTGCCTTCTTCCCCTGTCCACATTTAACTCCTGATCTGGATGAAATCCCAGGAGACTTGAGCCTTTGTCACTTCAAAATCCTTCAGGACAAGAGGTCTTTTGCTTCAGGGATGGAGAACTCTAAAATGAGTCTTACAAATCATCAATAATGCACTTGGAGGCTCTTTCCTTCACATGCTTTCTTTTCTGAGCAGCACCATTATAGTCCAGACAGCTCCAGCCACTGGGGAAAGCAAAGAGCATGGTTCTGGGAGCTCCTGAGCTCCCCATTCCTTGAGGAATCAGCTGGCTGGAGAGAGGCAGCAAGGGAAGCCTCACTGCAGGTGCCTCAGTGCACAGTCGGTGCTTTGTCATGGAGATTCTGCAGGTTTTGCAAAGTCTCCACTGGAGATGCTATAGCTAATGAAACCCCTTTAGCTTCCCCCCGTCACTGCAGGAAGTCCAGAGGGAGCTCAAGAGGGATTGATGGATGGATCCCTGGAGATGCTTTGGGATCAAGTCCATCTGCCCTTTCCAATTCAGCGTGCGCAGGGCTGCGCTAGGCTGGGTGAGGTATGCACATCTCATTATGTTCCGCTGCACAGCCTCTGCTTCAGCAAACCTCCCTGCGGCCCCGTGCCCCCTGGAGCTGGCTGATTATTTTTGTCTCAGGCTGGAGGCCTGGATGCTTCTGAGCATCAGGACATTTGTGTAGCATTTCTCCTACTACGCTCCCTCCCCTTCCAGTCACCCCCACTGCAGTCCCAGAGAGACAATCCAGATGGAACTGCCCAGCCGCCCTCCAATCAAGCTGGGGAGATTTGTAATTAGGACTCGATGGCTATTATCCTGTGACAGCTGAGTGCAGTATCCAGGCAGCCCGGAGGCCACAAAAGGAATGTGCGGGTTTTAAGGAAGGACGGGAGATACAAGCGCTTTTCAGCCATGCCATATTGCGCCAGCCCCGGTGACAACATCCCACCTGCCAGGCCTGATTCCAGGGGCAGCGTCAGTGCAAAGGCCACGGGCAATGGAAGAAGGGGAGGAGGATGAGGGGGGTGAGGGAAGAGGCCTGCATGACCAGCCTAGCAATTCTGCCCGGGGCGCAGCCAGCTCTGTCTGCGGGATCAAGGGGGCCGAGGGTCCAATTTCAGAGTCTGTCCCCACGCTGGGGCCGCGGCGGCGCCATCCAGGCTTCACGTCCCCCAGTTCAAATTCCTCTGGGTGACACAAGGCTCTGGAGCGCAGCCATGGGAGACTGAAGCGGCCCAAGGGGGGAGCAGGTGTCACCACCCTCCCTCAGTTTTCTGCACACACAGCCAGGCTTCCTAAAACAGAGCCCTCCTGCTTTAAAAAGAGATGGCGCCTGGATCCAGGGATCTTTCCAAATATTTGTTTTGCTGCCAAGCCTTCCTAGAGGTCAAGGAGGAACGTGCTCTCGCACTCCTAAGTTCCTTTCTCGCTTGCTCTGTCTGCTGTTGCCAGAGCTGTGGCACCTCCGCTTGTCTCTTCTGCTCCAGTAATTGCCAATCTCCTGGCACACAGAGAGAGAGAATGGCAGGAGCAACAGAGGGCTGGCTGGGTCACAGAGATCTGCACGTACAGGGGACAGGCACGAGACACAAACCAAGCCTTGAGAATTTAGGATCCAGTGTGTCAGGATGGGAAAAATCAGGCTGCCCTTCAGAGAAACTCAGGACTCTCAATGCTCTGAAATACTCCAGCCTTGCTATTCCAGATTTTGCTACTTCAGAACACATCAGACTTTGAAACAAGCACTAAATCTGTTAGACAAGCAGCAAGAAAAAGTAAAACCCAATCCAAGACATTGCACAGACAGCTTTTACTATCCAAGGACTGTGCATTGGTCCTGGAAGGCAACAGGAAATTAACAGGTGCCAACAAGGAATGTGAAAAACAGTAAATAAACCCCAGAAAGAGGGATGTATGATCAGTAGCCATCTCTGTGCCACCCTCCCTGCCTTTAACCAAACACACTCAGCAACTTTCCACCTAGTACATATATTCTGCTTTTTCCAATGCAGTTCACATTGTTGCCGGCTTGAATGTGTTACAACACATTATTTACTTGTGTCTGGAGACCTTTGTGCAGCTTCCTCTCCTGGCCCCACAGACCAAACATGGATGGACTCTGCCCTCAGAGTAGAACAACCCAGATTCAGAAGGGGCAGGGGTAAGGAAAGAAGAGGTTTAATGCCCTGAAGTATCTAAGTTGGCCCTCCCGCACAGAGCTTCTGCCAAGGCCAGAGGAAGTGAGTCACTGCTGGGGCTGGAGGGGGGGCTGCAGAGTTCAGAGTCACCCCCTGGAAGGGCCTGGAGCAGCGCACAGGCTCTGCCCTTGGATCAGCCAGCATTCGATTCCTGTTTGTGTCCCAAATGAATCGTTCCCAACAGCTGTCACCGTGCCTGACTGTGCTCCTCATATGCTTTCTATTAGCTGAGAAAGCAGTCCAGGCCGCTCCCCAGCGTGGGGAGTGTGCCTTGTGGCAGTGTGGGGAGCGGAGAGGGGAGAACCTGGGAAATCCCACTCTGTGCTTTAACCCTGTACACGAGGTTCTGGTTTCTGTGTGTGGGAGCAGACACTACTCACGGGCTCACTGGGGTGTCCTGGACCCCACTTCTGCACAGCTTTCTTCTCACTCAGCTCTCTAAACACAATTTCTGTGAATGTTCTGTAGTCAAACTGACTCCCACATACATGCCACTATTCCTCAAAAGCTGCAATCTATGCCTGGTGGCAGAGCCAGCTTTTCTAGAAGTATTTTAAGAGGCCACTGAAGGCATAACCCAGAGAAACCTTCCTATTCAAAAACTGTAGCAACACCCTGCAAGCATTAATTACCAACAGCACCATGCAGCCAGGAGGGAACTGCAGCACAGCAGAGTCAGAGCAGGGAATAAGGGCCTTCAACAGCATGAAAAGAGCCTGAGGAAAAAAAGCCTAAGCAAAGTGGCTGGAAAGTCACAGCCTCCCTGTGTGACTTACAGTAAGTCTCTGTGCCTCAGTTTCACCCCTTCTGCTAAGCAGAGGTGAAGGTGACTGCAGCGGGTTGGGAGGACCCAATAGCTCTTAAAGCTCTCTGCTGTACTCAGAGGAAAGGAACTACAGACATGCGAAAGTGTGACTATTAATTGAAAGAGCATAAAGGGAACAGCCTAGGCTTCGCTCCCTCCTGCTTGGGTCACTCCCCTATGGGAAGAATGCTCGGGTTGTACTTTCCACCTCAGCCAAAAATAATCAGCAAGCTGCAGGGGGTAGTGGGCCCAGAGGGGGAGAGAAAATTTCTCTTCGCAGGCTGCCAGAGCAGAGAGGCTGCAGCACATAATGAGAAATGCATTCCTTCCCTCCCTGTTCCCTCTCCTGCAGCCACCTCTTCACAGAAAGACCGTACATGTCCGCTCCAAAAGACACAGGAGTGTGAAGCCCAAGCCAGCGGTTCTCGGCTTCCCTTTGAGACAAAGAGTCTGCAAACTAAAATAGGATGTCTGTGCTTTAATCCCACTGCTGCTGTCAGACAGCCTCTAGCCCCCATCAAGTATAGCTGGGGGAGAATGGAAAATACAAAGTTATGCTGAGTGGACAAAATATGTATAATGCTTCAAAAAAAGAGGCTGGGCATCCATCCCCTTCTGACGCCTGAACAGCTCTACCAGCCCCTCAGCTACTGTAGGAGCCAGCCCAATTACGACACTCCTGGTTTTCAAAGCCACTCCACAGGCTTTCAGTACACTCACCTAATAGACCTGAAGTAATAATTCAACAGAAGGAAAGCATTTGTGGGACTGAAATCCCATTTCTCAGAGAAGCATGGCACTTGAGGGACTGAATAGCACTGACTTCTGATGATTTTTAAGAAAAATCTTCCTAAAGTAGAATTTAGCCACGTGAAAAATCACTCCCTGTCTCACTTCTGCTCATTCATCCACATTCAGGGTTGCACTCTGTACTATCATGCATATAGGAGCATTCTACCCTGCAGCTCTGAAAAACTCTCCCAAAATCGCTCTTATGTCACTCCCTCCTCGTATCTCTCTACCAGTATCTGTTCCTTGACAGCGTCACTAAGGAGCTCACTAGTGAATTACTTGAAATGGAGGGGTTTTTTTGAGAGATGCTGTATAAATAAGACTCAGGCAATATTCAGCCTTCTCTGATTAAATAAAACCATTTAGTCTTAATCCTGCCACTGAGAAAACAAAGTTATTCAGTTATGTCTCACAGTAAAGGCCTAGTTCTTTACTTTAGGATGAGTCTTTACAAGCTCTATGCCTCAGATTCTTTACCTACACACAGGGAACAACATTATTTTCTTTCCTTAGTAAGTAGAATAAGATCACAGTTCCTTGGGATTTCAAACAGAATCACTGAGTCTGGGAATGGCTGAACGCCATCACCCTGTACAGCCCTTTGCCAGCCAGTGTCCCATACACATTCACAGCATAAAACTATTTGCATTCACTTTATTTCACCCATATCCATCAAAACCAAGGCAGGGTCTTAATCCAGTATTCTACTGGAGTCCAGTACACTCATCCCAACAGCAACCAGGCCAGAGAAGAGCGCAGAAAGTGCCTGGTAACACATCTCGCTCATGCCCACTATTTGCATACTATTCAGAGTCAGGTGAAAAGTAGCCTAACCTCACATTTTTGTGCCAACATCACATGCAAAAACCCACCACCTAAACCTGGGACCATGTTGAAACATTCCCCTATATTGTTTTAGTGTTAAAAAAGCCTAATTCATCAAAACAACACTATAGAGAACAGTGGGGAAAAAGAATAAAGGGAAAGGAAGTAACAAACTGATAACTAAACAAACCCAGACCTCCATCACAGGATGTTGGGGCATATACAGAAAACTCCTCAGTGTTAGTTGAAGTTCTTTCTCCAGTGTTAGGCAGGAAATCCTCGTCTCACATGCCTCTGCCTTGTGTGTGGGCAATGGACTGTCATACTTATCTGTGTTATAGATAACCTTTGGACATACATAGAAGTTCATTGTCAATGTAGTCCCTGTACTTTCACTGCTAAATAAAATAAGTCTCTGTCAAAAGACAGCTGATGTGTGTGGTGTTAAGCACATTATTGCTTCCAGCTTTCATTTTCCAGAAGATGCTGCTGGGGCTGCTGATATGGGCTATATCCTGCAGAGCTGGACTTTCTGGAGTATTGCAGTTTGCTTTCTCCAGCATCTCCATGCTGACCCTTGTCTGTGACTGTTGTGTTTCAAATCACTGGACTTCCTCTTCTTAGGCAGAAACTTGGCTTCTCTCCAGAGGATGTTCAGGAGAGAAATACAGGTCAGAATAACCCTCCACCTTAAACTCCTCAGCATCTTTGCCTCAGCCACTCCTTTCTCCACGTCATTCGCGTCAGGGCTGCAGGATGCCAGGAAGAGGAAGCCTTCGGTGGGAGCTCAGGGCTAATTGACATGCCTTTCAGGCAGCCGTGGTGCCAGGAATCCAACTACTGTCCCCAGGGAGTGGCGGCAGAGGCAGCAAAACCTTCCTCAGTGGCAGACGAGTTTTTCCATTTCCTTGGTTTCAAATCTTGCTTCTGTTCTCCCCAGTCTCTGCTGTGGCTCCAGCCGCGAATTCTAGGGAAGCCCAGCTGCCTCAGCAGGTATGGTCTCATTAATGAGCAATTACCTCCCAGCCTAATTGGGCAGCAGAATGGCTAATGAGCCCAGCCATGGCTGTCTGTGCCCTCATTATCCTGCGCTCAGCCAGTGGTAATACTGAACTTCTGTCCCATTTCCATCATGCCACGATCAGAGCACTGGCTGAAAGCTCAGATGTGCCAGTGCTCTAAGGTTGATGTTTGTCCTATCTGTTTCCTTTAGCAGACCTGGAAAAGCTTCTCTCACCTCTGCACTACACAACCAGATCCTCCCTTCCTCGTCTGACTCCTCACCCAGCAGGGTTTTAATCCTTTCTATGTATTTATATTTGTGAATATCAATACATACAAATATTTAAGTATTTGTCTATGCATACATACATATGTATGTATACATGCATACAAGGTTGAGACTTGTGAAAATGAACACAATTGGTTAAAACATATCCAGTGCAATACAGAACACTAATATGTCTTACTTTAGCACCTATCAAGAAGATGGTCTCACCAGCCCCAGCACTCTCAGCACACAGAGAGGAGTCCTTGTGCCAAGGACCATGCGGTGTTAGAAGGAACGCAAGGTTAATCTGAATCTTTGCTTCACAATTCTAAGTCACAAACCTTCATGTAAGTCACAATCTTTGCTTCATAATCCTAAGTTACACACCTAATTAAGTTCAAGCTACAAATCACACAAGCCTATTTTGACTTGCTCTACTTGGATTCCAAGTTAGGGAGTCACCAGTTGTTGGATTTTGACCAACATCACACCTATTTTCTATCATTTTTATCCTTGAAGTGAACAATAAAGATAGAACCTGAAAAAAATGAGTTGCTCCTTCTTTGGAACAGCCACTGACCAGACTTTGCTGATTGCTAGGAGGTTGGGAAATCTTCATGATGTTGCCTGTCTCACAGGTCTGAACATATAAAATTAAAAGCATCTATCCTCACAGATCTCAAAGCATCCTAGAGGGAAATGATTCTTTCACACTGACAAGAGTAGGTAGAGCAGTTCTTACCAGAGAACCTCATTATGTGCCAGTTTAACATGATATATGAAAGATGCACTATCCAGTTAACTAGCAAAGCTCTCTAGCAAAATGTATCTTTACTTTCCAGCATTGGGATTCAGAGATCTCTTGTGAAAAGTAGCATGTGACCCTTAATGACAGTAGACAGTCAAGGCTGAGATTCTTTTTTTTCTTTTTTTTGGTTGGTTGGTTGTTTCTTTTAAGTCTCACCCAGCTGCTGTGTTTTGGATAATCCAAGTCACATTACTAAGATGGGAAATATTTCATAGCTTTACCTGCCGCAGTAATGAACTGTGTTCCTTCTAGGATTGATTATTCCAACTTCCTGCTGTTCCTGATAAGGCTTTCCAGTGGCTGCTGATGGTTTTAAACATGTCTTCTTCTGCCTCCAGGGTACTTTCTTTTATTAGATTATCTCAACATATCACACCCGCTTTTTAGTCGCTTCACTGCCCTCCTGTTCAGAATGAAAATTATTTTTTAACTGCTCTTTTACCCTAGAAGGACTTGTTTGACCTTGTTTTACCCCATCTAGTGGTTCTTCTCCCAGGTGCTCCATGAAACCAGCCAGTAGAAGAGATCCTGTCACCTCCAAACATCTGTACATCATGACACACCTCAATCTGTCCTTTTTTCACTGAGCATTTTTACTTTCATTGAACTGTATGTTTTTCAAACCCACAGACTGAAAGTCAAGATAAAACTTTCCTCCTTCTCACCCTTCATACAAACACCTTACCATTGCTTTTTCCAACAGTCTTGAAGCAATGGGCCAGCTGGATCACCCATCCAGAACAAACCCCCTTAGCACTGAATAAGCAGCTTTAGGAAAGGAACTAGGTGTATCTGCTACCCCAGTGCTAATGATGCTGCCAGAGCAGGTACATCACCCAAAGGCACAAACATCCCTTAACGTTTCACATGTATGTAGAAGAAAAAAAAAAGACTGGGTCAAAGGCACCATTTTAATTATTGAGCTTTTTTATAGCCCAAACCCTCTCAACATTTATTCATTCTTGGCCAAGCTGCTAGTAACCAGGCTAAAATCCAACCCATCTTTCACTCAGGAGAGATGGACAACCTTTTTTCATCATGGCTTCCCACCAATAAGTTGGGCCCCTTCAGGATCTTTTTTCATTTAAGATCTCAGAGCATTTAACAATCTTTAATGCAAGCTTCATGGCACTCTACAGAAGAAGCAGCTGAAGCACTGAGAAAGACTGAGCCAGCAATGGCAGATAAACCTTCTGATAAAAAACATGCTATGCACTGAACCATTAACAACCTATATGAGTATCTTTAAAGTGCTAATTTAATGAATGGAAGAAATGCCAAAACATAAGCCAGTTGAGAAGCTTCTCACGTCTTTCCCTAGCATGTGCTGAAATCCTTCCTTGCTACTGGGAAAAGAGCAGCACAGTCATGTGCATGGGATTGATTTCCCAGAAGTCCAAGACTGCATAATGCCAGGCATTCCACAGGGGCAGGCAGCAAACAGAATATTGTGTGCATTTTTGACAGACTTTCCTTTTACTGTGGGCTCCCCACAGCGTTTCTTTATCAAAAAGGCTTTTGCACAGCCCTGTTTGTAACTCCTGCCTCACCCACCTCCTCTTGCTAATATTTTATTTATTGCATCCTGATCCTAACGAGTGAGCTTCTTCCCCAGTCACTGCTAATCAGACTGGGTGTCTCTCCAGAGCTTGTGTGCACAGGGATCTAGACAGAACATAGCTGTGCTTTGCAATTCACAGGAAGTATTCAGTGTCCATATAGATTGCCCAAAGACCATAGCATATGAAGAGATATATTTTACCCACAACTCCAGGTATCAGCAGGAAGAATTAATATTGCATTTCACTGAAAGCAGAAGATAACAAAAGACTGGTCAAGTCTGCATATTGATACGGCAAAACCAATGCAAAGGAAGACACCTAAGGGGAACTGTTCCTCTTCCCTTCTTTCTGTCCTGTTTCCAAAAGCTGGTTACTTGCCCAGGGTTGAACCTTGTTGATCCTGAAGTCATCTCTCTGCCTTTGATGCTGCTGTCAAGAAGTTTTCCCAGCTAAAAATGCAGGCTTTGAATTTCCTTTTCAGGGTGAATCCATAGTTGATAGTCTTTTTTTTTGGGTTTTTTTGCATCTTCCTGACAAAAGTGGAGAAGGTGAAGTGAAGCTGTGACTGCAGAATGGGGGGGTCATGCCAGGAGCTAGATAGTGGCTGGGGGCCTACAGTAAAAGCTAAATGAAAGGGCATTTCTGGAAGCTAGAAAGATGGTACTGCAGTCCCAGGAAATGTCTCCAGGAAATAAGCAGTAAATCTTGTTCCCTGTATATAAGAAATCAATATTGGACTGGGGACATCAGAAATGGCAGAAGGGACTTTCATACTGGAAAAGGTATTTACAATACATCAGATCTTAGGCAAGTGAATAGAGAGCTGTATTTCACCTAGTGAATTCAGTCATTAAACAGAATTAACAGCAGCTATTTCTCATCCATTGCAGAAGATAATAGTTTGGCCAGCCCTATCTATCAATACAGAAAAGGCAACTCAAAGGAGGCTCTTCTAAGGATGGGATACATGAAGAAGACAAATTTAAGTAGGCTCATTTCCAGGGAAATAGTTAAAATGCAACCAGTAGAAGCTATGTGTAGGAGCTGGTAGCAAGTCAGGAGCTGCTCAAGGGAAGATTTAAACTTCTGACCTTCCAGCTCTGGGAAGGCAGAGGTAGAGGGGAAGGAAAACAGTGGAGGTGGATAGGGAGTAGGGAAAAAGCTCATAAATCTTTTCATTCCTCCACAAACATTCAGAGTGATGTGAATGAGTTGCTCCTCACCAGCAATGCTGCAGAAGATGGGGAGCTGAGCAGGTGGGCTGCAGGATGGACTCCTGAGTAGACCTCCCAGAGCAGCTCTTCACAGGAAACAAATCAGTGATTTGTGAGTCTGGCTCCAGCCAAATCACCTTTTGCCACCAAGAAAGTCATGGCATGAGGGAGATGTGCTCCTTGGTGCATGGCACAGTGGAGTGCTATCATTTATCTCCTTGCCAAAGACTGTATTAAAAATAAAAGCTGAAAAGCCACCAGCTGGATACCATGCACATGCTGGGCAGAAGGCCAAGGGTCTTGCTCTTTCTCACTTTACAAACATAGGCCTCTATCACAGGAGATGCTAAATATCAAAGGGCATAGCTTAAACTGTCCCACATACTTGGCAGGGTTGGTGGGGAGGGGGTCAACACCTGGCTATGAGGACAACATGGAAGCCAAATAGAGCTAGAAGAAATTAAAAAGGGCTCCAACTCAAAGAATCTCTTCTCCCCTTTATGACACTGAACAGCGTGAGTGCCCTGGCCTCCAGAAAAGGTGCCAAGAAGGTTCCAACAGTGCTCCCATACCTGGGACACAGAGCCTGCTTTCCTTGGAAAGCCCAAGATCAGACAACCTGATAAGCACAGATCTCTGTCCTAATAAGCTAACAGGCAGGATAAAAAGAAACTAGTACAAAGAAAAAAGGCATTTCAGTGCTTGAAAACAACACCCAGACCAGCCTCTATGGATATTTTGCTGGCAGATTTGCATGCACAAGCAGTGCTACACGTACACACACACAAATTCAGCATATATATATATATATATACACACACACACATATTTACTCAGAGCACCGAAGGAGGGAGGAGCCAGGCACCTGATGCCAGTTTCCTTTTCCTCTCTCAGGGACTTTGAGCAACACAGTTGCTCTCAGCTCCTGTTCCTTCACAATTTCTTTTCTGTAGCACTGACAAAAGTGCTGCTGGTATTCTTAATGCAGGCAAGTCACCACTCTTGCCCAAAAAGAGCTTGCCTAACACCAGTAATTAGGGACATTGTGTAACATAGGTAATTACTACCTTAATTAATTTACCTTAAATTAATTCTTAAGATATTGTTAGCTAGCCACAATCTCTTAATAACCTTTACATACCAAAAAAAAAAGTTACACAAAGTATTATGGCACGTTCCCTGTACAGACACACAGGTACCATCTGCAGCCAGGAAATCTGGCTCCTCTTCACAGGCTGAGCCGACTCCAACACCTGACCTTCCTGCTGCAGTGAAGACCTCAGTCTGTGATTGGGAATGAAAACTCTCAGCACAGAGCTGCATGGCCTTTGTGACAAGTCACATCCTCAAGTATTCTTGACCATGACAAGCTCGGGAACAGTATGGCTCAGATTAAATAGAGCGGGTACAGAGCTGCATGAAGACTCCACACCTGTCTGAACTGAAACATTTTATTCTCTTTAACTATCTTATCCCAACTTCTACCCTTGAGGGCGAACCACTTTTAGGGGAGCACAGCAACACTGTAAGGTTTGGAGGCTTGCAGGCAGGGAAGTAATGTGGGGAGATGGCAAGAACTGTCAAAGTGGGCCCCTACTATCATTCTCTGTCTTTTAAATTTGATTTTTTCAGAGACAAAGTATTTGCCACATGGAAGACAAGCAGTCCTCTTCCTGCCTGCCCCAAGGAACCCTCTGCATCCCATGTAACACTCTTGCCCAACACATTATTTCACTGCCTGCCTTGCTGTCCCAATGCATTGCTGCCCAATGGCCTATGCTGTCACTTATTTCATTTGTGACCCAGATTCTCAGACTTTCAATGGAGCTGGACATTGACCTTGACAGAAAACACCAGTGCCACTGACTGGAGCAGCCAGATAGCAAACAAATGTCCTGTCTACCAAACAGATCAGTCAGACTTAGAGCTCTGACCTCCTCTACCACTTCTTAGTCCTGCAGACTGTCAGGGGCCAGGCAGCACATAATGTCAGGGCAGGGTTTGGGCTGCCACAAATGCAGGCGGGGTAACAAGGGGCCCTGGCTCCACATCTGCAGGTGCTTAGGGGTTGAAGCTGTGCCCAAGCACACTTTTGGACATACTCTACAAGCTCCTTAGTGCTCTGACACCAGGAGTTGGGCACCCACTCGGAGACAGGATTACTAAAAGGGAAAGTTTCAGAAAGCCAAACTCCCTGTAAAACATCTTGAGATAGGCGCTCTCTCAGTACACATGCCATGCACAGAAAAGAGAGGACTAATCAGTAAGGTCAGAAGCATTTTATGTAGGGCATCCTCTACCAACACAACAGAGACCAGTCCCTACTAGACCAATACTGTCTGACAGTAGTCATTGATCACTGCAGTACATCTGCTTGATAAATGACATCTATCATCTCCAGCAGTAACTGCTGGGCGCTCTGGCATGCCCTCCAGACAAATGCCAGCTCTCAAGAGGCTGCGACAGTCCAAGCAAGAAAGCCAGAAAGTCTGGCAGAGAACTCCTTGTGCTGTCACCCAGCTGCTGAATGGTGTGGAGGAGGGCTGCTGTTAGCTGGGGTTCCTATATTAAATGTTATTGCATGGCTTGTGTATCTTTCAAGTTCAAAAGTGAGCCTAGAGTTGAGGCCATCTAAAAGAAACAAATATTCTCAAGGCAGCTGCCTTGTGTTTATATCCCTGTCTCCATACAAGGGCATCAAAAGCATTAATTGCAGGGAGGGAAACCAGGGCACCGGGAGGCAGTGCAACTCACACAGGGCCACACAGCTGGTCAAGAGTCCAGACAAGAATTCCCAGACTGCATTCCCCTGGGATATAAATGAGTGCTTACACACACAGACAGAACAACTCACTTAAAGGGTCTGTGCCACCCAGTTCCAATGTGGAACAAGCAAAACAAAAGAGAACTGCGACCACTCTGCAGTGCCAGAGAAAGTCAAAAGGTGCACAGCGCACAGCCAGGAGGGTAAAGGAGGAGGAAGCAGCTGGGGAGTTCTGGCAACAGAAATTTGTTTTTGCAGAACAAATGAAGCCCAAGGAAAGCCACAGACTTGCAGTGCTGTGTGGGAGCAGGTGGTCCTGGATCTCACAGGCCTCTACTCCCCTGCTATGAGGAAGCCCGTGCTACAACGCCTGTGTAAATCTTGCTTTTCGACCATGACTCCGCTACAGTAATTACTGTGGGCTCCTCAAGCTTTCCCGGGAACAGATGCCGAATGCTGAGGGTTGAATTTCTATTTCCCGAGCACGTGCTGCCATCCCGTGGCAACCTGGGTGAATCACAGACAGAAATAGGAAACTATCAAATCGCATTGAGGGCTGGAGTCGGGACAACCGTGTCGTTCAAGCCTACTGCCCTCACATCCCTTGGTGTTCCCCTTCAGAGGTGGTCTCCTCTCACTGTCTTTTCTATTTTCTCCCCTCAAAAGATGGAGAAGGGAGTTTGCCTGCCCCAGGGCCAGCACTCCAGTAGCCAGGAGACACTGTAGAGGCAGCTCTGCCAAGTCCCCGCAGCCCAGCCGGGCACAGGAAAGCTTGCCAGGGACATCAGCCAACTGTTCATGTTTTCTTATTTGCAATCTTGTAAATAAAAATCAGTCAGACAAGAGCCCTGAGGGCCCAGCCAGAAACAGTCTCGTCCCCCATCATCTGAGCCTGTCTGCTCTACATGACTCAGAACTCAGTCTGGCACATGCAAAAATACACAGGGCACTGCAGTTTGCAGGAACACTGCACGGCAGTACGTTAGACAGTTGATAAAAAAAGAAGCAGCCACATACCTAGACACTCTGAGGAGACAGAGCTGAGATGCCTGAAAGTATTCCTCACCCAGTAAGAAAAATCCAGTCATCTTCTTAAGAGAGACCTTATCCATTGCAAAGGCTTCGACATAACAAGTAATAACCTAAGAAGTGCAAGCCCAGATCTTCACTTTCCAAATGTTGCAGCAAAGGCTCAGCTTATCATCTGTGTCCCAGTACCTCAGAGCAAACACGACTGTGCATCATGGCACACACTGTGCAAATGAACTCTTTGTCTCACAGAGATTAACAGTTAGGTAGAATAGTGTAAGCGTTGCTCTCAATTACTCCAAATAAATCCAGCTGAACTCAAGAGCATTTCTCCCACTTTATGGTGATGTAACCAGCAGCTCACGATGGACCACTTCAGAATAGATGCTCATGTAAGATTCTCAGTAAGAGAATTTCAAGCTGACTTTGCCCAAAATGGTCCCCTACAAGCAGATGTTACTTCACTGAAGTGACTGGGAAAAATCTTTCCCAGTATCAAGAACTCTGTATTGAACTCCTCAACACCCAACCCAGTGCACAGAGAGGGGCACCAGAGGAGTTCTGTCCCACTTCTATCCACTTCTACATCTTGCCTTGTGTCCCACTATTAAGGTACCTTAGTTCTTTCCACCCTTTGCACTCAAGAGCCCAAGTTGTACCCTTCCTTCTACACCCCCAAACCTTACAACATTTCTTTTCTCTCTCCTTTACAGTCCCTATTTCTCATTCCATCTCAGGCATCTGCTTAAAAACAGATGGTGGTCCTATCACCCAGAACAATACATTTCAAATAAGCATATAGAAGACCTTTTTTTGACACGAATAAATTGATTGGGACCATTACTTTGTAGCTGCTTCCCACAGAAAAAGCCTCTTAAAGGCAGCCTGAGGCAGGAAAGCAACATTTACATTTAGATGAAGGTGTTTCTGTCACAGCACCTCCCAACAGTTTCTGGCCCCAGGTACTGTCTCCAGAAGAAATTAGTAAAATCAAGGAGCTTGGCTTTAAATAACAGAAGGAAAAGGGAAAAAAATATTTCTACAGTCACACTGAAAGCACACTGTGGTCTGGTATCACATAATCTGCAGCAGAGCAAGGGCAACAGGTGAAAGGAGAATAGTATCATCATATCAGGGAGAAACAGCAAAGATATTCTGTCTGGAAACTTGCTTTTTCCAACACAAACTCCTGCTAAAATGCCCTGCTTTGTGTACACTGAACAGTTACAGAGGTTTCTATCACCAGGCCATGAAGAGTTCACATACACATTGACAAGAGACTACATTTAATGCTGTTGTGAAACACTGCAGCACCACCAAAAATTTGCACCAGGTAGGCTTTACCTCCAGCCTTTACTCAATCATTGCACTCCAAGTCCTCAGGACACCTGACAAATGAAATGCATGGTACATCGCTTCAGTAGAGTGGAAGTGCTTTGCAAAGGCACCTATTATCATTTTTTTTTCCCCAGTGAGCACAGATCTGACAAAGATTTTCAGTGCCCTTGGCATCCATGTTTCCAACCACCACAGAAATGTCAGTGAAAAATAACTCACCTGCATTTTTTGCTGCTCTCATTGGAAGGCTTGTCCGTGCTACAGATTTGTCCCGTTTCAGCACTATACAATAGTTACAAGAGTAATAGCAACAGGTGCAAGCATAACCAATAAAATTATGTTTTATTGTCTTATCTGTTGTAAAGGAATAAATATCTTGCAATCAGTCAGTTGGGGAAGAAAAATAAGTATTTCCACCTCCCTAATCAATACCACCAACAGGAAACCTCAGTGCAGACCAGGCTTTAATGCAGCAGCTTGATGGATGAAGGACAGAAGGCTTACAAACCCTCTAGGTCCAGTACCTTCTCCTGTTGAGCCAAAAAAGCAGATCAAAAGGGGGCAAGAAATACAAAAAACCTCATTAATAGTTCCAAAGTAAAGAAAAGATGTGCCACAGAATCCAACAGAGGATATAGTCGGGGATTATTTAAGTATTGTCATCTAAATGAATTAGTACTTACAGCTCAGTGCTACCCTGGGGACTGAAGCCTCTGCTCAGATTCCAAGTCTGAGATCAACTCAGAACAAGTTACAACCTACACAAATGCAGACAAAGCTTCTCCATATGCTGAGGCAGCTGTGGAAAACTTCCCAGCTGCTCTCCTGTTGGCCTGCCTTCACCTGGAGGGTCTCTGCACCTCAGCACAGAATGTGTACATGATGGAAATTTTAATTAAATGCTGGTTTATTACAACTGCTGAAACACTAGAAGATTTAGGGCTGAGTGGACTCTTTCACAGAAAAAATATATAAAAGCACACAAAAATTAATGTATTTCAAAACAGACACTGTGACTGTTTAACAATTCCCTCTGTTAATCCTCACCCCTTACTTCCAACAAATTGTCCCAGACAGACTCTCAGTGACAAACCAACCCCTCCATTATGAAGTGCTGAAGCTCACTGGAACATCTTAGGGAAACCAGGTAGTAGGTTCCTTTACTCTTTTGCTACTAAGTGTCCTCTTGTGCTTCTTAAAATACTGCTACTGATATCTATTTTATCTGCTACTATACAAAAAGCATTAAGCTGTGAAGGAACCCTCTACAGAAAAGCTAAAAGAAGGCAAAACAGTGACAGTTAGATGACAATAAAACAATCCAACTTAGAGGAAGGAAACCCCCACCACGAAGCTGTGGCTGAGTATTTTGAAAGCATACATTCAACCATGTTACCAGGCCAAGAATACTGGATTCCTTGCAGTTGCCTAGACTCTGTAACTATGGTTCATTCAAACAAGCTGCAATACCAGAGAAATTTCCATCTTACAGATTTGACTAACAGTCTGTTCCAGCAAAACCAAGACCCCAGGCAAAGTGAAATACAACTCTATGGACACCATGTACAGCTATTTTCCAAGGCCAGTGCATCAATTTAAGCCACGATTTCTCTTCCATAATGTCCCCTGGTGCAGGAAACTCAGCCTTGCAGCTATAGCAAGAGACAAGAGTGTTCAGAAGCTGAGTAACAACTTTGCTGAGCGTATTTCTTTCTGCTGACATTGCCACAGGTAAGGACATCGGAAAAATATTTAAAGAGCTAACAAATAACGAAATGGAATTGCACTGAAAAGACCCAAAGTAATCCAGAGTAAAAGAATGGGTAACCATCTTCTCCGGGTCTTTTACTTTGATAACTGTACTTCTGAGTTACCCTAAGTGCGCTCTGGTGCAATGGAAAGCACACTACTTCATTAATATTAATAATCAGTAAAATTATTCATGCTTACATTGAAGCCAGGCTTGATTTATTGCCCTAAAATTTACATTTTAAGGCAATTCAACTTTCAAAACCCAGGAGATGTGCAAGCAATGGAATTATCAAATCCTGTCCTGGATGTGGCTTCTACCTGCTACTTTTTACAGCATCTTTACCCCTTTCTGCAGAGCAATACAAGATTAGCCTAACCCTTCCCACTACTCATCCAACCAGAAAGCGGATTTGAACAATGTTTATTGGGAAGACTCCTTTCTCTCATTTGTGAGGGCCAAGGAAGACACAATTATATTGTGTCAGAAACCTGCGCTGCATCAACATTCACTGGTACATCTGTCAGGTGCCACGGGTGGCCATTCTTAGAATAGTTTTGCAAAATGTCTGAGAATTTATGCAGATAAGTGTTTTTCACCCAATTCCTTCACTTGTTTCTTTCCTTTAGAGAGTGGGAAAGAGAAACAGGACAGGGAAGTACATTTTTTTAATATATATTATATATATGTAATTTTTAAAATATACTATTTATTTTTATATATATACACATATAAAAGTAGCTGATTTTACAGGGGGCAAGTTACCACTTCTACAGAAATGAGCATTTGTAAAGAACAAAAAATAGCCTGGCTAAATCATCCACTTGGGATTTGTGGTTTGCATCATGTGGTTTTTAATCTTTTGCTCCAGTTTGTTTTTTTAAAGTCAACACCATAAGAAAAATCAGATTTAATTACCTGATTAAATTAAATTTATTTTAATTATTAAAAATTATTATTAATTAAAATTAATTAATAATTTTAATTAAATTAATTAAATTAAAAGAAAGAAACAAGTAAAAGAGTAGTTTGCAGAGGATGACTTGGATCTGCTGGGCACCTGAAAGGCTCTTCCCTCCAACATCAGACATTCAAAGTCTTTCTGATACACTTTGGATGAGAAACTACCCTGGAAAAAGTCCCAACACAAATACCAGCAGAGTTTTCTCAAGCTTACCTGCCATATAGGAGAAGAAGGGAGAAAAAATTTTCAGGACTCTCCACGCAGAGGCAGCTGACTGGGACAAATGGAAGAGCACCTGTGACAGCAAAATGGACGGCACTGAGCAAACAGAACAAGCCCCTGGGCTGCGAGGGTCCTGGCTGCCTCAGGGACAAAAGGATACTTGCCAGGAGGAGCACTGAGGGACCCGCTCCTTAGGGGACCAAGGGACACTACCAGGCGGGGCACAGCTAAGCTGATTCCCTTCGGGATGAGGAACCACTGCCAGGGGTGCCAGGTGACAAGGGACCCCAGGATCTGGGCTTCCCTCCACAGGCAAACAGCCATGAAGGCTCTGAGAGAAGAGCCTGTGCCTCAAGACTCCCTTCCCACCACCTTTTTCTTACCCATTTTCCTGCCACAGCAGGAGAAAGGCTTCTGTCTGCAGGCTGCTGGCCGCCTGGCCTGAGGGACTCCCTCAGCACTCAGAGAACTTTCCAGAACCTTCTGGGACGGGCGCACAGCTACTATCGAGCCCTCAGAAGAGCGCCCCCCCTTCCGCCCTCAGGATCGAGGCGGGACCCTTCCCGCCCTCAGGAGCGAGGCGGGGCCCTTCCCGCCCTCAGCAGCGAGGCACTGCCCTTCCCGCCCTCAGCAGCGAGGAGCTGCCCTTCCCGCCCTCAGCAGCGAGGAGCTGCCCTTCCCGCCCTCAGGAGCGAGGCGGGGCCCTTCCCGCCCTCAGGAGCGAGGAGCTGCCCTTCCCGCCCTCAGCAGCGAGGAACTGCCCTTCCCGCCCTCAGGAGCGAGGCGCGGCCCTTCCCGCCCTCAGCAGCGAGGCACTGCCCTTCCCGCCCTCAGCAGCGAGGCGCGGCCCTTCCCGCCTTCAGCAGCGAGGCGTGGCCCTTCCCGCCCTCAGCAGCGAGGCGGGGCCCTTCCCGCCCTCAGCAGCGAGGCGCTGCCCTTCCCGCCCTCACACCGGCGCCTCATGAAGCACAACCCGGCCCCGCTGCCTCGCCCCATCACTACCTAAAGGGGAGAGGGCTTTAAAAATCTTCAAACCCAATGTACAGGAGCTTCTGCAAAGAACAGGAAATTAACAAGCAATACACAAAAGCTACCTTTGTTCACTTTCAAAGAACAGAAAATCAATTTCCTGAACAAAACACCAGGATTCACCTTTTTTCCCTTGTACCTAAATAAATAAGTTGTAAAAAGCTATCTGTGGCCTAGGAAGGACCAAAACTCTACAGTCTAAGTTACTTTTTAGAGCTGACATGACATTAGAATGAAGTCTGGTACTGTGCATTAGCAAAGCCACGTGACAGACAGACATCCAGCTTTTACCCCTGCAATGGCAAGGCATCGTTAACACAAGACCAATATTGCAAGAATAACTGTATTTTTCAGTTTATGCAGTAATAAAAATCCTCTTTCGCCTTGTCCCTGTAGGGTTCATCATTTAAAAGTCTGGAAACTTAGAACCTGTAACAAGAAAGGGAGGGCAGCCTCAGCCTGTTCGAGTTCTACATTAAGTACAAGGAATTAAAATCCACAAGAAATGTCAAAATAAATACCATAGCACATGTTCAAGCCAGCCTCAGAAAAAAGCACTTTCCGAAGCTATTTCCAGTAGACAAGACCTGACCTTCCCCTTATAAAATGCCACAGGGTATAAATAGAGCAGTCTCTTCAAATATGCAGCTCTAAACTCCCATGCAATTTGTCATGAATACTTCTCCGTCTGCTTCAAGCACACTCAAACAACAGGGCACTCTTTTCTCACTGTACTCAGAGCACTAATTAGCTTCAAATGGAGTCAAAATACCTCCCTGTTATTGAAAAAAAAATAAAAAAAATAAAAAATATCAGAGATCAAAACCGAAGCAGAACCAGATCAAGAATGCAGCCTTCCCATCTCCCTTCTGGCCAAACACTTCTTCTGTAAAGATACTCACCACTTCTCTCTGTGGCATCACAACGTTTTCCGAAGGTTTGGAGATGCTGATTATCACGAGCCACAATGGAACACCCAAACAACTAGCTCACACAAATACATTATAAGCCTTGGCAGATGGAAGACAGGGAGCCATTACAAATGTACACAAACATGAAACTTTACACAATTTGAAAGCAATTTTTAGCTTTTCAGCAGGCAATGAATAGACAATGAGTTATTGCGCATCTTTCTGCAATTACCATCCCTTTGGAAGGCATCTCTTGCCAGCTCTGTATCAGTTGTGTGCAAGATGACTCTACTGGCACAAAGTAACATCTCTTAGAAAGTAAAATGCATGAAAAACTTGGCTACTGGGATATCTATAGTGTACTGTACCTAATTTCAAGCTTACACTTCATGAGTCATCAGGTCTCGTTTTCCCTTGCATTTCTTCTGAAGACCTTTGGTTTATTGGCAAATTTAAAAGATGATGATGGCATGCAGTCTGTCCTACTCTGTTGAAACTAGGGGAGTTGTCCTCTCTGGTTTAGAAGTTCTCATCTTTCTATTCTTCTTTGGCTGACGCAATGAGAGCTTATGCACACATTTTATTTTAACTACTTGCTGGTGCTCAGGCAGATCAGTGGCTACAATATTTTACCACTGTATGCAGAAAACCCCTGAAGTCATGACAGCCAAAACATCCTTCCACATTCATTCTTATCAATTTGACTGCTTAACTTATGGAAAAACATGCCAAAGTTACGCAGTATGGCCCTAGAGCATGAATGTGCCGCAGGGAGGCAGAATATACTCTGGAACTGGACATGACGTTGGTGTTTTGTGTATTGTATGTTAAAAATGAAATTAACTCAAAGAAATAAAAAACAGAAGACAATAGAAGAAAAAAGACAAGACAGACAGCTTTGAAACATACAAGATGGCATCCCATATTATCCCAGATGAAAACAATTCTTTTTTCCCCCACTAACAACAATCAACAGACACATTTCGCTTGCAGGCAAAACCTGGCTGCTGTAGTGTAGCTTGGTTTTATTTATGTCCACAAATATTTCAAAAAAATTACAAAATACTCAAATGGAGAGAACACAGAAGTCACGATTTCTGGGTTTCTACTCTGTTTACACTGTGTTATCCCATGGCAAACTACTCATATATACATTAAGCTTCAAGATATATATAAATGTAGCAGTCAGAATGTACACTCTGCTTTAACGGTGCAGTGAAACAAGCTCAACCATGACGACATAGAACAAGAGAGACGTTTCAAAAACACTAAAGCAAAATTTAAAAATAAATGTTCAAACCAGAGGAAAAATAAGAGCGATTTCTTAAAGAAAATCAAAAGGTCTGGGTTGTTTTGACAGGGCATCGAACACCGAGATGGCTTCAGAAACCACTGCATGTAAAGTTGTAGTTAATCACTGGTCTAAAATGGAAGAGTTTCAGTGCTGATTTGCTGAATTATGTGAACAAAACACTTCTACAAATTACCAAAATGTCTTTCTCAAAAAAAAAAGTAAAAAAAAAAAAAAAAAGATTAATGAATTGCTGTTTAACAGATTAAAAAAAAAAAACAAAACAGAGATCCATGGGAGGCAATTAGTTGTTTTTTTTTTTTCTTAAGAACTATAGCTAAAAACAACAGCAAAAGGAAAGGATCAGAAGAAATGGCTGAAGTGCCTGAACTCCCCCAAACTCCCAAATTCCACGTGGTAAAAAAAAAAAGGAGGGGAGGTTTAACTGAAATGTGCCTAATTAAAGTAAACTGAGCACTCTCTCTGCTGAGCAGACCAATCTCACCAGCTACTCCACTCTTAGCAGACGTAAAAAATGTTACTAAAAAAAGAAATCACCTGGTGACTGCAGACAGCAACTGAAGGCATTGACTGAAGATGACTTTACCATCCTTGATTCTAGACTGACCTCATGGTTTCCAAATCTCTCAAACACTAGCTGTTCCTCCTAACACCCTTCACTGAGAGTTCAAATATAGCAGATGGAACTGATTAAATGCTACTGCAGTTCTTTAGCACTGAGAAATCTGGAATGGAGGACAGAAAAAAGGGAAGATCAACATCAGCTGGAATAGTCCTCCCCTCTCCTAAACACTCTTGCCTATTTTTAATTGGTAAATTAATGTTATTAACTGTCCATCAGTAATCTGGGCACTGACACTGTTGTGAGAGCGATGAGGTGGATAAAGCACTGTGCATGCCACGCCTCCCATCAGAACACACGATTAACTACAAGTTTATCAAACATGGCTCAGTGCGGTCCTTTGACACAACCATCACACTGAACAGTCTACGAGAGCAGAGAGAGCACTGGAGAGTGAAGAGAGAATGGGGGGGAAGTTGTGCACCAGCAGAAAATATGGCCAGCAGATTCAGATGTCCATTGGTTGTATCAGCCTCTGCTCTGGCAAACAAAAACCATGGCAAAACAGTGAAAAAAAAAAACCCAAAATAATTCTGCCTAGACAGTAAGCAGAGCTGTCTCCAAAAGAACGTTCACTGGCCTTCTGTGTGTTCCTCTCCTTTTACCATCCACATGGGACCTCGCCAACAGGAGTTATTCTGCGTGGACCTGTTGTGCTGGGAGTCAGTAACTGTTACTGTCCATAGATCCGGTTAATCCCAAAGCAGTAAGTTCCTGAGTTACAGAACATCGGTGGGAATTAAAAAATTTTTGCTTACAAAAACAAAACTGAGAGAGTCAAAGAGAGATTCAGACTGGTCTTTGCAAAATAACTTTAAGAACACTGAGTTGCCTATTCACTTTTCTTAAGAACATATCAAACAGAAGAGGCCAGAAAGAGCACGTCCTCCAAAAATACGCACGTGCCTACAAAACTCTGGCTCTAGTAGCTTGAGCCACAGAACATTTTTAAAAAGAGATTTTAGAACAGGTTATTTATTTGAACCTTTGCCTAAAGTCTAAAACCAATGCAGTTAGATTAAGTCTCAAAAGGTAACAAGAAAGAAGTGTATTATGGCCGCACTGAAAATTAACCCTTGAAGTAGGTATCAAAAGGGTAAGCTAGTTCCAAGGGACACCTGTACTGCTGAGAAACCCAACTCAACATAAATCATCTGCAGAACAGAGAGATGTAACATGAACAAAAAAAAACCAAAAACAAACCCAAACAACCAAACAAACCCAAAAAACCAAGAACAGTCATTTGCAACATTATCCCTGCAACTCCCTTTAATGCTTATTGTTGATATCAAACCAAATGTCAAGCTTTTACCCATTTGAAATTATTGATACCCATCATTCCCTTTAATTAAAGGGATAATTATATATATATATTTTATTAAAAAATCAACTCTGTATTCTGTCAATACCAGGTAGGAATTCACAATTTGTGATGTTACTGAAAATCAAGATAAACGTTTCTGGAGTTTTGTTTTGTTTTGTTTCTCCCCTCTACCCAAAAAAGTTATTTACAGACTTAAAAAGCCATGCTGCAGAACTGAGCTCTCTTTAAAATTATGAAGATTTCCTACAATGTATTAAAATAAAAGTAGATTTTTATTTTATAGCACTTGGATTCAGAGCTTGTTACGTCACCTACTTGCAATCCTTGTTTTTTTTAAAATAGCTATAGATGCATTGAGTGTCTCTTCACGCACAGTGACTTGTGTTGTGAACCTGATTCTAGCACCTACTCAAAACAAACTAGTAAGAAAAAAACAAAAAACCAAAAAAAACCAAGATTGCAGGAAGTTCTCTGAATATTCCACACAGTCCTGTATTTTCAATAGGCTTCTGAATACGTTGTCATGCAGGGAGACCCACACCAGTCTTGAGAAATCTTCTCTACAGATGAACACTATGCTGATAAGTCTCTACTTGTCGGGTGGTTGTTTCTGTTTTAAATATATAAAGAAATCTTTACAAGATATTCTTTTCCTTTTGTAGCTCTTGTCGTATGTAAAAATGTTCCACTCCTTCCCAAGGACTGGGGTTTCCATAGCCAGCATTGCAAATAAATAATTTATTACAACTGTTTGTCGCCTTCTTTCTTCAGTCGACTGCAAGAGAAAGAAAACTCATTTTACCAAAAGGAAGGCGGTGTCACGACACTGCAGAGATCCCTCACCTTCCTGCTCACCTCACCCGGCGGCCCTGAAGGGAACAGAGGTTGCAACAGGACTTGAGAGCTCTCAGCACAAAAGTGAGAGCTACTCTAACAGCAGTAACACTGCCTGTTGTGAGAGGAAGCGATGACCTTTTGCTACTGAAGCTCTCCTGACATGTCAGCGAGATCACTCGTGCCAGCTCATCACGCTTCAGCTTCATCTGCAGTTGCAGACATGACAAGTCAGTTCAGGCAGCCTGGCTGCCCCCATGGCACAAGGCCAGCAGGCAATTTTGGAGAGCAAAAGCAAGGACTGAAACATCAGCGTCAAGCAGAGCAAGGCAGGTGTTTAATATGCCACTTCCACAGACGTGCAGAATGGCCCTTTTTAGGGGCTGGTGGCTTTTTCTTCTTAGCTGATTTATTGTCAGTGGTCATTGCCAAACAGGAAGGTGCTGTCACATAAACACAGAGGCCAAGAGAACCACTCGACTATCAACACCAGATAACATTCTGGGGAGAAAGAACTCACACGATTCATCTAGGCATTCTCAGCTGATAATGCAGAATCTGTATGATTCACACATTTCAACTTCCTATTGCCTTTAGTAATTTTTTAAGGTTTATTGAATTCCTCCCCCCTTCCCATTCATAATGCTTTCACCCACCCTCCTGCACTGTTCTCTATGAAGAGATGTGGAAGTAGCAACCATAATAAGCATTACCAATTAGAGGTAATTGCCCAATGTAAGACTCAACTAGTCTGCATTTTGTGCCAATAATTTGGACCTAGCTTCCAATGTGCCCTTGTCATCTATGCCCAAATTAGGTCTTAGTACAGCTTCACCATCATCCCTAACTGCATCAGGACAGTAACTCAGTGCACAGTAAGAACGGCAGTAATTCAGAAGAAAAAAAGATGGAATGTGGAGAAAGATGAAGGAAGCTGTAGCACCCTCAAGTCTCCAAAATCCTTCACTGCCCCACTCACCTGTAATAATCTTCCTGACTGGGTAGATGACCACCGTGCATGTGAGGATGCCCATGCAACCACTGCTGCTCCATTGCCAGTCTTTGCAGCTCTGCTGACTGGGCATGCATGGCCTGCAGTTGGTGGGCTGCTGACATAGGAGGTGGAATGGCACCAGGCAGATCTCGTGGATAAGGAGTACCTAAGAGACAGTTGCCCATTTTTAGACACTTGTGTGCTATGAGGTCTGCAGACAGTTGTCCCATGAAGCTTTTTTCGCCCCACTCCTTTCTTTTTTTAAAGAAACCAACCAAACACCTTTAGCTGTAACCAAAGTTACAGCTCAACTCCACCAACTCCCCTCCCAAGAAATGCTAAGACCCAGAAGAAAAGATGACAGTTCAGACCAAGAGCCAACCTTCTTAAAGGATCATAAAATGCTCTCACCAAAGACTGGATGTCGGAGCATTTCATGCTCGTGAGGTGGCTGCCCTAGCAATGGGTTGGGGATGGTCCCAGGTGGGTAGGGAAAACGTGCCAAATGGGGTCCAGCTGCTAAAGGATCCACCAGTGGATGCACGGGTCCTGCTGAACCTTTAAAAGAAGGAAAGAAAGCAATCAACCACTCCAGGAAGCATTGCTCACTGTGAGGAGATCAAAAGCCCTGTTAGACTTGAGCTGCATCAGCACTTGGCCTAACTGGCATATAATTACCAGGAGCTTCGCTCCATGTTTATAAATATTTGAATGGTGAGTGTGAGGAGGATGGGGCCCGGCTCTTCACAGTAACGACCGATGATAGGACAAGGGGCAATGGGTGTGAGCTGGAACACAGGAGGTTCCGCTTAAATTTGAAAAAGAACTTCTTTACAGTAAGGGTGACAGAGCACTGGAACAGGCTGCCCAGGGAGGGTGTGGAGTCTCCTTCTCTGGAGACATTCAAGACCCGCCTGGACGCCTTCCTGTGTGATCTCATCTAGGTGTTCCTGCTCCAGCAGGGGGATTGGACTGGATGATCTTTCGAGGTCCCTTCCAATCCCTAATATTCTGTGATTCTGTGATTCTGTGAAAGCCCAGAGCTGCCAGCTTTAAGGCTGATACTCAGCACTACCATCTCCTACCTCTGACGCCCTGCCCCTTAACAATCTCACAAGACCCTGCTGATTTCCTTGCTCTACCATTTGGCTTCTCTAACAGCATTCAGATTCCTTCCCCACTCCAGAAGCAGACATCCCAGCGACCTGTAATGCTTATTGCTGCAAGGCAAATATGCTATATTTGCTACATTTGTAGCCAGCTGCACCAGAAGCTGCACTTTAAGTACTTGGATTTTTAGAGTTTTTTTCTTACTTAGCAGCTACTGCACCTGGTGCCTTGCTTGCTACGCTCTCTCCAGTCTGCCACCAGAAAAATTCTTCTTAGTGCCTCATCTTCCAGACTGCAGACTTCTAGAGGAGTACCCATGTAGCTTGCTTGAAAAATGAGTAAGACATCAATTCATTTTTGAGACTATTAAATACTTTGGGAAAAGATTTCCATACTTAAGAATGCACTGTAGCTAAAAGGATGCCAACCCATAAATGTAGATGGTTCTTATGAGAATTGTGACAGAGAACTTCAGCTCAACTAAAGCCAGATGGTGGGCACATCAAATGGCTGCAGGGATGAAGTCTTTCTCTCCTAATTTTTGCTTCAGCTCCTATACAGAAACACCAGCTCCAGCTCCTTTCCAGCTAGAACTCCTAACAGCCATGAGCATCAGCAGTGTTACCAGTTCCGTGACATCTCTCCTAGTTAATTCCCTTCACCAATGGAGTCTCCACCTGCACACCAGACAACACTGTAAGGTGCTGCTCTAGGACTCCAGTAATTAAAATAAAAAAGCAAAACCAAACTAACTAACCAAAAAACACCACAAAAAACCCCACAAAACAGGAAACCAGTGACAGAGTGCAGTCTCAATGAAGAACACTGTACTGTCATCATTTACTTTATCACTACTATTGGTTCACTCTCCCAAAAAATACCTGTTATCACTTCAGTTATCACCACCTTATATAGCACAGAAATCACATCATATACAAGAAAAGAGGGACTTTGCTACTGGAATTCCCGACTCACAGCCTGTTTCGGGCAGACCACTGCTACCAGCTGATCAGAGAGGGCCCCTCACAAGCTGCCCATCTCCCGGGGCTCACCTTGGTGTAAGGGATCCTGCTGATGGAGGTGTAAATGCGAGTGTATGTGTGAATGTTGGTGATGGTGAGGCGTGACGTTGAACATCTGGAGCCGTGCCAAGGGGTCATTTGTCAGCGACGCCATCCGCTCCGCGTGTATCCGCTCTGCTGCCAGTCTGTCGGGGTAGCTCATTTCAGGCCGTAACTGGGGGCCTGCCAGTGCAAGTCTCTCTCTTTCGAGGGGGTTCAAACCCGGATGGAAGGAAGCAAATGGGTGAGGTCCTGCTGTTGGGGGAATAGTCAGTGCCCCATGCCTGGCAAAATGCTCCATGGGGTTAGTAGCTGGGTGCAGTGCATCGAGCTCTGGGGGCTTCACTTCAAAGCCAGGTTTCATCCTCTCTCTCAACTCCCTTTCCCGGATTTCTCGCTCCCGGATTTCCCGCTCTCGCAGCTCTCGCTCCCGAATGGTGGGATCCACGTTGTAGAGGCCAGGCATGTGGTAGGCCAGAAGTGGATCAGTGGGGTTCAGGGGGACAAAGAAGGGATGATTACGGTTTGTTGGTGACATGACATGAGGACGGGCGTATTCACTGAGCGTTCGTAACGCGGGTGTGTCTGGACCGATGTAAGGTGGCACAGCAGCAATGGTCGTGGGTGGGGGTTCAAATGAAGGTCTCATATGTGCCGGCCCGCTGAGCTGGGACTCTCCGAGACGGCCTTCATGGGAGGAGCTGGATACCTTCTGCTGCACAGAATGGGGAAAGACAATTTTAGTTCAACACACCTGGCTTAAAAACACGGCAGGCACACGCTTCCCTTCTCGTGCTTCAAGCTCTAGGTTAGCTCAGCCTGCTGAGCCTCGCCACTCCTGCAGTCGTGTGCTCCAATGTGGTTTGCAGAAGAACTGGATTCTGTCTATGCTGTAGGCCAAATAAATATCTTTTTAAAGATATCTTTTAAAAAATGTTCTGTGGGCCCAGAAGTAATCATTCCTTTCTGACAGACCACAGAGAAATGGATGAGTTGTACTGGCTCTTTATACCAAGAAAGGAGTTTGAGTGTCCCCGTTAAAAAAAAGTTACATGCATAAATAATTAAGATTACTTCACATTAAAAAGCCTTCAGATCCCTTTTCCCAGCAGCCAGCACTCTTGTGCCTGCACAGTTGTGCAAGGCGCACACTATATCTGCACAGGGCACTTCTCTACTGCAAGTACACATTAATACTTGGCCTAGCTATCCCCAGCTGCACTGCCTTCCTGCACATCAGGAACAGACCAGGAGCAGAAACTCTCCATTTCCTTTACAGAGAAGAAGGTCCCAGGCAGACCAGGAGGTGCTCAGAGCTGGCTGGCTTTCACTTAACACACAGGGCTCCCATACTCACAAATACCTGACTGCACATGCATGGAAGTGCTTCTGGGGCATTCTGTAGTCACCATCCAGGTCAGATCCTACTGTCCCAACTCCCTTCAACAGCTCTTAGCTACAAATAAACCTACCGCAGCTCTTTCTGCTTCTCTTTCACGCTCCCGCTCCCTCTCTCTTTCCTTCTCTTTTTCTTTTTCTCTTTCTCTCTCTTCTCTGGCTTTCTGCTCTGCTTCCCTTTTGGCCTTTTCAATGGCCTCTTCTCTCTTCTTGGCTAGTTTCGATCCTGCCAGAGGCATGAAGTACAAGTCTGCTCTTGAGCATGAATTGTAGCCACGGTCCAGATGCTTATAGAACCTGAAAGAAATAAAACAGAAAGAGCTTAGCCCTGGGAAAGATGCAAGAGGCTGGGATTTAAGAGCTGTACATCAAAAAAAAAGAAAAAGAAAAAAATACTTATAGAACAGCACTGTAAAAGCCTGAAAGCCACGAGAAAATTAATTGTACCATATTACTCCACAGACAAGCGGGGTATTAAAACCCCTCTCACAATTACAAACTGTAATGTCCTCTCTGGACGTGCTGGCTGAAACAGCATCTTTCCAGAAAAACAGAGAAAAATCAGGCCAGAAAGAGAGCCTGACAAGATGCACCTGTAAAATACACTCAGCTCCCACAGAAACTCATTTCTTAGCTTTTGGGAAAGAAAACAGAAAACCAAAGCATATGAACACTGCTGACAACCTCCGTACCTGGCTGACTGACTAGCGTGACTTGGTGTATCCACCACAGTAGGTTCTGGTGATGGACTTCTGGGCGGAGGGGGAGGACTTTCTGGTTCCTCAGCTTCATCTGGGACTTCTTCTTTGATCTGAATAGGTGGTAGCGTGCAGGCGGTCACCACTGGCACGTTTCCACTAGAAGCTGCTGATGTGGAGATGGAGGTCTGAAGTGGGATGCCAGGCACAGTGGGCGGCGTGGAAGTGGAGGGGCAAGAAGGAGGGGTGATGGAAGGTGGGCCTCCTGGGACAAATGGATGCTGAGAAAAGGGGGGCTGGGAGGATACCTGATGGAGTCCAGATGGAGGGTGGTTAGCAGGGGGGGGAAGGCTCTGACTCTGTGTCAGTACAGGAGGCTGGGCTTGCGATGATTGCAGCGGTTGGCTTTGAGGCATCAGCTGCAAAGGAGGAGGGTGTGCAGATGGAGGATGGTGAGTTGAGAGGGAGCTCAGAGGTTTTAAAGCCGGTGGTGGAGGCAAGTTGGAGTTCATTGAGAACGGAGAAGGGCCAGAGAGATGAGGAGGGTGCTTGTGGGACGGAGCAGTGGGGAGCTGAGGGATTGGGGTAGTAGGGGGAGGTTTGATATGAGGCATGGCCATGGGTGCAGGGGGCAAGGGCTGCTCCCGCGGAGGCTGAGCCTGCTGCAGCGAGGTCGCGGTTGGCAGGACAGGCTGCGTCACCTGAACCTGGAGAGCAGAGTGAGAATGAGATGGTGCTTGTGTCTGAAGGGGAACCTGAGACTGAGATGACTGACTGGGGAGGGAAAACGACTGGGAAGGTACAGGATGAGGCAGGAGGGGCTGGGCCGGCAGGCTGTGAGGGGCCGGCTGGGCCTGACTGTGCAGCGCAGGCTGCGAGTGAGGCTGTGAAGAGGCAGGGGCGGGCTGGCTCTGCGACACGCTCAACGGCTGCAGAGGAGGGTGGGGCGATGGGAGTCTCTGCGGGTGCAAACCAGGGGCCTGCTGGATGTGAGAATGCGGCGGCGGCGGCGCAGGGGCCTGGGGCTGGCTAGAGGGCTGGGATGCTGATGGTGAGACCTGTGGTGGAGCTGAAGTAGCACTGGACACTGCTGGCAGCGATGCTGATAGCTGGGCTGATATAGGTGGTGTAGGAGGAGGAACTTGGCCAGAACCACTCTGTGCCTGAAGTGCTTGGGGCTGCGCCTGCAGCACTTGCTGCTGAGCGGATGAATCCGAGTCGCTCTCATTGTCTTGAGGGCTGGGGATGCTGGGTGACGTGCTCCGGTTATCCTGGTCAATGTCCTTGGGGTCACTGCTCCCTTCGTCATTGACGCTGCGGCTGTCAGAGCTCTCACCTTCACCCTCGCCCTCGGAGGGAGAGTTTGGCCTGCTGATCTCCTGCAGGGAGAGGGGGAAGAACAACCACTGGGCGTGAGAAAACTGCACAAAGAACATCACCAGCTGCCAGAGGATGCAGCCTACTAAACACAGTGCAAACACAGGCTCTTTTAGTAGTGTCCAGTGGCAAAGGCACAAAGGGAAATAAAGGAGGTTCTGCCTGAACATAATGAAACACTTTTTCACTGTGAGTGTGACCAGGCAATGGAATAGGTTGCCCACAGAGATTGTGGACTCTCCTTCTTTGGAGATATTCAAAAGCCATCTGGACATGGTCCTGGGCAGTCAGCTCTAGGTGGCCCTGCTTGAGCAGAGGGGGTGGACTAGATGGCCTCCAGGTCCCTTCCAACCTCTACCATCCCATGACTCTAACACGGAAAGCTCAGTAACATGGAAAGCTCAGTGCTAAAATGCCTAAATCCTGTGCACACAGTGAACCTCGTCAGGTACACAGAGCTGAAAAGACATCCTGAAAGCATTTCAGTTGAGCTTTGATGCCATTAAATGCAGAGAACTCCAGCCTTCTTGCCACAAAAGAGGAAAAAGAAATAAAACCAAATTTCAATTAAAAATAAACTGGAGGGACTGGGTGGAAAATAATCCAAGTATACTCCTGTATGGTTGATATTGACATTAAAACAAAGACTTCTGGACTTACCCTGCGTCATTCCACTGTTTTCAACAGAAGGAACACATTACAGCATTAGTTGCTTTCCAGGCACAGATTAAGTTACAATTTGCTGTGGCTTAAACTGATTTCAAGTTTTTGGTTTGTTACAGGGCTTGCACTCCCCCCGCTCTCAAACCACTCTCCTAAGAGAAAATTTCTCTGTGGGACTCACTTGAGTTTTGGATTTTTTGGCATTGGACCTGTCAGGTTCCTCTGTGTCAGAAGCTGCCTTTTCCCGCTGCCTCTTGGAGTTCTTGAGAGGAGAAGATACCTCTTCTTTTATCTTCTGCCACAAACAAAGCAGAACAAGACAGTTACCAGTGAGGTAAATGCAGAAGTAAACAGCGTATGCCGGTGCTATCATATTTAATACAAATAAACGAGAAGGGTCCCTGTGGAGCAGAGTAGAAGTTGAGACAGTCAGTATCTAACAGCAATCCAACACACATCTGTCCCTCTGTCCAATTACAGGTTGCAGGGGAATCTGTTCTGGAGCTGCTGCTGTATTCTGCCATCTGCCAGGAGCAGCTCCCAGAAGATGCTGCATCTACAGAACGCTCTAGCCACTCCCTCTGGAGGTCAAATTTTAGATAGAAACCCAAAACACAAACAGGAACGTGGAGTAAAGCCTCCCTCATCATGCAGATGTGGTCTCAAGCTTTGAAACTGAAGGAATATTATTAACAAAGCAGTTGTCTTCAGCTGTGCAGAATCTATCTGGAACTCACACCAGATAACTGTCCCAGTGTACTCTTCTAACAGAGACCAACACCAGTTGTTACACAGGACAGAGCAAGAATTTCTGCAGTAGACAGGCCCAGGATAAGGCTCTTTCTGCTACATCAAAGTCCTGCTTTACCCCTGATATTTTGAGAGGGATATTTTTATATCCCCTCAAACACAGGGCTAGCAGTGAGTAGTTATTACAGGATTATTACCTTCTTTCATGGCCTGGGACAGCTTTATACATCACATAGCTACCTAACCTAACCTCCAATTTTGCTAAGTTCTCATTTTTATTATGTGAAAACTTGCTCCATGCCCCAGTTTTGATTTGTTTTATTTTTTATCTTGCTACTTTTTAATTTACACTGCTTAATGACAAGCCTGCCCACTCCATCTGCCTTTGTTTCTTCAGTACGCTCTTGGAAAGACACTTATTCATTTAAACAGACTAAACTGTCAGCTTGCTCTGAGAAATCAACCAAACATACATACAGAAAAACAGTAACAGAAGTAGTCTCAATTATTACATATTCATATTCCTTTGTAAACAAAGACTAAGTACTGCTTAAAAAAAAATCCCCAAAACTGTCTACTTGTCTCAAATACAGCATTTCTGATCTGTATGACTTCCGTGAGCCTAATGCTTGCATTTGCATCCGAAATTGAAGGATTAATTTATCATCAGAGCAGTAAGGTTATGCAGGGACACTTAAAAGGGTTTTATCACTACACATCCCTGTGTACAGGAACAAAACCTCAGTCAGATGCACCATGAAATGTTTTGCTTATCCACACAAGTAGGAATTTCTAGGTCACTGAGAGATTCCCTGGCATCCTAGAATCTGCATCGCATTTCTCTGACTGAAGAGGCCTCAGGTGCCCAGTCCTAACACAACACAAGAATGGGGAAATCTTACCTTGGTAGATTTCTTCACTGAATCTGCTTTGCTGTCATTGCTGGAGGTGCTGGCAGCGCTGGGAGAGTTGCGGCCACTGGAACGAATGTCTTCATTAATAGGGGAGGCTCTACCATCAGGGCTGGCTGGCTGCTTTTTACGACCGCTACGTAGTGTAGACATCTATTTGTTTAAGAAATAAAAGTGTATCAAAGTCAGCATTTGTCCAACCTCTTCATTTTTTAGTGTTTTACAGCAGGGGTGTGGATGGAGCACGCCTGCTAAGAGCCTGAAAAATGAAAACCCAAGAGCTTTAACACGGTTACAATTTCCCCCTGAAAATTCACCTGTACTTAAAAGGAGGGAAACCCTTAATTTGCCTGCTCAAAAACATTAAGTGCAATTGTTTCATTTAGTAGGGTCTGCTAGAAACAACAACATTAGTTCCAAAGCTGCTGCTGTTCACACGCTTCATCTCCTTCAGAAAACACACACACACACATTTCCAAGCGTGGAAACCCACACAGTGAATGAGGCAGGAGGGGGACCCTCATGTTCTGTTAAAACACAAGTCTGTTTGCTGGCATTCAAGCAGCCAAGACCAGATTCTAAACCCACAGTTTCAATGTGCTGCTACTACGCAATAAGGAATCAGTGCAGAGTGTATTTCAGTAATTAATGCTGTTTCCCTCCCAGTTTGCCAGTTCTCTGCATGACTGGCTACCACAAAACCAATGAAGCCAACCTTACCTGACAGCGTAGCCTCACAAAATTTAGAAGCAATGGTCATATCATCATGATCAGAAAGACAGAGAGGGGAGGGCAAGGAAAATAAATGTATCTGCTGCTTTCTGTCAGCCAAAACCCAAAGCAAACACCAAATTAACTGGAGCTGCTGACTGAGCTCTCACGAGTGACCTGCACACAGCAAGGCACTTCACCCCAAGTAAAAACTCTGTAACAGAGCACACAAACCATAGGAGCAAACTAGAGCTTTCTGTAGGGAAGAGATTTTAACTCCAGTAATATGAGGAGACCACATGAGCAGTATTTAATTTGTTGAAACTCTTCCTTTAAAATAAGCCCAAGGGCTTATACCTCTGACAGGATCCAGCTGGAAGGATACACACTAGTACCAAATCTGTAACAATACACTGGCCAAGTGGCCCCTGATGATGGCAGTCCACTGCCAGTCATTAAAAACATGGAAATAGCAAGTCTGACTAGAACTTGCAGGAGAGACATTTCAGCTCCTTTTCCCACCACCTCCTCTTTACAGAAGAAGCTGCAATTCAAGAGTGTTAAACCTACCGAGCCTCGACTCCGCCTTGTCCTCATGCTATGCTTTCCACTAAGTCCATCATCTTCCTCTTTGACAGGTTTAAACATAAAGGGTGGAGGGTCCACTGGCTTCTCAATGGGTGGCAGCTCTCCGTACTTTTTGAAGTGAATGCGACAATCAGTGCACAGCAGAATGTTTTCCCGGCCGCCGTGGTGCCAGTCCTTGGAGGCTTGGGGCAGGAAAAGCAACAGCTCAGAAATACACAAAGTACCAGACACTCAGCACAAACACACTGCATTAAAAAGCTCGTAACAACTAGAGAAGGAACTGCTTTTCTACAGGAAACAAGCTGTAGAGATTTCTGGAAAGCTTTGTCCTGTTCCAGGCTCAGTCTGTGCCAGTGCACATCTTCAGTGTTCAATTTACAAACTATTTGTTTACTTCAGCAACTACAGCTTTGAAAACAGAGAAAGAAGCCTGATCTGCTCCACCTGCGAGCCAGCAGCAGCTTTGTGTGTGACAGTCACAGTCCAATACTGATCTGCTATATCACAAATGGATTATATAGATTACACAGATTTTTTTCCCTGCACAAATATCTACCTCTCGGGATTCTTTGCCACTGCAACAGTAATTTGCATTGGCAAAGCATGATGGACCCTGCTAGGAATGCTGCATATTTTAGCTGATGCAACCCCAGTTGTTTTTTGACCAGCTGTACACACACACATGAACTACTCTTGCTTGAAGGAACCTGCACTGAGCAGGCAGTAGCAGAAAGGAGAGAAATAGAGCAGTGAGTCGGGTGCGTACTGGTTGTGAAGCAGTGACGACAGGCGTAGCCCTTCAGTTCCTGTTCGCTGTCCTCGCTGTCGAAGTCATCTTCACTGGCTGAGCTCAAGTCCACTGAACGAGTACAGAACAAAGGAAGAAGAAAATGGAAAAGAAAAACTCAGCAGGATTTTGTATTTCCTCCTACTGGGCTAAACTAATCATTAATAATAACAGTTCTCCCATAAATCTTGTACCTCTTACAACCACCTTGCCTTGGATGGCCGTTACTTCCAATTCTGCAAACTAAGCAAGGCCAGACCTGACCAGTGGACAGATTAAAGGATTCCAGGAACACACCAAGTGATACAATTCACACAACTTTTCATTCAGCACACAGAACCTTTCCAGTTAAGTTGTCATTCAAACACTGCTCAGGTTTAGAGAGGCTGTGTTCCAAAAGCACCATTTTCGAGAGAAAGGAGGTTTATCTCAGGAGACTGTTTTTATTTAGAATAAAATATTCTGTACCTACATCCTACTTTACCAGATTCCATGGGCAGATACTGTGATGGCTTTTCTGGTTCTTTATTTTGTCTCTAGACTTCATCTCCCACACCAGACAGGGAGTGCCGTTACGCTCTGTTAGACAGCGGCTATATTTAACCCAAGAGCTAGATGTGCTTTGTGGGAGGAAGAAACAAAGCTTATACACAATGTACCTGCTTGAAAAACATGTGATTCTTTTGGATGAGAGGTACTACAAGGATAATAGCAGCTTTCCAAGCCTCCTTTAGAGTTTTAACCCGTGGCAAACTTACATTTTTTAAATGTCACGTTTAAAGAAGTGGAGAAGAAGGGAAGGGTCACTTGCCTTTGTGGCAAAAGAAGGACATAGCAAATTAGCCCATTTCAAGCTTGTGAGCTAAAAAAGCACCATCTAAACCACTGCAAATCTGCAGACATCACAAAAACTGTATCTTCTCTCATATTCTGAAACAACTCAGGTGAAAATCCTTTCTTATTGAGAGTACTGCATTTTTCCAGCACCACTACTATATATTCACAACATAACAGGTCTATAATTTGTCACAAGCAGAAAGCCCCGTGGCTTCTTTTGTTCACATCTTTAATTAGAAAAGAAGTCCATGATGCAAGAATACTGTTTTTCTAAAGGTTCCAAGAGGATATTTTGTAATACATGCAGGTTACAGAGAAGGAAAGATTCTATAGTACTTGCCATTAGCATTTGTCATCAACTCATTACCCTTCAAATTGACACAGGGTCCCATTTAATAACAGTAGCTGCTGGCACTACCGTAATTTCTACATTAATTCTTGCAGGTGTTTAAACCCTGGCTGCAAAATTGACACCAGGCTAGAACTTGTTCTCTTACTAAATTGATTTTTATTCTCATCCTGCAGTCAGATCTATATGGATGGGTCCTTCCAGCCACATGTGCTCTGAAGTGCTGACTATCCTGGACGGAGCTGTAGAGTCAAGATCCTCAATTCTTGTGCACACAGAAATCAGCAATAAATCCTATCAATTTCAGCAAGGAGAAGTTAATAGCCTTTCCTTACTACCTCACTAATACCCTCTCCAGATTCTCTGCCCTCACCACATCCTCTACCCTCCCATATTAATAGGAGTCTGACAATTTCTGCCTTCCACACAGTCCCTTTTCTTCAGAAAGCATGTGAAACGTGCTGGGTTTAGTCCATAGGAAGAGTTAAAACTCACATAAGCCTTTGACATAAGAATAAAAATTCAGCTATCAGGATGGACATTACTAATCACAACCCTTTGCAACGCAGTACATTTCACTGGCTTAGATAATTATTCTTTGTTTAGACACTTCTGCTTCAGTCAAGGCCAAAGTTCTTCCAAGATGCATTAAGACACAACAGTGCTGGCTGCAGCACAGTCTGAGATGAAGCAGAAGGTACAGGTCACCAAGTGAGGATGAAAGGGACTTCCTTCTTTTTGCATTTTCTAATTCCTGCTCCTGTAATAAGCCTGGAGAAAATACAACACAAAACCAAGAAAAGAGCAGGGAAATTCAGTACCAGGGCAATGTTTCCATCCTTACAGGATGCTTTTCTGTTTAAAAACTGCACAAAGCACTTGGTGATCAAAGACGCCTACCACATTCCAGCATAATGGTATAGGAACAGGAGAGGGCAACTGCCTGAACTCCATTTCCTTTCGGGTACAGCACCATTACATTACTGTTGCTCCCTGCATCTAAACAAAGATAAATACATTGCTTTTAGCTTCCACTTACAGAATTCACTGGAGGGGGGCCTGGAGGGAGTGTTGACTGGAGTGGAAGCAGTTCGAGTTTTAATTCTCCGAAACACAGCTTGTCTTCGATGCCTACGGTGGGCTCGAGAACTTGCTGCTTCAGGGGTTTTCTTCCAATAGTAATAGAAGGTGATTAGTTCTCCCTGCAAATACAGAAGGAGTATGTTAGAGGGGCATGCAAATCTGACTTGTCAGCTTTTTTTTTTTCTCCTCTCTTTTGCTCTCTGCGTGCACATGTATTTCTGTAGGAAGCTTCATGATGTATTTCAGCCAGACAAAAGAATTCTTTAGATAAAGACAGAAAAAAAAATCCTCATTATTTTTTGTTTGCTTTTGCAGGGGAGGAACAGAAGTAAATAAATAAATGCCTTCTCACTCCTCTCCTCCACTAGAAAAGAGGCTGGGTAGTACGTATCCCGCTTCCAGCTGGATGCTGCTGGCACTGCAGTTCAGAGCAGGGTGCCCTTGCCTTGCTGCCAGCATCCTGTTGACACCTCTGCACAGCTCAGGAGGCCCTGCATCCAGAGAGGTACTACCCTGTCACAGCAAATAACTGCTAAGACTTCTCTGGTGTTTACAGAAAGAATAAGGATCAATTCAAACAGACACTGCCATTTTGTCAACCTACATTCTGCGGACGGGTATTTTTAAATATTCCTGTTTAAGAAGCTGAGAGTTACAATAAAAATGTGTTTAACAAGAAGTCTATAACCATAACTCAACTCATCTACAGTAAATCGTGTTTTAATTTGAATATATATGCCCACATCTAAATTAATTAAGCAGTTAAAAGAGCACACCTAGAGAAATGAGTGATAATTTCACAGCATAATGAATCTGGCTTCCATTCAAGAACTGGAGCAGCTGCCATTCAAACCAGCGGATGTAATGCCAAGCTGAAGAACAGCATGTGGTTTTAATCTCTTTTCTCTTACTTTGAAACCTCATCATTTCCTGGCAACTTGTCTGCCTCTAAGGTAAAAGGTGTTGTTTCTTTCAAGTTCCAAGAGGAAAACGGAGAAGTTCTAACCAGCCCCTTGAAAAATCAACATCAGAACAAACATACCTGAATTGCCCACAAAAAGGGTTTCTTTGAACTGCGTTTTATGTGATCAAACAACATAACCTCAGCCTGCTCCCTCTGTGGGGAAATCCTACAGCTGTACTACGGGCAGATCACTGAGGTAACTCTAATACAGACACACCCTTAATCTAAACTCTCCCAAGGGCCTCCAACAAGCAATTACAGCCATAACTAACATCAGTACCGCTGAAACACTTGAAAGACAAAACGAGGATGTTCTAGACATTAACTGCTGACATTTAAGACAGTTGAGAATTTTACCAATGCCTAATTGTAAAAATAGAAACACCAGAAAAATAACAGAACCACAACTCTGATTTCTGGCAACGGACAGAAGAGATGCATTTTTAATCTGCCCTGGAATTGATGCGATTGATCTCTACCACTGACCTGAACAATATTCACTCCAAACTGCATGCAGAGTGATACTTGGTGAGGAGGAAGGAGTAAGAGGGCAAAATGAACTGTTACCTACAAATGTTGATTCTGAATGATAAAAGCCCCACTTAAAAAATAAAAATATTTATATATACATATATTGTTAATATATATATATATAAAAAAAAGATAGATAATTCTGTCCTGGAGAGGATCTACGACTAAAATGGGTGCAGGCTGACGATGAGCATTCAAGCCATGACAGATCTGGGGAGAACACAGAGTCTGACACCTGGCACCCTGCTCTGCTCCTGTATGCTCAACTGTCCCTGTTTGCTTTAGAAACACTGTTTTACTCCGAGTCTATTAAGTGGGCTCAAAGTCCACCTGGTGCAACTGTTTGTCAGACTGAGGATATGACCTGTGCCAGGAGCTCGGCAGGAAAGCTTATGCAACTCTCTTCCGAGGTAGAAAGTCTCTTGCAAATGAAACCAGCCACATTCTACCTGTAAATCCATTTCTATCAAATCTGAAGTGTCAGCACCAAGGAACAAGTCAGTAAATCCCATGTCTTTATGTCAGTGAATTAATGTGTCCTCTGACATATGGCAACAGCAGAGTGCAAACTAATCCATTTTCTTTCCATCATAAAATAGGAAATGAGAACCTATTTGAGCTCTATTTACACATCGCAAACCCAGCAGGTCCCCAGGGGAGCTTAACAACTTATACAGGTGCTACATCATAAACCAAACTTTTAAAAAAGGAACAGTGGATATGTATACAAAATACTAACTTCATGACCATAATGCTTCTTTTCCCCTGAGACCCTCCCAAAACTGCAGTCGCAACTGCACACAGATAAAGATGAAATAGAAATTTATTACACAACTAGTTCTACCTCATCTAGGAAATATCTGGATATATTAAAGCATTAGAGAATATTCTGTGCTTCAAATTCACTGTCAGACTGCACAGCTACACCACTCAGCAAATGACTCTCTGACAAAGATGGAGAAGTCAGAGAGGAAGCATACACAGAGAACATCAGTGTTTTACACATACACAGAGGTGAGAGATGTTCTACACTGAAAACACTCCATGCCAGATCTTATTAGCTGCCTGGCTATCTAATATCATATTGTCTACCTAAGGGATTAAATGCTGGAGTGGAGCGAGTCTGGAAGGATTAGAAACAGCATATTGGTAACTGCACGGGTGGCAGAAGCTTGAGCACAAAGGAGTAAGTCAGCAAAGCTTAGGTTCTACAAAAAGGGAGGAAAAACAGCTTCCAGCTTCACTGCTAGAGAAGCCAAATAAACTTTAATCAAACATGCATAGCGTGCGCTGCTGAAACCCATCGCACATAAATACAGGGAACAAAAGCTGCTGCAGAAATCAATAGCCTGCTGAAACATTAACACAGGCCAGCATTGATCAAAAGGCCCTTTTACAAAAGGCAGCCTTGCAAATTAGCTGCTGTTTTTGCTTGCAAGCAAACAGGAGAGGATAAACGCTGCTGACATGAATGGCCTGTAATGATCATTTTGTTCCTGGCGATCTCACCTCACCTCACCACAAGGTCTCGCAGTCAACACATCCTGCGTGTCTGTGCTGTAATTGCGCACAGCGTGAGGAGCCGAGGCAGTCCGGAGCTCGCTCGCTGGGGGAGGGCTGAGAGCAGCTGCTCACAATCTGATTTTCTGGGTAGCAGGTCTACACCCAGGGGAACAGCCCTAACCTAACAACCTGCAAATACATTATAGGTCTCCTTTGAAGTTTTCTGTGCCAGGAACTGGGTATTCCTAGCACCATACGCACTAAAATGACACGAGACAAAGCAGACTGAACCACCCTTCACTGCATCAATTTAAGAGGGATAACCCCCTCGTTTCCAAACTTCAGGGAGAAAGTAAAGAAGGGGTGAGACCACTGAAGCAAATTCTACCTGTGGCGAGGTCTCTGGCTGATGGTGGGAGAGAAACTCGAGGCTTGCAAGCCAAGTTCACCGAGGGCTGAACCTGCTGCTTTAAACAGTGACCTTGTTCATCACTCTCTAATCCAGTTTAGGGGCCTGAAGCACAGAGACCATCTGAAGTTAGGAGGAGCCTGTAGCCTTTTGCAATAAGCACCATCCAACTGCTTCTGCCACCCTCTTCTCTTCCCTGCACCCAAGAACACACCCCTGTTTAATCCAGTTCTGGAACCACCACTAAAACAGACATTAACAACCAGGGCAAAACCTCACAACTCAACGGCAAACTGAAGCGATGCACGGCCCAGGGTTCTTTTTTGCATCTCAACCAAGCTCTCCAAGCCACATCCCAGGGCAGACCTCACTAACTCCTCCCTACCCTCAACAAGCTCACATGAGCACCACTAAGTGCTGGTGCTCTGGTTTCTCACTTCTTATCAGTAGTTTTCAAATGTAAAATACACAATACAAGCTGTGGCCCATGTTTGTGTTTAGTTTTGCCTTAGGTAAACACAGGATTAACACTGTGTCTGCATTTCTGGATTTGAGAGGTTTTGACAGCCCTGCTGCAGCAGACACTGCTCCTATGGAAGCCAATCACACAAACCCATCAACTTACCTTCAAGTATCTGTTATGGTGTAACAGAGTGAGCACACACAGTAATTGCTGTTTAATTTCCCCAGAGCCTAGCTCTGCCAGGGAGGGGAAATAAAAAAAAAAGAAAAAGAAAAATCTTGGAGGAGGGGAATAGCTTTGCAGTAATTAAACAGAAAAGGTAAATGACAACTCTCTTCAGTGGCTATAAACCAGTCATGGCAGAGCAGAGGGGAACAGATTGTCCAGCTGTGGTCTTAATGAATTCACAATCTTTCTGGAACGCATCAAGATTTTATTAAGTCAACTCAATTTAGCTAATGCTCCCCCTATAACTGAAGTCTGTGGTAAAACCACTGTGCCCAGTGCCTCCCTCCTTCCCGGAATCCCCTGGCTTTAACAGTTTTGGTTACAGCATCTGCTCAGATGCCTGCGTGCCAAGGGGTGTATCAAGGAAACGGACTGCACGTGCACGTAATGGGAGCTTGATAGCACACACCCCAGTACAGACCAGTGTGCTGCTGTCTGTCATCTCCAGGCTGCTCCTGAAACTCTACAGAAACACCCAGGATATTGCTGTACACTGCTAGCCTGGGAGATAAAGACTGAAGGTATCAGTCCCTCTATCATGCACATCTCCATTCCCCAAAGCTGCTAACAGAAGAGACTTACACAGTCGCGCTACAAATCCTCCGACCTCCCGAGAAGCACTGCCACCACGGCCAGGTAGAAATGGGGCAGCGGGAGGAGGGCACTGCACAGCTATTTCTTGTTATGAGCATGCATCCAGACAGAGGAAATGTGGAATTCCTGTCTTAGTCTAAATAAGTTAAACTGTTTTTTAAAATGCAGCAGGGAGGAGAACAGCAGCTGTGTGCAGCTCAGAAGAGTTGAACCTGGGCATTTTTACAATTTTAAGCTTGGTCTACTTGCCTCTGCCAACTATGACAAATAGGCTTGCATATGTTCTAATTAAGCAATAAGTCTCAGCAGCTTGCTTAGTAGCACTGATTAATGTCCACCTTGGGTGCACAGGATCTAAAACATCACTGAAATTTTAAGAGAGGCTTTTAAAAACCAAGCAATATTTTACTAACACTATAAAAAACCCCACACTAAAAAACGTGGGCTGCTCTCTGTGGAATATCCTGCAGGTCTCTCTCTTCTCTAGCATATTTTTAAAGTGCAGACATTTTATCTAGCAGCTCCTCCAGCATTTATTAGCTTCTGGAAGGCAGTACAGCCCTCTCTCCCTGGTCTTTGCCAAGAACTCTACCTCAGATTTTAGAAGATTGGTTATCCTAATACTCCGTTTCCTTGTTCTGCAAACAACAAGGTGAGTTGTTTTCATTTTTATTTGAAACTCCTGGCAAAACAGGCTGGCCAAGCAGGAATCAAAAGAGCAGACAGGTATATAGGAAACCCAGGCTAACTCCTTGGGTTTTTTATGCTGTCAATTCACCTCCCAATACAGGAACAGTCACAGAATTTCTTGGGAACCCAGCTGAGGCTCCATCTGTATTTTCTGGATTTCATTTTGTTGTGGAAAAAAACCTGCAGATCAGATAGAGCTTCATGCTTCCTAATTGTTTCTGCTGAACGAGCACTGCTGCCCTGCTCAGTCCTCTACACACCAGAGGAACAGGGAGCTTCTATCTCCAACAAATGATGCTTTTGTTAGACAGCTGACACAGGGCTGTGACACAACAGGTCATTAGAGAACTGTGTCACTCCTGAGAGTGCTCAAACCAGTTTGGAACCTGAAGATTTCACTCCAAAGTTCCTCAAGCACTGAAAAGACTAAACTATTTTCATTTTTCATGTTACCTAAACACACAGATCAATTTTGTAATCCTCCCAGGAGAATATATTTGCCCTCCTCCACAAATAATTAAAACAAAACAGAAAACATAACGAGTGAGTGCAAACTAAACCTAATTCTTATAATAAAATTATGCATGGGAACTGGAAGTGGCAAGAGAGACGGGGACTGCAAAGTGGGGAGCAAAAAAGGAAAGAAATAGGCAAGACAATGTAAATAATCTCGCATTTCAAACAAACATTTATCTGCAGTAACACAGTAACACTCAACCACTGTGCAGCATCCTCTGCTTGATGACAAAGTCAATGAAGTATTTACAAATTAAGTCTCAGCACACAGAAACAAAGAGACAGAAGACTTAGAAATTGGCCCAGATCGATCCTGTGTGAGAAGCACAATTGGGCTGATTAACGTCAAACTACGTGTGTGGCTCCACCGGTGACAGTCAGGCTCTGAAATTCCCTCATAATCCAAACCCAGACCTACTGGACAGGCTGATCCATCCTTATTAAGCACAGTCCCAGCTGAATGTTCCTCACAGCTCAGCTTTCCTTTTGCCTTCCACACAAGTTGCTTTTTCTTTCAATTGGATATTCTTGTTTCACCCCTACCACTCGATTGCATGGTTTTAACAAATCACAGAGTAATCTAAATGGTATCGGCCACAGCCTGAAAAAAAAGCCAATAACAGGTCTCTGTCCCACATCTAACTCACAGTTTTCATGGAGCTCATGTGTTAACTTTTTCCAGTGTTTGTAATTAAGATTGCACATACTGGGAGGAAATAAGATAACCAGTATATCATGGAACTTACCCTCACTATCTATTCTGTGAAAACAATTCTTTAATTTTTTTTCCTGTTTTTTTCCTTTTTTCTCTTCCCCCCCATTTTTAGAGATTCAAGTACCAGCTTTAATAGTTCTGCAAAAACAAACACATACCAAGCTAGCGCGTTGTTTTAAGCCACAGCCACAGCTAAAAGCTGCTGACCCTCTCTCCAACTGTACATCATGTCAGAATAAAAAGAAAGCTTTTGTAATTAAGGCTTCTTCCTCCAGAGACTCCTCTTTGTTAATCAACAGAGTTCCCAATCCCCACAGGAACCCACAGACTGTTGGCTGCATCCATTATTAATTATTAGAGCCTATCTTTAATAGCGTCAGTTATAGCTCTTCAGGACTGCGTAACCACCAGGTACACCCCACAGGGATCTCCAGCACTTGATCAATTAAGAGGTTATCAAAATAGTGAAAGAGTTAAGAACCTGTTTGCCTCAGACACATCTGTCAAGGATTTATTTTCTATGCAGCCCCCCTTTGCAACTTATAAAAATTTCTGAGGTTAGAAATTCCCATGTGCTTGCCCACTTTTAGCTCCAATTATTTCACTTTTCCCTCCCCTCCTAAGCTGATCCTCTACCTCTTGTCTTCCCACACACCTCGATCTGCAGCACAGAGGGGTCTCCCATCCAGCAGAGCCCAGTTCTCCAGTACTGATGGGATGTTTTCACCTGGCACAGAGCAGGAACTGCTTCATACAGACAGAGCCTGAAGAATGCAATTTAGCCCCTGTGGAGCCAGGGCATCTCTCTTCTTATTGAGGCTCAGGCTGGCATACATTGCATGTTCCTTCCACCCCGCTGTTTCCATCCATTTGTTCTCCCTAGCAAATGCAAATATTCAGCCTTTTCCCCTTTTCACTTACATCCCAATGCCCAGAGCGCTTCCCCTAACAAATCGCACGTGGCCCAGGTGAATTCAGCACAATGCAGTTCTCGAGAACAGAGATGAAATGTTTTTGCAAAGATGGGAGAAATTCCTATTTTCTTGAGCCAGCAATTCTTTCATGCCGTTTTTCAACCCACATCAAAGTCCTGGGGTTCACAGCTGCTTCATGCAACATCCTTCACTGTCAGTCTCTTCTTAACTACAAGTTCTCAATATTGGAGCTCACACAGCAGGACAAAAAAGGAGAGTGGGATAAATACCCAGATAAATTAAATGCAAGCTATTCAGAAAAGCTTTCGGGGCAGAGCTTACCAGAGTCTGCACTGGATCAAATCTTTCCCTTTTCACATACACTCCTCCATTAATTCCACCAATACACAAATTTAGCAGCACAATACAAGGAACAGGATATTCCCAATGAAGGTGCAAAGCACTGATACACCATCCCTTTAATTGCACTTTCTTTTTGTACCAGCTCAATTATTTTCTTGGTTGCACATTGCTAGAGTTCAGGTGTGGGACAAAACCCATTTCACTGCTACTGGCTACATCACAAGTGTATCTTTCTCAGTGCCTACAACACATCCCAGTTCTGCTATTCATAGCAAAGGTTTTGGTGGTGGTTCACCTGGGTGTGTATATGAGAGAGAATCCAGCCATAAAGCAGTTAAAACTACCACACTCCATCCCCTAAACATTCTTCTATTTATCTGCCCTTCATTACATGCACAATCTTATTATCCCTGCACATCCCCAAAGCGACAGCGTCAGGGTCACCCTATAAAATATACATCGGCAGTGTTACATTTAATGACTGGAGCAGGGGAAGAATGAAGGATGGGAGGAGTGGAATACCGCAGGATGTTTGAAAGGGATCATCAGTTACATCTATGCATTTCCTCAGGTGATCATTGAATGACAGGGGCTGGGGGGAAAATCCACTGTTGAGCTTGGGAAAGGACTGTTCAGAAAAGAAATGTTTTTGTACTGGCAGCATGTGATGGCCGCCAGAAAATGGGAACGGTTCCTTCGGCCACAGCAGTTCCTCTGGTTATGGATTTTATGTAGTGGCTGAAAATGATACCAAGTACAATCAGCTATTCAAACCAACCAAAAAATATTGACAGACTTTGGTAATTTCATCCCCAACTAGAGTACTTTCTGTTGTGGTTTGCTTGTCAACTTTAATTAATTTAAATGAAAGACTAATTTGTATACAAGCATGCGTGTGTAGAAAGTGACATTCCAAACACAAGGACAGCAGCATTTTCTACTTTCATATTTATTGTTCAAACAAAGTATTAAAAATTTAATTCTACTATTCAGCAGGGAACTTAATCCTCCTGCATTTCAGTATGGTATACATTTGCTAATTTGTTTTCTAATTCTGCACAACCGAAATTAGGCTTGCAATTATTTAAAAAGTTTTACTACTTTAAAAATATTTTTATTATCATGTGATGACAATGTGACAAAGAGAATCAAACTAAACTTACCAAAACATTCCTCATGTTACAATTATTAGCTTTATGTGTTCTGTTAGTTGACTACTTCAAAGCAATAACCCAAGTTGGTATATAAACAAACCACTTCCAGTTAATTGTCACTTAGAATCAATACTCTGCATTACTGCAACACTCCACCATGCCCCAGGCTCATCGAAGTGACACTGACACGTAACTGAAGGGATGACAGAAAATCCTGACTTAGAAAACCTTTCCAATTCTGATGAGCTCCTTCACCATAATATTGGAAAAGGGTAAAAAAAATAACCCCCATACATTCCTATTTCTTATTAGCTAAACCAGACAACCATGGCATCGCTCAGCAAATCCCCCTCTGTTCAGCTGGGATTCCAGGCAGTGGTCAGAGGGATGGCATTTTACTCATCTGAAAGGATTATTTCAAATCATTAAGTGTTTATATCTTGCAATGCAAGGCTCAACTTACCCGAGAAGACACAGGAGTCCCTAATATTTATCAAAGAAATTTCCAGCTATCTTCCAAGCTCCAGTTTAAAAGCCAGCAGTTAGCCCATGAGTGGGCAGGGCCAAACACCCCACATTATTCAACACTTCTGGGGCACCTTGGACAGTCTGGAAAAAAGTTCCAACTCCCAAGTTGCTGCAGTTTCTCTGTAATAGCCCAATGTGTAAATCCTACAACATTTTATGGGCCCCTGAGGACTGGTTTCCTGTTAGAGCTGGTATTTCTGTTTGTTTACTTCTATGAAACTGTTTCACGCCTTCCCCAGTTTAAGCTGGAATATATTATATTACCATGTTTCAAAAAAAATTTGATTCTTGCCATATTCTATTACTGGAATCTGATGTCACCCTCAGTAGGAGATCATTCTCATGATGTCACATAGGGCTTTTCCCCCTTGACTCCTCTGGAGAGCGAGGGTTTGCCTCTAGATTAAGGACACTGTGCTCTGCAACCCTAGCCCCATGGTTTTGCTGGGCAGGCAGTGGTCACTGAGAAGATACATACTGCAAAAACAAGGAAACAAAAACCACTCAAATAAATAAGCAAGTGGATATTCTGAAGCTTGATCAGATTTTCATGCTTTAATACAGTAAAAAGAGCTGAAAGGTAGGTAAGGAATTAGCCATTTGTTTCTCAAATGTCCCATTTTGTAACTGCTTTTACTTAAATACAGAAATCAGAATCAAAGGTCCATTTAATTCTGAGACAATCACCAGCAACACAACTGAGCAGCACCACTTCATGCTGTGATGTGTCTGCCTGCTGACCTGCATTCCACACTTCAACCTAACAGATGTTTTAGGTGTTCTGAGCACATCTGTGATGAATCACACAAAACCTGGCTTGTCAGATGTACACCTTATCTTTCCTCACACACAGCTTCCTCCCTCTGCAGCTCATGACCTGCAGGGGAGCTGTTGAGTTTCAATAGTTTATGATAATAAAGTTATGTTAGAAACAACAGTATTCAGGAAATTATACAGGAGGCAACAAACTTTGTAAAAGAATCCTCACTGCTAATGAGGAAAGTGAAGACACAATCACATGGTACCAGAAAACATTTCTATCCCTTTTTTATTACAGCTATCCTCAAAGTCCTCACAACTGCTTGGTTCATGATGGAAACTATCAAAACCCCTGATCCCACACTGAAGATAGGTCAAATTTGACCCCTTAAGGAAAATCTCTATCACAGGATTTCCAACATGTGAACAGGCCAGATGGAGGAAGCAAGCCATCTGTTTTACACCTGGAAAGGATCAAATAAATTCATACAAACCACCAGGCTTATCACAGAAAACTTTATTCACACACCACACAAACACAGGTTTAAGGAAGATGGGTTCCTGCTCTACAGTTCAGTCTGAGCTACGGACAAAGCACCAAACTTGCAAACAAAACCTCTCAGACACACATCCCTGTCATTAAAACCTTGATTTTAAACAGACTTAGTTTCTCTCAGATCTGATCCCTGAACAGCTGTTTTCCTTTTACTGCTCTCCAAGAACAGTTCTCTAAACCAGTAGATTTTCTAGATTAAGTGTGGAGGGTTGAGGGGTACTTCAGTGTTTTTTCTGTTTATCAGAGTAATATATGAGAAGAGGAATATTGAAGCAGGACATCAAGCAGCCCCTCTCACTCCCCCAACCACAGAAGAACCAGTAAGCTGCTTATCCCTCCGTTATTGTTGCTTCCCTCCAGTCCCAAATTCTTTCTGCCAGGAAAAAATCCTTAGCAAGCAAAATTTAACTAAAAGACAATGGTAAGAGTTGTAAAGCAGTATTAGAAAGACCAAGGCATTGTAGTTTATTGTAATACCTATACAGTGAGCTCAAAAGTGAAAGAAATTGCTAATTCTTTACAGTTCTGTTCTGCCCTGGTATCTCCAGCTACTCCCTTGGAAAGTGAATTTGATCCCCACTTCATAATTAAGAAAGAAAAAAAAAGCATCAGTAATTTGGGGCATAACTTAGGGCTCTGACTCCTGAGGTCCTGCAGATCATACTGTGGTGAGTTCAAAGATGAAATTGGGCTGTTGCCATCAATCCTGTCCCCCCTGTACAGGGCCCACATCCAGAGCAGGGGTGGCAGGACAGGTGATACAGCTGCCACAGCTCACTTTACAACGTGCACTAACTTAAAATGTCCTTGATTTCAGTTTACACTGCCAACTGCAATGAAACAGTGGGCTCATTTTTACCTTCCTGTCATGTCCACCACAGGGATGCTAACCTCTGACAGAAGAACCATGATAGCAGGAGAGAAAAGCAGTATGGTGGAAGAAGGAAGTCAAGGCAAGAGCATTTTTCATCAACCCAAAACCAACTGCCACTCAGAATCAGCGATCTGAGAGAAAGGAGTAAAACCCCAGAGCTCTGCTTCCCACCCCGAGGCAAGCTAACCTTCTAACAGCAATTTCTCTCAAGTTCAGATTCTGACCTGGTGGATGACATAAAGCAGCTGCAGCTTAGAAAAGGCACCTCCACCTCCCTGGCTCTGCACAACACCTATCAGACAGAACGGCAGCTCCGTGTGCAGTGGCCCACCGGGGAGACGGAAGAGCCGTTAAAGCAAAGGGCAGCACTGGCAGAAGCACAAATGGCTCCAGACCTGACGAGCTTTCATATGAAGTTTGATCCTTCATGAAAGGGATTTGAGATGGTTGCCTTTGACAACAGAATTTTAGATTCAGCAATCCCCCCCAGGCCTGTTCCGGCCCCGCATTCTCATGCCAGAGGAAAAAGAAGTGCAGGCCCCAGGAAAGCTGTCAGGCAAGGGCGCTGACCTATTGCACAGCCAGGCTGCCACTTACGTAGTATTTTCCATACAACAATCTGACCAGCTTATTCTAGAGCTGCCTTTCTGCTGCTCTGAAACATTTCTCACTATATTTCACTTTACAATGCAAGAAAATCCAAGTTTATTTTCCTCTTCATAGGTATTGGCCTTCACCAGCCCTCCTCAGTTCTGCACTGGTTAAGCAGAGATTGAGACAGTTTCTGATAAAGAAGAATAAAATGTCATTTCTACCCAGTCAGCAATCTTCTGAAGATTAACATGAAGACTGCTTCATCACACTGCTTTATCAGATATGCAAAACTATATAACCAATTCCTCCAAACAATGCTTGACAGCTCTGGCCACACCACACTTAGCTTGGACTCACACCCTCATCCACCCACACTCCACTGCATGGACCTGTTTCTGATCCCCAGTTTATAAACACTGAAGAGTCTCAATCCAGTTGCATTAGTAAGAGCTCAGAATATCTTTACTATTGCAGTTAGACTATGCCAATACACCTTCAAAACACAGAAGACTGACTGATCAGGTATTCCCAACACCACTTCTTCCCTAGTACCATGTCACAGTCACAGCATGCTGGTGCCCACCACTAGGCAGTGTGAGTGATCATTTTAATTAGTGGCTTGTGCTCAACACAGCAAGCAAAGTGTCAGAAACTAAGAGGGAACCACTTATAATTGAGAACTTCAAAACAACAAGAAGAAAGAGGTTATATCAATACTTGTTGGCCTCCTTTGAGAGAAATGAAGCCTACTAGTATACATTAATACCTGTGTGTCTTTTGAAAGGATGCTCCATTATTAACTGGGAAGCTGTAGCCACAAAGTTTCTTAAGTTGTTGGAATATGAATCTTCTCACGTTTACCAGAGGGCAACCTACACACTGCACTATTTGCAAACAAAACTACTCACACAAGCATCCTGTGCTTTCAACAAGACACTTCCATCCCTATTAGCCACCAAAATGCCTCATTGCATCTGCTCCTTAAACTTTGTTTTTCTGGAGTCCTCTATCTTCTTCAACTGCTTCCTAAGGGTGACTGCAGGTTTGTAAAGCAACGCCACTCAGCCCTCAATATACACATCTTTTAACTACAGAGGTGGTACACAGGAGGCTCTACTTGAATATTTAAGCATTTCCATCATGAATCTGAAAATACAGTGCAGAGAGAATTTAAACACACTGCTAGGAAAGAAAAAAAAATAATCCAGGTGGTAGGAGCAGCCCAACTGCAACTGTAAACTTAACCTGGTTTTACATTTAAGCACACGCTTCAGTGTGAGGTTATACTGTCAGCTCAGACTTACAGTCTTAACTTTGTGTGCAACAATAGCTTCATTTTCAGTGATCATCTATAAAATCAGTAGCATGACACGAGTGTCAATTAGACTGAAGCAAAAACTAGTGATTTACTGCATGGAAAACTCCATTACCTAGAAGTGACTGTAAGAATTTGCTCCCCTGAATGAATCTAAGAGCAGACTTCTCCCCTCCCAAACAAACCAGCCTGTGACTCTAGACACACCAACACCAGTTTCCATCTATTATTAAGCTGCACTACGCTTTGGATTTGATTTACTACAGTAAAATATTACCCTATAAATTCTTCAGAAAGATGCAGAGACCCAATGACACAACTCACTGCTGGAAAAAAGCTCGAGATGGATGTTCAGTGTGTTTATTTTGCTGCCATGTGTGAGCCTGAAAATTGGAATGCCGAAAGTCTATTTGGTGGGGAGATATTCTCATTTTTCCTTCTAACTGTGGAAGATTTCCATTTCCATGTTGAACACAGTGTGAGGGCTCAGGGCCAAGTTCAGCAACCAACCACACGCAGTGCACAAGTTAATGGTTCCTGTGGACATGGAGCACTTACCACTTCTGTACAGGGTTTCTCTGCATGCTGCAGGGTCTCACAAGAACACAGTAGTGGGGGAGGATCACCTCTCTCAACCTGCTGGCCACACTTTATGGTCCAACAGGCATCAAAGAGAAGTACTTTCTAAAGCTGTGTTAGAAAAAGGTTTCTGGTTGCTATCTTTGCAGCCTCTCTACATGCAGAATCCCTGTGTTTTCCATATGAAATATTCAATAACCTAAGAATGCTCTCAGCTTTACGTGCAGTTCTCCATCAATTAGGAGCAAAACACAGCAGTGACAGCCATCTCAGCTCTTAAAGGCATCCTTCTGCTTCAAATGATTCATCACCTCAAGTTATTCAACAGCAACATTATTACCTCACAACAGCCTTTCTGTTCTGCTTAACTCTTCCCTATCTACTTGTCCAGTTTTGGAGTTGGCAGCATCCTGTTCTACCAACCACAAACTCCACACCCCACAGGCACAGAAAAATTCAAAAAGCAGTGGACTGGAGATGCAAACTCCATTCTGATCACAAATATGTTCAATTACCCAACCAGCTGACACAACTGAGGCAGGCATCTTGCAGTAACAGGGATTTGTGACATTACACACGTTTGGAAAAGAAACTCTGTGACACATAAAAGACAGGCTACAAACACTATTTTCTCAGTTAAAATCACTTGCTGGATCTAGACACATACATCATAAGCACAGGGCATGTTTTGAGTGTCTCATGTATTATTAAGTAATTCTAGCTCTAATATTTGTATACAAGGCACAAAATACTAAGAGAAAAATAATGAACAACTCATCTGGACTTTGTGTAAACCCTAATTACTCTCAGTGTCTTCAGTTCCCTGAACTGGCCTCTCTTCAGAGTGATAAAGAGGAGAGCAACACTGAAAAACTTCAAACTCCTGTGAAATGTATAAACTGTGGTCTGAAGTTGAAGCTAGAGAAATACTACAGCATTAGAAAAAAGAAAGAGTAGGAGTGACATCAACCTATGGAAAGAAAAAAAAAGAAATAATTTTTCCAAGTCAAGTGGAGATAGTTTGATAGATCTTGTTTGTTAAACACACAATAATTTCACAAAAAGAAAGTATCTTTATCCAAAGCATTTCTCCTGTGGTTGACACTTTAATGCCCATTACCATTGTGATCTACATTCAAAGGAAGTTTGCAAGATGTTGTCACAGTCTGACCGCATCTGCCCATGCACATCATTCATCAATCCTTCCCCCTCCCATTACCATAAAAGGCTTTTTATTATTTTTTTTTAATAGAACATCAAGCTTTTAGAGTACTACTTATTTCACCAGGCAATATTTTTTTCTTAAAGGCATTTTTATCTTCAATAGCAACATCACGAGTGTGAATGTGAAACAAGGTAGAACTGCTTAAAAGAAAAGGAGGGGAGAAAGGCGGCTGAAGACTCTCATGGAACATGCCAGAGAACAAAAAAACACAACAACTGCCATGTAACCCTGAAATAATTGGCTCCATACTTTCAACATGAAAAGCAGCCCCTCTCAAGATAAAAGGTAGGAGGCTGCCCACAGTGCATGAGTGGGTAATCTCCAAAAGGCTGACGTTAACTGCACGTTTGAAAACCAACCTCCAGGAACAGCCGCGCTGTCAAAGGCTGCGGGAGCCTTTGTGTCTGAAAACTGCCTGAACGTCAGCCCGGAGTTTCAGTGGATTCAGGCAACAAATCTGGAACCATGGGGTTTTTGTGTGTGTTTTGGCTGTTGTAGTTTGGGGTTTGGTTGTTTTTTGTTTTTAAACAATACTACATTCTCCTCTCATTCTTGTTCCTTTCAACCACCTTTCATAGCTTCTGTCTCCCAAAGAAAGTGAACCAAAGAACGACAGGGGCACACCAATAATCTAATGGATCATGTCAAAGTACAGTCATGTTACCCTGGAAATGGGTTAACTCTGCCCAGTAAAATTACACTGCTGCTGTACAAATGGGGCAGTCAATTTTCCACTGTGGACAAGCTGAGAGTGAGCCCACCTCGCACAAAAACCAAATTAATTGGAATTTTAATGCTACAATAGATATCTGTGCATATTATTGCTTTCCACTGTAGAATGAACACTCACTGGTGCTATCACCTTAAAACCAAAAACCAAGAGTAACTTGAAACATGTGCCTTCCCCCATCCCAAGTCATTAACTAGATGATTCCAGTGTATCCTAGGAGATTTGCTTGTTAACATTAATTCAGTGTTCAAAGGGCAGGCAACCAGATTATCAGACACTTGGCTACCACTGGCTATAACTGTCCTTCGTGCAGTCCAGCAAGAAAAGAGTGAGGCTTCCAGTAACATCCTGTTAGCTTTGAACACCTGGGTAATAGGGAGGGAGGAAACTGTCAATATTATGTTTTTTCAGGATTACATTGATCAGTAACAAGTGTGCTGCTCAGTCATTTTGTCTGCCACACATGCTGCACTCCTTGGAATAAATTCAAATAAAAGTTTAACAAGTCCAGATAAGATTAAAAATTAAAAATCACTCTGTTAGCTTTCAAACCTATGCAAATCCTCCATACAGGAAGAGTTCAAAAGAAAGTCAAGTGGAAAAAATAATTAACCATGAATTGTAGCAAAGAAGGTAACAGGTCAGCAGAGCACACTGTCACTTGCACAGCATGGAAAAGCTATATAGCCTAACCACCAAACTTACTACTTGTCTACTAAATTGTCTTGTGGCTCTTACCCAAGAGGAACAATCCAGCTAACAAGACTTGAATTGTGGAAGGGATAACAAACCAGGTTGCTTCCTGAATTAGGATACTCTCCAGGTACTTAGTTATGGATGGATGTGTGCATATTTTAATATTCTGTGAAGGAAAATATGTCCTTAACACACCAAAGAATTACATCCAACAATGTAAGAAAACACCCATTTCCTTTTGGCCTTAGACCGAGGTCCTAACTTCAGAAAAAGGACAGTTATTTACTGTACAGATATAGAGACTTCTAAGAACATTTCAATCTTTAAACAGGTTAAAAACGTGGCACGAGGTGAAAGCATTACAAGATACAGGCCTTTACCTGTGTCCTCTTTTGGTTGTGATGTTGGAAGAGTTCCTGTTCTACACTCTTGCAATTAAAAACAGAAAACTCAACAACAAAACCTAATAAGACCACAATTAATAGAAATTATTTCCTTACAGTTAATCACAGCAGACAATTACCTTGAGCAGAGTAACATCCAATAATGAGAGCTCAACTATGCCCAAACTCCCTTGAAAATTCAAATTTTCAGAAATGTATTAAAAGGAGAAAAAAGTATATAAGTGAATATGTAACACTGAATTCAAACAGGAAGTTCTTAGAGTGGTTGTGTGCATTTACTCTGGGTTTTTTTAATATATTTAATGCCTTCTTAACTTGCATTTCCCAGCTAAGAAGAAAGCTGCTGCTAACCCAAACAGCACACACACCTTCCTCCCTTCAGAAGTCTCGGAGACAAAGCAGCAGGACAGGTTTTCTATTGCTCATGTTTCCCTAATCCATCAAGCCCAAGCTACTGCAAAGTGGTCTCCTCATTGAAACCACTCTAATTGGCAAATACACGAACAAAGCCTTTTCTGTGGTTCACTGGCCACTTTTTCCTGTGGTTTGGTTAGTCACTAGGCTTAGAAAAATTTGCAACAACATGAGCCCAGAGAGCCAGGAGGGCCCAGGACAGGTGTACAGCCTGCAACCTCCCAGCACCAAGCAGCTCACAGCATCGGGAAGGGGAACAGTGGAAGCCTCCTCACAAAAGGGCTTTTAATCTGTGAAAGGATTTAATTAATGGGCACGCATTGTTTCTGTTCAAAAAAGATGCAGGTACCTGCAACTTGTTTTTTTTTCAGCATCTTCATCTCAGAGGGCATCTATCCCATGGCCAACAGATCCCCCAGGGAGTAAGAAAGCAGAGCTGCCAGGAACCCAGCAGCCTTCAAGCAAGCAGCGTCAACATTAATTATTACAGAGACAAGGCAAAATAATACAGAGGCAACAAAGCTTTGGCAGCAGCTAACTTACTCTCCTGCTGCCCTTCAAAAACACTCCTAATGAAATAAAATGGAAATCCCCACTATGCACTGCAGAGGAAGGTGACCTTGGGAAGTGAGGGAGAAGAGGGATAAAAGCAGATGAAGTGCCCAAGCAAACCACGTCTATCAATGCCTACCCACAAGGTTTGCACTGGCTGGGCTGTTCCCCTGCACAGCTCAGTCTGCTCAGACTGCAACCACAGACACTCACCCACGTAAAGAAACGACCTCTTCCTATGAGCCTTCCTCTTGCCAGCAGGGTATTACAGCTACAGCGGAGCTGCAAGAGCTGGCAGCTGATTAACTGATTATTTGGGAAGTAAAGTTACACAACAGACTCCTTCCAACACCAAAGGAGAGATGATATATTCCTGGAGAAAGACTGAAGCAAGAGTGTCTGAAAAATCAGCAGCCCCAAGAACTTGCTAAGAGAAGAAGTCCCTGCTAGTCTGGGATTTTCTGTTGTTTTGGTTCGTATTTTTTTCCTCATTTTAACATGACCTTTATGGAATGACAAACCAAGACTGAACAGAGCACCAAAAAGGCTGTTCAGCTACAGCCTGCAGGATTCCATCCACACTTTCAGTAATCAAACATAATGTGAAATGCAGTTTTAAAAATTTCTCATACCTTCTCTACATAAATTCACTTGAAAAGGTCAAAGCAAAACTTCTGTTATTCAAAAAAAACCCCAAAACTTTAACACTGGTTTGGCACAGACATAAATATATAAAACCAGCTGTTCAGTGGTGATTCACATAAATTTGTTACATACTGCTTAATTGTTGAAACAATGAAAACTCCTATAAACACAGGATAGGGACTGTAAAAGACAAGGTGGGAAAACAGTAGGGCAGTTTTCACTTCAACACTTCACAATGCCACTGCTTTGTCTTCAGCAGCACTATTAATATGCTCCATGGAGAAATATTCAAGAGGCAAGAGTGGGGTCATTCATAACAACCACTAAGAGCAGATTACAACATTCATTTGTCTCTCTAAAGTAGATACAAACCTATTAAATAGAACTTTCTAAAAGCAGTTGCATTATTTCCAAATATATCTTGGACAGCTATGGGTTAAAACCTACAGGTTGTTCAAGTCTAACAAGACTTTAGATTTCTCCTGTTCAGCCTTTGGCTGAAAATAATTTGAATAATTTCTGAAAGGCTTACAAGTTTAAGAAACACAAATTTCTCTGAAACAAAAACATTACACACCTTAAAAAACTATAAATCAGGGCAAAGATAGGGAGGAAAGCTTTATGCCCACAGTAAGCAGACAAATTCTTTTAGAAGCTCTTATGCTCTCAACAAAAGAATCTTCTTCTAAAGCCAGGCAACAACAACAAATCACATCTAATGCCACAGAATAAGAACATGAGCTGGAATTGTTAAATCAATACAACTTTAACACAGCACTGAAGGTGGGAGGCCTCTGTCCATTCACTTCATTATACCAAGGTGAAAGTCCAGTTATCCAACCCAGGGTTACTCTATGTACTATGATTTAACAGTGGGAATTAGGATAAGGGCATTTTTCCAACATGCTCTTGAAGTATCCAGAGTGTGCAAGGTTTAGGGCACATATTTTTAATCACACCTGAATCTGCAAGGTATGAAATTGTGCAGAACAAACCCAAAACTCACCTATTTCTGTAAATTATCTTCTTCCAGTATCTAAGTCATTACACATTACAACTCTATTCCTTTAATACAATGACAGGAAACCTACACAGAAAGTGTCACCTGTGCGACATCAAAACTGCAGATTTTTGATCAGCAAAGTCAGCCAAGCTCTAGTGAAGCACAACCACCAAACTGAAGAACAAAAAGAAAACAAAAACAGAAACAAAAACCCCAACTCCCCCCCCAAAAACCCCTCACCAACAACCTTACTACACAAACCAACAAGTTAACCATCTCTGATGAGGTCATGAGGTTTACATGACACACCCTCCCCTACACAGACTGCCAACACGTGTCCTCTGGTCTCTTCAAAATAAGCAAGTTATTTAAAATGGCAAAATCCTTCCCCTCCCTTATCTTGTGCTGCTAAAGATAAATCCAAGTAAAGCAGTTAGCACTGCACATGTGTCTAAATGCACTCCTCACCCTAAATACCTACAAAAAAACTGCAGGGATGGAAAGTAACAGATGGGAAGTAATAGTGGTAGGGCTGCAGGAACGAGGAAAGGAGAGAGAAAAGTGCTGATTTTATAGTTTAATGGGGTTTCTTTGCAGGAGTTTTTGGTTTAGGTTTTTTGTTTGTTTGTTGGGGAGGTGGCTTGATTTATTTCTCCAGTTTCCTCTCACTGCAATTCAGGTAATGAAAGACTTGAGCTTTGGCAAAGATCTCCTCCTTAGCCATTAAAAAAAAAAAAAGAGAAAGAAAGAAAGAAAGAAAAAGAACCGTAATTAAGCTTACTGGAAACAAAACTAATCAAACTTAAACAGTAACAAAGGGCAACAGAAACATGTTCACTGTATCACATCTTCCTTGCTGGCCAAGAGCCCAGAGTTTTCATTACATTTTTTTTCTCCCCCCATTTCACAATAGCATTAACAAGGCCTGGCCCAGGATGCTGAGCTTTACAAACTGTGTTCGTAGGAGGTCAGCTTTTCATGAGGCCAAAAACTCAGCATGTGGAAAGTGTTAAGACTTTCATGCAGTAGAGGAGGTTCTTAAAACTACTACTGTTCAACTCAAAAATCTTGGAGCTTCACAGATCATTAGAGACTTCTGAACCACAGAGAAGGGCAGAGTTAGCAAAATAAATCAGGAGTTCCTGTGGGATGTCCGAGTGCTTTACACAGCAAGAGGCACCAGGCACAAAGCAGGCTCAGAATGAAACATCAGGGAGGACCTCTCAAATTGAGGAAAGAGCTGTTTTATAACCTGGAATGTACTCCCCCTTTCTTTAAAGGTTAGTGTCTAGAGGCATTGTACAAAATATTTCAGTTTGTGTCAGGGGCATTGGGAGGAAGGGAAAAGGGAGCACAGAAAATATGTTTGGGGGAGGAGAAGGAGAGGAATCAATTCAACTGTTCCACCCAACAAGAACAATCTATTTCACCATGGCAATAAAAGAACTTATCAGCACCTTTTTAATGCCAGATTTCTTACTGCTGTACAGGAGTTTGGTAGCATAAAAAGAAATGATATTTGCTGCCAATTTTTGATACACCAGATGACTAGAGCCAATAAGGATTTCCCAACCATCAGTACTGTCAGCATTTTTGATTTTGTCATTAATCTCATGACACTTTGACTATTCTTAAGAATCTGAGTTCTTAAATACAGCCATTACTTAGGAAACCATATCCTTCATTTACATCTCCCCAAAAGACAAAGTTTCTAAGTTTACATTTACAAAGAACAGGGGAACTGGAAAATTCCATCTTGAAATATCTAAATCAGAAGGAAACACACCTGACAACACTCTAAGGTCCTTTTTATAAAGGGATGTGGAAAGCAAAAGATTTTCTGTGGAACCTGCTTTGATTATTCAACATTTGATGCAACAGTATCTTTGATTATTCAGTATTTGATCCAACACTACCTTAACTTCTTAACTAGGCTGAAGGCAAGAAGTGAAGCAGTGTGCTGAATTTCTTCCCTGCAGAAGGGGTGATGCTGCAGCACAAATGCTCTACCTGGGACCACGGCAGAGGCACAGGCAGCAGAGGGAGCCCCTCTGACACCCACCAAAACGCACCAACAGCACAAACATGGACCCCAGCCTTGCAAAACACTTGTTACTCACCAGCAGGAGTGGGAAACCCAAAGCCTAAGCATTTCACATGGCTCACAGCTTCATTATCTTTGTTTTCCACATACCTGCAAAGGTATTCTGCCTCTTGGCAGGGAAAGGAACCCAACACGACACACACACATGCCAGGCTGTGGCTCAGATTTGCAGCCTTCCTCCCGCCCACCTCACAGAACAGGCCCCTTCCCTCCCTGCTGCTGTGATCAAAGCAGCAGATGTTTACCCAAAACAACACTGCCAGCACCTATCAATAATAATCAGCATTTTGATGTCCTGAGGATTTGAATTCTATCATACTCCTAAGCATTTTTCTTTCAGATACAAAATAGAAAGGGGAAACAAAACAAAAGCGTACCCAGCAGATTTCAGCTCGTGATGTTAAATATTTGTTTCTTAAAAGTACAAGGCTCATGGAGACTGTTATAGCCACCAATTGCCTTCCTTTCCCCCATGGCACAAAACAAAAGCCACTATTCTTAACTCCTCATTCTCAGTTTATTCCACAATCTGTGTGATTCCTGGGAGTTTTCCTTGGCAAGAAAAAAAAACAACAAAAAACACAAGAGAAAAACAGTAATCAAGCACTGCTTCTTTTTTACAGCTGGTTTGAAACAAAAATGACAAAATGAGCACATCTGTCTGCTGAAGTTGTTATTGTCTCGTTCTCACAGTACAGTTATAGCAGCATATTACAGGATATTTAAGACTGAATAATGTATTTGGGGGCTGATTCTAAGCCAAAGGAACACTGTAGATACCGTTCTTACGGTGCCATCTGGGGCAGGAAGCAACGATTAAGGCCAATGATCTGTTGTATAAGAAGAAAGTTAATTTCATGCTCAGTGTAGCAGGCAAGATGCATTAAAATATAGTTTATTTTCTGCCAACAGATGATTTTTTGTTGTTGTTGTTTCCTGGTGCACAATCTTTTGCCCCCAAATGGGCTGCTCTACTGAACCCCACACAACCTGGACAACCATTTTCTGAATGTCTGGGTTAAGGAATTGAAAAATGCTTTGCACCACTGAGCACTCCAGATCACCCTGACTCTCCTGCAACATAACTCTCTTAACAGGTCAAAGCTGTTTATATTTGTTTACTTCTTGAACTTGAAAATTCAAAGCAAACTGCTGCAATACCTTTTGCAATGGTAATCTCTCTCTCACACTGTAAATATACACGTGAAATGGCACCACTTGGGACAACACTTCGATAACATCCTCGCTTATGTTAGCTACAATCCCCCTCCTCCATTTTTTTTCCCCTCTTAATGGTCCATTTGTAATAAATCTTCATTATTCCCGACTAGGATAAGAAAGCAGCGGGTGCTGAGGAGGAGAAAATCAAGTAGCAAGACAGAATGCCTGTTCCTCTAATGTAAGCAAGCCATCAGCCTGGCAAAAATTGCCTGTGAGCAGTCCGTGCTGGCTTCCAGTGAGTAACTATGGATAAAACTTGGCCCAAATACATGCACACACAAAATAAAAAACCCAATTACATACAGGCCATAAACATCAAGTTTCAACCCAGATGAATTAGCTGTAAAACACTTGAGTTTTACCGCTGTTTGTTTTTCAGTATCTCAGGCTTCAGTAATTGCCACAGAACTCACCACTTGCAAACCAAACCACTTGTCCATCTCCCTCCCTTTCTAAAAACCCTTTTAAAGAAAAAATGGCTTTGTCTGCTCCATGCAGGAATTTTTAGAAGTTAGCACTCCCTTGAGCAAGTCACTAGGTTTGCTTCTGGCTCAGCTCTTAACTTACAAAAATGTCAATCCCACACCCAACTGTGCTGTATATGAGGTACCCAAATAAAGATGATGAGATCCACAGGTATCAGTTGTGGGTCTGTGAGTTAGTACCACAGACAGGATTCCATGGAGACTATTTCTCTATTAAGTAATTTCAAAAATCAGAAACCAGGCAGGATTATACAGATCAATTTATTCAAGGAGTTACTCAAACTTTATACCATTAGCACTGTTCTAGAACAGGATGTCCCACAAACATCAGTATTGCTTATATGACTTTATTTTTTGGCTTTCTGAATGCCTTCCCCAAGTTTTAAAGCATCTCTTCAGCCACTTAATTGGATAAGAAACAAATAACGTGAAAGGTTTTGTGCACAGCAACCATGGAAAAGAATCTTGACAGAATAAGAGACTCAATCAGAAAATAAACTGCCCAAATTCTCAAACAGATACCTATTTTATATACCTGAGATTCACAGGACATTAGGATTGATGTCTGAGTATTTGATACCATCTGACAACTGCTACAAAAGAAGAAAAGGCAGTATGTGTTCTCATAAAAAAGAAAAGTACAGAATAAAAAGTGCACAGCTGTTGATGAACAAATATATTTTAATCAGTCACACACACCCTTTTAGCATAGAAGCAAAAAAAAGATAAATCATCATAAGAATATAAAAAAATTCCTTATGATGGTGCATTATAAACAGGAAGTAAGGAAAATGCAATGTAACAGAACTGAGGAGTCACAGCAGCACTGTGTTCTCTCAGTTGTTGAGGAAGAGTCAGCCAATACTGTATCAATTTCCCAAATAATCTTGGCTTAGATCTTCCACGACATACCTTTCACTACAAAGCAGAAATTGTCCTTTTTGGCTTTCTGACAGAACTCAATGCAATTGCCTAATGGCTTTTGCTTGCAACAATATTTTACCCCTACCTACCTCTAAACCTTCATAGAAAAATAAAACAATGAGTTTCAATCTTGTAATGTAAAATAATAAACCAAACCAGAGTGCAGAGTTTATTTATTACCTGTGCTAAATGCAATTCTAGAGTCCAGTTGGCACAGTGAATACACCTTCTGCTTTTATGCTCTTCACCTATGAAGGTTTCCTAGTAACTCAAATAGGCAGCCCAGTTTTTGAGCTGATGACATTGAAAATTACCTTTAGAATACAAAAGTAAAATACAATTGAAAATGGATTATCTTCTCTTAAAATAAAGTTTAAGAGCTTTAAAACAAATAAAAACAAGGCACTTCCTTTCTTTGGTTTTACTTGCTTCAACTGAAATCGAGACACACAGGTATGCAAAAAGATATTTTGGTCTTTGGAAGATTAACCATAGTCATTAATCAGATGAGTGGCACAGCCCCAAAACTGAACAGCCAATGTAAAAAGGCAGTTCACAGAGCAAGGATTTAAGAGCCAAGCAATATATACCCCCAGGATATGTTAAGCTGAAAGAAATAACACAGGAAACTGAGACAAAAGGAATACACATGGTATATAAACCATGAAGCTCAGACTGTGGCCCAAGCTTCTCCAGTAAAGCATGTGGTTGGCAGCTCTCCTCACCTGTAAGACCTGAAACCAGTTTTAGAGGTAAAGACAACATGGTGTATACTAGAGTTAAATCTTTACATCTCTTTAAAGATCTTTCCCAACCTTCTGTTTTATTATCCAATAAAATGATGATATTTGCAATAGGTTTAACAGTTACTCTTTTAAATCCAAACCAAATCACAGGGAACACACATACTGACCATCCCTTACAGATGATCTGGTCTTTGTAAACAGCTTTCAGCTCAGGGCCACTTAAATTTAGGAATATCTCCATCTGAGCTCAGCTCCTATGAGCTCAGCATTTCATTAAATTCTTTGGCTTACTTGTTCTGCTCCTGGTGAGAAGCATGAACTGAATTACTCTGTCTCCTCGGTGCAGCGCTTTACCTTAAAGCCAAACATACTAATTCAGTGTTCTCCCTTAATCAGCTCAGATAGCCACACACACACACAAAAAGGCAACATGTTCCCTACAGAAGAGTTTGTTATGCAAACGAATCAGTGGTTTCACTTACACAGGAAAAGCAACTAACTGATGCCTCTGCCCATTTTTATCCCAGTGGGATATCTGCTGTGACTACATGGGGGGGAAAAAAAAGCCTTCAGCTATCATTTGTAAAATGTGAAGCCTACAGCCCCTGTTTTAACAAGAACAAAACCCTCCAACTGCAATATCCAGGCAATGGCAGCACCAGCAGCAGCGAGCCGCGATGAAATGAAAAGAAGCAGTGGCTGTTTATGTTGGCAGCCGCTTCAAACTCTAATGGAAAATTTCAGCTCTGACTGCAGCTAGGCTAGAACAAGTTATTAAGGAAAGAGGTTCAGCTTTCAAACAGAAAAGGCTTACATAGCTTGTCCCTTTCTGAGCACTCCTGCAGCAAAGACGAGCCAGGAAATAGCACACCTTGCCTCTGTAATGTATAAATATCCTACCATTAGGGGAATACACCACCAAACCCAACCTGTGTCGTTTGGGACAGAACAGTGAGAATGCCCACACCACAGACACAGACTCAGACATTGCTGCAAGTAAGTTATAGCAGTAAATGCAAATATTAAAAAGCCATTGTAGTAGGGCTAACTAATCACTTTATACTAACAGACCAAAATACCTTCACCTCATTACCCCCCTCTTTTGATCAAAGGAAAGCTGCTATTTGAACAATTATGTCGAGGGAGAATCTTTACCTTTCACACACTCGTGAGAATTTTGCACAAACATTACTAAGGCTGTTTGTTGACATGAACAATACACAGTTTGTCCTCAGAGAGGACCAACACCTTGCCAGCCTGCACATATGGTAACTGCAGTGACCTTTCAGCTACTACACATTTGCACTATATTTAAGAGCTACTCAGGAAGTCAATATTGTATATTATGTAACACAAGATTAAGCATTAATGAGGCAAGAATAAAATTGTTTATCTAAACCCCAATCTAAAATTAAACAGAAGTTTATGCTGAAAGCTCACACTGCACTCATTTTGTCTCCAAACATTAACAAAGCACAGATTATTTAGTCTCTGAGGTAAGTCCCAACAGTATTTCATTTGGAGGGAAGGATTTTACTACCAGAAGACAAAATATTTTTGCTAAAGAAGAAAGTGATAATGCCTGTTAAGTTCTTACATGCACAAATGCAGCACGTTGCAGGTATGCTGGTCTTTGGAAAACAGCTGATATTCATTACTTTGATTTACAGTGTTTTAAAGCTAAATACAGAACCATCCACCCAGAGGCAAGACCTTTCGACTGCGCTCTGTCATCTCTTGCTAAGCAGCCAAACCAAAACTGACGGACACCAGAGATACCTGTGTGCTCAATGGGACATTCCTAACAAAACCAGACCAAAGTCTGCATGCCTCCACAAAGATTCACTGTCCTCTTTCTAGACTCCTCACTAAGCAAGAAGCTCTACCAGGCTCACTGAAGAGCTTCAGCCTGCCAGAAAAAGACAAGTAGATTATCAGACCATGGTCACAATCACCGTAGCATAAGCCTTTCCTGAAGAACACAGCAGGAGTCACTGGAGAACCTCTTGACATGCAGAGAGGTGTCATCCCCATTTTTACAAATAGGTAGAAGAGGTCAAAAGCACTTGGGCCTACTCCCATGAAAGATGCTGTTTCCAAAACCACAATTCACTTGCAGCATATGCCAGGGCTATCTAATGATAGAACACGATATTATTCTTAAACCTACCTAAGGCTGCCAAAGGGACAATCACGTCCATCTCCCTCCATCTCCAGCGGCTAATGAACCCGCAGAAGAAGTCTGAGTTCTGCTGATCAGACAACACATCTGACATAAAGCAGAGGCTGCAGGAACTCCAGCCAGAGGAAAACTGATCTGTTTCTTCTGGGACCATGGCCTTAAATAGTTCAGGCAAACTGAAACTGCACCCTGTGTGAAGCTTACAGAAACGCTTCTGAGCCAGCAGCGCAAGGGCAGGCTGAGGGGAACAGGACCCAGCTCTAAATCTGAGCAAGCTGACACCATGACTTGGCTGCCTCCTCCTCCTGCTCTGACGGGACATTATCGCTTTGCACAAGCTCACGTTCATTCCGTGTTTCTATTTACCTTTTACATGTCACTAACACAGAGTTAAGCTATTTGCAAGAACACAAAAAGTCAAGCCCTGACCTTGCAGGCATTTCAGTGTGCTTATCTCAGGCCTATCACAACGCTGCTGCTCTGAAAACTCTAAATTCAAGTAGCTCAGTGTAATCACCTAAAGAATTCAAAGCAGGAGAATTTTAAATACTTTGGAAATCCCACATTATTACAAAGTTTTAGCCAAATCAGATACTTAAGAAAATTTGTTGCCAGCTGTGTACCTTCCATAGTCACAATGTGTGAATTTTAAAAACTTATTAATGAAAACTGTTCATGTCACATAGCTGCCTCCAAAATGTATTTCTCTGCTTACCATGCAGAAGAATCAAATGTGCTGCTAAGCACGAACCAAATGAGAGTAGGATACTTCACCAACTGTGCCATCCAGCTACAGCTGTAACTGGGTAAGAGAAAACTATTCAGGAGGAAGGGGGAAGGAAGATACACACATGGGAAGAGAGGAGAAGATATATTTAAGACAGAGTTCAGTGGAAACCCAAGGAAGTTTCAGAAGTTTTCATTGAGTTCCTTTACATGGAGGCACTTTCTCTCCAGAGTATCACAAGGTTAACACTTACTGATCCAGCCTTAGAACTACTGGCTCCCCTTGATCCACTTCAGCATTCCCATTTCAGCAGAAGGCATGCTCAGATCACAGCTGATTTTAGTTCCTGTGTCTCTTGCTTGTAATAGCTTGAAGAAAATGCCTCAGCTGTTTACACTCATCCCACTAGTAACCCCTCTTGGACATAAAACTTTGAAATAAACTGGACATTTGAAATAAACTGGAAGAGTGAAGACCTAAACAAATATACAGCTTCAATATGCAGTAAACATTTTCTTCCATGAAGGTTTTTGTCTTGCTGGTTATTCACTTAGGAGAAGCAATTAAAAAAAAGTTGAAAAACTATGTTAAACTCGTTAAAGCACACGTTGACAAATAGAGAGTTTTCTTATAAGATATAGTACATTAACTGTGGAGAGGCAAAAAAGCAAAGGCACAACTCAAATAGGACATTCCTTAACATGCTTGTGAAAACCTAGTACAGTATGGCCTAATTCTCATCTCTCACCACGGCCGCTTTACACCTTCCAATATTATACAAGAAATACAATGTCATATTCACCTCTATATTCTGACTTCCCACACAGCAGCATCAGCTTGATTTAATATAAAATAGGCCTAGTCCCTAAAATAATTTTGTATTTCTATTGTATTACTTATCTTCCACCATGGCAATGTTCCAACTGCAGGGCTTAAGGCAATATGAGGAAGAGTTCTCCCTCAGTAAAAGCTGCATAAATATAAGTGTCTAGAAAAGGCACACGTTGCAGAAGAAGCACAAAAACAAGGACATTTAACTTCAAGTGGGTTTTGCAGAAAGGCAGAAACCCTGATTCCCTTCCCCACAGGCTTCAGCGACTATTAAGGCAAACTCTAATAAATTAGGAATGTGCAGGATGTATTGACCTATAGCCTGGTTTCCATTTAGGGCAAATCTCTTCAAGAATGCCCCTGATTCATCCTCAAGTAGCTTCTGCAGAACTTGGGAGTCGTCATAGTGTTTTTGCATCCACATATTAAGAGTTTCACCTCATGATAATATGGTGGCTAAACAGGAAAATAAGGCCTTTTTTCTAGTGTTTCTGGAATTGCTAGAGGGTTACTTCACACTGCAATAGAAAAATGTCAGGCAAAGTATCTGAAATTATTCTGCTGATTAAAAAATACAGACAAATTAACTCCACAGCCTTGCAATTTACATTATTCATCATGCCACTTTATGGAGGAAAAGAGAAACCGGAGAGTCAAATATTATTTACTGCAGCCTTCATTCTGTATGTCTTACTAGAGCAAAACTACTGTAAATTTTGTCTGGAAAAGACTGAGAATTAAAAGAAAGCAGAAGTGAGACATGTGGGCAAAAATAGGAAACAGATTAAACAATCCCTTGTAGGTCAAAGGTTGTTTGTAGATCAGTTGTCCCTAGGGGCTGAAACAGCCTGCTCAAAACCATCAACACGCTGCTTCCCAGTTGCTCAAACTTCATATTTTGTCTTTTCTACACTAAAAATGTAGAGATAATGAAACAAAAAATTAACACCTGAAAAATGATAGCTTTTATAAAGTTTCACACCTCTCGCAAACTAAGTTTTACAAAAAGCCTCAGGCCTGATACCCAAGTCCAAATGTAGAAGTCAGAGTGCAAACAGGGTCAGACACCTGCCCCCAAGTCTCACTTCTTTGGTTTTTCTTTTCCTTTCTCCTGCAAAGTGTTTTTCTTTATCACAAAGAGCTATTCTGTGTTTAAAAGCAGATTCCATAGTTGCCATAATTCAAACTTTAGAAGAGCACCTTTGCCTCTCAGTAACTTTATCATCAGCAGAATTCATTTCTAAAGTAAACACCAATTTGTTCTACATCCATTGCTAGGAGATATTCTACAGAAAAGAGGAAAGGGCTGCTTCAGTGACGACGTGCTGGATTTGTTAGATGTTGCTAAGAAGCATATTATTTCAGTATTCCTTCTAAGCTGTCACCTTTCCAACACTGGGCCTCAAAATCCAACTGACTACTAAAGCAAAGTCTACCTGCACTTGATGGGGAATGAAGGTTCTCAGTAGAATCAGTGAACACAGACACCAGCTGAAGTACTCTAGGAAACATTTCATCCTCCCCTTTCTATTTGACTTACACAGCGTTACTATTCACCAACGAAACATTGTGGTATCACAGCATCATCTCACAAGAATATTTCAGAAGAGAACAGAAACATCCTACAGTAAGTGACAGGTTTTAAAATATTTTTACAACAATGTTCTCCCCCACTGAACATCCGAATTCCACAGACACACAAAACCCTGAACAACCAGTTATGCTTTAAATAAATATTTTCCGGCTCGCTAACACATTGCTAGAAAATAGTCTAACTCATTTTTCATTGAGTTACCTCCCTTCTACATTCAGAATAAATATGAAAACCGCTTTCCAAAACCACCCTTCCCAGCAGTTAAATGACACCTGCAGAACAGAAACCGAAGCTTCTAGAGAAGCTTGGCAATTAGGACTAATAGAAAAGTAACTAGATTCCCAAGACTTCCCAAACCCTCTCTCCTTTGAAGATGTCAACCACTCCTCCCTGTCCATCTTCCTTCTAAGCACTTGCCAGGATTTTCACTAGAATAACAGTTACGTAAGCTTTATGAAGTTCAGCAGAGTCATAAGCCAGAGATCGAATCAGAAACTCAAGTTACATGCTCGCTACCCAGATTTCAGGAACTCAAAGAGTTAAATACAACAACCGAATTCTGCAGGTTGTAGGAGCAGGCACATACCTCCGTCTTCCAGATTCAATTAGATTCTGTTTTGTTTTAGGCTTTCTTTAATTATCTGCTGCCATTTGAGCCCAACTGGGTGACATAAATGTATTAGCCCATCGTATGTCAGAATTTAAAATTAGATTTGGTCTCCATAAATACACTTCACTCAACCTTAGTGACTCCGTCCAGCAACGACGACTGTTTTATGTAACGTCTTTCATTTACTAAGACCTAAAAACTGCACTAAAAATTGCAGCTACCTTTTCTGGCTGTGGATTTGGTTTCTATTTATCTAAGGAGAATTCAGCTCAGGGTGAGAAGGAAATAGTTTCGTAAGATCAAACATTGAAACGGCAAGAGAAAAGCAAATTACATAAAGTCCAAATGTACTTACAGTCTCCTTATTCGGAAGCAACTCCTTTCGAATCCTGAAGAAGTTCTTGCCGTACTGCCTCAGCCCCTTAATAAAACGTTTCTGTGATAAAAGATAACAAAAATAGCATGTCAGCAGAAGGGGAAGAAAAAAAAAAAAGTCTTGTTAATCAGCGCAACAGTCAAACAATGTTCTTGCTTAAGGACTGCCGACAGAAGAAAACGTATACCTACAGAGGGACTGAAAACAGACAGGGGACGAAAAAGGCTTTGAGAAGAGACCGAAAAATTCAACCCACATTCTCTTCTATGTCAAACTTCCAACGTTTGAAGCTTAAAGAAAAAAAAAGTCAGTACCACAGTCAGGGCTTTTCCAAAGCGACCCAAGTGTTCTGTTCTGCCGCACGTCTCTTCCCAAGTCTATTTTCCAACTAAGCAGCAGCCGGCGAAGGAAAATACGCAGCGCTGGTTTTCAGGGGAGGAAAGAGCCGCTCCAGAGACGGTGCTGAGGGGGCTGCAGACCCCCGCGGCCCTCAGCCCCCTGGATCCCCCGGCCCGACGTTCCGAGGACCCGGCCGGCGCCTTCCCGAGCGAGCCGCCCTCCCGCCGGGTGCGGAGCCGCCGCCGCTCCCCCTGGGTGGTTCGCAGCTCTTCGGCAGCCGCTCGCAGCGCCGAGACGCTTCCTCCTCCGGCCCCGCAGCCGCACGGCGGGGCTCGGCTGCGGCCGGGAGGGAGCGGCGGTGCGGGGGGAGCGCGGCGGGGCCCGCGGCGATGGCGGCGGCCGGGGCTGCGGCGCGAGCGGGCAGGCGAGCGGCGGAGCCGAGCCGAGGAGAGGCGGGCGGCGGGGAGGGCCGGGCCGGGCGGGCGGGAGGCGGCCGCGGCCGCCCAGCGTGTGATGGCGGCGGGGCTGGGCGGCGCGGCACCCGCGGGGCGCGCCGCAAAAGGCGGCCTGGATCGGCGGCGGCCCCCCCCCGGGCCCGGGCCCCTCGCCCCCAGGAACAGCCCCGCGGAATGAAGGCCCGGCCCGGCGACTCTGCAACGGGCTGCCGTCTCCCTCCGCTGCCAGCTGCTGCCTCGCAGCTGCCGCACCCCTCAGCTGCCCTTCCCCGCGCTCCGGTTCCCCGGCAGCTGCCCCTGCACTCGCGTTTCCCCTCTGATATCCCACCCCAGTAACTCCTCAGGCCCCAGCTGTAAGCACCGCTCCCTCCTCTCCTCTTCCTCTCTGCCCGGGTCCAGCCATAGCAGCGCACCGGCCCTCTGGGCCTGCAGCCCTGGGACCAGCCTCACCTACAGCCCAACATCTCGGCACCCATCAGCACCAGGACATAAAGTCGAGGCACAGAGCCTCCCTCTTCTTGGAAGGGACAGTCCTCAGTTTTTCCTATAATACACATACAGCTATAAACACCAACAGATGCCAAATCCTGCCGGCAAAAACCAGTGAGGAATGTTGAGTATATAGGACCTAACATTTTGGGGAAGAGAGGTGAGAATTAGTAATTCCTTAAAAAGAAACACACCTCCAGTTGGCTTCATGCATTTTGGACCACCTCTTCTTGCAAATATCTACTTGAAGGAGGTGGGGCAGGTGATGAGAAGCTTCCATGTTGTGAAGTGGGTAAAGGAATCCCAAAAAGGGTAATTCACTGCTAAAATAGTACTCTGTGCACCTCCAACTCCCACCACAATGCTGAATAAGTGAGCAGTCTCTTTGGAACATCATGCATATTATTTTGCAGATATTCTCCCACAGGGATCTATCCTTACCTAACCCTGACCCTCAAAACCAGCAAGACTGCCAGGGTTCGCCAAGAACAAGCCTGGAGGCACAGAGAGAAGAATTAACCACCAGTTGTATCTGCTTTGAGGTTACAGTCCCTTCTAGTATATGATTTGCTCATACCCATCAGCTCATTTTAAACCAGTGAAGAGAACACTCAGGAGTTTTAAGAGTTCAGTGACAGGGGTGCTTGAGTTCCTGAATAAGGAAAATTTTACTAATATCAAGGTACCAGCCCCACATTCACAGGCCGAAGTCACACAGATACCTACAGAGCAAGACACCAAGGCTGCCCACGGTGTGTAACTGGTCACTAACACACACATACTTCTCACTTTTTACCGTGTGAGTAACAAGGAATTTTCACTACACTGAGGGGGAGACCAATCACTCCCCTGGCACCATATGAAACCTCTTCTGTTCTGTGCTGCCAGGCAAGAAAAGATGGCAGCAGCAACCAACAAGGCAAACAAACATACCCTCATACCACTCCCAACATCCCAAAGAGCAGTATCACTCCTGTCTGCAGTGTATCTCAAAGAATGAAAATTAACTAAAGCCAGAAACATTTAAAAACAGGCAATCCAAAGGGAACTCTGACTCTAACAGATGCAGCTCAGTTCCTGGCTCTGACATTGCTGTCTCATGGACTGGAACAGAGGTGTGACGTTTCTGCAGCATCAGTCAGCAGAGCATATATAGGAAAATGTGACATCAAAAGATAAAAAGCTGTAGGGGAATAAGAAGAAACCAGAGCTGGAACACTCCAACCATGGATGAAAAACCACTGGGAAGTATGAAAGCAATCTGGTCCGCTGCATGAAATGAAAAGCCCTGATTCCCTATTCCTCATTTTGCCAAAGACTTACTACAGTACATCTGAATTCTCAGGGGACCAATTTAAGATTCCTTTTAACCAAACTATTTTACATTTGTTTTGTGATGCAAAACTCTAGTAGGAAAGCCTATGACAAACTGTCTTCCTTTGAGCTCATGAGATGTCAAAAATCCCTACTGGGAAAGTAAGCCTAGCACATAGCCTACCTGAGTAACAGAATTAGAGGGAGCTTGAAATGCTGTTCCAAGTTTCCAAATACAAATGAAGTCAATCCTTCTAGCATTCTGAAATTTTAGCCAGTTATACTGTCATCTTTATCAGTATCATATAAAATTATCACTAGGCCACTGAAGCAGTGCAAGATATCCAGCTACAAAATAGTTGTGTACCTTTACTGAAAGGCAAGAGAGCCACTTCCTAATACACAAAGAACAACAAAGCACACAAATTATTTTCAGAAACTTAAAGTGCAAAGCTTAACAAAATGATCACTTTAAAAAAGTCAGTATTTCCTTCCTATTCTAGCCTTCCATTAATTCAGTCATGTTCAGTTCTACCTTAACCTGCAGCAAGAACAGCTATGTCTTTTTTCCAAGTTAAGCACAATAGAGACCTCTAAATGTTTTTAAATATAAAAGAACTGAACAGTTGCACACCAAATCAGAAGTGACCTGTTGCTCTCCAGCGTCTCATAAAGCAGACTGCATAACACAGTTTAAATTTTCTTTCCTCTGCACAGATGACATGCAACACATTTTATGTCTGCATTTTAATGGTGTAGGAGATGTTGTGCTACTCACAGAAGGCATCCAAAAATGACAGCTACTGAATTAAAATAGTCTTACAATACAGGGCTGGTAATCAATGAGGCTTAAACCTATGGATGCACAAGAAAGGGAAGTTTTGATAAAAAGTGGAAGTGGCTCTGGAGCACAATGATTTAAAAATACAAGTTCTGTACTTTTAAAAACTAAGAGACAAACATTTCAAATTTGCCACTTATGTTTAACTTTAAAACATTACTTATGACAGAATTCTGTCAGCATTATTGTTTGTATTGTTTACTGAAGACAAACTGTAGCACAATTAAAAAATGCTGTGGATAATTATTGCTGCGAAGGAGCATTAGGAAATGCCATGGCTCGCTCGGTCAGTCACTGCTGACAGACAGCACAGTTAGATTTTATAGTGGTTGCCATGGCTATTGACCAGCCACAACACCAGATCTCCCAATACATTTGATAAGTTGAGCTTCCCCAATGCAGTGTGTTCGATTCGGCAGTATCCTGCTACGATGTGTAAACAGGGAGCTATAAATAACCAAGGAAGAACAAGGAACAAGCATGTTAATGTTTGCATATGTGTTACTTGCAGGCCCCATATTTTATCCCAAGAAACAAACATCATGACAAGATACACAAAGCCATTATGTTCTGAGTAGCAGAGCTCAGACGGCGTGTTTATCAACGCGATGATAATGCCGTTGCAGAGCTGTAGTTAAGGTTATGCGTCAGGGTTTCTATTATCAAGAGATTACAGCTTGGCAGGGAAAATGTGCTGCTGCCTGCTGAAATCCAGCACCCCAGGTTTTAACCGAGAACTGAGGTTCCCAGTTCAGTTTTCTTCTTGACTGCAGGAATCTAAAAGAAAGCTGCTTCTAAAAGCTGGCAAGAATAACATCGAGTACAAAATGACCTGTTTAATCAGTTGAAAAATTTCAAAATGAAACCTCGTGGGCTTCAGAAAGGCAGGCTGACTCTGATAAAACTGTAAATTCATAACTGGTACTAATACGTCTCCTCTGAAGTGACACTTCAATCAGCTTTAGATCAATTGTATTTTCCCTAAGAAAATCCATGTGCTCTTTCATTCTCTTCCCATTCCTTCCACCTGGTTAATTAGTGAAGAGCATGTTGTAATGCAATATATTTACAAACACAGAGCCTTTTTTGTTCCTTCTTAATCCAGGAAATAAGGACTTTCTTTCTCAGTCTTTCTAAAAAAAAAATCTCCTCTTTAGACCATGTTCAAAGCAGCAAGTTCTTCTCTCAATCTTTTCCTTAAATTATGAACATATAGAAATGGCAATTTTTGCTATCATGAAGGCAATAAGTACAGTGCATGTTTTGAAAGACCCAAGGTTTTCTAGTCAGATGTCAACTGAAGTTGTTACCAAGTGTCCATATTTAACATGCCTTTTTAAGTTTTTCAGTAAATAAGGTAGGAAAAGTTACGAGGTTTTAATAGTTAATAGCAAATAAATGCTAAATGCATAAAAACAACATCTTCAATTTCAGAAGATGAAAAATAACAGCAGTTCTGAAAAGAAAATGGGATTTGGTTATATCTGCAAAACTTCTATTAGATGTGCAGAATATTTATAGATTGCCCCAAACAATTTTTAGCATCCAGCCACTGTATATGCACACGAGCCGAATTTCAGCACAGAGTACATTTTATTAAAAGCTTGGCTGAGTTTTAACATTTCATTTTGCTTATGTGTGTACACTGCAAATAAAGGCATTTGCTGGTAATATTAAATGATACATACTGTCCTCTAGAAACAGGACTATCCTCATAGTTTCCTTAAGACACAGTTTAACCTAAAGATGCCAGGCGTCTCTTAAAAAATCTAAGTTGTGTTATTCTTTTTTTTTTTCCCCTTCACTGAACTACACTGGCTGTAGCAGAAAAGGATGCCAGTGTTTATTGTATCTTCACCTCAAAGGAATTCTATACGCTCAGTAATTCCATCAAGGGCAAAAAGAGGTACTTAAAAAGTTAGAGGGAATGCAGCTGTCATACATATCCAAGCTATTTTCAGAACCCACCTAACCACTGCAGACACACAGCATGCCTATTTAACCCTTTCCACAACCTTTGTTCCCCGAATGCTCTTACCCAGAAAAGGTCCAACTGCCCTAAGATGTTGCAGCAGCTCGGGCTGTGGCCGGACAAGGGAAGGTCTCTTGGGGACAGGAATCTGCAGTCAGACTGCCATGTCCTTGCCCTTGTCCCGCTCCATCCACCTCCAGCCTTAGCTGGCAGGCTTCCTCTCGGTCCTGCCTTCTCCAATTGCCCAGAGACAGGGGACTGGTGGCTTGGTTAAAAAGCTGGGAGGAAACACTTCCTGGCACTTAAGCCCAGGAAGGCTGCATGGTGGAGAAGTAGGTGGAGAGATGGACAGATGTTCTGTCTGGTCAGAGAGAACATAAAAGACTTCCACAACACAATTTTAAGATGCACAAATTGCCAGCTGAAGAGGAGAGAAAGCTACAAAAAAAGAGGGGGAAAGACCCTTTTCTACGGGTACAGGAGAGGGCAGAAGGCAGAGAGGTTCCCCAAACTTCTTGGCCTAAGAACACACATCCTCAGAGCAACTTGCCAGGAACAAGGATTGTTCCCAGGGTAACAGAATATTCTAGGTTATGACAGTAGAATGAGGAACAAGCATGATGACTCAGCAAAGCTCACCTGAAACCTCTGTAAAAATAATTAAATAAATCAGTCCACTGGGAAAGAGGAACTACAAAGAAAAGAAAAAGATCTACGTTCAGGCCTCCTTTAACATGCCCTGCTGCTGGGAGAACAGGATATGCTTCAACCTCATCTGAACTTCATTTTATTGCTTCCTGTCACTACCCTAACTCTGCTTAATGTTTTTTTTCAATTTAATTTTGAAGTAGCAAGCAATTTCGCCCTTAGCATCAGATCCTTGTGCTGTTGCGTGTTACATCCGTTAACAGCAAGGTTGCAAAAATCACCTAGCTGGCAAACCTGTTTAATAGAAAGACACCACAAGCCTTCCCTGAATGTCTCTGTGTGTTGTTCCATAGACCTTGGCACTGCATCACAGATGAGTGCAGATCTCAAGCACGCAAGCAGAAGTAGTAGATCTTTGTGGAAATATCCACGCTCCCCACTGTTCCCTCAGTGTTATCTGCCTTGAGCCTACACCACTCGGATGCTCTTAGGTTAAGTTTATGGCTCTGTCCCATCTCTACGTACAGCACTTCTTTGTCTGCTCCTGCAGGAAGTCAGGCTGTCGCCAGCTTGCAATTTAGAGTCTCCTCCTGAAGAGGCTGCACTGAAGCACGGGTCGTGATTTGAAGGATCTTATTCTCTTCTCCCACACAACCACGCAAAGGCATGAGAAATTGTTCACGCAGTCTGGCAACTGCTTGGAGATGTCTGCAACCACTTACTACAAATCTCTGTTGCAAGAGATCTCTCTTGTAGGGGAATGTCTGTGCTTCCATGACCACTGACACTGAACACACAAGCTCTTTCATGATCTGTTTGGCTTGCAGAAAGTTGTGGAGTAACAGCAAGTAAAGCTCCTTCCCTGTGCACTGCACCAGCTATGACAGGGAAGCACGAACAGTAATAACTGCCACCAACCCCTGCAGTGCCGGTTCTTGCAGCTTCATTACAAACTACAGATGTTTAAGTAACCAGTTTTGAGACAAGTTTATTTGTTGTTACTGTTCATTTTAACAGTCCCCTTTCAGGACTGTAAACAGGTAAATGTTTCTTAAACCATGCCACAAATATGTTCCCAGACTTCCAGTCCAAGACAGAAGGCACACATGCAGGTGATAATTTTGTGGAGCAAGACTGGAAGAGAATAAGCCTATATATGTGAATGTGGGTGTGTGTATAGATCCTTTTTTTTTTGGTTGAAAACATCCCTTACCTCCAAAATATACTTATTCAATTTGCTCCTTCCTTCAGCAGATTGTGACCTTAGTTCAAAATACATACTAAAATTAAATTCAGCTTTCTTTTCATAGATACTGATCTGTTTATTTTTCTTGTCAATTTTTCTTAATGAAATAATTCTCTTGTGTATGGACAAAATTACCCTCAAACCTTTGTGGTATTTTGATTTTAATTTTTTTCCCCAGCAAGTCCTATTACTCAAAGATATTATGCAAAAACAAAAACATTTTGATGCTAGTCATTAGATACCAATCTATATTAAAAGGCATTTATGTTCTCATTGGATATTCAAAGCAACTCTTCAGAGTGCATTGCTGGTCATCTACATGCGATAAAAATCTTAGACTCCTTAGGCCATATGCTTGTAAGATCAAGTACCCTCTATAAACAAACTGACAAGACATGTATCAGCTGAAAGGCTTAAAGGTGCCAAACAATTAGCTTTCCCTCCCAAACGGATCGCTTTGTCTTCCTGAGAAATTATACTGCAAAATTAAGCCCTACCTCAAGCTGTAAGAGATTCAGCACCGAAGGATTACAGAGGCGCAGAGGCACACAACGTCCACCCGGCTGTGTTCTGTACAGCCACAGCCATACACAGACAGAAAGTCATTAAGCAGGCTCCCTCAGGGAATGCCAAAAGATCCTGAAATGATAATGATCCCCCTTCCATGGTGCTGCACTGTTGGCTTTTGTTTTGAACAATAGATCTCCCATGATACCTCTCGCTTGCTGAAAATATTGGTATTAAGTGAGCATGAGCACAGCTGTGTGTAAATTACATATATAAACAGATTAGATTTGTATATTTATACTGGATGCAAACACATTAATAGCACATTTGCATACACAGTTGGCTAAATGAGATTGCATGCAGAGCAGGATTAGTAGTTACAAACACATTTATTTAGAATTTTCAATAAAGCATTTATACTGCCATTCAGGAGGTCAAAGTGGATTCAGCATCCTTTCTGTCCTCTTTGCCTCCTCGGAAGTACACAGAAATGCTCGTGTCAACACAACTCCCATGTCTTGCCAATCCCTCATCACAACTATTCTGGGAAAAGGATTTATAAACCAGCAGAAGACACTGAACTGGGGTGCTTACCTACAGGTTATCCAAATTTCCTTCAGTTCAGTCTATAGAAGGTGATGTTTTTAAGTGTGGGTTAAGAGTTCTACATTTAATAGCATCAACTACTACCCAGAAGAGTTTTATAAACTGGCATTTTTCTCTTCTCTGTTTAATGCCAGGGTTCAATGCAAAAGTCTGTATGAAAGGCAATATGATATTGAAGGTGACACAACAGCTCTCAGACATTTCCAACGCTGGAAGAGAATTCATCTATTCCTTCACCCCAGGCTTTGAGCTGTCAGAGCGCTGCTAACATTATGTGCTAACCCCGGCTTTATTGTACCATCAGTATTTTAACAGAGCTATTTTCATTAAGGGAGATTTCAGGTTCACTCAAAGCAGTATGCAGAGCTTTGATTCACTTTCTGCATCGTACCAGCAGAGTGCCTGGATAAGAAAGAGAAAACAAAACAGCAAAAAAAATAAAAATCAATTATGTCTAAATGAGGAGCCTTTATTTTTGCTCTAATTGTGCCCTCTGATTATTGGCTCTGGGTGCTTTCACTGCACATCCCCAGACAATGCTGCCAAGCCAGCCCGTCTCTCTCGCCTTCACATTTCCCGTCGGTTCCTGTTAAAAGGTCCAGTCCTGCCTCTTGGGTTCGCCACGCTCGCAGCTCCGCCGATAAATCATCCGCCAACCTGCTCGTGGAAAGGCACTGGCCGCGATGGGATGGCTCTGGCCCGGGTTGCCAAGCAACCTGCGCAAGAGGGATGGCTGAGAACCGCTGACAAATAGCCAAGTGGCTGCAACAACAGACTTCTCTGTCACAAACGTGTTTGGGAGAAGTGCCTCCCCCGCCTCTGCTCCCTGCGAAACACTGCGTGATTGTAAAATCCAAATCAAAAGGCTATTGTAATGAACACACACTTCCTGCTCAATTACTAATTGTTAACGAGCTGCGGGGAGGCTGCGATCACACAGCGTATGGCAACAAGAAATGTGATCCGGTAAACGAGATAAAGTCAACAGCACGCCGAGAAACCTGATCTAAGAGCAGCCTGCAGTGCCACATCAGAAGCTGATGAACAGATCAAAAAAAAAAAAGGCAAAAAAAAAAAAGCTGGATATTAAAGCAGCAGCAGGAGGAAAAAAAGAAAACCTGACTTTCCTTTTCCTGAGCTCTAGAAGGGGTATTTGATAAACAACCTGGACTCTTTGGAAAAACAATTCGTGGATCATTACAACATCCTAACACCACTGCAGTTGCCTGGTCCCACATTTGAACAGAAAGATGAACAGACAGGGACAGATCAGCTCTCCTGTTTGAGCACTGCTCAGTTTGCAATTTACTTTCCCCCAATAAAGTCAGGGTGGGAAGAAGAGGTTTCATTTTTCCAAACCAGGTCTGCAGAACTCGCCCCCTGGCAGCACTGCAACAGAGGGTCGAGCTGCAGGAAGATCTTCCAGAGAGAGCAACAAGTCCTGAACCTCCAGGAGGCTGGAGAAGCACAGTCCCTCGGGACTCTACATACCTCTCCTCCACACAGCAGTGCAGAAAAGACAATTTGAACACACAGGCAAGCATTTCCTTATTCTACTAAACATAATCACTTCCACCAGCAAGAAACTGCGTTGGCCAATTTGCCCACATTTATACTTAAATGCCCATGACAGACCTTCTGCTGACACATACGGGTCCCCCTGTGCAGGCACGACAGGCAGATCCAGATGTGTGCAACGCTCCAGTTGCCCACAGAGCCTCCCTGGGACATTTGCTCTTCCGTGACCTTCAGAAAACCACCACATTGCACATGTCCATACACAAGGTTTCACCCAGGGAGTCAAGGACCATCCCCTTCTGTGGACACAAACCTTAAAAACCCCACCAAACTGCAGACTGCCTTCACTGACAACAAAAAAGCTTTCTCTTTAGATAACATTATGTGAAGATTGTTGTCTCCTGTAATCAACAGTTTCTCAGTGCTGCAAACAAAGCTAAAATGATTTGAGTGTGTTTTTACATAAAGGATTTTTAAAGAGATGTACCTGAAGAGTTAAAGAGAACAAAGGTCTGGCACATTTGTGACCCAGAGAAACAAAACAACACCCTGCTGCCAAGAGACAACAGAAAGCTTTTGATTATACTTGAGATTGCTTTTTTCTGTACACAAAGAGATTAATTTGATTGTTATTTTACACTGCTGTTAAAATGCTAATATACAAAGGGCCTTCATATACATCAAAACTAAAGAGCAAGTAAAAAGAAAAAGTTGGACAATATGTTCCTTTTCAAGGACACACTTCCTGTCCCACATGACATCTGGAATTATCTCCCTTTAATATAGGTAAATAGTAGAAGTTCAGCACTTAACCTGCAAACTTCAAACCAAAAAACCAAAAAGCTATTTGCTCTCAATTTCTCAAACTCATGCTCACCTAGACTTGGTAAAAATGCATTTTCTAAAAAAATAAATAAATAATAATAAAAATTTCATAGTTCCAATTGTTGGTTGTTTTTTGTTTCCTTTTTTTTTTTAACAGGATGAAACTAGTCAAAAGTATAGAGTACAAAAGCAGAGATAAAAATATATATATAAGCAATACATATAATATGAACCAAAGTAGAAAGGCAGTTCTTGTGGAATATAAACAATGCCCTACTATAGCACCTTTCCTCCAAAGGAATGGTTCTCATGCCTCAGTTGGGAATATTAACATTTCTCTTCCTCACATACTCTGAATCTCAAATACCTGTACCAAAAACTGCAATGCCAGTGCATCCTTAAAGCTATTAATATTTCCTTTAATGCCAACATCAGAATAAATATCATCTTCCAGAGGGCTGAAGCTGTTCCTTATGTTTCCTCACCTTTACTGGGCAGAAACAAGCCAAGAGGAAAATACCATGTATTACCTTCCCTCTGAATTTCATTCTACTCATACTGTTTTTCTTAACAACGGGATTTTTACTCAGCTGACAGTACCGCAGGGACCAGCCTCTGCCCGCTAACGCAGAGCGGATCTCCATTAAATCATCAATACTAAAATGCCCATTCCAGGCAATGACACGGGTGGGTGAACACAGCTACACACCAGCCCCCAACCCCTGAGTTCAGCAAGTTCAGACCACAAGGCTAATAACTAACGTGAGGGTTTAACGCAGAATAAGCTTCCACTTGAGCTCTTTCCTTCAAGATTAGAACATTTCCATTTTCTCCATCTTTTCCCCCAGAAAATTTTCTTTTTGTTACCCAGATTATACAGAATTCTGACAATACAGGTCCATTGACTCAAGTTTAACACTGTTATGCAAGCCTGAAGTTGTTCTTTCACTGTGACTTTTTTTGTCCTTTCAATTTGTGACACTAAGCACAGAAATGCACAAGAAAGCAGCACTCTGACTACCTGCAATACACTGAATGATCCTTTCAAGACTTGAACACAGTATTTCTAGCAGAAGTTCCCTATTGCAGAAATATTGTTCCACTGGGATTTCAACTATTATTGTCAATTATTCTGGAGACCATATTTCTGCCTTCAAACAGTGGCTTTATGCAAATGACAAAGAAACAAATAAAACCACTTCAAGAGCTCCCATACTTTACAGCAATGAACAAATCCAAGAATAATGAGACAAAATGGCAGCAAGAATCCCCAAGGAAATTACACACAGAGAGAGGCGAGGATTTCTGTAGGTGACTTCGCCAAGGAAATTAAAATGAAACAGCGGGGCTGTTCACAGCAGCAGCGCTCAGGTTTGAGTTCAAGCACTAAGATCCAAATTCCAGCTTGTGACCCTTACCAAAATGACATAAGGTACCTCGGGAAGCTTCCTGGATTTCTCTCAGGATAAGTCTGCCACTGACTGCAGCACAGTGAAGAGATACCCGAGAGCACAAATCTGGATATAAGAAATACTAGTGATGATAAAATCAAATTCCAGGCTAAGAGATATATGATATATCCTCAGTGACACACCTTGCCTGTATCAAGCAGAAAGCCATATTCCTCCTGTGACAGTTCTTCATCCTGCCAAGCCCTTTACAAGAGTAATAGGGGACAGTTTAAGGAGGAGACTAATTTCCAAACAGTTACAGACACACATCCTTTGATACTTCTATAAGAACTGAACCCCCAAATTTGGCATTCAAGTAACTTCAAGAATTCTTTATTTCAGTTGTGTAGCCCAGTCTGACCCAGTTATGTAGCAGCTCCTAGGAAGAGGGGCAGCATTTACATCCAATTTACAAGACTCCATGCTGAAATATAGTTATGTAGCCTTCTCTTTAAATAATATTATTATTTTCATTATTTTTAACCAGTAAGTCCCACTGGACAAGGTTTAAGGTCCTTACAAGCTCCTGTCATGAACTCACACAACTCTCATTGTTCAATTATCCATTGTATTTTTGTCAGAAGTACATTAAGATTTTGGTAAAGCAAATGATACACTTCTGCAACACAGCCATCCAATTACTGAGGAAGATGTTGGCTCATACAGTGATTTTGGCAGTAATGTATAAAAGCTGTTTTAAAAAGAATCAGATGACTAGATGATCTTTGAAGGTCCCTTCCAACCCAAACCATTCTATGATTCTCAAGTTCCCTTTTCTTTTGTGTAAGGGGCTCTGAATAAAAACATCTATTAGGGATGGATGGTGCCAAATGAAAGGTGACCCATAAACAACAGGAAGATTTGAAAATGAAGGACCAGAAATGCATCTATAACAAAGGTGAACACTGGCAAAGGAAACTTCAAAGGTAGATATCCGGGGGGAGGAAGGCAAGGGGGAAGTGGTGCTGAGACTATGGAATTACCTCCCCAGACACGTTGAACTGGACAATATCTTCCATAACAGATAAATGAAATATGCACCCTAATAAAACAGAGGTGCCCTCTTTTGCCTTCCCCAATTTGTCACAAATGGAATGTTTGATTTGAGTGTTTGAAGTTATTCCAATGCAGTGGAGGGTAATATGCTGTGATGCTTATTTCTTAGCTCCTCTAAACGCATAAACCCCCACCTGATCAATCTCCCCATGTAGCCTAAAAGCTATATAAATCTGAGCAGCTACTATGGAAGGGGGTGGGGGGAAGATGAGAAAAGGAAGGAAAGGAACAAAAGAAAAAACGTGCTGGATCATGCACAAGTGGATAGGGGAATAAGTGAGATATCAAGAGGCCAGTAAAAGCTGAAGCAAAACCACAAACCCAGAAGCTACGTGCACTCTGAGTCTTCACCACAATATATTCACAAAACCACAAGGCACATGAAGAGTACAAAAGGACAAGGAACACAGAGTAGTAGTTTTTAAATGCAGCTTCATCAACACATCTTTTACACAACAACTTAAGCAAGGAGGAAGGAAGAGAAAACCTCACCACAAGCTAGTTTACGAGATCCTCTGCAGAAGCACAGACACTGTGCACAAGCTGTCCCAGGACTGCTGCGTTGGGCTCACCTCAGTCGAGTACATAAACTTTTCAAAGGTTAAAAGTGAAGTTACTTGGCTAGTATGAAATGAGAAAGAGTATTCTTCTAAGGTGGCATTTCCACACTCAAATCTAAGTTTCCTTCTAGATCATATGAAGCTCCTCACATTTGCTATGTGAGGAACACGGAGCCAAACTGAGAAATGAAACCTTCTCAGCTCGAGCTGACTTCCCCACTCTGTGCAGGTACCGAGCATCTCTCTGGATCAAGTCCTTATTTGCTGTCAAATTCTTTTTTATGGCAGTATAATCATCAGCTTTACTGGCACTGTTACCTTCATAACTAATTAGGAATCTTGGATGGATGCAGAAAATGATAAATATTTAGTCACTATGCACCTACCAGAGAAGCTGCCTATTATCAAACAAGTGACACCTCCATAAACTTAAATTAAATCATGGTTCCCACAGCGGATTCAGAGCCACTGACAGAACAGCAAGTGATTTAAGTAACATAAAGCTGAGCAACTGGTGATGGATCACAGCTTTTTCATTCGCTCTGTTACAGCCTGTAATAGAACAAATGATCATTTTTCAGCCTAATTGAATATGGCTGCCCCACTTATACACAAAAGGAGACAAAGCTATATAATTTGCTTCATTAAAATGCATTATGTCATCTAAAAGATTAACAAAAATCGGTGCTGTTGATAGGGAAGATTAGAAAAATAAAATTTATCATGCAAACAGAACTTGCAAATGAGGTATTTTGGCATTCACGCTGCTTATGCTCGTGCAAGAAAGATAAGTGCTCAGCACTGAAGCTCGCAGAGCATCCATACTGTGACAGCAATCAAAGTTTCTTCAGTAAGAATTACGTCACTACACCCATTTGAGCAGCATTTTGTCATTTTCTTTCTGGACCCTAGAAAGACCCAGTAGGTTGATGATCCCTGCATTCTCCAGATGCTCTTACTGCTGTTATGTCATGACTCGGTTTCCTTTTGGAGAAGAACAGGAATAGGATGATGTTATATTTAAACCAGACTCCGGATCTCTTGGCAGATAAAATCTGAATAAAAGGTCAGAGCACTGAAGACAGTAACTGTGCCACTGTGCAGAGAAGATCATCTGATGGGAGGAAGGAAAAAGGCAGCCGAGTCCACGCAGCGTACCCGCCTGCCTGGTTTATTTTCTCCCCCTGCACGAGGCTGGGGTGAACAGTCTTTGTTTCAGCTGCAATACTGCTGAGCTGCACAGCTCATGGTTCTATGTATAGAACTTGTAAGATATACAGGAACATTAAAACTGACTCCAGCTCTGTTGCTAAGAAACTACGAAGGATAGCTTTTTTGGCCCTCTTCATTTATAAAATAACCACTTTGCCCTATGGGAGAAGGAATGCAATCTCTCAAGTCCCCCAGTGCCTTGTTCTCATTTTTAAATGAACACAGAAAGATGATCGAGAATGCCAGGAAGTGTAAGTGAGCTCCATTTTTAAGATGCCCTTGAAAATGAGATGAAAAACATGGTTTCAGCAATCAACTGCTGTCATATTTATTAATCTTTCAAGCAGCAGATTATTTCCCCTTGGCAACAGTGAACTATGTGTATGTGCTTCTGTCTCTCTATCACAAACCTTTTGCTAGAAAACAAAACAAAACAGCAGCTTCTGAAAGCACCTACAAATTATTTAGTTTATACTGGAGTTAAACTTGGAGTTTAGAGTTCAGCTTCCCGTCCCCACACAGAAATAGCCTACTAAGCTGTGGCAACTGGCCAGTGTAAATATTTGTTGTATTATTTTTTGGGGATCAGCAATATGGTAAGTGCTTAATAGATAAAAATATTCCACATGAAGGCAGAAAGACCCTGAATCAAGTAACATATGGCGGTTAAACAAAGCAAATAAAAAAATGATATTGTTAAGAAAAGACTAACTTATCTGGCAGCTGTGGAGAGATCAAGATTAGCAAAAGCAATGAAATCACCCATTTTGAAGCCAAGGTCACTGACAGGATTTATAGATTTATCCCTGAAGGCAGCCTTTGCCGAACATGAAATGCTAAAATACTTTTTTTTTTTTTTTAAATCTACCCCCCACTCCATTTGGGCTATCTCATTTGCTGGAGGCTTTTGAAATTCATTCCTTTCCACAGCTGGTTAAACAATGGAATCTTTCTGCAAACTAAAAGGACAAAATTGATTGCCCTACACAAACTTTTCCGCACGTATAATTGATTTTTAATTCACTGTCTGATTTCCGAAAGGACTTGACAATAAACTCAGTGGGATATGTGCAATATTGATCCCTTTAAACAAGGGCTGGGATCAAAGACTGATGCAAGTTAATCACAAGCAAAAAGATTGATATCTTTTGTCTAGAAACCTGTGTTTAAACCACATTCATCTTTTCTAGCCATATTACAGCTTATATTTGCTAGCTGTACTGCATCTTACAATTCTGTATACCTGTCAATTTCTAAGTAACCAATTTTATGCAACTTTTAAATTATAACTTTTCACCCCCAAGCAGAATAATTTCAACCTTCATTGGTTACTTTTTACTGTGAGGGCTGATGGTTCTGTTACACTCCAGGTTCTTAGAATAAGCTACAAAGACTGTGCATTCCCACTCTTTCTTAAACTAAAATCTTATTTATTCTGCTTAAAATAAAGGTCTTATCAGACCATGGCAACTTGTGTTTGGTGGAGTTTTGTTTTTTTATTTCAATGCTAAGTTAATTTTCAACTGTTCCTGATTAACACACTTGCAAATGACATCAGATGGCTTGATTTCTATAGTCCAGAACACGTTAAATTAGTGAGAATGGTCACTCCCCTGTGAAGCTGTAATGTTGACTTTTTGTGGATAAAAAATTTAAACTAAGCAGTAACTGATACCTCAACCTTCCAAGCCCACGCAGTTACTCAAACACAGCCCTGCAATGCCAGTCTCCTTTTCAAATGTCCCTGGATGATTCCCCTCCCCACAACTATTCCACAGGCTCTGTTTCAATTTTGCTATGAATTATATTTTCTATAGCTGCCATATCAACACTAAATAAAATTCATGGTATTTTTGCCCCAGTAAGCAGCTCTGTCTCCCAGCATATCTGAAAAGTCTGGCTTCAAAGGAGTGAGCAATGAAAACAAATGTTTTCATGAGCAGATACTGCAAAAGGGGCAGATGAGAGACATTTGAAGATGATATTGGGCAAAGACGACAGGCAAATAAGTCTGTGTGTTTTGCATAAGTAATTTCTTGACCAGCTACACTGGATTACTAATACTTGCAAACACATTAGGAAATTAGTTTGCCATATCTTGTCATTTTTGGCAGAAGGATCTCCACTTGTATTTTATGACAAATGAGCTTTAAGCCGAAGCCAGGTGTGGATATTTTAAAATTTATGAACTTGCAAATCCATGTACATGGCCAATTAAGGTTTATCACCAGCAAGGATTAACTATTCCTGCACATAAGTTTAAGAGGTTGTTTGAATCTAGGTTGTTTACCTCAACTACTCTACATCAAAAGCAATGTAAAATATTTAAGGGGCAGCATATTTAATGATAAAAGCTGGTTATCAGGGACTTCACGGTGTGTCATTGACAGTTCTGCATACACATGCACAAATAAAATAAAAACATTCTTCCTAAGGAACACTTAGCAGTTGGGTTTGGTTTTTTTTGTTAATTTAATATCTCTGAAAAGATGGCACCAGGTGTAGAAGCAAAAGGAGGAAGTGTCCAAGAAAATAATGCAAAACTATTGTTTCACCCAGGTTCTCTAACTGTAGAAGACACAGCACTGAATTTCAAAGGTTCAATTAGCCTCGCCAGTGTTCTTCATAATCAACATCTGAATGCTAATTAGGAGCACAATTCCATGCAGCAAAAGCATCCCTGTGCAATAAACTGCAACACAGCAGCAGTGAACTCTGCCTTTAGCTAGCATGCATAAGTAAACAGAATTAATAATTACCCAAGTGCGGACGGGTGACTTAATCTGTTTCGATTAGATGCAGCTCAGCCTGAGGCCTTTGTGTTATTTAAAATGTGTTCATCATGTTTAATTAAAAACCTAATAAACTAGAGGTTCTTTTAGTTCTGATTTGTATTTCTCTCTTCTGCAAGCAGTATTGATTTTGTTAGTACTTTTGATAAAAAGACAGGAAAAAAAATAAATCACATTCTGAATAGAGAGACAAAAATTAAGATCAAATCAGCAGGACTTCTGTGAAGAACAGTCAGAACCAGTCTGTTCCCTTCACCACTTCCAACACATGAGGCATAACAGAATTGAAAGCCACTTCATTAAATTAACAAAACATAAGATGAACATCGTCTCCTTTGTAAAGGACAGGTTATTTATCTGAAATGGAAGTGTGCACAATAAGCTCATTTTTGGACCTGGAGCAAGTGTAGGGTCAGAATTGTACTGAACAACACTGAAAGTATAAAAGCCATTTTGCAGAGAAGATTTTTGTCCCAAGTCAGGTGGAAATTCTGTAAGGACAATTTTTCTTGTGAAATATTTCCACTGAAACCATGCCAGGAAATACAGTGTTCAATTTAAGCTAAACTGAAATAAGCTAATGATCACAGTTCCAGAGCTGGAACCTGTGGAAAGTAAAGCAGCATCTCATTAGGGCAAGCACCAGAGTTTAAATATAGGCACTCGGTTTCAGGTTCATTGTACTTATGGACAACAAACTCTAAGTCTGTACATTTCAAAATACAATTTCAATGTCAGTTTTGAACTATTTCCAACTGGAGAAGAACTGACCAGCACCATTCCGTTCTTATTAGGGATTTCTGAACACTGCTTGCATCAAAAGTGTCTGCCCTCTGCCATAGATTTAAAGAGGCATTTTCAGAGGTGACCATGAGATGCAGAGTAGAGCTCACTTCTCTTTCAGTCTGATGATCCACTGCTGAGTGAAGCATCTTTGTTTTCTCAGTGTGTTGAAGTAAGACAAGTACTAACTACACCTGGTCTGTACTACAACGTACTCTTGCACATAGATGAGATGTGAGGAAGAAATTCTTTGCTGTGAGGGTGGTGAGACACTGGCCCAGGTTGCCCAGAGAAGCTGTGGCTGCTCCTCCCTGGAAGTGTTCTCGGCCAGGTTGGATGAGGCTTTGAGCAACCTGGTCTAGTGGAAGGTGTCCCTGCTGCTGGCAGGGGGGTTGGGACTGGATGAGCTTTAATGTCTCTTCCAACCCAAACCAGTCTATGGTAATGCACGTGCTTTGAACTGCACCACTTTCATTTGAAACCACAGCCTAACACTAACAAGATTCCACCAGCTGATGCTGCTGAATGTCAGTCTATAAGCTGCGTGCTTAGAAAGTGCTTAAATATGGCATTATATATGACAATAGCTCAACATATTTATCCACAGAAGTAAAATCATGAGCATTACAAGAGAAAGCAACCCCCACCCTCACCAAATCATTGCTGGAAACCAATGTTGTCAGGTGCAGCATCAGCCTTTATAAACAGGAAACAGCTGCTGTTAGAGCTACATGTAGATGCACCAGCAAAGAAGTTTCTTTAGCCACTTTTATTAAGCAGCATGGAAGACTGGTTTTCACAGCATGCATCTGAATTTACATACTGGAATAAAACAGTTTAAAAATAGCCATAGGTTTAGAAATACAAGGAGGACAACAAAACTCTGTCTTCATATTTACAGAGCCTTCCATTTAATTCAATCACTGGCAAATTTTATCTTCTGTTTAATTTGATCTAAACCTCTGTAACTAGATCATCAGTAGTAAAAATAACATAACTTCCCTCCTTTATTTTTATCAGTTCTGATCACTGCAAAGCAGCTTTTACTTGACAGTTTTGTCAGAGCCAACAAAGCTGTTTCAATTAACAAGTAAGGTTTTACCTTTGGGCAACAGATAGTCCACAAAAAAGTTAAATGCATTATAAATAAATATTTTTTCAATAAATTAGACTTATTCACACAGTGTAAAAATCACAAATATTACTAAATACTGCAGAGACCTGGGCTGGACACAGCATTGCTATCATATGTGAACAACAAAATCAGCTACATTCATCATCCAGCACAGTGGAAATGGAGTCAGTCAAAATACTTGTGCAAGTAACAGACCAAGCAATTTACAGAGGATTGTTGACTTAGGGAGGTGTAAAGTTGTAAGAATTAGTTTTGCACTAAGTCAGTTCTTTCCCTGTGTGAATGTGACTACGCTTCTCCTTCAGTTGCTTTTGCCACATGCCCCATCACTTGGCATTGCCACAACGCTCCTTTCCCTCTGGCTCTCTGCTCTCCACCCAGCTTAAAAATCTGGCAGAAAATTAACTGAAGAATAACAAAAGGAGGAGTGTGACTTTTTTGGGGTCCAGAAGCATGGCAGGGGGCAGAATATGGTTACAGGATTAGAAAGGCAGGAATGGAAAAACTGGGACAACAAAAGCCATGATCTACATTGTTCCCAGGCCCCAGAACCGCTCTGTTCAGGAGGTGAACTGACCAAAGCTTTGCACCTGGGGTGGTATCTGCTCATCTGTACAAGTGGTAAAAATTAAGGAAGTAGATATTTGCTGGGCCACAAGAAGAGATTAATTCCATGTTCAGCACAAATAGCACCATGGTATGCAACAGAGTCTTCCACTTCCCTCAGAAGTGCTTCTCTTGGATTATGAGCTGGCCACATCACTAGAGGCTTCCTCCTGCTCATCACTTGCCATCATGACATGGTGGGGGGGACGACATTTAATAAAGTCATCACAAAATTTAATTTTTTGGCCAGACTTTGGGTTTGACACATCAGTGTTTTCTGAAAAATACTTTATTATGGGGTTCCTATGCAGCTCTAGCACCCTTTGTATTGCACAGAAAGCTTTCCTCAGTTTCACAGAGCCAACAATAAGGAAACTTCCCTTGCAAGTCTCAGAAATGCTCAGAAGTGCAGTGCAGCTGCTTTAATCTGGAGTTTTCTACAAACTGCCAGGGACAAACATGCTATGAAGTTGTGCAGGTGGAGCTTAGCTGTCTATAAATAAGAGCACAGTTTGATCTTTGGCTCTGCTGAGGCTGGAGAGCTGCCAAAGGTTTCTGGAAACTTGGATGGAACAGAACAAGAACAAATATGATAAAATGAGCTGAGGCTGACAATGATTTATAGAGTGGATGATCATTATTCTGTACTCAAGAGTTTGAAACAGTGCTCCAAAAGTGCACTTTTCAATAAACTTTACTTTTCTTACTCCTAAGGCTCTATCCTCTGTCATGTAACATGGACCACTCAAAAAGCCCTGAGCTGCAGCAGCTATTGCCTTCACAGCATGGTGCAGCCGATGGAAAAAAACAAGGAGACTGAAAAAAATCTACATGGAAAAAGAGGTGTTGGCACTGTACAACTTAACCATGGATGTGCAAAAGAATGTAAGCAGAGAAAACACAGGTTAAAATAATGTGAATGCACTTACCAAACACAGGGCAGAGCACTCGAAATACCTGTTCCGACAGTTCCCTAGACAAAACTCCCTTTTATGACAAGATAACTGCAAAACTTATCAGGAAACTCTGTTCTAGGCTTTTTACTCATCTTCTCCTTCGCTTTGGTGTTAGCACATGATCCTCTTTCACTCTGTGACTTCAGGCAGTCTCCTTACCACAAAGGTTCTTTGTTGGATTGCAGAATAAGCCTACTTTAATACAGGTTTATATGGCCTGGCCCACCCCTAATCTAGCTCTTGCAAAAAGGTTTGCATAAAGAGAGAGGAAGCACAATAACAACTCCCTGAAAGACCTCCAGAGAAACTAGAGCTTAAAAACTCTCTCCAGCTATTGTCTGAATAATTAAAAAATGCTAAGAGACCACAAAAGGTTCACCCATTATTAATCAGTTCTATTTTATAGCACCATTGCAACTTTCTGAGTAGCTTCACAAGACCACACATTTTTTATTTTTATTTACTACTTCAAATACTTTACCACTTAACTAACTAGCTTAAAAATTCATTCAAAGGAAAAAAAAAAGGAAAATTCATTCAAAGGAAAAAAAAGGAAAACAAACCAAAACACTTTTCTCTTGTCATTCTGCATGACTAATGCTGTCTTGCACCATATCAGATTTTTTTCATTTCTATATCTGGTTAGTGTACATGACAAGCTGAATTTCTATCCCTCTTTATTCCAATATGCTACATAAGAGAGAAGCAGCTTTTCCAACAGTGAAAGGTAAAAGCCATAAGCGAGTCTGAAGTTCTTATGTGATAAATATTTTATCATAACTAACTTCCAATCATCTGATTTTCTATTTTAGTACACACTGCAGCCTAATTATTGAGCTAGGAAATCTAACATTTTTCCATTTTCACAAAACCAGCCATGCCTGGGCAGCTTGCTAAAGAGCTACTGTCTTCTTATGTGTTATGTTTAATATAAATCCATTCTGTTAAGCACAATTAACATCAGCATTATAATGCAAAATATTTTTAGGATGTAAACCAAGTGAACTTGTTCACCATTTCTCCTAGGTACTGGAAATACATGGTCTGACAGCAAGGGTTGTAATGGAGCAGCATTTGGATTCCAAATGCTGCCAGAAAATGCATCTTGTGTTGAATGCAAGATTTAAGAATCTGTTTGTTTACAAGGTGTCAGCAAATTAAGAAACTATAATTTTCTCCTGACTTCAGATGATTTATTTTGGTTTACAACCCTACAGAAAACTGGTTAATAAGCACAGTTGCATTACATATGTATAAAAATTAAGCCAGCAGAAACCTCACAATTGCAGCAATTAGGCTGCAGAATGAACCACAAGAATCACCTTTGCTTCACTAATTCTCACACAGATACAATCTCCCTTAAATTCTGGAAAAATACCCAGAAATAAAAATACTGTGGTCCATTTGAGCATGAAATGCTTTCCCAGCAGCACACCCTCTCTGCCAACTGGAGGTTTTATGAAGAGGTGTCTTTCTCAGGTCAACATTGTTTTCACCCACTAATCAGACTGCAGAGCAGTATCTTTTAGTAGGCTAATAACAACAGTAAAATTTCAACCAAAGCCATATACACCAAAATTATTTGCCCCTCTCCTTTCCCATACAGGTACCCTTCCTTAGGAGAAAAAAAGCAAGAGATGCAACATGAACTATAAGGCTTAAGGGAATAATTCATTTCCCTACCACTTCATCTTCAGTCCAACACTTCTCAATCAGTTTTGGCACAGGTTTCTTCACCAAGCGCTGCAGGGCTTTTCCAGCGTCATAGTTACTTTCATGTAGCTAAAAAATAAAGAAGACAAACAGATCATTCAGTGGAATTAGCAGGGATCTGATATTGGAGAAAAACCACTAAAGGGGGCCACACGAGATGTCTGATGCCTAATTATTTTTACTTTTGATATATGAAGTGAAATTTAAACAACCTGAAGGGTAATTGAGATTTTATTAGTAGAAGAAAGCATTAAAACAAGAATCTTTTCCCTCTCCTTCCTAAACTTCCCCGAGGTAACCTTTGACTCCATAAAGCACTGAAGATTTTCTGGTTAACTTAAAAAATACTATTTCCATTAGAAATTCCAAGGGAAATTTAAAAAAGCTCCAACAAACTACTTTTCAAAAGGAGTTGTGTTTTATAAAGCATATTTTGTTCAGATAAGTAAAACCAACTGAAAAAACTAACATACAGGAAGGATTGCAAACCATGAGACATCAAGTGCACCCACAGAGAAAATTATTTTTATTGCACTGCAAAGATCACCCTGTTGTTGGAAGACAAGTGTGGAAAGGAAAGAAAACCTTTACAGGTAATTACAGGAGTAGACCTATGCTTAATCACTCTCGGAAGACGTTTCAACAAGTACTGTAATGTTTGAACTTTTCCCAAGACCGATGAACTCAACAAGGATCAGGATACAATTACTGAACAGCAACAAGATATGAACTACTTTGTCACTATTAATATGAAGTTATAACAGAATCTGATTACAAGAGGAAAAAAATTCTCATTTTTCTTATGTCAAAAGGCTCAAATTTTTGAACAGAATTGTGCTTCAAATAAAAATAACAAAATTACTTTCTTACTGCTGCTCACTTCAGCTATTTACATCTCTCAACCAATTTGTAGGTACTGATTATGTACATTTGACAATGGTCAGACCCTTCTACCGTAGGGCCACCTCCTAACAATACTGCTTTTTCCTTATATTCCTTCTTTTCTCTGGATTTTGTCTTAACTCAGACTGTAAGCTCTTTAGTGCACAAGAATGCCCTATATTCATACTGCACCTTGTAGCATGATTCAGAGACTTGTCAAAGCTGTAATTACTCCAATTTACTTCTGTTAAGTAGGTCTAAGTGATTTCTACTAAGAAATAGAGGCAGACAACTGAATCAAGATAGAAGGGGAAAAAAAAAATCAGTCTGTACAGAAAATGTTTTTAGTGAGACTATAATAAAAATCTGTTCCCACTGAAAGCCAGCTTTGTACAGTTCCCCCAGTAAATAATCTGTGAAAGGCTTGTGCACTGCCTTTTGGAAGCCACCATACAACTTACAGAAGGAAGAAAGTCAAATGGCAACTCAGATTGCTGTGATGCCATTTACAGCAAAATACAGTGTGCATATATCCACATGTGTGTATTATAAACATATATATATGCTTCTTTAAAGCCAAACACTGCTCAATCTAGGTTTTAGGTGGGACAAGCCCACTGTAAGGAAGCCACGGTCCAGAGGCCTGGTACTTCTGCAAATCACAGGGCAGAACATTCAACAAGTTTTCAAGAGCTACAGCAGAACTTGACAGAAGCTGGGAAATCGAAAGCCAAGCTCTGCACACTGCACAGGACTCACACAGCTGTGAAAGAAAGCACATCTGAAAGGCCTGGTACAAAACAGCCTTCACTTTCACTTCCTGGCTTTTGTCAGCTCAGGTTTTGAACAGCTTGTGCATCTCTAAGGACACGATTACCTATAAAAGAGGGTTAACTTCTCCAATAAAAATGATACCATACATGGCCAGGGAATTTCACAGAACAAAAAGTGGCCATTTCATACAAGGCACTCTGGTCTGTGATACTGGAGAACTTTAAGGAATGGTGGATTTGGGATACCATGTATCATGCTATGCCATCTTCCCATCTATTTTATTAGCATCTCAGTTTTCCAGTCATAAATGCCACAGAATGGACTGTGACAGTCTGTAAGCCAATTGGTTTGCAGCACAAAGCACACCAGAAATTATTCTGTTTTCTTCAGTAAAGAAAAAGTCCCTGCACATCAACTTTAATGTATTAAAAAGAACAGCTCATTTATTCCATTTGCTGATGAAATTTCAGTTCCATGTAATCTCAAGCTTCCTTTGTAACACCTGAAGTTTCCAGAAAAAGATTTGATCAATAATTATTAATAAATGCCTCAAAGAGATTGTCTGAGGTCCAAAAACACAGAGAACCAGTTAGCTGTAAAAGGAGAAGTGCACAGCCCTCTAAAAAATCAGGCCACTCAAAAGCCATACTGCACACCTCCCACTGCCAGGGATGAACATGTTATCAGCTGTGTTAAAGGAAAAATTAGTGCATTATGGGTTAACTTCACACAAATTGGATCCAATTTTCTGTAATCTGAAGGAACAGATCTTGAACTGACGAAGGTGCTCTTCCACCTCCACCCAGTTATTGGGATATTCAAAGTTTATTTATTCTTCAAGGACTTTGAGAGAAAGCAATGTACTTCTAAAAATAAACAGTCACTGCTGGGTAAAAGATCACTACCTGCAATGTGTTTTTAGAACAAGCAGTAATGTTCCCTTAACTGGCAGTGTGAACATTTTTTTCCCCCCTCCTCTCCTTACCAACACCTAAAATAACAGCAGCATACAGGGTATTACTGCACTTGGCCAATATAATGGGAACAAGAAAGAAAACTAAGCCAGAGTGGTTTTCTATTCATTTTCAGCTTTCTATATGGCACCTACAGGGAAGTTACAGATCCTCTCTGCAATAATTATAACTATATGCACTTTTATCGTGTAACAATAGAAAACAATGCTTCAGCTTCCAAAAAATGATTTCCTCCCCACACTCTTCCTTCAGCTACCTGATCTCTGCAAGCTGCTGCTAAGAGATGCATTCCCACAGCAGAGCCATCAACAGCACCTCACGCAGCCCTGAGTCAGGGAAATGCATTGCCTGAGCTCACTTAGGAGAAGCTATTCCTTTCAAACCTGTCTCCCCACGTGAAATTTCCCTACTGTACAACAGCAGGATGGCTTGTAAATCTGCCTCTGCTGACGACAGTGTCAGCTCCCAGGACTGCACCTCCATGCAAGCGAAACAATGATCTCAGTCCATCTTACAGAAGCCAAATGGTAAGAGCAGAAAGCTCGACTCGCAGTGCCAGCGCTCAACGCCAACACTCCAGCAACACTACTGACTTTAATTTGGTTTTATTTTTATTTTTTTAAGATTCCTGTGGTATGAAATAGCTACTTAATGGCATGAAAATAAGATGTTGTCTTTTCTACTGGGTACACATTAATTTTTCTCCTTGTTTGCACTCCAGCACTAGCAACAGATCCATCTTAAAGAAAAAAAAGGACTGTTTGTTTCACCAGCTCACCTTGCAAATGCTTTTTCTGTGCATGCCACCACCTAAAAGATTTTTCACTTAGGAAATTTGACAGTGTTGAAAAGAATAGTGCTTCTGTTTCTATTCCTTCTTTGCTCTCTCCAAAAACATGCAGCAATGCCAAAGCCTCTTTGTGACTTGGAGGGCATCTTTATTTCGCCTCGAGGACAACATGTGTTTTTCCCTGGCAGCACCATTGCCCAAGCAGTTCAATCTGCAAAAAAATCAGACAAGCCCAGAAAGAATGGGCTGGTCCAACAGGCAGCTACTCTGGTTACTAAAAAAATAGAAGAGTTTACAGGCCACCAGAACTGTCCCAAATTCACCACAGAAAATATGAGCATTAAGTTTTGACCAAGTAATTACATTAATAACAATCACAAAGCCCATAAGCACAGAGCTAAAAGATGAGTCATGTAACAGAAAAGACAGATGTGTAAACAAGGGGACTGATACAAGTTTAGATTCTCCTGAAAATGTCACTTTTAGCAAGCAGACAAAAATCAGCTCTTATAAATGCCAGGAGTGGGATAATGCAGCAAAAAGGAAAAATATTTTTTATAAGTGCCAGAGTTAAATTTACTTGTTTCAATCTGGCCTATTCATTCTCTGCTTATGACTGTCAGTCATTTATTATATATAAGGAGTTTATTGGCAAGCAACACAGACATAAAAGTAATAGCTAATGATGACTGCCTATGGTTTCATTAACTGCTGGTTGAAGTTTTCAAGGTATTGCTATAGACACTGGATTACTATCCTGTCATCTACAGAATCACCATTTTCAGCATTAACTTTGCCATCTGAATTTTGAACCACTGTGACATTATATACATCCACAACAGCAACAAAAGGAATCAAGACAAATGTACTTATACTTTAAAACAGAAAACACAGCAATCTTCCACGTCACTGGACGGGATTTTAGATGAAAGAAAAATTCCAAATGTGCACGTGTTCAAAAGCCTCATTTATATTATAACAGTCATTACACAATGCTAGATCACAGGGAAGCCTTATTACCATAAAGTCTTCATATTACCACAAGGCTGCAAGTTTCTGCTACAGCTTCTCAGCAGAGCTGCCATTTTCTGTCTGCGTGATGTTGCAAATAAATTCTCCTTTTGGCATGGCTCAGCTGTCAGGCACCTCTGTTCTGTAATGAACCCATGAATTACATCTTGCAGCTCTGACATCTCTGGTTTTGCTCATCAAAATATTGTTCTTCAATTGTAATTTATAACTTAATTTAAATGTCCCTTTTACTGTGACCTTTTTTGATCAGAATGGCATTGCAACTGGCAGCTTCTACTTCAGCAAGGCCTCTTTTTGCAATCACAGTCATTATGATCTCTGTGGAAAAGCCCATCTGACTTAGGCTGCATTCATGCTACAATATTAAATAATTGCAGTCCATTAAGAACACTGTTAGATTCCACAGGCTTTTTCTCTAAGGAAAATTTGCTTCTATACAGTGATAACATAGCACTGAAATATTTTGAAATCTACCCAGAAAAGCCAATAAATGCAGAAGGGATTGTTCAGCCCAACCACGCTTTTGGGGGGATGCTGTCATGTCCAGTATTTCTGGGACAGCACTGGAATTCAGGAATTCTCCAGGTTCAAGTGGTGGCTCTTCCACTGAATCATCCCTGGTCACAGACAAATCACATTAATTGCAGGGCACAAAGATCACAAGCCTGACCTGCCAAACATGAGGGAAATACCACCAGTATTGCAAGAGCATTTTAAGACTTAAGTATTACAGAGGAGTCAAAAGATTAATTTTTCTCTGCTGCCAACCAAGATACTTCTGTGGAACTAAAAAAACCCGATTATGGTATTTGCCTGGTAATGCACAGATGATATTTACATAATATCCCTGTTTAAGCACTAGTTATTGTAATCTATGCAGGCTTCATTATTGTAATTATTAATGAGGGATTTGCTCCTGTCACTGAAGGGGACAATGGTCAAGATACCCAATAGCTCTGTAAAGCTGTAGCATGTTTAAGAAAGCAGAAAATAAAGAGGAGAGAGAAGGAAAAAAGACAAAGAGGAAAATGAAAATGAGAATGAGAATTACTGCCACATGGCTGGAGTTGCTAGGTGTTTTGGTATCTAATCCAAGCACCTAATTTAATACAAAATGGAATTGAGGCCACTTCTTTCAGTAGAAGAGCTGACATTTCACTTTGATGCAGATATTCTTTATAGCTATAGACATCTCACCCTACTAACAAATGGAATATGTTCCATAGCAAATATATCTCATTAGGTAAAACAGCAAAATCTATTTTCAAATTTGCAGCTTTCTTTAAAGTGTTCACCCTCCAAAATGGCAAGATTTGATTTTTATCAACCATGTCCGATATTCAACAGGACACTAGCCCCAAATACCCTTTAATTCCAGGAATTTCCTTCCCATCTCCTCTTTGAAATTCTACCTCCTCCTCACCTGCTGCAGCACACTAAACAATCTGGATCAGAGAAAAAAATATACTGCCCTCTCAGACAGCAAAACTACTTTGCCGAGCTCCCTCTGGTGCCCAAGGACAACAGAACCTTGAACCAATCAAGAACCTGAAGTATCCAACAGACAGACTCTGGCCAGCTATCTGCTTTGCCAACATGCTGCCACAGGTGACTGGCAAGTTCTGATTTATAACTAGATGACAGCTTGGCCTGCAACAGAATTTGAAACTAACAAAAAAAGGTGACAGAAATCAGTAAGTTACTTCAAGAGAAAATTACTGCCAGTTCTCTTTTATAAAATCTTTGATTGGTGGTATCTGACAGCTTGAAAATATAGAAATCAGTCCCCACTGCTTAGGCTAAAATTATTTTAATTTTTTTTTAAAAAAGCAGAAACTTCCATCTCTTCCCCCCAGTTCTCATCTGTTTTAGGCTTCGAAACAATTCTAATTGCTACAAAGTGATCTAACGATCTGAGATGCTAACGATGGAGATTAAGCAGCCAGGTGCTTGTGTTACATCCATTTTTCACACACTGGCACTGCCAGGGCTCTGCCCAACACCTGCAAACCACAGAGCAGTAGAGGGAGCTCACTGTGCCAGCTGGCTTTGTGGGGCAACACAACAGGCACGGCCAGTGCTCTGTAAGGATCCAGGGCAAGAACTTGGCAAATACGCAAAAAACTTGCCACAGCATTTAAAAATAAATAAATAAATAAAATTTATATATTCCAAAACAACTTTTTAAAGTAACCATGGCAGTTATTTTGGGCCCTTTTTTCTGCCCTTTACAACAGTTTCTCTAGAAAGATTTCCTGAATCGCCTTACAAATAAAGTGCTGAAGTTTTTCCCCTAAGAGTAAGGAGAAGGATGAATGAAAATTCAAAGTGGCAAAATTCTTACACACTAGAAGTGGTTTCATCTTCCAACATGCCCAGGCAGAGTGATGGCCCCTGCAGTGCTATGCTACCTCATTTGAACCATGAGAGTAGCTGTTAATTAAGATTCATCCAAAAGGAAAACTAGTAATAATAAGAAATGCTAACATATATTTAAATAATTTTTTATGCTTTCAACCTTGTCTGTAGTTAATGAACAAGAAAATCTGGTCTAAGGGCAAGTTAAAACAGGGAGTAATTTGTCTGGGTGACATCTTACTTGGAACTGAATTTCCTTACACCGATATTACACTGTCATGTTTGTCACTCATAATGACATGTTCCCATGTAATCGTCTGCTACGAGAAGTCATAACAATGCTATTAGTAAAGAGAGATTTACACAACATTAGCATATGATTGTTTTGTCTTTTTTCCACGTAGCAGTATGCCAGCTGAAGTGGTGGCATTTTCTTAGCATACACGGATAGAGTTGCTGGCTCTTTGATTTCCTCACAAAAATAACATGCATACCAAAATGACAAAAACCTCTGAGATTCCCCCTCGCTCACTGAGCTTCAACACTGTTATTTCCAGCTTCTTTCCTAGGGTGTGCTGGTTTATGTAACTGATGCTCACACTCACTCTTGAACCAGAACAATGAGGAAGGCAGAACACTGAGAACCAATTATTATTATTATAGGACTTTTTTAAAACTGAGAACAAAGAAGCAATTTAACAAAAAAGTAATTTAACTCCTTCCTGACCTGCATCCTCTGAGAAAAGAACTGTGGAAACTCTGAACAGCAAGCATAGGTCAAAAGCAGCAAAGGATAAGAGAGGTCATGAGTTTCTGGCTTTGTATCAGTATGGAGCACAAAAAGGATCTCAAAGCAGATCCAATACTAAATCAGAGCTCTGGAGAACAGAGCCAAAACCCGGGAGGAAGGGAGGAGAAGAAACTACAGGCAAGATTTACCCCAACTCCTACTCCACAGTACTTGCCAGCAGCAGCAGCTACGTTTATGTTCAATATTCACCATGTTATGATCTTTCCATGGACTGTCTGCTCTGGGGCATCAGCTTTCTAGCACAGAGCAGGATTAACTTGCTGAGCTTATTTTTTTCCAAACCTATCTGTCAGCCACTTCTGCTCTCTGAAATCACTGTTGTAGTATTAAACACTTCTTTTGATAGTTTTAATCTGCAGGACTTACCAGCTCCAGTTCTTATAACAGCCCCTCATCACATTAGGACATTTTAAAATCAATTCTTGCAGCCTTTGCACATCTAAATTCGAGCTATGACGACTTCTTAGTATCCTTGAAAGTTTTTACCTGCTCTTCTGCTGAAGATGAAGCTGTGACTTCAGTGAACTTCTAATATTACCTGTATGGTGCAAAGTTGGCCGAGGAAGAACCCCTTGCTGCTCCTTTCCCTCCACACAGCTCAGCCCCAACCAGCTTTGGCAGTGCTGCCCAATACAGTCCCCTAGGACACCAGTAACTCTCACACGTTCTATTAATGACACAACAGAGGCAACAGCTCTCCTTTCTTAAAAGCTTAGAAGTATGACGTGGACAAGCAGGACGTTCTCTGCACAAGCACAGGATCATACTTCTGAGAAGTTCTCAGTCCCACAACGAAGGAACACTCAAGTATTGAATTTCCCAGGTCTAAGAGAAGTTTTGCAAAACATGATGCCAGAATTGGAGTCTCTACAGGATCTCAGGCAAACAAGGAGACACAAAGAAACAAACAGAAATAGTTTCACCTGCTTGTCTGAACGTGCTTGAATTTGATCCTGCCACAGAACTTAACTGTAGAGTTGTTTTTATTGTCATTTGAAAAATGGAACTCCTTCTCCCCATGCTCCATGTAAGTATCACAGACAGCCCAGGTTACCCTCCAATTGCATGTGTTACAGAAGAAATTCTTCCACAAGTAAAACAGTGGCACCTCAACTGGCCATTTTAAAAAATACTTCCACCAGACTTTTTCCTTCTACAGAAGAGGACAAAACAGTGTGTCAGATGCTTCCCCACACTGACCAGGTCATTAGAGTGGGTGATGCACCTGCAAGGAAAGAATGCTAAGCAAAATAAGGTAGTTAATTAAACTAGCCTGACTTCAAAAGGGAATGAACTCTAAGCTTTTCTACTGATTTGCAAATTTCAATTAGCTTGGAACAGAAAAAAACCAAAACAAAACAAAAAACAGCCACCTCACAACAAGCTCATTAATTCCTGGCTCTCCTGCATTAATTTTGTACTAAGGATCTCCACAGGTATCTTGTAAATAGAGCTTTTGAGGGGCTTTTTGCTGGTATTCTGATTATTAAAGAGTGATGCCTATCCACACTCAAAGCCCAAAAGCACTAAAAAGGCCAAGTGCATCACTACTGAGTATTAATTATAAACCTTTTGCACCAACCTTGCCACCTCTCAGAATGCAGTAATGTTGTCCACAGTGGCCCAAAACAAGGTTTGAGAGTAACTCAAATTAGCATTTCTATTTCCCTTTTCACTTATTAGGAAGAGTTCTGCCTGGAAGCAATGTGGTTCTCCAGCTGACAAGATAGGAGGAACTGGGTACTTAAAAAAAATTTAAACATTTCCAGAATCTACCATTTCACCAATAAAAACTGCTTCATGCATTATGGTTCAAGTATGAAACTGGAAAAATAGAAATGTACTGAATATGCATGTTTTTGTTTTACATGACTAATATTTTAAGGTCTAATGCATCCAATGATCTCAATGAATATTCAAAGCACAAAACTCAGCTAGTTTTAGAAAGCCAGCCCAAACTGAGCTACCTGTTCTATGGTAGTGTAACAAAAAAGCCCCTCTCTACCTAAAAATATCCTGGTGAAGGATTTTCAGGAACTAATATGTCCTCCTCCACACCTCTCAGCATGACAGCCAGCACTCATCAGGAGGGCAAACTCCAAACAGAAACTTTATTTCCTTCCTAAGGGTTAGAATGACAAATGTGGCATCAAATCCCAATAGCCAAACAAAAGAACAGGAATTGAGAAGCACCTGAAACACTAAATGAATAATCATTTCAATGAGCTGATATATATGTTGTATTGTGCTTTCCATGATCTTCATTTCTATCAGGTATAATTAACAATAAATCATTCTGGGGGCTACAGCATCTGTTATTACATAAATAAAACACTAGCAAAGGAGCTTGTCAAGACTGATTTATATGAAGTGCTGCTCTGAAGTTTATTGGATTTCCGTAATAAGAAATCATACCATATAATTTTTTTTTTTTCATTAATCTTCAGGGTTGTATACAATGTTTTCTGAACAAAAACACAACTTAGTGCAGGGTAAGATTCTCACAAATTATTTATCAGATAAATTTCATATGTTTTAAATAGATGGTGAAAAGAAAGATAAAAAGAGCACCAAGAGCAGGACAACAAATTACCTCTCTAAACTGTTTTAAGTTAGCCAAAAAAAGTAGGCACTCAGAAATAAGTTAAAGTTCCTTAAAATATCCCACCTGACAGGACTATCAATTATAAGAAAACATTCTTCTGGAAATTCAAAGTGAAGAAAGAAAGTATCTTCACTGCTTTCTAAAAAAACCTATGATGAACAGTATTAGTACACAGAGTAGATTTCTGAAGCATGAATAAATCGAACACCAGAGAAGCCCAAGGACCTCTCAAAAGCCATTAAGGTCCAACCTTGCAGGCTCTGTTTCCTTGGAAGTACAACAGTCCATGTTCAGGCAGAATAATGTGAACTCCACTGTGTCAATACAGGGTTTGGAAGCTACACTAGAGAGGAACAGAGGACTTGCACCTCAATACCTACAGCAAAAGAGAAACCTCAGCAAAGCTGAAGTTAATGAGATGATTACAAGAAAATCACAGGGTAAATCTTACTGCTATACATTAAGATGTCATATTGGAGGGAAGGGGAAGTCATGACAACAGCAGTCAAACATTACACACAGACAGAGAGATTCTTAAGAGGACAAATTAAGAGTTTGTATAGTGCTTTTATTTCAGAAGTGTGAGAACCACCTCCCGTTCAGAAAATGAATCACCGGTGATTTCTAGAATAGATGTGCACTAGAAATACAAAAAGAATAGAATCAAAATATTTTGGGACTAATCTAAGTCTCAGAAGCAAGAAGTCTACAAGTGCAACTAGAGGCTCCTTAAAGCCCCAAGTGATTCAAGGGGGTAATTAAAGTAGACAGTGAAGCAGTGAAGTTAAATGAATTTTCTCCATTAGTCTTTTATTACAGACAGCAAGGGGAAAGCAATTCCAATTCCAGAAGCTCTTTGATGATGCTCTGATGCCTTAACAGAGATTTGAGTCTCCAAATATTAGGGAACAACTTAGAAAACACCATATTTAAACAATTTTGCCAAATAAGAATGAAAGTTCTGCTGCAGTTTATTTAATAAGTACAGAAGCACATTTTGGATCTTAATCCTATTTTACTCGTGCCTGTTGCAGGAAACAAGACAAAAATTGATGCACTCGAAGATATGTGATGCAATCAAATACATGCAGAAATAAAACAAAAAAAAGTGAGTGGTTTTGGTAAGCTAATGTTACATAACTAACAGTTTTCATGTCAGGAATACAGGCATTTTAACTTGAGTATGGATACTGTTACACACACCTGATCAGGGACTTGACCCGTTACAAACCCGTTCTACAACTTATACAGACTGAGCTTCTTTTTAATGTTCTGAAGTATTTAAAAGCTTCACCTAATGAGATGCTTTACTGGGAGTAAAGAATCAGTTAAGCATATTTAATTTGATTAATTTGATAAAGTCAGTTCCACTCACTTTAATAAAACCACCAAATAACAACATGCTTAGGATACTTCCTCTAAACAAACAAATAATCTGTTTTCTGTTGCAGTGATTATCACTCAGTTTCTGATGTGTATCACAACCATCTACAAGCTTCCAAGAATTTTATAAATAAATGGTTACAAACTATGCAAGTGTAAATAATTAAAGCACAGCAAGCAGAGGCAGACATAACACTGCGGTCATAAGGTGGTATTTCACATTAGCCAATTTGAAAAGACAACATACTAAGTTGTTTTTTGTTGGTATCCCTAGTTTTATTTTTACTAAATGAAAATAAATTACTCAAGCTTCAAGCATTGTGGAGACAGTAACATGTATGAGTGGCTGTAGATCATTACAGTGCTGGACACTGAGGCAGAATATACTTAAAAGTACTTTTAGGAAAGAAGAGCTTTAACATTAAAACTGAATCTACATACTGCAACCTCTCTTGGCAAAAAACATGCTCGACTGAAGTTGCTCCCAGCTTCCAGTCCTACCAGCTGTCCATGGGGTCTGTACTTTTCCAGTATGATGGCCCTTAAAATAATCTACAGATTTATCTAGAAACTCATTCAGGAAAGTGTACAGCCTGTCCTTTCCACGGCTTTCCCAAGTGCATGTCATTAGACCATAGCCAATAATCACGAGTGACGGGTCAGGACTCAACTGTTCGTACCTCTAAGATATATTTCATGGATAAAAAGTGACATAAAAAAGAGGAAGAATGAAAACTGTTTGTTGGTAGAGTCAGCAGATCTGTCTATGTGTTTCTTCAGAGTAACATATGACCAGTTACACAATTCCTTTTATTATATTTCAGGAAGGAAATAATGAAGACACAAAGGTCAGCTTAGAGTCACTACCACCAGAATTCTCCAAAGGCTGCAGATAAGGCTCTGGGGAAACAGCCAACTACAGATTTCACTATGTTACCAAAAAATATGGAATGACAGACAAGTTTCTTCAGCTTGATCTTAAAAAAAAACATTTAATGTATCATGATTTATTGATGTTAGTGCCCCCCAAAAGAACTGGCTGCACTGAAACTGTGTGAGTATCTCAACATACACTCACATCTATAAAACTACCCAGTGATACTTTATTTATGCACATTATGTTTATTCAAGAGATAAATGGATTTGCAGACATCCAAACATAAATAATAATGAAGACTGGATCACGAGTGGGACAAATTCCAGTCATTACCACATATGTGACACTATACATTTGATGGTATTATGAATCTTCCTTCTAGGAAATAACTATTGTCTTCCTAGAGCTAGAAGTTAGCTGGACTGAATAAAAGGACCAATAGCCAGGTCAGGTGTCAGCTGAACAAGTACCAGTTCCAGCTGGTGTATGTGACCTGAGCAGCTGCCCACACAGAACACTCACTGGCTGTCCTCCTAAAGGCACCACCCAAAAGTTTATCACTAAAGTTCTGTAGGTTAGATTTCTGAAAACTAGTAGGTGGTTGAAAAAAAGTTATTATATCCTAGGCTACTATCATATTGTGATCCCAAAATCTATTTTACCTGCTAAATATTTGATGCACTGTATGCTGTAAGTAGCCAAGAAACAAATGGGAAGGCTGTTTTTCCACACGGTAGTTCTATACACTTACTGTATTGAGCGCATTAAGGGTGGTGTCGTCACGGGAGGCTGCCACACAACCATCTTCTGTGGATCCTCCATCACACATGCCTGCAAAAGCTGCCATGCTCCTTTAGAGTTGGAAGGGGAAAAAAAGTTTAAATTCTTCAGCACATCATGCAATGCACAAACAGTGTATTCACATATTAAATCACAAATTTCAGAACCTTGCCATGCTGTGGAAACAAGCAACGCAAGGTGCCACAAACACTGCTTTTGTTATGCAAACCGTGGTCATCTCAACATGGAATAATTAATTCAAAATTAAAATCCAACCCAAGTGGATTTCATCAACTGAAAATCTACACTGTGGTAGTACCAAAGCCTAATCAGGATTATGGAAGATATAACCTCCAGACATGAGGCAGCAAACCTATTGTTGTGATCTCAGTTTCATTATGTTAGAAAACTAACTTAAATTGCAGATTCCTCACATCTCTGAATTCTTGCAAACTACAAGTAATTTACTCATACTTTGAATTATTATGAGGCCAATCAGTGCATCTCATTAATCTATCAGAGATCTGTAAGAAACTGAAATGCAAACTAGAGCTCATTTGAAAAACATTTTAGTTTCTGAAGGAATCCCATGCCATCACAGCTATTCCACTCAGAGCAGTTACTTCTCTTGGTACACATCTAATGCTCTTTCTATCATGCTAGCACATACTGCTGGCTCTGCACTTTTAAATCCAAAAGGTACAGCTAAAGCAAAGATTCTGGGTTGGCCCAACATCAAATCAGAACATTCTTGTCTCAAACTAAACACTTCAGCTGATCTGGCTGACATCCACACTACACCAAAACAGAAGAGACTGACTGTAGCCAACTGCACATACACAGCAGTCCACATTCCCACTACAGTGTCCTAAAGATACTGGTAGTATCTTGGTTGCAATTACCTTGCTGCCCTAAGGTACATAAGTAAGTCACAGTCATTGACTCCTGGCATCCACACAAGTTCTTCATGCTGTGTCACCGTGTCACCGTCTGGGGAAGGAAATGGCTGCAGATCAGGAAGCTTAGCCTAGAAATAAAATGAAGAGTTCATACAGTCAGTACAGTTATTAACAAGGTTAGGAGGATACACAAGTGTTATTAATACCAAATTTTGTAAATTCTCTGGAATAATATGATCTCATAGATGGAAGAGATTCAGACCACAGGTGGTGAAGCTATTTGATGCAAGTTTCAGAAGTCTGAGGAAGCTGGGCCATCAAGCCCCAACCTATCCACTTTATCCATCATTCCTTCTTTTAGGAGACCAGTTCATTTTCTGACAATTATGTAGAGTTAACACCACCTCTCAGTCCACCAGCAGTGAAGCTCTTTTGTATATAGACAAAGTGCAAAGATGTCTGCAGAAACATCACAGCTTGAAAGTAAACCATTTTATACTGTGTACGAAGTCCTCCATGGATAGAAGTCAAACACTGCTGGACAATTTACTCTCAAAGAGACAGTTCTCATTTGTCAAAAAGATGCTGTTAGAACTGCTGGCCAGGCTAAAACACACTCATGTTACATACTAATATGAAAGATGGCAAGAATGTGGCTGCCATATGTGTACCACTTCACACGAGTAAAAAACCCTACACATTTGACATTAGGTTTAAAATTAAGTGCTCAGTAAATCATGAAAACTCTAAAGAGAAAGAAAGAAATTTCCTGAAAGTGAGATAGCTCACTGAAATTAACTCTGCCACTAAGTAAGTATTACACTGTATCCAGAGACCCAATTAGCATCTTTAGTCATCTACTGCTATGGGATGAGATAGCCGAGAGCCTCTTCCGAAACAGCTTTTACACCCTGTAATTACCTCCTATACTCACAACTGCTGAACACGTTTGAGAGGCAACATTTACACATAACCAGTAATTACAAGTCACAGGTTCACATGTCTTTCATGTTCTGCTCTTTAATCTGTAACTTTATTTTACTTCTTCCCTGGGAAAATGGGTATGTCACTGAACTTCTCTTCTGGAAAAAGATAAGCAAGCGTTATACCAAGAGGAGATTTCTATGAGAGCTATGCTTCCCAGCAACCAGAGTGCTTTCACAAATTGCAGTTCATCCTAGGTACCCTAGGAACATGCTTAATTACTAGAGCTACTCCTAAGAGCAACTTCCTCTGGAACATCTCTGTCATTAATTTGTTAGACAAGTTTTCATAGCAGAACACTCAGCAGAGATCCGTTCTCCTCCTCCTGTGCACATGAATTTTGAAAACAACTGCAATTCTACAAAACATTTATCTTCATTTGTGTCCCTGCTTGCTGTTATGATACAAGCAGTAGTTTGAGGTATCTGTGCACAAAGTATAAAAAGCCCATCAGTCCTCTAGCTTCTGCAACATGCACAATTTAAAGAAAATGAAGGCAACAGATTTTCATCAGAAACCACTACTGGGATCTCAAGGCTGCTTCTGGATCCTGCTCCACACACCTTATTCTCAGTAAGGTGGGTGGAGGAAAGTGCATCCACTCACTCCCTGAGTTAACCCAGGCCAGTGTGTAGAGGAGAATATTTTTACACTTTCCACAGAATGAGTCAGACTACAGAATGGAAAACAGAAAAGATAATCTTCAATCTGACCTCCTACCGCAGCCTACAAGCAACCATTCATATATCTCTAGATTATACCTTATATTAATTAACAGGAGGAGAATATATCCTCTTAGTGATGACATCTGTCAGAAACATAGGTGCTCAGCAAATGAGTGAAAGAATAATGGAAGTTGAAAATATTAAGCAAGTAAAAATTAACAGTATTCTGAATCAGTGGACCTTCTTCCTACTTTTTTTTTCCATCCATAAATGCATCTGGTAATTATACCTTACAGCACAGGTGACTAATACCTGCCAAAATATTAGATGACAATTTGAGATGAAAGTTGTTTTTGAAGGTATCATTTACAGTACTCTTATGACTAGTGAAAAGAACACTACAGGTTTAATCACCAAGAACTATTTTCCACTAAATGTAAAATATCCTTAAGAAAGTTACATAAGGTTCCATAAATGTTTACTTTCACTAGTTATTAAAAAAGATTTTTAAAAGAGTTTGAATGAATATTTATCACTTGAATGCAAAAATCCAGCACTTGGACAAAGTCAATTCCACAGGTAAAGGAGAGCACTCAGGTCCTAGTGACAGATCTGGCCTTATAACCCAGAGGAATTTGCATGTTAATGCTCTTCAGGAACAGATTCTTTTCAGTAGTTACAAAGGATTTCCAGTGGTTCCCCTCCCTTTTATGCTGAAGTATTGCAGTTGCCCAAACTCATTTAACATACAAAAATAGAGAACATGTGCAGGCTCCAAGTGTAAACACAAGTCAGTGAGGAGATGCAAAGGCACAGACCCGACACCAGACAGAGCCCCCTCGGAGACAATCATAGTGGGTAGGGCACAGTGAATTCTGATTACTGACAGCTATGTTAGCAGACATGCTCAGAAGCACTGGATCCTGTGTTAAAAACTGGGTACATACAGAAATATGTAGGTACATCAACAAAGCTGCTGTACAAAAAGTTGCTGCACTCAGGTTCAAAGTTCCCACATCTTTCTAATTTTGTAATGTTGTTCTTGGAAAACTGCTCTTTTTTTTTTAATCACTTCTATTATAACTCCATTTGCACAGATTCATGAAAAGGACTCTAAATGTTATAGGTAACATACTCTACAATTTTACTATGCAAATTAAAAGATCTACTTTGAAAATAACTGGATAATAGCACCAAATTAAATTTTTAGTTTATTAAATATTGCTTGAAGAAAGCCAGCTTAGAATGTATTGATTTCTAACTCCAGAATATCCTCAATAATAGCTGGAATTCTTCCTTCATTTCCAATAGTTACTCAGATTCCTTCACTCTTACTCTGTAAGTAACCCAACAGCACTTCTACTACTAAAAATCATCAACACATCAACATTTGACACAGAAAAATCTCATTAACTCACGATGAATCTAAAAACACTCACTGTATTTGAATGCATACACCTTTAAATGTGTCCTCTGAAGAGATAAAGTGGCAAAAGCACATCCTCTAGATATTAAAATACAAACCAAATTCCTTACCTGATGGCTGGGTCCAACTCTGATTTCACCTTGGGTACTGTTTAGCCTCCTGATATAAAAAGAAAAAAAACAAAACAAAACAGGAATGAGAAAGAATTACAATCAATGCAATTTAGGATCCCATTCTCTGTTTTTGTCACTGCATTTCCAATGTAAATGGAAGAGCAGCAAACATAATTTGGTATTAAGAAAACAAGAAAGGATACACTGAGGCGTGCTACAGGCCAGACTGCAAATAATTAAAACCAACAGGGCAAGTCTGGGAACTTTTAGTCAAGCAGCTGATGTCAAGAAGGGGATCAGGGTGATCAGTTTAGATTTCATGCAGTACAGAAGCAGCACTGACTTCTAATCAAGACCCTTTAAAAGCTGCTGCAGTTCTCCACAGCTCCAAACCACCCACCAACTCAGAAGCCCCCTGTGCAGAGAACGACTTTCCAACAAGCTGCTGACTCCTACTGGTACCATGTTCCTTTAACTGCTTATTTCAACACCAAACCTAAAATACCACAGGCAACGTGGTAAGCACCACGCTACAGATTAATACACAGGAAATATCATGTTCCTCATGAACATCTTTGTGGTCATTTTCATTTAGAAAGAGAAAATATCTTAAATAAAAATATTTGGGGTATCAATCTTTGAAGAACAGAGCCTTGTGTTACCAGAATTGGCAAAACTCATCTCTCTTTTTTTCTTGAGAGAGTTCATGGAAAACCATTCAAGTTCCTTTGGATCTTACATGCAATATTATCTAGCTCTTGTTATAAGAGGTTAAAATTATTATTGCTGCTGTTAATTCATTTGCTAAAATCACATCAGATGGCATGACACAGAAGCATGGAAAATCTAAAAAGCAATAAAAACACATCTTGTAACATTTGTAGAAGTGAATTTAATTCAATTCATCCAAAAAGGGCTTCCCTTCTGCAGAATACATTTGGTCTTCATATTTTTCCACTATTTTGAACAGATATTTATATAAAAAAACCTCAAGCTCCCAATGAACTGTCCTCCATGTAGTGATAATTATACTGTGAAGAGCTCTGTGCTGCTCACACCAGTGGCTGGAGTTACTGAAACATCACTTTATATGCTAGAAGAAAAACTACTTTACCAAGTTCAAGTAGAATTACCTTGGCAACAGCAGAAGTTAAAGATACACCAATATAAACCAGAGTAACACATCTGACACGATAGAATTTATTTTTCTTCCTAAATTTTGAATAGATTAACGGAGTACATAAAACTTTATCACTAAAGAGTGCCCTTTGACCTTTTTTCTTTTTAAAATATAAGCAACAAGAAGGTACACAAACAGAATTATTTAGTGGAAATCCTAATTTCTCAAGGACTACAGTTGAATCCATGGGGCCACTCTGCTCTAACCTCACATAGGCAGCTCCTGTCAAGAGCCAGATCACCATACTTGTGCCTGAACATTGGTATTTGGGATACTGAACACAGCTACAACTTGAATGACTCTCCAAGACTCCTGTAAAATAGCATTAAAGAACACAATCAAATCCAAGGAAATTCAATATTCTTAAGATCAACATTCTTCTTTTCCTAAGCATTTTTATTTAAACAGACATCTTTTATTTATATTCTGCATATTACATTAAGAGGACGACCAAATTCAGAGCTGTTGTAAGACAAATTTTTGAATTTCACCCATCAATAACTGCAACACATTTAACAGAGTCTCAACACTGGCAAGGAAGAGCACACACACAAACCTAACAAATCAGCATCTGTAATCTGGAAATAGCAAACTTGAATTCATCTTGCAATTTGCTGTTACAGGAATAATGACATCATTTCACAAGTAAGCAGCCACCCTGCAGGATTTCTGATTCACCCTGCTGTGTTCACAGGGATCATAAGCAACGACTGAGAAACAGCTTCCTTGAAACTTTAAAAATTAAAAACACAGCTGCAAACTGCTAGCCCAGAGCAAAACTAACAACAGATAGTTTAAGCCATTAAACAGTATTTGAAGTCAAAAAGGTTACTGGAGGGTTTTTTTGACATGGTCATTTGTGTATCTTTATGAAGACTTTCACCTCAAAATTTCAAAGTATGTTTCATATGTGTGTTAAGTTGAAACTTCACCTTACTGACCATTGTGAAATGTTAATTCACTGGTGCATGAGTGGGTGGACTACAGCAGTGGGTCTGAATGGGCCTGACCCAAGACAACAGGACAGGAGAACCTGTCAGACAGGAACAAACACCGGCTCTGTAACACTCAATCTTACGTCCTGATGTCTAGGCAATGCCACCTCCCTGGTAAGGAGATCCACTCTAAAACACACACCAAAATCCTCCTGAACAGAATGAGAACACATCAAAATGTTTTTCTCCAATGCATATTTTTGCAAGACATGATCTGACACCGTCCTCTTAATTCCAGGTTATGCAAAGAAATGACTGAACTAGAAAAATCAATTTTGTATTTACAACAAAGTTATAAATGAAATACTAGGGTATATTTTTTCAGGTACGAGGTATCAGAATTTTCCCTGTGAGGAATTAAGGAGAAAACTGACAAGAGAAAATGCTGATGCTCTTCCTTTTTTCCCAGAATTCATTTTAAAGCCAGGCACACCTCTACTAGTCAGTACAAGTCAAACTTAGAACAGGTCTATGCCGTTTCTGCCAGCTACAATACTTCACAGCAGCCAAAAGCCGCACAAGTTTTGTACTTAAATAGAAAATTAAGCTATTTTCTGTTTGGATAAGAAAAGATCAGGAGGCCAAATATCCTCCAGCTCCCAGTTTCTTCAGTTATACCACACTGAATACAATAAACAAAGCACTGAAGAATCACGATTGCAAATTACAAAGATTAAGGCAAAGTTCTGGATGGGACTTCTGCTCCTAACTATGCATGTGGAGTTAAGCTGGGGAAGCTCAGTGGGGCTTATCCATGATTCCTCACATGAAAATCAAGTGCAGAGAGAAATATTTCTGAGTGCCTTTTCATCACTCATTTACCATTTCCTGAGTATATTCACACCCCAGAGGTACTCCCTTCCCCCTGCCCCAAAAGGTAAGGACTGGATTGAATTAGGCTGCTGTGCAGGAAGCTCTTTCAGATTGCACTACATCACTTTTCTTTTTCCTTTTTGTTTATTTAAAAGGGCATAAAGCTGATCGCTCTCTGCAAGGGCACACAATCTGTTAAAATAATTTTTACTGTTTCCACGTCCCCAGGAATGGGTTTACAAATGGAAAGGAAATTCTTGCTATGGAAACTGAAAAGCCCTGTAGATTTTTAAGCTAAATTATATTGGTGGAGAGCAATTACAGTAATAATGGAACAGCACTTTGTGTTTATTCTGTGGGCAAGAAAAAAAAGAAGACCCAACACGGTATATGAAATCTGACACAAAAGAAACTGATGTAACAAAGCAGTATCCATAGCAACAACAACTTAATATTTCAGTCCTCTTCAGCTGCAGTGGATTAAATATAATGACAAGATGTTCCCTTTGAAAAGTAACCTGTTGCCATGACAACGTTGTATTCTGCAAAGTAAACAGGGGCTGGTCAGAAAGGAGATGGAAGCCTGCGACTGAATATCAAAAAGGCAAGAAGCCTCTGTAGCAGAGGAGGGCAAAACAAGCACGCTCTAATCCGAGAGAGGCTTGTTCCAAACAGTCTGGAGAGAAGAGAGAGGATGTTCAGTTCAATAAAGCTTTGTCCTTTCAATTCTAAAGCAACAGGGAAGGTTGGAGGTTCAAGGCCAAAAACAGTACCACAGAGACAACAGTTCAGAGGTGAGGATGAGACAGGAACAGGAGACAGCACAGGGCGGTGCAGAGCTTTAATTTATCAGCTTTAGAAAGAAGGGAAGGCAGGCTGGCAACAACAGCTCCTGCATGATTTCCAATAGGGAAACAAGTTTAACCCTCTCTGTTCATCACCTCCCTCCTTGCCTGTGCAGTACACCAGGCCTGTACCATTTACACCCACGCTGGCACACTGGGGAGCCTTTGTCCGTGAAAATAACACAGCATTGCAATGCATCAAACCTGAACCACGGCAACAAGAGAACTGCCACCAGACAGAGTCTGAGCCACAGTGAAGTACACCAGATCAGCTCTGAGGATAACTCGAGTTCAGGGCTTGCAACACCAACTGCTAGCAGAGTATTGCCAGAGCCACGCAGGATTCCAGGCTGGAAACGTGCAGCAAAGCTCTCCAGAGTTTGGAGGCAAAGGCAAAAGGCATTTCCAGGTTCCTGTGTAGCGCTTCTCTGTACTGTCCTCTCTTTGTCCTGTCCTTGACATGAACCTAAGTCAGTTCTTTACCCAGCACATTTAGTGAAGATCTCTGCTAGGAAGCCAGGCTTCTGAAAGAAACTCCACATGCTGTACACATAAGGAGGACCTTCAAGGTCAGGAACCGTGTGTACAAGGTGGAATCTTAGAAACTGTGATACTGCTGCTCTCTTTTTTTCTTTTTTATGGCCAAAGTTCAGCAAGAAACACGCTATGCAGTAATTGCACATGTTTTATACTGACTTACATGCCTCAGACAGGGTGAGGGAGGTGGCACAACTGCAGTATCACATTGAACCAACTCTGTTCTTCATCAGTTAATTTCACCGAGCAACAGCCGTGGTTTAATTCTGTCCTGCTGCGGTCACCACGCACTCGACGCTCTGCACCACACACTGCACTGCCACCGGCTTTCTGGAACACCTGCTACTGGCCAGCAACAGCTCAGGAAACATGAAAATATCTTCAGGCTGCCATTAAGTTTAAAAAATAAAACTACAACCAAAACACCGTGACCTAAACACCTCTTACATTACAGCATTCTGTGTTACTGATGTAACTATTCTTGGCATAATCATTCCTGATTCTGTAAACTGAGGTGATCTGTAACTAAACTAGAAGGATGCTTCAACAGAAGAAGGTTTTTAAACCAGCTGAATAGTTCAACCACTGACCATCTCTCACACAGTCTCTCTGATTCTCTTTGTAGCTCTCCAAAAAGGGTAATCAGTTACATAAACTGAAAGCATGATACAGTAAGGCAATTACTAGATGTTTGTGAATTCTGTAAAATTCAGATAAATCTGTAGTTAGGAAAGACAAAGTCTCAAGAAAAGGTTCTTAAAAGATCCTTTTATGCAAATAGTCCAATACCCAAGATGCCTCTTCAGAGGCAGTTCTAAAAAACATCTGGCAAGGATCATTTTTTTCCATCTCTAGAGGGACAAAACTGGAGAGAATAAAATTACTCCACTCCAACTTCAGACAGTTAAAAAAAAATAGTTTATCAGGGCCTGAAAGGGACTGGCATTACACTCAAGAGATTAATTTGCTAGGACATTCTGTTTCATTTTATTCCATGAATCCATAAAAAAAAATTCAGAACCTCCCTTGCCACGCTCCTCCCTCACCCGATGCTACGCAGGCTCTGTCTGCAAAGGCTTAACTAGAAAAGAGCTTTACATGTGTTTGCTCCTCTGCAGCACTACAGAAACTGTAAGATTTCACCTCAGCGATGCAAAATCGACTGCCCACAAACACAGTAAGCCTCTGTCATACATCACAGCTCTATCCTTACCTTCTCCAAGCATCTGCATATGGTCCCTGCTGGGAGACAGGATACCGAGCCAAAGGGATCCTCAGTTTGACCCAGGAAGACCATTCTAATGCACCTGATGTTCTTACATTACACAGTTCACAGTACAAAAGGGACACTTAGGTTCAGGCCATTCAACCTTGAACCCAAAAAAGCCCACAACTACCATAAACCTGTGAGTTAGGCACCCAAGAATAACAAAACTGGCTCCCCTCCTCCTCCTCCTAAACAAACAGCAATTATTGCTTAAAGACAGTTAGTCACATTGTTTTCATTCTATATATCAATTTACAGACCCAACAATGGCTTCTTAGCTTTTTCCAAAAATTATTTTCTACATGAAAAAATTTTACTTCATTTCATGTGTGCAGCTTGCACTTGTGCCTTAAATCTTTTTTGAAGCAAGGTTACAAAATTCTTAAAGCTGGGAAAATAATTCTTGCTCATGGCTAGCTCTAATAACTTTAAGTTTTCTTTGAAACCTGTTGTAACACTGTGTTATAATAAAAAAAATGCACAAGCAATTTTGTGTTCCGTGTGAAAAAATCAGACCTGTATTTCAGGCAAATGAACTTATATGGGAATGTTTTTAGTGATTGCTCAATCTAAAGCAGGAACGAATAAACAAGTACTAACAGTTGTATCTGCAGTACAAGCTCAAACCTGCTGCCTGCAGAGACAGAACCTTAAGGAAGTGGAGGACTCTGTTCTGCACCCATGCTGCTGTTTGGAGAGGGAAGTAGTTGCAGAAGTTTTGAGTCAGACAGGGAAAGCTTTTTCAAGATAATGTTATTTTTTCATCAGGTTTATATATGAGAAAAAAAAAGACTATGCAATCCTTAGAAGTATTGTCCCCTGTTCAAAAGGTAGGATGGAAGTGATCACAACACAGCCATTCTGACATACAAGTTATTGCAAGGAAACAAATATTGTCTCCTCATAGGAACTATGTGCATGGGTAATATTTTGCTTGTATAATTCATTAAGGAGAATTCATATTCTCCTTAATATTTTTTTACCAATATTTGTTTACCTTCAAATAAGGAAGACACCAGTATTTTGAACATAAGTTGAAAAAAAATGAATTAGCAGAAACTTTTGCATGATACAAAAATTTTTTATCTGGTCTACACGTAATTTTAATAGAACCAGAATGTTATTTATTTGCAAGCAACATTTACACTGACAAGTAAATATGCAAGTGGATTAAACATGGATTTATCTTGCTTTAAGTGTTTAGCAGGTACAGTTTCTGAAACAGCCAGGCAGTACCTTTACACTCCTCAGAGCAAACATTCACTATGAAAACAGAGCAGGTACTCCATCAGCACCACTTCTTCAGCACAACCACAGTTAATATGCAGGACAGTGGAACCAGGCAGCACCTAGCAGTTAATTTTTTCCCATAAAGCTTCATCAAGGTTAGATGTAACGATCTACCACTCAGTATCTCAGCTTGCTTAACAACATTAATCTCCAGCTTCCCTGAACAGCAACAGCACTTGTTAAAGGTGATAAGCACAAAAAATACAAAGCATAAAACAAGCCTGAAGATACCCTTAGTTCTGTCACACACTTGGAAATACAAAGCTCTAATTAAAACAAGTAACAGCCTAAAGAATCAGAAGGAACGAGCAAGAGGTAATCTTAGTGATTTAATAAGTCTTGAAAAAAGCTCAAATGAAGCCAGAACAAAGGGAAGACTATCGAGTACTTGGCCACTGCTTCTTCATCCAAAGGATAAAATACAAGCACTTCTCCTAAAATACCTGTAAATTCCAGCAGTTGTGTGGAGTGGCACTGTAACCCACCAGACCACCTACCAACAGCCTGAACTGGAGAGAATCTTCTGGGCACCCAGCCAGCTTAAAACGTCACCCTTGGTAGTAACTGCACAAGCACACTCCACAGTCTGATCCAGGAGAAAGGGTCTTTTCAGCAAACTCAGGATCCTGCCAGTCCCACAGATAACTCACAGCAGACAGCCTCTCCTCCTACTGCCCAGGGTTTATTTTATTTGGTTGGGGTTGGGGTTTTTTTTGCTTTGGTGGGGTGTTCGGTTTGTTGGGGTTTTTTGTTTGGGTTTTTTTTGGGAGGGGGTTACTGGTTGGTGAGGTTTGGGGGCTGAATTTTTATTCCTGTTGTTGCTTTTTTTACAAAGCTTAACAGTCTTGTACACCTCTGCACAAGCCTAAGGACCTGCTTTCATTATAAGCTGGCTGACCAACCTCACAACTGGCAATACAGGTGAAACACATTTGTGTTGAAGCATGTGGAGAGGAAAAATTGAGATCTCAAAAAAAAAAAAAAGCTGAAAGCCTGCTGTGAGAGGAGCACTGCCACAGGGAATAAAAATACCTATACATTTGCCAGGAGCAGGAACCACCTGATTCTGTATGAGCATAGCACAGATACCAGAGGCATCCTTCAAGGGGGAATTCTGGGAGCCAACACAACCAACATCACATCCACACGCTCTCATGTGCAGTGATTAAGTGAAGAATGCCTTATTTGGCATATTATTGCAGCAATATTTACTTTCCCAAATGTAATACTTTTGTTTGATAATCAGATTTTGTTTTGTTTTCATTTTTTTCCACTTGCACTACTGTAAGTTAGTTTTTAAACACAAGCATGACCAAAATTTCATTTTTAACTTTAGAAGTGGCATTATTTTAAAATGCATGCACAAATTATCACTGAAAACCAGCACAAAATGGACTGCTCTGTACTCTCCCCATCCCTTAATGCATTCTCTTCTGCTCACAAGCCAACATTTAAAACAAATGCTAGGGACACGTAGTGTCATATCCCTGTACTCCTGCAGAGCAATGTCATATTCCTGGACATATTCACATAGCTCCTTTATTAGGAATAAGAATGTTTCTCAAGCCCAGACCTACGGAGAAAACCCTTTCAACCCCGAGGGGATTCAGCCAGACTTAAGTTCAGGGAATGGGCTCTATACTCACTTAGTGTGACTTTGCTCCAGCCAATGGCAAAAGTGACCAGTGACCCACACTAAAGAGGTGTTCTGGATGTTTATGCTCTACAGGTATGAAAGGAAATGGAAAAGGGAATGACACTTCAGACAGCATACAGATATGGATATGGCACTAACATGGGCAAAATTATGCAGCCTTATTCATTATTCATTCCTCAGCTTCTGACAAGAGAAGGAAATTAGCCCCAGCAATGCACACTGCACAGGTGAATGACTGAGTGCAAGGCTAAAAGCCTTCTGCTACCAAGTTCCAGAGATGTCACTAACAGCAGCACAAACCACCCTGTCACCTTCAAACTCAAACACTCCAGGAACTTACAAACAAGTTCCCTGACTGAAGTATTTCCCTCAGTGCTGGGATCACTTCTGTCAGCCAGTGGGCCCCAGCACAACAGCACCCAGCTCTGCACAAGTTCAGACACCACTGTGAATGAGAACATGCTGCACAAACAAATTCACTCCCATCCAACACACCCAAGTCCTCTCAAAGTCACTTATATTTAGCGGTGACAAGCTCCTGATGCCTGTCCTACAAGGACCTCAAAGCCAGTTGCAACCATACTGCCACTACACCAAACTGTAGAGCCCCAGTCCTCTATTTTATTCAGATCAGTCTAAAAATGTTTTGCTAGCCCAAAAAAAACAAGGTGGACATTGCTTACACAGCTGTCACGTGACAAGCTTCTTGATATACAAGACAATATTGCTGCATTTTAGATGCCTAAGTGTTATCTGCGTGTGACTGACAAGCAAGCAGAACCTTAATACTTGAGGAAGTACCAGCAGGATCACTGCCCCTCAATCAAAACGAGAACCACCCATCCTCAGAGCAACCAATGGCTGCTGCTCCACGACCCTCCCCGGAACATTATCTAAACAGGCCCAAACATTCCTTAATAGCCACTTTGTGTAAGGCTGCACCCTGCAGACAGCCTCTGCAGCTCCCCACAGACCTGCCAGCAGGTTGGCATGCAGACAGCACCACTGACATTAAAACTACACCACAAGGAAGGGAAAAATAAATATAAAAATAAGCCCACGCAGCTTCACCGTTTCGCTCCATGCACCCCTCAGGCAGCGGATTCCCTGCTCAGTGCCCTCATGCACCGTACGAGCAGCTGCAGAGCAACGCTGACGTGATCACAAGGGTCTGAGGAACATGCAACAGTAATGAAATGATTTCATAAACATTTCAGAAGTCACAAACAACAGCAAAAATCATCATTGCTTAGGGGAGGCCAGAGTGATGTAGCCTACCTGCAGGGGCTGAATGGATCATCCATGACTATGACAGGCTCTGGTGGGTTTAGATGTATTCCTGAACCCTCTACTTAACAGCTAAAACTCTGCCTTTTCCACTCTACCAACTCAAAATGGAGGCACATGCAGGCTGAGAGACCTCGGAGAGCTTTCACTGAGCTTGTGCTATGACCTAAGCCTGCACGCAGAACGCAGAAACTTCGCCCTCGGACTGACAGGACTGAGCATGTGCTGTGACCCTCCCTCATCCACACGCCGTCTCCACACGCAATCAATCTCAACCCCGCTGTTTCCGTAAATAAAGCGCAGGGAACAGACTCGGCGCTGGGCTCGGCGGCTCGGCTCCGCTCGGCTCGGCGCGGGGAAGTGGGGCCTTACCGAGGGGATCTGATACAGCCAACGCGCCGGAGCCCGCCAGCTGCGTTCCTGCGCTTCTGCTTCTCCAGGTGAAACACACATCCATTTTATAAAGGCTTCTAAAAAGCTTTTTTTCACCCCCTAGTTTGTGATAAGCTTTTTAAAAAAAAAAATTACTTTCATTAAAAGGTTGAGATGTTTTCACAGATGCAAATGACAGAAGCTTCACGTTTGAATATACAATTTATTTGTTAGGAAAGGAAGCAGCGAGCTGATTCACAACATGCTTTTATTCCACCTGTCAACAACACAATCTATCAGAACAATTAACGAGTATGAATTCCCAGCAAAGCCACTGCCAAGCACGTGTGAACACAACGTGAACCCAAGAGGAGCCAGGCTTGACTCACTCTTTGCACTGCCTTCATCACCCTTCATTTCTGTGTCCCTGTTTATTAATGTCATTATCAAAAATTCTTAGCTACCCATTTCCTTGAAGGCAATATGTTCTTCTCCCTTTAATTAGCACACCTGCCTCAGTTTCAGAGCCCCTCAGTTGCCTGAATTTACTGCAAGGCTGAAGAAGGATAAGAAGTTTCCCAAATTTTGAATTTTAAAAGACAGAAACAGACTAAGCAAAATGGATCAGGCCACAGAACAATCCCAAGTTTTCTCTCTTTTATAATAATCTATTTAGAAAATGTTATTATAACACAGGTGGATACACCTTTCTCACTGCCCATATGACATTCCCTCCCACCCCCTTCTTGAGAACCCTCACCAACACAGTCTGGCTCCTTCAGTGAACCTGCAGCAATAATTCAAACGTTCAGTAACTTGAATATTTCAGCTACCATGTTTCTGCAGAAACTACCTGATCCTACCAAAGCTCATTCATTACCTGAAGGAGCTGTTACCTAAAATACAGGATAAAGGGGCTTGGCTCACCCTTGTGAAAAAATAAATAAATTTCAAAATTAAAGCCAAACACAACCAACTATGATAAAGGTTCATTTTTTATAAAAACACTAAGCTATATGAGGCTACATATTTATAACTTCCAGAAACACAATGAAGTTTTATAAAGGGGTTTTTTTTAAAAAAAAAGACAAACCTATTGTAACATTTTATCAACTCACTTCTGTTATGAAAATATCACAGAAGTCAACACATTCAGAACAAGACTGTCTGACCAAATCTGTCCAGACTACAGACTAGAAAAATATAACGACTCCACTTTTAAGTATAAAAACACTTATGAGGCCAAATGTATTGAGTCATTAATTCAACTACAGTTGAAATGTATTTCTGGATTTTTTTGTTGTTTTTGTTCCGAGTTGGTTTTTTTTTCCCCTCAAGTTCACAACATGAACTTAAGAAAACATCCTCAGCTTTTACGCTACCCTCCAGTTCAGAGATAAACTGAGATATGGACACACAGAAATAATGTATTCCAAATGATATTAATAAGTGTGATGTCAGCAGACAGAACCACCCAAGGAAGTTATTAATCCTTTTATTTAAATACATGTTTTGGGCAGTTTTTTTGTCTGTTTGTTCAAAAGGAATTAACTGCAAGGCACTCCAATGCACAACAGCACCTACTGACACGCAGTGAGGGTGCTCAGCATCTTCCGCAATCCTCTCCCAGGAACATGAGACAAGAGAGATACAAAACTATTCTGCTGTAATTCATTAAGACAAACAGAAGCCACCTGTTTCACATCACATGGCCCACCATGCAAACAGTCCCCCATCTCCCTCATCAAGAGGATTCCTGGTTGTATTTTAAATTGCTAAACTGATTTTTTTTTTTTTTAAGGAAAAAAATTGGACTTACAATATGCTGTAGAACTTGTCTTATTTAAACAAAGTACGACACAAATTCTCAGTGTTCTTCTATGGGCCAGCATAGTAAGAACTGATTTTAAGGCTCTGATTTGAGACGTAAGGATGGATACATTTAAAACTTTTATGATCATTTCACTACCACTGGCCCTAGGCATTAAAATAGGCATAGAATCAAAATATTCTGACTGGTAAAAATTAACCTGATAAAAGGATGAAAGTAGCAAAACAGAGCTCTGCAGTCCTCTTTAGCCTCTGCTCACATTCTGACTGTGAACACCAATTTATCATTCAACTACTATTTTTTCTAAGGAAAGGCAATATTAAGAGGAAGCTTTGAAAATCCTACTTACACCCAACTCCATACTGGCTTCTTGACTTGGGAAGAATATCCACTAATCTTATCCATTTCTAGAACTGAAAGTTGTGCTCCACCCACTATACTTTCCATTCAAATGAGAAAAAAAAAAGGGAGGGGGAGAAAAGACACTGTTGATTGAGACTTTCAACAGAAAATAGGAAGGACAAGAAAAAGAAAGAGCAATTCACCTTCAATTTTATTCTCGGGAACAACCTTCCCAGAGACACACCAATACTCACTTAGCTCACATCACCAAATAAGAACACTTCAGAAGAAAACAATGAAAAATAAAGGAAAAGCAAATATTGTGGAATAAAAACAGACAATATTCTGGTCTCCCCAAAACATCTATTCCAAAAATTCACTCATGCCTTGAATGTTTGGTATTATCCTGTTCCACAATGCTGTGGAAGAGTAATTTTGATTTATGGCTATGAACAGTTTGTAGAACATTATCTGATGATTTCTAATTCAACATAGAAATTCAGTAGCATTTACATCTATATATATTTACAGACACCAGTGCCAGACAAAAAATTATTTCCAGATGTCAGTGTCAGACAAAACTTCATCATATATTTATTTACTCCTGAGATCAAGGAACTGATTGCCTAGCACATGCCAGTACACTGCAAAACCAGGGCAATGCCATTTGTACATCCTCGAGTGAGAGAGTTCCAAGTTGTTTCTGTAAGCCCATACAGGATGTCAGAGTACAAAAGAAAGGTCTGCAAGAAGTTCTTGCCAAAATCGGCTCCACCTGGCACTATACCACGGACAGGGTAAGAACCAGAGTCAGAGCACATGAGTGGCAAGATGTGAGCTGGTGCACACCAGCTGTCTGAGGTCAAATGGCTCCTTCAGCAGCGTTCCCAAGCCTGGCTGCAGATTTCTCTGTAACAGGCAGAGCTCATTCCTGACTCCAACACCAACATCAGCTGCTCAACTCAAGCTGGTGCATTTCTGACTTTCTGAAGTGATACATCACGCCTCTTATTTTGTTCATTAATGCTTCTTGACTGCTATTCCATACACTTTAAAATGCTTCTTGACTAATTTCAGGCCATATACAATTCATCTAACATTTCTTCTCTGATAAAGCACTGGTCTCATTCGGGCACTTGGGGAACCCAAAAGTTTAAGTGAGATTCCATGTGAGTGGAATTAGCCAGTACCAGAGCAGTCACTTCTCTGAAGACAAATGAAATTAATTACTTTTAAGTACTTAGTATAAAATGAATTTTCTTTCTCAGCTGGCTATACAATTCTAGTGGATGTATGCCACATTCTTGAGAGTGAGGAATATATTCCAGGTCTACTTACTAATTTGATTAACACATCATTCAAGATTAACACCCAGCTTCTAGCTTTAAGGTTACTTTAGGTTTTTATTCCACAATCAGATTTTTTTCACTGATGTGAGAATTACTGAAACATAACATGTAATGTTTTACCAACCAACCAACCCCCCCAACAAAACCACACAAACAACAACAAAAAAACAACCAGCTTGATATACACTGTAAAGAAAATTCATCCCAAAACGCACAGGTTTAGCACTTCCAGACCACAGAATGCTCAACAACAGGATCATAAATGATACTTCCCAAGCTCAACCTACAGTCAGCAAGCTTTCAAATGGGAAAGAAAGGACAAAGTACGCTTTCCTTCAGCACTGTATGCTCCAAGAACAAAAGAGCCTCTTATTACACATCCACCACACCAGTGTTTTGGATGTTTTTGGGGGGTCTGGAATTTTTATGGGTTCCTTTTGCAAACATAACACATGAAAACATAAAAAATAGATTCCCAACACACTGAGCTGCAATTGAGAGTCCTGGAAAAGGATATGAGCATCTTATGCTGAACACAAAATAAAATCACTCAAACAAATCTATCTTTTTAGACCTTGTTTGATTGACAAATGTATCCTATCACACATTTCTACAAGTCAGCTGAGGGGTCACACCACAGTTTTCAGAACCTTATCTACAACATACCATCACTTCAAGCTATCACTAACATTTTCCATCCTTTCCATGTGAAAAAACATAATACATTAGAAAAAGCAGGTTTTTTATAGACAAACCACCAACAGGTCACTGTGGCATTTTTGTTACAATGCTTTTACTTTCAAAACCAAAAGAAATGTGGAATTAGGTACTCAAAGAAGCATGTGTTGTAAAGCAGTAGCAAACACACAGGTCAAAAATAATCAACCAACCTAGACTCAGCTACTTTTTCTAAACCTCCCCTTGTTCCAAGACAAAATACAGACTTGAGGAGCTAGAATTAAAACAAAACAAACTGGCAGCAACCAAATTAAGAAGCCTACATTTGGAGACCTGGCTACTCTAAGTAATTAGCTGATCACTAAGTGCTAAGCTTTATCAGTTTATTGATCTTTTCAGGCTCAGTCATTATCTAATAGCTGGAAGAATTAACAGCTACTTCCATACAGAAAGTGGCTTCAAAACTGCACTGGCTACTCACAGAAATGGCATTTCCTAAGAGAAATCATCCCTTAAACACAGAACTTGACCACTAATACAAATATTTCATTCAGCATTCACACCCTCAAAACTAAAAAGCATTGAAGAAAAATGACAAAGTCAAATATAGGGATCAAGCATGGTGCTGATTATCAGAGGTATAACATGAGAAACTCCATAAATGCCTTGGCCTTGTCAGACTGCTCCAAAAAAACAAACAAGTGAAGTGACAAAAATATGTTAACATATTGTATTTTACAGTACTTTAGGATTTCATGCCCTTATCCCAGAGCTCAGCACCATAAACTAGCAAGACTGACTCCCATTCACCTGGTCTGAATGTAAACTGCATCGATAAGGGAGTTTACCCAGTTCAATACCCTGTCTCAGACAGACAGACAGACAGCCTAAGGCACGTCAGAGTACGGTACAGGAAGCCTCAGAAATAGGAAATTACATAAGAATATGCCCACACACAGGGAGTTCCTTCCTAACTGTGAGCAGTTAGTGGCTGGCCACACCCTGAAGCATGAAGATTCATATCTGCATTAAAACCAGGAAATCTACAATGTAACAACTGAAATATTTATTATTTATATGTTTATCTAATCCCCATTTAAAATAATACTTTTTTCAACAATAACTCTAGAAATCAAGGTCCACAAGTTATTTACATTTTCTGCACTGAAAGCAACAATACAACTTGCAGTCAGAACAGACCTTGCTGTGCCCTGTTACACATTATTAATCTTTCACTTAAGTGGAAATACGTCCCTAGACAACAAGGCTCTTTAAGGCTGGTGTTTGTAAGGCATTCTCTGTGTTTATAAAACTACATAAATGAAAAAATAAGAGTTAGGATTTGGACCTGAAAAATAATGAAGGTACAGTCTAGTATCAGCTTTGCTTTCCAAACACAGCTGATAAAAGATTGGTTGGACAACTCCCAAGCAGATTGAGAGAACTGTGAAATTAAAGAGCATGCTGAACATACTTCTTCAAATGTATTAATTCCCCAAAAAAATGTTATTTCAGTACCTCTGATTTGCTCCAGGCCAGTGAAGCATAAACTAGGAACAGTCGATATGTGAGTGTTTACACATGAAAGCATGAATTCCCACACTTAAAACTTGATTTCTAAATAAAAAGTGTGTAAATTTCAGCACTGTTTACTAAAACATGTGAATGTACTTTTTAAAGTATTTTCAGGGGTGTGCATGTAGCCAATGATGTAGCTAAGAATTTATTCTCATGTTTGCAACCTTTAAGAGAGTTTCCCAGTTCTAAAGCCTGTTTGGAAGCAGCGTGTTATTTACCCAGAGATGCAACCGGATATAATGACTCACTGGAGAATTGTGTTATCTACTGTTAATTTTTCTGCTGTACACACACTCAGCAGGAAGAGGTTGCTTCTCCTTCACACTCTTTTCCACCCCACCTTCCTATCAGCATCATATTTGATCAAAACTTCTCTTCCCTTGAGTAGTTTTCCTGTTCCCACAGGCTCAGATCAGTGGTAAAGCTTGTCTTTAAAAGTCACTCCACTTACCTTGTCTCTGGATTATAGCCCAGTATGTAGAAAAATGAATCCACTCGGGCTTTAAACTCTCTAGCAGCAAATATGTCAGAGAAATGGGAGATATTACACTTCCCCCTGAAAGAAAGAAAGAGGGGAAAATGGTATTAGAATTCTATCTTGAATAACAGCTATTTTAATTAAGTGCCACTGCAATCTGTGCACAAGCCACAGACATCTTTGTGTTCCCATAAATGTCTAAGACTTCATAAACATAAGCCTGTTGTAACAAATAACCACACAGATTCTTCCCACTGTGGAAAGGGAAGAAAATTCACTTACAATGTCTCAGAGGGTGTTCTACAAACATTCAATAATTCTCATTTAGCCAGCACACAGTTCTGAGGAGCCCAAATTCAATCAGACTAACAAACAATATCTACTCTAGAAATACAATCCTGAAAAGATCTTGCATCCGAAGTTTTTACAGTCCCATTACACTGACATCTTTAAGGAAGCTTCAAAAAGTTTATTCACATTATTTGGGAAGTCAGCTTTTTCTTTAGAAAGCTAAATAAAAATTCAGTTTAATAAGAAATAAAAAGCAAAGCTCTGCTGGTTTTAGCAAGGCTGCAATTCTAACAATGCAAATTTCCAACACAGAAAAGTTTCACCTTACTTTCATACATGAGAGCAACACACAGACATCAAAAAAAAAGAAAAAAGAGAAAAGAGGATTTATTAGCTTGTTCTACAACAGATTGTTAATATTTTTTTTTAATATGGTTTGTTGATGAAGTCATTATCCTTAAGGATGAGCATGAAGAATAGCTGTAAGAAGCTGCACCTCATTTCCTCGAGGTTTGTTGGACTGTTAATGTCCAACAGCTGCTCCTGGTTTGTCAGTCCATGCATCGCAGTTTGCTCCCACCAAGTAAAACAGATCAGAGCAGGCAGAGAAAAACGGGCCAGCCAGCCAAAGAGTTCGTGCTTTTTATCTAACCCTGAGTCAATGCAATAAACAAAGCACAAGATTTTGCTCTTTTTCAGTATGTCAAGCTTTCTAGCATTAGCACAGATAGCATCTCTTTTCACTGGTATTTACTAAATACTATTTGTTATTATAAATAAGCTGCTATGGAGCCTATTTAACATTGCAAAAAAGGTTTGCCAGTCTTGGTTAAAATTGAATGAGAAGTGCTATTGGGACCAGTACACCAAGATTAATAACTATTCTGCCTGCAATACTAGTGGATGTGTTTGCCCAGTCAGCTAGCCTCTAGCCCAGAAGCAGAGCTTAAAAGCACTGCATACTTGAAAAACTGCACTACAAAACTGAAACACTAAGCTTGCTTCCCCTCCTCATCTTTTCATGGCAAAGCACTTCAAAAAGGCTTACCAACCAACAGCCACTGAAAACTCTGCCTTGGAACATGAGCTCCTGGATACACACACCCACTACTACAGGTGAGGAAATAACACACCAGAAGGATGAATCAAGTTGCTGCCTGCTCTAAGACAAAATCAATAAGGCTACCCAGCAAGCTGAGGCTGCATAATTGTCCCTACAATTGCCTAATTCTCAGTCAATTGCCTTTCTGGCAAAAGACAAAGCAACACTGGATTTTGCACAGGTCATGCCAGGTTGTAATGGAACATTAAGGCAGCCCATAATTGAGATGTCACACAGAAATACTGAAAGACAAACTTCTTCACTAATATTTATTTTATCCCTGGTGGCTGAAGCTTGTTTCCTTGTTTAGTCACTTAGAATGAAAAAAAAAATGAGAAGGGGTATTTGTTTATATATTAAATATTAAATTCACATTTTAAAAGTATTTTGGGGAAAAATATCCAGACTCCTTTCAATAATTCATCTGACAGTTAATAAGCAATTTCTAGATAAGCTTGTATTATCTATATTCATGAAAGCCATACATCTTGTTCATAGCATTTCAGACAAGTACTACTACATATTACCACAAAGATTTACCATATAGGTAAAAAGGACATAACTGATTACACACTTCCTCAGAGACCTACAAGTATCCTCTCGTTAATTTTTTCCACTGGTTAGAGCAGAAGATTGCTAGTTACAATCACTGGTTTTATTTCCCAGTTTGTCATCAATTCATTGTGTGACCAGAGTAATTTGTTTGCACAGAGCAGAGAAATAATCTCATATTGTAATAAATTAGAATTTCATGTTAACCCCATTTTCATGCATCACAATACATTCTGCCTACTCTGTGTTCTCAAAGGGCACGAACACCATGTGCTATTATCCTTATGTTACTCTTGTACACTGAAAATCACATGTATTAATCACAATTTGCTAGAAAAGCATCAGCAAAAATATAATCTTTATCCTGCAGAAGTATGTTCTCTGAATTATCAGCCTCTTTAGATACCATCTAGAAGCCTGGAAGAATTATCAAAAGTATGAACAATCCAGAACACAACAAAACAACTGAAACCAAGAGAAATGAGAGAGAGATGGGAAAGGTGCCCGTGGTACACACTTCCAGACCAAAAGGCAGCAGATAAAGCACAAGATGGGTTGAGGAAGTGACCAGTTTGAACTTACAGCAGCCTCCACTTTTTTTTGGAAGTGTGGAAGAGAAGGTTATTTTTCAAGTTTGCTTGTTACACACATATATTCCATTTCTATCTTTTCTTTAAGGAGAAGTTAAAATACTGCCAGGGAAAATTCCACACACATAGTTCAGCTTCTCTCTGTTTAAGCAGACAGCTAGATTGCCAAGATTGGTTCCAGAAAGACAGCCAACCTCCTGCTAGCTTGTTTCTAAGCACGCCAATTTAAAATTGGAAGGCAACTGTCTACAAGGCATTGTGGAATTTCATGATATTATAGTACACCACTGGAATTTTCTGAGTTTATAAAAAAAGTCTAATATATAAATCAAAGACTTCTTCCCACCCTTATAACAGAAGTTGCAGCTAGTTTGTCTTGAAGTAAGTGACTTCAGCAAAGCGACTCTGAACAAAAAATGTCTCCAGATGGTTCTAGTGAAACACCATCTGAACATTATTATCAGGGAGATTATTCAATTTGCATTTTGACAATATCCAGGCACGTTTGGCACGTTGAAAATCTGCTGGAAAATAATGCCTTGCTGTTTCTATTTGAAAACATTTTTTAAGCAGTGGTGTATCCCCCTCAGCCCAGTCAAAGGTTAAGTTAAAAAGTGAGTGGTAAAGAGAGCAGCAGCCTCTGCAGGGAAGGGCAGACAGCACAGAGAACAGTACAGGGGTCCATTACCTCCTGTCTGGACAGCTCGTTTTTAATGGAGCTCTTAGCTGAGCTGCAACAATGACAAGTGCCTCCCAGCAAAGAGCCTTTAACGCAATTTAATCAGGGCAGCACACTAACAGTCACTTTCCTAGCAGACGTGATTGTTAATGGTGAAATCAAAGGCGGAGGAGGGGAGGCGAGTATTTCTGCGGGAAGCAGCAATAACCTAAATTGGCAATGATGGGAAACAAAAAATCTGAGCAACATTGATTAACTGAGATTGAAAGGAGATTGTAGAATTACAGCTCCTTTTTGAATGAGAACAGATATCACAAGTTAATTACTGCAGGAGATGAGGAGAAGGTTGAGCAGTATGTTCACACACAAAAAAACCCAGTAACAACCAAAAAACCACACAGAAAAAGCACCTCTCAATAAGGTTTTTCTCATCCACCTCCAAGACACAATCCACCACATCCTCTGTGACTTACCTGAGGGCAGCAGCATGGTAAGTGTCAACATAATCTGAAATGAAGAGCTCTCGATTCTTGATAACTGGGTCTGTAATAACAAGCTCTCGTCCAGAGTCTGCCAGAAAGAAAAAACACAAATAAAAAAACCCCACCAACACATCAGCTGTAGTCTGAAAGCATCTCCCATTGCCATTTTTGCAGGTATTTGTTATGGGTCAAACTCTGAGGATGTTTCTTAGATACACACTCCTCAGCGTTAAGATGACAAACATTCCAATTGTTGACATGGCCTGTGGGGTATGGAAATAACATCACACCCATCTATACACATAAATTCTCTCTTGCCATATCTAAAGAACTGCTGCAGGGAAACAGATTTTAGGGGTACTGGCTGACACATCCGATCCACTGAGCAGTAGAAGCGGTCACTCCTAGGTGCAGTGAACTAGGCAAATTACTTTATCACTGACTTTTGGTTTCTGGCTTAAGGTTCTGGTTGTTTTGCATATTTAATCTCAGATCTTGATAGTACTAACTGCTTAGTGCTCTGGGTTTGAGATAAATATTGATATTCATGTTCAAATACAGAAAATCCTCAGTGTTAACAAAAAACTGGAAGACAACTTTGTCTCTGACTTGCTTTGCAATACCTCTGAAAAACACACTAAAATAGTTCTTCACATGCACAAGAGTGTGACCTGAAAAAGCAGCCATGTTACCAAAAACGCTCCCTTTTTGACACTGTGCCTATAGTCCCACTGTTAGAAGTTTCAAAACCATTAGTAAGAGAAATGTTAGATTTGTGCAGCTTTTGCTAAAAGCACACGCAAGATGTCCTTAATGCCTACAAAAAGGAGACTGTACACTCAAATTTGGACTGTCATGCACCAAAAAGTTGCTGTGTTCTATTATTTCAAGCATCAACTTTTATCATTACAATTCACCTTGGAGTATCTTCAGAATTTTAACAGTTGCCTCAAGGAAATTTCCTGGTAAGAACAGAAGCAAATGTTATGTCTCCCCTAGAGACAAGAGATAAATGGCACTGGAATGTGTTCTCCTGCTTCTATTAAACCCAAGATCACACTTGTTTTTGCAAAGAGATAAGGGGGAACTCGGCTACGAGTGCTCCAGTTACACCACTTACTGCAATATTAATCAGTGAGCATTCATACTTGCAAGGCAGTAGCAATGTAAAAATGCAGTTCTCATGACACTGTGGTAGAATCACAAAAAAACAGAAGATATCCACAATTTTTTCAGACAACTTGGTCTTCAGCCAGTTAGGTATTAGTACACTGTCCAGAAGGCCTACAAAGGATCCAGTGTTATTTTTCCTTTCTACTCTCTCTTAAGGCATTAGTATAATACAGCACAGTATTTAAACCATACCTGAAATGCATCTGCTTATAGCTGTGGTTACAGGACACACACTAGTTAGAACAAACAAGGCAGGTAAGAAACACTATCATCCATCTTCTAATATATTGTTTTCATCAACAGCCTTAGCTTCATATCCCTATGCAAAAGTGTTCTTGCTTACTGGACTGTGAAAACTTAAAATTGAGAGTACAAGTAAAGAAGGCCTTACTCTACAGAGCCTAACTTACCATTCTCATTGTGTCTGTCCTGAACCAAATGCTGATAGACTGAATCTGGGACTTCAGACTGGCGATAGTACCATTTGACATTCATAAGGAGATGGTCCCGTTTACTCTGAAAAAGAAGGTCTAAAGGCATTACTAAAAAGGAAATCAGACCACATCTGACACAATGTTCTCAAGTATAAAATTTGTTTTCACACTGAAGAAAACCTGAGGCAAGACCCAAAAGGGAGGAAAACATGTTTCTATGACAATGAAACAAAGGCAATGTGCTAACGATTGACTTTCAAACTAGACAAAGGCAACAAGAACCTACTGCATCATCATGCAGCTGTATCTGACCATCACATACTACTTACTGTATTCATGCACAAAAATACTAGCCTAAGAAAAGAAGAGGCAGGGATCAGAAAGACTGGAATTTTTTGCTTCATGTAACATGATCTTAGTCTGCTAATTTCTACAAACAAAAAGTATTTATGGCCAAACAGAAAAAAAAAAAGAATACCAACAGTGACATAATTCAGTGCAACCATTCTTAACAGCTGTAACCAAGAGATACCAGATTTTTTTTTTCCTCAAGGACAGATGGATTCAGACATAATCATAGATGTTCTTTATTGCACTCCTTTACACAAAGGAATAGGATGCTGCACTACAATACTGATAATTACAGGCTGACTGCTCACACACCTCACAAAACCAACAGCAAAATTTACACAACTCTCTTCCTCAAGTGTTCCTTTTTGATGTGAGAATCGAGCTACTAGTTTGCTCCTTCTCAGAAAGGGACTGAGGCATAAACACCACTTAAAGAGAATTTTTAGATCAAGTTATTACAGACTCTCTGCTTCCATTTATCTTTGAAACCCTTGGTAGCCAATTCTTTCTACTGCTCCAAAACACTTGGAGAAACAGAGGAAGGCCTACAGGGAAATTAGGATTCTTTTGGCATGAGGTAACCGCAAGCACCACTTGTTTGTTCTGGACTGCAGCTCTCTAGACCCTTCTAAGACTGCTCTTAAAACATTTACACTTACAAGATAAATCACAGGTTACTGGAGCAGAAAGTTCTTATCTCTCCTGTTCACATCAGCCTGGTTGTTACAGCAATTTCCACCCTTTCTGCTTAATAAACAACGTCAAAAATCTTTCCATTAAATGAATGCACTTCTTGAAGCTGCTGATTCAAAGCACATGTAATACCACCGGGAAAGCTGCTAGTGGCAGCATTGTGCCAGAAAAAAGTTCCTTAACTAATCCACCACTACCACATGTGCTCTGTGTCCTGAATGCCTCAAAAAACATCCAACATACCGAGCATATTTGTGCTGCACAGAAAAACCTGAAGGTACCTCTTAAAAAAAAAAAAACAAACCTCAAAAAACCCCACTTTTGTAATCAAAGACAACAAGCTTGTCTAATGCATTTTAAAAAATCAAAAGGACAAAGTCTGAGAGGCAACACTGCTTTCTGCTGTTCAAAAACGATGGTTGCAGACTTTTCTGTTCTCCTGAAAAGCTGTGGGCACCACAGTTTTTATCAATAGTGTCTCTGAATTCTTGGACACAGGAAAAAAGTGAGTACGTGTTTGTTATCCTCTTGCTAAGAGTTCATAAACTCGATCAGTGCTAACAAGAACTGCATGCAATAATGATGGGAAATGCTAACCCAGCATTTCTCTGCTAATTCTCTCTGCATTTCTTAGTTGAGATGAAAAAGCACCTCATGTGTCACACGAAGCCCTGAGAGCACGCTCCTAAAGCATCACTTCATGGCACTAAATACTTCTGTGCACAGACAGTTTGCAATGAGCATCAGGAGTTTATTAGGAATACTCACACAATAACACACAATGAAGGCAGGTGAAGTATGTACTGTGTTTTGTAAGGTTTTATCACCACTCAAAAATCCTATATTTAAGAAAGACATAGCCTCTACACACAGTCCAGAGCTTTTCACTAGTTCAAGTATTTCAATTTGATGGGAAGTTACTCATTTTCCAACGTGAAACTTTGTTCTCGGGCTCACAGAATGCCTCAGTTGTTCCCTTCACTGGGTTTTACTCCAGAGCTGAGCAGCTGCTCTGCACACTGAAAGAGAACAACATTTCCCACCCTGAAATCTGATTCACGATGGGGAAGAACATGGGGAATGAGATTGAATTTCAGGAGGCTGGCTGAATCGAAGCAGTTTCCAGGGAAATGATGAATTGCCCTACACTGCAACCTGCCAACAGGAATGGTATTGACTTCTCTAGGCTGATCATGTCGTTGTGAGGCATTGTCAGAGGGGAACATTACAAAGAAAAAGAAATTACAGGGGTTTTCATACACAGAAAAGTGGCTTTTCTTTCATTACACTTTCAGAAACAAAAGTAATGTATCTTTTAAAACCACATAGAAAAAAGATGAAGGTAAAATTAGAACCAAAACAGAGAATAAAAACAACAGACAATCAATATAAATGGTGTATTGGAATAGATGATCTTCTGAGGTCCCTTCCAACCCCTCCAACTCTGTGTCTAAGCACAGATTTGAAGCCATGGCATACTCCAACTTTCTATGCTTTTAACTTCTAAAAGCTGAATTTGATGAAATAGGCTTTTTAAATGAATTATAAATGACAGGAGAAGATTAACATGGCTGATATACATATCTTTATAAATTATCAGACTCATTATATATCCTTCAAAAAGGAAAGCAGCACATGCCCCACAAAATGCTGACTGCTCTTCATCAGGTTGTGGGTTGTTTGTTTGGGTTTTGGTATGTGATGGGGTTTTTTGTTGTTTATTTGTTTTGGGGTGGGGTTTTTTTGGGGGGGGATGTGGGAGGGGTGTGATCTGATCTCCTTTCTAAATATCTCTTTTTACCATGATTGCTGCTTTTTGTCTAATTAATTTAAAAGCTTCATCTTCAAAAGCACTTTCTGTACCTACTCTCCAACATGCATGATTGTAGGTTTCAACCTGAAGTTTCAATCATCTGTCAGAATCCCATTTTTCACATTTACATCTTTGCACAGAAATTCCTAGACGTGCTATTTTGTCAGCCAACTTCCTAAATACGTATGTCATTACAGAGCAGACTACACTCAGAGGTGTCAAGGCACCAGCTTCTCTGGTAGACTGTGTATTTTAGAACCACGTGCACACAAAAAGTGTATCCTAGTGCATAAAGTGTTACTTTTCTTTTTTTAACTCCTTTACATATGAAAAGCTGCAGATAGTCCCATGACAAATCACAGCAAAGGCAAGTGCTTTAAAGTGTCTTTCTGTCAGCTCAAAAAGATTCCCTGTGCTACAAACCTCCATTCTCCTCTTAAATTAAAATATCATCTATTGCTGCAGTACTCAAGAAGTATTCTTTTGGGGGTTTTGTTGTTGCTGTTTTGGTTTTTGTTCCTTAAAAAAAAAAAAAAACAAAACATGAATCAGTTTTGAACATTCCACAAGAATTAGATAAAATCTGTAAATGGATTAAAGTGTCCCAGTTTACATGCATCTGGTCAACCACTATTTAAAAATGAGCCTCTCCCTTAAAAGGGAAAAAATTAATCTTGCAGGTTCTGTTTCAAAGTATGAATTTCCACAGCATGTGTGGCAATTTCAAGGTGCCAGTTTTCTTTTAGAACACACTTGAAAATGGAGTTATTGCACATTGCAATTTGTACCTTAAGAGACTCTTCCCAGGGTTATGACTAACCAAATTGTGCAAATGATCACAGATGTCCTGCAGATTCTCTCAGAGGGATTTAAGCAGTATCCTTCACTACTTGCCCTATTTAGATCCCACGTTAAATCACAACTAGCTTTGGAACCAATATACCAAATGCTGGAGATGACAGATGGGCACGCTGGAGTCGGCGAATAGCAGCTATGCCAAAGAAACAAACAGCAAAATAGAAACAAGGACAAGAACATCTTTCCTTTCAAACACTTTCAACAATGGCTTTTTTCTATCACCAAGAAAAAAAAAAAATGTTATTAATTCCAAACTACCAAATTCTTTGTCTCATTTTAACCAATTGTTAAATATTATAGCAGTCACTCGACTGCTGAAAATAAACATCTTGTGCACTGCAGAATAGAAGCTCTGGCCTCACAAAGCCAGTTTTTGAGTGGACATTATATTTATTTTTTAACACAAGTCAACCCACTCCTTTGGGTACTGTTTGTCCCCCAAAAGCTATTATTTAATTTCACACAAATAGTTCTAATTAAGCTCCATGACAAAGTAATCAGACTGACTCCAATGCAAGTGGTAGATTTGACTTGCTCCACTTGCTGTGCCCCACTCCTCCCTACCACACCGAATTGAAACCCACATTCCTCCTCCTACTGCACAAGTATTTTCACACTTACTCAATTTTGACATTTACTAATATTTAAAGGAGGGAAAAAGAAAAATAAAGACTACTCATACCAGAGCCCCTGGGGGTGGTAGGTGAAGTAGAGGTGGGGCACAAATGAATCTATCTGTAAATCAGGATCATTTTTCTTCCCACTCTGCAATAGCACATGTAATTTCAAGTTCTCAGGATATCTTTTTTAGGCCATTTTCTAATTAAATCAGAAACCTGATCAGCTGTTTGTAAGCCAAGAAAATCCAGCTTGGCTTTTACTACAAATGAATGTTATTTTTGCAGCTTGATTATTTAATTCAGATGCACGCATATTAGCACATAATTACTTCTTGCAAACAAAAAGCTTTGTCAAAAGTGAGAGCTATCAGTATTCAGCAAGAAATATAAATGTGAAATAAGAGCACTAAATATAGCAATGTGCAGTTTAATCCTCCCTGCCCCTCAAATACAAAAACCAAGCAAGCAGCAGCCCTTTTGGTTCCTGTCCTCTTAACCTGAACCAACACAAAGACTGCAACCTTTAAACCTGTTAGTGTTATTTAATGACTATTCCATCTACAAGAGCTTTTCTAATAGAAACATGCCTTGATGGCTTATCTGGGTGCACAAGGCAGGCCACAAAGAACTGCCGGCTTGATTGAGCGCAGTAATGGAAGGCAGGAAATGAGAAGGCTTGGTTAAGCCGCGGATAATCGATCAGTGTATTCAGTGAAGTGTGAGCTGAGCTGGGAATAAGCTGCCTGGGGTATCAAATATTGCTGTTTCCAGGGTAAAGCCCCATTTCTGTGATCTATGTAGGAGAAAGCATAATTTATTGACAAAACAATATAGGATTTTTTTGCAATGTCTTGCTCTTGACATTTTGTGATTGTTTACAGGAAGAATTTCTCTTGTGTCCCTTTTATTTAGAAGTTTAACAAATGAAACTCCTTTTGGAACTCATGAAGTCACCTCAGCGTGCTGAACATTAATTCAGTCTTGTGTACAAAATAACTCAGTTGTAAAACAAGCATCACCCTCACCTTCCCCTGAATTTCAGACTTTCACACTCAGACACACACGTGGACACCCGTACACCTTCAGGGACATTCTCGTCTGACGCTGTACAAGAAACAGAGCCACTCTGCTTTCTTGAGAATATGATTTGTTTCAGGTGTCTGCTACAGTTTGAAGCAAAACTGTTTGCAAACAACAGCAAACATTCCACAGGATAGACAGGTTATTTGTAGACAGAGTTGCTTCCTACATAAGGAGAGGGGAAAGCTTACAAGTTCCCTAAACACACTGGTAAATCTCAGCCCACATACATAACAATATACACATATGCCAGTGAAAAACAACAATGTGTTTGTCTACACCTTTAAACAACTGTGAAACGTGGCCAAAATTAGTCTTAAATCATGACTCATTATCTGCAAGGTTGTGTTTTGTGCATTGTGAGATGGCCAGATAACCAAAGCCTTAGTACACAGCTATCAAGGCTCAAGCCTTTTTAAAATCACTAGGTGATACGCTACTTATCCGCATGTTAATTCAGAGGAGCTGCCATATGTTGTCTCCTAGTGTGGGTGGTTTGGCATTATAGTTGCTAGACTGTCTCTAAAAAAATATATAAAAATACAGTTTTCAGACCACCAGAACTGTACTATCAAAACCTGTTACACTGCCACTTTATGAACACTAGATGTTCTGCTGGGATAGCTATTACAGTCACAAGGCAAGAACAGCACGTATGACGGACAAAGAATAATTATGGTAATGGAGAACTAGGGAGAGATCCATCAGAAACAGCAACAAATAGCACTAAAAGGTTGCAAGAACCTTTGTGAATTCAACAGTAAAGTCTGTCTCATAAGGATACAGAGCGATCCAGAAAACAGAATTGAACAGAGCCTCATTCAAATTTTCAAGGAGAAAAAGAACATTACTCATTTCAGACAATGACCATAAGAGATTTCTGTATTTAAAACAAACTACAGTATTTATTCCATAAACTTTTCAGCTTTACTAGAAACAAAGCTGCTTACTGTGCCAAGAGCAAGCAAGTCACCTCTTTTCCTGCTCATGAAATACACTTAAGTACACCAATACTCTTAAAATTTCAGTGCAATTCTAAATGACAAAAGATAATTTCACCTTGTAAAAAAAGCAGTTATGCTTAAAAACTGGCTGGCTTAAAATAAAACTATCAAAAGATCTTTCATGGAGGTTATGGGTCATTGCTTACTACCTCATTTAATTCCTTTGTGGTATCTTTCTGCTCTGTTTCCCTTTGATGTTCTTTGAATCCCATCTGTGGTTCATGATGTCAGTTATGCTGAGCGAAAGCATAAAGTAACCACACGATTACAGTGTGGAACTGCCCACGAACAAGCCTGTTTAATTACAGCTGTCAGGGCTAGAAGACAGTGTGCCACCCCATTTCCCCCCCATGAAAGCTTCTGTGGCACAAAACACTTTCCCCAACTGACTGCTCCCTTGGAGAGCATCGGCAGCTGCCTGCACCAGCAGATCCCCATCAGTTCAGCCTGTTTTATCTGATGAAACCTGTGCAGATAAGCTTTGTCTGTGCTGCCTTCACAAAGGCCCAAGAGGAAAGCAGAGCACAGCTGCACACCGTAGCTGTGGACACTCAGCTGGGTCCAACCAGGTTTACTGTTTTAGGAAGCCACATCTCCACGCAATACCCGTGTCACCTTGCACTGTGAAGATGGAGCACAACACACACAGCTACTGCAATTGTATATGTGTGTGTAAATACACAGTGCACTCAGCTCTACTGGACCAAAACCACAGATGAAGCTGTGGAGATGTCACGTCTCAGCTATTATTTCTGTAGGTATCACAAAAGCCCAATACGAAAGACACAAATGGGTGAGAACTCATTAACAGGCTGTAATTAAAATCACTGCTAGAGAAAGCAGTAAGCCCTATTTTTGATCACAACATCTCGGTTCACGTTTGCTGCTCCTAGAGACTCCACTTTGATGGCAGCTGATGCCTCTCTCACTGAAGGAAATTTGGCAGCAAGCTGCTGAGGCAGTATTGATAGCCACCCTCCTTACCACACGGGCTCGTTAGCATTTCTGCTGCTGCACTGCACACCGAACACACTGTACATCACACACGCTCTGTGGCAAGCATAATCAGCAAACACTTACCTAACTACTAATGGTATTACAAATGCATTTAACTAATCATTGGCTATATGCTCTGGTAATTAAATTCCATTAAGGTTTTTTTAAGCATTATCCTAAAGAAACACAACATTGAAATGAAAACTACGCCTGACATTTGCCATTACATGTCATTTATGGTATATAGCTCACATCTAATTGCTGACCACCACCAGCAGTATTTATCACTTCTATTAAAACAAGCAGCACACAGCAGTGGGGCTATTTGAAGCCATCATATACAGTTTAAATAGATTTCTCACCTTTGAAATATCAAGAGGCCACATTTTCTTTAACATCTCACTAAGGGCTTTACCTTTTAACAAAGAGATACCAAGAGCTAAAGGATAAAAACAATCAGGAGAGAGTTTGCTCTGCAAACCCAGCACAGAGTTTGAACAGTCATGTGGCTGTTAAAATATCACCTAATGGTCAGGGGAATTTTATGACAGGAAAAATCAAAGCACTTCTGCAAACTGGCCCACTTTGCCAGCAAGCTGGGCTTTAAAATTATACAAAGAAAAAAAAAAAAAGGGGTGATCAGCCAGCTCCTGTGACTTGGCTATTTCACCACATAATCAAATGCTGCTCCTGTGAGGAAACAAAGTGTTTCCTTGTGCAGTTTCTCAGAGGATGTAAACATTTGCTTATGAAATGGTCAGTTAAACGTTTACATCCTCTAAGAAACTGCACCCAACACACTGTGTTACAGAAAATGCTAACATTTTAAATCAGAAAAATAAGTTTTCTACACATGTGCTTCATGTATTAGGGTGTTCAGACTCTGGCTCATAAGCAGGGTCATGATATAGTCTTAATAAACATACTACTGTCAGTAGTCAACACAAAATAAACCAGAGCACCTAATCAAGAAAACAAAACAGCAGTCTTAAAAAAAAAAAAGGCAAGTTGTAGAAGATAAAACTGACTGTATCTTAGTATGCAGGGAATTTCTAATACAGATCGCTGCTGTCCACTGTGATATCAATAGCTGGAATTAGCAACACGACTTTGTATCTTTTCTTTGTATTTATATGTAAATCAGTACTAAATAAATATACCCCAATGCAGGTCCAAAGGCTGCAATCTAATCTAAACCTGTAGATTGGAAAGATGTTCTCCATTCATCTGGAAATAGCTAGATATTGAAAATGCTAAAATCAGAAATAACTACACTGGAGAATAAAGGGGACGCATTTACCTGCTATATAAAAGAAAAATGCTCAAAGGAAAAGTTGAGAGAGAGGTACAAAGAAAAAACTTTTCTCAGGTGCTGTCATGCATGAAAGTCACGTGTGAGCATACAACTAAGATGAACCATGAGAAAAGGAGTTCTGAAACAAAGATTTATGTAGTTTTTAAACATACAGTGCACATATTGGGGACACCACTGCCCTCTCATTGGAATTAAGATTAAAGTGAACACAGCCAGCCAAGCCAATATACAATTCTAAGGCTAATCATCTGTCTCGGGCAATATAATCATCACAGCACTACAACTTTAACCAATGAAGCCACTAATAGCTTCCATTTTAAAAAAGCCAAGGTGTTATTTCAGTCAGAGAGGCAGTAATAGAATGCTTTGACACCAACTAGTAGTTCCATAAACCATCCAGCCCTCCTGTAGAAAGCAAATTAATTTACTTTATTACTAGAGGCATTGGATGGAACCCATCTTTGTCAGGTTCAAATGCTTTTGGCTCAAAAATCACCATGTATTGTTACTGAAAGTTCGTATCTTCTCCCATTGTTCTGGGCACAAGAATTTCTATGAGGTATATAATCACAGTCAATTTTTTTACAGACTTATTGAAAACAACAGGACACCTGATTAAGAATTCAGTGTGCAACCATTGCCTATAATTGCAGAAACTGGAAGAGTACCTTACAAAAAAGAAACAAAAAAATTCATACAGCAAACTAAGATACCCTAACCAAGGGGGGTTTTTTTACTAAAATTTATTAAGGAAATTTGCATAAAACCTTATTTGACTGTTTCAGAGATAGCTCATTATTTAGATTAGTTTCCTTTTACCAAATACAATCTTCTCAGCATGACTTTAAAAAATGGTTTTTAAAATCACCATGAGCTTAGTTCTTCAGACTGCTTACCAGGAATCTCACTTGGGGGGGGGGGGGGGGGGGGGGGGGAAGAAAAAGTGTTAGAGACTATGTCATAAAACCAGATGCTTTGATGCATATGTTAAACGAAGAAGCCTACTTAATAGTGAAGTATGTATTTGAGAAGCTTGTGGAATTGTGTTCAGTTCTGGGCACACCATCTCTCTGACTCCTGCTGGTCACAAGCCCCTGTATGTGACTGCTCAGACCAGCACAGGACACAGACCATGTGCCCTAATGCTTTGGAAGTTTGGAGAATGCTGCCAGGCTGGAAGGGACCTGAGATATTACTTGGAACTGGAGGGAAAAAAAAATATGAGGGAGTCCTAGCACACTGGGAGCCTGATCCTAAAAGGTGTGGAGCTACCTGAGTATTTATTACCTTAGAAAAGGGAAATAGAATATTCATGCACTGGCAAAAGCAATACTGACAAATCCATTTTACAACACTTGTAGGACAAGTGCTTTCCAATGAGTACAGTAATAAATAAATCTTTGATCTAATGTAATATTAGCTCAAATTTAAATATTTACTATGCAGTGAGTGCATTTCAAATGCAGGCATGCTCCAGATAACTCTCCCAGCTGTTTATTTTCCTGGCCCAATATCTTTATTGACAAAGAGCACCCTTGGTTTGATCACCTCTCCACCTTCAGCACCCAAAGGCAAGTACTAAACACCAACTAAGGCTGCTGTGCCAACTCCCTTCAGTATCAAGAACAGCCAACATGTGGGGAACAGAGCACAAAGGCCATGCCCTTCCTAATCAGGAGGGAAGATTACACAGTACACAGAATTACACCAAGGAGCAGATTACTCTGGAAGGCTGCAGAGAGCATCATGACAGCTGCAGTTTCCAGATGAAAGATTTATGATGATATTTTACCACAGTTCATGGAATTTTGCACTTCAGAGTGCGAAGCTTTTAGCTTAAAGGGCCAAACTACTTCAAAACTCGAACAGCTGATATTGAAGTAATGTTCTGAGGGCTCAGAAAAGCACAGAGAAACAGCATCTGAAATTGGTACACAATTTTCAGATATTTCCTCACAAATCTGCTTCGGCTAATGCAGGGAGGCATCAGTCACAGTCCACGCTGACAATAATAATCTTCTTTGATCATGAGCACAGCACAGGGAGCAAGAATTTCTAGGTTTATGAACAATTTTGTAATACAAATATGCGAAACATTACAACACATCACGCCAAATAATGGCTCCCTTTTTTGAAAACATATTTCTCAATCTTTTCAGCAACAGACAGTCTAAAAAGCATCCCAGGGAATACCTTTCTGCAGATTTCTTGGCATACATTGCATGATATTATATATTATGCACCTTCCAGCTCACTAGGTCCTAAGGTTCAGACATATCAAAGCACCCAATTGCCTTTTTTTCCCCCCCTTCTCTTTTTTTCCCAAACATGAAGAATATGAAAGCACATACTGAAGCTGGTCCTTGTTAGCAGGGCCATTTTCATCTCTTTAAACTCAAAGAGAGCAATTCCCTTGAAAACTGTCACAGCATTTCTGCAATCCATAAAGAGGAAGTTCAACAGCCTTAGGTCACTAATCATAACTACAGTAGATACAGAGCATAAATTATGTCTTTCTATTTCACAGTAGTGAATCATGTATATTCTTTTATCTTAATTACTTGATTCTTTCCATAAATCTAATATTCCAGACATGTTTGTAGCCAGTATGATACAAACAGCTGCAGCTCCTTTCTCTACAGTAATATTACCAGCATTAATGTTCCATCTCCTCTCCCTTCTGCAAGATTCTGAGTAAACCTCATCTTAACCCACCCAAATCTTTACCCTGACTGTGACTAGTAATGAACCCACTGCATGGAAATCTCAACTCCAGAAGAAAACACAGCTTTGCACAAACACTTATCCAGGAAATCTGGGCAAGCAAGACCCAAAAGTTCAACAACCCTGGTGATATGTCTGATGTAAGAGGAAAGGAATTTGTAAATAGAACAACCCACTTCACAGCTCATCAAATCTTATTTACAGTGTGCTGGACTAGAATCTCCTGCACTGGCCATATAGGCTGACTCCAGCACTTGTCCCAGCAAAGATCCTATATGCATCCTAAGGCTAAGGAATTACCTCTACCCAGGGCTTTACACCAAAACTACAACTGTCATATTTTGTGTTAAAACTCCAAGAACTTCTGAAGAGCTCCATGACATTAGGCTCAATTTAGGGGGCCTCTTTCACCTCTCTCCACTCTCCTGATATTTCTAAGATGCTTACTGACCGAAGGAAGGAAACAAATCAACCAGAGCCATAAAGATTCACTGATCTAGACAACTGCAAAATGGGTTAAGAAAATCACAGAAAGCATACCAAAAGCCAGAAGAGATCTGAATATCTCAACAGTTGTGCTGTTGTAGCTTTATACATAAACAGCAAATTAATAAAAAGATTGATGTGACAACAGAACTTATCTGGAAAGACCCTTCCAATTTGGCCACCTATAATTAGATGTTTTTAACCTAAGCTGTTTAAAACACTATCTCTTAAGCAAAGACACACTAGACAGTGAAAAGACAACTCCTTTTACTGTTCATAAAATGCAAACTATGCATGGAATTTTGGCTCAGCAAACTCTAGGCTGACAAATAGTCACAGGAGGTGCCTCTGCACCTTCATTATTAGGAAATGGGAAAAAGAATTACTGCCCCTTGTGATTCTTCGTGTGTTGCTCAATAGATGATTTTATACAGCTCATGTTTGAAATGAATTTTATAAAATTATGCTTAGTTACAGCTGATCACTTTTTAGAGAGCTCTCCACAGGCTGCTGTGAAGGCACTGCCATCATTTGATTAAAAAAAGTCAAGGATTTGTCGAGACTCATGGCAAGAAATCCACAGCAAATCATAACTACAGGAATATACCCACATCAAGAGGCTTAATCCATTATTCCATTCACCAGTCTGCAAGATTGCAGAGCAAGTCCCCTCTCATCATCACAACTTGTTACAAATATGGCAACTGCTGAAAAACACTTCCATAGTCTCAACTCTCTCAGAGCTTTTATAGTGCCAGAACTTTATTTTTGAGAAGGATCCTTGCATTAAAATGGATTTTTGCTTTATATTTGATGCTGTAATTAATTACAACTGGAATTTTGCTATTTTAAAAAGGATGTTTTACAAATAAAAGGGAAACAGTCTGGTGTTTTATATAGCATTCCTTACATGAGCTGTATCAGCAGTACACCCAGGTAGATGGAACAAGAACTGCTTTACAGAACAATATAGTCTGTATTTTTTCCAAAAGATAAAAGTTCAAATAGACTTTAAGATTTGCTTAGCACACATTTGTTTGTTTTAATACTTTCACATTGCTTTTAACCTTAAAAAGTGCCAAGAAACAAGACACTGAAGGGAGTAAGATTTTTAAAAAGAAAACACAAAAGTTCTGCTTCGAAAGCAGAGCAGGATACTTACTCACTACTAATTTAATTAAAGAGTTATTTTCCTTTTAAATACTCTCTAATGGCCCAAAACGAACTCAAGCTGATTTAAAATCAATCACTTTAATCAAAATTACAAGTTCAAATTCTCCATGGATTAAGTGTTCAGTGACTACAGAGTCAGAAACGCACATCCATCACATCCTGACTCTTCCCTCGCCCCGGGTCCCAGGCAGGGAAAAGAGCGGTTACCCCCGACACACAGGCTGGGAGCCCCGGGCTCAGGCACGCAGCCCCTCAGCCCCAGGTACGCTCCCAACAGGCCCTGGGCAGCACACAGACCTCACCTGCCTTCTGCAGGGAAGAAAAAACACAATTTGCAGAAGATCTGAAACTCTATTAGACAGTCACAAGGTGGAGCTGACTAGGAGCATGTTCCTAAGTGGCTCAATCGGTCTCTCTGCTGTATAAAAGGAGGAGAGGTATTATTGCCTTTCCTGCCACTCAAACACAGAAGTATCCCAGGTATTCAGAGAGCATCTCTACTGTTTTCCCTTCCACATGTCGGCATTTCTGTACCTCTCAGCAGCAGCCTGCTAGAACAGATGTCTTCCCAAGTATTTTTTAATCTATAGGAAATCAACACCTTTTGACACAGCTGGTGTACTAACCTCAGATTTACAGAAGACAGACCAGATAATCACTTGCTTCAACAACATCCTTGCTCCACAGAGCAATCACACAGCACATAGAAACAACACATCAGCAGTGATAATCAAGAAAACTGACATTTCAGGACATACACCCCTTGCCCAGTGTCTATCACGTTATCAAGTGCTTCACAGTAAAGAGGAACAATGACTGATCTTTATGGATCAAGACAATTGCTACCTGCTTGAGCAGCAGGAGAACAGAAAGGCAAGAAATACTTGCAAGGGAAGTTACCCATCACTGAAGATGAACACGCATGGGTGCCAGTAACCTTAAATGTCCCCAGGCCCTGAAATCTTAAGGAAAATGGGAAAAATGGGGAAAAAAAAAAAAGAGTCCAACCAAGTCAGTATGGGGCAGGGAAGGAGGAACAGAGATTTCTGAGTACACTCACATCTCTGCATAGATTCAGGTGAAGAGATTTCTCTACCAAGACTGCCAACATCGCAGACACTGGCCACCCTCCCACCTTCAACCACGGGCTGTTATTCTAGAGCAATGAGGACAAAAACCTTAGCTTGGCAGTCTCAGTAACATCTTCAACGACTGAACTCACACTACAACTCAACTGCACTTTCTCCAATGGAGCTGGAAAAAAATCAAAGGTGCCTATTTTACATACACACAGTGCTTTATTCTTTTCTGCCCATGTTTTATTTTTAAGCACCCAGACAGGACTTATAAGCTTAGCAAGATGCTTGAGTGCCTAAGCTGCCCTTAAGCATACCTCCAGCACAGCTATCATCAGAGCCTCACAGCGGTGATAACACCAACACACAAATCCCCACCAAAGCCCTGGCCAGCACAGACAGCATTTTGGGTGGCTGGCCACAGCATGTTCATTATGCCCTACACCTTCACGTGCCACACTGAGCATTTATTTTCACAAGAGCATTACCACTGCCTTGAAGAGCAGTGTGAAGCACATCGGTGAGGTTGTCCTTCCCCAGCAAAAGGCAAACAAGCAAATGGTGAGGGACAGGACACACATGAAAACTGAGTGACCACAGTGACATTTCACATTCCTTAAGGAAAACTATTTTCAAAGTGGGAAAACAAATTTATTTAATGAATTATCTTCAGGATGTTACAGAGCATAACAATGTAGCTTTGGAGACTTAGCACAGACATAAGAAATCTGACAGTGCTCAAGTACCCCCAAATGACCAGAGAGAAAATTTCAACTTCAATAATCCTAAAGGTCAGAAGCATTATTAAACATGACAGATGCCCTCACTATTCAACTAGAGGACATGGCTAAATTTATTCTAACTCCATTTTCTCTTGCTACATGTAAAGCAGCTAATGTACCATTTAATAATTTTTTCTTCCCTAAAAACTAGAAATAACAATCGTTTTTCCTCTGTATTTTCAGGTTGGCACTTACTGATTTATTTGGCAGTCAATTATCTCAGCATCAGGTGTAGGAAACACTAGGTTTACTTTGGGTAAGTAGGAAGAAATAAGATAATAGGGAAGAGGGGAAAAAGGCAAAAAAGTGTTAAAGACTATGCTACTATGACAAAGGGCCTAACAAAACTAAAAATAGAGGCAAGTCAAATATATAGAGGGATGTTAATAAATTCTATGCTTCCTGTATCTACAATCAAGCCATTGCTATTAAATGTGTTCTCATGTACAAACTATGAGCCACACTTGTCCCTTTTGATGCCACAGTATGGGAAAAGCAATCCCAATTACACTCCACAGCCACCAGCAGTACATTCTTGTTTTCTCCTGTGTGCTCAGGATCTGGTTCTGTCCTTGGCTCCCACTCAGATGGAGGGGGCGGGTGTGCTGTTAATGGAATTTGTATCACTTGTGCTTCCTGCTTTCCTTTTTCTAAAATTAAGAAAAATAACAATAGCAATTTTGCAAAATGAGCAAGGGATTTCACATTCAGTCCTATTTTTGTCCCCCTGCAATTCTGAGAATTCCCTATTCTGTTTTATACAGAAGTTGGCTCTCAAAATAAAACAGCTTTGCAATGAATGGAAGCAATTTCCTGATTTAAAACAAGCTGACAAGCATCAGCAGCTCATATTAAAGGCTCTGTCCGCCATGATCTCTCTTTTGGAGTGCAGATAAAATGCACACACACAGACAAGGATCTCGCAGTGCAGGATGTTCAAACTGCTCTGCTGCTACAAGAGGGGCTTCAGCAGCTCCTGGCTGGAGCAGTGAAAGGGCTCACAGAGCCTTTGTTGGGTGGGAATCCTCAACAGCCTCCAGACAGCCTTTCATTTTTCAGGTGGAAAGAAGCCAGCAATGGAAATTCCAATTTTGTGGTGTAAAAAACAAACAGGGTAATTGCACAGGGAAAAACAAAACACAACAAAAAACTGTGGATTATTCCATGGGTTTTGTTTTTTTGTTGGGGGTTTTTTTGTGGTTTTGTTTGTGTTGGTGTTTTGGGGGTTTGTGTTTTGGGTTTTTGGGTGTTCTGGTTTTTGTTTTTGTTTTTTTTTTTCTCATACCTACCCCTGAAGTTGTAAGGTCTGGATTCCAATTGTAAAGGTCTAGGCCATAAGGAGAGGAATGGAGGAAGAGCTGGAGTTGAGCCCTAAATTACACACAGTCTTAACTTCTAGCTGTTTAATCTTTATTCTTAACAATGCTACCATCTGTTTTAAACCCCCAAATACAAATATTCTCTCCTTTTCTAAAAGACAATGATGCAATTGTGACACAACATTGTAGCTCTGTATAAATTAGTTGCATTGGTGCATTAAGGCTACTCATTAAAAAAGAAACACCTCACAAAAATGCTAAACCTTCTTTGCTTGACAAAATACTGCCACTGATGAAATTGCAGATCTGCCAGCATCAAGCAGCTCTGAATACAGCCTCTTCACAGAGCCCTGAGCACTTTGGGAATGCAAGAGATGCTGGTTTAGCTACTTCAGAATGGATGGTTCCTGCTCCTGTCTTCAGAAGATATACAACAAAATAAAAAGAATGTTGCTATATTTTTCAAGCAAGTTCAGTGAAACTCCAATACTCATAAATCCACAGAGCAGTCTCATTCCTCTTTCTTCAATTCTGAACTCTCATCTGAAAGACATTTCAAATGCCATGCTAATTTAACGCACCGAAAGCGAGCAGATCAACTCAGCACTCGAAAAACAGGCTTACTACCAAAAAAGCTTTTTTTTTTTTTAACATATATGTGATAAGAAAAAAATCCTACTGTGTACCACAGTTTAGTATCTGTGTGAAAATTCTAAGTGTCATCTGGGCAAAAGTAAACAAATAAGAAAAACCTAGAGAGAAGTACTATAAAAAGGAAGGATATTATCAAAATGGATTCATATGCATCTGGAATGATTTTAATTCAAAATGCCCAGCAAATCTCCCTGCACTGCTGACAAATCACCAGCTGGGGTAAATCCCAGATAATGAAACATTGTAAGAAAGGCTCTATTTAATAATTTAGCCCCTGTCAAGGAGTTTGTATTGATTCTTGTTTTCAGCACAGGGAGAGAATGTTATCTTCAGCCTTACGGCTCAGTGACAGCATCAGTGAATTTAATCACTGTGCAGCTCCTGCCATGCAATCCTTAAACTGTCACCTCTGATTCTTCATCATTCCACTCTACTCTGTTCAAAGCCCCCTATCCCCACATTTTCATACTAATCTCTCACCCCACACATGCCCCACTGTAATCACAGCAGCATTTCAATCTGCTTCACATTTGACATAAAAGCCTAACTCATTTGCAGACTAAATTTTTTATTTTAAGTAATTCAGCACTCCTTCAAACGTCTCATTTGTCCACCTCTCATTAGCGACTCAGCTCCCTACCTGAACAGCAAACCTCACCATGTTGAGGGCAGGACTGAGCAATCATGGGACTGCAGTTCTAGCAAAGGTTCTGAGTAGAAAGAAAATCTTTCAGCCTTTTCTTGGCTGTAGAAGGGGAGATGAATGTGAAGAAGCAAGAATCTATATTAATCAGCATTTTTTCCACACCAAAAAGGAAAGGTCATGCTGCCTCATAACTGGCCAGGAAAAATTAGCCACAAATTAATTCAGCTGCAGTTCAAGGAACAGAACATCAATTCATCTACAAACAGAATGAGGCTTTTAAATACATAAATGCTTGTGGCTACAGAAACCTCACCCAGACATTTGCATTCAAAAACACTAGCTCCTGTAAAAGTGCAGAGAAAAACAGATGTAATTTTAACTTGTTTGCTAAAATGCAAGGCCATATGCAGGAAGAATGTAAAGAAGAGGAAACATACACTGTGTAATTTAGAAAAAAAACACCCTATTTCTCTTAATTTTTCCTCTTTATTCCAGGTGAGATGCAATACTTTCCATTTTATAATCCTTTGGATCACAGTAAAATGATCCCACAGGCCCATCCAGACAAGGTCATCATACACAGATTTTCTATTACAGGGCACTAGCGGCATTTCACAACTGTCTTTTTATGCACTTCTGCTTTTCCATCCAGACTATAAATTGTTACAAGGCCCTGGGGCAATCCAGCTGTACACTCCATTCAAATCAGGCTTCAAGGAGAAAGCACCACAGTCAAGATGCTTCAATCAAGTAAACACACAGGCACAAAGGGCAACTGCGTCACAATTAATAACGTTCCCTTCTGTATGGCAAATTCACCCTTCCTCTGTTTTGAAGTTTCTCTCTCTCATGCTCAGATTCAAAGCACAGGCAATTAGCATTTTAAATGTGACATCACATTAAGTCAAAATATGATAAATCAGAAGCATGTTGCCGAAATCCATTTGCTGGTTGGGTTCTCTGTCTGGAAAAAAGGAAAACCTTAAAAAGGAAATTTGGATTTATTTATCAAACACTGGAAATGCATACAAAAAAGGTTTAAATGACAGGATTAGAGAGCAGATTTGCAAGATGTATTTTATTTGTATAAATTAGTGTCTACCATGGTCAGAGATATCCTGTTATTGACAGCAGCTATGCATTTCTTTTGGCTGCCAGTTATTGTCCTTTGGTTTTGTTGTTGTTTTGTTTACTTAACTTCTCACTTCACCTCTACTTGTTATTGCACAGAACAAGCATATAGACTTCTCAGACAATAGTTCCATTTTCTCTTTCATTTTTGATGTGGCTTTTTTCCTCCCTTTCAACTTGAAAGTTAAGTTGGAATTGCCTGTGTTTCAGTAAATTAATCATAACTTTATATTCAATACACTCCTAAGTGTAATGTTCTGTGACTAGCTATGTTTTCAAATCAGTATGCTCTTGCTTGGAAGTTAAAACTTAAGTTCTGCATTGTGCTTTGTTTCTTCCTCCCATAACACTAATATTCAGTAATCTTATTTTGCTACTCATCTCTGCGTGCAGATAAACATATTTCCAATATCCACAGCTCTTTACTACTTTTGATATTTAAATTGAGACAAGAAATCAAAGCTGGATACACGTGGTTTTAGACACATTACATGATTAACATTCATATTTGAAATGCAATTACTGCTGCTGCATCATATTTAAGCCAACAGCTGGTTATTTAAGGTGAGGGGAAGAGTTTTATTGGGATACAACAATCCTGTAACCAACACTGCAGGCTTTTTTTGCTCACAACCCACAAAAGCAGCTGCTATTGTCTCCTGAGGAAGCAGTTTGCACCATGAGACAGATCAAGAGCTTGGTACAAAGCATCCATGTCTGTGCTCCCCTGTGCAGAGGTACAAATCCTTGCTTAAATGCCACTGGAGCTAAAAGAATAGTCCTGTTGGATTTCTCGCTCACATCAGGTCACAGAGCTCTCCCTAAAGCCAGTTTAGTTTATGTAACAGGGGCTGTGTGTGTATCTGTGTTATAAAAGGCTTACCTAACCCAGTGCCAGGGGTGAGCTCACATTATCATTAACCCAGCACCTGTCCACAGCACCAGGTGTTCAGGAGGAAGAGGCAGCAGGGTGATCCTTGGCTTTGTGAACAGCATAACTTCCCATACCAAATCAATTACATCCTTGAGAATTTCTAACACACCTCTGGTAGGCCCACTGAACACAAATGGCAGATTTGTATGCTGAACTGTTGGAAATGCAGCACTACTGCTGCAGAATTAAGTTCTGATGGATGTACAGGAGACATCTCTTGATGTAAGCAATCTTAACATTTTCTCACAGAAAGAAAAAATAATCAGAAAAACTTACTTTGAAAAGACATTTTTAAAACAGACACCTAGGCATTAACTGCTTCCATTTTATTGACCTGCCCATGTAATTTAAACCCCAAGCTGTAAGATTGTTCTAAAACAAAACATCAACAGTAAACAAACCCCAAATTACATGGAAATGAATCCCAGATTTATTACTCTACCAAGCACTATTTTATCCCTTCTTATAATCATTCAACAGTCATGTCAATCAAGTATTAAAGCCACATTACTACCCAGAGCAGGCAAAAGTAAACACAAAATAACAGCACTATTTCCATGTGTCACAGTATGCAAAATCACCAGCAATCCTGATGTCACATCCTTTGTAGGCTGAAAACATGAGAAAAGAGACACCACTCCAAAAAATTTCAAGGTACTAAACTACACTGCACTGCACTTTCCACAGAGTTTTGCAAACAGCTTTCATGTGCTGTACAAGACCAAGGCTGACAAGAGAAGCTTCAGCTTTTGTTGTTAATATCCTGAGCAATTAATGCAACTCAGCAGGAACTTATTGCCCAGAATGGCAACTATCACATTGTAATTCCAGTCAGACACAAAAGCACCTGCTAATGTGCAAGAGGAGTACAACTGTGGCTTAACCCATTGCTAGAACCTGCTAACTACAAATCCAACAATTTATTTAAAAATTTAAAAAATAAAATAAAATTATAAAGAGTAAGGGGAAAGGGGGATGAGAGAGAACCACGCACGTGCTCACAAGTGCCAAGCACTACCATGGACACCAATATTGAAGAGAGTCTACATTCTCCTTCACTGTGGTCTCACAAAATAAACTTGTAAGGAGTAAAATGAAAGATTTGAGTAAGAAAGCTTGAAAAACGAAGATCTATTCTGATAGCAACCAATGGTGGGTGATCTACGCCTGTAGACTATACACTGATAAGAGGGACAGTTTTATTACATTTAGAACTTCCATAAACCAACAAGAGCAAGATGACCAGCAGTAAATTACCTTTTACAGATATCCTGCTTGCACTACCCAAGACACTGCAAAGTCCAAAAGAAGGACAGGTGCCCTTTGTGTCTAACAGGCAGCAGGTTCCTGCTCTGCACTGCCTAAGCAGGTGGCTTTCTGTGCAGCTCCAGCATACCAGGAACACGTTTGGCCTTTTAAACATACAAATTCAGGTAAAAAGAGGCAAATCACAACTCCCACTAATTTGTTCTTGCACAAGTCCCCAACTTTTTATTTTTAAAAAATAAAGTGCTAAAGTATTCTTAAATGTTATTTTGTATTTTTCCAATTCAATACAGAATTCTCCTTTTGGTCTAGTCTCCCTTTACATCCTCAAGCTGAGATACACAAGGTACCTACCACAAGGCAGCCCATATGCTTCCTCTCGGACAACTGTGCTTCATAAAGCCAGAGGTAAAGCACAGCCAAATTGAACTTCCCAGGACAAACTTCACTTCCTGAGCCACAATTTCCCAAAAACATTGCAAGTTAATATTTCTGTGGATTACAAAACCATGTAATGATGTAGACCACAACTTGAACTCTACTACCCAGTTAACTAGGTCTATCCCAAAGAGAGATCCCTGTCTCAACAGCCAAACAGCCACTGCTTCAGGAGCTGAAGATTTCCTCAGAAGGAGCAAGGAGCTACGGGAAGAGACAGAGACTAAGAAATATTGCCATCTCACTGGAGAATGGGGCAGGGAAAAGGAGAGGAGGATGTGAAAGTTGTCCTTACCAGTTTGAAGTCTTGAATGCTGCAGATGAAATACGGGGTATTCGGACGGCGACTTTCAATGTATACGCAATCTTTAAAAAAAAAATTAAAATAATGGAAATTAACTTCTGTACCTCCAAGAAAGAATATAAAAACAGGATAAATTAAAAACAGCTTAAGTTTGGAAAAGACCACCATTTCATTTGCATAACATGTAATTTATTCTGAGTGTGATCTAAAAATAGAAACTAGATGCTTTATGATGATAATAAGGGAACTGCAAAAAACCCCACTTTGATTTGAATAGACATTTTGCTAGAAAAACAAAAAGTCATATAAGACCATTCAGAATTTAGTTAATAAAAACCACCAGGTCACAGCCTACAAACCACATCAAAATAAGACAAGAAACTAATCAGACCTTTTGTGGTTAGCTTGCTATTAAGAACCTAGCACTAACATATTTTCTCTTCTAATTGTGAAGAAAACCAAGGCAACCAATCATAGATAAAACGCAGGAAACTAAATTACACCTACCTCAGGGAAGGACTGGGCTTTCTCAAATTACATCTGACATGACAGAAACTGAGCAATTATTTTTGTTTGCTTTTGACAACTGGACTTTACAAGGTTGCTGTAAAATCAGGTCTGTTGTATTAAAAACAGCTTTGGCAATACTCACAACCACAGCAGTGAATAAAATTACAGCAAGGATGGGAAAGAAGTGTCTGATTAATGATAATGGCTTTACAAATCAGAAAATTCACACACAGCTTGCTAGAAGGCAAAGATGCTACTCCCAAAGCCAAAAAAAGTATTTAAAGGACAGTAATAGTGTTCTCCTTTTATATTCAGATAAATAACTGCTATTTGAAAGACAGAAGACAAAGAACACCAGCTATTCTACACAAGATTCTCCAGGGACCTATTTATACTTCTACAGAAAAATTCCAAAGTCTTAAGAGTTTTATTAGCCACGTTTCAGAACTCAACTAATACCCTGCTTCATGTCTTGTAAAACCCTGAAGTTGTTCAAGACAAACATTCTCCAGTTCTTGGGCTCCATGAAGACTGTTCCTAAGGATGCATTGCCATTGTTTATAGAAATAAAACACCTTCCTCCTGAAAAAAAACCCAAACAAACCCTTCATTAATCATCAGAAACCCAACCTGTACTCAAGGATCCTCTCACCACTGAGAGTTAACTCAGATTAATTTAAAAGAAAGAAATTTAGCAGCTATTTAGCAGGAACAGTTCCAACTACCAGAAGTGTGGAAAGGGCTTTAGTAGCCACATTAACCAAGCTAGGAACAGGCCAGGCCCTTCGCACCGATAGCACCTCAGTGATATACACCAGAATCACAGGGCTGTGCATCTGATTTGCCATGTGGCAGCAGCACAATATCCTGTTGTAATGAGAGACAGAGGTGCACAGTATTCATCTTCATTAATTCTGAAGTGAGAATTAATAAATTAATAAATCAGTTATCTGACAACTGATGTTTTGCCAGGATCAAAGCAACTTTGCTGCCAAACCAAGCTTGCAGTGCAGTCAGCACCTTTCCCCAGATTCTGCACTGCCTGTTGCAGTCTGGACTTGCTTTTGGCTACAAGCAGAGTCACAGCCAGCAACACCAGATTCCAGCAGTATTCCAGTAAACACCAATATTGTCATTTTACACACAAGAAATCGAAGCCTGAAGCAGTCAGGTGGCAGGCTGAGCTTTCAGAGCTGTGGTTTTGGGATTTTTTATTTTATTTTATTTTTGGATCAAGCAAATGGACTTTTGAGTTGTAATCCAATACTAAATACCAGAAAACCCCTTCCTACCTTGGGATATTTCATAACCACAGAATTTGTGTTCTGCCTACACCAGAAGACTTTCCTCTCCATCTCAGTGGTGAGACCAAGAGGGGGGAAATGTTGAAAAAAGTTCCAGCTTTTCTAACAATCATTTAAAATTAAAGTGTGAAATTATTTTTTCCTCTATCTTCCCTTTCTGTATCTTCTTTTATCTCCCTAAATTCTGTTTTCAGCTCATCTCTACAAAGTTGCAAGTAGGCCTTTATTTTGTCCTACATCAGCAGTATATCAAGGCAATGTAGTCAAGGTTTCTAAAAGCAAGTAGTCCCAGAAGACTTCCAGCTGGAAGCTGGTACACTGGGTTTCAGATGCAAAACTGTTCACCTCCAGCATCACTCACTGAATTGACACTCTTTTTTTTTAACTGCAAAACCATGACAGCAGAGCAGCACCCCTTTTCCCCAGTAGGCTATAAAATAAGCTCTACATACCAGACTCAAATGAAGCCTGCTGATCAGTATAGCTAAAACCCCACATTCAGTGTGAGGAATTCAAAGGCAAAGGCATTGCCCTGTTATACTGCCCCATGATTTCAGTCTAGACTGGAAAAGACGCTGGTCTTTAGGTGGCTACAAATCAGACTGAGGTGAGAGCACATAAGTATCAAAGTCAGCCAGGTCACCCTGACTTCTGCAGAAGTACTTTTCTGAAGAAAACTCTTCAAATGACAAGCACAGCTCCCTGCTCTACATCCCCAGAGAATAAAAAAGCTAGTAAACAGCTAAAAGCTATCACTTCAGCTGTCACCAGCATCTTGCTGTGAGAACTCAAGGATCAGAGGCTTTTAAAACAGAACTGGGAAAAGGTTACTTAGACCTTCCTCTTAAGAGTAAAATCCATTTATCACAAATACTACCTAGTTCTGAACAGATTAGGCAGTTCCTTGAATTAAATAAAAAAGTCTAAATCCATGGAGCACAAGTTCAGAGAACAGCTCACCTGCTCAGGAGCACCTCAGCCACATGCAGACAAGTATGGACGAGGGCTAAGTGACAGCAACAGTGCACACAGGGTGACCTGGAATGGAGATTTTCCCAAGAGCATCTGCATCCTCTGAAATGTTTATCCCTTGTAACAACAAAAAGTCACTTCCTGCTGGTTTATCACATAACCATAGTAACTATCTGAAGCAAAGCCTGTAAATCCAAGAGTCAAGTCTTTACCTGCAACACTGTTTGTAAAACAGGCTTCTCACCACGTCATTCTCCATCCATTGCACACTGCACTGTTAATCAATTTGTAACAGCGCTTGATAAAGTCAAATGAGCTTGACAAAACAGATTTCTTTATTTGAGCTAAAAATCTATTGCTTATTTGATAAGTAAGAGTCAAAGACACAGGATAAGAATCTGGATTAATCTGAAATCCTAATTTTATCAGCATCAGTGAAGCTCCTCTCCAAGAACACAGAAGGAATGTAATTACAGCAGTGTCCACATTCTCACTAGAAGACACACAAATCTAACAACTCACAGCTTGAGTGCTCTGAACCAGAACTTAGCATGCAAGTTGCAAACCAAGCAGTTCTCCTGATTTTTTTTTTTTCCCCTATTAACTAGAAGTTAATAGAATCCAGAGTCTCAAGAGAAACAGAAGTTGGATGAATGTAAAATGCACTCAAATCTTGGTTTGTTTTTTTTTGCTCTTCAATAAGAAAATAATAATAAACAGTTGTATATAACAACCTCCAGTATCTCTGTAGACTCAAGAAAAATTGTGTCCATTTATTTCAAATACAACTTCCCTTTTCCAAATGACCAATTTCAGATTGTGTGTTTCCTAGCCAGGATAGCAGCAGCTGTTGCAACAGCACGCATTTGTACATCTGAAAGCTTGAAATATCATATACATAATCAACCACCAACACCAGAAGAATGGTAATCTATTTGACTCATAACTCACTTCTATAGCACTTTTCATCCAAAATCCTGAAAATCCTCTTCACCTCCTGCAGGAAATCCTTGCAGGATTTTCATCCAGAATCCTGAAATTCCTCTTCACCTCCTTGCACTGACACAGCGATTCAATCCAGTTTATTCAGAAGCTACAGCAATTTAATCATATCAAAGTCTTCCTGCTCCATTTTGTTACCCCAGACTTCCTTGGTTAATCGTTCCATTAAGACAGCTCTGTACTCGCTCAAACCGACTGTGCAGTATCCCAAGCCAATCAGCCATTTACATTCTATTCCACCACTCACTTGCAGAAAGTTTTTCAGGATTCACTGGGGGATGTGTATAAAAAGCTATGGTATTTCAGATAAAAGGATAAAAGGAAACAGCACCATTTCCAAGTTGTTGTTTTGGGGTTGTTTTTTTTAATATTTGTTTTGTAAGCCTCGTTCTCAGAGTGCTATCAGACAGCAGCACACAAAATCAGCCGCTGAGTACCCCTCTGAAACGCTTGACACAAAAAAATCTAGCATCTACTGTGGATAAAGCAAACATGTTGACTCACTGGTGTATTGCATTTAAGGCAGGCACTGCTGGCTGCCTGCCAAGGCTTAAAACAAAGATGACATCCAGTTAAGATGTCTCCAAAGCAATAGAGGCCATACAGATAAGAAAACAAGTTAATCCAGGTGCAATGTCATGAACACCAGAAACTGGCAAAATGCCCAAAAGGAGAACACGTATGGATGCACTCACATTAGCCACCCAAAACTCACTGTGAAGAGCAATCCCTTCCATTTACCAGAAATCCAAAATCCAGATATGTTATTTTGAAGAACAGTTTCCATGTGGACTCAAGCAATAAAGAAAAAACTGTTTATCAATTCTCTAATGCAACAGACCTGTGCAGATAAGACCTATGCTCATGAAAAATACCTAACAGCTCCTCCTTACCCGTAGCACACTGGAATGTGCTGCTGTACCTTTTTTCCCCCCTGATCACATACTTTTGGAACACTTTTATCTCTATATGGCTGCAGAGAACTTCTGCATAGATTTTGACAACTTCAGTCAATTCTCATCATTATTGCTCAGGCTGCTTTGTGTCCAAGCATCCGTTGCCACTTTGGGACAACTACAAAAGAAAAATAAGTAAACAGCTAAAAAATTTAAAATCAGAAAATAAAGATGTTTCTCACACAGACAAGTTTACTTGCTTCTGAATTCTTTTACTGATCAGCAGGTTTCTATAAAACTGAGTGACATGTTCTCTCCTCATGCTAAGTGGAAGTCTGAAGCCTGAGGCTGCTTGTCAGCCTAAAACACAATGAACTCATATGCCCTCTCCCTTCAGACACCTAAAAGAAATTCTGGTCAGTTATTTTAACATCTATTATTCTAGAAAAGAATTCACAGTTCAGGCATGTCTCAGACATCTCTGTGCTCCTGCAATATTAATATTCATTTCTACTAAACTTAACATTCAATCCTTCCCACTCTAAAAGCCCAACAAAAATCACACTGACTATAAATTTCCTAATTTAAACATATCATAAATCAAATAGTTCAGTGCCATGTCCACTGAAGTTGTTCTATGGTGATACACAATTCCTACACCCCTGATTTTCAAATAAATACTATCCAGTACTCAAAGTGTTACTCATCTCACTATATGGAATTATGGATTGAGTGGCCCACTCCACTTTATGCCTACACAGCCCAATTATTTACATCCAGTCAGTGAAAAAAAATCAGCAAAATGACAAAGAAATTACTGTAAAGCTGTAGGATAAAATATAGCCTACAAAATAAGGCACAAAAATTGTTGCTCTGGACATCCTTATACACTTACCAAAGTATAAATTATTTTCTTTTACTGAAGGATAGTCATCCTTGAATCATCCTGCATTTATTAGTAAATAAGAGCAAGAAAGAAGCAAGTAACCACACAGGAAACAGGTGTGCTATAAATTCACACTCTGACTTTCTCCACAGCAAGAGAACATCCGTGTGTCAACTTCCAAGGGCCACCTCAGAGAAGTTAACCATCTGATCTGTTACACCACACAGTCTACTGGTGACAAACCAGCAAACCCTCCAACGGGGCAGGGTGAAGAAAAGAGGAAAAGAAATGAAAAAAAAAGAAAAAAAAAAGAAAAAAGAGCTTTCCATAACCTTTGCCACTACAACAGCAAAACAAAGTGAAGAAATCTCCCATTCCCTGCACAGCCAGTGGGATTCACGGCCCGTCTCCAACCATGACTGCATTTGCTTACTTCCCCTATTTTATGTAAAATGTCCCACTAGAGATGAAGTATTTCTACGACACATGGTACAGAGTCATTATGCCTTTGGGCTTCTGATATTCACCAGATGTGCCCTAGTTCTGAAGGGTTACATTCATATTCCCACACTAAAAGCTGCTTTTAAAATTAGAGCTTCAATATATGGACTTAAAGATCCTTTGGATAAAAAAAAAATCAACCACCTCACTTCTCTGAACACATGAATCTTTATCAGCTTAAACATTGCAGTTTATGTAGTAACCATCCTCACAATGAGAATCTTTATGTTTTACAAAGTCAGTCAACACTTGCATCATCCAAGAATTAAAGCCTTGGGCGCTCTGCACAGCACCACACTTCCCCAGGAAGATATTCCTTGAAAGCCACTCTCATCCATAAGCCATCATATTCCAACACTCCCAAGCTCAGACTTCACAGTGCAGCTGTAAGCAGAGTTCTAATACATGCACACTTCCCAGTTTTGATATCCCAGGGTCTTACTGGATTACAAGTTCTTTCCTTCATTACGCTGTCCTTCAGATATTTAGAGTCAGAGGTTCTGAAAAATGATAAGCCAAATATACAAAAAAACCCCAAACAACCCATTCTTCTTCACAATTTAGGTCCAACTTTGGGGAGCTTGTCGGACATCAAGTGTGATTAATTCATGCATCAACTCTTACATTGTCAGAAACAGCCAGATGAATCATCAGGCTCATGTAGTCAGTAGCAGCACGTGCTCTATATTCAACCAGTGTGCTTGAAAAAAAATAATAATAAATCCAAGTGTCTATTGAGATGGACCCCAGTTCTTTGGGAGACAGAGAATTTTATGTATAAACTTTACAGAGTCATATAAGGACTTGAGAAGGAAAGAGTGTGGATATGTATATATCCTGAATGCAAGTTGTGGGATAGACAAATAATTCAAGGATATTTACACCCCAGAATTAAAAGATATTTACATTCCTCCTTTCTGGTGCCTAAAATTAAAAGCCTTAGTTGTCCTAGTGCCCTCTGCCAACCAGTAAAGAAGCATAATCAGGCAAATCCAGTTCTCCAAAAACTGTTCTCCAAAAAATGCCTCTGCCCAAGCAAAAACTAGTGGGAACTCCAAGCAGCGGGGCTCTTCATTCCAGTGTCTCGGGTACTTAAAGTTAAATGCCACCATCCTTTACCACCACCACCCAGAACAGTTACATACAATCAGGATCACGCTATTAGCAGTTACAGATCATTAATAACCAAGTGGTACCTCTTAAAGGATCAGGAAAAAAAATCAATTGCAACATTCAATGAATTCTCAATGTTGAAATCTGAATTTGCCTGTATTCCAAATACAGGAAAATTACCAAACCCTTGAAAACAAAGGTCAATGATGGAAACAGACCTCTAACTAAGCAATATATTTGGCAAGATAGTTTAGTAACAAACGTAGAAACACAGGGAGAAATGTATTGGGAATGACAAACACATGGTTTTAACTAAAAAAATATTACCACTGACAGGTAGGGAGCTATACAGTTGCCTCTTTCCCCCATATGGCTGACAACAAACAAATTGCTAGTCTGATCTTTTAGTGTCGCTTCCTGCTGAGCAGATTTCAAGCAACACTGCTGGCTCCTTGTCAGAAAACAATGTGCTCGAGCCCTGCTCTGCAATAAATGGTTCAACCAATTTACTGTGTTCATTTGAAACTCACAGGAGTATTCCCAATGCCTGGCCTATAGTTCTTATTTGGCAAAGGATTTTATTATAAACTGGTATCATAGCGAATCCATTTTCTTTAAGGGGTTTTGCTGCTGTTTAATGGACTGTCAGTATAATTTAGATTTCATCTATTTAAACCCATTCAAGCCTGGCTCCTGATTGTACAATAAATGGAACATATTTCTATTCAACGAAATTAATGGCAGCTAATTGTAGTCTGCAGCTCCCCAATTTTTAAAAAAGCAACTGTTCTGCACTTCAGGCACTCAGCTACATCATTTCCCACACCAATTGTTTTTCTGCACTTTCCAAGTATGTCCACACCACTATACAGTTCTTCTTGCAAGATGCATCCAGACATACTTTGTTAACCATTTTGATACAAACCAAATGTTTTCTTACAGAAAAACAGTCTTACCAAAAAATGCCACACTGAAAGCAAAGACATTGCAGATGGTCACTCACTAACTCATGCTAGGGTATCCTCCTGCCTTGGAATTGTTCTTCTTTTTCAATGAAATACATGAAAAGGGTCACAAAAAGAGCATAGGCCAGTAAAAAAAAAAAAATTAAATAACCAGTTAGTCTAAGAGTTCCTTCTTTAGCAACAGATCAGCTTCACTGCACACATGCCATTTAAGACAGTCTTTTCTGATCTTTTAAGGTCACAGCAAACTTTTGCTACAGGTGCAACATTTGCTCCAACTGCTTCTCCGCTGATATTTCACAAATGCCTACGTAGCCATCTGTGTCTCAAACCCGAGCTGGACGTGTTTCAACAGCTCTTCACAAATATTCATTTCTGCAGTGCTGTGGAAGACACAAAAGATGAGCAGCACCACAGACACACCACACTGCTGTATGACCTCACTTTTTAAAATACCCTTAGCCTTTCTTTCCTATTAATAAATCCTTAATGTGCAAATTACAGCACCCTTGAACAATGGCTACGGACAATTGCTCCGATACCTTAAATGCAAGCACTGATAATAAGCCTTAAGAAACCAAGAGAAGTTGTCACAGTTGACATGAAATCAACTGAACCACCTCCACAATGCCTTCAAACAGTGCACAGAATTGGCCAAGGCACACAGAAACCTGAAGAGATTCAGGGATCGAGGTTCTGTCTCACTTTCTTCTCATGCACTTGTCATTCACTTGTGTTTCCCAGGTTTTGGTAATGAGTCAGTGGTGACCTGAGAAGAAACCCCAGCACAGGGCTGGGCCCATGGAGCTGCACTTCACGTGGAAACTGGCATCTTTACACAGCTCTGAGTTGAAGAAGTTCCTCTTTTGGAACATGCATAATTATCACTCCATGCTCTAGTAGGCAAAACAAGCACATCAAGAGGACTTGGAAGAGAAAACTCTTCTATTCCCAAGCCCACCACAAACACCAAATGGTTGCTTAACTTCCCTCCCTCAGCTACCCTTTTGATAATTAAAGTGCAACACACTACAATACCTCATCAAAATATGGATGGGCTTTATTTGTGTAGCCCTCAACTAGAAAAAAAATTACAGCCATTGCTATTTCCCTAGCAATTGGCCCATCACCTCATCTTCCAGATCAGACAAATGAACAGAGAGCAACCCATTTCATAAACTGTTGGTGCAGCTCTGAACAGAAAGGCACATGTTCAGAAGGGGAAAGCTACATATGTCACTGGGGTGAGGATGATTTGCACAGAATACTGTATTTCACATTCAGCAGGCTGTTGCCTCAAAGCCTGCTGTGATGCAAATACAGACACTCTCACCAGGTAAGCTTATGCAATATTCTCCCTATTGTCCACTAATCTGATATTCACCTACCTGTGAATACCTAGCAGCACTAAAAAAGATCTGTATTTAAAAAAATAAATAAAATTGATATATGTTTTTGAAATAAAAAATATTTTCCTATTGTTTAAATTTTTAAATAGCTCTGAGATACCTTTTATACAGAACAAATTAGCAGAGCGGCTGTAAAGCTGATTTTACAGCAGAGGCATATTTACTTTTGTTTCATCACTGGTATGTTACTTTTTTTCATCCATTTTAAAGCATAATGATCGTGCTACTATGCTAGTCAACTGCTTAATTAAGAAATGCCCTTTTCACAAAGAAAAAATGCTTTCCTCACTATTAAGAGAAGTACAAGCACTACAGTAAAGACAGAAGCATAAATTTTCAAGCCAAAGAAAATAAATACATGTCTACATTTAGGTATATTTCCTCCCTAAACAACAATACAAATGCAAGTGTCTTAAATCTATATTGGTTTTAATGTACATCTAGCCACTTCTTTTACAACAGAGTTTATGATCCTTTTTTTTTATTTAAATATCTTTACTGCTTTTGGTAAAAGCATCCATAACACATTTTGGACAACTAGACAGATCCATTCCTCCTGCCAATGCTGAAACAAAGCAAAAATGTTTCCATTTGTAGCTCAGTTTACTTGAGATGCTTCTTTAGAACAACACATGCTGGATACTCTTTATACAGAATTCACTCTTTAAGACAAAAGAAAAACAAAATCAGTTGCCCAAAATTTATTATATTACCGGGGGGAGGAGGGGAGGGAATAATAAAAAAAAAAAATATCAATGAACAGCTAGAAGATATCCAGTTACAGACAAATACCTCACCAGTGTGGTTCATCAAGCAGTAGCATGAAAGTGGAGATAACTTTTAAAGGATAATTTATTTTCATAGATTCTCAAGTTATATTTAACCTCTTTCATTTTCTATTCCACTTGGAAACAGTAAAAAAAAAAAAAGCAATTTCACTTTAACACATTCTGTTCACTCAGCCTGCTTACAGGTAGCACTGAGTGTCAAACCTGTAGACAAATATCTCCCTCACCTATGAACTTTCTCCTCCATCCCCCATGAGTACCTCTACAAGGTATTTTCACAAAGCCTGTATTCCAAAATGAAGTAGCAAAGGTTAGTCCCAGGATCAAAATTTTGACAGATTAAATTTCACTCCCTCCCTCAATTTATCAGAAAAACCTCCAGATAAAAGTTAAAGCAGTGTTCTGGCATAAAGTAAACTGTTGTGCTACGGGGGAAACCACAGCATCATTCCCAGTCCAGAGGCTAAAATGAGATTTTAGTTTACTGTGTACACAGGTGTTGCCATTATAATCAAACATTCTTTTATCTAGTTGTCAATGAAAGGCAGGGCCATTTCCAAAAAGAAGTAAGAAAAAGGGCTGGTAAATTCATACACTAGCAGTTCAAACTATTTTAATTGAAATAAACTGAGGACAGGCCACAAACAATTACTGCAGCCAAACTCTACTTCCACTCCTTGAAAACCACTATTTCAAGGAATTCCTTCCCCTTAATCCAATTTTCCACGATTGCTTCCCACTCACTGTGTTTTTATTTCAGAATTTCCATTTGTTTAATTGCAGAGGCATGCTGCATTCCCCATGAAGCATCACTTTCTGCTTAGGTTCCAATCTTCCTACATTCATCCTCTGCAAAAACAACTCCCTAACGCAGCCTGCAGAACTGCTCTTCCCTGTGCTGCGCAGTTTCCTGTGGTTACTGCAAATTTTCAACTGCAGCTGTTGTAGTCACAGTAAAAAAGAAAATATCAACAAGGTGTTCGTGTGAAGTTTCACATTCATCCTCTAACAGTTCCAAAACACCACACAGCTTTACAAGGTATTTTTTATTTAGCATTCCAAGCTTCTCAAGGAATATGTTATGAAGTTCATTTAGTGCACAGCGTATGTTTATAGAGTTCACATAATCCATGTTACTTCCAGTGTTTTATGAAGGGACACAGAGGGATGACTCACAGAGAAAGCACTAACAATAATCTTATAAAGAAAGTCTTCTCAAGTTCTCCACTTGCACAATCCACCTGTTGTGGAAACACTATCACATTTAAGAGTAAACATGAGCTCAGTAAATGCATCATCTTTTTTTCCCCTCCAGTTTGCCTTATGTTTTCTGCTTCTGCTAACAGCATATATACAGAAAATTAGTCACATGCAGTCAAGCAGTTGATGTATGTTGTCATGTAACCTTATTTTCTACACTTAATATTACCTAACTCACTTGAGCCTTAAAAATCACACTTGCCATAACATCTCAAGCACTGAGAATAAAAACTAATTACAACCACTGTTATAGCCAATAGTAGAGAACAGTAACACAAGTTTCAGCTGCATGTGGAAAACAGTTCTCTACAGACTTCATCAACTTCAAAGAAAATCCTTCTGTTACACTTTCATATATTTGTAAATGCTTTTATGCATTTTGTTAACCCTCCTGACATCTTGTTGTATTTCCTCCTTCTGTCCAAGCATAAAATTCAAATTTTAAGACTTCCCAGAAAAGAATTAACTTTTTCCTCAACTTTTTAGCAGCCTAAAAAACACTTGCCAGAACTTCAAGGTTCATGGAGAGGGAAAGGAATTCATGTTCATATCATATTTATTTTTATATTTAATTCTGGCATGGCCACCTTTCTCAGCTGGTAAAGCTGTCAGAATAAATAGAAGGCAGCATCTAGAAGAATGGCAAACACATGGATCAATGTTAAACACAAGCCAATCACTGTCAGAGTGTGAGCCAAATTCCTGCACTTCAATTTCACCAACATTCAACCCAAATACCAATATAGTACTTAATACCAAAGTAAGTAGAGGGAGTAAGCACTTTTGTTTGGTTTTTGTTTAAAAAAAAAAAATATATATATATATATATAAAGGTGATGGAGGTGTCTAGATTAAAACAACCATGTCAGTAATGTCCTCAGTTATAACAATGCAAAACATCTCAGCACACTTACAGTAACAGGAATATTTAAGATAACCAGAAGAAATCTCAGTCCAACTAAATCTTAGATCAATATAATCCTGGTTCCTCTGTGAGTGGAACTGCAATGACCACACTCCCCAGGACAGACTGTGAAGTCAGGCCTGCAGATTCATATAAAAGATGACCCACCAGCTTCTGCTATTTTCTCACTGTGACAGTGCAATAGCCCAACACCTTCAGGCTTCACATCTGAGCCACTAAAGACTGCAAACTATTTCATAGCTTATGAAGCAATCCCTTTGAAAAACGGCCACATACACTATAGTCACAGAAGGTATCAAAGTGAAAAGGATGTCAGATCTCACTTTGATACACGTGGTGACAACTGAGCAGCAGTATTTCACAACAGCACATCCTGCAAATTCAGTCTCTCTCCTCCTCTGATGTCAGTCCAGGCAATAGCTGATGGGGTTATGGTGCCTCCTGGGCAGCACTCAGGGACAGAAACCTAACAAAATTTTAAAGGGACATCAATCTGTAAATCCAGAAAAGTTACTACTCAAGTTATATGTTCCAGTAGCAATATCTCACTTTCATCCTACTGACACTGATTTCCCACACCTTAAAAAAAAGGCAACTGAACCAAAAAGTCCAAGAGCTGTCTCAAACAGTGATTGCCTAAAACATCTCAAATTGGCAAAAGAGACACATTCCTTTTTTTTATATACTAATCCAGGTGTTCCATGATTCACACAGAGCTAATTCTCCTCTTTCCCTGCACAAAATCAAACTGCACTTTCCGTATCTAACACTCTGCACCTCTTCTTACAGCTCCACAGATCTTAAAACACCTCAGAGGCTCTCATGTAAGCTATTCCAAAGCTATTTGCTAGAAAATGATGAAGTCCTCTAATGCACCAGGCTCCCTGCAGAAGCATTTCACCTTGTGTTACCCTCATGTTGATTCCTCTTGCTGATGTGCTGTTTATATAGGTACTGATGTCACTGTAGAAACAGATCCTAATAAATCCTTTTAATTCCTGCAGATCCTTTTAAATATTTCTACGTAGGCAGAGCAAATAACATTGCCCTCATCTCCAGGTGACATATCAAGTCATCCATTTTCCTAAGGCTCCAAATCAACTTAGACTTTCATCCAGCAAAGTTCCTCCAGTCCAGCATTCAAGGTGCCACCACGATGACATCACAGCAGTCTGCTCAGAAGCAACAATATCCTCGGTATTAAGTTGTGTGGCTTTAATATACTAATACCCCTCCCTGACGTGTTGAACAGATTAAGAGTGAAAGGGGACAGGGACCATATAGCTTTCTCCAACAAGAAAGGTATGCAAGAGTTCAGAGAACAACAAAGGACAGGGCAATGAAAGGATCCACACACCCAGCTATTATTTTGATGCAGTTATTCCTGCCGTGTACTTGATCTGCAATCTTAACCCATTTGCTTCATAAGAGCAATTTACTGGGATATTGAAAATAAAATCTCCATGTTTAAGGACAAACTGAGGATACAGAAGAAAAATACCTCCATACATCAGGCCTCTGTAATACTTTAAGTATGTTGCTGCCCTCCAGAAGAGGGAGAGAAAAAAGGTTCTCTTGGAACAGTATCAGCACCACCTTTTTCATCTTTCATTACACTGGCCAGAAACTGGAAGTTACTGACAGCACTATTTGTTTTCCATCACACAGCTCCCTCTTCCAGCTAGGCAAGTCATTCCTTTAACCAAGCACCCAAAGCAGGGTCTCTACAAAAGCAGATATATTACTCAGCAGCATCTGGAGTAGCACAGCACTTGGAAAAACCTGGCCAGCTGTTCCAAAAGCACCTTAGCACTGAAGCCCAGGCCCGTACATTGACAGCCATTTGACTGACAGCACTTCAGTATGTTCTTCTCTACAGAAAATCATACATAGAGACCAATTGTCTAACCCAAACAGCAGATGTACTTATATAAAGTCTGGTCTGCACAGCTGAGTATCAAAGTATTCAAATTTACTTACAGTCTGACAATCAAAAAAACTGCAGAAGAAAAAACCATATTACAAAACAAGACCTCCAGTTCTACAGAACACCCAATTAGGAGCCATGTGTTAACCATATTGCGTGCACGCATCGGCTCCATGGGAAATCAACCCCTTCAAACCATACTGGATTTTGGTAAAAGTCAGCAGGATAACAGGGCCTCAATCTGCACAAGAAATAGAAAGAAATTCATCATTAAATAATCTAACTGAATCTAAAAGGAGGGAAAAAAACCAACCAAACCTCAGTCAGTGTAGCTCTCTCACACCAACACTACCTTATGGTAAAGAAGTCTATAAGCAAATCTGAATACACACTGTACAATAAAAATTTATTTGTCACCATGACAGTCATTTTGACAAAAGTTAAGAACTGTGCAAAAAAAGAAAAAAAAAAAGACTAGATTTAGAAAAAAATGGGTAGGAGGTTACAGAAACTGAGGGGACAGATGGGGAAGTGGGCCAACAAGCTTTTAGGATAGGCCTGTGTGATTTCCAACCAAGTAGAGAAGATTAATTGCACAGTGTTGTCTAAGCCCTACTCAATAAATTTTAATACATGGTTTAAAGCTATGCATACATTCATTACATCTATGCAAATTAATAAGAACAGTAATTATATAGTAACAATGTAGTGTAATCTTTCATTTGAAAAAAATCTAATTATCTTTATTATCTATTTATTTACAGTTTATTTGCTATTAGTCAAATATAGCTGCTGAGCTCAGCACATATAAAAGTAATATGAAGTGTTGGATTAAGTACTGTACAGCAACAGGGTAAACAGAGAATGAGCTTTAAACCAAGGACTTCCCAGCAAGAAAATGCAGAACTTTACCTTTAGCATTCATCCATGTTAGATAAGAGCATTTAAGAGAAAGAATCAAAGGAATGGAAAGATTTCCTTTCCTTAAAGCCTAAAAGATGTAAGCTGAAGACAGCTACCTGTTCTGCACACACCTTCAATTTTCATCTTGCTAATCCTTGCTGTGCAAGTCTCATTAATTTAAACTCTCTTAATCCCTCTTAAATTTTATGTCATTTCTACCCCTAGCTACAAACACATCTCCTACACGTAACCTAGCCATAAGACAGAGCCTAGGAGTCTCTTCTGCAATAGAGGCCAAGATTGCTTTAGAATATATTATGCACTGGAATGTGTATTCAGGATCACACTCCTGCTGCATCAGAGGTACTCCGAGCACTGTACCTATTGGTTACAGAGTGCCAGTACTGCTCCATCCTACTACAGGATAAAATTAAGATCACAAACTGATTTTCCATCCTCATTTTAAGCAAAGCTGTCTGCAATACAGCCAGCATATCGCATTGTACTACTCAACCCACACAACAGATGTTCTTAACAGATTCTAAATTATTTTTCATCCTTTGACACTGAAAATAAGATTGCCACCAAAGCTGACATTTTTGCAGGCTCCCTATTGTTACTGCTCAAGCAGCAAATATCACTCAGCTACAAGCCCCAACCAAGAGAAAAACATATTTTTTCAATGGTTTGAAATTGTATTTGAAGTATTTCAATAGATAAGCTATTCTGACAAATGTTGGTAGATCCAAGCAAAAACAGACTCTGCAATTTTCACACAGAATAAAAAAAGTATGGAATGCTACACCTCCAAAACCAGCAGAATTTCAACTCTTCTATACCTCCAGCTGATGCTGCCCACACAAAGAATGAGATTCACAGGAAGACCTGTCAGAAAGGTTGGAAGGTATCTCTGTATGCCACCTAGACAAACCTCTACCTCAGATCAGGTCTCCTTTCAAAGTTGGAGCAAAGTGCTCAGTGCTTTATCCAATTTAGTTTCAAAGTTCCCAGGAACAGAGATCACATACGATACACAGATAATTAATGCAGCAGAAATTAAAAAAGGGTGGCTCTTTTTCAATAAGGAGCCAAGTTCATTCCAACAAATCAGAAATTACAAGATGTAGTAAAAAACTTTTGCATGCATATCCGTATTTGTCTCCAGTGGAAATGTGGCAACCTGCCCCTAGCACAATTGTCATTTAAATTAAGAGATGACAGATTGTGCTGTCTGCTGCAGACATCTCACTGGTAGCTCTGGTGCACAATTACTTTCAAAGGAAACATAACAGAAGAATTTCTTACCTCCAGGCCTGTACACAACATCATCCTCTGTGATAAAGGATGTGATTTCACCGTTGTCTGTTCTCTCATACCGTGACTTCTTCTTGGGTGGTTTCTTTTTGCTTTTCTTTGTGGACTCCTCTGTGGTGGCACTGTTGTTGTCATTGTCCTCATCTTCACTGTGGTCACTTTCTGCATAATTCTTGGCGCCTCCTTCCAACGTGCAGCTCCGCCGAGGACGCGAGTTCTCGCTCTCCCTCACCTTGTCTCTCTTGTCTCGCTCCTTATCCCGGTCTCTATCCCTGTCCTTCTCTTTGTCTTTGTCTTTTTCTTTGTCCGCTGTCATGATTCGCCACGTGCCTTCTTCTGTCCTCTCACGGCTGGGCCTCCGTGAAAGGTAGACAGTGAGCCTGGGCTTCAGTCTTCTGAATTTCTCACTCAAATCCAGGAAAAATTCAACCACTCCAACAACCCCAGCGTTTTAAAAAGGTTCTTGAAGGGGTAAGGGGGGGAGAAAGAGGGGAAAAGCCCATGTTAATATTCAAAATTATTTCAATAAAAATTAAAAGCAAAGAAAACCCCACATCCTAAAGCAATCCAGTATGGAAACCATAAGACAGCAAAATACAAGGCAGTCTCTCGAAGCATTCATAAAAATGAAAACGTATGAAATGTCTGAAAATGCTTGAAAGCTATCTCCATCCTCAAAAAGATCTCACAACGCCTTAAACAAATTATTTTGTTCCCTAAAGAAATATAACAGCTTCTTGGATGGGAAGTGCTCACTGAGAACACATCATTTTGTACCTGAAGCTGAATAGGAAGCATGCAAGTGAAACTAAAACATCTAGGAATGGACGAGTGCAAGAAAGGAAGAGTCTACAACTTTTTCCCCCCCCTTGAAGGAAATGAAGAAGTTCAGCAAATGGCTGTGTTGTTTTACATCTCAACACCACTAGCAACGGGTGCCCTACAGAGCTGGTACAGAGGGAAGAATGCCATCTGCCTCCTCCAGGGCAATCTGTTAGGAAGTCTTCTCCCTACTCTGCTTTTCCAAAAATAGAGCTAACCTGTAATCCACAGATTACAGGAATGAATTGACTGAAACCCAACCAAGCCACAGTGGTTACAACCACACTAACAAAAACCTGCTTTTCCTTACAACAAAAATACGACCTTTCACGATTGCTTGAGCAATAACACAACACAGAGATGGATTTTAACACTCATCACCTTCATACCTTCAGTCTCCTGTTGGGGAATAGGAAGGGAATATTCATGAACAAAGGGTATTTCAAGAAGGGTGCACTCAACATACAAAGCTAAGTCACCTTTTTTCCCTAGTTCAGGATAAAGCTGAATCTACTCACATCCAACTGGGAAGTTTGCAGGAAGCTATTATTTGGTGCAACTTGAAATGAGTCCACTGTGTGGAATGCTGTAGCATGGAAGTCAGAGACCTAAGAAGACTGAATGTTCATACATTACGCATCTGAAACCACATTAGAGAAGGAAAAGAGACTATTTTGATTTTTAAGGAGTCAGCTGAGAAATCAGGCATCCTGTGTATTTGAAATTCCTCCACCCTTACATGGATCTCAGACTATAATATTCTTGTCCCTGATGACTACTACTCCCAGAAATGGAAACAGTCAAAGAGAGACAAATTGCTTTTGCTGATGTAATTCAGGCTGTGGCTTGAATCTCTCCGGCATTTCCTGAATGAACCTATCATCCAGGTAGGAAATGATTCTATTTTCTTTCCTCCTTATAGCAGCTGCCATCATTCTGATAACACACAAGGGGAATCCAACAAAACTCCAGTAGAGACAACTACAATGAACCTGTCAATTGCCAGAGAAGTCACAGATAACAGTGATAGCTATGGTCTACAGGGACTTAAGAAATGCTTTTAGTTTCTAGAGGCTAGGAAACCCCAGTAGCAAGCTTGAGGGGTTTTTTCTATTGTTGTTGATAAAAAAAAAATCACTTTAGAGAGTAAATAATCTATTCATTTTGAAAGAAAACTAATTACTTTTAAAATTTTCAAGTTATAAAAAAACCCATAAGCCATCAATCACCACCATAACTCATTACTGGGGATGGGTGGCAAACAACAGAAAAAGCAGGCTTGAAACTTGGCCAGCTACAGGGCTTTTTTTTGAAGCCTCCAGATTAAAGCCTCAGAAGGTGCCAAGCACTCCACATTTCTAAGCACAAGAGAAAAAGGAATTTAAAGCTCCTGTCTAAAGGAAAAATAAACCAAAGCTGATTAGTAACTGACAGATAATTAATGCATATTAATTTTATCTGCAACCTGAAACATTGAGCTCCTCCTCATTTTCTTTAAGTCTCAGGGAACCAGAAGATGTGCATGCAATTCTGAACAAGCAGCTACAATTTCAGTGCAAGCTGCTCCTTGACAAAATTTACTTTCAAAGTAAATTTTACTTTAAAAGTAAATTTCATGTGAAGCATGTATGAACATTCAATCTTCTTAGGTCTCCAACTTCCATGCTATAGCATTCTACACAGTGGACTAATTTCAAGTTCCACCAAATAATAGCTTCCTGAAAACTGAATATAGTAACACTGAATAAACAAACACTATGTTCATAATGACTTTGTCTACTGTAAGGCTGTGCAAGAATTTCATACACCACAATTTGCTCACTTAGTCTCTTCATCTTTGAAATTTCCAGCTACAAATACAGCAAAATTGTCACCCTCCTCCTAGCTCCTGTTTCACAGCAGAACCCATACAGAAGTAATTTTCATAGCCAGTGTATTCATGAACAGTACAGGAAGCCTCTTCATCTAATCAGTCTCCATACAGTTTGACTAGCACTAAAGGCAAGTGATGAAATCTCATCACAAGTGCTATTTAACTTTCTTACACAAATAGATCATGTTTCCAAGACTATTTTACTAAAGAAACCATTCCTTTTCAAAAATACTGCAGGATTAAACCATCATCATCAAACAATAACTACTTTTGCCTCTCTAAGAATAAAGCACTTGCATAACCTTAAATGTAGTCGCACCAAAGCTAGTGGGGGGAAAAAAGCCCCCAACAAAAAAGCCAGAGGAAAGGTACTGTTACATGACCTCAACTGTACAGCAGTAACACAGGACTATCACAAGAGCAAAGAAAAAGTGTTTTATCAGCAATCACCTAATTAAGATTAAGCCATTATTAAGTATTTGATAAACAATCTTTATTATTTAAGCAATGATCCAAACATATTTTAAAGATTTCAAGATGTATTTTGCCTCTGCAGTAAAATACAATATTTCCCCTTGCTACCTCCCCACTGTTTATTTACTAACACCAGAAACAAAAATACAAATAGCAATTTAGAAAAAGCAGCACACACTGAAATATTTGGAAGTATCTCTTCAACCTTAAGAGCAGAAAGTATCTGACAACTGAAATATTGCATCATCTACAGTTAAGCATTTGCACTTCATTTCACACATTCTTACTTTATCCACCATCCCCACTGGAACAGAATATTACCAACTCCATATACAAAAGCTGTACTGTTGACTAATCACTCCTGACCAAAACATAAATACTGTGAAAACATACCTGCTGACTCAATAATATTCATCAGTTACACATGTTGTAGTGGGTTAAGTACTTTTACCATTCTATCTGCAACTATGCATGACTATAGAACACAAAACTAACACCATCACAAAAATAACAAATGTATTGCTAGCTGCCTTTTTGGTTCTCTGAGTTAAACTGGGATAATACATCACACACATTGCCAAATACTGTAATCACACAGATGTTTAAATCTGGATTAGCACAGTAGAAGCAAATATATTTGAAATCTTCAGTGGTTTTTGGCAAACTCTGTAGCTTAGGTTTCCAGTAATTTTACTCATTGGCAGCTCCTCATTCTCACTGTACCAAACAACCGCTGAAGCAGCTGCTTCTGTCATCAACCTACAGAAAAGAAATTCAGGTTACAGCAGCACAGGTTGCAGAGCATTAACTGCCTTTGATACTGGTTTACTGCTTCTTCCATAGAGAATTTTTTAGAGATTAATCTCAGGAAATAAGTCATTCAAGCTAAAAGGGGAACATTCACTCGACAATGGCTGAGTGGAAGAATAGCTTCCGCCCATTATTCGTGCAATGCAAGTTGAAAAACCAGAGGAAAAATGTTACCTTCACTGCAATCACACTCAAAGATTTTTTGTTTGTTATTTTTTAACTAGAGCCTCAGGATATGTCCATTTATCCAAGTAAGTTTATTACATCCAGCATGGGCTAACTTCATCTCCACCTAGTATGCCATCAGACATTAAAGCTCCTTGTTATCTTAAAGTGCTTAGGAGTCAAACACAAGCCAAAAATGCATTTGCAAAGCTCCTCGCTGAAGTCTTCTGTTCTCTGCTTTCTAGCAGAAAACACAGACACTTACAGTTTTAAATCATAGCCAAATTCTCTTATTCTTGTTAAAATGTTCATGAAGAAACAGAGGAAGCTAGGACTTTGGTAGGAGACAGGACTTTCATTTAGGAGTCTGGGGCAGACAGGATGAAGGCAAGTTGGCAATAAGTGTCCCAAGCCAAGAGAAGTCTGAAAGCAGGTGCTTCACCAAGTCAGAACACAGCCCACACAGCATTCTGCTACTCAGTCTGATATCCCAAGAACACTAAGTGCTTGCAAACCCTGCCTTTTTCTACAGAAAGGGTGTTTAACTTTGCACAACAGGACGGTACAAATTGTAACCATTTCTGACAAGTCTCAGGGATGACTCCTCTGCCCACAGAAGTTCAAGTGAAACACTTCAGCACAAATGAAGGTGGGGAAAAAAAGTACTGTGGTTACAGTCCCTGCATTCCTGAAATGGTCTTTTGCATCTTTCTCCTATTTTACAGGCGACTTGAGAGCAGCATCACTGCAGAAAGGAACACAGAAAAGTCCCAGCCACCTCTGAGGACACAGGATATAGACACATCTTATTACTAGTCCTTTTCTCTAGTCAAATCCAAAAGCAGACAGGTGTCAGATTTGACTCTCTCAACTAAACCCTGCTCAGTTCCACTCCCAAAGACTGAGAGAAAACAAGATGTTATCATGAATATTATTAGATCTGCCTATGCCTTCTCAATGACAATCTAAACAAAAGTTATTGCCAAAGTATCTTACAAGAAATTAAGCAAGCACAATTTAACCTTTAAACTTCAGTTTTAAGAAGTGAAATGTGTAGGTTCATAATCACTGTTTTCAACTGATCATCACCCCACATTCACCTGGTTGAAGCTTCTTTTCCAGCATTTTACATCTCGTTCAAATTAAAGTTTCATCATTTGTTCAGACACCAAAACCTTCACATCCTCCCACCCAAGTCAGGAGAGGAGAACACTACCTCTCCTACGAGACATGAGTTATAGTCAGATCTGGGCACTGTGAGGTATTAAGATCCACTACTGTTACCCATTACACAGAGCTCCAGTTATTTGATCTCTATACCTGGAAATCATTATCACACCAAAAGGCATACATACCACCTCTTTGCACATTAAGTACTTAAACCTCTTAACTAGTATTAGAGAGTCAGGTTTTAAAGATAATGTGAAAGCAAGTCCAGCAGAAATGCTATGAGACTGAAACAGGAAGGCATCTAAGTATGCAGGGCAACTAAAAATATGGAGAGGAGCTCCTTTTTCTTATTTAAGCCAGACAGATAAATCTTTTAACAAGATTTGTTTGGTCATGTGTTACCAGTCTTAATAAACACAACAGGACCATTCTTCTGTAAGCTTTTAGTCTCTCACTGCAAGATAAAAAGGCACTGTTTTCAGCAAATGCCAGATTAAAGGAAGTATGTGCTGCAACTGCTGGAACTAGGGTTCCTTCTACAGAGTTTTTGTAATTTTTATGTCAAAGAAAAATTTTAACTTGGTTTTAGTGCAAAGGATTAAATAATTTTAAAAAGCCCATAAAAATTTCCCCATAAGGTCTGAAGAACTGCTTTAAGAAAACCTTCAAGATCATTTGTGAAAAACAATCCTAATAAGACAATATTAGGAAACCAAAGACAGAACAAAGTGCTAAACTGCAAGTATCAAAACACAGCACTGACATGGTAGTTCAAATACAGGCACACCTGATTCAAACACACTAAAAAGCAGCTTCTATGCAGCTTACACTTCAAAAGATCCCACTTTCTATGCTAAAGCTCATTAACTGCATGGGCTCCACCTCCCTGGGGAGGCACACAGAAGTTTAACCTTTAAGTTTCAGAAAAGACTAAGAACATCTGTTACCAACTTTCTCCCACATTCTTTCCCTATATTGCAGTTGCTGTTAGAAAATGTGAGTTGCAGATATTCAGTAGGTGGGAAAGGCAAATGAATGCAGCTCCGGCAGCAGCACAGAACTGTCCTACCTGGCACCACACAGCCTGTCCAGACCAGAACTTCATAGAGAACACTGGGTTTTCTGTTCCTTTAGATTTTGTATTTCAATGGAACCCAAGGCTTGTATCACATCCCACTAGACTATTCTATAACAGTGGATAGCTACCAAAAGAATTGAGATTCAAACAGTCCTTACTACTGCTGCACTACCTGTTCTGCTGTGTTGAGTGCAACATGGGTTTAATATTGCTACTCCTGCACTTGAAAAACAAGAGTGACAGTTTAGCAGGGATGGAGTTGAGAAAAGGTTACATCAAATAAAAATGCTTCTGACACTGACTGCATAGTGACTTTTGTTTCTTTCTTGTCTGGGATTTCTGAGATGCTGGGGAGGGGGATCACTTAATAGTTTCAGAAAACAATCTGGAAGTGGTTTCAAAAGTTGCTAAGAAAGATCTGGTCATGAATATGAACACAGTCATGTCAATTCAAGTCACATTCTAATGTCAAATAGGAAAAGAAAATAAAACAAACTTATATAGCCTTGAACTAGAACAACTCTTCCCATCTGATGTTACTGAAAAAAAGATAATGTTGATACCTAACATCTAACAACCCCGTGCAGCAATACCTGTTACAGCATTTGAGCATTTGTAAAGCTCCGAGATCTCTGAATGCAGAGAAGTATGATGAGCCTTTTATTACTTTAGGATTCATTCACTAAGTTTTCTGCAGGCTTTAGAGGGTAATTGCCTTCTAAAGTTCTCATATATATAGATATATATACATACACACACACAGACACACATTAACACACTGGTCAGCAAAAAAGTTAACTTTCTTCCTCTGTTCTCATGCACCACATGACTGTCCTCTGCAGATCGTGCCAATCTAGCTGGTCCCTTACCAGCTTTACAGCTGAGTGGGTGTTGAAGGGGTCCTGCTGCCTGTTCTTGAATGTTCATGGGATTAGTCTGTGACCCTTCTGAAAACAAGGCTGCTGAGAGTCTTTTAAAAAGCTCTTACGAGTCTCTCTCCAATGAATGATATGTCTCTTATCAGTTGTCTTCCTTATCTCCTTCACTGGCATTTTGAGTTTATAACACAAATATAGCACTGGAACACTTTGGCCAGTAATGGTCATTATGAGTTACATATTTACAGTCCATAGCTCTTGCAAGCCCTCGAAGTGAATGCAATTACAAGTGTGTTTTGTTCACTTTGAACTCTCTACTGATCATCCCCAAATGGTTCAAGAAGCTAGTGTGCAGAGAAACAAACAGGCACTGACTTCAGCAGCATCTCTCACAGCTCAGAACTAATTATCACCTGAATAAAGGCAGACAATTCAAGGTGTTTCTCATAACAAGACAACGACCTTTTTTCCCCTCCCTATTTACCCAACTTGACCTGAGAAAAGCAAAACAAGAGATCTCATATTTCTGAGCCATGCCTTACACCAGCCATGCTCAGATCTGTCAGGTTTTTAAATCACAGTCTGTGTAATGCTGCGTATCAGCACTCTCCCAGTGCACATTCCACCCTCACACTGATAGCTCCGACTTGGGATATTATGGCATCGTTCTGAAATCCAGGTCGAGGGTCTGTTTGACAGAGGAGCTATGCAGGATGACAGCTTAGATAAGATCATAATTCCCTCTTCAACACAATGTGATGCCACAAAACTTAAAGGAACAGAAGAGTGGGAAGGAGATTCCTCCCAGAAGCAAAGCAAGATTTCACGAGGCAAAGAAAATTACTTCAGCATTTATCAACAGAAAATGACAGGCTATTCTGCATGTCTTCAGAGTTGTATTTTTCAGAGGAGGACTATGTTTCATTGCACTTTACTCAAGCATGTCTCAAGTATCTTTAAATCTTTCCTCAGAAAGCAGCCAGGTTTACCTGGCAATTCTGAGGGTTTTTAAAGATTGGAGTGGTAAGGATCTAAGAGAAGAAAGTGGTATTTCACTTTGTTTGTGGTATTCTAATTGGCATAGGACAAGTAGAACAACTATCTACCTGCAAAAGGTCATAAATTCAGTAAGAACTAAGAGCAAAATTTTACAAGGCCATCAGCTTTGACCACAGAGTAGACTGAAAGACCAGGGATAATATTTGGGGTGAAGCTATCAGCTCTCACCCTCTCCAAAAATGGTCAGGCAATTTATGTACCACAGTCACAACAGTGATCTGAGAAAAGCTTCCTGAGAAGACCTGCTTTTAGATCGTTTTACACACATAGAAGCAATGTAATTCCAAATAAGCCACAATTTCTCCCCACATTAACTCAAAAGCAGCAATGTAAAATCAATACTCATAGAAAGTTTCTGTACTCCCATTTCTTCCCAATCTTAACAGATAAATTAGATAGACCTTCTATTCTCTCTACTGCTGTTTGGTGAGGGATCTAAAACAGCAGGGACACTGGAGCTGTCTGCACACTCATTCTGCTATGAGGCTGTTAGTTTGGTCGGCAGCTGAAGAGTTCAGCCCTCATTTACCATGCTGGGATACATAAAACCCTGAGGACAGCCCCTCCAAAACCCTATGCCCTTTTCACCTCTCACACATACCAAAGAGCTTAAGGGCTAAGCAGCCAGGTGGCCACTTAACCAGAGAGCAACCAAGACACAGAACTGTGACTACAGAGCAAAAATTCAGATCCCAGCCCACCATATCGATCCACTCCATGAAAACATGATGCTTAGAACTCCTCCAGTCATCTTAAAAGGTGCTTTAATGGCCTCTATAGCCATAACATCTGGGAACAAAGTGATCCACAGAGAGTAAATATGAACTCATACATTCACTACTTTTTCTCTAAAGTCATTCAGGCTAATGTAAATAATTACTACAATACAGGTCTGAGTAATGTAAAGTAGTCACCCCATAACACCATTAAAAAATAGGACTTTTTAAATGTCTATTTTAGCTCCCCCTCTTTAAAAGGCTGTTAGGGGAGAAAAGGCCCAGGGGATCTGTAAGAGACACTATTGTGACAAGAACTATTGTCAAGGGAATTTAATGTCATTTGGATCTAAGAAAACATCTGCATTATGAGGTTGCTTAACAACATTTAAAACAGAAAAAAAAGTTAAACAGGAACATGTTATGATATACAGCAGATTATTTTAAACATACTCTTTTATCAGCCACAACTACTTTGTTTTCCTTCCATATCAAGCCAGAACTGGATTTCCAGGATAACTATTCAGCCAAAACACTGATAAGAAACAAAAAGTGAGATTAAGGTAGAGAACTTAAAAACAAAGGCAGTGGCAACCATTCCACCATCACAGACTAGCCACGGGACCACCAACAAATAAATTGCACTCTCTCTTGATAAATCATCAAGTAGTGTAAAAAAAAAAATTCATTTGCTGACAGAGGTTTCAGAAAAAGATGTCAGACTTTAAGAGCAAAAATGGCAAACCTTGAAAGCATGCATATGGATTTCTTGACAGGAAAGTCTGGCAAAAAAAAGGAATTGCAGTATGTTTACTAAAATAGGTAAAATACAAACATTCTGTAAATTCAGACCAGGGAAACACCAACACATAAATCAAAGCATAAAACATTCATTTGTGTGAGTTTATTAGTATGAGACCATAGCTGTTTTGCAGTCAACTGCAAATGTAACTACATCTACAACTCTACCCATTTACAACTCATTTCACCTTGCACTCTAAATTTTATTTTGGTACCTCCATCTCTGCCACACGTCCACAAATAGCTCCAACTGTCACTCCCTGTACGTACATAGCTACACCCTTCTCCACTGGATGATTCATTTTTAAATGGCTGATCACCCAGCTGCCCTCTCACAATCCTTTCATCTTCTAGAAAGCCCCCAAAATATCTTCCTTTAAGTTAAACTATCACAACCACCCAAACAAAAACTAAGTCAGGTTATTTTTGGAAAACCTCTTTGAGCAGCAAGGGCAAAAACTCTCATCTTCAGGTACATTGACTGTTTTATTTAACTCCATACAACTGCCTGTGTACTTGAAACACTCAAAATGGAAGAGTAACTGCAGGGTGGGCTCCTATGAGCTGACTGACCAGACATTTCCACTAGAATGCAGCTATAATTAAAGCAATTTCTCTCTAAAGAAAGCAGCAGCCTGAGAGTTGCAGAGACCATCTACAAGACTAAATAAAGTTATGCCACTTAAGTGCACCATAAAATTCCACAACAGTGGAAACAGAAATTCTGTTCTCTTTCAGTCCTGCAAAGAGGGGAAAAAATGGTACAGTGTTACCGGAATAAGCAAGAGATGTGAACAGGACATGGCTTTTGTTGTCCACTGTTTTAAAATACTTTATACGTCAGCATCAAGACAAATGATATTTCTGTCTAGCAACACAGTCTTTAATTTCACATTGGTCTCATTTTCTGAGGAGCAGCTTATTTTGGTTAATGACAGAGCAGACGTCAGAGTTTTCTGTCCTCCAAAGCCTCTCTTCCCAGTACAGAAGCGCTGTTGTAATCATGAGATTAAGTGTGCTTATTCATGTGTGAAATGCAGGCTTGATCTCTGTCTCATATTATAGACTGTCTACAGCAAATGGTCAGCATATTCTTCATCATTTCATAATACTTAACAACTGAAATGTATTAAATTACATCTCACTTCCTTTATTGCATTTTCAGAAAACACTAACAAATCCTCTAGTATTTAAAGCAGTAAAACCTCACTAGTGGAAGAACGACCTTTGATCTTCACTGTTCAGCTGCAACTCTCCCAGTTCAAATCAAAGCACTGTACACAATATGCATCTAGAAGTGAGAGAACAGGTACAATTCACTATGCCAATATTAGCCCTTATTTTTTTAATTTAAAACAGATTATAATAAGCTTATTTTAATTATATTCCTTAAATATCAAAATTTACACAAGCAAGATATTCTAAAGGTTGGCTGCCTTCTGAACCTCTCTTCCACAGTGTTTCAAAGCCTTGAGGTTAGTTCACTAAATTCAGTATACAACAGAGATGCAGTGGTTCACAGGAATACCTTATGGAACTACAGACTGCATTAAACAAACTGATTATTACTCAATAATTGAGAATTTAAAAAAACTTTCAGATTCATTATTATGTATTTTTCTGCCCAGTATAAACTTTTATTGCTACAAAGCAGCATCCATTCTCACCTGCATTTATCTTAACACAGTGTTTGCTAGAATAACCACCACAGAGCTCATTTCACCCAGCAAAACCACAGCGAGGAAACAATAGCAGTCCTGTTCAGTTCTACAGCTACCACCATCTGCAGCACTGGAAAGTTCTCAGCGAGTTCACGTGGGCAAACAGAGACGGTATTTAGACCATTTTAAACAGCCCAGGCAACTCACCTACACGTTGCTCTTGCTGGTTTCCACACTACATATGAACACCAGACTTCTCATTTGCTTAATGGCATCCAACGTGACTTCTCACCATACAAGCTTCCATAAGTTTTTTCCCTGAAGTCTGGGTCACTTTCCTGGAAGCCATCAATGCCTTGGGCAGCCATCAATTTATTTCCTCATTAAATTTGAGGCGCTACCTTTGAAAAAAGGACCAGTTCACAGGTCTCACACAAGGTGTTTCAACCCCATACATTATGTTTCTAACAGCAGTCTCTCCCTGCTGCAAGAATGACTGGCTCAGTAATCTGCTGGTCACTGCTAATGAATCCATTTGAAAAGGACTTCATAACCGGCTGCATCTTTCATGAGAAGAGGAAGAAAATATTAAGTAATGCTCCAAGTGATTAGTCTGCTTCTAATCTAAACCAAGAGGAAGTATTTCAACACTGCCTGAAATAAATTCTGACTCTGGTCACGCTTTCGACATTAATACCATTTCTCCTTCCAGTACTCTCAGCAGACACTCGCAGCTATTGTGTGACTGAAGGAATGGGATCTCATGGAACAGAATGAGGCAATATAGCTGTATTCATGGATTTAGGTCTGATCTTGTAAGCTGCTGAGAACAATGATGCAAAATTAGACCATAAGCTCTTAAGCACAGAATAACTGATGCAAACGATCATTAAGCCACACAAAATCTGGTGGCCTCACGCACATTACAATACCACCACATCCATAACTTGCCAGCAAGAGTAATTGGGGAGATGGCACAGGGCCACAAAAATCAACCTTTTGCCATGGTACTTGTGCCTCACTTTCCTTAAATCCAGGACTACTCATCCTTTGTGTACTGAATTATATATTATCACAAAAATAAGAAGTCTGAACCATTTAAAGAAGAATGAGAACATGAAAAAGAAAAAGCAAACCTCCTTAGCTTTCATAATGACATGCTAATACCCCGTGACATGCAAATTAAGATGACACAAACCATGTATCATACCAAAAATACCCTCAAAATTGAGGTTATCTTTCCTAACTGACGCAGTATGAAATTCACAACTCTATTTTCAAGGTGAAGTGCTAAGGTTAGACACCAGTAGCAGCTCAGAAATAATGTTACAAGATTACTGAAGCTCTCTGCAGTCTGTAGTGGACAAGACACCAGGCTAAGCAGAGCACCATCAACTGTTCGCAGCAGTGTTTAATCAACCTGTGGCCAAGGCATGTCTTGTAAGACCTTCTTTATTCCCACAGTAAATAAACTAGGACTACCATATTTCACTTGTTCTTTCAAATAAAAACCTGAGGTGATCCTTTAGCAGCCAAAGACAGCAAAACAAATTACGCCATTTATTATAACTATGATGCTATGAAGTTTTACTTGTAAGAGCATACCTTTGAAGATTCGTATCTATGAAGTTTCCATCATTTACAGCAGATGAGCATTCAACAGCTAAACAAGCTGGAGTTTAGCAGGAGGTCACGTCACAGAGCCTTTTCCTGAAACACTAGCCTCATCAGGAGCTGACTTCAGAGCTACTTTCAAAATACTACAGAAAAAAAAAATTCACCAAGTGCCAGTCACCCAAGCAACTGGGACCTAATTAAATCTACCCAACACTTCAGGGAGTAGCCTGTTTTCTCCTGCAGTCCTGTAGCCTCTCCCATGAGATAACATATACAGCTACTGTGAGATTTATTGCTTGCTGACTAGTTCTTAATATATGCTGAATTATGAACTGGCCTGTGAATCAGAATGAACTTTGCTATAAGTGACATTTCAAAACAATTCTGTAACTATTTTTTATTTAGATTATGAAATAAAATTTTTATGCATAGCATTTTAGTATCAAATGGCGTTGACAGGGCCAAGAAATAACAAGAGAACTCCTATAGAATGATATTTATTAAGCTCTCGGCCCAGCAGCAAAGTAAAAAACCTTTTTGTGACTTTTCACTAGTGCTATGCACGTTATTTCTTTGTCCATTACTTCTAGATGAGAATAACTTCACTCACACTGCTTAGAGTATAAAAAAAACTCACACAAAGTTACAGCCTTTTTGAAGAAGGAAAAAAAAAACCCAACCAAATAAAGCAAAAACCACTGCAAGAGTTCTTAGGAAAAAAAAAAAAAATCCTTATTTAATTCTAGGCAGAAATAAACACCAAAAAACCACAGCTGAAAAAACCCAAAATATAGCCACTGTTTTCCTCACCTATTAAGAGTTATACTTCAAAACAAAAATGAATTTAAAAAGCCACATGCACAATTTAGGCTGTAAGAGGCAGGAAAAGCTTCAAATACATCCTAAAGATAACCATGGGGAAAGTTCCTGTTATTCATCATCTAACCACATAATTATCTATAGGACTCAATCACTTGTTTATCTGCTTAAAAAGAATAGTTAATATGCTTTAGAACTTCCATGGAAGCAAACTCAAAACAAACTCAAGCTCCTGGTGCATTTCAAATGTTCAAACTGCATTAAAAAGGCAATTTTGAAGAAAATGACACCAGTATTCATGAAGTGTGACTGGCCTGGCTAGAATTCCCTTGAACTCTGAGATATCCATAAAAGCAATGCAAAAATACACACTGCAGAGTCTCATGCTTAGTTTAGTATTTTCAGTGGGTATTTCAGCTGTGTCAGCTTTCTTCAGGAGCCTTAATAAAGACGTAGGAGCAGAGAACAGGTAGGCTGTGTGGTGAACTCTTTAGCTTGCAGCAGGATAACCAAGGTTTTCTTTTCTCACAGAGACTGCTAAGGACTTAATTTTTCAACTACAAAAAATCCTGTGATAGAAACCTGACACACCAGTTTAGCTCACAGCCATGGCATTGCACCAGTGTCAGAGTCTGTTCACACCATGTGAATAAAGCTCACACAGATTTGCATGCGCAGAGACGCTGTCATACCTGTGTTATGTGCAGCTTCTTCCTCTTCTGCCATGCCCCAGGGCTCTGCACCAAAACCCAGCTGAGGTGCTCATGCCACCCCAACACCAAGAGGAACACGGAACCAGTAACCCCCAACTGTGCTCAAGGAACCAAACCAGGCTGGCAGCCTCTGAGCTCTCTCATGAGACCCAGCTCAGCTTCACATCACAGCATGAGCTTCCTAGAGTACAGAATGACCTCAGAATTTTATTAACCTGACATACAATGCTTAAAACTTATCTCCAACAACAATTCTCTATATTCAAAATGAGCTGAGAGGTGTTTACTGAGCACAGAGTTTTGCCATCAGGAATACAGTAGTGCTCCTGAAATCCTAACCCACTGCTGAACTCCCACACGAATGAACAGAACAAGATAGTTATATTTACCTTTGGCATCTCAGATACCACATTATGTCCTCAGAAGGAAAGCACTCGGCCAAAAGCATGGATTCAATAAAACTTTATGCCAAAATATAACTTTATACAGCAGCATTTGTTTAAAAAAGCCAAACTCTGAAGTCCAGCATGTACATCTTTAGCTTCATTCTTATTTAGATTACTGAGTCCATGCTTTAAAAATCCACAAGAATTGCTTTTACCAACTACATGCAAGTTTGTACTTTTATTCTAGGGCAAACTTCAGACAATTAATCCCTCAACTCCAGACTCTGGCTCTCAAGTACCAGCAGACAAAAGTGACCTGACACAGGAGGTTGCAGTGTCGCCTGTCCACCCCCATTATCACCCTGCCAGAAGAAAACCCAAAGCAATACCTGTAATCAGGGCATGCTGCTAAATTCCAGTAAGTCAGCAACTGCCTCACAAGCAGCTAAACCATCCTTTCAGTAGGGAGGGGACTTCTAAAGGAAGCACAGGTAAAACAAACAATCCCAAGATAAATCGTTTCAAGTTGTGATTTACAGATCACAGCTATATTTATTTTCACATTAACAAATGATATCACTCAAAACCACAGCTCTCATTTGTGTGCAAAGTCAAGTTAAGGCTAAAACTTATTTAATTATTTTTTTAAAAGAAAAATCTTAAAAATTCACATGAACATTTCTCATGTACTGGAGCATCTGAATTATGTGCTACTTGAGTTAAAAACAGAGCATCATGACTGCTTCTTTCCAAACACCACCTTTTCCTATGCCAGAGGAGCACAGAAATACCCTACCAACAGATGAAGTTGCAACAGCTCTGCTCAGTTGCTACTACACCCATTCATGAAAGAATTCTTTCAGTTTGGACCAGAACATCCTTCAAATTCCCTTAGCATGTACTATTAAAGAGAACAGACCCAAGGTGAAATATTATCAAGAACTTAAAAACCCCACAGAAAACCTACACAAACAGATGGCATCATTTGTTTTTTTTAAATGCTACTTAGCATTTACAGCTGGAAGTGGCAAATATCTAACAAGCTCTGAATATGCAAATTATAAGATCAACACAAAAGAGGACAATGCAATTTCTTTTAAAGACAGGCAGTCATAATGTTGAAACAGACTGCAACCAATTTTCATACACTATTCATAATTACTTTATTACACTGTGAAAGGGTAATCAGTTTCCAAATGATCTAATAACCTTGGGCTGCTCTTAACCCTTTTATTCCAGTCTTAACTCCAAGCACAGGCTAGGTCTGCAACTTTAAGCCAATTATAATAGTCTGATATTAAACAGGCAGGTTAGATGTGTTCTTCCTCACACACTCTCATACAAACCAGCACACCTAAGAGCATTCAATTAATAAGCAGGAACTGCTATATAAAAAAATCCATTCCCAACTCTAATCTCAAAGGAATAGCTTTATTATCAGGAAAGGGAAATCTGATTTTTGGCTCCTTTGTTAGATTTCAATTGGAAAAGGAGCAAATACAGTATGTTTTAACTGCTTAGAAGAGTAAATTCTACAGGGATTTGTCACTGTGTCAGACTTAAAAAGTCTCCAACCTTAAGTGCTTGAGTTGTACTGACTTCTTATAGCTCACTCATTTTCACATTGCCTTGTCATTAAATACCTGCTGCAGCCACTTTTAGTCATCAGTCACTGCCTAAATCCAAGAAACTTCACAACATGAAAAAATACAAATAACTAAATTCCCAGGTTCGAGTTGTGCTTGGGTTAAAATACCTATTATTCTCTGCTGGGTTTCTACAATTTTCCAAGCAATAACCAGGCAGGGAGGACCTGCTGGCAAGAACAGGAAGGCTGTGAACCTCCCACAGGCAGGGGGGATCACATACTGCTCCTGTTTTAGGGCCAATTTGTAGTTGATTTTGTAGACTGATTACGTTAATGGCCTGAGATGTCCCCTGTAAACAACCGAAAGCAACATCGTTTTGAAGTTTTAGAACTTTTAACTACCACCATTTCACTAGCTAGCAGAACAAGACCAGAGGCTACAGGACCATGGATTAAAACATCCAGGGCAATGGCTAAACTCTCCACACACCCTCCAGTTCCCAACAACAATGATCAAAACAGAGGCACTGATCTTCTAAAACAAAATTAACACACAAAACCTGGCAATAATGATCAAACTGCTAAATGCTTTTCATTTTAAATATCTAAACAGAATAAAAGCTTATCAGACCCCAGATGCTGCTGAAACACTTAATGGCTATTAACAAAAATTCAGCTTTATTTCAAAAACAAGTCATTTTGATCTCTGCAAGTAAACAAATTCACAAGGAAAACACTGCTAAAACCAAAGCATTTTTTTATTGCTAGTTTCAAGAAAATTCAAATCAGCCATTAAGACAAAACTTATTACACATCCAAGTTTGACATTAGAGAAGCAGCAATACATCTATACCAACATTTGGCTGGTTTTAATAAAAGACTTAGTTATCATACAGCCTTCTATAATCAATTCATTAAAAAAAACCTAGAAAATCTGCAAGTATCTAACTTTTAGAGAGCAATACTAAAGCATTCCAGATTTGTTATTTCACACTGTATTGTCACCTTATCTGAAAAGGGAAGCGATATCCATTTTCAGAGAAGCTGAATCAAAGTTTGCTTTCAAAATTTGCCATTACTTCCCAAGAGAAAGTGTACAGCCACATTGTTAACACTAAATTTACAGCTAACATTAGGAAGAGCCTGAATTCCAAACCCACCACTATATAAAAAACACGTGGTTATAAGAAAATCTGTGCATCACATAAAATTCTATTTATTCCAGTAGTAAAATGTTTATCCGACCACCAAGACCTTTTCTTGGCAAAACTTGACAAAAAAGCTTCTTAAAGAAGGCCACCTTGTTTTAATCATTTACATTTTTCAACACTATTTGTTCTCACTTTGTATCCAAAGGTCAGAACTCAAACCACTACTCCAGGCAAACTTTGGAATAAATATTATTTTTGTCCTTTCTTCTGGAAAGAATTTCACCTCTTAAGAAAGCTGAAGTATAAAAACCAGATCTGCCTCTAATGCGTTTAAAGATGCTTCACAATATTTTTCATAAAGAGAAAGCTAGCTTACAGGAAGTTTTTCATGGATCCTATCCTTTATTACTTAATTCAGTGTTACATCATTATAGGCTTTTGCTTTCTTTAGCAATAGAGAAATTTGTTCTGTGAGAAATACACCAACATAAGAAACAGGTAAACAAAGAGCAAGACTAGGCAAGGTCCAGTTGACACGACAGTCTGAACTATGCCAACTCTGACTCCAGGTTCCCTGACAGAGCCCTGCTTCTCTAAAAAGCCCCTTCTGAAATCATCTTATTTTATACACGTAAGAAAATATTTGCACATTAATCTACATGTTATTGGCTAGCAAATTACTCTAAGAACTTAAAGGTCTGTCCATCTTAGCAGGGAACCTTCATGACACTGAATGCCTATATCCAGACTACATGCAGCTCAGTGATGCGCACGATCAGAAAACTGGAAGCATCTTCCCTCCTGCACCAAAGCGGCTTTTGCTGCCCCTTGGACAGAGCTATCTCTAAAGCAACATTCAGTGTCCTACAAAGATAACAAAAACTTTGAAGATTCAAGCAATTGACTAGCAATACTAAAGATTCACATCAGAGTACCAGATCACTTTCTATTCTAGGGTTACAGTGATTAAGGCATCATTTATTTTTTTTATCCTTAAAAATGTAAAATAGAGCCTCTCAGTGTTCTCATAAGTCATTTACTGATCTGAGTCTTAAAGGTTCAAAAGAAAAACAATATTTAAAGCAAGAAGCAGACATCTTGGCAAAGACATCACAGCTCACAAAAAATTCATAAAACTAACATGCAGACTTGTTGAGTGACCTGATCACATCTGTGAGCCACTGCAAGGCTCCTCGGAGTAGAGACTTTCTAGAGATAAAAGTGATGAGCACTTGCATCAAATGCCATAGGCTATATGGAATTCCTGCTTCCTGATGCCTAGAGAACACTGCTAGCTCTATCCAGTTTTCTGAATCTCTGAAGCATGGAGCCAAGTCCCCCACAACTATCACACTCCTTCGAAAGAACTCTCAGACGCACTCACAACTTACCTCCCAAATCGCTTTTCTTCTCTGTCTGGTTCATTCAACTAAAACACAGAAAGAATTTGTTTAACTGAACAAGTCTGGCTGAGAACAGAAGCAGTTCAAAACCAAGTTTCACTCCCAGTTTAGATACCCCTGCTTTAGGGACTAGGGGGACAATGGCCACCCGAGGGCTAAGGCCAACAGCTGGGGACTCCAACTCATCACCTCCTAATCCATTCATCTGTCAGAGCCTAGGCTAATGCTGCAAAGAAATATCCTTAATTTGAAAATCACTTGGCCTGAACAGCATTTCATTATAATCTCAGCAGATTATGTCTATTTCTACACTCTGCCTTCATAATTGTTTTTACCAGTAACTGGATCTCGGATAAAATATAATGCTCCCAAATACATCAACACAGCACAGAAATACTGATTTTCAGTGTCTTACAAACTGCTTTTACTCTTAATTCAGCATACACAGAATCAATCTCTCTATCATTTGAAAGTGTCCCAGAACAAGGAAAGATGAACACATGCACACTGACCTAACATTCGGAGCTAGCTCTAGAAAGCTGTCCATTTACTAAAGAATACAATACATCTCAGCAAGCAAATCCTCCTAAAAACCTGCAGCACCCCACTACCAAGGTGAAGCAGAAAATTATTGGAAGGATGGGTTTCTTCTGCCTATAAACCTCAATCATACCAAATGCTACCAAACACTTAATTTATATTATGTATGGGATTTTTGGACTATGAGCTGGATATCAAGCTGTACTTGCAGCTGATGTTGCAGTGACTCCATCGAGTTTGTGGAGATCTGAATATTTTTCACCTGCTTAAATCAGGGCCATTAAATCAAAGTTTCAGCAGTAGGAAGAGTACCTCAAGTGCCAAAAAGGAACAGCAACTGTTTCTACACTTCCAAAGTGGTGGCTTTTTTCCAGACAGAGAGTACAATCAGCCTTTAAGCACTTTGCCTGCACATAGCTCAATCACTACAGCAGGAATTCATTCACAGTACACCAGAAATAAAGTAAAATTAAAAAAAAAAAAAATCACTGACCCTGTACAATTAGGAATTTAGGTGTCCCTTCTGGCTAATCTTAAGCAAAACAATAAGCAGCATAACCCCCTCTCAACCCAACAAAAACCAGGGAGGTTTAGGATTAGTTTAATAATAAATAGCTTATTTTCTTTCCCACACACAAAACGAAGCTCTGTTGCAGATGAGTAATTAACCACTCACATCAGGCAACAAAAGCCCCATCTTGTCACCCTTACATAAATAAAAGTAAGCAAAGATGGGTGGAGAGAAGCACCAAGAGATTCCCTACAACCTGTAGTAAAATTGCAAAGACATCCGATGCATTCTGACAGAACAGCTGTACACATCATTATGTTAATTAAAATTAAAGTCTCATCTACTTAGCATACAAGCAATTCACTGAACCTTAGTGACAAAGGGAAGGAACCATTTCCTCAAAGAGGCATCATCTCATACAACTTTAACAAGTCATCTGCTTGTACTGAAGGCCACAGCATAAAGGGAGACAGACAAGTATTTAAGAGGGAGCCCTGGCTATTTTAAGTAAAACAAAGCACTATCAACTCTAAAACACACACAAAGGAAGTGGTAGGATAGATTACGTCAGCCCTCGCCTCAATTCATAAATCCCAACCGCAAAACACGACAAATTCTTAACTGCCTTTCTTTGGCAACGTGTTTGAAGTGAATAAAGGCAGTTTAAGTCTTAAAATACATTATTGAACACCACTGACTGATGCATCACTTTCAAACAGCCACGGGTCGGGGGGAAATGGTGTAATCCCAGTTCAGTCTATCGGGCAGCCAGATCAAATAACAACATCACAAGAACTGCCTGCCAAGCGCCCAGCCTGCCAGAGTACAATAAGCACTCGAGTGCTCTGGACTCAAAACCACCTTTCACTGGTCCCAAAGATCTTTATAAAATAGTTTAAACACTACTAAATTACAGGGTTGGAAAAACAAATAAAAGCTTTCAAATGCTGCTCCCACACAATGCTCAACTTGCTGTTAAAGCATCTAAACCGCCTGTCTGGTGAGATCCACTAGGTATAAGTATTCAAAAACACGACCGCCTGTAAGAACAAAAACTGACAAAAATGCAGAGCTGGTTGCACGTCTGGAACTAATTGCCTGCAGATTAACGGCTTTACATTGGAACAGTGTTCGTCTGCAGGGTTTTAAATCTAGTTTACTTTAAACTGAGTTCCCAGAAGAAACATATTGGTGGAGCATCCAAAACTACACTAGACTTCTATTCTCTACTTTCCTCTACTTTGTGACTAACATTGATGTTAAGTTAAAAAAAATTTTAAAAAAAATTAAGTTGCCTTGTTAACTGCCATTTTCACTCACATACAATTAAAGCAGCCCCATATGGCTGTGAGGAGCCATCCAGACACACAATGCCCCACACAGTGTAAAGCCACATGTACTCAAGAGGAGCTTAAAACCAACTGCAAAACAAAGCAGAGCTGGTTTCTTCCTCAGGAAACAAAGTGGACAAGCAGGTCTCCTGTCGCTATCATAAAACATGATTAAACATTGCTAAAAAAAGTTACACCACACACTGTACCAATTAGTACTTCAAAGGCATTCCATTTTATCAAGTGCAGGGAAAAAGTACTTTCTTCCAGGACAAGGAAAATGCAATCCTTATCTTCTTCACTCATTTGCTTTTAAAAAGGAAAAAAAAAAAGAGAGAAAAAAACCCCAGAATTAAACACAGCATCCGTTTAGCTTAACTGTTTCTGTTTAGAACAGAGGTGAAGCATTTGTTATGGAAAGAAAACTCTGCAGTCTTAAAGCATTCTGAACTTCTCAGGCCAATAAAAACTATCGCCTCACCTACCAAGTCGATCCAACTTTTTCTGAAAAAACTAGAGTAGCCATAAGGGGAAAAGCAAATTCAGTCAAGCTTTTTCTCCATCCAGGTGTTTTCTGTGTTATCGTTGGCTAAGTAACAATTAGTCAACTTTAAGAGTAACCTTAACGATTTTCCTCTTGGAAACACAACGTGGACGCTGCATAAGGCACCGAAGTTCTCTGATCCATCTGCTCTGGAGACCCACTCTGCTGACCCGCTCTGTCACCGCGGCGCAGATCCCCGCTCCCCTCTCCGTGACCCTGCTGCCCTGGGGCCTTCACCGCTCCCAGGAGAAGGTCCTGGCTCCCCGGGCAGCCAGGGCTGCACTCACCCGCCAGCCTCGGGCTCCGGAGGTGCCGGGCAGACACAACTCCTCTGCAGACCCAGACCCAGCGGCTGCTGCAGCCTGACCCCGCCAAACCCCTCTCTCCCCTCAGGAGGCAGCGCGAGAGGGGGGGGGCGGCCGCGGTGCCCAGCACTGGACCCGCCAAGAGAGGAGGGAGCAGGGGAGAGCAGCGGCCGTGAGGGAGCGGGGCCAGGGCCGAGGGGAAGGCGCAGTTGTGAACAAAGGGAGGCCCCTCCGCCCCGCCGCCGTGCAGCTGGGCCGGGGTGCGGAGCGAGCGGCGTCTCCCGGGCCCACCGCCCCTTTCCCGGCCGCCCCCTCCCTCAGCAGCGCGGCCGCCGCCACACGCCGCGCGCGGCCCCGTTCCCCGCCCGCCAGCGGGAGGAGGCGGGTACCGTGCGCGGCCCCGGGAGGCGGCGCGGGGGGAAAACCCGCCGCGGAACCCGCCCGCCCGTCCCCCCGCCACCTCCACCCCCGCCCCTCACGCACCGGCCCGGCGCCGCTTCCCCGGTCGAGGCGGCGGGGCGCGGGCAGGCAGCTGGAGAGCCGCGCTCCTTCCCCCGGCGGCGGCCCGCCTCTGCCTCCTCCCCGCTCAGCACAGCCGGAACCGGGAGCCCCGTGATTGATGGCCGCTCTTTAATAGCGTGGTCAGCTAGAAAATGCATCTGCCAGCGAGAGAGGAGGGCGGGAGGGAAAGCATCCCCGGGAGCGATCGGAGGCTCGGAGCTGCCGCCGGGAATATCAATGCAACCGGCCCTCCGCGCCCCTGCCAACGCGGATCCAAACACACGGGGGTGGGGAAAATGCAAATAAAAGCGAGGGGTGGAGGGAACGCGGCCACACACGGCCCTCGCCCCGAGATGGGTGAGAAAGGGATGGCTGTCCAGGGTCACGCTAAAAGACGCTTCTACCCAAGGATTTTGTTGCAGTGGATTCAATTAGTAAGCCATTTTGTTTAAAATCCTTTCTACATCTTCCCTCCCTCCCCCCCATTAGAAACAGAAATTCATCTGCTCAGCAAAACCTCTTCCTTTTAATTGTATTTAATTGGCATTTTTTCTTAATTATTAATATCTCTTACTATGTGTCTTCATGCAAACCTGTAACTTGTCTGAATCTCACCATGTCTTGCACTTTTCTTTAACACCAAACCATGACCTTTTAGCTGCTAATACCAACTTCATTTTAGAGGAAAGCTTTGCTCTTTCCCTCGCAGAATAAAACACAAAACAAGGCAGCTATATGTAACCCATTACCCGAAGGCAAACAGTATCCTTTTTCCCTACCAAGCAAATCCACTTCCTAGCCATGCACTAGTATTTTACCTACGAAATAAGGGACTACACCACCTCAGAGCTGGCTTTGCAAAAATAAAAATTAAAAAATGATTATAATAACCAAGGTTCACAGACCAAATTAATTAGAGCAGCACCCTCGAGTACTGTCTGCCAACTTACTCTTTCCAGACGCTGTTAATTATTTGTAGACGTGTATTTTCCCTCTATTTATCCACAGATATTTCCACCACGTTTTGCACTATAGCACAGGAGTCCTTCAGGAGACAAAGGTCTGACTTCAAAATTTATTCTGTACTTTCTAGAAATAGCTACCTAAAACCACCAACACAGCTGAAGTAGCTGATTAATTCTAATGCCCTTGCCACATAGCAAGGCTGCTATGATCAATACAAATTGAAGATGGTGTGCAGCACCAGCATCACTCCCGCAATATTCATTGTCCAACAGCTCCTGAACTGGAGCCTATCTTCGAAAGAACCGGTTCCAAACAAGCTTTGTAACCGAGTAGCCGTGTGATAGCTCCAAACCTGCCAGAGCTGAAATTCAATCCTCAAGTCAGTACAAAGCAACCACATTGCGTTTATCCTCACTTCAATTTTCTAATCAAATGTGGCCTGACATCTGGCAAATCATAGAAAGGAACTTACTGCTCCAGTGTGTATTTAAATCAGTGTTTTCTTCTAATGACTTCCAAAAGAGCTTTCCAGCAGTAAGTTAATTCGGGCCAAGTTCCATTTATTTGAAAAACACCCTCTTTGATGGTATTTGTTCAAAAACACCTCATCCCTTTAGGACAGATGACCCAGCCTGCTTGGATCACAAATACCAAAAATCAGTATATATTGGAAAAACACACTCTAATTCAACAAAAACAAACAAACAAAGAAAAGATATATCTGTAGAATATTTTGTATCCCATAGGATGAAAGTTGTTCAAACAGTGCAAAGTACAGCATCCAGTGGTTTGAACACAGCAACAGAACTGGCAAGCATACTTGTGTTCTTGAATCTCAGACACTGTCTTGCAAATCCAACTACTTCAGAATTCAGCAATGTGGTAGATGGCAGGGAAATCATCTGAAGTCCCATCTGTTTTTATACAGCATATTGGAGATTCTTGAATGAAAAGAACAGCTACAGCATTCAATCACCGACATCAGAAACAACTGAACTTTCACTAATTGGCTTTCCTATGAGATATGGAGATCTGCCCCCACTTCATAGACTAAAATAAATAAAAACATGCACAGCGTACAGCCTCAAGCTCCATTCTGCAATACAGACTTTTTATCTTGTCTTTTGGAAATGGATTATAAAAGATTAAAATCTTTTCTTGGTGATAAAATACACCTTTGCTAGTCACAGCCTTCTAAACTTACATCAGGTTTTCTTTTAATATCAACACTAAAAAGCATGCACATCTGAAAAGAGGAAAGAAAAATTTGAGTTATACGTACACAAAACCCATCAGGACGACTCAAGCAAGGACTGCCACAAGGGTCAGGCAAATAAACTGAAGAGAATGACACCTAGAGCGGGGCTGAGCAGAGATTCACTGAACGACAGAGCCATCACTAACAGACCCCGCACAACACGCTGGTGTGCTTGGTCCAGCGTGTGTTAGTTATCTGGTGTTACACGATGAAATAAAGCTCAATTCCACTGTATGCAAAATCCAGCCCACTTTTCCTGGCAGCCTCCATTTATCAAAACCACGCTGTCATGTTGAGTACCATTAACAGATAATGAACTGAGACAAGGGATGAGGTTACAAGCAAAGCACTCCACACGCTACAGGCCTAAGCACACAGCCAAGGGAGCTGATATCTATTATAAACATTATAATTAAATTGAACACCTAGTTGAAGAAACATTAAGGTCGTGACAATAAACAACAGAAGCTGGAAATGGTTGAAAAAATAAGGCTTTGACTTGCTGTCAGTAATTCCTAACACTGCTTAAAGGCATGTACACACACACCCAGGCACACCTCCTCTCCTTACAGCTGAGGACTGGAAAGCCCCCGTTAACTTGCATTTTTCGGTTTTCAGCGCTTTCTGTGAATACTGTAACACTTTGTATACTGTACCTACGCACTTCAGCTCATGAAAGATTGAGCACTGAGAAGTGACAGACAGTGTATCTTCAAAGGGCTGTAAAATGTACTGCTTTCTAGACACACTCCGCATAACAAACACGAATAATTCATAGCTTTACACAAGAGCCCTACCATATTTGACGAATATTAAACACATACAAATTTGAAGAATATTAAACACAGATCTACTCCCTCCAAGCCACAAGATCTATCCATCAGTAGCATTCTCCACTTCTGACAGCATTAGCCATCAAGCACGCATAAACATTTCACTCACTGGAAAAATTGCTCCAAAGCAGCAATTTCAGGTCTACCAGTTATGTATGCGCTTGAAACACAAACTAACTGTAAACAGGCTTAATGAGATTATACAGATTAAATGGGTAAATTAACATATAGATTTTTTTTAAGAGACATCCAAGACAAAGAGGTCTCACAAACACAAGCAGTTCACTCTGAAGTCATGCAGTTAACTCCTCCAGTTAACTTCTCTAAAAGCAGGTACAAGTACACTGTCTGCCTTACACACATTGTACAAAAAGAAGCCTTAAACTTACTTTTAAGAACACATGGAGATGGGATCATGACAAGAGTTTTCTAAAAGCTAATATAACACTACTTCTCAGCAAGTGTAACACATTAAATCCCTGCTAAACCCAACCTTATTTTAAAAGGGGACTTAACACTGTCTCCAGAGCTCCACACAAATCAGGCTCTCCCCTTGGATTTGGCATTGGGTAGGGGGGGGAAGAGGAAGGGAGTAGGTTCAAGGAGAACAAGTTAACAGCTTAATATTATTGTCACAGCGCTGTTTTTCTTGTGTATCACTTAATTCCAGTCCTCATCAAAAGTTTCCCTTTCACTAGCAGTGCATATATTCCCAGCCAAAACAACTGTTTAAACAAAAAGCCTGAAGGAGAGGCAGTTTAAGCTGAAAATTAGCTAGAGCATTCCTGAGGCCAACGGTCAACTGAAGATTCCTCAGCAGAGTAGAGGAAAAGTAGGCTGGGCTACCAGCATGAAAGGTCACCTCTTAACTGCTCAGAACAAGAGCACTGAATATTTGTCATCCATTTCTGTTTGTTTTCAATTCAACATCAAAGCATCTAGGCTCTACTTACTCTAAATACAAAACCTTTGGTCAGGTTAGAGGTGACACTTTCTTCCTTTGCAAATAATGAGCCATTTTATTAGTATAAACACAGCTGAGAATAAATGATACTCAGCTCTTGACAAGACAGCTATTACTGTCTATACACAAATTTCTTCAAACTTCCTGCTTCAAACAGGAAAAGTCTTGTCTGTGCTTGTAGATCTGTGAGCACACGCAAATACACAACAGGAAACACGCACTGGGTTTTAAGCAGCTTCTTGCCACAGCACTAATTCAGCTACCACTTACTCCACAATCATACAAGGGTGCTTTACCACTCCCTAAAACGTAATCTAAGTAGAAATTCAGTGCAATGTTATTATTGCTTCAACATAATCAAAAGGCCATTTCATTCTGTAATCCAAGCCTGCCTAAGGAAACTGTAAACTCTGCACACAGTTAAACACAGAGTCTTGTCCACTTCCACTCCACCACATTTTACACATAAAGCAGGAGGCAGTTCTTAAAAATCAGCACATTGTTATTTTAATTTAGTGCATAACTGCTGAAATTTGGATCAACCAGTTCCTTGCCTCTCTTGAATCCCCAAATGGAACCTGTACCCTTTACAGACCATGAATCTTCAGAGGTTTGGCTTTTTTTTGTTAGGTGGTGTTTTGTTCAGTTTGCTTTGGTGGGTTTTTTGTTTGTTCTAGTTGTTGTTTGGGGAGGGTTTCCCCCCTCCAAACCTCTAGGTATAATTATCTAACCTAGAACCTGCTAAACTGAACTACCAACACTACCAGGCATTTTATGGTTCTGTACTTACGTGGTGTTCAGGTTTATATGTCAGAAGGCCTCCCGTTAAGCTGCAAGTCTGGACAGGTCACTGTTAAAATCTGTTACCACATCAATACTGAGGGAAAGGAGAATGCTATCAATCACAGAAAGCCTGAGGAATTCAACCTCATTTTAACCACGCTCAGGCCCAAGAGCTCCAGGCACCGCCCTTGCTGTAACTGTCACCAACTGTAACGTCCGTCTCCTTTGCCGCTCCTGTAACGGGCGTCCAGAACGAGGGATTATCTGCTGGGATATTGTGACTAAGCTATTAGGGAACAAGTAATGAGAAAAGTAACTTAAAATCCAGCTACAACTTTTGTATCTGGAATCAAAACAAACCAGGCAAGACAAATTTAAGCAAAAAAGTTAATGTCTGCTAATCACAGAAATAACTTTTTTCAGTATTTCTGCTCCAGTTTGTTTCCTCTTTTCTGTAGGGACCAATATTTAAATTCAAAAAACATTTGTAGAAAATCTCTGCCCTGGGAAACTCCAAATTACAGAACAGTACATTGTAAGCCAAGAATATTAAAACAAATGCAGTTGTGTCTGCCAGATTTTGTGGTACTTACAGTAAGACATCAACCTGTTCAGCAGCTCCTTGAATTTAACTACAAAGTGAACAACAATTTGTTTTAGAAGGTATTACCTTAAACAAAACAAGAAAAAAATCCAAATATTTGTCAAGAAAAAAGTAATATTTAAAAGGAAAATTTTACGTACTTAAAAATTTAATAAATTGATTTGTTAAAAAAAGAGAAACACTTGTTTTCAGCTATATATAAAAAAGCAAACAAAAATCTCTCAGCTGTACAGGGGGAGGAAGGCAGGGCAAGGTTAAAGAAAAGGAGGGAAGGAAGTAAGCAAATGCATCTTTTTCAACTCTATCAAAGCACTGTAAAACAGTGGAAATTTGCCTGTTCTTCCCTTCAGTTTCAACTAAAAGTAACTTTGGGAATGGAAAATGTGATCCCTCTATCAACAGCCTGTGGGTATGTTTAAACTATTGTAACACAAGGCATGCTCCTACTCACAAACTGAAGGAAACCACTGCCAAATGCTTCCTTTACAATCCTCCTAGATTAAGACAGATTCTTTACCAAGAGATTTTCTCAACACACTAAGTATAGCAAAAATGGAACTAACAGATATGCAAAGTTTGCAATGGATTTACAGTCTTTTATTGAAATCACAGCAGAGACAGGAAACGTGCCTACAGCTCACAGTTTTAGTGCAGTAATCACTTTCACATTCAAAGGCTTCAGAAAATTCAATAGACTTTTTTTTTTAAGTGACAATAACCACAGGATGTGACCATACCTCTAATAATCTTTCCCTCCAGACAGGGAGATAAGCTCTAAAAACAGGAAGTTTCTACTATAATCTTGAAAAAAAATGTTAACAGTCTGAAACCACATGACTCAGTTCAGTTACAAGGGGAAGAAACCCCTTGCGTTCCCAAAACTACGGGATAAGGTACCTAGGGCATGAAACTAATGCAGGCACTGCTGCACCACACCCCTCCAGAAGCCCCCAAAACATGGAATCATGTGAAGGTTTTTCATTTATTCCTTTTCTCTTTTTCCCTCCACATATTTGTAAGAGCATGCCACTTTCATCTCATTGGAAGAAGTAGTGTTTTATGTCAAAAATTGATACTTCCCCACGTGCACATGCATCCATTGAGTAAGAGACTTAAAAATATAGAGGGTAAGGATTGCAAGCAAGTGTTAAGCACGTATCTATCTAAGCCATGCTACAGCCTACTACACTTCAGAAACTAGAGCTTTTATCCTCCTGAAAAAGGTCTCTTTACACTTGGAAAGACTTGATAAAGTGATGAATTCAAAGCTGTACTGCTCAGAGTACAACATGACCTTCCTTCACACAAATTATGTAAACAGTTTGCTGGACTCAACTTATTCTGATTTGTTTTCAAACAGATCAGGTTTTACTGATGTAGGAACATCTTTCACACAGGAGTCTTCAGCCACCTACACAGAAGCTAAAAGGAAGTGTCAGATGTTTGATAGCTAACATCAACCAATTAACGGTCAAAAAGGCCTTTCCAAATTAGTCTCATTATTTCTCACACTGTAGATTAAGAGGTGGCAATAGTTAAGCATGCTTTACGTTAAATTATAAAACAATTTAAAAAATGGATCCTGCTGTATATTTTAACTTAAATCAGTTCTGTGCTACTTGTCAAAACAATGCACGTTTTGCTATCAGCATTTAACAGAAAATCACACGAAGGGCTTAAAAATCCCACTCATGTAATTATATTCTGACTCTGAACTTCCTTCAAAATTTTCAAGTAAAAACACCTTAGTTTTACCTCTGTTCACCTTGGTTTCATATGTAATGCAGCTACTGCAGAAACACACAAATTCACTTTGTATTTTTAGGAAGGCTGTACTGGCAACGTGCCAGTTTTCCCCTGACACTGTTCTTTCAGTGGCCTATCACAGAGAGAATTTATTGTAAAAGACATTCCAGATCTATTTAGTTGTCTCTTCTTGCAATATGGAGAGAAAACACAGCAAACCCCACCAACAGAGACAGAAAAACTTGAAATAATAAAATCCCCATCAGAACTGGGCAACCAAACAATTTCAAGGCAACCCAGTAATAAGGATATGTGAGAGCTATCTATGCAAATCCTTCAAAGTACTTGCAGGAAACTGTAAAACATCAGAGAATCATTCCCTCCCATTTTAACTTGTGTTCAGACATTACATCTTTGATGCGGTCAACTCTCTGCAGATTGCACATCAAGACCTAACACACACATAAGCATAAAGGGACAATGGCATAAACCAAATATTCCTTTAAGAAAATATTTACACCTTCTAACTTATATTTACAGAAAAAGCAAACATTTCTGGACAAAAGGAATGCCTAAGTTTCAGAGGATGTGAGGCGAGTTTCCAATGTAGCAATAAACAAAGAGCTTTAAAGTCACTGCACAGGAACATAAGGAACCTCTTGCAACAAAAAGAGCTCGGGAGTAATCAGTGACCATTTTTTAATCAGGTGACATGGCCAAGTTGCAGTATGCCATCTAGTGTCAGCCTCCTAAAAGAAACATTACAGAACCCACCAGAACACTAAATTCAATTAAGCCACAGAAAAACACCTCCAGAGCAATACCATGGAAGTGTCCAAAGCACTCTCCAACGCTAACAGAAGCTAACAGCCATGCTTGTAATAACTTTAACCTTTAACTTGAGAAGGGAGGAAAACTCTGTGTGTTACAGACAGTTCAGCTCCTGTTCACTCTGCTGATAAGAAGCTGCAATGCTGAGAAAGGCTCAAAATTACAGACAACTCATCTTCCAGCTCCAAGTTACCATCATTATACCACACAAGTCATCACCCTGGCCTTCAGCCTACTAAAATAGAAATCACAATCAGAAATTGTCTAGTAGGCTGCTGCTGCTGCTTCTCCTCTTAAATGAAGCTTTGACACCAAACAAATCTATACAGTTCTTGCATTAGAGCCTTTCACAGAGTTGCACTGTAAGTCAAATATTTCATTCCACTGCTTGCAGCTATTCCCACATTTAGTAACTGACATGGGAGACAAGTTTTAATCTCCACCAGGCTGAAGCAATTACTATCCTCATAACCACTTAAGTCAGAGGTGAAAATTAGGAGTTTTGTATTACCTGATTGTATAATCAGGGGGAAGCAGTTACACTTTTACAGAGGAAAAAGGCAAAGTATATTCAGTACAACAAAAGAGGGAAGCTTGAACAATCATATGTCCTAACTTTGCATGTACCAGAACGACCATGCACTCCAAGGAGTCAAGACAAAACATTCTTTTAAGCTGTAAAAGAAACAAGTCTTTTTTGCCACAGAGAAGAGAAATCTGAACAGACACTGCATTTGCAGATTTAAATATTCCCCAAGAACTTAAGCTACAGCTTTAGGTAAGATCTTCAACAACTCATGGACTTTTTCCAGTCATTAGGAAAACAGTTCTCAAGCTTAGAGGAAAAGCTACTGAAAAGCCACCCGAATTAAGTGACCTGGAATCTGTCCTATATCTATTCAATTATTGCCAATACCGTGTTTTCAGGTTTTAAAATACTTGTTAAAAGCAGTTCAGCTTTTAATTTAGGAAGTGACTCCAACAGCAAGAGCCCTGACTGAGAATAGCAGTATCCAGATTCCCCCTAAAATGCTGCCAGCACTTTTAATATGCTGTCTTGGTCACACACAGCTGATCCATGGATACACATCCCACTGCAGCCGCCAAAACTGAAAGGAATGTGATGTGGAATCTACTGCCCTGTGCTGCAGTCCAACACCAAGCATTAAGAACCATTAGCAATCTGAGGCTTCCCAATCTCCAACCAGGAAATGCCCTCCCAAGAACAGTTACTGACTTGTCACGTAAAGGATCTCCAGACTGTATGTAAATGTGAGGAAAAATAAGAAAGTGTTACAGGGACCGTTATAAACAACAGGGGAAAAAAAAAAATCTCTATGTGAAATCTCAGTGTGAAATTTGTACATTATTACATGTTTTACTGCCAGTTATTACTAGCTGCTAGAAAGGAATATTAAAAATCACAGCAGGTCAAGACACTCCTTGTTCTTTGAATATATTGAGGGAAAAATGCAGCATTTTACCTCTTGTCCAAGAAAGGAAGAAAATGCCATCAAGTTCAAACCATTCATCCTTTTATTCATGCTCTATAAAGGCCTGAAAAGATACTTTAAACATCCAAATTATTTAAGTCAGCATGAAAATGAAAGGTAGGATGTAAGAGCTCAGTGTTTTTGGAAGCCTTGTGAAGGAATCCCTAAATAATTCAGATGCATCTTCCAGAGTAATTCTCCAGGCCAAACCAATATTCATGTTTCCAATGTACTGAGAGGCCATGTGGTTGGTGAGAAAGACAGAAGGAATGCACAGCAATTTTTATTGCTTTTCTTCAGCAAAACGTCATCTTTGCAGGTTAAAGAGTGGGAAGGGGAACACGGCTGGTTTAGAGTGCCCTCTAGAGGCAGCTCCTCATTAATGCCATCAGACAAATGACTCATTAAAGAATTCACACCACTGGTACCTGCACGGTTCTGAAAACCACGAGTATTTTGCACAAAAGCTGGTAATAGACCCATTAGGTATCGGTAAACACAAGAGCATTTTCAGACATCAGGAAATAAATGTATTTTTTTCTAAATTTATATAGAGAGAGTGTGTGTGTAATATATACATACACACACACACACATATATATTTCTACGAGCTGTGAAGGCAACCTAAACTCCTAACCAAGGAGGAGGAAGGTGTTTCCCTCACCACCACCCCTTCATGTTCATTCTCCAGTCTGAGGGTGACATTTTCTATTACAGAAAAGCAAGTAAACATACAAGACCATGCTCCTGAGCTTTACTCACATCTCTCATACTGGAGACCTATCTTCTGTTTCAGAAAATCTATGATTATCCTTCTAATCTTTCTTGAAGAGGATATTCATCCTTCATCTAAGGGGATTCAAAAAGATCTTGAGGACCCTGCTTCTGGACACAGGCAGTAAGAACCCTAAGGGCTATAAGAATTCAGGGCTATCTTCAAATAACCCTTTCCTTTAAAGTAAATCATAGGAGAAATGAGGAGTTAAAACAAAAGTGTTTTTTATTTTTAAACAAACTCAACATAAAGTCAAAGAGGCAGAAGAAAGCCATTTGTCTCTAGCACATTAAGTCATTAAAAGGAAAATAAAAGATTTGTGAAAACAAAAAAATAAGTCAGAAGAGTTTTTTGCGATATGAGCAGGCAGAAACACTAGCCTATAGAAAGGATAATAAGCTTCCTTCACAAATTATCTTCCACAGAGGTATTTGTTGCAAGAGAAATGTTCAAAATAACAGCTGCTCTTGCAATTGCTTAACAAATTCGAGTGAAAAACTGAACTTCACAACCACAACAGCTACCTCACAGCTGACAAAACCAGGCTAGGCTACTTGAACTACAAAAAACAATCAGAAATCCTAGCATGCCTAGTGTAATTTAGAGGTTAAGCTGTTTCTTCCTTGAAAACTACCATTTTTTTTTCTTGGTTTTGATCAATATAGCAAAATAGCAATTACCTATATGCCTTTTTAGAAGCAGAAATACACATCTGTGTGAGTGACTGTGATATATGATAAAAACAGTTTCTGTACACTGGTTAACATCAGGTTCCCAAGCCTGAAATATAAACACTCTGAATGAACTCTTCAGCAATACCTTGGTGGAATTAAGTGCCCAACTATCTAAAACATTGCTGGATTATTAATATAATTTGCAAGATACTGGGTTTTGAGCCCCAAAAGCTGTAAAATCACAGCTTTTAAGGTCTAAATTCAGTGTTATATACAGCTAACATATCTACTAGACTTCCTGTTCACAGGTCTATATTTTACACATGCAAAGTTTGCAGTTTTATAACAGTTGTCAGTGCAAGAAGCAATCTGGAATTCTAAGCTAGTGCCTTCATATATGTTTATTTATCTTTGAACATCAAAAACAACAAATAATTGAGAACAGTGGCTAAATATAAAAATCTAGTGAAAGGCAAATCTAGAGCCTTGGATAGCTACAAATCTTTACTACACCTCTCAGTAGAGATTCCTTTTTCAAAAAGGATCAATAGTCTGGCCACTGTTTTAGCATCAACCCATTCTTTCTGTAGAATCCCTACTGCTCTGATTCTGAAAATGAGCAAACTGCTGTGCACATAAAAAATATTACCTGCAATTCAACTGACAGATAAGTAATCTTGGTAGCTTGCCCGTCTTTTGCGAAAGAGCATTTCCTCAGACCTCATTTCCCTTTCACTGGACCAAAATAGAAAGATTAAGGTAAGCTATTTACAGCAAGGAAAACTAAAACTTATTATATGTTATTTTTAACTAGCTTCACTGAATTTAAAAACATATTCAGAAATTATGCCATGGCTTTCAGCAGCAACATTTCTGCCTCCCACAGCTAAGGCTTGTGCATTTGCTCCCTCCCTTATATTAAGGTGTTTATCCAACCATAATTCCATTAGTATTATGTAACACAAGACAATCTTCTTAGGCATTTTATCATCGTCTCACACCAAAACTAACCCACTGCACACACACACTTTGACTGTAAAACTGCTGTCTTCCTCGACTTTGCAGACATACAAGAAACTGTCTAATGCAGAATTAAACTGACACCTTCAACTGCTGAGCAGATCTGCCTGCATCCTTAGCCAAACTCTCACAAAACAGAATGACAATATCACTGGCCAGCTTTTCCTCAGACACATTGACAACACACATTAAATTATTCTAACAGTTCTGATTCTTCCTTTAAGAAGGAAAAAGAATCTTAAAAATACATTTAATGTTTGTCAACTGTCTACCTCTCCTGCATGCTGAACAGAATAAATACTATTTGCAGCTATGTCTGTAATTTGACATTAATTCCTTAATCTTCTTAAGTCAGGGCAAGCTTGTGGATCATTACGAGGTTATTTAGGAGAGCACAGTTGAAGCATTATATGAAGTGTACATTTTATTAAGGAAATAAGTGAACTCAAGTTTTGTATGTCGTCATTCATACACCTGAAAAGCATCAATCATGATTGGAGAGCAACAAAAAGATCCACTACCAACTATTATTGCTACGTAATCCTCTTTGATGTGGTACAATATCTGCTAACAAGATTGCGTAGCTTTCACATTGGATCAGCAAGACTGTGACCTTTACTGACAGCTATTCTAATATTCATGCTAGAGAGATGGCCAGTGCAATCTTCCACATTTATGCTCTCCTGTAGAGATCCCACATGGATTAGCTTCCACTGTCTGTCACCATTTGTTTCTTGCTTCCATCAAAAAGTACATTGATCAGGCCCAGCAATTATTGATATTGCCTGTGCAACAGTAGCAAGCTACACAGAAAGCAAGCTTCACCAGAAAAACTCTTCCTTTAGTGGTCTTTATTGTGTCATGCCTCATTTAGGAGACAGAGCTAAGAGGGTCTTCACTTGGCCTTTTCAAACCATCGACAGGGACTTCTGCCTTTCTTAGCATAACCATTTCTGATTGTATCCCTTCTCTCCAAATACACATTAACAGTGGAGGAAACTCCCTCGAGTGAAAACAATTCAATGCTGGGTGGCTGGCACCAGTAGTAGCAGGAGTGTATTACCTCCCTTCAACTCAAAGCTAAAAAGCTCCAAATATATACATGCAAAAATAAAACAGGAACAAAAAAACCTGCACATACAGACTGCAAAGTAAACTGGACATACAAATCTGAAAGAACCCTGGCATTAGGAAACTGGCTCGGTCTTGTCAGGCTTCACATGTACAAACACACAGGAGACAAGTCATTAACTTTAATAACTTCAAAGAGCTTTTGAAAGTTAGAAACACACCCAGATGGCATTGCAACTAGCAAAATGTGAAATGACAATTTTCTTATGTAGAGAAGCAGAGGAAGGAATGGAACTGAAACAGATTAAACACTCAGCTTATTTGTGTGGACAAATTGTTTGGAGTAACACTGGAATAGCATAGGATTTTTTAATTTTTTTTTTAAATGCAACCAAGAGTATCAGTTACCTTCATCTATTCCCAAATGGATTAGTTTAACAGTACAGGAAACATCTTCATGAAGAGGTATATACTGCAATCTAACCCATACCGTAGTTTATTTCACTACAGTTCTTTTCCTAGGAAAAAATTCTTAACTACCAAAGACAAAAGGGGAAGGAAAGTCACTGTTAGTCTGTTCCCTCAGCAGGCCAAAGGACAAAAGCAGCATGTCTTGACCACTGCCAACTTCTGTCCATGGAACACTGATTCTAACCATATCTGAGACTCTCCCCAAAATCTAAACATCAAACAAACCAATCCCTCTCTCAAATAGGTGTCTTGAGGCAATTGTTGTGAAGTATTTGCACTGTTGAAGTCCTCTACCCACTCCTCAAATAAAAAACCTCAAAACACCACAAGACAGAACTAGTACAGCCTAGTAACTATTCTTCTGTACTCACTGCATGCAGACCTTTTCTTCCTGTACACAAAGGTCTTTAGCCACGCCAATGTGTAGTTGTCACTCTTGTTGAAATTTAAGTTCCAAGTCAAGGGTTTTATCTAAGCCAATAAAGATGAGCTTGGAAACAGCTTTTAAACAATTACCTAGGCAGGGTCAGCTGCTGAACTAACGTGCACTGAAACTCTTACTATTACACTGGTGACAGAAAAGAGACCTGAACCAGAAGTGGAAGGAGGAAGAGTGAGAAGACACATGCTGGGCAAACATACTTCCTCCTCAGTAGATGCAACATTCAGTTACACCCCAGAAAGAGAGATCTCACCAGCTGGCACATGACAAGATGTTTAAAAACTAATTTGCAGGCAAGAGTCTAAAGTTGTAAGAATTAAAGTTACTTTTCTTAAGTTCAGGTTTTGTAAGCAATTTTGCAGTGTGCTTAAGTTGCCAGAGCACGCTTCATTCTGATGCAAATTAGAATATTTCATTTGTTCATACACTAGCTACTAAAACTAGTTTATGCAGAAAACAGGATGTGAAATAGCAGCTACATCTATCAGCAAAATCTTTTTGCTAGGTTTACAACCGTAATGCATTTTGTAATTAAATTGCTAATGTTGCAGAACCCAGTTTTAGTCAGATATACATGTAATTACATTAATCAATTAGCCTGTAATTGCATTTTGCTATTTTTGATTCCAAAGGCTTTACTGGGCATACTTGAAAAACTGATATTCCCTGTGTTTGGTTCTTAGGGTGGGGGAGATACCAATACCACACTACAAAAGAGGCTGAATGGCTTTAAATATAATTATGTTTTCAAATTAAGGTTTACCTGGAAAACAGAACGTGATCTTCAGTGTACAACGTTCTGTCTGTCATACTGGGACAGACTCTGTGTCTGACTGGTCACAGTGTGAACAGCTTGAAAGAGAAGGATAAAAATACTGAACCGCAACTTTCTGGTTTAAACATGCTTCTGAAGGCAGAAATGAGCTTCTTAAACTGTTCTTTCTGTCTCTGAAAGATGTCTTCACAAATTATTACTCTAATTTCAAGGGGAGACAACCTACCAAAAACAAAGGAAATCCCCCTTTAAAGTTTTATTTGTGCATTGTGCTCATCTAGTGGAAAGAATGACATTTCAGTACCTTTTCCTTCAAGACAGCAATAGAAAGACCACACAATGAGGAATATCTTGCCTCAGGATTTTGCCTAAAGATTCAAGCCACATAAATGGTTATAAAAACAAACTCATAAAATATGAGCTAAGTAGGAAATTTTTTTTTCCCCTCACAGAAAACTGGAACCTAAAAGCAAACAGCCAGCCAAGCATTGATCATAAACTTCCTCTCCATAGTATGTAATTAAACAGACAACTTATTTTCAGTATCAAGACAGAGCTGAGCCAATGAAACAAGGAACTTGATTTTGCCAGACCTCTGCCTAATGACAACTAAACCACAGCATTTGCTTCTCTGGGAAGTGTTTTGTTTCTAAAAAATAAAGATGCAGAATATCCCAGTATGAGTTATGTGATATTTCCCCAGAAAAGTCATCAGCCCACATGTACTGCATGACTACAAACCCATAAACCACATCAGAATTATCACAGTTATGTTAAAATAATTCTAGCTCTAGTAAGTTAGCAAAGTCTGGCACTGAAACCATAACCAAAAGAAATCACTGACCTTTCCCTGACTCATTCTCATTCTTAAAGATGCATTACTCGTCCAGATTCCACTACAGGTACAAGCTGGTTTGATGTATGCCAATAGGATTTTAATTTCAAGCAAGCAGTAGTATCCATTTCAAGAGCAGGTACTTCTCAGCCATGGTAGCCCTGGTAATCCTGTTTTAAGTACTGCTTTTAATGCATTTCAGCTCTATGTACCAATTTTGGTTAAGAATCCAGTAACTTTCGTCTTCCAACAAAGGTGCATTTGCTGTGATTGACATTTCCCAGAATGTCCCAATAAGATCACATGTGGTCACTACCATCAACTAGGAGATTTTTTTTCCACTAGACACCACAAAAGAAATCTAAGTTACTACTTAGGGTAGCAAACAAGTTAACATGCCTTCAGCTGTGGTTATAACTGACCAACTGTTGGTCCTCACCTAGCATGTCCATCTCCAACTTTTTCTATTTTCAGGTTTATTTCACAGCTTATTAAGTTTTGCAAACAAAAGCAGTTGTGGTTTTGCCAGACTATCACATTTTATTATCACGGATAATTGTAAAACATCAGTGTACCTACATAAACAAGAGACTTGAACTGCAAGTGTCTTCCACCAATGGCAGGAGAAATTTCCTTTCTATCAGCTGCAGACACAGCAGTGGTTTGCACAGAATTGCAGGATAGTGTTTTCATCTGCTGTGACAGCTGAGGTTGTGTAGATACCAAACACACAGTAAATGTAGCAAACATTTCTTTTAATAAACTGCCACTGAAAAAGTATGAAAAAAAAAAATGATTCAAGCTGAGGACATATTGATGGGTACAAAATCCTTGAGGCATTATGCAGCTCACACAAGCTCATGGATCAGCATTATTGCAGCAACCAGTAGCCGTCAAAGCCAATTACCCCAGGGACTTTCCTATGTGAGGACTGGGCTCTCCAGACACCTTCTGCAACTGTCAGGGGCTGCAGACACCAGAGAGAAGAGGGAGTGCTGAAAACCTGCCACAGCCAATTACTGCCAATGTTTTATTTATGTCAGGATACACCTGATCAGTGAACAATAAAGCCTTTTTATAAAAGATGATTACAAAACCACAATGCAAAATGGCAACAACCGATAGAAACACTTCATTTATAGACAAACAGCACACACACCTTCCACGTAGGAACATGTAAAATAAATTGCCAATGCTGAAGCAGTGATACACACAGCTTTTAAAGCCTTTGACTCCAAATCTATACTACTTTTTTCAAATGCCCTTACAAAAGGCTGATTTGTATATAACTCATTTTAGAGATATGAAGAGGCAAGTCAATTTACCAGAATGGATTTGAGGAATTAAATTTCATATGGAAGGAAACCAGAGAGGGAAAAGAGGGGAGTGAAAAACACTGACACAATACGGAGTGAAGTCCTGAATTTCTCTGACATAGCTTGTTTCACAATTCTGCCTGTAGCACACAAGTATTATTTTCAACTTAATTTACAAGAAAAAAAGCTGACTAACCTGTATACCCCTATGAATCAAAAGGCACAGAACTCAAAGAGAAAGGGTATGAAAACTCCACACACAATAACAGCCTCCTAAGTATCCTACAGCTCCACTGCAGCATGAGGTTAAGTAGGCAACAGAACTTAAGGATAGCCTTAAATTCTCACTCACTCCACTTGCTTGCTTGCTTCCTCCTGCCACTGAGGACTTGAATTTGGCTACCCAGAAACCACAGTAACATCAAACCCACAGTGAGGATATGGCACAGCTTGAAGAGATAGTTACACACCACAGCATTTAGAAGTTGGACACTACTCAACAATCACACTGGCCACCTCTACCTGTTGCCAAGCCATCTTGAAGACATAGGAAGCCCAAAGATAGAGGAACCAAAAAAGCTAAACTACATGTACCACCTTAAAAGGTATTGACACAGGCCACACACAGAGGTATTTGGTTATGGCCTTCCCTGGGAGTAGACGGTAAAAAGGCACTTCAGACCTGAACTGGAAGTATGAAAGGAACGGCTGTTCCGTGCCAGGCGGAGCATCGGACACTGGCGACTCTCCCCTCCCTTTCACATATGGTACACGCAATATTCTTCAAAGGGCTGTTTTGTTCACAAGTCAGACACTGTGCAAGGACAGCTGCAGAATAATAAGGCATTTTAACACAAAAATACACCCTCCATGTAGAGTTTTGTACACACTTCGGTATATTTTTAAAAATAATCTGTCCTATAGCTATTAGGAGATACATAGCTTACTGTTTTAATAGAGCTAAATGAAAGAGGATCAATATTATTTTAATTTTTAAAGGTCTGTTTATAAAATGCAATCATCCTTCATTAAAAATGCAAGCTGTGCTTCACAAGAGGTTAGTGTAAATGATTCATAGTTTGATATCTCTCCAGTATAATCAGCCTCCCTCAGGAGGGCCCATCGGATGCTTCATCACACCACTCAAGCTGGTATTAAAAAAAGTACTTGCCCATGACAGAAAACTAACACATTTTTTTAAAAAATAAATAAATCTGTCCCACATATTCTTCATTCCAGATACCTATAAATCTTATACATACATATTACCAAATGGTTGCCTACTTGGTTGGATTATCTGTAGTTAAACTGGAACAATCAATCCAGGCAGTTTTCCTTTTATTATCTTTGAAAAACCCAAACACACAGAAAAACCCATCACAATAAAAAAGTCCATATACACAAGCTGCATTTGAGAAACATCTTTTACTTAACAAAAACAAAGACACAAACCCACATACTACAAACTAAAGCCAACCTACCACCACACATCCCACTCTCAATGCCATGCTAAAAAAAGGGGGAGAATCTCGACTTTTCAATTCACTTTTCTAGCCTGAAATTTCAGTATGATTACTGCCTTTCAGTAAAAAGAAAATTTACCTTCAGCATTGGACTTCAATAGGTTCTAGAGACTGACATCTTCAAAGTCAAGCCTATACAGCATTAAATACAAGACCCTTCTATTTAAAAAACACTAATTGCAGCTAACCATTTCAAAATAGCAGCATCTGGCTAATTATAACATGAGCTTTTAACTAATAAATCCTTAATTATTAAACTCCAGTGTTCAATTTCCTTCACACTAAAAAAAAAACACAGCATTATATTATAGTAATTACAAACACTGTGGATACACCAGTTACAAAAAACTTGTATCACAGAAATCCCTTTTAAGAAGCTCACCAGCTGCCCCACTGAAGCACAGAATATAATGCTTACATTAGAACGATGCCTATAGAAGTGTCCTCATCAGCTATTAGACACAGATGTATACAGCCTTTATCTGGCTACCAGATATTTCACCTTGCTATCTAGGCATGCATAACACACAGCAGTTCTGCTTGTGCTCATTACAAGACTATCTACCAATAATTTTCATCTTTATTCTTTTCTCTCCAAATAGACACCTTTGAATTTAATATAACTGCACTGCCATCACCTAGCAAATTTATGTACGTGATGCTGAAACTCTATTTCATCAAGGCAATATTACACACTGTAGTGTCTGAGCTCCTGAAGTTCCCTAGAGAATACATTTGGTTTAGGCTTTAATACCTGACAGGGACACCCCTCCCCTAAAAAAAAAAAAATTAAAATAAAACCAGAAATATAGCAGATCTAACAGAATATTTTACAATAGAGTTGCACAGTATATGCATCCAATCGCTCCATTTCCCAGAAGATTCATTACAGTTACATTAGAAAGTCAAATCAGGCAATTCTGCAGTCTGGTGAAAGCTAGCATATGAAAGCAGGTTAATACAAAAGAATTTCATTTTAAATAGAGGACATTTAGGACTTTTAAAAGCAACATTATGATAAAAATTTCAGGGTGTTTGTTCTGGCTTCAGAGCACGCTTTTCAAGTCTTGTTTCAGTGATGTAGCTGATTTTCTAAGGAAAGAGGGAGGGGATGTTAGATCCCCAAGGTTTGCCATCTTAATTACCCTGCTGCTTCCACACATTGCTAAGAATCACACTGCAGATACACTTCTCCACTCAACAGCCAGTGCATAGTTGGCATCAACTCTTGGCAGTAAAAATTCTAACCAGTTAGCATTTACAGAGGCTGTGTATTACACACTAACAAATCACTGCATTTCAAGGTATTATTAAGCACAAGATACAACCCATGTGAAGTTTTCTGCTTACCTTACAACAGAAGAATTATACATAATTATTACCATTGATAACCTTGCCTCCATTTCAGCAAGGAAAAAGCTGATAACAGTAATTACTTACTAAACTAATAATGTAAGAACTGATTGACAGGATAGGAGAAAAAAAAATTGCTCAAAGCAATATTAACTTAAGAGTCTAAACTTACCTGAGTGAAGCCAACTAATTTTAGTGTGATTCTCTATTTAAGCAAGACACCTACACACACACAGGCCATTTACACACACAGTTACAAGCAACATCAGGGGGAAAAACCACACAAACAAAAAAAATCCCACAGAACACACAAAGTAGTTGTCAACAGCACCAGCTCTGGGAGGATTAAAGATGAACTTCATGCACCCCTGCCTATGTTTAATTTAATACAAAACTAAGTGCAGTCAAAACATCTGGTGCATTATTGATGGTTATCATGATAGATTAAATTTGACATTTCACAGGAACTCATTGGATATTCTACTCATACCCTCTACTTACAAAGTGGAAGACCTGCATTTGTTTCTGATTTTACATCTTTTTGGAAAAACATGGATTGTGTGGATAACTGAGATGTCTTGAAGAAGCAGCTGCATGTATTAGGAGTTCTCATTCCTAAACAATATTAGTTTTATTGGTTTTATCAGCTCTTAGATTTTTTTTCTTGCTTACATACCAGCTACAAGCCATTATATTTGTATCACTGGGAGGCAGAGGAACGTACCTTAGCATTGCATCATCTCATCTCCTCCATAACAGTTCTGATTTTCTGACAAGACAGATCAATTTCTTTCTTATTTTTTCTCATCCTCTTTCACATTTTTTTTTCCCCTCACTCATCTCACCAGGTAACAGGCTTTTCAGGAAAAAAAAATAATTCTAATCATTGCCCTCCTCACCAGGTTATTTAAATAGTGAACTTTTTTCTTTACTTTCCACTTGCAGATAGAAACAAAAACCAATTTTTTACTCAAGTTGAATTCAAGAATGCTGTTTACCACTATCACTAAATAAATTCTCAGTCAGGCATACAATGTTGTTTCTAACAACACAGCTAAGTTTAATTTTTTTATTATTTTTGCATGAATATTCACTGTGCTATTTGCATGCATTTGGTTAGGTCTGTTATAGTCACTATCTCTTAAATTATTCTGAGACACACTGGAGTCCCAGGCGTACTCACAGCCTAGCGTGTTTACCTGTTATTATCTTAATCTGAAGCAGGGGAAGAATCAAGACTCAAATTTTCATATTAATCTCCACTTGATCTTAATAGAAGCAAAATACAATCAACTGCTACACTGGACTGCCAGAAGAAATTGAGCTGACGTTCCTGGGCCCCACATGGAAAAGGACTCGGCTTGCACACTGGATTACTGATACCGAGCTGCTGTACAACCTGGGAAAATTAAATGGAAATATTTTATGTCAGCCACGTTACTTTCTGGTGTGAAGCAGGTATAACAAAACTGGCAAATTAATATTAATTTGGTCTCAATTTCTTTTGACAGACTTCAAAAAAAGTCTGGAAAGACAAGGGCTATCCTCTTGCACAACCTCTGATGGAAAGCATAAGAATTTAAGAACCAGAGACCATAATACTTTTTTTTCCTCAATGCTATTGAAATTCAAGACAATTTCCACAGCATTTTGCCCCATTTGAAAGGCAGCAATCACAGGTTGGGGACAGTATGGACACAGGGTCATGCAGCTCCTAAACAGAGATTAGAAAATGAACCCACATCTCTTACAGCACTACTATGGCAAGTCACACAACGAGGCTTCAGGCAGCCTTTTTACATGTCTGTGTGAGATAATGCTGCACATCAGGAATAAATACACTGCAGTCAAACTAAGAACTGTGTTTCCCTTTAATTTCTCACATCTTGACTCAAGAGCTGTACAAAAAGTTATTAAAATTAATGCAAACTATCATAACTCTGTCTTTTTTATTACTGGTAATATTCCTTCTAAAATATTAGTCTTCTTGGTTGAACCAGCATGTCTATTTGAAAGTTGCCTTTGAAGATCAGAAAGTCTTTAGCATAAAAAGTGAAACATGCAATCATGTTAATTTGACAAGGTAAAAGAGGAAAAAAAAAAAAAAAATCAATTCAGCTTAGTATTTCTGAAACTCAAGCTATTCTTTCATTTTTAAAAACAAAGCATTTTTCTTTTCTGGTTCCCTACAGTAATTGAAGTGAGGATGTAACAAAGGCTTTTGGTATTCTGAGCATTTTAAAAACAAAACAAGAAAGTATCAAACTTGGCAAGTGACCTAAGTAAACACTTCCTGTCTTAAACAAAAGTAGTTAGGTTAGAATAAATTGCTGAAGCATGAATATCCCTAGCAATCCAGTGAGGACTCATTTTTCCTTGTTTGCATAATAAATACCACAGATATATATATATACACATATATATATATATTTTTGCATATATACACACACACATGAAGGAGGCAAGAGAAGAACACACATGTGTTTTACAAACAAATACAAGCTGGAATTTCTCACTTTCTTTCTGAAGTTGAAGCAAGCTGCGTGCCGAGCCAGAGCACCATATCATCCAGAGCTATTTTGTCCAAAGTGAAAACAGAGCGTCCACACATGTCAAGTTTTTGTACAAAAGAAAAAAAGATAAATTAAAAAAAAAAAATCAAGAACCTCGGGAGTTGCCAGAAGTCTCACAGTTTTCCAGTATTCAAGAACAGTTTATGATAACACTCCATGCACGTGAATGTTCCACTCCTTAATCATTTGTTAGTCTTTCACCTGCTTTGCACCAGGAAAAACAGGTACTGCACTTGAAAAGATTCACAACAGCCCATTTCTCATTATCCCCATGCACCACTGTGTTCTCACTAAGTAATCCACGTTAGCATTACTGTTCTTAAATATTTACAAATGCCTCTGCAGTCAATAACAGGCTCCAGACTGCAGAGATCTAGTGTAGTACATCTGTGGTGCTGATTAGCACTTTGATAATTGCTTATTTTTCAGAGTCATCCTACAGGACAACCTAAATGCCAAAATTCAAGAATGAAAAAAAAAAATGCTGGTATATAATCATATGTATCTGAAGTTATATTTTGCAGAGGTATCCCCTTTAAAAACAGAAGTTCTACTTCTATACATATATTAAGCTTTCTTCAGGACAGACATCCACATTTTACAGACATGGAAATCAACACACACCAAGTCTGAAGTCACAATATAAATACAAGAACAGAATTCTGTGCTTGCTATGACTGCTGACTCCCCAATGCTCGTTCAAATGCTGAATACTCAACTCCAACAAAAGGAATCATTTACAGAAGTGGCAACCAACCTCCTTTTCATAATTGCTCACTCAATTTTTAAAAGCATGTTCCTCTCCCTTACAGTTAGAGAATTATTTCAAAAGCATGAACCCATTAAACATTTGCCTCAGTCTGCACTCAACAATAGCCTCAAGAGATAAAAATTCTCTTTCGTTTCAACAGAGGCCCTATTGATTCCACTGTCACAGAATATGACTATTTTTCCCTCATGCTGCTTGAGGACAGAGAATTCTGTCATGGAGCTATACATTTATTTCCTTTCCTGTCTCTTTACAGAACCTTTGTGGCAGCGGTTTCTCACATCCCACCACCCTCTCTACCCCAGCAGATAGCTTTGAGCAGTCAAGATGCAGATTAAGTCCACTCCACGCACAATAACACATAGGGCAGCTAATGTAAAAAAGCAGCAATGGGTGGGCTTTGGTCTGCAGGAATTCATCTCCAAGCTGGGGGGGAATATCAAAACTCTCTTCACTCCCATACGTACTGTTTCGCACTATCCAGTAAGAACATCCAAGAATCTAAGAGACAGCTGGAGAGGAACTCCGTGTCTTTATAGAAACCACCCACTGCAGCGCATAAATGCTTATGGTTCTTTAGAAAAACAAAGTCAGAAGACTTATTACTGGCAATTCTGTAAATGTCAGAGTCTCCAGGCATGATGCTTGGCTGTCACTGTAAAGCTGCCAGGCTTTATTAGAATTGGGGAATATTGACTACACTCTGTCCCTTGAATGTCAATGATCTGATCCTTGGAGCTAAGTGAAGCGCAATTTCCACTCCCAATGATGCAGCCAGCTGATGAATTCATGGCCTGGTTACAGAAGCTTCGGAGCAGCTGTTTAGGAAAGCCAGCACTACTTACCACAACTGGATGTAACTGAAGATGCCCTTCACTCAGACTCCACTACACATCAGATTGTGACTGTCTAGTCCCTACAAATCATTCAGGCATGCTGTTTCCCAGGAAGCAAGCCACAACATTTAAAAAAAAAATTAAAAATTGTTCTGTGAGCAACAAAAACAAGCACCTCCTGATAGGCTTTTGGCTCTGATTAGAGTGGCAGGAAGACTGGTTTTATGCAAGATCACAACTAAGCCTTTCATCTCCACGGATAACTGAGGTACCCCACACATTTTTGTTTTCCTAAAATCCTCTGAAAACAAGCAAGCTATGCTGAACAGAAAAAACATAATGACAGCTTGAGTCTCTACAAACAAGCTCAGCATTATTCAATTATATCATCTCCCAAACATAACCAGTTGGCCCTGTTACCCAGGCACATGACGACAAGCTAAACAGACACATACACCTGCTACTACAGAAAACCAGAGTACTGATAGTGGTACTCAGCACTAGTAATTCTCTCTCCATTCAGAATAAAAAAATTAATAATAATTTGATTACTCCTTAAGAACAAGAGGATTTATGGTTTTGGGTTCTGCATCTCCCCAAATACTTCAAACACTACCCAATGGTTTAAATTTTATTGCTCTATCATTTCTTGATGGGCTCAAGTTCACCACAGATGCTGAATTTCCAAATTACATGCTATCTTTCCCTATTTGATTTTTGCCAATATTTAAAGCACTTTGCATTCTTCCTTATCAAGAAGGGATATCATTTTGCTTCATTTGATTTATTATATTTTAATGTGAAACATTACATTGGACACTCAGTTTCTACTCTTGATAGTTTACCACCCAGACAGATTTACTCATCTTTTTACATTACAAACTAATGAAAAACTAGGAAAAGGAAATTGCAGGAAGACAGATGGGGAAGCCTGCTTCAAATTAAAACAGAAAGCAAGCTACATGATAGGTACTTTTTGTACAAACTGCTCCCAGAAGAGCAAACAAACTAAGCAGAAAGATCAACAGCCACAATTCAGAAGAGATCTCCCTGCTGAGTGGGCTTTTCAGAGCTTGACATTGAAGAGCAAGAATTATTACTACTGTCTACAAAAGTCAAGCAAGTTTTTAGAACTATGAATTTATAGGGAAACCATGGGGCATCACTACAGATGTTTAAAACTGCATCCTGCCTCACTGCTACAGCCTAGCCAGGGAGACAAACCACTTTTGTAGTGTTCATTCTTGATCTTAATGTTTCCATTCTTGATCTTAATTTGGCCTCTAGAACACTGACTATGCAATGAAGCTTAAAAGCAATCTGAGCAAGCCATAACTTTAGTTAGATTTCAGGTGCTCTCTGATATCTACTTTGCCCATTGCCAGACATGAGGTGAGCAAAACCCCACAAGAACAACAAAGGGGAAATTTTCACAACAGTACCAATTTCTCATAGCACTCGATTCAACAGTGTCATCAAGGTACAGTAGGGTAAAAACCAGACAGAATGAGTGATCTCCTGTGCATGTTAAACTTTGAACCTTTGACTATCCACTTAGAGATAAAGCTGCAAAAACACACATACACATACCTACAAGGGAGCCAAAATCATACAGCAGAAGAGAAAGCACTGCACCTCCAGTCAACTCTTAGCATGGCTTTGAACATCTAGTGAATCCATTTCAAAAATACAAGTTAGCTTCTAGACGTGAGATATCTGGGGACAGGTCTAAGCTAATTCCAAGAGCTATGTGAAGCTCCTTAGTCTCAGAAGCCAACAGTGGTAAAATCAGAACTCTTTGTGACCTTGCTGCCACCATGAGACAGACGACAGAACATCCTGCCATCAGAGCCAAACGATTTTCTGTAGTAGGCAGCTCATTGTCCGACTGAATTCAAACGTTTCCAGTCCTAGCAGAATATTCTTACAAGACTCATAAATCTCACTTTTAACTTCCCTACTTTACTAATTCTCAGAAGAATAAGAATTCTTTTTCCAGTATCCTGAACAGTTTCAGTGGTATAAAACTCACACTTCAGAGCAAACATATGGTTCAAACAAGCATCAGATTGTTGCATGGTTTTCATACCAGCCTTTGTAATCCCTGGGTTCCTAACATCTGTCTTTCATTTGTAATATAATTACACATTTATTTTCCATTTTACTAGTTTACTGTTTACTTGATCTTGGGTATGATTTTGCTGCAGCCAAGGGACGTTACACTCTTTATCAATACGAATATGTTTCATTTGAGCATACAACGTTCTGCAGTTTTCTTGTTCACAGATTCACCTACGTATAGAACAAAATTGCTCATACAGGGTTTTTTTTTCCCCCCTAAACTACAAACAAACTCTTAATACTTCATAAAAATCTAGAGGAAAAAGTTACTGAAGCCTGACCAGTAGTTCTATAAAAACTTAAAAACAACTGCATAAGCTTTAAGAGTGCACTGGAAGGTGAGGGAGGAGAAAGAGGTATCAATATTTAATCTACTGCTAAAATTGTAGCATCAAAGCTGCATCAGGGTGGCATAATGTTGCAGCTGGTTCCATTTTCATGTTCCTACATTAAGAAACCAGATTTTCCTTTTGCATTATGTATTAAATAGTACGTATTTTAGAATCTCAGAAAATCTCTAAGCCTTACTAAGCCTTTATAATTGAAAAAAATACATTTAGCATTTTACAGGCTAGACATGCATGAAATACTAAATTCAAAGACAGAGCTAATGCTAGTTTCTTGATAGTCCTTTTTGATATATATCCCATTTCAAACCTGCTACATCTGGAAAACAGAGTGATCAATGTAACTAATATGCCTAACTTAAAGCATGCTTGCATTCTTCATGTTTGACTAAAGGAAGTGCAGCTTCTATCCACAAAAATTCCTCCACTGAGAAAATTGCCACCACGTGGTGGCTAGCTATCATGTATATATTGCTGATCTGTAAGAACATTAAAAAACCCCAAGAAGTTACGTTTCAAAACACAGTGATGCATTCACTGGAAGCTCTGCAATATAAATCTGGGTTTGCAGGTTGCTACAGACAAGAACTGTGTTTTCACAGTTCAAAGCAGAACACTAGGAATGGTCACTGCTTTGTAAGTTTTCAAATTAAACTCACATCTCGCTCAATATGTGACTTCTAAATACAGTCACGTAACACACAAATTCTTTCTATGAATTCAGTAAGCTAGGCACATGTTTAAAGTGACAACATAATGCATCCATCATTATGGGGCAGAAGGGAAGCTGGATGAAGATAAATTGGACATATTGTTCACAGAATACACTTCTGGCAACCAAAGAGCAATTAAGATTAGAATTTTTAATCATCTCAAACATCTCCAAATTTGAGATAAGTGTATTAGCACATGGAAGAGTTAGTGGTAATGTCAGGCCTCAGAGTCATCACCAGTTTGAAACAGTGGGTTTAGCATCAGTACTGCACAACGCTGGCGTAGGGCTGCTGCGATGCGCTGACTCCAATCTATTCACACGCAGATAGATCTCCTTCTCCTCCAGCCCACACAAACTCAGAGAGCTACAAGGGAAGTTCTTGGCAAAAATGGGAGGGGGAAACATTTTTTTCAAAAACATACAGAGCAGAATAGTGTCATGCATTTCTGGAGTGTCACAGAAAGCACTGAAAACTGGTTTTACCATATCCATTAACAAGTTACTTTACACAAGAATCCATCCCCTAGATTACCTTTCAAAACAACAGGTCACGTTTCCACAGTATAATCACACAATGTAAGAGTTTGCCGCATCTTCTCTCATATTTGTTTTTCCTTGTTGTAGCTAAAATACAAGCAATTGTAGCGAGAAGCTCCACAACCTGCCTGGTATCCATTATTAAAAGCTAAGCAGATGTTTACTCAAAGTGCAAGATCACTGTTTGTACAGCGTACAGGCACTGTCTCTATCGGCACAGAATGGATGCCATTTACTTACACTGCTCTGGGATGAACCAGAAAGCACAACAATGAAAGGCATTCAAGCACAGCAAAATTTGCTAATGGATTTTGGTGACAGCAGAGAGACACCCACTGTATTCCTCATTCCTGCTGCAACGCCTTTCACAGTTAATTCTGAACTGATCTAGATGTGAACAATCCCATTAAGCCACGTTATTTATCCAAGCACAGGATTCCTCAGGGCCTTCCCTGTACTGACTGGCCAATGCAGCAAGGATTTACAAGTCCACCGTAATGGAAGCCATCTTCTCCAGAACCTGCTCATCAGCTCTTTATGCTCATTTGTGTCCTCCATGCTTTACATGGTTTTCCATTCTTTAATAAAAATACTTTTCTGGTCACACCATTAAGAATATCATCACAAAGTAACAGTATAGAAACACTAAAAAAAAAAACCCCACTATTCTTCCACTGTATTTCTGAAAAAACACCATTCTTCCACTCAGTATTTCTAAACAATACCTAAAAAAATAAAATAAAATAAAATAAAAAACCAAGACAATCACTCCGAAATACAGCTTGGTTTTGTCAGCTAGTGTAGATTTTAAAATTCAGATGCTTTCATTTTACTTGTCTGCCATTACTGGCAAATTAAAGCTATGAACAAATGCTGCGTAGGCAACAAATAATTCTACTAACATGCCAACAATCACTTTAATCTCTTCCACTTAACAACTCATGAACCTTTTATGAACATAATCTTCTAGAAGGTAACTGGTAATACAAGATAATCCCAGTACAACTTTAATTAAAAATACAAACTATGTATAGTTCCGTGCTTACCAACTCTTTCATGCTGAAAAAGCAAGAGTGGCTATTATTAATAGCTCTGTTAATCTGGCAAAGTGAAGTGCACAGAAACAAGCTAAAGAAGCATTCAGCAGACCATTTCACAATGAAAAAAAAAGTTTCCATAAATTATAACTTGCCTTAGCATAAACATTAAAAACCCCCTATTTTAAATAGCTGAACTGAAACATGCTTGCAGAGTTATGGATCCTACTCTTTTAAAGAAAATCCAGTACAAGATTATTCAGTGTTACAGGCTACAAGGGAATCAACCTAAAATAAAACAAAAGCAATTTTCCTTCAAGAAACATTGAATTTGAGTCACTTGGCTGTCAGATAGAAGTCAACATAGATTTCATTTGAGTTTTGAATGCCAAGAACCTTATTTGACTGGACATAAAATACATTTGCTATTTTTAAACATACCTCATGTAATCATTTAACCAGAGCCCTGTAATTCAAACTGGGGAGCTCTTTTCACATTAAAAAGCTGATCAGAAGACAGTTCTGTTCAACTGTTGGCTGGTTTCCATAAACACATTTTGCACTCCCAAGCTCCCCTAGTAATCATCTCCACAGTGCTTTTCCACTTCTTCTAAACCCAGTCAGAAATATTCCAAACTGCCTGAAAGCCTCCAGAAAGCTTTTCCTGCTTTGCCACAGCTGCTGCCTCACACCAGTGGCAAGCAATAACTAGTCCAGCCAGGTCAACACTGACCACAGCACGGACACTCGACAGGCTCTGCCTGTATCCATCTCTTTATTATTCTGGCCAAGAATAATGACGTCCAAAGTTTTCCTTTTTCATTTTATGTGGTGCTAACAATCAAACCGGTCACCATACAGAAGTGGCATTTAACTGTATTCCAAATGTGAAGCAATTTCTCACCTCAAAGACTTCAGCTGTGTAATTCTGAGCTTTACAGATATTCAAAGTCACAAAAGGAATTCTCTTTAACATACAGAAGTAAATATATTAATAATGAACTATCCTGACACACACAGACTGAAGTGATGTGTAGGTGAGCTGTGACATTCTTCTTATTCAGAAGCACATTCCCCAAACCAGTAAGCTTTACATACAATCTCTCCTTTTGGATTAGACTATGCCATGATGAAAGGCACTGTAGAGTCTCTTTTCAGATGAAGAAAATAGTAAGAAATCCCATGTTGGAGAAAAAAAAAAATAGATATGTGCACAAGCAAGCAAAATTAAACCTTGTAATCTAATGCAGATTTCTTTAAACATGTTTCAGCTATGACACTTCAATGAGAACTAAATGCATAGCAAATATTTTTGCCTTCTACAAGAGAGCATCAAATTTTAGACACAGCTGAATGAGTTACCACTACAGAGAGATGTGGGTTTCCTCAAGCTCAGATCATCAAAAAAGCAAGACTATAAAAGCCTTTGTCTTTTCAGGAATATATACTCAACTAATCATAACAGACAAATGTAACTCAGATGGATATCCAGCTCCTAAAGGGATCAGGGAGCGGTGCTGTTGCTCATAGGAAGTTCTTTCACATTTTGAAACCAACTCCTTTAATGTTGCACTGTAACAGCATACATCAGCTCCCTCCTCTTAAATGATTCGAGGCGTTTTATTACCCAGGGCTAACCCCAAATGTCAAGACTTTCTGCACGTCCTTTATCTGTAAGCAGTTTCTCACCAAAGTGAAAAACTCCAATTCAAGCCTCTGCAGTGTTCAGTCCCCACAGTGCTAGAGGTTTGTTTTGATATCAGTGGTTTAAATAAATAAATAAATTTTACTGTGCCATAAAGACAACACAGCCCACCCTGACAGCCAATTTATCTATCTACAGTCCAAATTCATAGCTAATCAAATCACTGGAGCAAGCATTTCAACCACGTACCATGCTCTGCAAGTTCCTTCTGACAAACACTTTAACATCTGCAGTCTTTTGAAACATAAGACATTTTTCCACAGCTACACAAGTCAGACTGTGCTATGGATGGCTGGCCCCTAAAGTCCTATTTCTGCAAGTAGGAACTGATGACCTGAAAACTGTTAACATCAAGGAACTAAGCAGGCAACAATCTCAAAGGGATGCTGAAGTGATGCTACTCAGATAGGTTCTTCCCACATAAAAATCCACTACTTTCAAAATTTGAAATACTTTTTATCACCAAGACATTTCTATTTTAAGGTACTTTTTAAGTCTAGTGTCTTTCTGTATCATCATAGCGTGGGAAATGAACACAGTGGGCATTATCTTAATTTTCTCTCTCAAAAAAAAAAAAAAAAACCACCAAAAAAACAAACCTTCTTCCCCCCACACATGTTCCTTGATTATAGTTTTATTTTAAAGTCTACAGCTACCATCTCTTCTCCTAATCACAGACTAGATAGAAAGGCTGTACAAGCTCAAAAACACACCCAGTCACACAGAGAATAAACCTGGTTGGACTTCAAACAGAAAATTAAGATCACAGAAGGATCAGTCTGTTTTCTGCATTACAAGTATTAATCTCTTCTGCCTAATTTTCTTCTCTGGAGCCCTTCCTCTCACCTCAGGGCAAGGGAGGAAGCAAGCTAGAGAGAATATGAATTTTATTCTTCATACACCCACTGAACCACAGACTGATTTTAAAAAGCCATATTCAAATGAGGCTCAAATTATGTGCCCACTGAACTAGACTCTAAAGAACCTATTTTTATTAAAAGCAAACATGTACATAGAAAATAACCTTCTGGCTTTCCTGAGCTTCCTAATGGATGACACCACATCTTCCCATCTTGGAAGGCTGATTCAACATTTATACCTTCACCTTTGTACACCTGAAAGCAAAACTCCAATTTCATTCACTTTAGGGTGGCAGAGAGAACGTTACTCAATGTATTTCTAATATCGATTCAGAACTGTTCTCTGAATGAGCAGTCAATTAGTAACAAGAGGGAGACTAAGTACAGGAGCTCTCCATTAGTAATACCTAGAGACATGTTCCTCTTACAAAGCATAAAGGCATATATTTTTAAAAGCACAAATAAGTAAACTAGGGAGCAAGAAGTTACAGTAATTCCTACAGAGCTTATTTTAAAGGCAAACTTGATTCAGGACAAGAATTGCAGCATAAAACAGTTCTGAGAACCATGGAAAACAACAAGTTAGAAGTGTATTCTAAAACTCCAAGAAGAAAATTTAACATAACTCAAATTTGGCAACTAATGGAACAAGAATTTTAAAAAACAGTAAGAATAACTTCAACACTGCAGAACTAGCTGCTGTCACCTGCTTAACTGCTTTGAGATGGACAAGTAATACCAAATAAGACATTGATGCTACATCAAGACACAAAACAAATGCAAAGACACAACAGAAAATTGCCATCAGAGTTAGGCTTTGAAGTAAAAGAGCAACCATGTCTTAAACTAAAAGATACAGTAAGAAAGTGGTGATCTATAGCCACATAGAACAGAGCTCACTGGTGCCTTGATGCAAATGTATCACTCAATATATATCAATCTTCAGGCATCAATATAGAAAAAAACACCAGCACCAAAACAACACCCATACTTTTATAGCTAACCCTACCTCCCCATTATGTTCCAACAGGGAAAAAACAGTAACATGGCAAAATACCAGAACAACTTCACTCTTCACTGGAGGAAAAAAGGTGCAAGTAACCACAATAAACCGAAAAGAGAGCTGCTCTAATTATATTTTTAAGTGTAGTCATCTTAACCAGTAAACAACAGGTTCCTGTAACCCTCTGCTGAGCACAAACTGCCATTAAAAAAAATTAAATCCCCACATATTTCATTATTATTCTATAGCATGCTGGTGCTCTGTATCAAACAATAGTGTCCTACAGAAAGCAAGCTAAAGGTTTGCCACAGCACAGATTTTCATGGTTCTGAGCTATCAAGTTCTCTCTGTACTAGGGGGTGGCCAAGCTGCTAAGTTTGTAGGGATTTTTTCTGTTGTTTTTAAAGTACTAACTAGTTATTTCATGGTCATTGCAAAGAAGAAACTTAATATATAACTAAATTAAGATATGTTTCCAGATTAGCAAAGTAAACAGATATAAAAATTAGCATTTTCCTATTACTTGACATCTATAAAACTTCCTGATAACAATGACAAAGTATCATCACACCCATTTCAGAAGCAGAAAACCAAAACTGCAATGAGTTGTTCAGCTTCAGGTCATGCAACAAGCTGTGTTTGGGTTTTTTTGGAGGGGTGTTTTTTTTGTTGGTGGTGGGTTTTTTTTAAGTGCCTGGAGCACAATCCAAATATTGCCATACCAACAACTTCTAAATTCTTGTTATGAATTTAAAACATCCATTTTCTTTCCAGTCTCTTTTGTTGTCTAGTTGTAGCATGACCCTTTATCATCTTCAGGAATTAAGTATATGACCTAATTAATATATCTTTGTGATTTGCTACAGGAAACATGTTTAATTTCAAACAGAATGTTATAAACAAGAGGCTTCATTCATGAATAATCCCTCCCAGTCCTTGTTTCTATTCAAGAATATCTAACATGTACATCAGGGCTTCAGAAAAGTCCCAGCAAGGAAAAGTGTGAATATAACTTAGCAGGACTCAGAAGACTTCTCTAAACATACACAAAAGTAATTACTTTCTACATCTTACTAAACTTGTACTTTGGGACAAAGCTATGGAAGTAGTTATTTGATGAATAATTAGTGTAGGGAAGAGAACAGGGCTCTCATTAATTGAAGCAAGCCTGCACGGAGAGAAGTGACACACAATGAGAACACAAGTGGAACCAGTTTCATTTTTCATATATTACAGACATGGAAAGAGAAGCATGCAGTTAGACAATAAAATCCAACAATAAAAGATTAAGTCTATTCAACATGAAGAGAAGCAGGAAATAAGAATCAAATTACTTTTTCCACCCAGAAGAACGAGCAGATACGCTGTGTACAGAGCTGTGTTTAACAAAGCCAGCCCTGGAAGGTAAGCTGTGACAGTGACCTAGACTCACAGAGAAAGAAACATTCTCAAATGCTCACATGAATCACCAAAAATTATAACAGCAAGTAGAATCCCACAGCCTACACTGAGGTAATCAGCACAATTATGAAAAAGATACAAGCAGAGGTACAAAATAAATATGTTACAAGCCACATACATTTCTTCTGAGCTGCTAAAGGACATTTGGCCTATAGCAAGATGTCATTGCACCTCCCGACAAACTAGTACAATTTTAAAAAAAATAATAATCTGCAGACTACTAGATTCCATGCACCATCATCTTCTCACCTACTGCACTCCTACAGCATCTCAAAACTTTGATGAAGACATTCAAACAGCAACCAGGACTGAGCAGGTCAGAAGAGAGCTTGGATTCTGCCTAAATTTTCTTTCAAGAGCATATGGTAACAGTCGACTTCGCCCTTTTCTCACCCAAATATTATTCAGACTTTGATCTGGAAGCAGGCATTGCAACCTCCCCCCAACACCCAGAGACTGCCTAGAGACAGAAAAACCCTAAATCCCCACTCCCTTTACTCACACGTTACACTGCCTTCTTTGCACCTCTGCCTCAGGAGAAATGCTTGCATTACCATAGCCCATCCTTGTTTCTTCAAACATTTGCCTTCATCAGCTTACCCACGTTTGCCCCCTTTTCACTCAATTTGTTTGATTTAAAGCTTAACCTCTGAAACAATACCCTGCTCTGGCTTTGGCTAGCCAACAGAAGAGCAGCTTTAAACAGTTTTTCCTACTGTCATCATCTGAAAGCCTTCAATAGCTTCTGCCCTGAGTTCAGATGAATTAAGCAGTAGGGAATATAAAATTTACCATGGAAACTGAGTCACAGAAAACACTGTGAACAAGAAAGGGGAAGGAGGTTCCCCAGATCAGCCACAGATACAAGGGGCACATCACAGCAAGTTCTCAAAAAATAAAATAAAATGGGTTTTACTTCACTAGAAACATGCTCATTTTGATTTTTTTTTTCCCAAGTAACACCAAATTAACTTGTGTGCGTGATAATAATAAACCTATAGCTTAAGTCTTACAAATAAAATAAAATAGAAATTAAATGCACAGCTCAAGTCTTGAGGTAAGCCAGTTTATTTCCTGATGGCTCTCACTAGCTGGGCATTTGACTCACAAATCTTCAAATGTAGAGATACCTTCAGGTTCATTCTATCATTGGGTAAAGCTTCTCATCTTAGAGTTCATGTTAGAAGGCAAGTAGCATAATTCAGTGGTTTAAGGAGCAGTCAGAGGCAGGTCTATTAAGTTTTGTGAAAATGAATGACCTTGGGAGACATAAATTAGATTTCCTGCATCTCACTCCCAGTTTGTACAAATGAGGATTAAGTGTTTAAGTCTCCTGCACCAACCTCATTAGAAGATCTCTAATGGAGACATCACATTCCTTTTTACACAAGATGTACCATCCTGGCACAGAGATATCAGGCCCCAGAAGAACACACAACTATTGTTAAATTGTGTGTGTTTTGTTCACCTAAAGAACCTGTGGCCTTTCCCATTTTTAAATTTACTAAGAACAAGGAGCAAGGCAAAGCTTTCTTTGCATAATCTTATCAGATACTGGGCCTTAGGTAAATTTTAAGCCACTTTGCCAATATAAGTTCATACTTCCACACTTTGAAGCTGCTTTCATACTTTTAAGTTCCTACTTCAGATCCAGATCATACTGAAGGATGATCACAGTGAAGCTGATGCATCTGAACAAGAGATGAACTACCTGCATTAAAGACATTGCAGACAGAAGGGATGGGAAAACAAGTTGAAGAAGAGGTATAAAGGAACACAGGTAGAATTCCAGAGACAGGTTCAGTTGGTTTTGTGGGCAAGAAAAACTTCCAAAGAACAGATGAACACCACTATTTAAAAAAAAATAACCCACACCACAAAATCAAACAAACAAAAAACACTCCCCCACACACACAGTGGATGACAGAAGCTTAAGAGAAATGCAGCTCCTTTCAACTCAAAAGTTTTCCAAGCTCAGAGTCACTCTTCAGTTACAGGCACATGAAAAAGTGTTTGATGTGTGTGTCCACCCTATCACCATGAAGATTCTTCCCACATGCCAAGTGCTCTTTCTTAATTCAAAGCAAATCCAAAAGTCCCAATTGCCTGGGCACCATGATTTTTCTTTTTTTAATGACTATAGTTTCTTGGAGAAAAACAACCCTTAAAGTACTTAAAGTTCCATGATGTACTGTCACTTTCCTCTTTACATCACTTTTCATGTTAACACGTATGAATGGATGAAGACTCCTAAACCAAGGAAAAGAGGCATTTTAGCATCAAAAACATGTATTCTAGACCCTTGTGGGTGTTGGTATAAGCAGGCTAATGTCATATACACACTTGCTTAAGAAGATTCATAATCCTTAAATGCATATTTAATAACTTTGATATTTAGCACAAAGTGTCTGATCCTCTAACATCCTCTAACACATAGTTAATTACCATCTGAACTTACCATTTTTCTTTAAACTGGTTGTCAAATTAGTAGGCTTTGACTGAAACCATCATATTCTGTTTTAATTCTCTATTCCAGCACACCAATACACTCAAGTCTAGATCATTCTGCTTTATTTACACAGCAGTGCAATCACATAATTATCGTAAGTGCTCAGGTTTAAAACAAGGTACAGCCTTAAAAGCTGCCTCCAGACCATAGTGATTTCAGTAGCAGTACAGAAAAGACCCATCTCTGGTATCAAAGTCTGACTCAATGCATCAAGACCAAAAATCTCCTGTTCACTACACATTTCAGTTCTCCCACCATCTATACGTGCTTTGAACTGTTTCTCACTTCCAGGAAACTTAAAACTTCTCTTCACTAGCGCTTCTACTGCCAACACTACAAATATCTCCTGTTAAAATTTTTAAAGATATGAGCTAAAACAAGACAGTTTGTCAGTTTATGTAATTGATGGGTGGTTATGGCATGAGCAGCACTGCACAGACTGCTGACTCAATGTAGAAATGCACAGATGAGGTCCCATGAGTCACAGCCGCCCTGCATGAAGCGCCCAGAGCCATTTACTGAAGGACAGAAGTAAACAGGGCTGTGCTTGAAGTTACCTGTCCTTCAGGGAAAGAAAATCAGCATCTCTCACATATGCTGTCATTGAGAGTGAGCACGTGCTGTGTATCTAACATTGAGTAAGTTACACAGCAGCTTATCCTACATTAACTCATTAACACGCCCCCACTTCAGGTTAGGCACACATATATAGGGTGTGTGTGTCACCATGTGCAGGATCAGTCCCCTTCCCACACACAGATTCCCCCATCCATCCCCCTGCCCCTACCTCAGGTCAGGCACACATATATAGGGTGTGTGTGTCACCATGTGCAGGATCAGTCCCCCTCCCACACACAGATTCCCCCCATCCATCCCCCTACGCCTGTTCAGACTGCTCTGATTCCACATACACAAATCTGACCGTAGGATCAAGAGTTTAATATACAATATCTGCCTAAGAATTTAATATATACACTTGCAAGATATCCAAGATCAAATAAGATCTATCATTTTCTAGTCCCCTAGAACAAATTAGGTTTACTCTAGATAAGGATTCATTTGTTGGAGAATTTGTATAAACACACACATCAAGAGCAACGTCAAACCAAACAAAGCTTGAATTCCTAAAATTTTAACAGTGGTTTCTCACTAATACATTCTGCTCCTTAAAGGTTTTCTTCATTTTTAGTACAATATATAAAAAGAATGTTCCACCTGGGTGTTTTAACCAACAGTTTGTACGACATGCCTGCTCCCAGACCAGCTGATCCCTAAGAATTATTCCACACAGTTCCAAACAAAGGAAGGAAGATCTGCGGGATGATGCGCCAAGTACCCAAGAACTTGTCTGTTTCCACCCCAAAACAGTTGGCCATATCAAGAACATCATAAAAGAGAAATTGCTCATCATGCAGGCAGAAATATTTATTAGCACTAGATGACAGAACTTCCTTTCTTTCTTTAACCTCAAATCTCAGAGAAAAACATCCCTAATTCCCCTCATTTCCCCCTCCCCAATTCCCTCACTCTCTCATTTCACAGCAGTAACTTCTGGTGCGTTATGAATTTCTAACCAGCCTGCCACAACAGCCATCTCAGCAATAACCAACATTCCTCAAAGTTTTGTGCAATCCAGCAGATGGATAGGAAAAAACTCTAATTAATTACATCCCCACCAAGGCACAGCCAGACAGAAACCAGCATCTGAAGCTTTGCTTGGCAGCCAGCTAGTCCATAGGCACATCCATGTCACTTGTCCATGCAACTGTTATGAAGAACAAGGGAAAAAGAGGAATTAACTGGCAATAGGGATGGGGGGGACAAACTTGAGGACTTACAGGCTCTTGTCCCCTCAGAAGAACTGCTGGAACTTATGCTTCATTAGTACTGCTGGTCATGAAAATAAACTTACACTACACCTTCACTGCATGCACTAGAAAAGACCACACAACATCCATCATTATAAAACAGCAATCCTGGGATGTATTTCAAACAGGCCAAAACCAGCTCTCACTATCAGGGATTGATAATACCATAACTTTTTTTTTTTTAATATAGACAGGCAAATTAATACATAGATTAACTAAGACCTCAAAATTAATGAGCACTCATTTTCTTCCACTTATCTTGAATCTTAAAACAGCAAACTAGCCTCTCATTCATGTTCTGTAGGAAGAACAAAGGACAATATACACATTCAAAGAATTACCCATTTTCTCAATCATAAAAATTTACTTTTTAATCTATCAAATTTATGCAATACCTAAGCTGATCTACATTTTCAGAGTTGCACTTTTAACAGAATTAACATGCCAAACACAAATGTAATCCTTTACACCTAGAAATCAGAGAAACTCCATCAGCTCAGATAGGGTGCATTTCATGCACACATTTCCAAGAATTTCACAAAACCAGGCCATCCTTATCTCCATTAGGTATGGAGGGAAAACCCATGCTTGTACCCAAGTTAGTCTCACTCGTCTCAAGGTCAAGGTACTATTCTGGGTGCTCAGTGAACTAAACAGACATTTGTATTAAAAAAAACCCAAACAAACAAAACCAAACCCCAAAACACAAACAAGCAGCATCTATGGAGACAGGAATAGTCAGCTAATATTTCGATCTGCTTGGTTTTTTTCAGTCTCTTACAGCAATTCCTGGCCCCAGCAGACTTCTAAATCAAAAGGAGCCAGCGTGGTATTCATATCTTGTTTGCTCCTTTGTTCATACATCAGCCTCTCTGAAAAGAGCAGTTGGGCACAGCTACCAACATTCTAAAAGCTTGTGTAAAATGCTGCTGGCAAACCAACACCAAGAGCACAATACTGCGTTGTAGATCCTGCTCCCTAACACCTCCCATCACTCCAAGAACCAGCTACATTTTCATCCTAGGAACTTGCTGAAAACACCAAACTGTGTCTAATCACACTCACCTCTTTCTGATACCTTCCACCCCACCTATGCCAATCACATACCTTCCAATTTCCCTGCTGCAATAAAACCAAGTTAACATCAGTTCAAGCAGCTTTTAAAAAAGTGCACTAAATAAACAGCTCTCAGATCAATAGGGGGTTTGTTCTGTTTTGGTTCCAAAATAGGTCTTTTTTTAAACAAAATGCTGTATTTTAAGGTTACCAATTTAAATTTAAGGTCTGAGCTGAAGTCAGATACTATAACACCCCTTTAAGTCAATCAGGGTGATTTGTTTAGACCTCATGCAACTGAAACAACTGCAGTATATTTCCATAGTAAAACCAGAGTGAAAAATAGCTGAACCTTAAAATAGTCTAACCAGAATACCACCCTAAAAAAAACAAACCCATACATTAGAAAGTTAGAGTTGTTTGTCTGGGTTTTTTTTAATGGTTAACTCCAACCTTGACCACTCCTTTTAAATTTAGGTAGTAGTTGCTCCCTCATCTAATTTCAGAATCACATAATAACTAATTGTTTTCCAATTGTCCTTATTTTTAAAAATAGACATTAACTACAATTTGAGTCGTGTATTCACAGGCCAACAACACAGAGCACAACACATTACTGAAGCTTAGAGTGTCCTTAAATATGGCACGCAATGAAATCAAAGCTACCCTCAGGCAATCTTAATGTAGGAACAGCTCTGCTGAGAGGCTGACACAGGTTCTGCTGTGCCATTACACAGCCAGTAACACATCCTTGCAAAATGCTATATGCTCATAGCTCTCTTTTTACCTCCCACTCCCAAAAGTGAAATAACTTATTTATGGGCAAAACAACCACCCAGTCTGGCTAGAACAGAGAGATGCATTTTGTAGCTATGATGGTAAATTTACAAACAGCATGTTATTTAAAAAAAAAAGTCAATTATTAAACTGCAGCACCAGAATGCCAATTTTCTCACCTCAGCTGTAATCAGCATTAAGAATTACACACACCATATCTCTTCACATTCATGAGTGTTGTTGATTATTAGCCTTTTGCTGCAGCAGCATTGAATCTATACCCACAACTCCACAGGATGGGCTTCTGCCTGCATATAAAACACTCACTAAGGTAAAACCAACCCCTGGATGCAAAGAAATCACTATTTGTTAATCCAGCTATATACTTGCTGGTTAAGGCAGGCCTCATTCCTAGCTCCACTTACCTTTTCTGTCCAAGGAATGCTTCCCATTTTGCACAGGGACATCAAGAGCTTTGTCCAGATGGAGAGTTAGCCCTCTCAGGCACTCCACAGTACAAATTCACATGCCATAGGAATCATAAAGCCACAGAGAGGCAGCATAAGTATTTCAGTGTATCCCTCTGTGAACTCAAATAGCAGCATCCATTCAGACAACAGCCTACAATACTGTTAGAATTATCACTGGCCACACCAAAGTGATACAAGTGGTAGGGAGGAAAAAAAAAAAAAAGTGTCCTCAATCCAGAGCCAATCACCACATTTCATCCAGGTAAGGAAAGTGAAGTCCTTTACGCCAATTATACCCTGAAGTAATCTACAGAATCAAAAACAAAACTTAAGAGGCCTCATGATTAAACTATGACAGCCACTGCTGCCTGTTTTCCAAGGGATCCAGCACACCAGCATCTCTTCCTCAACACCCACTGTATTTATTTTTTTTACCCCAATCTTCACACCTCAGTATCATCAGCCAGTTGAAGTTATCAGTGAGCTGACTGAGATATTACCACCCCTCAATAACCCCACCCATGGAGCAGCTCAAGCCCTTGGGCAGGAGTTGCTCATTCACAGCTTCAGCACACGCTGTAATAGCAGTCCTGCAAGGAGCAGGGAGTTGGACTTAAGGAGATCCTTATGGGTCACTTCCAACTCAAAAACACCGATTCTACAACTGGTTTGAGGATTTTCTTTGTTTGGGTATTTTTTTTTTTTTGGGGGGGGGGGGGGGGGTCAACAGATGCTGCTCTAAAAACAGAAACATTGAACAATCATCAAGAAAGGAAACCATATACACAATGAAATCAGCCTCTGCACACTTCCTTTTATTTTTGTCATCCTAATGCACTTATCTGAACTATTCCTCCTTGGCAGTAGTTTTCCTTGCACACGTGCCTCCAGACCAAACATCTCAAAGCTAATACATAAATCTGAAGTGGAGTAATTTTTATTTCAAGCCAGTTGAGGTTTTCATTTGGGGGGAGAAGGTAGAACATGAAAGAAAGTTCAAAAGAGTGTACTTCCGAGTCTCACCTCATGTGCTCCCTCTCTCTTTATATATTCACTCCCAGGCAGAGAAAGAAGCAGAGCCAGCACTGGGAGGGGAGGAGGAAAAAACATACAGAATATTTTGGCGCCCTTTAGCTTCCAATTTACTATTTTGCTTTTTTGCAAGGTTACCAAAAGGCCATTCTGGGGAAGGAGGAAAGACATAGAAAATGTTTCCCCTTCTCTATCTTTCACTTCTCAAAAGAAAAAGACACCGTCTTTGAGTGAGAACACGGTCCCAAACACAGCGGAGTGTACGGCAAAGAACAATGAGCTCCCGAGCCTGGGCATTGTGTGCATCCACCTCCTCCTCCTCTTCCCTCCAGAACCTCATCGACCAGCCAGACAAATCTCTCAAAATCACTATTCACCCAAACCAGGCCACCAAAATCCACCCCAGTTCATAGTTTAGGGTACAATCTCAAGGAGTAAAACCTAGATAAGACATATTTACCAGAAGTGCTTTTATTATTATTGAAACGCTTCCACCCCTCTTAACCACCATGGATTTCTCAATTTTAAGGGAGCAGTGTACAAAAAGACCAAAATGTTTGCCTGGTAAGACTAGAACTAAAAAAAATACTATATATTGCACATGAATTGGAAATTTGAGACACACCTTTTACAACCAACAACTGCTTCTTTTGACAATGGTGTTCATTTTTATCTGGTTAAAATCCATATTTAAGAGCAGGCATACCATTTGAATTCTGTTGCTTCAGATTTGCTCTGAGAAAGCGTTTTTAACTGAATTGGAACAGTAAGAAGTAGTGGCTGAGGCTCCTCATTTCAGTTATGTTGATGCAGGAGCAAAATAATACCTTTGATTTCAATAACTGGTCAATGCAACTCAGGAGTAAACAGACACCAGACAGCAGCCTGCTGACTGCATAAAAATGTTCTGAGCTTCTCATCTCCAAGAACATTACTGCTTCGAGGAAAAACTCAGCATAAGAAGTCAGTAAATCAAAATAACTGCAACCAGTGTGTGTAAAAATAAATCTAAGGAAAAAGACACTTCAACAATGAATCATATTGTTTTCTTCCCAGCAATTTCTTGAACAGCCAGTTTCAGCAATGAATCCTCTCATGTTGTCTACCTCCTACTACTTTTCTGATTCAGGTCATCTTCTTCTCACACTTTAGAAAGGGAAATGGGGGGGAAAAAAAAAACACAAAGAAAGAAAAGAAAAAATAAAAATCCCACCCCCTTCCAATGCTACTGAAAATGTTATGATTACATTCATTTGCATAAAATCTTCCATTTCACAACTCCGTACCTACCACACACAGAAAACAAGTGCATCTTTTAAACACCCAAGCCGATTGCCTCTGTGTGTCCATTTAAGTTAAATATTTCCCAATCTCACGTTTATTTAAAAGGTTAACGAGGTAAAAGCTTTCTCTGAGAGCCTTTCCTCTCGTGAGCGTTAAACACACACCGCACTCTCTAGCAAAATAAAATAAAATTTAAAATAAAATTGAAAAGCCCAAACAATCACTAGTGCAGACACAATCCCCCCGCGCCTTTCCCGCGGCAAGCCCCGCGCATTCTTCCCGGAGTTCCCTCACCCCGCGCTTCCTTTTCTTCTCTCCCGGACTCATCAATACCGATCCGCACCTCGATCCCCACCCCTGCACCGCGCACACCCGGACGGGCCTCACCCCCCGACCCGCGGCCACAACAAAACCCCCCCGGTAAGTGACCCCGCTCCGCGCCCTCCTACCTCCGCGCTGCGCTACACCATGAACGGCGGCTCCGTCTCGCTGCCGGGACAAAGCGGCGGCGGCGGGGGCGCTGGGCGGGAGCGGGGCGGCGGGGCGGGCGGCAGCTCCCTCTTGCCCGAGCAGCGGCGGTGGCGGCGGTGGTGGCAGCGGCAGCAGCAGCGAGCGGCAGGGTCCCCGCGCGGTACCTCAGCAGCGGCAGCTCAGGGGCATTTTAACGGGGAGACAAGAATCGGGGCGGCGAGCGGGGCGGGGACCGCGAGGAGGGGGGGAAGGAGGAGGAGGAGAAGGAGGGGCGGCGGCGGCGGGCTGGGGGTCCAGGCAGCCGAGCGCTGCCTCCGCCTGCCTTCCCTCACGCACGCACGCACCGAGCGGGCACCCAGCAACGCAGCCAGGCCGGAGCCGCATGCCAGTATCCGGCCTCCCTATTGGAGAAGGAGGGGCACCCCGTGACCCGGCAGAAGGCCGGAACCAATCGGCGCAGTGGATGGAAGTGATTTAAAAGAATAGGGGGAAGGCGAAGGGGGGGCGCGGGGCCGCCGCCGCCGCTGTGGGGCCGCCGGGCCCACAAAGGCGGCCGGTTCCTGCCCACCCTGCAGGGCGTGTGCGCTGGGCACGGCCCGTCAGCGCGGCCCCGTGCCCGGGCGGGGGCCGGGCCTGCCCCTCCTGCCCCCCGCCCGCCAACAGCCGCACGAGGTGACAGACACTCGCGGCCACGTACCGCCCGCGGGCTGGTCTAACGATCGCGCCTCAACAGCATCGCTCTGGGGTTGTCTCCCTGCCCTGCCGCCATGGCAGGCTCGGCATGAGGAGATCATTGGGGGCATGAGCCCCACGACCTCCCCGCCGCCTCCAGTGCGGCCTGTCCTGGGCCCTGGCACCGCTGGCGCAAGCAGCCACCATCAGCCCCAGGGCCCAGGCCAGGCACGAGGCCTGGCGCGAAGGCGGGGCAGCCCCAGCCTTGTGCCTCTTCGCTCCTGCCTCGTGTAGGCCCCTTGCACCCCGTCCCCTTCCGTCTTGCTCCATGTTCAACTGCGTTCTGCATGCAAGTGGTTCCACCGAGTTGTTCTCATGAATAAATAAACAGTTACTAGCGTTATCAGTAAATGTGTTTGAGTTCTCTTCAGCGGGAGGCAAGGGACAAAATCCTACGGCTCCGGCAGAAGCTTTTGGCCGGGCTGTGGCTCTGGTCTATCAGACCTTTTAGGTCCACGCTCCACATTCGTCACATGAAGCCACCGTTACTGAGCGTGCACAGAAAGCTGAGATTATGCATCAGTGCATTGCTAGATAAAAAGCTGATGTTGCTTCTTGCTGCTCTGTGCAGTGAGGAAGTTGTCACAACAGCAGAATTCCAAATGACTGAATAGCAATTAATAAAATATTTGGTCACTTAGGAGATTTTTAAGCTGCTTCATCTCTGAGCTACCACATAGTTAGAAAAGATAGTGTGAAGGTACCAGTGCCGAAAATAGAGCAAACTTGTTATTTAACATTAACCTCACCTTTCATCTGCAGAACACAGGCCAGCACAATAAATCACATGGCTGTAAAGAAAGACACATTCTTCCTGGGGATCTGAGAAATTTCATGTGGAATTAGATCTGCTTTTTGAAAAAGCAGTAGGATATGTCAGGACAGATTTTGCCCTCAATTACACTTGTATAACCCCAACTGTTTGCTGTCTCTGTAAACTGTCTTCATGGCTGATTCCAGGACTATCACAGGAGATAAGTTGGAGGCTGTTAACATTATTGCCTTTAGCAGAGGGAAGTGGGAACTGTTTTCACTGAAGAGAAAGGCACACATGAGGAGATCTGAGGTCTGTACATCAGAGGAATTTAGTTCTTTGCCCTGAACATACAGGACAAATTTATCCCTAGCATAACTTCAGGGATATTACCGCCAGAGGTTGAGACAGAGTTGATGTGTCCTAATAACTAATTTAGATAAGCGTCTAAAAATGCACATCAGTTAAATGTCTGACACAGCCATTTTGGAGGCTACGCTTAAGCTGTCCTTGATAGAGTCTGATTCCATCTCTCCTATTTTCTCTGCTAATTATGATTTCATGTTCCTTGGTCTCTGGATGTATGCGTTAAAAACTGTCCAAATTGCTGCGACTGCGGGCTTGCCTTCAGCTTTCTCCAGTCACCAGCTCTGTGACAGGAAAATTCCCCACAGTAGCCTCTCTCTCTCTCTTTCTCTCTCCTTCTTTTCTCTTCTACTAACCTCCTGGTGACCACCTCACCACACAAGGATTAGAAGCATTTACTTACAACATTTTGATGTCTTCTTTTGTTGTTAAACAAAAAAAAAGCTTGTTTAGGGGAAATTTCCTCTTATATTGTATAACATCTCTGTACCCCCTAAAATCCACACAAGTTGAACTGTAGAAGCAGGTGATTATTCACAGTACATAGTAGTTATAGTTGTTGTACCCACATCCTCATACCACGCACAAGTGACCCAATTATAAGCTTACTTCTTAACCAGGGGATCACTGCAGAAATAGCACTTGAAGCTGCCTTTTTTTTTCCTCTTTTTTTCTTTTATTTTTCAAAGATGCAGCCCTCCAAGGTTGTCCTGTAATCTTCCACCAGTTAAAGTAGCACAAGGTTCAGTTAACACAAGGAAGATCAAGGAAGACCCAAATGCTGCAGAGAAATATCATTGCTCCTCTGTCTGGTGATTGCAGATTTTCATGGTTCACATCTCAGTGGAGAGAGATTGATGGTGAGATGACTGGGCATGTTCTACATGTAAAATATTTTATGTACATATAGATTGTCTATATGAGATCCTAGCAGGTCTCTAACAAGACAGTTTCTGACATCTTTGCAATGTTTCATGCGTCTGTCCCCCAGCACTCCTGGGAGGTATAAAATTGCTGATGCAGAGAATGGCTAATTGGCCAAATCCACAAAGAGACTTAAATTCCAACATGCCACATAAGGTATCTACACACAAAATGTTAATCCTCAAAATCCTGTCCTTACCTCTGGATATTTCTAAAGATCTGATGCAGCAACATTTCTGCTCTCTGAGTACTCTGGATCTGAAACGCTGCTTCATCTGCTGCTTTCCCATCTTCCACCCTCTCAGCCCTCCTGTCCCGAGCTGTTCCGCCAGCTCCCTTCTGGGTTGCTCAACTCAAGAATTCTGTTCTGCTGCTCACACATCCGGCATCCACTGAGGCAAAAAATATAGCAGAAACATCAAATTATTATTATTCTCATATTATGGAAAAATCACACTGTGCTTTGTCACCATTCCATCTTCTCCATGACAAAAAACCCACAAACAAACCAGTGGCAAAATACCGGTTAGTGAATGGACAGAGAGCAGGCACTGATGCAAAAAGAAAATCACTTTTAGGCAAAATAGGTCACCAATGAGTGAAGAGTTAAAATGTTTCATGACAACTTCACTGCCAAATCCAGAGAACACTCATGTGGGTAGAGAAAAGTATCTGCAGTGCATCCAGCAAACCTTCGAAACACTCTTGAAGGGAATAAATACATTTGCATAATAATGAAGCGAAGCATTTCTGGATTTACTAGTGTGATGCAAGAAGAATTCTGACCCTGGGCAAAGGAGGATTCTGCAGACAGCTTTGGACTCCTTTCAGATGCTGATCTGTCTCCTGCCTGTGTGTAAAACTTTTCTGACACTTTCCTTTTGCTGCAAAGTTTACTGTCAGTGCATTACAGAGACCATGAGCTTATCTGTTCAGTCTGCAGCCGTGGAGGTTTATTACATGGATAAATAACTTAGTTCTGGTCTAAATTGTTTTTTCTTTGTAGTTTTAGATAACATTTATTTCCTTCTCCCTTTGTCAGCACTTGCATCTATTATATCTGATTATATGTCTGTGTATGTGGTATATGTAACGTTTTAAAATCCTTTTTACAGATGTGTTTTAACATGGCTCTTTTTTAATACCTGTCACTTTGCCAACTGAATGAAATGAAAACTGTGAGAAAAAACTAGGAACTATGAAGTCAAAAAACACCAATACTGAGAATTCTGTGAACACCATTTCAACCCAACTAGTTAAAATAAGGGCAAGATTTTTTTTTTTTTTAATTCTACCATCATGAAATTACAAACCAGCCCTTGACCATGACAGATGAGTCAGGTTCCAACCTCAGCAATGCAGTAAAAACTCAGCTCTAATGAAACAGGCAAATGTCAATACAGCGATTAGCTTGGAAGATAATATTCTGAGAGGCTTTTACAGATGACCTAACTCCACTCACAAAAAGGGATTATATTCTTTCTTTCCCTTTGTAATATCTGAATACCAGCCCTTTAACTGAAAACTGTTTGCTTTGGGAGTTTTTCTGTTTTGCTTTCTTTACTCTAGAAATCTCAGGAATTTAGGATCTCATTTTCACACATATTACCGGAGAACTTTTTGGAAGTCTCACACCACTTGAAGGACAATGCACTGCATGGTTGTGAGCTCCTCCTAGACACAGGTATTGCTATTTAAAACTGGCTGTATGGGTTGCAATGAAAGCAAAAGTAATGGAAATGAGATTTAAATCAATTTGAGCATATTCATACACATTCAAGCACACACAAAATTACGGTGGCAAAACAGAATCTGTCCAAAAGACTCATGTTATTTGTTAATCTGAGGCAACATTTTAGAAGCTGGAGAAACAAGTTGCCAGCAGGACTGGCCCAAGTGACAAATTACTGGGTATCAGCCACTGTGGCACAGTCGTTCTTGGTGTCCTGCTGGGCCACTGGCAGAGGAAGATGTTACTGGTTATTCATCATGGGATGAAAACATACCCACTGCAGAGATCCTGGCGTCAGTGGCACACAGCATGTTCACACCCAGCTTCCACCTTGGTGGCTTCCTTCAGATTCTTTATCATCAGGCTCCCAAGTCACCTTTGAATACAAATACTCCAGTTTAAAAAAGTGTCTTGTCTGTATCTTTGCACGTGGCTCAGTCATTATATCTTTGCTGTGAAGTTTTGAATACATTGATAGCACATACAACCTTGAAATTTCTGGTTTAAATATTCTAAAACATCCCAGAAATGTAAAGTGTTACAAATTAGTTTCCTCAGGAAAAAAAAAAAGAAAAAAAAAAAAAAAGAAGAAAAATTTTCTTTTTATCTTTTAAAGGTTTTCCATTTCCCTGACTCAGACCATTTCCTAGTGGGTTCTGCATAATGAATATTAGCAGAGGTTGGCTTACCACAGTGTCTAGCGAGACACATTTATCAAAGCCCAGGATGTGCACCATGCAAAGGGAAAAAAAAAATCCCATTGAAAATGAACAAAAATTTCAGCCCTAACAATCGTTCCTCTCATTTCTGTATACTTGGGCATGTTCCAGTGCATGCAGCGAGAAGACAAAATGGCCATCTGCAGAACATGAAATGTATCTAACGAGAGATTTGTACACCTTGAAAGTCACCAGTGCTGAAGCTGCAAATGACTAATGACAGTCTTTCCTCATGAGTGGGATTAATTGCATCACCCCTTGATGCTTATTTCTGTAGCCCATTTGTACCTGGGGATAGTTACGAGGTAATTCACTCTGTGATTTACATACCAGATAAAATCTGGTAAGTAAAGAAAATACCACAAACTTACTTTCAACCCAAACCAGCTTTTGGTTGGTAATAACATCACAAACTGAAAGCAGTGCTTTGAAGCAGAACACTGTAAAAAGGACCCGAAGCACCGGGGGCTCTGTGTGCGTTTTGTTGTGTGTTATGGTACCTTTACACTTTCAAGCGTCACAGCCTCGTGTCTGAGCAGCAGCAGCCACTGGACACCAAGTAGTAACTGAGTACACACACATTCACACACACAGATAACACAGGCACCTTTGGATCTACTTCTGCAGCCACGCACCGTGAAGCCGGAGGCACATCCATCCTCCAACAGCACAGTGCTGGTTTTGCACCAGGTTGGATCCTGCAGACACACGGACAGGGACAAGGTGCCTTGTGTAAGCTGTGGCAGTGACCTCACACAGCTCAGAAGTGGGTGTATGTCCAATTTCTTCTAAACCCTTGGACGTTATTGTAGAGACTTCACTGTCAGTGACAAGCTTGGCACACGCTGGCACATGCACGGAGCTGGCTGGTTTCTGTGTTTCTTATGGGTAACATCCGTTGATTGCTCACAACAGAAGCGTATGTAAAAACCAGCTGAATCTGAAATTACAGGCTGGAAAGCTGGCTGCCACCAAGACACCAGGAGCACGATGGTTTTGGTGCAGGCTCCGCAGGAAGGGGAGCTCTGGCATCACAGGACTGGTTCAACAGGCGTGGGGTCCCGCTAAACCAGGCAGAAAGTGGTTTCCACGTGCAGTGACAGGAGGGAACTCAGATCTTCACAATTCCTGCTGTTAAATCCACTGAGCTGTAAGCAGATGCACCTGCTGCCTGGGGAGGCTGAATTCCACCTCTCTGGGAAGGACCCCCATGTTTTTGAGGCAGGTTTCCATCCCCACGGTGGCAGGGCAGGTTTCAGGAGCAGCAGCAATAAGGCTTGTGCTGCCAGCACGACGGGACCACAAAGGGGGACTGGAAAGGAGCTGTGGCATAGACACCTCTGTGCCTTTGATGAAAACTCAGAGCCAGGGCAGTGGAGGGAAGATTAGTCCGCAAAGCTGTTTGATATGTCTGGATCCCAAGGTCCAAATGCTTTCTGTTTGTTCAAAAGGTTTGCTCTGATATTCTTGAGCCATCCTCTACCGCTAATGTGGAACACCTCATCTGTGCGCTTCCTGCATTTCCACTATAAATTCACTGCTTCTCCTTTAGTGCAGAAAGTGGTAAATGGATTTACAAGCTTCTCTTGTCCTCAGTGACTGACTCCACTTTAAACTGTTATAAATGGCCAAAGCGTTCAAGGGAGAGAGAGATGGATTGATTTCAGCTTTGCATTTTTGTCCTTCCCACTGCAAATGTGCTCCTCCAGGAGGAGGTTTCTGGCTCCCACCTCCCTATTGTAGCTGCTCTTTCCCTGGTGTTGCTGCCTTTGATGGTACATTTGAATGTACTTTTTTAAAAGGAGCAAAAATACAGTGACAGAAATGGGAAAATTTCCATTTCAAGCACCATCTCTTTTTTCCCCTCGGCACTTGTTATCTTCAAAGCCGCGCACAAAATCGACTGATGAATTCTTCTCACCTTACTGGAAAGTGTCATCCATCCCACGGGACAGGTGAGACAAGTGAGTGATAGAGAAATGGAACAACACATCTGAGGGCTCAGAGCAGGTCTGGGGCTGAGGGGAGCTCACAACCTCCTGGCACCTGTGTGGGGACTCTCCCCACTGGAGATGTGTTCTCAACACTCCGTCCCAAACAGCTTGGCAAGAGAATTTGTGTTTGGTTAAGTAACAGAGAAATCTCCCTGCCTTCCTAAAGGTGGATACCTCTCCTCTTTAGAGTTCTGCCTTAGGAGCTTTAGCATACACTGCTTTTTTTTTCAGCATCTTTTTGATTTTGCATGTACTCACAATAGTGCAAATAAGACGGTTGACATTAGGCACAGAGCAACACTTCAGACACCTAAAAACTATGAGGACTCTGGTCAGAGCGAGAAAGAAGCAAAAGAACAGCACAAATATCTGTTCTCCCCTACAAAACCCCATGTGTATTTCCTTGATGTCCCTTCCAACCTGGTATTCTGTGGTTCTTGGGGTAGGCAGTGTTTGGGGAGAAAGTAGCCTCAGATTTGGTGTATTTGCATAGCTTTGGCAGTTGTCTGTGGCTGGGACAGGGGTTAAGTTAAACTAGTTTAATCCAGTCAGGTTGTAGTGGTGGTTTCTGTCTTTTAAACCCATGAACACGGATCACCTAGGCTGATACTGGAAGTCTCTGCTCAGAAGCAGTCTGACATTTACTGGGTCGGTTCAATGAACATTCATCCTGTTACTCTACAGAAGCAACAGAGGGTCAGGGCATCATAAGCCACCAAAAACAAGGTCTAGACATTTTGCTGAAGAGCTTTCAGAACTGGATTGAAAACTCTCAGTGGGGGCATTTTCCCAGTGCCTTCTCCCAAGGTCATCCTCGTCCCACACTCTCGCCCTCCCCTGCGCCTGGTAGCAGGGGCTGAGCTGCTTCTGCTCTCTGTGCTCAGCTGAAAAGCATCTTAACTTGCATTTTATTTCTAGTACCTGCATAGGTATTTGAATTAACAGAATCAGTCCTCATTTTTCAGCACTGGATGCCTGGTTAATGCAATATATATATTATTCAAAACCCTTCTGCAAAATTTCAGGGAGCGAGAACAAGGACTTAAAATGAGACGCGGCTAAAGCCCGCAGCAACCGACTGGGGCGTATTGGCATCTTGATGTATGAAGTTCTTTCTGTGTCCTTTGACGAATGCAGCTGCTATAGGACACTGGTGCCTCAGTGACTGGCACTGCAAGCATTTTGTAAGCAAGTCAGCAGGTGGGTTTGGATGACTTCTCAGATTAAAACACGGCATAGAATGCTTGCTGTTAAACAGAGACTCGGCAATAAAAGTGAGAGGCTTTTGTGGGGTGAGGGGTTCTGGCAACTCATGTGCTGCAAGTCACAACACACACACAAAAATCAGTGTTTCCGTTTCCCTGTCCACACAAATCGTGTTGGGTCACCCTGAAACCCAGAGGCTCAGCCGTGTGGAGCATCAGCAAAGAAAATATTTTGTCTGGCAGAAAGTGTTTGGTTTCCTTGTTAGTTTGTTTTAAAAGCTTTCTTAAGGAGCTTTCAAAAGAAACATCCCTTCAAAACAAACCAGGTTAGGGAAAGTGTTTTGTTCTCAAAGTGCTAAAACAAAACACACCATCATGCAAATAATATTTTGAGCTCAAATCTCAAATCAATTTGCCAAGTTTGGAAACAGTTCCAGGTGGGCAGAAGAGATCTTTGCCACTCGTCACTACTAGCAGGGGTTTGGTATCAAAGTGAAGCATCTGGCAGAGAAGGAGCCACTGCTTCTGAAGAAATCCTTTCTGGACAGCACAGGATGGTGTGCTTGGGACAGTTCTGTCCTTGCAAAGAAACCAAGGAAAAAAATAAAAACTCCCACACATTCTGCTTTGAAATCACCAATCCAGGTGCTTCCCCAGCTCGTTTTCCAAGGGAACACTACCCCCCTGCCCCACACCGAACTCCCTCCGTCTCAAATTCCCCTTTGGACGACTGGGTTAACCTCACACACCCTGTTACACCGGTAAAATTGCTGGTTGCTGACAGCCAGCATCAGCAAGGGGAGATGCTGAACCAGAGCTGAACTGTGCTGGATTGCAAGCACGGCCAAGGAGAGGGAGGCTCAGCCCTGCTGGGAACACGAGGTGACGGCCCCAGGTGCTCGGTGCTGGTCACGGTGGCCCCACTGCAGCCACCCTTGTCAGCAAGGTGTCATTTTGCCTGGGCTTTGTCCAAGGTTTTTATTTTGCAGAACTAGTTTGTATTTCTTTTCTTTCCTGTAACTTAAGCCTGTAACTGCCACCCTGGATGATTAAATGTCTGTTTCTAGACAGAGCTAAGCTTGTGCATTGTATTACAGAGAGGAGATTTCACCACACGCACACTTCAGCTGTGGCACAAGGAGATGATCTGGACCTTGTGATTTTCTTCCTTATGGTTTACTTGGCCTGCATATCTCTCATTTTTATCATCTGGATCCTTCATTCAACACTTTCTTCCTCCCTGCCTCAGTTCTCTTCCTTGTATTTTTTTTCCTTCTGTTTTCACCTTCAGCTTTTCTTAGCAGAATTGAGTGCTGCAGCTGGTATGGCTTTATTTCTTCTTCCTCTCCTCCCCACCCTGCACTTCTAGTCTCTGCGATTGCATCTATCCCTGGAGCACAAAGTACACGTAGAGTGCAAGAGATCTGAGAGCACTTCAGTCCCTCTCGGGGACCAAAAGAGGGAACACAAATGGGTATCATCTCTCTCGCTGTAGAAATGACCAAACCTGGGCTCCTGAGGACAGGACAGCTTGAGCACCATCCTGGTGACCCCATCAGTCAAGATGCAGGGAGAGGTTATGTTCCCATGGGCACAGAGAAGAGCGCTGGCTGCAAGGCTTTTTGCATTTTATTCTCACACCCACCCACAGCTCCTATCTACAAGGAAATCATTTCACCCAGCAATACAAAGAGAACAGTAATAAAAGCTTTCCAAGGGAGTGGTGGGACTGAGCTGGTGCCTGGCACAGCTCTTTCAATCCTGCTGTGAAAGGGAGCGTGAGGCCATAGCCTGAGATGCTGCTGCAGGGCAGGCAGGGCTGGCAGGCTGCCCAGCAGAGATCCTCTCACCCTGCAGCCGCCATCCACCCTCCTGTCTCCCTGCAGTCTACACAGCAGCAGGAAAGCCGAATAATCTCCTTCCAGTGGGGAAAACACAGCAGCTGTGCTCCCTTCATCTGCTCTCACTGGTCCTGTGCGCTGTCACCGGGCTTTCCCCTCCTCGGCAGCTGAGAGCCCCGGGCCACGCGTGAGGCTGTTTACAGGACCCTTTATGTCTGTGAATGAGCGAGTGGGTGTTGTCAAGCGCTGCAGTCAATGAATTTCCTTCAAAGAAAGATGGCTCACTCCCACAGCTCCTGCCTCTCCAGAAACAGGGAAGTGTGGCATGGCTCACGGAGGTCCCTTCCCAGGGACATCACAGGGCACAGCAGCCCAGGGCAAGCCTTAGATGCCACTCAGCTCCACTGTTCCATTGTAGTTCTGTTTCTTTTTAAAATCAATGATCTAAGAAAAAAAAATATATAATTTCTAACATTTTTGAATGACACAAATCCAGGAAGAAAGATGAACAGGATGAAACACAGACACTGAGTGATCCAGATCCTCACCCCAGCCACCATCACATTATGAATGCATGTAAAGTCAAGTCTGTGTGCCCGAGGGACAGAGATGCCCTCACCATGTGAGTGATCTGACAGCGAGCTCCCGAGGGTACCACACAGAGCAAGGCAGGTTGCAGCACTGCTGTGTCTGACACCGGTGCTGCTGCTGGAAGATAGGGTCCGGTTTTGATGGCCACAATACTAGAAAATGAATGAGCAGGCTCTGTGGGTGGTTCAAATAAACCAAAGGATTGGAAAAAACACTTTGCACTGACATCTTCAGTTTCTGAGAGCGAAGGTTATGAATGATGTGCTTACTCCCTGCCAGTGGCTAACGTCTAGCAAGAAAACCAAGTAGTGAACCATTTTTCTCACTGATTATAGAGGGATGGCAATATGCCTTTCTGTCTAGAACAAGGGCCTGTATGAGACCTAGAAGCCAAGATATTAGGAAATTAATACTAATTATTTTAGCAGCTGGGCTACAAAGCAGAAAAGTTACCTTTAGAAACCCTGAGATAGAGCCAGTGGGTAATGGGAGATCTTTCCCACTCCAGTCCTTTGCATCACTCCATTATATATCCTGTTACCTGAATAGCTCCCAAAAGTGCCGCCTGCTTCTCCTCTCTGCTCATCAGTCATCTCTTCTGTCTGCTTCTTACTTCAGATCCGCTTTTAAGGCTGCCTGCTATTCTCAGAATAACCTCCCAGTTCGTGTTTGCTAAGCTGATGCCTCCTTCTGCTCCAAAGACTGCCATCCCTGCAAATTATTACAGTAATAAAGACACTGGCTGTGCTACATTTGCACTCTGTTATAAAGCACAGCCTTTCGAGTAGGAGCTCCACGGGGACAGTACAGAAAGGTGAGGAGCTATGCAGCGGGATTCAAGCCCTGATTAAGGAGCAGACACATCTCTCCCTCTCCCTAGCACTGCAGGTTTAGGTCTTGATTTTCAGCAATCAGATCTTCCCTATTCACTTATTCCCCTCACTCCAAACACACACACACACAGTTACCAATCATTCACTTCTCTCTAACACACTTTAAATTCTGATCTACAAACCACAGTTGCACGTTTCAGCACTTACCCGTTCTGATCTCTTTTCTTCCTCTGCAAGTCACTCCTTTCAGTGCTCAAGCCTCATTAGGTAGAGCCTGAATCCCCCGCAGCTGGAAGCACCTTGCTGATCTGGCCCAAATACTCTGAGATTTAACTTGAAAGCTTTATATAGCTCTGGTTTGATGGGACAGGTGAGCACAGCATCTGACATCACGGGACTGATTTACTGGTGTAGGAAGGAGCACACAGTTTAACAGCATTTGACTTTAGCTTTTGACTTCAGAACTCAAGCAATGTTCTTCTAACCCTGCTATTTTAAATGTGATTTCCCAATTATTTTAAGACACAACACATCTGGTAATTGTACCTGTAACACCCTCCATTGTGCACTGCCAGTTAGGGTTTTGTCAGTTTGTGGCAACCCATGCCCTGATTGCCCAGCACTTTTAGCTTTCTGATGCTTATTAAAAGAAAATCACCAGATGCAAACACAGAGGTCCAGGCAAGGTGGGTTGAGAATTTGGACTTCACTTTCTGAAGTATCAGGTAAGCTGAATTATTGCTTCCTAACCTGGTTCTGCTAAAAAGCTTTCTAAACCATTTTGCATTTATTAAAAGCTTGCCTCCTTGACAGAAGAAGAAAAAAAATCTCTTGATAGGATTTGTGTGTAATTAGCTGGTTTATTCATTTAACAGATCTAATTCAGAGATCAGCTATGTGTGAAAACTGCACCAGGTTTCAAATCTGCACAGAGTGCAACCAGCTTAGACCAACACCTTATGAAAGGACAAATATGTGTGAGAGAAGCAATTTACCATGTGCTGAGCTTGGGCTGGTCAATTCAGTATTTATACTAAAGCTTTTCTTAAAGAAGGGACAGAGGAGATAAATCTCAAAGAGAAACAGTTGCCAACTGCCCAACAAAGGGATGTTTTCATGGCACCAGTTCTTGCCTGTTTCCATAGCCAGCTGTGCCTGCCTTTGCTTTCAGGCTCCATCTGCTGAACTGGGGAAGCCTGAGCCACAGCCAGGGTCTGCACCCACCGTACCCCCAACAGATCTTGGTCCATGCTCAGTGTGGAGACACTGCAAAACACAGACCTGGATCCAAACACACCCACATCCCAGGGGACAGGAGATCCATAGGTGAGCTCACAGGGCTGTGGACTGCATTCCCTCCCTTTAGCCTTTTGCACAGGGGTGCTCACATCAGAAAACACAGCACTGCACAGACCCAGTATTTTCCTCCCTCTGTGCTTTCAGTTATAGCGAAGATGCCAAAAACTCCTCCCTCCCCCCGTGAGGGGTGTTCAGCATTCTGGTGTTGCAGCTTTATACAAGAGAAGGTACTTGGGAAATGCCAACAGATGAATCTTTCTAGTTAAAAACCATTGATCAACAGGCACTGCAACAGCCAGGCTTTCCCCTCAACAGCCCCCTCTGTGCTAAACCCTTTCACAGCTATTACTCACACTAGTACCAGGCAGACCTAACATGTGCCAGCAACTCTCAAATATTTCAATTCTGGCTTTACTCCTCACAAGGCAGTCTCATATCCCTTGTCCTCTGATGGCAGAGCCCTGTTGTTCAGGTTTGTTTAGGGAAATAACACACATTCCTGACCCCGCCACATTTTATAGCTCTGTACTTCCTAACAGCAGCTTTTGAAACCAAGTCTGTGTTGTTTTTTTCCAAACTAGAACAGATTATTTTCTTTAAGATCCAAGATTCAAGGTAAATGGCAACACACAACCTGCAGCATCACTGGCTTTAAGTGTACCATTCCCATCTTGCCAATTTAAAACCCTAAGATACAGAATTTACTTTCACCACCGCTGCAATACCCATAGTGGCCACAGCACGGCGCCCTTGAGCTCCTCACAGACAAGCAATTCCAGCCCCAGGCAACTGAATTTGCTGGAATTAAGGGATCACTGGAACTGTCAGTGAAGGGAATCTGCCATTATAGGAAAAATCCCAAGCAACAAGAACTGGCTCAAACAAGCCCTCCCTCAGTTGTGCAATAATTTGCTTTTTCCTGCCTGGTAAACATCACAGCTCTGCTCCTCACTGCCCCATTCTGATGATGTTCTCCGACAGCAACTACACAGAGCAACAGAACATCAACAGTGACAGAGCCACTGAACCATCTCTTGCCAAACCCCAGGATAAAGGAATTCTCCCTCCTCATCTCCAAGAACTTGAGCACTGACTGAGGATGAGCCATATGCTTTGCACTCTCTCCCTCTGCCTTCCCTTCCCAGCCAGCCCAGCAGAGCTGCAACCTGAATAAAACAAAGGGGTTGGGAACAAATATTTGCTCATGAGCCTTTTGTTTACGGCCATCTGTTCTCACACAGCTGGAATCTCCCGAAGTCTTTTCTTCCCCCATGTGAAACACAGTACCTAGATACTAACAGGGTAAAAATTAAAGTGCAGCTATCAGATCAACTTTCAATTACAACTTATATTAGAGTGCTATTAAAGAAGATAAAACAAATGCAGCAGTTAATATTGACTAAGGTTTTGCTTTTAATTGAATACAGCATCCCAGTCGTACCAGGGTTCCAGGTACCATTACACAGAAATACCTGTATCACTGTCTCCTAGAATCACTAACTCCACATTTAGCTTTTCCTTTTCTCTCTTCCAGGCACAAGGGCCTCAGGAACAGTCCTGTTCCACAACTCCCATCCTATTGAGCTACATCTTCTCTTAGCAGGAACAGATAAAGATGGAGGTGACAAAACTTTCAACATGGTGAACACTGTGCCAACCTCCTGCTAAAAGCCGAGGCTATCACTGCATTTCTGCAGTACTACTGTGGGAAGACTGACAAGCAGACACCCACAGCAGTGCATGATAAAGGTTAATCACAGCACCTCTTGTCAGGATACACCTCACCTCTGACGAATGGCAGAAGACCTCCGAGCCTTTTCTCTTCCCCTGCAGGAACACAATTGATCTAGTGCTTAGAAACCTATTCTTAGTCCCCCTTCCAGATGACTAAACATCACCTTGAAAGCCAACTCTTGATGCCAGGCACATACATTCAGATAATTCTTTGTCTACTTGTCCACAGTGACAACTCCCCAAAAAACAGCTTTAAACCAGGATATGATTGTGCAGAGGCAGGTCTCCCTGCTCCTTGGTCTCCCCCAAAGGAACTCAAAGCCACACTCTGTTGGGTTGTTTGATGCTTTTATTTATCACATGTAAAAACACTACTATTTCTGTTTGCAGGTTCCTCTTGCTGCACTGCAAGTCACACAGCTCCAAACATTGAAGACCAAACAGGCAGAGAAAGGAATTGAAGTGTTTATGCCCAGAGTGACAAGGCCATGATCCCAGAGGGTGTTTAATACACAGAAACCTCCCACAGGGACTGTTCTACAAAAGCAGTAGAGCATCACAAGTAACAGATCAGAGTTGGTGAAAACACTAGGTGAAGGAATCATCTAGGGGGGAAGAGAACCTGCAAACTGGTCTTTTTCCTTCAGCTGCCCTTATCTTTCTAGAACAGGTAACTGTGATCTAAGTAGGTGACTAGTGCTTTAAACCAGAACAGGGGTTGACTGATCCACACAGTTTAGTTGACACGAGGGTTCCTGAAGTTCCTCCCAGCAAAACGGGCCTTGCTGCCAAGCTCCTCTTCAATTCTGATGGAAAGGGAAGAGAGTGCTGAGTGTGAGCAGACAGTGTAGAACTCCTGCATTAGCACAGCTGCTGGCCTTGTGCTCAATCATGTGATCTACCAGTCACAAGCCAGTTCCCACCAAGCAGCTTCATACATGTTCAAATGCACTGGTCAGTATCACCTCACTCAAACGTTTAAATGCTTGCCCAAGGGAAGGGCAGCACACAGACAGGAGGACACCTCATGTATCACAGGATGCTTTGTTTGGTGCTCCTCTTTAGCATGTCTGTTATGGACATCACCCATCTAACTCCCCATTTAGCCTGCAGCCAGCTCTGCACGCACAGCACCAGCCCAAAAGCCCCTCTGCCAGTGTCAGCTCATGTCCATGAACTGCAGTGTTTCTGATATGCAGCAGACCGAGCTCTGCCCCAAATACACTACTGGAGCATCCATTCCATGTTAGGATTAACCCTCAACACTCCTCCCCTGGAAGCCTCACCTCAGCAGCTGGTTGTACTTGGCGAGACGCTCAGATCGGCAGGGGGCACCAGTTTTGATCTGAAAGGGAAATCAGGAAGCTCAGAACTACAGCAGAAAAAGTCACAGATGGCAACACAAAACTGTTGTGTTTAGAGTAATAAGCATAACCACAAGCTTTATTTCAGTGCCAGACTCTAATATACTCAAACAGGACAGGGCCTGGGAACAACAGTGTACATGTGCTGACAGCCTCAGTGTCAGCGAGTCCTGCTGCACCCCCTGGATTTGACTAAGAGGTTTTTTTGAATTAGCAGTTAAAGGTGAGTTTACACAAGATAAAATGTTCCCTCATCACACTCCCATTAGACAAATCAGCTTCCTGTATATAGAACAGCAGATACACATGCCTTAAGTCAGAGCAGACCCGATCTACTGTGCAGCATGGCTTCATCACTGTATTACCTCATCAAACAAAAGGGCAAACTACAGCTACAGACACCAACCTGACCAGTGCAGAGACCGACCACCAGGTCAGCAATGAAGGTATCTTCTGTTTCTCCAGAGCGATGACTCACCATCACACCCCAGCCATTGGACTGGGCAAGCTTGCAGCTAGAAGAGAGAAAGATAAAGCTCTAGACCATCCCTGTGTGCTCAGTGATGCTGCCAAGTGGCAGGCACTCCTCCCTTTGGCAAGACAACTGCCCTTTGGTACATGTTAGGGTTATGATCATGTGACAAGGCAATGATAAGGAGCTGTTTTTACACGGCCTTAGACCCAGTGAAGTTGTCTGATGCTCCCATATGACTTCCCAGACCATGCAGGTACAGGTTTACTTGTCATCTCTTAGTTAACAATTGTTCTCCATTCACAGGTGCCCAGTCCACTAACTCCAGTCTCTGTTCATCTCCCTCAATCAGACAATACCCCTCTGTGGCATGGCCAAGACCAAGAGGGGAGAACTTACGCTTGCAGGGACTCTGTCACAGAGCCAATCTGGTTGACCTTAAGAAGGAGGCAGTTGCAGGCTTTCTCCTCCACAGCCTTGGCAATACGCTTTGGATTGGTCACAGTCAGATCATCACCAACCACCTGGATGCCAACACTGCCAGTGAACTTCTTCCAGGCAGCCCAGTCATCCTGGTCAAACGGATCCTCGATGGACACCACTGTAGAAGGATACAATGAATATAAAGATGATGTCACCCCAAAAGGTCTTGTGTGAAAGCAGTGGTACCAAAGTGCTGCAGACAAGGACTACCCACCTCAAAGAACATTCCTGAGACTCCTAAAAGGCTGTTTGTTCTGCTCTTAATCCCTCTTATAAAGGAGGCTGCATCCTAACTCTTCCCTTCAGCAATCAACCCCTAATCACCATTACTACCATGCTTCTTGTTGACAAGCAACTTACCAGGGTAGTTCTTGACAAAGCCCTTGTACAGGTCAGCCAGCTGATCAGGAGAAATGTATCTGCTGGGATCATCAGGGGATTTGAAGTCCAGGTCATACTTTCCATCACGGTAGAACTCTGAGGCAGCCACATCCATGCCGATGACAACCTTCTCGGGGTAGCCAGCCTTGCTGATAGCAGTCTTCAGCAACTCCAGAGCTGAAACAGGGTAAAGTATTTCTGAGTTCCCATCAAACATCTTAAGAGTTATTTGTTTACCAACAACAGCACATCCACTTGGCACAAGAATCACCACCAGCCCCTAAGGAAAGCCTAAAAGGCCACAGAGAAAAGGTTCTTAAACTCTCCCACTTCTGAACTGACTGGAACAAGATATTGCTTTAATGCTGCTTTTAGCTCGTAATGCTCTTGAGACACCATTATGGGATTCATAATCTCTTCAGGCAGGACTGCATGTCAGCCCAGAAAGCTTAATACTAGACAACACTACATCCTCTTTGAGCTTATGCATGTGGGCAGGAAGCACTGAATGCATTTTAATCCCTTTTTAGCTCCAGATCAGGTGTTGACCATGAAAGTGGTCAGCATCCAAACCCTGACAGGTAATGGGACACAGCCTGGCCCTGCACAGGGCAGCCTCTCCTGAATTCCACCTGTGTCTGCTTGGAAGTTTATATGGGAAAAGGGAATGGAACTACTCAGTAGGAGTCCCTGGATACTACCCACGATGCTACCCTGCTGGGCAGAGCCTAAGCAAGAAACTCACTATGGTCATGACCAGTAAGACTTTCCCAGTCACTCCTGACTCAAAGCCAAGCAGCTGGGTCAGCCAGGCCATTTACAGTAGGAAGCTTAGATCAAGTGGTTTTGTTCAGGTTGTTTGGGGTTGGGTTTTTTTGGTCAGGTTTTTTTGTTAAGACATTAATGTTATACAAACTGTAAAAGTAGCTGCTGCCAGCAAGACAAATTCCTTGGACTGTAACATTCATTCAAGGTCATCTTCACAGATGTCTGCTAGGGTACAGACCTAGCAAGAGCTGTACATGACTGTGGGATTCAGAAGTGACCTGATTTCTGGTGCTGGCTCGGAGTCAGAAAAGGCAGAGGCCACCTTCAATAATAATATAACTAACAGCTTTAATGTAACAAGCAACTGAACAGAGTTCCAGTATGCCACTGGCCTATGAGCAGCTCCATTTCTGCAAAAGAGGCAGAAAAACAGCTCTTCTGGTACAGCTTTTGTAGGAACACATACTTCACTTTCCATGAGACAAACTGCCTCTTGCCCTCACAGGTTTCTGAACAGAACTGTTTGGCTGCAGAAGCAGCAAAAGCTTCAACTTCCCAGGCAAGCCTTCGAGCACTCCCACACATTACCAAGCATAGTTCCAACTGTTTTCCTCCTTTATCAGCAGGAAATCCACTCAGCTAAGTTTTGACTACCTAGTTGTGAGAAACCTGCAATGCATGCAGACATTCCCACACCACTTTTCAACTAGGAGTAAGATTCCCCTAAGCTGCTACAGGAATGAAAGAGTAGTTAGGCACTGAAGTCAAAACCATCCTGCCAAGCTGCATAAAGTGATGTCCAAGGTAATAGCTCTGTGGTCCTATCCTGGACCACGCCAGTAGAGCATCTTGGAAAGTTTGTCAGGACAAGAAGCAGAGCAAGGAAATAGAAAGTCCTACAACCTACTGATCCTGCTTTCCCTTCATACAGGAGAGGTCTGGTCTTCACTCTCTATTAGTTATGGCTCCTCCCACACTTAGCTCATTCTTACCTTCTTTATTTTCCAGGATGTTGGGAGCAAAGCCACCCTCATCACCCACATTGGTTGCATCTTTGCCATACTTGTCCTTGATTACGCCCTTGAGATTGTGATAGACCTCTGCACCAATGCGCATTGCCTCCTTGAAACTGTCGGCGCCCACGGGGAGGATCATGAACTCCTGCATGGCCAGCTTGTTGCCAGCATGGGAGCCACCATTGATCACATTGAAAGCCTTGGAGTAACCAAAAAGAAAAGTTAAATTAGAATATTCCAGGGTAAACTGATAACAGCATTTATGTTAAGACTTTTAATGCTCTAGAGAACTTGATCCAAGGCCACATCAGGAAGCAGCTGGACAGATCAAGTCTTTAGCTGGCCCTATCAAGAGACTCACAGGAACTGGGAGGATGACTTCTGCATTTCCAGCAAGGTCAGCAATGTGGCGGTACAAGGGGACACCCTTCTCAGCAGCACCAGCTTTGCATACAGCCAGAGATACACCCAAGATGGCATTGGCACCAAATTTGGCTGCAATAGAAAGAAATTGTTAACAGAAATGTTACACCTTCATAAAGAGACTCAGCAATACCAGCACCACGATCCTGGCTGCAGAAGTGCTCAGCACTGCCCACTGGTTTTGACAAGGTAAGCTAGAATTCTATAAGCCAATCCTCATCTTTCACACCCCACTGCAACACAAAGCCCACTTACATTTGTTCTCAGTTCCATCCATTTCCAGCATCAGTTTGTCAATCTTTTCTTGCTCCACAACGCTGAGATTCTGCAGAGAGAAGAAAGCAAAGCACTGCTTGACACCAAACATGAACTCTCACCTACTCACTGCATTTTTATTTCCCTGACAGGCACCAAGAATTGCTCAAGGGCAGCTACCAGCAGTTGCAGAGCCTACTTCTTGTCTTACCACACAGCATCTTCTGGTCACTTCCAGCAGACCAAGGCTGGCAGGTAAGTTGGACAAATCAAAAGCTTGTTTTGTTCTTCACATTCAGACCTCCAAGGCTCTCACATCCCTTGACTCCCTGACACTTACACTGCTATCTGCTTAGCATGGCGTGGGAGAAAGCCCCAGCTTATGCCCTCTGCCCCTTTAGTGCAAGCTCAAGGACAACCACCTTACCCATAAATACACCCATTTGTCACTTAGTATATCAAGTTTGGAATTGTTGCTTAGAATGTGCAATCATTCATGCATTACCACTTAGTTTTGCACCATCCTTTCTAGTTAGGGCTTAGTGCCCACAAAGGGCATGGGAATCTCAGTCAAGCAGACTTTACTAAGATCCTCTCAGATTCCCTTCCAAATCAGACAGCTTGGATAAATCCCAGTCCCTCCCCATCACTCAGCCACCCTCTTAAGCATAAAGCAGCTTGTATCTTAACTGCACACCACTGAAGTTCCCAGGTGCTTAAGTATTTCTGCACACCACAACACTAGGCTGCTCAAGATTGTTTTGATTAAGCATTAGATATGCAGTCATTAAGTAAAGCAATTACTGTAGGTCACTTTGTTCACATGCACTCCAACACACAGGCTGACATCCCCCATGTAACACAGTTCCTGTAACTGTCTCTAGAGAGACAACCCATCAGTTAGGATGCATTAGACTGGGATTAACCAATGTTAGCAGAAGACAGATTGCTCCTACCTTACTAATCAGTGCAGGTGCAATTGTTTTATTGATGTGCTCAACAGCTTTTGAGACACCTGGAAGGAACAAGCAAATCAGACACTGGTCAACCACACTGGTTATGCAGGCATTAGTAGGTGTTCTCAGTAACAATAAAATCTCAAGAATACTACCTCATGCTACTCAAACCCCAATTCAACCTGAGCTTACAACCAGATCTGAACACTTAGAGATCATCTCCATTGAATGGAAGTTGCATGAAGTAAGCATCATCCAGGAATGCCTGCTGCAATGTTAGTTTGCAAGACCAAGCACTGGATAAATCCATCCCAGTGACAAGGCTGCACTGAAAGCACATCCATTACCTGTGTACACAGTGCTGTCGCCAGGAACTCGTTAACATATTTAACAGCTCTGGATACACCTGACAGAAGCGAAACGGACAAGAGAATCAAGGAAGACATGAAGACTCAGCCAAAAACAAAGCCAGGCATGCAAGAAAAAGGACACAAATAGCTAAACAGACCTCTAGGTCAGCAAGTGTCTGATCTGGAGCAGCAGACTAGAAACAGAAGGGTTCAAAGGACAGAGGGAACTGCATCAGCCAGCGAGGCTGCATTTGGTCTTTCCACCAGGTTTCCATCCTATTGCAAACAGCGTTGTGGACCCAAACCTCAAGGCTGAAGGACAGCATTTAGAGAAGGTTTTAGGATAGGCTACTCCTATCCCTTCATAGAATGGATGAGCAAGGGGAAAGAACAAGGTTTCCCCAGAAGTTAAGCACGCAGCAGCTCAGGCATTTCACTACCTGCTATCATTCTGAAGCACTGCTAAAGCATCACCTTTTGTACACTTGATACGGTGCTGAAGTACAGCCTCTGTACCTGGATGCAGGCACAGAAATTCATTGTGTGCTCCTGGCTTCAGACAGGGAATAAAGCATGAACACAGCACCATCCTTTTCATCTATGTGGACCCACAACTGCATAAGCCAGCAGATCCAGTATGAACTTGCCTCTTCCCCGTGAGCACAGATCACCATGAGTCAGCTACCAACAGCAGCCTGAGCAATACTGTCATCCCTGCATACTGTTTAAAGATTGCCAAAGACCTAAGCTTCAGAACTGGTGAATTAAGTGCACCCTGAACCACATTAATTGCCTTTTAAATGGTCTACCTCTGCAGATTTGTATTACAAAAGACCTACCAGGCATCTGCAGCTCATCCCCTTTGGTTATTGTTTTTTCATAACTCATGTTATTCCCCAGCTGACTAAAACCTTCAGCTCTGATAGCCTGTTGTGGAAGCTCAGGCTACCATCTAGTTAAGTGCCATGAAGAACTGCCTGTAGGATTAGATTTAACAGGTCTAAGCACACACACATTTAGCACACTGAGGTAAGTACACATTTACTCTTCTCAAGGAGAAGTGCCCTAGACAAATAGCATAAGCTCTTTGCAATATTCAGTGATGCAGGAGTTTATTCCATGTTAAAGTAAGAACAACCATGAATCTTCTCTGACAAGGCCCTCCAAGTTCAATTCACTAGTTATCAACTCTAACTGCTCTTTCTTAACAGGCACAAAATACTCCAGCTTCCTTTCTTCTGACTGGTAGAAAAGTTTGAAGACACATAATTCTCCCTCCCAGACAAAAGTTAAGTTGATTGCATATACTTGGAAAACACCACTGATGCTTTTACAACAGCAAGCTAAAAAGGAGTCCTGACTGTCCAAGCTCTCAGAGTAGTCATAAGAATTACTATTAGGATGTTTATTAGGTAATGACATCTTGTATGTGGCTATTCATTATCCCCCATACTTGTTCCCAAGCCAGTCTGGTGACATGCTGTGTTTAGTTTCCTTTCAGAAAACACAATCAGTCCCCAGTCAATTAAAATATTATGCCACTAACACAAGCCTAAGTATCCTGGCTACCTCTAAGGAAAGACAAAAAGTGAAAGTGGCTTTAGCTGTTACGCTGTTTGAAACAAAAGCATCTTCCATGATTACCAGTGTGCAGCTGCACGCCAGCTGCGGTCTGCAGTTGGCATAAACCTCACCTTCAGGATTTAACATGCGGGGAATCTGAGGAGTCTACAGTGCCAGATCCTCTTTGAAAGTTTGGTCTATGAAGGGATCTCGTGACTAGCTGCAGTGCCACCAAGCCTTTTGGAGCAGGTACTTTAGATGCTACACTACTAAAGCACTCTAATCTGACATGCACCAACATGCAGGGCAAGAGGAGTGGTGCAACGACGTACGTTTGGGCATACTGTACTAGAGCCACCGTCATCTACCTGGCACACCTGAGCTCCACACACCCACCTACGGAAGGACACTGATCTCCACTATGCAGATGCACTGCCAGAGGCAGAGTCACTCATCACATTGTCCTCTGGAAAATCCAGCAGCCTGTGCTTCACCTCTGCCCCAGCCACACAGCCTACATGTGGTATGCACTGCTGTCATCCTACTTCTAATCTCCATTGCTTTGCCTTAACTGTACAAAATACAGACAGCAGTGAAGGAGTCGCTGTGCCCTCTGCTACAATCTGGCATAAAGACACACAGCAACACATCCATTGTAATGGGCCAAGCTGGGTCCCAAAATTCAGGCTTACCTTTCCCCATGTAGCGTGTCTTGTCATTGTCACGGAGCTCAAGAGCTTCATAGATTCCAGTTGAGGCACCGCTGGGAACAGCGGCTCTGAACAAACCTGTTGGCAACAGAAAAAACAAAAACCAGTCTTAGCACATTCAAACCCACAAAACATCCTCTGCTCTTACATCACTGCAACCTACCACATACTTCCATCTCTGGAGATGGGAAAGGTAACCTCTAAACCATACCTCTGCTCACTTATGCACGATCCTGAGAGCTGTCTGCTCCTTTACAGCATCACCAGTTCATCAGTGTTTCCCTCACAGCAAGCTGTCTCACTCATTCTCTTCCACTGTGCACCTCAAGTGTTTTAAGTTAGAAAAGTCATCCATTCCCCTTCCTAAAACATAGCTCTAGTCCCTTAATGTGTTTCTGGGCTCAGTCTGGCAGGCAAGCTCTTAAATTCTCCTAAGATGGGGGCATACAAGGGACAATTAGGAGGCCTCTTCTGTTAATAAAGTTCTGAACTCTTCCGACACACAGACAGCCCATTCTTCCAGCCAAGGATGCTGAACTTTATCAGCAAATCAGTGTGCTGGAGTCTGTTCTGCCTGTGGTTCAAGATGCCAGCTTTAGTCTCCAATCTTTCCCTTATCCCACTACAGCAAAGAGCTTAGTAGGGGCAATCTCATTAAATGACTGCATTAATCTTTTGAGGCAGAAAGATCAGCTATTTAGTTAGCGTATTACAGCTATTGTGTTTGCTCATTCCACCAAGCCACGCTGGTATGTGTTTGCACAATGCCTTTGTCAGATCCTATCAGATGTGGGATGAACAACTACCAAACCAGGGGAAAATCCTACAGTAATTAAAAATATAAGACATTATATGTGAAAACACAATTAGACAAGTTGTTTTGTCATGCCTGCATACTTATTCAGAGAAGAAACCATTACTCAAGATTCAGCTCCACAGAACACTTTCATTACACAAAGTGACTGCTAGGCAAGTCAAGAATTAAACTTGAAGTGCAGTCATACAGAGTTTAGGGAACACTGAAAACTAAGACCATGAGCAGCTGCTGAAGGACAGAAACAAAGGCCTGGTTAACTCTGAGTTTGCAAGTGCTACCCCAGGTTTACAAGCAGGGCAAGGGGAGGAGAGCAGGTTTGGATTAACACCTGCACAACTCAGAGTGTAAGAAGCAGCACACTTAAAAGAACCTCATCACTGTCCAGGCCAGTATCCTGAGCTCAGCAAATTCATCCCAGTAGAATGAGGTAGAGGCTCTTCCTACAAGTCCCATAGCAAGCTCAGCAACATGTAATACATATGGAGGAAAGAGTAAGGACAATTCCACTGCTAGAACAGGACAGTTTGTATACTTTTGAGTGTCTCTTCAGTTCTGTCAGATACAAGAAAGGAATAAACTACTACAGCTAAGGACTCACCTTTGTTGGTGAAGAGATCTACCTCAACAGTGGGATTGCCACGAGAGTCAAAGATTTCACGCGCATGGATCTTAAGAATGGACATCTTGAACACCTGAAAAAAAAAATAGAGTTCAATATTAATCACAGAATGGCTCAGATTGGAAGGGACCTTCAAATATCACTTAGTTCAATGCCCCTGCCACAGTCAGGGACATCTTTCACTAGGTCAGGTTGCTCAAAGCCCTGCCCAACCTGGCTTTGAACACTTCCAATGATGGGACATCCACAACTTCTCTGGGCAACCTCTTCCAATGTCTCATCATCCTAGTCATAAAAAATTTCTTCTTTATATCCAAACTGAATCTACCCTCTTTTAGTTTAAAACTTTCAGTTTTAACCTGTTCACCAATATTCTTCAAACACAGCCCTGTGCAATCTTTTTTTTTAAAAAAAAAAAACCCAAACCATACAGGGCAACTCCCACATCTCTCCTTCCTTGCCCACCCCTCCTCAACAGTCCACAGCCATCGATTGCAGCACCAGAGCTTTCTGGGTGCACAGGGGCTTCCAGCACCTCCTGTTTGTGACCCATGCTGGGTGCACTGCTACAGAGACACTTCCCTTGGGCTACTGGCCCTGTCAACTTTTCAGACCAAGCCAGAATTCCTTTAAGGCATTTCACAACTGTTTCCCTGTTGGTTCCTAATATATTAGGAGCCCCTGGCTCTTCTCTGCTACTCAAAACTCCATCTCTTGCCCCCACTAAGTCTAGTTTAAAGCTCTCCATATAAGTCTGTCCAGTTTGTTGGCAAAAATGCTCTTGTCCCATTTGGTCAGCTCCCAAAAGACCCAGCTCTCAAAGTTTCATCCACGATCATAAAAGCCAAAATCCTGAGTATGGCACCAGCTACACAGCCAGGCAATCACCTGCTGAATTTCTCTCTTCCTGAATCCATTCCTCTTGGCTGGGAAGATAGAGAAAACCACCTATGCTCCCAAAACTTAACATTGCTCCAAAGAACATAAGTCTCTTTTGATGTTTTGAAGTTACCTTGCTGTGTTATCATTAGACCCTACACAGAACAGTAAGAGGAGATGACAACTTGTACAGTTCACCAGGCCTGACAGCCTCTTGGTGCCACAAATGCAGCAAGCTTCTCTAGAGAAATTGTCTGAATGGGAAATGTGTGCTCCAGAGCCTCTCATGTGAAATCTTTACTGCTAATGCCTCCCACACTCTGCTGGTGGCACCAGTTCTAACGAGGGTGAGTGGCTGGATCAACTCTGCATGGTTTGCTTTCCCTGGATCCTGTGTATTACTCACATTCTTCAGCCCCAGAGCATCATGTTTGTTATGCAGGAGCATTCAGAGGACTGGGGAAGGTTCTTCCACCCCAGGTGGACAAGGGTCCTGTCTCCATCTCATTACTCACATCTGTTAGCTCAAGGTTGAAGTCAGGCTTATGTTGCCCTTGCACAGCACTAAAGCAGAGCTGTCACTCAGCCTGGGACAGTGCTCCATGCCATGTGTCTCCCTCCTGCTCACATTTCCAGACACTGCACTGCCTGTTGAGCTCCTCTTGTAAGGAAGCTACTTGCTTGAGGAGCTTTTCCCCATGGTGGCACTTGCAGCTATGACATCCACCACTGTGTTCATGTACCAGGAGGACTTCCAGATACTGAAACTCCATGCAGCCTAAGGCTGGACAGCTACTCCAGTCCCTGGGAGGACTGTTTGGGTGAAGACATCAGCACAGGTAAGCTGTAGTGCTTCTGTCTGTGTTTCAGCCACAGCCTTGCAGCTGTGGCAGGTGGACACCATTTTCTTTCAGCAGATTATGGTCTCCTTACAATTCTTAAGAAAAAAAAAAAAAAGAGTCCACTAACAATGTGGGAATTCTCTTGAAAGATGGCATCCTTCTCATTCCCTGGAGGCCTCAAGCTGCTGGGTAGGCTTACAAGTGCTGCTGCTAGCAATAGCTTGACATTTATATCCTGTAGTAACACCTGCTGTCAGGAGAAGGGTTCAAAAAATGTCACTCCACTCTATTTCAACCAGGAAAACTTTTTATACTTGGTGAGAGTTAGAGCCCTATGCTGAGAGGACAGAAATCTCAACCTAGGTGGGAAGAACAGTCTAAAGCCAGAAGCCTTGTTTCCAGAGAAATCTAAGGAAGTGTCACCTCAGCACCTAAGAGCAGCCAAGCAATCCTAATTCAGGAAAACTCCTTCTGATAAAAGACTAACATGCAACAGTTCTCAGTGTGCACAGCAGCTGTTCAGAGTCAAATGTAACCTGGCTTGAAATAGAAACAGACAGCCACAGCTCTAAGGACTTGCATTAATAGCTGCACCCTGTCTTGAGCATTTATTTACAGAAATGGCTTTTCCTCTTAAAAGGAAGAAGAATCACCACAATCCTGTGAGTATTTCCTTTTCCCCCTTCTCACATATCTTAAGACTCCTCCAGTAAGGAATGTCTTATGTAAGCTCAGCTACATTTTAAAAATCAAGTCATACAAATGCCTGTAAGCCAGCAACTGGCATCAAATCCAGTTCATCTGCAGAGAAGAAAGCTGAGCCTCAGAAGAACTATCTGGAAGCCAGCTTTTTGGCAAGCCAGTGTGGGTGGTAACCCTGTTAACAGAAAAGGTCATGAATCTCTGCAGTTACTGCAAAGTTAAGAAAACAGGACTTTAGAAATACTGTTGCTTGTACAGAGTGTGTGCACGCAGGGGCTGGGGTATTAATTTCATACACTCCTTTTTCCACAGCAAGTTTTCCCTCTCCATATTAAACACATGGGTAGACATTTGGTTTGTCCCCTTAGATTTAAGGTGTCCCTTCCAGCTGTCCTGTCTCTAAGCAGCATATTGCATAAGGCACCTCAAAGATTTTAGATCCTGCCTGCTGTACAGTAAGACCCACACACTGACTGATGATGGCTAACTTGAGAAGCAAGGCAACTTAGTTCAAGCTGGCCTTCATGCTGCCACTATTTCACTTTCATCAGTAAATATATAAGCTAAAAATAAATCCCTGCAACTCTTCAGTTATCAGCCCCATCCACACTCACACTTATCTCTCTGCACTTGCACTGAGCAATGGCTAATAGGAAGAATCCCCCTTTATCTAAAAGGGGCTTTCAGAGCTTATTAGGCCAGCACTTGCCACGCCTTACTTTCATTTTCAGAACCATGGCTTTGTGACAAAACACTGGGTACCTTGTTCTTTGAAAGCACAGCCAGCTCACAGGGAAGCTCAGTGCAATGCAAGAACTGTTTGTCCACCTTCACAAAAAAGGTGGCACTTCAGGAATACACACGGCCAGAGCTTCCATTGGGAATGTCTGCCAGGCCTGACATTACTCAAGTGTCCTTGACAAGTGACCTCTCCAGCAGTCCCTCCCTCTTCTTTAGAAGGAGGCATTTCACAGCACTGCGCCATTCCAGAAATTCCTCACACCATTTTTCTTTTATTTTGGCTCATTTTGCAAACCCTCTCACTTCTGTCTTCGAGACAACAGTTTTCCCCACTGAGCTATTCCTGGGTAAAACTCTGGTGCTGTTTAGCACATCACAAGCTGAGCATTATGTATTCTGCCTCCACCAATTCAGTCAACTCATCTAGAAAGTGAGTCAGCCCATGCAAGGGTCTGGCTGTGGAAATGCCAACTGAACATGAGAGCCCATCAGCAGCACTGCCTGCTCCAGACCTGTACTCACTGATGGAGCCAGCCAAACACACACAAATACCAGAGCAGTATTTAATGCATTCATTGCCCCAAACCTTGTTTTGTGCTATTATCTGCTGGCAAGGTCAGTGCCTTCCTTCAGGAGAGGCACCACACACACTAAGCTTTCCTGGCCTTCCCAGAGTGCATATTATTATCATCTACTTCAAGGCTAAGTTACAGCCCAATGTGCCACTGCCAGTTCTGACTACTGGCTTCACTATCACCTGAAATCCAAGAAACCAACACCTTCTCCCTCTCCGACCTTGTGCTCTGCACAGGGAACACAGTAACACCAATGCAGTACTACTCCAACTTAAAATTATTTCCACAGATTTTATTTACAGACAACTTTATCACCAAAACCTGCACCTGTGAGCTATTTTGCAACCACATTTCTCTTAAAACAGGGTTAAGACTGAGCGCTGCAAGCATCAGAATGGAGATTAAAAATCCTGGTTAGTATCTTACAACAGAACTGCCACACAGTTATCAGTGGGAGTCTCACATGACACTCAAAGGTCCTGTAAGGCTGCAAGTCTCATGCCATGACCACTTTGGAAAAAAAACCACTCACTAGACCTTTGACCTCACTGTATTAAAGCCAAACATACCAATTCTACTCCTGAAGCACTCCTAAAAGCTGGACAAATGTGGAATAACAAGGGCATCTTCCAAGCATACACCTTTGCATTCCACATGGTTCAAATTCACCTCCACGCTTTGCAACGTGATGCAATGTCTTTTAAATAACGCCTAGCGGGGAGTAAGTCACAGACACGTTGAACTACTTTCTCTCTCTCTGTTTAATAAGATGGAGGCCTGAAACCGTATTGCCTCAATCTGTGGGTTTGGATGACAAACTTCACTACTTCCTGCCAGGCTCAGAAAGTCACAGCCCTGCCCTGTGACTCAGCAGTGAAGTAACGGAACAGGAGAGAGACCAAGATCCTCGCCAGCAAACCTGCACAAGGCAAGCTGGTTAAGAGGCAATTTTCTTTTTCTCCCCCCCGCCCCTCCCTTAAAATCCAGAGGTGCACCCCAAATTGGCAGGGGCTACCCTGCACAAGCGCTGCCTTGAGACAACCAGCAGTTAATTAACCCCAGCGGGAGACCCAAGATACACGTATTTGAGTGCTGACTTCAAACATTAAATATTTGAGATGCGAGGCTGAAGGACATCCACTGCCACTAAAGAGGGGAAGGTCCAAATCACGACACGCAATCCGAGTGCCACTGTTAATGATTAAGAGAGAGAGGTTAAGCTCGGCCCTGCAGAGAAGCCTTGACCCACCACATCCCCCCCAGAAGGTCTGACCCCCCTGCGCACGCTGAGGGGGCTGTGAGCTCCTCGAGCCTCCCCCCGCCCCCGCGACGCGGCGGGAATTACACCCACAGCGGCCGGCATCACCATGGAGACCGCCTAGACCTGGCCTGGCCCGGCCCGCAGATAGGCCCGGCCCCATCTCACGGGGGCGGCGGGGACCCTGGAGCTGCTGCCCGGGGAGGGAGAAGGGAAACCGCGGTCGCACCGGGGCCTCTGGCCCCGCGCACAGCTGCGGAGGGGCTAGGCCGCTGAGGCCGCACACGGCCCCGCCGCCGCCACACTCACCTGCGGCCCAGCAGCCCCGCTCCGCTCCGCAGCCCGCTCGCTCCCACCTCACCTCAGCGCCGACTGGGACCGAACGGCTGCGCGGGCGCCGGGCTATAGCCCACCCCATGCAGATGAGCCGCCCTCCTCCCGCTCCCCATTGGTCGGTTCAGCGACTCTCCGGTCTCCTATTGGCTAACCCAGTCCCTTGCCGATCTCCCATTGGTTACCTCCTCCTCGCGCCAGAGGCGGGTTCGGGTGCGTGCGCTACGTGCCGTGCGGCCCTCTCGGCTGCGCCGTTCGCCTCGTGGAAAATCCCATTACGGGGCGGTGGGGGGGGGGGGGGCGGAGCAGCCCGCTCGGCGCGGCCCACGCGGGGTGTGTGGGGGGGGATGCGGGGGGATTGTGGGGCCACGGGGACCTCAGTGCGTGGGGAGGGCCGGGCCCACGGCACGGAGGTGGGTCCCGAGTGCCTTCCCCACGGCACGGAGGTGGGTCCCGAGCACGGGAAAAGCCTCGTAGCAGCGGCAGCCGCAGGGCTTTGCTGCTGGCCTGTGCAGATGGTCCCTTTGTGCGTGTGCGTGCACCCGCGCTGCGTGTCCCTGTGTGAGGGACGCACCTGTGGGGAGAGGGAGAAGGAATTGGTCACAGAATCCCAGGTTGGAAGGGGCCTCAAGGATCATCTGGTCCAACCTTTCTTGGCAAAGGCACTGACCCAGCACCCCACTGAGCTGAGCCTGAAAAGTGTCCGATTTGGGGAATCCACCGCTTCCCCAGGGAGATTGTGCCAATGGCTGGCTCTCGCTGTGAAAAACCAGGCTTTTGTGGAAAATCATCCTCTTGTGTCCAGTCAGAATCTCCCCGGGAGTGACTCGTACCCATCACCCCTCACCTTTTCCGTGTGACTCCTTGTACAAGGGGAGTCTCCACCTTCTTTGCGCCCACCCTTGAAGAACTGGAACATGGTGCTGAGATCTGCCCCAAGTCCTCTCAAGGCTGAACACAGCCAGTTCTCTGAGCCTCTCCTCATGTGGCAGGCGTCCCCGAGGCTGAACACAGCCAGATTTCTGAGCCATTCCTCGTATGACAGGCTTCCCCGTCCTCTGATCATCGCCGTGCAGCCGCGTGTTCACACAAGTTGGGCGTAGAAACAGCGGCTGAAACTCGCAAGAAGGCAACACACTGACAAGACAAAGGCTGGGAAGAGAGAGAGGGGGGTTATTGATCCTAGGAAAAGGTCAATTACAAATAGAACGAAATTTTACTTGGATTTTGAAGTGATAAACTGTTACACTTCCTGGGGTGGAGAAGGGTCACTTGTGCCATCAGTTCTGACACCTCAGGTACTAGTGTGCCAACAGGAACAAAAACTTTTTCAAGGGTTTCACCTGGATCTGCACAAGGCCACCTGATGGCCCAAGACACGTGCTTGAAGACTGTGTTGTGGCCAAAAAAATAACGGAGCATAACAGAGCTCAACAGCAGGCCACAGAGTTAGAGACTTTGCCAAAATGGAGTGACTCGTGCTCCTGAAAAGCTCCAATCCCTCTGTGGGTCTTGAAAAAACTATCAGATTATTCATTGATAATTATTTAGCCTGCTGCATTATGGTAAAGTATGAACCATGCCCCACGGAATGCGATCAGCAAAGCCTCCATCCCCGGAAAGTAACACTCAACTTTCCGTGGACTCGGCGGTAACCACGTGTCATGGTTTTTAGTAAGAACATGGCCGCTCCCATGAGTTGTTCCCAGCTGTGGCACTGCAGAATCCTGTTCCTTCCTGGATTCACTGATCCAGTTCCCCTTGGTAGTTGCTCCCTGCAATGAGGGGATTCCCTCTGCAGCGAGGGCAATCCCATAGCAAGGTCAAAACATTTGCACAAGGCCACAGGCTGACCTGGGAAAGGCACAGCCTTGTCTCTTCGCGCCTTCCCGTGTCCTTAGCCTTCGCTCCTGGACGTGATTGCTCCTGCTCAAGGCAGAGCACCATCCCCAGCCATGAGATTGTGAAGCCCCAAGCCAGGACCAATGCTTTGTCTTGCTGGGACACCGCAGAGCCCAACCCCATGTCTGTGATCCCATGGGACTCCCGGTTCCCCTGGGTTTGCTTCCTCCCGTTTCACCTGTGTTCAGAGTGACGGGCGCCTGGCTCTGCAGTATTTCAAATATATAACATCAAGCCTGTGACATTCTCCAAGCCTGGAGTTGGGGTCTAGGAGCTCCAGGGGTCTGACAGTGCCCAGTCCATCCTGACTGCACCACACAAAGCCACGTTGTTGCTTGCCAAGTTAGCTATGTTTGTGCTTGCTCCAGGACTGCCTCGCCCTTCCAGCCTGACTATGACCCAGCATTTCTCCTGGGCACATTTTGTTTCTCTCCTTCCTGAGAACATCCCCCCGAGACAAGCTTGAAGTCTAACAAAAAGCAAAGGAAATGTGTGGCACTGACCGCTCTCCCAGGGCAGGCTGTGCTGAGCCGGTACCCCGCCAGCTCCCCCCGCATGGCTCCCTGGCTCCTGGCACGGAGGTGAAACCCAAGCCGTGCCGTGACAGTGCCATGTGGCCCTCATGCCCACACCAGCACCGCCTCCGGGGATTTCTTTTTTTGCTGTTTCTGCCTCGCTGAGGGGGCAGATTCATGTGGGCTGCACAGCCATGAATCAGGTTGAAATGCTGCTGGGTTGCACGCAGCTGAGATAAAGCAATATTGGCCAGGAAAAGCCCTTGGAATTAAACTGTTGCTTTATAGGTAGATATTTCTTTACAGTGCCAAACTCCCCCAGACTGCATGTTATACCCCTTACAGCTGTGTCCTTGGCAGTAGTTCCTGACTTCTCCTGGAGCCTTACCCTGCCTGGTGCAAAGGAATGAGAGGGGAGCATTCCCTGCAAAAACACGCCCCTGAGCAATCAGATGCTGGAAGTCATAAAACTGCATTTTTATGTTGGATAACTGATGGATTAGAGTTGCTTCACCATCTTTGCACTTTGTAAAAGTCCCTTGATTGCTACACATGGAAAATCACAGAGGTGCTGAGTCTTTAATGAGCTAGAGCATAAGAAAGCCCAAGGCTGAGGGAAGTTCAACACTGTAGTAGTTGAGCAAAAGACTGATGGTGCAGTATGGTAGGGTGCTCTTTGGGAATAGGTGTGTTATGAAAGGTCATAATTAGCTTGGTGGCGGGCAGAAGTGGAGTGTAAAGCCAACCCTCTGGCCTCTTGTAGCTCTGTATTTCTGTTCAACCAAACCAAAGCTCTGCGAGGGGACTGGCTGTAGAAGACCAGCCTAAACTCTTCCTCTTGCCTGTCACCTAGGCTCTTCTTTCCTTGTGACCACAAAAAATAGCACAAAGCAAGCAGATTTCCTCTGCTGGAGTGTGAGCAGCGAGCTGTGTGCTGAGAACCTGTGTTCCCCTCCTCCTTGCACAGTCCCATCTCCACCAGGCAGGACTCACCCCTGGTTCTGGCCGCAGATGCTGTGCCAAGAGCCCCATCCGCTCCACTGAATCGTGTGTCTGCAAGAGAGGGCGTAGCTGAAGACACTGCAGTAGCTAGAGGCAGCATTGATCAGGCATCCATGATCACAAGTCTGGCACTGTGCAGGTGCTGGTATAATTTTCCCTGGATCAGCAGATTTAAAATTGCCCTGTACCATACATACCGAAATAAAAGTCAGAGCTGATATGAAAAATGCCACTGCTCAGTCATGTATCCTGCCTGATTTTTCTTTTTCTCTTTCTTTAAAGAAAAAGTTGAGCATCCCTAAGGCTACAAGCTATCTAGCTGGCACAAGTTTCTGTGGGAATCTGGGCTTGTTACCAGTTAATCAAATACTCAGTGCACTCTTTTAAAATAATCTATTTTTTTCATGGTTTGGGAGAGGAATGTATGTCTAGTGGGGTGGACACTGGGAACAGAGGGTTTCAGGAAACATAAAGCCACTGTAGCTCGTAATGCAGTCTGACAGCCCACACAAGTACACGAACACATCGGTATAACATGCTGATGGAGCAGATGGACAAAAAACACCGACACAGAACTGGCTCACAGGCATCCACCACCCAGAAATGGAAACCAAAATCCCCTTCCATTGCAGGGCCTAGTCATTCCTTGGGCTTTAAAGGCCATAGTAAAATTATAAATATAATATATTTAGGTTTGTTAATTGCTTGCAACATGCTCACAAGCAGGGGAGCTGACTAGGCCAGCCTTTTCCTTCCCTGTTTAAAGCAGTTGGGCAGGAGAGTTCAGAGCTTTGCAGAGTGTGAAGTCACTGGTTTGAACAGCTGAGGATGCCAAGGCAGGGAGCAGAACCACCACAGATCAGGACTTGTTTGCCAGTGCATTAATATGCTTAATAACCATCACCCGTGTGGGGAGCATTCCAGGGCGTCAGCTTTCGTAGCAGCTTGAAAGCGCTTCCTGAATTCTCAGGGACTTCTCCTTCTCCCCAGCGCCTCACAAATCACCTGAAGAACATGTGTCAGGGTGGCTTTGGGTGCACCACCCTCATCCAACAGCTCTGCAAGTGCCGGCCTGTTTGTGTTTTGAGAGGTGTCTGTCTGAGAAGCAGCCCCGCATCTCAGAGGGTTTTGGAGGAGGCTTTCAGGCTGCGGCACCACGTCACGGCATCGGGACAGCGCTGCCGAGGAAGGCGGTCGGGTGCAGAAGCCAGCGCGCTGTCGCTCAGGTTTCTCCTCTTCATTGGCTCTGCAGATCGTGGTGTTTCTAAGGAACATTCTGTGGAAAGGTAATGGCACAGCTGACTAATGCTGTTTCTAGATAGCTATTAAAATGATTGAATGACTATTTAAGATGTTTTCTTCCAGGCATTCAAAACCTCCGCTGACTTTACATCCTTCTCTTTTGCTTCTCATGCCCCTTTTCTCTCGTGCCTTTGTCTTACAGCTGAACCCCCTGCAATTAAACACCACAAGTTTTAGGCACATGAATAATAAAATGACTTGAGATGACAAACCTGATGTCTTTCCTAGTGCCACTTCAGCCTGCTATCTCACCTGATAGTCTGATTTCTGATTTTCTCCAGCTCCAGCTGGCTTTGGAAGGTTTGGGATTTGAATTTTCTGTGGAAATTACTGCCCACAGTTTGCAAGCCAGCAAGGACAGGGCAGGGACCTTACAGACCTTGGCCTGAGAATTTTAGGTCTGACATTCTATGAAATGGGTGCTCAGAGTTTATTCAGTAATAAAGAGGGTTTAATAGGTGCTGAGGATGCAGGTAACATTAGACAGCTGCCCAGTTTTGAGGAGTGAGCACAGGTTTGTGTGTAGCTATGAGTACATAGCATGGGTCAGCCATCAGCCTACATACTGGGGCTGTGGTAGATGCTCATGGTCTAGGCAGAATACTTTGAATATATTTTATATAAAAAGGAACATTACTGCACAACAACAGTGGCAACAACAAAAAAGCAGGTAAGATGGCTGGAATAAGAAAAATATATGCTACTTTTTAACTACTATAAGTGCTAACCTACATGTAAAATTACTACATCCATTTCAGGTGATGGTGATGGGTTATTTGGAAAGGAACCGATGCACAAATCAGGGTGCTAATACCAAAGGGTACATTTCCCAGCAGCTAATGATCTGATATGGTGATTGGAGGTGAAACTGAAAGCTTTTGAACTAGCTGGATATTAATTGCCAGGAATTGTGCATCCAAAGGCCATAGCTGCTCATTCAAACCGTGACAAAACCATTAAGTTTATAGAGGCCAGTGGGCAGGTCTTGCACTGCCTCTTACAGGGTGTTGGAGACTTTGCTGAGCAGGTCTTCCCCTCCTGCTTTGAGATAGATTCTGCTATAGAGGGGAAAGCAAGCTAGGAATTGATTAGCCATTAAGAAATCATATTTGGTATTTAGGGGTTTTTTAGATGGAAACCTGATTTTTCAGGTATGGGTAAACCAATAATAACTCATTTGTTTTCTTAATGAGTGCATAATAGTTATGTAAAGCACAAGGGTTATCAAGCAGGATTCTCTTGCCACAGAACAGGTACAGCACAGACAGGAGGATTTAAATTTCCTTCATGTTTTCTTCCTGCCTTAAAATCAACCTGATTCTCATGGGAATCACTTTTAGCTCTTACTGCCTTCCCTGCTCCTGCACAGGCAGTGCAGTGGTGATGAGCTACTGAGAGAGGAGGGGCTCTGGGCACTTCTGCTCTTGCTGAATGTCCCTGCATGGACCTTGCCTGCAGCAAAAAAAAACCACTGCAGGGCTGAGCCAGCAAACACTGGGGCACAGATGAGTTGGGCAAAGCAGGGACTGATTTCTTGATCTCTGAAGCTGGATGCATCTGTCCATAGTTTGGGTCTCTGAGTCATGCAAGTCTGCTTTTATAATCAAACGGCAACAGGAACGTCTGGATGGACCTCAAAGGTACCCATATCAAACACAGCATCTGTGTCAAGGCTGTTGCTCTTCATGGGCTGGAAAGGAAGCTTAAGGGGGACAACTCATACTTAGGCACATAAATTTTACGTGTCTCCCTGGATCTTACAGTCTGTGGGTTATGGAACAATTGAATCTGTAACACTCACTGCAAACTTAACTCCCACAGGCAGTGAGCAGCTCAGCAAATACCCGCTGGCCCACGCACACAGCTCCCTCAATGTGTACCTCAAGCACAGAAGAAGAATTGAACAATGTCTGAAATGCAGCAGATGCACTAAATGCATTTATGATTAAACCTCTGTCAAAGGCTTTATACCCACTATTCCTTCCCATTAATGTGGGCCTGTGAAAATCCATCTCTTGGTCCATTTCCTTCTTTCTTTGTGGAATAGATGTTTGCTAGCATCAATTTGGGATGCCCTGCTCCATTGGTGAGACCCAGCTCCTCCTTTCCACTGATTTGTTTTCTTGCTTTCTGTATCTTCCAGCTTACCTGTCACAGCAGGAGTCCCAGTTAGCCACTGGGATCTCATTAAGGTCATGTCTGATGCCACCTTTCAAGGTCTCTTCCAACCCAAACCATGCCATGAGTCTATGATTCTAGAGAGCTGATTGCTGTGCTTGTGGAGAGTTTGGAGTGGTTTCCACTTCTCACGTGTACTTTTAGGGTCACTACATTCATCTGCTCCACTGAGCTGTGTAGAGGTTAATGAATTACTGTTTGTACAGCTCTTTGAAGATGAAAAGTGCAATGGAGGGGCTCTGTTATTGTTACCATGTATGAAGAGTTCTGTACCAAACCCAGTGTATTGTGTTTGGCCACTGGATGTCACAGCTGCTCAATGCACAATGCAGCTGAAATAAGAAAGGAAAAGTGCTTACCCAGCAGCGGGCAACAGCCACATTGCCAGAGCCATTATTTGTTCTGTGGAGAGTGTCTGTTTGTTAAGGGGCTTGAGGTCTTCTCCTGTGTTTATGCACTGCTAATATGGATTTTTCAGAGGGACTGAGCAGCAACTGTGCTTCCTCTGCATGTTATTACACTGGGAGATCAGGAGCAAAATGAATATTTTTATGGAAGGAGGTGCAGATATGTATAAAATACTAATAACAGTGTCTGAGAAGGTGGACAGGTGTTTGCACATGCTGACAACCTCTCTTGTCACTGAATTATTCCTTCTTTATCCCACCACCATCCATAGCATAGAGCCCTGGTATGATGGAAAAATTTCTCCCAGGCCAGCTCTCGACAGCACTCCTTCAGTCCTCACACTCAGGCCAAGTTCCTGTGTTCCTCACACTAAATGCAGAGGGAAGGTTGACCTCCCTCTTCCTAATCCTTCACACTTCGTTTTTTTCAAAGTCTCAAGCTGAGATCCAGAACATGCAGTCACTTTCAGCAAAGTCTGTAGAGCAGATCTATACAGACATTACAAGAATCATAGAATCATAAGGTAATTTTGGTTGGAAAAGAGCTTTAAGATCATCAAATTCAACTGTAAACCCACACTGCCAAGTCCACCTCTAAACCATGTCCCTGAGCACCACATCTGCACGTTTTAAATCCCTCCAGGGAAGATTACACCACCTGGGCAGCCTGTTCCATCGCTTGACTGCCCTTTCAGTGAAGAAATTTTTCCTCATGTCCAAACTAAACCTCCCCTGGTGCAACTTGAGGCCATTTCCTCTTGTTCTGTCATCTGTTACTTGGTAGAAGAGACTGAGACCCACCTCACTGCAACCTCCTTTCAGGTAGTTGTAGAAAAATGATGAACTGTAGAAAAATGAATAACAGTAATTACTTTTCCTGGAAATGAAAATGAAGAGGGATTATTTGTCCATGTTCTCTTCTTTTTATAGCATCACATTGTCCTTTTTGCCACCTTGGGGAAATGGGGAGTGAAAGGCTTGTGGTGCAGTGAGGTGATAACCACCCCAGAAGTGATGTGAACATTAAAGAGGGAAAAGCATTTTAAGATAATCCGAGGGCTGTAGCTGTAACTAAGAGTAATTGGCTGAAACTGAGGAAAAGAAAATTTAGGTTGACAAGGAACTGCAGGTAGCTAATGCTGAGATCTGTCAGACCGTGAAATGGAATTTGCAGAGGAAACCTCTCCTTTAAAACAGGCAAATCCTGCTTTTAGGAACCCTGGTGTAAACCTCCAGTGTCTATCTCTGACTGCCTCAAAGCCTTTTTCTATCACAAAGCTTCAGTAGAACCAGCAAATGTGTCTGAATTTATGTTGGTAGAAGGTGAATTTAGCCAAGTGCATCAAAATATTCCAGAAGAGGAAGGAGGCCTAAAGGGATTGCGTGAACTGGAGAAATGAATTCCAGCGCTTTGCTACCTCTGACTTCTGTGATCTCTGGAAGTATTTGAGAGCCAGGGGGCAAAAAGGAAAACAAAACAAAACAAAACAAAACAAACAACCACAGGCAAAATTTCAAAGCAGCAAGGGCCAGTTTTGGAAGGAAGATGTAAAAATATTACAGGAACTGCTGAATAAAAGGATCTCATGTTTCAGTCTGCCCAGCTATTGCCAGATCTACTCGTGGGTTTGAGCACTAGCTGCTTTGGGCCTTTCCTAAAACTTGTGTAGGCTCTGGGTACTTTTATTCCTCCGGCATGACACCAGCAGAGAGAGCTCTGTTTGAAGAGCTTTTCGACTCATTTATGAAAACCTAGATAACCCGACTGAAGGTGATCTGGCTGTCCCACATCAAACAGCCTGTTCCTGGTCAAATGTTTGCTGGACCTGGGAGTGATGCAGCTATTACTGCAACCCCTGATGAAACTCCCACTGATTCAGAGGGAAAGGAGTTAACCCTTTCAAGTTCTGGGTCAAAGGAGCACTGAGGTATTGAGCCAGCTACTTCAATGCAATGCCAAGGTTTTAATGTGGCTACCAGTACCCAGAATGGATCTGAAAAGTCAGACTGGAGCTGAGCTTTAGGCCAGCGAGGACAGAGGAAACAGCTTGGGAGAAGCAGGATTTAAAAGATGGCAAAGAGTCAGGGAAAACTGTGGAGATAAAAGTGAAGTGCATGGAAGCCAATGATGCCAATGATGTGGGATTAAAGGCTTATTTCCTACTGTAGTCGGGGGGAGAGGGGGAAGGCTGAAATCTGGATAACTGCATCTGTGTGAAAGTTGCCTTTGTGAAGAAATCATGCCAAGACTATTCATGGCTGAGATATCTGACATGAGATTTTCCCACTGGCTAAACGTGGGTGCAGAGATGATTCCTGTTAGACCTATTCTCTTCTTCAACTTCAACACCAGTTACTTGAGCACGGTCCTGCTGGGACATCTGGAGTTCCTAGGCACTATGTCCATACTTCTCTCCAGTGATTATACTGAGGTAGCAAACCAAATGACTAATAAAGGCAAACCTCAAGCCAGCCAGGTTTAATACCACATACACTAAAAAAACCTATAGCTCCAAGAACCAATAAGTGACTGTTTGCACACACAATACTTTATACAGGAGAAGGGCTCCTTCTGCACTTTTCAGCTTGTAGTTAGAAGCTTAATATTCAAATATATTTAAAGAGTTAATTAAAATTACTCTTCTGTCCTAACTCCAAAACAAATGGCCCTTAGTAAATCCTTAGTAAATTGCTATGTCTTCCAGAGCAGCCACTAATTTGGGGGAAATCTAACACGAGCTACGAGAGATGTGGGTTTTGGATGTGCTGATCACCCACAGCTCCTGCTGATGTCAAGTGAAATGTCACAATTTTAGCATGTTGCAAAAGCTCCATTAAAAATTAATTCACTGTCATCTCCAGTTTCCTGGCACCAGTGCATTCCCAAATGGGCTTTCTTTCAAATCCTTTGTGCGGCCTGGGATCGCTGATCAATAAAACTCAGGCAAAAGAAAGAGCTTGTCCCTAAATGACACCCATTTAAACACAGCCAAGGGTGACCAGAGAGATGCTTTGGTGCAGAGGTGACCTCCCATTCTTAACTCCTGTTCACACCCTCATGTGCTGCTGTGTGGAATCCTGGAGTGTAAACAGGTATAAACCCCCAAAATTTCTCCCTCAGCTCATTTCAGAGCCTATTTACTCAACTGGATACACAAGGATTATGAAGTGCATTGCAGGGCATGTTTGATTAGTTTAGTCCTTACACAGTCCAGTGCAACTGTCAGAATAAATGACTTCTTTAGGGGAGAGAAGGGAAAATACACATTTGGTTAATCAACTTAATATTACAGCAGTTCCCAAAGATTAAACACACACTGCACAAAACAGCAAAGCAGGAAAAGCCTTTTAATGGGAATAATTCACTGGCAAAGAATAAGATTTTGAATTAATAAAAAAAACCCAAACCTGCTTCTGTTCTTCAGCACAGAAATCTGAGTTCACATGAAATCTGTAACTCACTTATGGCTCTTATTACTGAGTTGCTGTTATTATGTACCTTACTGCTGAGAATAATAATTGCCAACATTATTGCAAGTGGCAGGGACATTGGGAACAGAAGTGCTGAGATTTCACTGGTGTGAGCTTTCTTGCCAAATGTTTAATATTGCTGCCTGTCACCTACAATCAACAGCAAAGTTGTGCTGCGTTCAGTGGAAGCTGTAGCTCTTCCCAATACCAATGAAAATTCCATTCCTGGGGGGATTTCTGCTCCCTTTTTGTTATTAAACTGTGGGTTTGTGGGCTGGGAGGCACTGCTGGGCAGAAAGGGCTGTTGGTAGAGTCATTCTTGCAGGGAAGAGGCTTTTTAGAGGGAATGACATTTGCCTACTAACAGGATACAAAAAGGCAGGCAGAAGATCCATGGTCTATTCCCCTGCTCTGCCAAATGAGTTTCTTCCTGGACCTTGGGCAATTATTTGGTTGGGACATATTTTTAAGGAAAAAAAGTGTCTGAAGATGGACAGAGCAGGTACTGAAGTCCACAAGAACATTTAGATATCAGACACCTGCTCATTTTTATTTCAATTCCTCTATGGTTTTTGTTATATACATGTTTTTCCTTGTATCATGCCTGGATCTTTCAACAGTCTAAACAGTTTTTCAGAGCTCTGAATTTTCCAAAGGTTGCAAATCTCTCACATTCAAAACTAGCTTTTCAGTGAGTAGGGAAGGTGTTGAAAGCAAAATGCTTTGAAATGCTAGGTTTGTGGGTTTGGAGTGTTTTTAAATCTGGCCTTAGTAGCCTGATTTTCAAAGGAGCTAAGTATCTACTATTTTGATTTCTGATAAGGCTGTGAATGTTCAGCACTTTCAAAAACCAGTCCCTTAAATGGCTTCTGCCTCGGCTCCTTCTCCTGTGTTACAAGGAAAGAATTGGCCACCTCAGGACAGTGGTTTGAGTTCTGTGTTAGGTAGAGCACTGTTTTAAGAATATTTGCAATGTATCTTTTCTACCTGCTCATCAGGAATGAACAGAGAGGAAAAATGGGCAGAGAGTGTGGAGCAAGTGGGGTCAGACGGCGGCTGCAAGGCCATCAGCTTTGGCCATCGAGGGAAACCTGTTCCATTTGCACAGGCAGCTGGGTCAGAGGATCGATAAAGTGCTTTTAGTGTTTAAAGCTGACTGTCCTAATAAAATATCTCTGCAGCATTGTTTGCTTTTATTGAGGAGAAGGGCAGGATGGGTGGTGGAAAGGCTAGACCTGGAGTAAATTGGTATTTATGTTTCCTGAGGATTTTTAAAGAAATGCTCACCCCCACCAGGTACAGCGAGGGACATGCGGATCACAGCCGGCTTGTTCCACCTGCTCCTGCTGCATCTGAGCTGCTCCCACCTAGTGCACTGGACATACAAAGGTAACGAAAAATGAGGCTGTTTGGGGCTCGCTACTGCTTGCTAAAGACACTCCCATCCTTTTTGTGCTGCAGAAGCAACGCTCAGCTTGCCTGTCTTTCCATTAGCGAAAGATCTCCACAGAGCAGCTAATTTATTCCACTCTATTGATGCTTGTGTGTCTTGAGAGTGATTCTCTTCAATGTCACCCCTTTTTACTCCTTTGTGTGCTTAGGACACGTTGTCAGAGTTGGCAAAGCAATGAGGTTCAAACAATGGGGGAAATCTTTACAGCCTGTTAGAATAAAAGCTGCCCTTTGGATGATCCTGGAAGGAAAAGCTTTAACTAGTGCCTGCCTATAATTTTATTGTCATAGCCCATGTAGCACAGATCGCTGAGAAGAGCTTATTTATGTATTTATATATGGTGCAAAATTTTATCTGATTTTCATTTCTTTCAGAGGGTTGTTTGCAGAGCTCATTGAAGTAAAGGGTAATCCTTTAATGATCTTCAGGGGGCTGGGAATCAAGTTAAACAAAGGATAGTGTTGAATAGATGCAGTATTGCAATGAGGGCACTAATCTCTCACACAGGCTAAGAACCTGATTGCACACCTTTGGCAGTTGAGACCTATTGAAATCCCCATTTCTACACAAACACTGCTGCTCTTTCTGTGGAGGTTCAGTCTGAAGCTCTTACTGCAATGCAGGTTTCTTATTTTGCAGCACAGCTGTCCTGCAGACAGAATAATGTATATTTTCCCTCTCAGGGAAGGCAGAGCAACCTTTTATTACTGCAGCTCCTGATGTTATAATAACTAGATTGACATGCCCCGCTGGCAAATGAGGAGTTCTCTGACTCCCAAGCTAACAGCAGTTCTCACCATGTCCTAATAACCTGGTTTGTTTCTTCTCCATTCAGAAGGAGAGCTGGATGAAGAGCACTGGGGAAAACACTTTACAGACTGTGCTGGCAAACACCAATCTCCCATTGACATCCAGAGGAAAAAAGTGAGGTACAACCCCCAGTTGCTGCAGCTGGAGCTGAGTGGTTACGATGGGCCTTTGCAGGGGGATTTCACAATGACCAACAACGGTCACTCTGGTAAGACTGGGGGGATCCTTCTCATTAACTACCTAAAAAGAGGAGCTGGTCAAGAAATCATTGCTGACCAATGCTGGCAGCCAACAGTGCAGGGTACAGCCCAGCAGCAGCAAAGCAGAGGCCTTACATTTTTGAAATGCAGATGTCTTTAATGCTAGGGCTGAACTTGAAAACCCAACCCTTTTATCCATACCTTCATTAGCATCCTGCATCATTAGTTCAGGCTGCGTGCATTCAACAGGAGAAAGAACATACCTGGGACAGCTGAAGGAAGAGATACCCAAACCTGGTTTTAAGCTGTAGAGGCTGTGGCTCTGGAGGTTTCACCTGGGCAGTGTAGCATGCACTTCTTACACTGCATTTGGGGTATAAAGGAGACTTTGAGTTCCCAGCATGCACAGGTTATGGGACCAGCTCCTCTGTGTTCATCTCGGCACTCTGCCATAGCTAGAACATCATCCCCAACCTTTTGTAGTCAGCAAATTACACTAGGTTGAAACACAGTGGAATGAGCTGGCTTTGCTGGAGCAGTAGGCTTTTTTTTCCTTCCCTGGCTGAGCAGATGTCCTGGGAGGATGTCAAGCTCATGACAGTGCAGGAAGAGATTATTCATTTTAGCTGATTGAAATTCTATTCACAGACAATGCCCTTTTTTGAACTCACCTTACTTTGCTTTGCCATCTCACTCCATTCTGCTCTCCTAGTTTTCCTGTTTTCCCCAATCACCCAGGAAAGCTCTCCAGAAGCACATAGATCAAATAAAAGGCAGTTACATTTCTACAGGGTATTTTCTCTGTTAGACATTATCAAGGGATAAAAGGCAGCTAGAGCAATATAGATTGACCCTTAATTTCAGTGGGCTACAAGATTGCAGGACTAGAGTAGTGAGTGGTATGTGGGGCTGGCTGACTCTGCATTCAGAAAATGGCTTTTTTGCCCCTGTGCAATAATAAGAACTAGAAGCAATAGGAATGGAGAACCATCATTCAGGAGAAAGTTTCCATCTGAGGTTCAGTTAGGTGTTGGTCACACAAAGTACAACACAGAGGCAAACCCCTCCCTTATAGTCAGGATTGATATTTCAGGTTTCAGGAAGGAAAGCTGAAGCCCAGCACGGGTTAAAAGCCTTGCCTTTGGCCATGCAGTCTCAGGGCAAGGCTTCTAATTTAGGAGGTCCTGGATTCCCCTGCTGCAGTCTGTAATTCACTGTCTAAATAATTCATCAGCTGGTACTGTTCAGATAATGCTTTTGGACTACAGATGAGCAACAAGAGAATTTTCTAATAGCTGTAGTGGGGAGGGAACAAGTATTTTGGGGAAGGTGTTTGGAACATAAAACTGGTAGCTCTTTAATCCCTCATGACAGTCCTTTTTTTCCTCTCTGTAAGAGAGAGAGAGAAATAGGGAGTAAGAGCAAGGGAATGAAGTGATGAGAGACACACTGCCTTCAGAGAAAGACTGTTGTGATTATATTTCTAAAAATCATCACTCCTCTTTGTTGCCCACACAAGCTCAACATTCAGTTAGAAGCTCTCATGTCAGCATTGCTACCCTGACTGCCTACAAATTAATTCCTGCAGGTTTAAAATTCAGATCTGACTGCACATGTGTATTTTCCTGTTCCTTTGTTAACATCAAAACAATGATTTTCTGATGCAGGGCTTTTCAGTAAAGCACAAAGGCAAATGACTGTCCTTATTCCCAGCCCCTGTGAAGCTAGGCTAGGTTTTCCCACTGACTTCAGTAAGATGGGACAGGGTAGTAATATCTCTCAAGGAAAATATTCTATCAAGCCACATGAAAAAAGCATCCAGCAGATCTGAAAGGGACAGGAGATGGATTTATCAACAGGATCTCAGGATCTCTCAGGAGCTGAAGACCAAGTGTCTCACCTAAGAAACCAGCTACACTTTCTCTCTAGTTATGTATACTTGCCAGTATAATTAACAGGCTAAATCCCACCTGATAAAGCCTATTTGTAGTAGTGCAGTGTCTGCACAAGGAATTCAGACCTATCTACCACATCTGTGCAGACACACACAGATAACCTCAGGTTAATTAAGCCTTTTGTACTTGGCATTTAGATTTTTTTTGTTTAATGGGATTGATCTGGCAGATTAAAATGTCATCATGCAGGGCGTGTGCAGCTTCCTCCAGCAGCAGATTTTCCTTAGAACTGGGACCTCAAGCGTGGCCTTCATTAACTCATTAACTCAACCCCCTCAGAGGCCAGAGATGGGAAAATAGGCTGGCTCTGTGTGCTGTGATCTGTAAGGCAGGGATGGACCAGAGCCCAAACTGCAGGGCTAGAGAAATGCCCAGTTGCACTCAGACTCACACTGCATCGTCCCAGCTCATTTCCCACTGCCTGGTAAAACGAGAGCTAAGCTGGAGTAAGGCATTTGCAGCTCAGAGCAGTTGTACTTCCCACACACACTTTACACAAGTGAAAAGTAGAAGCAAAACGGGCTGTTACCTTCATGCTTTCAGCAAAGTATTTGCATAAAGTATCTTACAGAAGCCTTAAGCTTCCCACAAAGTCAGAACCCCATTCTCTAGCTGTTTTGCCAAAAGCAGAAACTGTACTTGAGGTAAATAGCCTTCATTATGGAAGGCAGTCAGCAGGGATCTTCTGTAAAAAAAGTGGGGTTTTCCTGCTCCAGATTCTTTGGGATATTTACAAGGAAATATGTTTTCATCTTGTTTGTCTGTAACCAGTTTACTAACAAAAGAAACTTCTCACAAACCCAAGCTGTGACTATTGAATCGTATAAACTGTGCTACATTTTGCAAGGATAGTCACTCTTTTTTATAACATGCTCTGGGCTTTCATTAGGATGAGACAATTCTTTTTCACTCCTGGGTTTGGCATATTTATTAACATAATATATGATTTGTGGCAGAACATTAGCAGGAAGACAAATGTTTCACAATCTCTTTGTGAATACTCCTTGGCATGGAGAAGCAAAGATATTTGTGTCTACAAATCCTTTGAGCATTAACACAGCCTTTTCAAACTGACAGGGCTCAGACCCAATGTTCCTGTTCCTAGAAGATGCAGAGTCCAGAATACTGGGAATTATGATGACAGGTTAGATGAGGCCAGTCACTTTGCTGATTTCTATCTCCCTTTTCTGCCTTGGAAATAAAGTGGTTAACAAATCTGTGCAGAGCTCTGCAAGCTGTGATGCCCTGTGTGAGAGATGAGCATTAAAGCACTTTTATTAGTGCTTAAGGAAAAGCCCAGAGCTGCTCAGATGGAGAAAAGTCCGCAGGCACTGCTAGTGCCCAGTCATCTTTGTGGTGCACAAGCCTGAGGTCAGGAAAGAGTTTAAGCAAACCTAGCTCTAAGCTTCAGTGGTTTTCGGTGTATGCTGGAGTTATTTCCCTGAACACAAGTGTGCCAGCTTATTTCAGAGCGTTATTGGCAGAAAGCACCAGGCACTGTCAGTGTAACTACAAGAACCGGCGTGACTACACCCATTGCTGTCTCCAACTCTGGGTTTTTTTCAGTTCAGATTGATTTGCCACCCACCATGCACATCTCCAGAGGCCTCCCAGGCCTCTACACAGCTGTCCAGATGCATCTGCACTGGGGTGGCCTGGACCTGGAGACCAGCGGCTCTGAACACACCATAGATGGGATGAGATACTTCGCAGAGGTACCTGTGAGCAGACCTGGAGGGAGGGGGCGTTCTGAGTCTGGCAACTGGGAAGTGGGAAGCTGCAGCCCAGAAAGCCTGCAGGAAGCAATGCAGAGGCAAGTGGGAGAAACAGGGCTACCCTAAGTGCAAGTGGTTGGTGCAACACAAGGGCTGAGCCTGATGGTGCTGGCACAGAAGACGAAGAAAAGCCAATAGCACTAATATCCTTCAAAGATGGAGTTGCTCCTCCACACTCATCACAAACCTATTAAACTAAGGGTCTATTTGGCTGTGCTGTGAGCTACAAGGAGCAGGAATTGGGACAGTGGCTCTCCCTTCAGTCTGTATTGGGTCCTTTAAAAAAGCACCAAGGAAGCCATTTATCCCTTGTTAAATAACCCTGTCTCTCTTCCAACAGCTGCACATTGTCCATTACAACTCAGCTGACTACTCCAGCTTTGAAGAAGCCAAAGACAAACCAAATGGATTGGCTGTGCTTGCCTTCCTGTATGCGGTAGGTTTGACACCCAGGCTGCAGAGCAAAGCCAGTCTGTGATCACTGCTGATCCTACAGTCACAGTCCAGACACAGCAGCCTGTGCTGGGTTTGCACCTCTGTCCTAAGAGCTGATGTCTGCCACCAGTTTGAGGAAGCTGTGCTACAGCAGGGCTATTCTTCCCTTATACCATCTGGGATTCACACAATATCAGCCAATGCAACTTGGGAGCCCCAGAAAAATTTGCCCCATAAGAAGTAGAGATGGATTATCAGCTGGGGCAGCTGGGGTTTCCCTGCTGTACCTCAAGTCTTTGCAAATGGGGACACTTGATTTTGTGTGGATTTAGAAGTGGTGAAAAAGGATCCTTATAATTCACTGTTCTGCTCAGCATGTACAGGTACCTAGGACTGTCCAGCCTATCACAAGATCTGTGATAGTATTTGTTCTCTGTCTCCCAATTAATTAGTCCCCCAGGCTGATCAGCAGTATAGAAGGGCAGGCAGGTCACTGACCTTTTGTTCAAGTTTCTATGCTGTGTTTAGGATGGACACTTTGAGAATACCTACTACAGTGAATTCATTTCCAAACTGGCAAGAATCAGGTTTGCAGGTAAGACCTTTCTCCATCCTTGATATTCTCAAAACCTGTATGTACGCCCTGTGCCCAGGGACAGAGACATTTGGCTGCTGCTTTGCTTGCAATTACATGGCCGAGCATCCTCAGCCACACACAGCTTCACACCATCCCTGCCCACACAGCTCAAGCAGCAGCCCACACAGCAGAGTGGTGTGGAAGATGCTCAAGGCAGGAACAAACACACTCCTGGCAGGTCTCTGCAGCACCATCACATAACAGCTTCCTACCATCCTGCCATCGGCACACCCAGGTAGCAGGAGCTGCTGCACCAATGCTTCCTGCTTCCTGGGAGGACTAATGGCTGCTGGCAGAGCACTGAGGTGCCCCCCACCTCCCAGACCCCAGGTATCTGAGTGACAAACCATAGATCCACTGAAAGGACCATCCACTTCACTCCATCTTCATGCAGTTCTGCCAAAGGTCTGACATGCCAGTGCTCCGGGCAAAGCAATTTCTGAACCCCAGCTCTAACACCACTCTCGCCTTTCTCTTTGTTTCCCATTAATTGTTAAAGTTGCCCCTCTCTTTCCTTTTGAGGTCAATCAACAAAGCTCATTTCTCTGGATGTCCAAGCCATGCTGCCAGAAAACCTCTCACACTTCTACAGGTACCAGGGCTCACTAACAACCCCACCTTGCTCTGAGAGTGTCATCTGGACCATCTTTCATTCTCCAGTTATCCTGTCACACACACAGGTAAGCAATTGCTGTTTGCCAGACAGATCAGCCTCTCTTGCCTCCACGCTCCACCTTTCCACACAATTTTCCTTCTCTGTCCTCCAGTGATTTTGGGAACAGCCTGACAGAGGAGCTAATAGGACATTTCTCACACAGGGCTTTTGGGATAGACTCCTGCACAACTGGAATTACAGGTGGCCGTGATGCTACAGCACAGCCAGGGTCAGTTGCTGTACAGCAGCATTTACCTGAGGTCTGGTGAGCCATAACAAAGCTCTCTGCTCAGTTAAGCTCAACTATATTGAAACACTATGAAATAGAAGATATCAGTCAGAATCAATAAGGCAAAAACTATTGCAAGAGAGTCCAAAAAAAACCCCCCAAAACTATAACAGACTTTAGCAGGGAAAAAAAGTAACACGAGTAAAATAAGCTTACAGTTGAGTGGTTCATCTTCCTTAATGAAAAAGAAGCATCAAACATTTTCTCCCATGAAAAGAACAAGATAAAGTGGAGACTGCAGCAGTGGAGGATCACAGGGTATTCTCATTTGAAAAAGAAATACTCTTTTTGGCAGTGAGAAAGCAGTACTGTACAGAATAGCAGCAAAATCTCCATCCATGCATACCATCAGGCAGCTGTTCAAAACTGCCTTCGAGCAAAATATTATCCTCATGAATTAGCTGATAAGAGCTCTCATGTTCTGCTCCTTTCCCTTGTGAATAGTCAGCAAGGGCTCCTCTATCACAGTTGCTGGGTTTAACCTGCACCACGCTTCTTAGCAAGGCTGCTGTCCCCTTGCCCTCATAACAAGCCTGCACCCCTCCCAGATCAGCCTCCTGGAGAACTCCTTGCTGGACTGGGACAACAGGACCCTGCGCAACGACTACCGGCACGCTCAGCCCCTCAACGGGAGGGTGGTGGAGTCTTCCTTCAGAGCCAAACTCACCCAAGGTAGGAGGAGGCAGCAGGCAGGACTCAGGCTTTCCTCTGTGGGGGTCCTGGCTTTCTGTAAATTCAGCTGTCTGATTGCTCTAGAACAATGCCAGCCAGAAGAATTCAACCTCAGACTGGAACAAATCCAGATGCAGCTCCAAGACATGAGGAGAGACTTGCTGAATGGAGTGAGCCACATAGGTAAGAAACACACATCTATTCTTGAGTCCAGCTTACTCTCCAAGGGTGAGGAGCACATGCCCTGCTGTCCTTGATGGCCTAAATCATGAACAGGTTTGGTACCAATACGTGCAGCTAGAATTTTGTCCCATCTCTGGGCCTGCTGATGGAAATTCTTCAATGACAGCATGACTACAGCTGGCCCTAATCTAGCTACACTCACAGCAACTGCAGCTTTCTCCTGCAACATGTAAGCACATTTTTACAGGGAGGGATTTAAGCTCACAGTTCACCCAGGATAAGTAATCATCATCTCTTACTTCACACCAGATGAGAAAATCATAGAATCATTAAGGTTGGAAAAGACCTCTAAGATCATCAAGTCCAACCATTAAAAGATGAAGAGGGGGAGAAAGTTATTTTTCCCAAACAGTTGGGCAAGGGAGCTAAGCTTCTCATCATTCCAAGCCTCTTCCCTGTTGGTATGACACATGCCAGTAGCTGTGGCTCAACACAGCTACGACTGTCACAGCTCTGCCAGCTCCTATGGGTGTATTCTTCAGGATTTGGGCTGGTTTATAAGCATCATAAGAAATGTAACAGCTGGCTTTTTTGGTTATTTCAGGTATTAAATCCAGCACTTTTCCAGCTTTCTACTTCCCTGTGGAAAACATAGAGAGTTTTGTGAAGGTTCATCCCCTCCATGATATGTCTCTCCAAGCCTTCACCTTATGTTCCTGGACAAGAGCCCAGCACGCGGGCAGTCAGACTGTTCTCTCCTACTCCACACAGGAGAGGGATAATGAGCTAGTGATGACCGTGGGCACAGATGTGGGATTGTGGATAGGAGGCCATTTCATCAGCTTCCCCCTCTACCACAAGGCACAAGATTGGCTGCACTACTGCATGGCATGGGCCTCCCAGTCTGGAATGGCAAATTTATGGCTCAATGGAGCTGCTGGTAAAGCAGTAAGTGTCCAGAAGGGGTATGTGATCCAGGCTGGAGGGACACTTGTCCTTGGGAAAGCTAGAGACACTCTTCTTGGGACATTCTCCAATGGTTTTGTAGGGTGGATGACTCAGGTGAACCTGTGGAGCCAAGTTCTTAGTCCTGCAGATGTTCGGGCACTTGCACTGTGCAAACCAGGGCAACCAAAAGGAGATATCATAGCTTGGGGAGAAACCTCCACCACCCTCTTTGGGGGGGTGGTTCTGGAGTCTGACAACAGCTGTCAGTGATCCCAACTTTTTTTTTTTAAGGCAGCAGAAGAATCCAGACTGCTTGCTGGGGAAACCAAGAAAGAATTAAGGTTATTTTGTTGATTCTCCTTCTGCTTTGTATGGGCTCATCATGTACCTGCTAGAGCCCCAGGTCATTTGTCCAAATAGGTACATGGGAGCAAAGCCTCCATCAGTGGGATAGAGGCAAAGACCAGAGCAGAACTTGGCACAGTCCAACACCTTGCATCGCCACATCCCTCCCAGGAGTTTAACTGAAGTCATAAATCTTACCCACATAGATCTTCCTACACATCAAAGAGCCACTCTCCAGTCAAAGGAGACGCTTTCTCAAGTAAAGTTTCTCTCTGTTCCTTCACCCAGTCTCAGTTCCTCACCACCTTCCCTGCATGCATCCTCCCTTCCCATTCTCATCACCAAACCCCCACCCCTTCCCCTGCAGGTGTAGGACACAGGAACGGGTGCAAAGGGTGCTAAAGCCCTTGCAGAGCAGAGCTGATCCTCTGCAGTCCTTGTGCTTCCATCCGCCACGTGTCATCTTCGCTGTAAATAGATGTAGGGACTGAGTGGGGAAACAGCTTCTTTTGCAACATGTTTCAGGGTAGTTTTCATCACAAGTTTCAGGGCAGGCATAAAACTCAAAAGGTTAAAGGACTATCTCCACCAACAGCACAAAATCCACACCAGGCTGTTCAACAATTCTGTTTTTTCTTTCTTCAAAACAGAGGGCAGCAGCCCCACATACCAATTACATTCAATTACCCCATCTTAAATTCTGCTGTAATTAACCCCCCAAACCCTGAAACTAATAAATACTTTAAGAAATCCTCCATTTTCATCAATGTGCACTTTACTTCTGAGAGTCAGCACTAATCCTTCAGACTCAGAGCTTTTCCAAACCAATTTAGCCTTCAGGTGGAACGGTGCCCTTGGGGGACACAGCCAGAAACCAGTAGAAGGACCAAACTCTAAGCCATTTGAAGATATTTTTTTTTTCCAAGTTGTTTCAAGTACCTGAGAGCTGAGTTATTTCAGAAACTAAGTTTAAGCAACTCAGTGTGAGAAGCTAACGACACGTTTGGACACGTTTGCAAACACAGGCTCCAACCTGTAGCCCACTGCACAGGAATCAACCCCAGTCTGACTCCTGCAACGCAGCAGGGAGGTTCTGGCTGAGTTTGATACCACACATCTGGGGGACAAGTGAGCTCCAGCTGGCTCATGGGTACAGGGTCGGGATATGGGGTTAAAGTCCCAGTTAAAGGATTAAGAGAGGGACTGTTGCTCTTTGGCAACTGAAGTGTAAACACCAGGGAGTGAAATGAGCCAAACAGCTCAAAGACTAGAGTGCCACTGGGACAAATGGGTATAAATTGGCTGGGAATAAGCATCACCAGGTGGCTCCTAACCCCAAGAAGGACTCATCAGCAACAGCTAAGGACTAGGTTTGATTTGAAGGGGAGAGTGATTTGAAGGAGGTGAGATTATAGTGATATGTGGTCCTTTGAAGCACATAAAGGACAGACAAGAGTTGACAGGATAAATGCCATTATCAGACCATCTAAAAAAGAACCTGAGAACAAATGACACTCTCTCCACTCCAGAGCACCATCACCCATGCTGGACCCTCAAATACATGAATGACAGCTCCTCAGAGGAATATCATGCACTCCTTGCCCCCAACTGACCAAAACTGAGCCCAAATGCTGGCTTGTGTCACCTGAGATGTGTCAGTCAGGACACCAGGGACATACATCACCTTGTGACATAGGTTACTTGATCACAGGAACTGAGCTGGCTGAGGACATTGTCCTTTCCTTGTGACAAACACCATGAGTGGGTAATTTGCCTTGGCAGCAGCAGAATGGTCCTACCAATCACTCACAATGAGAACACTCTCAAGACACAATGGCTTATTTGGAAACTCCTGCTGTGGGGAGTTGCAGAAGGTCTGAATGAAGATCAGTATCAAGTGATGAATATATTTGTTCTCCACCTCAATAGATCCTGAAAAATGGCTGGGCCAGGCCAAACACTGGGCTGGGTCACAGCTCACTGCTGGAGATTTCTTTCTTCTCTGCCTGCCCACTTGGGACAGTGTGGAAATCCTTCAGCTCTTCTTTGTCTTCCTGAATCTCCACTTTGTTCCTCTTGGCCATGATCTTGTTGATTTCCATGAAGGTTTTGTTCTTTGTCTCAGGAACAATAAAGAAGATGTAAACCATGGTGGCGAGGCAGATGGCACAGAAGATGAGGAAGCTGTAGGGTCCCAGCCCAGCCTAGAGCAATGAGAGAAGACAAAGCAGGGATCAGAGGAAGACTCCTCTTGTGCCCACTACATGATTTGGACGTGCTGAACCCTGCAATAGCTATATATATTTTTTAAAAACCAGTCACAGTGATGGGCACATATTTTAAGTTGAATGACTAGAAGTTAGGGGTGGTTCTAGACTGTGTCTTCTCACACCTGAATTCCAGATCAGACATTCACCTGGAAAAATAACTGCTTTCATTTAGCACATGTGCAACAGAAATATGATTAAAAAATGCCAATTAGCAACAGTTTCTTGCCCTTAATATCTAATCCTGCATACAGGTACTGGGAACCAACTTGGCCATTTATGGCCCTCAGGATAAAAAGGCTCTCTAAGGGCACAGGGGTGAAAAATACTAATTTTAAACTGAAATCTTGCCCTGTCATGTGATTGCATCTTACCTCCATGTAGAGGAACACCAGCCCCACGGTAAAGTTGCACAGCCAATGCACAGACCCACCCACCATGAAGGCTGCGGGCCGGGATGACTGCAGGAACATCTCGGTGATCATCACAAAGGGAATTGGACCTGCAAGGCAACTGCATATTTCAAAGTCCCAAAGGCAAATCTCCCACTCTGAATTCCTAGATTACACTGTTCATTTCAGTGGCAGGCACTGGTTTCTAAACTACTCGTGTTTAGAAACACCTCATAAATCAAATAAGGGATTAAATAAAAAAAAAACAGGGCAACTAAATGGCTCACACACAGCAATTAACCTCTTCTTTCCTATGGCTGCACCTTAACCACGAACCCATCTCCAGCATAAATTGTAAAATAAGATTGATGAACACAAACTGTCTCATAAACACAAACTGTCTCTCCCAAGAGCACTCTGTGAGGAACAATTAAGTCAGTCATTCCTTCTAAAGAAAAAGAGAGAAAAAAAAGACAACCACCCCAACCCACACAGGTATTGAAAAATGATTCATGGAACAAAGCCTCAGGCTTGTGCCTGGCACTGCCACCCCATGGCATGGTTAGGCAGGAACAGGCCATGTTCTCATTCCTGGGGTCAGACAGTAAGTCCAGCTAGCCCGGTGTTCTCCCTCCAGCAATCCCCTTGCCCCCACTCCCTGGGGCTGACTGATGGCACAAATGGAAATGGAAAGGCTGTGTGTAATTCATCTGCCAGTGCAACTTCTACAGGAGTTTCAGACCTGCATTGCTGCATCTAGCAAGGGTCTGGCAGGGCTTTCCAAGCTAAACAGACAATTCCACCATGCTGAGAAAGTGAATCAGGACAAAGCCTTTCCAGCAGCCACATTTATCTGCACATCTCCTTTCTGCAGTGATCTGCAGGGCCACATGTATAATTTGAGTGGCTTCTAATTGGATTGTTGCCTACAGATGCAAGCATATGACGTCTGCCCAGTTGGTAGGGCTCACTATCTCAGTGTACTTTTGTTCCAGATCTTACTGGGGGAATCTCAGGCACAAGCACAATTCTGCCTTTGCTTTTCCTCCTGAAAGCCAGATGCTCCCCTGCCTCACAGACACAGCCAGCAAATCACTGGAACATAATTAAGCCTAGATGACACTCAACAAGTTGCATGGCCACAAAGAGAAGAAATTTGATCTCCCTGGATTAGCTCCACAAAGCTTTTGAGATGAAATTCAATATAACACTTGGCTTTACCTAACTTGAGGAGACTGGAGTAGACCACACATACTTACTGGCTCCAATAGCGTGCCCGATGATGTAAACAATGACACACACTATGCTGAGGTAAGACATCCATGAGACAGTGGTCTGTGGAGAGTTTAATCACAGGTTAGACATGGTTCCTATCTGAACATCACCAACAAATTCCAGGCACTGTTTGTAGTAAGATTTGAAGGCATTCTAAAGCCAGGTATGTCCATACTTAGCCAGGCAAGTCTTAGCCTGGGTATGATCCTTGCTTCCAACAAATGGATGCAATGGGTGTTATGAACATGACATAATGGAAGTAGCTTTCAGATAAGCAGGGTCACAGCTTTTCCTGGCTTTACTTTAGGTAGATATACAAGTACAGAGACCTTTAATGCTGTCTCCTCCCCTCCAGAGTATAGAAACAACTTCAAAATATCCCAATGGCCTGTTCCCTGGAAGGTCCAGAGATGCAGGGGTAGGATCACCTGAACCATTCCACTACACACCTGGAGATTGAGGGCCAAAGTCAACACTGCACAGGAGGCACAGCACAACCCAAAGCCAGCTAGGAGAAGGATTCTCCTCCCCAGGGATTCCACGATTAAAACCTGACAGACAAAAGAGGGTGAGAGACCAGACACTGGGGCACAGCACTAATTCCAGCAACATTTATTAAGGTAGTCTTTGTTTTTTTAAGAAAGTCAGTGAAATTTCCACCATCTACAGATGGGTTGTGGGCATGAAATCACCCAGGAACTGCAAAAAGCTGGATTTGTCCATAATACTGAGCGAATAGGCAGGCCATTCTTCAGTACCCAGTCCCAGTAAGAACTGGGTGGAAGCCCTGCATGGTAACACTGGACAGCAGAGAGAGGGCATATCAGCTTGGAGACCAGAGACTGAAAACTTCTGAGGCATGTGAGAGATCAGCATGATTAATCATTTGGGTTAACATAACTGCCCTCAGCCAAGGGACACTGTGGGGCATCTATTGTGCAGAGCAGTTGGCAGTGCATGTAAAGAACAACCTGACTGAAACAGCGACAGGCAGGGGAGACTGAGCCCTAATGAAACTTACAGCAAGCAAGGTCATGACCACGTTGATGGCACCTATCGACACAGTGACGTACTGAACGTTGTTGTTGTCCACACCTGCTGACAGGAAGATTCTGTCTGCATAGTAAAAGACCTGCAGGAAAACCACAGCTGTGTTCATATGTGGCCAAGGGCAAAATACAGGAACCCCATTTTGGCTGCTTTTACATCCTGGAACCGGTGCACAGAAGCCCGAGAAATGAATTCTCTCATGTCTGGAGGCATTGGTGTTTGGATCCAGACACAAGCACCTTGCTCCAAGACATCCAAACCATCCTTAACAAGACAGCTTGACTCTGCATCTAGTACAGCCTTATGGACCAGCTTTGGTACTGGCCAGGGTCAATCCACCATAGCATGGCACAGAACCAGTGTCTCTGATGAAGGACCATTCCTGTGTCCTAGGTTCCAGCTCCTGTGTCAGCACTGCCCCACATCATCCAGTCTAAAGTCCCTTCGCTACTTACCCCACATGCCTTCCCACTCACCCCATTAATCCCAGAGAGCTGCTGGCCCATCATCATGACAATGATAGAGATGAGCTGCCAGCGCAAGCCTCTGAAGGTGCACAGGCTGAGTACAGAGAAATGTCCTTCCTCCTTTTCTGACCGGTCTTCCTGGCGCATTTCCTCGATCTCATCATCCACATCATCCCAGTCTCTCAGCTTCTGCAGAGCTAGTTGGGAGAGAAAGGTGAGTTATGGACCCCAGAAAGCAGGTCTACAGTGAGCTCTCCTGCTTCAAATCAAGACAGAAGAATATGTAAACCGTGGCCAGCAGTGCTCCATGGTGGGAAGTCAGAGATCCACACCAGCAACATGTCAATGAAGAATTTCAAACTCTCTTGCTTCACTGTTCACTGCTGTCAGTCATGTCCCACGGTCAGATCTACCCATTCCACCTCACCTCCCATTTCATTAAAGGCTGATACTGCACCTTGCCGTGCTTGCTCTTCATTGCCCTTTTGTATCAGCAGATATCTGGGACTTTCAGGGAAAAAGGGCAATATGAGGAGCTGAATTAGTGATGGGATCCCAGTGAGCCCCAGCAGCACGGGCCAGCCTGCAACAGGTGAGACAAGATGGCAACTATGAGAAATCTTTCCCCTGTGTAGCCCACAGAAAAGTCCCAAGCCAGGGCTTTACCTTCAGCGTTCCCAAGGATGCTGTTGAGACCAAGGATCTGAGCTACCAGGATCCCAAGGGTGATGAAGAGCTGGGGTACTACCCCAATAGCACCTCTCAGATTTCTGGGGGAAATTTCTCCAAGGAACATGGGAACCACATTGGAAGCCAGCCCTAGTAGTTAGAGAACAACGTTAGACATGCAGCTGCCTGACATTAGCACACTCATCATCTTCAGTAAGATGCCATTTTTTTCCATGTGAGACCAAAGTGATCCCTGCTGGACCACAGTACCTACTGAAACCTCACACTCAAGCCCTTCTGCTCCAGCTGAAGATTTAATGTCATCTTCTAGCCAGTGAATAAGCTGTGTATGATTTCCTCACTCTTCAGTGGAAGATGGGACAAAAAACACATGGCATTGGTTAACTCAGAACATGAAGAGGTACAAAATCCATCACTGTATCTGGTGCCCTCAGAAACTCTGGCCTTGGGAGTGCAACCTGCCCAGCTCCTGGTGCCTTGAGGGCCTAGTTTATAACTGCTCAGCATTTTAGGAGTCTGAGAAGGCTAGCAGTAGCCTGTCTTGCCTACAGACTTGGCAGAAGATTTGAGTGCTCTCAGTGTTCATCTTTCTAAAATTAGCTTTCTCCCAGCAGGGTCTGCCAAGTCCTGCAACATAATAAATGCAAAGAAAAATTGTGTGCTACTTCAGGTTTGGAAACAAAATCAAAGTGTAAGGGAGGAATTTCTACTTCCTCTAAAACAAGAAAAGAAATCGGTATCCAAACGAGCTGATGTGAGGGCAGGAGGATGTGACTTCTTGTCAGCTTTTAAAAGTTCACTGCTCCTTTAACTGCTCAGTAACACTCTGCTGGTTTGAGGTCTCTCACAGGTACCATACTGGCATAGGTATTTCTGCTCTAACAGGACACAGGTTATTTTGAGGAACGTTGCATGGTTACCCACAGTCACCCCAGTGAGCTGCCAGCTCCTCTTGCTTACGCCATGAATCCTGGCATGCAAAACCCAATCTCCTGGAGTCAAATGACCACACAAGACTCTTATCTGACATTTCTAAAGGTCCTGGCCTTCAGGAGCTTGGAGTTACAAAGGTGATCAAGTTGTTATCTGAAATCTAAAAGGCATAGAAACAAATATGTTTCATAGAAACAGGCTGGCTTAGTTCAGCAGCTTCCCTCCCCAGATCCAAAGTCCAGAGATCAAGAGAGATCAAGCCGTGAAGGGCAAGTCAGGACAGACAGTCCAGATTCTTTTGTCAGTTATAAATAACTGGAAAGGGGGATCACACCTAACAGGTCCCTTAGTATTTATTCTGAGATCCAATACTGAAAGCAGCTGCCAGGTTCAGGGGAGTCACAAGCCAAACCAAAGCCATTGCACTCAAATTTCCTTCCTTAGCTCACCCATCGCGGTTGTTGCATCTCGCAGACCAAGTTGTTTTCCTACATCAGTTTCTTGTTTTCTCATTTTATCTTTACAAGATATCCCAACTCACTAATAAACCATGGAGCAGCTTCACCAGCCCTAAGCCAATTTTCTGAGCCTAAATGCTGTTAGGACCCTTCTCAACCTGGCTCTGCACACACTCACTACACTACTGCATGGGGTACCTGGTCATCCTGGGAGCCTCTTTGTACCATGGTACTGTAGCTCTAATACAGCCACTTACACTAGCAACTCCCACACACCTTTCTCCTTGGCTTCCCACTACCTTGGCAGTAAATCCAGTGGCTCTGAACCCTTCACTGTCCCTGTTAACATTTCTTTTCTCCTGCAGGAAGAACAGTCAGTTCCAGGACTGGACTCATGGATCTGGCATTATTTCCAATGACTTTGATTTAGAAAGATTCTTCTGTTTCTGATTAAGTTAAAAAGAAAAACAACAAAAAAACAAACCAAAAAGCTAGGCTATCTGCTTTAAGATGTCTGAAAAAATAATGATTATCAGTAGTTTTCCTGGCTGTTGGAGCTCCAGTGCCTAGCAGATGCTTATTGCAGAGGATAGCTGCACCTACAGACACCATCTCCTCAGTACATGTGAAATTCCAGTCTCACTGCCCTTGTTTACTAGAGCTCTTCAGTACTTCTGCAACAACAGATGACAGCTGCTATTCAAGCAAGTGCAGCATTGTTATGCAGATGTGTGGCTGAAATGCACTACCTGTGAACCCATCTGTTGTGAGAATAAAACCCCTTTACACAGCCAAGAATATATTTATGGGTCTCCCTTCACCATCCACTCACCAGCATATATTCCCATGATAACACGTGAAAGGATGATTACTTCAAAGGTTTTTGCTAGCTCTGAGGTTCCCATAAGGACTGCAGCAGCAATGGAGAAGAGGTTGTTTATCAGCAAAGTGCCCTTTCTGCAAAATGATAGAAAAGGAGACAGATTCAGTTTATTTTTTTCTAAGGCCTCAACAGCAGATAGATCACCTCTGTGTTGTACTGTCCAAAACTCAAATGAATCACCACTCCAAAGACTAACCAAATAGAAAATGGTGATTGCCCCATTTTCCCCTGCAGGGAATCAAAGTTTCAAGAAAGAAGTGAAGTTTCTCAGGAAACCTGAGCAGCAGAAGCTGGGTCTGATCTCAGATCCCAGCACAGGACTTTTATCATAGCTCTCTGCCTGGCTCAATGCTCAGCACACAGCCTGGCCTTGACCATATTGAAACCATATAAATTCCTCTACACATGGGAGACAACATATGCTGCTGAGTCCATCCCCTAATCACTGTCCCACCTGCCTCACAATCAAGGTGTGTGTGTGAGTGGTGCTCCTGATGGGCTTGGCAAGCTGGAGTGACTGGTGAGGCAAGCCTTATCTGAACCCAGCAAACTGGTGGTGAAGGATCTGAAACACCACTGTCACGTACCGACCGCAGTTGTTGACCAGAGGCCACACCATGAGGGACCCAAACAAGCCACCCAGAGGGAACATGGACACAGTGAGAGACCACAGCAGCGTCTGGAAGCCACCATCCATAGGCACTCCATGCCTGCTGAGGTAGGTTTGGTTGTAAAAGTCTTGCATGTACTGGAATGAAATATAGAGCACGTTTAGCAGAGCAAGTAAAACATTCATGCTGCAAAAGCTGGTTAACAACACAAGTCTTGATAAAAACCACAGCTGCTGACTGGGAAAATGAATGCAAGGGAAGGGTGGAGAAGCCTGGACTAGATAACTGTTACTACAAGTTTTCCTGCCTTACAGGATTTGCCTGGTTTCCAGAAGGGAAGGCATTTCTCATGCCCCATCTGTCCTAGGCACAAAGTCCGCACAGCAGTGTTGATGCTGACATACTACAGGATGAAGTTAAACCTGTTAGATACAGGGAAATTGGTAAAGTCAAGTGTAAAATATAAACTAAACTGATCAAGTATATGGCTGGTAGAAATATCTATTGTATAGCCCCATCCTCACTGGCCTGAGGCTGGATAAGAAATTAAGATAGAAAAATTGTTAAAGATTTGTTATTTAAACAACATTGTCTGATAAGCAGGATGTAGCCATCAAAAGGCAGAAGGTGTAACCTTAACAGCCCCGCTTTCCTCTCCTGGGGAGCCACTCCTCACCGGGTCCTGTGATTCAAAGCATGAAGTACCTGCCCACAAACTCATCTACCACCACACTCGTGCCTTGCTCTGTCTGTAAACCTGCTCCAGGTCATGGTCCACACCACAGTCCCACCTACCGGGGCTGGAGAGTTGATGACAGAGACGTTGTAGCCGTACTGGAAAGAAGATCCAAACGCAGATACCAGCGTTACCAGCGCAAGCAAAAGTGTCATTTTCTGCAGGGGGGAAAGAAAACACAAACACCACCTTAGAAGCAGGTTTGGCTTTTAGGCATAAAAGTTATTCAGTAAAAAAAAGCAATACCCTGAGACTTGCCTTCTGTGTTTTCCATTTCATGTTACTATATAAAGAAAGCACAACGAATTGTTTTCATTATAACTCGTTTTGTTCTGCTTGATTTGCACATAATCATTACAGCAATTCATTCTACTCTTTCCTAGTATTGATGGATCATTTGGATGATGAATAATTTTTGAGTTACCATTCTTAAAATACCACTTCACACAGGGGAAAAAAAAAGTTGAATGCAATTATTCTTTTTCCAACATGCAAATTGGTTCGTGAAATAACACAGGATATTGGCACAGGAAGGCTTTAAAAAGAAGAGAGTTTGCATGAAGTGGCAAAATCCCTTTCCTGTTCATTTGTTCTGCTTTCACGTGCTGGCTTGTTCTGCTCCTGCATTTCAGTATCAAGCTGTTTATGGATCTAATCTGATTGCCAGTGAAGCCAGTTAGAGCTTATCCAAGGCACTCAGGGAGGGCTTGGTTGTGGGGTAGAAGAGCAGCACTTTGCAGTTACACAGGAGGGTGAAATTGCTATCTGGAGCAGGATCAAAGACCAACCATGTTTACGAGTACACAGTCCTCAGGGTTACAAGCAACTTGCTTTTCACAACAATTTAGTGGTTATTCAGTCCTCAGGCTGGTCCTACTGCATCCACCCAGCTGTTTTGTTGGGGGTTTTTTTGATTGAATTTAATCTTTTTAAATAGCTCACTGATCTATCTCATTTACTGCCACATCAATAAAGTAATTTTCCATTCAGATACATATAGTTTTCTGTCACCATCATTAACCTTAATCACTGCAAGGTTTTCTGTCCCAACACTCAACTCAGACGCCACGTGAAGGATCTGTCATTTCCCTAATTGAACATTTGTCCAAATAGCTGCTGGTACTCCTTGTATTGCTGACATTCCTCAGAAGCTCCAGCAGCTCACCTCCAGAGATCTGCAGACTTTAAGGCACTGCAGGAGATCAAAATTCAAGTGGATCTCAGAGTAAGGATCAGGAGGGAGCAGAGGCTTCCAGCTACGTTTTCTAGGAACAGACTGTTGACATTCTCACGCTGGTGATGAAAAGCAGGCTGCCTTGCTCTCATTAAACAAATCCCAGGAGCTCAAAAGAGTCACTGGTGTTAATTATTCACATTCAGCACTTTTAGGAAAACCTCTGGCATACATGAGTACTGCATTGTGCAAGATTCCACAAAATATGCTGTGGTGAAAGGCAGCCCCCATCCAGAAGCATGTGTAGGCTAAAACTGATTAGAAAGTAGGAAAGAAAACTCACATAGAAAGGGAAAGTCACACAGAAGATACATGGCTGATCAACTGCAGATAGAGAAAACCATGAGACTCTGTGCAACACTCTGCTCCACACAGATGTAAACAGAGTGCAAGAACATACACATCTCTGCTGTCCCTGGGAGATCAGCTGTGGGTATGCTAACCTAGAAGATCTTGGTTTTCTCCTTCCTCTACAAGTACCTGCAGATCTCACATAGCTTGCTCTTACTCTGTGTCTCTGTGGGAGGCTCAAGTTGGAATTACAGAATCCAGCATACTCACCCCTTTTGAACCTGCATTGTCATCAGAGCTCTCCTGCTTTTCTCCTTTCAACTTCATTTTGGTGCTTGAGTCACAGGTGCCAGGTTCATGCTTTTATAGCCCAAAGGGAGAACGCAGGGGAGGGAAACGCCCTGCACAGAATCCCCGCTCTGGTTTTTCAGAGGACATCCAATCACCGACAGGCTCTCTCAGCCAGAGCAGGCTGCCGCTGTCTCATCGCTCCCTGACTCGGCGTGACTTCCTCGTGTCTTCTCTTTCCCTTGTTCAAGTCTGTCGCTGCTAGGTCAGGTGTTCTTTTGCCAGATTCTGGCTCAAAACAGAAGTGCTGCCTGTCTACAGGGGACACAGGCTCATCTGTCCAACCAGAAGGGGCAGACTTATTGCAAAAGCTGCTAAATGAGCCCTTTTCCCCCAGCTATAATCCCATCAACAAGAAGAGTCTATAGCAGTAGAGCTGCTGCTCCCTCACACTGCAGCTTATGGGCAGCTGTGCATGGTGCAGCTGGAGAAGCTGCCTGGTGACTGCTGCATTCCAGGGAGAAAGGGACATTCTGTGGGAACAGCCTTGGAAACCAGCAGGATGTTTGCCATGGCCCCAGCGATAAAGCTGAACGGCATTAACCCTCCTGCAGCCACAAAGTGTATCTGCCCTTGGGCTGAAACACTGCTCGGTGTCCCACCTTGCACAGACCAACTTGCTCAGGGCACTTTTGCAGCTCCCAGAGAACAGGTTCATCCTCTCAGATCTGTATTTTTGACACTGTGCAGAACACACTGTTCTTCCACCAAAGCACCTTAGCTCCTTTCCCTCTAACACAAGGTGCACCTCTGTGCTGGCTTAGTATTAACTCTAATGCTCCTGCACTGTGAGACTTTGAACAGTACAGGACTTGGTTAATAGTCGACTACAATTTCGAGAGTTTATCAGAGAAATGCAAAGTTCACAGATACCTTCAGTAGCCAGAGAAATTGGAACAAAACCTTTTATTGGCCTGTCCATCTTTTAACAGCCAGCTTAAAAAAAAATGCATCCTCTTGAGCAACAGGAGCTGTTCACGCGTCCTGCACGCTCCGAGTGCCTGCAGCCTCCCTTCCTCCAGGTGAAAGCATCCTGCTCTAAAAACAGGGAAGGGGACAGAGCGCTGTTGCTTTCAGGGTAGTGGAACCTCATCCTTAGACTTCTTGTCATTTGTCTTTTATTGCATTTGTTGTAAGTTAACATCCTCAAGGACACTGTTTGCTAAGATGTCTTGACAGTGGATCACACCTCAAGAACACTCCTGTGTTTTTCAGAACCTACTCCTGCTTCAGTCCCACCTATCACATGGTGATTCAACTGAAGAGAGATGCAAACCAGAATACTCAGTTCACCCATAACTCATCTTTCTCCACCTTCCTCAGCATCCCATTGAGAGAACACAGCTAGCTGGGACCAACCAAGACACTGAGCTAGCTCAGCTTTTCCCACGCTGCCTTCAAACATTGCTCAAAGCACTCCAAAACAAGTGGGCCAGGCCACAGCTCACTCTGCAACTACTTCAATTCTCCACTTCACAGATCTTTGGCCAGAAGAGGAAAAAGGGATAGTAAGCCATTCTGCACTAGGGGTGGGGAAGTTGCAAGGACAAACTTCTTTCATTACATTCCTGTTCTTTAAAGACAGCATAATTCTTCTGGGAGCTCTTGGCATAGTGACAGCCACTCTGGTACTCAGTCATTGTAAGAAAGTAGAATTCTCTATCATGGTCTTTAAACTCCTTCCCTGAACTTGAAGAAATAATCTTGACACATACAGAAATCAAACAGAACATGTATGTTTGCCATCAGAAATCCTTCCTGAGTAAATATTTGCTTGTGGCAGCAAAACACTTTGAATATTTGCCAATCAAGAATTTGCCAATTTGCCAGCAAGAATCTGGTAACAACATCCATAAGGTGGTAATTGACACTGGGATGATCTTGGAAGAGATGGATGAAGGGAGACAGGATGGTGAATGAACTTGGACTTGCAGGGGTATAACTTCTTCAATAGCCAAGATCCTGCTGGACTTGGGCCAAGAACAAAGCCAATAACAAGTAGAGACAATTTTACAGGCATTTTACAAGCATATTTTCAATTTCAGCTACAGCACATACAAAGCTTCTTACATCTGCTCTTCACCCTCGAGTGCATTTGCCTGAAGACATTAACTCAGCTCTGTATCTTCTCTCTGTGCTTGTCTACCACATGGTGAGTTCTTGTGTATGTGTGCAGGGATCTATTTACGCTCAGCTCAGTTGCTGGATCCTATGAAATCCTGGTATCTTTGGCAAAAATAATTAAGAGGGGAGGCTTCATTTCCAAGAGAATAAATCTGCTGGAGAACATTAGCAGTGAGCTACACAAAAGTGATGGTTAGATGAGGAGCTGGCCATCAGCCATGCTGCAGTATGCTGATTGCAGTGCTGGCAGCAGAGATTTCTTAGGAGCCATCCCACAGTATGTGCCCAGAAGAGTGACATTATCAGCCTTTTCACCTGCATTTTGGGAAGGAATTGCACGTTCAGCCAAGGCTAATTCAGTATCACCTGCAGTCCTGAGCTACAACCGGGGCCTCAAGGTGAAACAGTAATTTAAGTGACAAATGATTTGCCTGCAAATAAGTCATATACAGATACTGCTTTATCAGCTACACAAATGACTTCCTGCTAATTAAGCAAGAGGTAGATATGGCAGTGTGAGCCCCTAGCAATAGGAAAGGGGGCTGCTGGATAAAGAAGCACACTCTTACACAAAGGCAAGGCTAAGCACCATCCTGCCAGCCTTCTTTTTACATCTGAGGCACAGCTACACAGCAGACAAGCAGACAGCCCAGATGGGAAGCCTTGTGCAACCCTAGTAACAGACACTGTCACTCAATCCATTGTGACAACAGCCATGGTCCAGCACCACTTACTACACCAGGGGTCTTGGCTGCTTCCAGCCCTGCGAGATGGCCAAAGTTTGAATCTATTCTGAGAAAAGCTCATTCACAGGCTGGAATCACATGGTCATTCACAAAGCAATACTCAAGCCTGGCCATGCCTCAGGATTTTTCCCCATAATGACTTGAATGTTTTCTGTTTGGGCAAGTCCTGAAATGGCACCAGCTCTCTGCAGCGTTAGCCCCACCTACCTTACAGCCTGGCCTCATCTGGAGAAAGTGTAATTTGTAATCCAATGATTACATATCATCTGTAATCTCATCCAGCCGAGAGGCACAGTCCATAAGGTCAGCTGAGCCTAAGGGAAACAAGATCCACGTACTCACTGCTGAGAGGCCTTTCCACAGTTCACAGTGACAGGCCAGTAAGGATGAATTGTAACACAGAGGGGTGAACAAGTTGCTCCCACTGATGAAAGGTTTACATTTCTGCACATATAAAAAAGATAGGAAGAAGAATATATCTACAAATAGGTAGAAAAGATTTGTCTTCCTACACATGCCTTAAAGACAGACACAAAAGAAACCTGAAGGAAGATCTTACAACAGTTTCTCATCCAAATTCTCCAGGGTGCTGAGACCTATCATATCAAGCCTGAACAACATCTTGGTAAAGAATAAAACTTTATTTTGTAAAAGTTGGAGAAAATGTTTAAAAACCAAGCAAGTGAGGAGCTGTAAATAAGGTAAAACACTATCTCCAGATAGCAAACAAAAAACCATCCCCTCCCCAGCTCCGATATAGCACTCCCAAGGCAAGAACAGACTGTAGCCAGCCCGTGCTTCAGCAGAGGACATCTGGAGTTCAGAGCACGTGCCAGGTACTGTCTTGCTGCTGGTGAGGGCTGTCCTTGCTGGAGGCTGGGGTGGTACACCCAGATATCCCTGAGCACCAACAGAGTCTGCAGAGTTCACATTTTCCCAGGAGGCAGTAAGCATGCTGTCATCACAAATCCTGATGATGATGACCCCTATCCACCAAGGATAAACCATCAGGAGGAACCATCCATCACCACCACAAAACATGCATGTTTGCACACTATTGTCCACATTCAAGTGAAGAACAAGAGCCAGCTGGAGCTCCCTGGAAGACCCCACATAGTAGGACTGAAATCCATGCCCAGGATAGTCCTATTCAGCAGTTAAAGTTTTCCTATCACCATATTTGTTCACCCCAGAATTCACAACACATTTGCCTTGTCAGACAGAAAAGCAAAACCCCAAACAAGTTTTAAGATTCATAGTGGATGGAGAGGGGAACAAGGGAAGAAAACCAGTAAGGTGGACTGCAACCAAATAGCATCTTCCAAAGGATCCTGAGCAAAGTTCAAGACCAAAGCAGCCGGTATCTGAATGCCAAGGAGGATCAGGACCTCTTCCATTTGCTCAGCCACTCCAGCAGTGCTTTTCCCCAGGCTTTAGCTCCCTCTGTGGGACTCTGGGATGATCCTGCACCTGCTCAAAATGAAGCACAGTTAAAATTCAGGATGCCCCCATCTTCCCACAGCCAGCGTGCACAGGTTTGCCCTGAGCCAGGACAACAGGGACATCACCTTGCAGCAGCTGAAAACAGGCACGATGGACCTGTTCCTCAAGTCCAGCCAGGTACCCCAACCTCAGCCACCTTCACAAACACCTGAGATAAGATTATGCAGTCCATGCCAGGGAGGAAAGTTCAGAGTCATCTTCAGAGACAAGTGAGGCTGCAGGGAGAACTAACTGCTCTCCAGCACCACCCCTGCACTTGCACTTCAGGCCATAGACTGAGGGGGACCTGCCAGAAGCAGCCAAGATTTCTGCACAGCACCTCCCCTACCACCCCATCCCTGTTCACATTTCAGCTGCTGTCAGCTTCAGCATTAGAAATTACAGACATTTCTGAGAGGTTCTCTGTTGGCTGTTCTTCCTTTCTCTGTCCTTGCCTACAAGATTACCAGAGACCTTCTACTTGTGACCACACTGTTGCCAGTAGCTGGTCTTTACAAGCCAGCGTGCTTCCCTGAGCCCGTGGGAGCAGGAAATGTACTTCTGTTGAACTGCACATTTTTCCAAAAGCATTTCTCAGTGCTCTGTTATGGAAAAAAGCAAACTGAGAGCAAGGAGTCTGTTTTGAGGAGCTATTTTTTTGGGGGGGTGGCAGAGGGTTTGGTTTTTTGTGTTTGTGGTGGTTTGTTTTGATTTCCCTTGCACCAAGCTGGTGACAATTTTACTTCCTCTCTTCAGGGCTGGCTCCAAAAACCTGAACTCAGCACAATTCTAAGTCTCATAAAATTTAAGAATTATTATCTGACCTTTCTGCAAGACGTTTTTAACATAGCTCCTCTCTCCAAGCCATGTGGGATTAGCACGAGGTTGAGCTACCAAGGTTGCTACTTAGCTTTTAGAAGTTTAAAAAAAAGTCTTTTGTCAGGAGGCAAACCCTTTTGGAGTCATCTATGCCAGAGCTCCTAGCAAGGTTTTGCTCCTACAGATTTCCTACGTAAGCTTGGATGAATCATTTACTCTCCATTTTCTTTTTGAGATGATGAGCAGCAGGGATTCCATTACCTTACGGGGAATGCTTGGGGCATTAAATGCATCTGAACTGTGCAGGACTGGAGAAGTGTGTGTCTGCCTGGTATCTTCCATCAGAAGGAGTCACTAACTCCTCTTCTCCAGTTTTCACTGGTGTCCTGTCCTCATGGGCCAGACAGCATTGCAGTTTATTTCCTCATTTTACAGGCTTGAGTAACAGACACTACACTCGCTCAGAGGGAAGGGGAACAGATCAGCTCTAGAGATGGTTTCACCCCAAAGGAGCATGATGGCGAGCTGCTCTAGAGTCAGACAGGGAACCCCCACAGCAGCAGCAGAAGCCTACCTCTGTCACCTGCTTCTGATAGCTGCTGCCCACCCCTCACATCACGAAGCTGTGCACAGGCAGGGCAGGAGGAGAGACTCACACTAGATCTTTACCAAGAAAGAAGAAATCAACTCCAGGATGGAGACATTCCAGGCTCAGGTGCTGGAAAGCAGGGGTTTCACCCGCTCAGGACCAGGCTCCTCTTTGTCCTTGTGAGGTTCTGGGTGCTGCCAGTAGCTGTCTGACCTCTGCAAAGGCCAATCCAATTCATCGTAGTGGCAACAGCAAATGGAGGAAAACAGCTGAGTCCGGACCACCCGCGTACAGAGGACGAACATAATGCAGTTGGCACCTCCTTGGAACGTGTTACCAATTCCCTGCAGGGGCAAGAAAGGAATTAAGCAGTGCTGTTCCTACAGACCCCCCCAGAGAAGAGCAAGTGTCCTGTCAGAGCAGCTATAGCACTAACAGCCAGCAACTCCCACCTAACTGAGAAAAATAGATTCAGAAAAATCAGCGTTCCGCCCCGCAGCAGAGCAGAGGGCTGTGTGGGTTGCTGTCTGTACATCCTGGTCTAGAGGAGGAGCAGGCTGAGCCCTGCTGAAGGACAGACACCCAACATGCTGGGTCTGAGCCTGCTGACACGGCAGCACTCCAATTGCAGTTATTCTCTGCAGCCACTAGATGGTGCTGAAATAACCATTGCTGAGCATCCCAGCCAGGGAGCAGATGCTCATGCAACACACAGCACGCTGCATCCTGCCACAGAAAAGTGGTATCAAGACCAAAAATGCTTTATCTCCCTCCCAGATCCTCCTTCTAACGCATTTCCTGGCAAATACTTACATGCAGGACAACCAGGAATGAATTCTGCACCGCAGGGGAGTTACAGAGGGTCAGAATGAATCGCACAGTGCTCCAGATGCGGAGGATGATAAAGATGACAGGGATGAGAATCAGCTTCTTATCTGCTATGGAAGTCCGAGGCGGAAATGCAGGTGCTCTTGAGAGAATGGGGCGATACTCTGAGAGAGCTGCATGCTTCCAGGGAAGGTGGGAGGGAGACAAAAACATGAACAACAACCTACACACATTGGACATTTAGCTCCAGGGATTCTTTCCAAAGCAAACTAAATTTCTGCATCTTGTGGGAAGTTAAGAGGGACACAGTTACAAGCAGCAGCCTTCAGTCACATTCTGCCCTTGCTAATGCAAACATTCCTGCTGAAGCCAAGGAGCAGTAAACAAAGGATATCCAGCCCTTAGAGTCCCACTAAAGCTTTATATTAGCAAACACCTTGAAGTAGTTACCAAGAAACCATGTCACGAAACAGTTGTACTGGTCCTGTGGCCTGGTCCCATTGCTACTGGCTTTATCACTTTGTAAATCCATGGCTAAGGGTTTGGCCTTGGGAAGGATTCTTGGTGGACATCTATATATGGGGAAAAGTCTGGCTCATCCTTCTCAAACTATTCAAACTTTTGGCCTTCATCATGGCCACAGCCAGCAAGTTCCACAAGGAATTTATGCCCACATGACCTGGTCGTTCAGTGTTTGTGCAGAAGCTGCTGCCTGACTTTTGACCATATACTGTCAGCAATGGGATTCCACGGATTTGGACAAGCCAGCAAACCTCTTTAAAACAGCAGAAAAAGATCAGAGATCTGTGCCCTGAATCTGGGTGGTTGGAGGTGTAAGGCCCATGAGACCTTCCCATGGGAGAAGCTACTCGATGCACTCAGACTCCTGGAAGGGGGAGAGCTGGTCAACACAGCACACAGAGCAGCTGCAGGGACACATGATGCTGAATATCAGGATGTTAATGTGGATGAAGAGATTAAATCTCAGGACAGCTGACCTGCAGAAAACTATCCCTCCTACCATCAGGGCTCCAGAGCACACACAGTTTTGATGCATGGTATTCTTCTTCATTCCAGTACTCCCAGTCCTGATACCTTCCTTCCACCAGAACAGAGCTGTATGACAGCACTGCACGGTGGCCTGTGTCAAACCCTGCTGAGGGCCTTCAGTGCAGCTTCCCATCCGCTCCCACAGAGTCTTTTCCATTTGGAAAGCCCCTAGTACATCCTGCATGTGTCCCCCACAACAGCTACTGCCATAGTTTCTCCTGCCCCTCAGACTGTGCAGGACCCACCACTGCAAAACCCACTTCAGCCATTAATACAGCCCAAACCCAGCTCTAGTTGCCTACTGCTCTTCCTTGGAAGTAGGAGACCTCCTGCCAGAAGAGAGGCTGAGTAAGCAGGCAGCCAGGCTTGGCAAAATCCCTGGTGATGTGGAGAGATGCTCCAGTCCAGGAAGTCCTGCGTGCTGCTGGTCCAGCCCTCAGATCCCCCCATGATGATGAAAACAGTGACTGGTGCCTGCCCTCAGCAGGGCTGCTGGAAGAGAGTCAGGGCTGGGAGCAGGGAAGGGAGAGCAGAGCTCCCAAAACTCTCTGGCAGAGCAAGAGGGAAGAGCCTGGCCAGGGGTCACATTTCCAGGCAGTCACACTGCTGCCTTCAACAGCTGCTGGAACACAGCGTCCTGCCTGATTTGTGTCAGGTGACAGTGACAGGCACTAGCAAACCCTTCCCAACTCCCCTTTCCCAAAACCTTTAGGACTGTGCAAGACTACACTGTTCTTCCAATTCATCTGCAGGATCTTGCCCTAACCAGATTTGTGTTTATCCCCCACTGCCACAGCTTCACCACAGCAAGCTGGTTTGGCAGCAGTTTCCAGAAAGACATCCAGTTCCAGAGTTTTGGTGTTTTTTTCACCCTTAATACATCTTAGAGAAAAAAGGAATCTCTGGATGCAGCTCCTCCTGCCACTCTCACTCTACATTGCTCTATTACACAAATGTTGTCCTAAGAAGCCTGGATTTTTATGTTCACAAGGAACAGTAAATAAGCCTCTGAATTCCAAAACCCTCCTAGGACAGGGTGTCTCCCCATATTGTGTGTGCATATGGTGCCTGATGCCATAGTGCCCAGCCTCCCAGATGGGGCTTTAAGCTGCTAGTACAAAACAGGTATTCATAGACACAAACTACCATTAGAGATCCCAAAACAACCGAGGTTAGGCAAGTCCAGGTGCCAAACTCAGGCTTGGTGCAAGTGGAACTGTGGAAGACTGATTAAAGCTGAATTTTATCCTTCATATCCTCCTTCAATTCTTACTGTAGGATCGACATTTCACTCGTGTACATCCCATAACCCCTTCAGGTTTTCAAAAGGCTTTTACATTCCTCTTGTGCTAAGCCACTGTGTAATGATGCTGCAGGCAGGTCAATCAGCTGTACTGCTTCTCCCAGTGGTGGATGCATTTCAGCAGTACAAGAAGCAATTTCTGCCTGTGTAGCTGCTCAATATGCAGCTAAATCTTCTGAGCACGGGAGGATATTAACCCCAGCTGAAAGCAGCAAAATACTCACCGCTCTATTAATGTGCTTCTTGATGAGAATGTAGAGCACCGGCAAAGTCACGTAGGCCAGGATCTCCCAAACCTTCCCTGTTAACAACATCCACAAGAGCCGATCCTCTGCATCCAAGTTGACCCAACACCAGCCCACAGAAACATTGGAGGCGTCATAGCCAATCTTCTTCAGAGCAACAGCAGCCACCGTAATGCCAAGGGGGACTCCCCAGCTGAGGAAAGAACATAAAGAGCAAGGTTAAGCCAAGAGCATACTCAGTTTAGTCCTTCCACACCCAGGGAAAGTGGGTGACAGACCAAGGGACCCTTCACTGGAATCTTCATCACACTGCAAATCTACTTCCTAGGGTTCCAGTCTAGGAACTGGGATCTCCAGTCCTGAAGGACAGATGCATAAAGACAGGCTACACTCTGAACTGGGACCTGGCCTCCGCAGCAAGCGGTCAGGGGCCTGTGAGGTGAACAGCAGACAGCCCAGCTACTGCCTTCTCCCATTCTCTGGGATGCAGGTGAGGTCAAGGATGTAACAGACAGAGCATTGTACTAGGTGACTATCCTGTAGGACCCAGCCATTCAAGAGCAAACTCCCCAATTCACAGCTCTCCCAACACCAGCAACCAAACCCCATGTTCTGATTCCCAAGTGACACTTGGCACAAAGGACCAGCACACAAAGAAATGCACAATTTTATTCCATCAGTGGGGTTTTTTTGTTTTGGTTTTAAATGGAGATGTTATCAATATTTTGGGAGCAAAAGGATAACTTCTGAAGGACAAAGAGCAAGCTTTTTTTCCCCAAGGAAAAGCACTGCCCGTAACAACAAAAAGCTAAGAAAGCAAAAAGGAGCCATATGCTCATAATTTGGAGCTGTGATTTGACTTTGGCTTCTCTCTTGACAGCAGAGTTAAATACAGGGAAGCATTTAGAAGAAAAATAACTGCAGTGACAAATGAATTAAGTCACTTAGCAGCTTGGGCTGCCCACAAAAAACCACGAGCAAGAAGTGAAAAATTCCATAAGCCCAAACGTAAAATTACCCAGCCACTTCCTGGGTGCCACTAATACCCAGGACTTTACAGGTCTGCCTTAGCCTGGGATGCACAACTCAACAATTACCCCACAACTGAAGTTCTGACCTGCACTTAACTGAATCATCACCTGCCCTTCCCACATTCAGCCCCAGAGAAAGGTTCTGTGGATCCTTAAGAGGGACAAGGGACACTTCACCAATAACTGACACAAATGCTTCAGAGTGTGAGACCCTCCTGGTCTCTTTATTCATTATAACACTCATTACTGCATTGCTCTCGTTACCTTTTCTTGGTTCACACTCATCTTTCACTGACAGTCTAGAGCAGCTGCAATGAACAGGAAAAGGATCTTCCTCTTAAAATCTGTTTCACATGCATCAGACTACACAGGCAACCAGCAGTTGCCTAGACCAGATTATCTGAAATTCCACAGCCCAAATGAAAAATCAGATAACCCCATGATATTAGATTTCAAAAACACCCCATTTCTTACTCTTAAATAATATCTGGGTTCACTTACTCACAAAACTAATGTCAACAGAATGCTGTAAAAAATTAAGAGGCGTCCTTTTAGCCTAGAACATTTTGTTTCAATGTTCAGTTCAGAACAGCCAGTGCTAATCCCAGTCAGTGTTGTCATTTAAGAACAGTCCTGCTGCAAGAACTATTCCTGTGCTATTATCAAAGCAGGCTTTCTAACAGCATTCCAAACATCACCACCACCAGGAAAGTTTCTACACAACTCAAGACTCATTTTGGTAAAAATTGTGATTTGCCTGAAAACAAGGATTACAGATGCAAAGTCATTTGAATTTCAGTGCACTTGGAATTTCTGACCACTATGGTAAAGAATTCACAAGAACTGACACTTCCTTAAAGAAACCATATTAAGGCACACAAGCACAAATGAGTCCAACACCAAAAAAAGAAAAGGAAGTGTATTAAAAACTAATTTGCCTAAATAATGATCTCCACAGTGACATGAAACAGAGAGAATTATCTAAGAAAAAAACAGGTCACATTACTAGGCATGGATATAAAAGAACAGTGTAAGTACATGCAGAGAGTGAGAGAGGCCACAGTAGGAAATAACAGACCACTAGGCAAGGGACTTAAAGAAATCTTGAAGTATTTAACTAGTAACAAGAAGAATGTGGAAGAAAATTGCCACACAAAAGGCAGTTAATTTTCAGTTTGGGATCAGCTGGCTGTTACAACTAACACCAGGGACAAAGGATTTCAAACTCACAAAGTGAAGACAGGAGGATCTAGAATGCAAGCAGACATTTCAGTGAACTTCTGCAGCTCTGCTGTGGAAAACTGGAAAGAGAACTGAGAGTAGTGATTTGATTATTCTTAAGAAGCCCTGAATGACAGATTCCCAAGACTGGAAGACACTGATGCTCTATACCCATCTAGAATAAAGGAGGAATGGAAGGATCAGAATATTATACAGCCAAGGCACACGTAAAGACAAATAAAAAGGATCTGAGATAACAGACAGGCAGAAATTTTACTTTGAGGCCCAAAGACAGGACTCAGATGTGCAAGCCAGCAGTACATGAAAGGACCCCCAAGTACTCCAGACATGCATGCATACTGTATACATCTATATGCATGGTTATAAATGGATATATAAGCACACACACACATATATATATGTATACTTTTTTAAAATACACATATAGAACTATTGAATCATTTTGGTTGAAAAGTACCTTTAAGACCATCAAGTCCAACCATAAACCTTTTATGGGCATATATATATATATATATGTGTGTGTGTGTGTGTATATATATAAAAGTAAGCATATAAATGCTTATAACCATCTGCAAAGCCTGATCATTTCAATGCAAATACTTCAGAGGTTGGCAGCAACTGCTATCAAAAGCAAAGCAAGAAACAACCCCAAGGTAGGTTCTGGTCCATTCCTCACCCCAAACGTGGATCAACTACTGTCACAGCAAAGATGACATTACCCAACTAAATGAGACTTCACATTTAGAAATGCAGAACAAGGGAGGTAGCCTGGCACCCGGCATGTCAATTTCCAGAACTTACACCTTACAACCACATAAATATTTTCAAAGCTAATTGTAAGTTTGTTTTCAAAGCTCATCTGAGCTCAAAACAAGTTTAAAACCAAAACAGAGCCTGTAGGTCTCCAGACCAGCAGTACATAGGCGGATGTGTTAACAGATGAATCACTAAGGAACAAGCCTGTTTGACAGGCTGCACCCCATGTGACACCTTAATTTCCCTAAAAATAAAATTTCAGGTACTGACTTCTGACACCTGTTTAGTCAGCTCCATCTTCTACAAAGCAGAACCTGGTGCTAGCTCTTCAGTGAAGCTATCTACATTGCCCATTAAACAGAGCAAGTGGGACTGATTAATACCAAGAACAGAAGATGGCATTTTATTTTTACTGTAAAAACCTGAAAATAAACCTAGCAAATTCACCCAGAGGAAGTTCAGTTCGAACACTCCCTTCCTCTCTGTCGCAGGGTTAGAGCAATCTTTCGGGATTTTTACAGTTTCAAAGGAGTGCACAGATTACAGTTTACATGATTTCAGTGAATCTGTTTCTTTCTGCACATCACAGCAGATGAGGCTGAAGTATTAAACCAGACTGAGAAGTTGAAGTAGAGACAAAGGCCACCAAACAAGTGATTAGCAGACAGGAAAACTACAAATAGGCCAGATTTGCATCAACTCTTTGATGCAGCCTGGTGTAGACAGCACGCCCAAAAAGAAGTCAGATGCCTTTTTTCTGTCCCTTAAGCAACGAGGCTCCTCACTAGCACTTTGTCCTCTCCATAGTGCAACTCTCTACTCACTTGAAATGAAATAACCTCACAGACTCTCTCCACTGCCTCACTCCATCTTATTTCAACTTCACCACCAATATCCTGGTGTACCCAGATGCATGTGCAGTCACCTCAGGCTCCCTCACACACAGACCTTGCTGCCAAGCAGGAACTAGAACAGGTAGGACAAGAACTGAAGTCCCTTCCCAAGTCACTCTTGACCTTAATGGCCTTCCCTGGCTCATCTTCACCTGGATTCTACTCTACTTTGATCATCTCTCAAGTGATCCTGTTTGAAAACAACAAGGAAAATAATCCAGTACTTGCCCTGATACTTTTTTTTTTTTCTTTTAAGCAGATCATTCCTCTTATAATTTATTGCAAAGACTTGGCAGCACAGAGGACTAAGGGATCACTGTTTTGCTCAGTGTGGAGGTAGCACATGATTCCACAAGCTCAAATTGCATAATGAAAGCTTTTACTAAACATGATGTGGAAAATCAGCTCACTAAATAGCAGAAACAGAAAGCTGCACTGTGATCTGTTTTGTCTTGCTCTCAATCAAACATGTCAAAACAACCTTCAGAGGGTTTTTCTAGCAGCCTCCTCACTTGTAAACTACATTCCCCTCCAAGTATTCAATTACAGAAACCTGGCTGGAGGAAGGGCAAAATCTAGAGACCAGGCTGGCACTGGGAAGTCAGGGACCTGTGGAAACAGATCCCAAACACAGGGTTTGGCAGCAGCTGACCAGTATTGCAAACCATTAGTTTACAATATTTCTAGGATGTCAAAGCAAATAGTAGAGGGAAAGCAGCCACCAGGATTTTCAGAGTCATTATCTCCTGGGACCTTAAGCAAATAGTTTTAAACTTTTCCACGTCTCCGTGTCTTCACTTGGGAAAGGAGGAGGGAAAAGAAGCAGGGTTGGTTAGTTACGAGACAGCAAAATCCCCCATTCAGAACTGGAGAAGGGCACACTATCCTTCAGGCTGAGCAGGTGACTCCAGCAACCATCCAAGCGCTTCATGGCAGAGCAGAGCATGGCTCCTGGGCACAGGGTGGGTGTCTGCAGGGTCCACACCTCGTGTTCCCACAGGAAGAGGGGACAGCACCCACCTCACAGCGTGGAAGCAGCAGAGCAAGCCCGTGCCTGTGGGCGAGCCCCTCACGATGGTGATGTAGAGGTAGAGGGCAATGGCCATGGTCCAGAAGAAGGAGCTGGTGTTGGAGAAGGTGGACAGGGCACCCTGCAGCACGCAGTCCCATGAGGTCCTGTCGAAGTCCTGCAGCACCCCGTAGAAGTAAGAGATGGCCGAGAGGAGATCAGCCAGCGACAGGTAGAGCAGGAGCTGGCGGGGCCGAGTCCGCAGCTCCGGCCATAGGGCGTGTGTGCAGACCAGGAGGCTGGAGCCCAGGAAGGACAGCACGCAGGAGATCAGCACCACCACCCGCTCCGAGGTGTAGAGCTCGGTGGGGGGCAGAGGCCCGGGCATGCCGGAGGGGGAGGCAGGGCAGGGGGGCACGGCTCCGGTCCCAGAGCTGCCGGGCAGGGGAGCGGGGAGAGGGAAAGGGAGCGAGAGCTGCGGGGAGGGAACGGGAAGGGACGAGGCACGGAGGGGCAGGAGCCGTCCCGGCCCGGCAGCCCCGGAACGGCGGCAGCGCGGCCCGGCCTGTCCCGCCCCCGCCCGTCATGTGAGCCCGGCCCGGCCCCGGTCCGGCCCCCGGGGGAACCCCCGCAGCCGGCTGGGACCTGCAACCGGTCACGCCAGGGCACCGGGAGACAACCCCGGAGCCCTGAAACAGCCTCTCTTCATTAATTAATTAAATAAATAATAATTAAAACAAACAAAACCAGAGCCGCCGTGACTGCCTGGTGCAACGTGACAGAAGGAACCGATTCAAAAAGGAGTGGGGGCTTTTCGTTTTTATTTTCCTTTCCCTTCCCCTTTTTCTTTCCCTTTTTTCTTCCCTTTCTTTTTTCCTTTTTCTTTCCTTTTCCTTTTTCATTTTTCCTTTTTTTTTTCCCCCTTTAACTAGCAAAAGCTGTACCTTGATACCTCTCTTTCCCAAGAAGAGCACACAACTCTCCCCCCATGCCCGAGACAGAACGTATATAAACACACTGATATATCTCTCTATTTATATCTCAGTACTTCACAAAACACTCACAGGGGCACAGTTTGAACCACACACATTCAGATACCCAGGAGCAGAGGTTATCAGACCAGCAATCAATCCTCCCCTGGTTCCTTCATCCTCTGGAGGTGACACCAATGTTATCTTTACCTTCCACATTCTTTACTTTCATCAAAGACGCCAGCACTGACTCTTCCAGCATCCTAGAACCTGCCAAACAGAAAAAGATAAGCAGACAAAATAAAGCCTTGGCTAAGATGTTAAACAGATTTTGTGTTTCTGTTGGTAAGAAAGTGCTTCCCCAGTCCCCTTCACAGAGCTTACAAGTTGAACACATGCCCTTGTTTGCTTCTAACTTGCCTGATACTTCACTGGCTTCCACACAGACAACTCAGACCTTATACTTTTGATTTAGGTAGTGATGTGCTCAGTTTCCAAAGGAGATGGTTCTTTTTCATGTGTCTTGTTCTCTCAAACAGCTTAATAATTCCCTAGCTACCTAGCAGTGAAGGGTCCCTGCTAAACTCATTTTCAACAAGGTTTAATTTTGACCTGTAAAACCAGGTGCCTTATCCCCCACCCAAGCTGCTCTCAGAACCCTGAAGCCATCTAGCATACCCTAGGAAGACACATCAGATGGAATTATCTTAAAACAAACCCCACGCACAAATTACTCAGTGTTTTGGCCATGGTGTCCTCTCAGTTTTATATTCCCATCTTCCCTAACTGAGAAGAGGTTTTTAATGTCTTAAATAATTTCTTTTGACCTTTTGTATTTAGAACATACCATTTTATAACTAAGGTTTTTTTCAGGATAACTAGTATTTAATTGAACTCTAATTTTGCACCATCACCACTTTACTGAGGAAAAAACCCACAAACAATTGCACTTTTTAAGAAATAAACCCACATTGCCTCGAGATGTATAGGAAGGCCACTACTGCTTAGACAGTTTTAAGAGCAGGTTTTCCTGTTTTTCCACTGCAGCAATTTCTTCTTCCACTACTCCATCTTCAAAACCTGCAGCCACTTCCACTGCCTCCTGAAGCTCTTGATTCTCTTCATCTGGTCTTGACTTTTAAGTTCAAATCCAATTTTCCAATGAATCCTGGAAGTCCTTGGGGATACATCAGTTTGTCAGGGTAAATCTTTACACTCACTCTGCCAGATCAGAGTTTTCACTAACATTCAGCTGTGCCTTGGCTACCTGGGATTGGGTGTCAGTACTGAATGAAGTCTTTAGAGCTCTGTGTCAGGTTGATTTTAGTCAGTTTTGCCACAGCACACAAGGGGACTACATGGGTCAGCACACAGCACACCCCACAAATGAACCATCTTCCAGTTGCCTTTCCTGTGCCATCCTAACACACTGCTGCTGCTCCAGAGATTCACCTCCACCAACAAGTCTCTCCAACACTTTCCATGAAGTTCCTAGAGCTTTTTGACAATTTTCTTTTAAGTCTTCAGCTACATCCAGGCGTGGTGTGCTGCTTCTTGGTCACCTTGATGCATCTGTCATTTCCTCTGTTAAAGTTCTTATTTTGGAAAAAGGATCTTCTGTGTGCCTTTTTTGACCTTTAACTCAGATAAACTTCAGCCAAGCAGCCTTTTACATTTAGAAGTTTATTTTGGAGCCCGATGCCCTCTGTATATTTTTTATAGAAAAAAGGAAGTTGCAACAACTTGCATTTCCCCTGAACACAATCTGACACTAACAGCTTTTTTAAAACTAATAATTATTCCAGGCTTTCTTTAGCTATCATCTGACCCCCAAAAAAACCATGAGACAAAACTTGTCAAGGCTGCAGTCCCAGTTGTTGCTCCTACACATTCTTGGCTTCTTCCTTGTTCTTTGGTTTCCCTTTCCCCACTTCTACAGCACAAGACGCTCACCCACCTATCACAAACATCCAGACAAACCACTTCAAATACCCTGGCTTTTCAGTGTTGCTTTTGGGGTGATGCATGTGACTCCACAACACAGCTTAATTAAGTCTTGCAAGATAGTTGTTTATTTCTATAACACAGGACGACGTCACCAACTACTTGTTAGAACTGGAAAGAAGGGAATTAGAACTGGAAAGGAGGGAATATCTGAATCACAACCACAAGTTTGTGGAAATGCAAATTCTGGTTTTGTCTTGATTCACTGAGAGATGTTTCTTTTCTTTAAGAATTGGAAAGAAATAGGACAGGCATAGGATCTTCTGCTGGATCTCCCCATTTTCCAAAAATAAGAATGTGGTAAATTTACACACAGAAATCATTGCTCAAAGGAAGGGCATGCACAAGAGTTAGTGCTTCAAAACTGAGTAATAAAAGGCAGATAACTTCTTACTAAAGATTCCCTCTACCTTTCGTTTTCTCAACATCTGCATATGCATCACATCTACCACCCAGCATCTCCATGGCATTCCTGTCATCTTGATATCGTCACCTTCTAACTGCAGGGTAGCAGCGCAGCTCTCTGCCCAGATACACATTCTACCTTCAGTCCCATGGAATCTGCAGTTGTCCAGAGAATAGCAATATTTGGAAACTGCCCAAAGATACGTGACAATTCAAAGGCACTGTTGTGTGTAGCTCAGAGGAGAGACAAATAAAAATCTAAGCAAGTATCTTGTCATAAAGCAACTTAAAATGAAAATTCTCCTTTGAAAACGTCACCTTCAGAGGCTTTTAAAGCACAGGGAGGTGAAGCAACCCTGGTATTTGCTGGAAAGACACAAAGTATTTTTTCCTGACTTGTATTCATCTCCCTGACTACTAAAAGGGCTTTCTGACACACAGGCGATATCCTGCATCTTATAAAGCATCAGTTGAGCTGTAACCACATAAATTTACCTCCACTGTGAGACAGAATGTACTGACATAACCTTTATACAAAAAAGGCTTCAACAAGAAGTTTTTACTTTGTCTTTGCAGCTGGTGAGGAAGCTCAGCTGAAGCACAGTTCTCACTTAACTGGGAACTTGGGGATATGCCTTAAAGCATATTTATATGGCATTAATTAAAACAGAAAAATACCCTCTGACTCCAAGTGCCAACTGCCAGCATAACCAGCCATTCTCACTACCCACAAGAGGTCACTGCTGTTTCAGGCAGTAATATTTTTTCCATCACCATTATCCTGAGCCAACAAGTGTTTCTCCACCATATCTCCACCTCTGACGAAGGCAGATGCTCTAACACCAACAGATGTACCTTGGCCACCTTTTGCCATCCCTGCATCATGCCCACAGCTTAGGCAGTATTTTATAGAAGCCTTTAGTAGTACAGCACAGTTCCACTGCACCCATTAAAAAAGTAGATGTGTACTAGAAATAACCAGGAAAAAAAAATCTGAAGTCAGCATTAGAGGCTCAGCTTGGGCAAAAACCCTGTAATGTTTTAGTTTTCAAATCACCATGCAGTTCTTCTCAGGGAGGTCAGTATAACTGTTCTCTTGTACTCATTAGCTTCTCAACACTCAGTCTGGGAGCAGTAAGACACCCAACTCCCACTCTTCTCAGAGGAATGCAAAAATCAAATGCATTGTGTACAACCTTTCACTGACAGATCTTCTGCACAGCCTGGCTATGCCCATGCAAGATGCTGTGTGTGTACGAGAGCATCCAGCCAAGAGTTAACAAACCTGATTCTCTGGAGACATAAACCTAACTCTAGAATTGTAACACAATAAAAAAAAGCAAGCCAACAGTTCTACCAGCACCTGAGCTCTTTGTTTGCAGGAGAGCAAGACCATTTTTCAAAGTCATCACCTGATCCTTAGGTTCACTGCATCAGCTGAAAGGAAGCCAGGGAAGCATGGTTAAGAGAAGGCTTCTGAGCAAAGCCGAAGTCCTGTTTGTCCTTTGTTGCTTTTTCTAGCATGTGACAAAAAAAACCCCAAACCCTACATTTCTAGCAGTCCTGGCAAAGATTAAGGACCTAATCCTTGACTTTATTAACCCCATCTAGTCCATTTTGGATAGACACTAACACAGACAGCTTTTAATACAGCATTAATGAAAGACATCTAAGGGCTGCTCAAGAAATGCCAAAATGATCACCAACAGCCTCAGTAGCTGCCCCCTCCAGACAATGGCTTCTTCAAATGGATTTAGAGGAATCAAACAGAAAAACCCACAAGGAAATACATTCCTACTTATCTACTGAGAGCACTAAGCAACAAGGCAATCAGCTAAATAGGCACAGACACTATAGCCAACTCTCACATTGCTTTTCTCAGAAAAATAGTTTTCAGAGATTTGAAAAGTTTTATTTGGCAAACATTGGGGTCAAAACAGCTCTGTAACAAGTACAACTAGGTGCCACCAAGTCAACCAGGAGGAATTTGACATTCACGTGTGGAAATCATGCTGGAAGTTAGCCACAGTGAGAGAACATTTTACACAGAGAGAACAGACTTTCTGGAAGCCAAACTGAAATTCACATAGAAGTATACAGAGCCAATGCAGTGATTTGGAGCTATAAAGGGTATGCACTGTTTTCCCTAACTCTCCTTGTGTGGGAAACTACAAAGCAAGGTTTCATAGGTTTGTAACTACTTAGTTTAAATTGTTTCTAGGTCCTCTGGAATTAACAAATGCTGTATGAATTCCTATTCCAGTTTGATTGTGCAAGACCAAATACTGTGACTTTGCTGCTGCTACTTCTCGATTAACACCCACCCACCATTCTCCTGGTTCCCATCCCTCTGTTGTGCACCAGTAGCACAGCCACGTGCCCTCCGGGGCAGACAGGTCTGCTTGCAGTGTCCCAGTACTAACTTTGGCATGTTAGCTGCTACTCCAACCTGGCTCCTCGTGATTTTTAAGAGTCTGAAATATGCAGTCCTTTTACCTTCTTTAACCAGGCCAATATAACAGGCAACCATTAAACAACTTTCAGCTGTTGGCAGGCTCAGCACTGGGATAGAGACTGGCCCTGAGGCAAGCATGACTGTCGAAACCTGCTGGATCAAAATCACCCTGGGATTTATATAGTCTCTTGCATTCTACCTGCAGTGCACTGGAACTGCAGAGCATAGTGTGTGTACACAACTGCTGATACAGGACACGCTCATCACCTACCGCAGAGGGCTAAACTGGATCTGCTTAGCAAGCCCACTGGCTTCTCTTTCAGCAAGGAGAGATGCTTAGTCATTTTAAGCAGTTTCCCACTAGCACCAAAAATGTGTAGTCAGGCTGCAGAGATCATACAAGAATTCAAGCCAGCAACTCTCAAAAAAAGCCACAAGCACTGAGAATTTTTTGCAGGCAGAATGTAATTAGTTACACTGCTGGAATCGAGCCAGCACAATCAATGAATTAAAGTGCACTTCAAGTGCTGGGATAGTTTTTCAGTTCAAATTTAAATTAGGAAATTAATATGGGATATTCCTTCATGCTATGCTGCATGGAGAAAAATAAAGGTATAATATTATACATTCACAGTGAAACACAGTATGCCATGAACAACAACAAAATTATATTTAAGACCTGGTCTTAAGGTCACCCAGCTCAGACTCAAGTATGGAACAGTGGCACTTTGGGAAAAGGCACTTGCATAGCAGACAAAAAGGCATTCTGTGTAGTGATCTTCATGGCAAGCCTTCAATGCTTTAACCATTTTCAATACCTAGAATAAAAATGTATGGGCTCCATCTCTTACATTTAGTAGTAGGAAAATAGGCCATATAGTAGGATTTTTGGAGTGTAGCTTTTACTGTAAATTGAACTAATCAACACAAAGGTCTGCCTACAGCCTGTTGTTTTAACACAGACAAGACAGGAATATAAAAGTTAGAGACCCTCAAGTAGGAAAAGCCATGAAGCATGTCAGCTTCCCTGGTTACTGAGCTAGGAGCCTTACTCAGGTTATTTCACACAAGTTATTTGAAACAGATGAAGTACAAAGCAGCAAAGAGACAATTCTGCTAAAGGGGAAGGGTGCAATGGAGCCCAGGAAACTATTTCTTTCACTGACACAAGGACACTCAACACCTACAGTCCAGAATCCAAATATGACCTTGAAAATGAGTTGTAAAACACCATACCATATTCTTCACACTCCTTCTTTGAAGGCAGACATAGATTCCTTGTGTTAATTTACAGAGTCTCTCTCCATGTGTGGGTGCTGACTGCTCAGGTCCCAGCAAGTCACATCCCCAACACAGAACTCCAGAACATCACTTGGTATTCAACAGCGTTGTTTGCATCGTGCTTCTTTCCCAGGTAGCAAACAGCATATTTAACAGATTTAACAGAACTATTTGGAATACAGTACTCAATATTTACAGAAACTAACTAGACCATTAATCACTACTAGCCATCCTGGTCTAAGCACAACTGCAAAGTTATGTACAGGAAACCTGAAGAGCAGAACATTACCTTATAACCTGGAATTCAAACTCACTGATTTTATTAACACAGGTGAAGCTGCTCAAGAATTACACACTAAGGGAGACAAGTCAAGCCCCACATGTTTGTCACCCCAACCACATTCCAAGGCATTGCATCAGTTCCATCCAGCCAACACCCAGCTCAGACTCAAGTATGGAGGAGCAGCACTTTGGGGAAGGGCACTAGAAAGGGCATTTGTACAGAATAAAAGAGGGACTTTGTAGCAATCTTCATTGAAATCTTACAATGATTTTTTTTTAGCCATTCTCATTACCTGCAACACCACATCCTGTTTCTCCACAAAAAAGTGTGGAACTGATGGTTATCTTTTGCACTATAAAAGAGGAAAAAACTGAAGGTAAAAAGCCATAGAAAAGTAGTATTTTATCAGGAAATCTGATGTACTAGCTCAAAACATCTGTCTCATGGCAAATACTCAAAGCCAAGTTAGCTTGTCATTACCAGCCTGAGGTTGAGGCTCAGATGAAAGCAGGCCCTTCTCCCAATATCTAGTGTTGCATTTTCACAGTGTTACTAACAATAGCTGGTATTTTATTCTCAAGAAGATGCATGTGGTAAAGACAAAAACACCAAAGTAACTTGCAACATGGTTATCTTCTCTTTTCTTCATCTCTTGTCTCTGACACAGTGACCACATCATCAAGCATCCTGTGGCATCATCCCTCTGCTCCATCAGACACTGCAAGCTCCAGCACAACACAGTACACCCGGGCAGCATCCCAGCCTGGATCCCCATCCACCTCTCAAGCCATGGAGATATGAGGCAGGCCCAACAACGTGCAGCACTTCTAGGGCAGTATACTTGCTGATTGCTTCCTTGACTATTGTTCACAACAACCAGCTAAGACACTGCCAAAGAAACACTCACAGCTGGCATCACACAAGGAGGAAAGTTAGGGCAGCTTGTTTGAGCTCCTCCTCTCTTCTCATTCACAGAAGGCAAGAGTCTGGGGACAAACAAAGAGTCAGTGAAGCAACAGCAGCAGTACTAAAGAAAACAGCTTTCAAGGGAGAAGAGGCTCAAAATGATAAATTGACAGTTACCCTGTCCCTTACCCCCAATCTTGATTAAGGCCTTTAAGAATTCCAAATGTGAACAACATCACAGAATGATCACAGATAAACAAGATCACAGATAAACCCAGCTTACTTGTCTGCAATCCATATTTATCTCAAGGAGTCCCCAAGTTTCACACACCACCATTCAGGCAAGACTGCAGAACAATAAAGTGTTTCCAGATGCTCAATAGTTTAAGACACAAAACTGTTTAAATTCTTGGTGGGTTCACTTTGACTGCACAGCTCTGCTCTCAGGTCACACACATGATGTGTTAGACAAAAAAAGTACTGACTGGGAACACAATCATCTGCAAAACAAATGAAAATATGACCAGTACTTATTTGTACTAAAGCCATTTGACTTTCCTATCATGCATGTGGAACAGCCTGAGATACACAAGATACGGTGTTATCTATCATTCCTGCAATCCTCTTTTCTTGGAAATACATGAACATGTGAGAAGACAACCTTCAGGGCAAAGCAATTCCTTAACTCTTGCATCATAGCCTCAGAAGCAGGTTATTAGTCAGAGAGCCTCTTGTGCAATACTTGAGTACAGAAGTAAAAACATGCTGCATGACTAGCTCACTGCTTTCATCAGCCTCTAATTTCTTTCAATGATCCAGTGGCAACACTAGATCTGTATATTCTGAGACATCTAAGCCTTCTATTCCCCCTCCCAATGCACCAGGTTACAAATTCCAAAAACTCAGGAATTTTGTTTGTTTGGATAGCAAGACAGAGAGAGCTAAGACTCAATTCTTTCTTGTTCTCATCTTGTTTTGCTTACAGTGAAACTGTATTTCATCTTCCTTTAAGTATCAGAAACCTGCCACTCTGCAAAGAAAGGTGTGAGCACCAACTGAAAGGTGAGAATTGAAACACTTCCAACTGAAAAGCAGATGTTAAAACCCCAAACTCCTGGCTACCTCCAAGTCTTTGGAATGGCCAACATTTGGGTTTGGGTTTTTTTTGTTGAAGACATACAATAACCCAAGATAGATCTGTTTGGTTTATTGCAAGAGTCATGAGATAAAGTTTAGTGGCTGCTATTGTACCAGATGACAGTGCAGGTGATGGGAACAGTTCAGGCCCTCTATATAATATCAAAGGAGACTGACAAAGGTGAAATGAAGTCCTGTAACTGCACAACAATCACACCAGCACAGCAGAGAACAGTAATACTCACCAGGCATTGTGATAACAGAACAAGAGCTCCATTCCCTGTGTCCCAGGAGACAGCACCAATTAATTAACAAATCACTTCTTGACTGTAACCTTTTCACCCTAAGGAAAAAAGCAAACAATTCCAACACATCAAAATCTAGACTTGACAACAGTACCTACCTTCTTGCCCTGAAAAGATGTCCCACTCTGGAACTAGCTGTCTTGTTTAAACAATGACCTAATCATCTCTCCAACATTTCCCATCAGGTTCAGAACAAACCAGACTATCTCAAAGGCAATTAACAGGTCAGGGACAAGCACAGCTATAGAAGAGCAAAACAATCTGGTACAGAAGAGGAAGATACTACTTCATCTTTCTTCGTCCTCCAGGGACATATGAGACTGCAGAATTGCTGTTTCAGGAACTGTAAAACTCTCCTTTGAGCCACTAAAAATGAAGCACAACAAGGCCAGGGAAGAGATGCTTTGGGGAACAACCTTGTGCCTATGCAGCAGGCTAATGATCCTGCTTTTAATTTTTCAAATCATTTTAGCTCCCCTCTGCAGCTTGCTACCTATGAGAATTCCTAGTGATACAGTAAAGGAGGAAACAAATCATCCAACTGGAACTGTTTAACACTCTGGGAGAACATGGAGCAGCAAAACCACCCTTGTATTCAAGCCTCACAGGAAGCCCACCACGTCAACCAGAAAATGGTTCTAGACTGACTCTCGACAGTGCTTATTAAACATTGTTGTTGTTATACTTTTCCCGTCACCACCTTCTCCTCCAAACTCCCTGTAGCATCTAATTCCCCATATACAGGACACAAGCTACTTAATTCCTGTCTGCTTTCCTAATTAATCATACAGCAGAAACTTTCCTTGTGAGATGTACTGACATGATCCTAGGAAATAGGAAAGATATTATTTACTGGTTTCTTACAGTTCTGTGGCAGGAGGTGATCCAGCTGGCAGTTGTACCCAAAGTCCATCTCAGCTCCCAAGTGACCCCAGCTTCCTGCTGCTAAGCCTGATATACTGCAAACAAGGTGAGCACAGGCTCCAGAGCTGTGAGGACACCTGCTTCATAATTCAGACTCACTGCAAAAATCAGACAGTTCCTGCTTTCTTGATACAGCTACGACTCCACCCCACGTACTGCCACTGCTCCTGCAGGCCAACCTCACAGCTAATAAGGAAATGGGACAATACCTTTGCAGTGAGTCACAGGCTGTCTAAAACAAAGCAGAACCAAGAGAAAAGAATAGACAATTCCTTTCTGTAAACCACAGTAAGATGGGCAAAATCACACAAGACAGGTAAGTGACAGAATGACAGGTGAAAACCTAAGAGTCCTAATCTGAGCTTAGCCAGCATTCCTCCCTGTAGGACTGCTGCATTCTGAACCCTCCTGATTTTCAGCTAGTCACTCAGCTCAGAGGGACACAGCCACTGGGGTAACAGGCTATTTCTGTCTCATTGCAGGTGACAAGTGAAAAAGCAGCAGCAGTTTCACAGCCCTGGGATCATGCTGCAGATGGAAGTCAAATCTGCTCTCAGTAGCTTCTTTCCACAAACTTGCCTGCACTTGGAGAAGCACAAGAGCTCTCAGATGTAACAGGGAAAATTCAGGAAGGAGTTCAGGTTATTACATTACTGAGATCTGCAGGACTGTCACTCAATCACCTACTCCAAGAAATACAGACACAAGAATCCCATAAAACATGGTACAGTTAAAGAGATGAAGAAAAATCTAGACCAACCAACTCCTCCCATTCCTTAAAAGGCATCATATTTAAAATCTACCACATCTCACCCTAGTGAATCTTCATTTGGGATCTCACTGGGCCTGGCTAACGTCACTGGCTTAAGCAATATTAAATCCCCACATCAAAACAAGATACAGCCACGGAATTAACATACACATCACTTATGAATTTCTCCATATACTGTGCAGTGAGAAACACACACAGAATACACCAGACTTGTGCCTTTTTCCACAGCAGTTAGACAACTCATTCTTTGCCAGATCCAGTGCAACTTCTTCCTTTCTTTCAGATTTAGTTTTTCTTTTTACAAGACAAGCAAAACGAGCCCTTTGCTCTCTGTATTCTAGTAAATTCTGTTCTTCTCCTTGTAGTAACAATACTTAATGAAGCTTTCAGTACCTTTTTCCCCCCCTCTTTTCTCCCAAATGAGATCAGAGATGTCCAGCAGCAACATCTTACCTTTGGCTGCAAGCTCTTTAAAGCAGTCCAGTCTCGCTGGCTAGAAAAGCACCTTGCACTTGTGTTACTAAGAAAGCAGATGCACGTCAGACTTCACACACTGAACTTAGTGCACATTCTCTCTTCCCTTTACACAATTCCCTCCCCACATCTTATCTAACTTAAATAAAATACACAGTCAGAGTGAACTTCACCCAAAGGTTTAAGCAGAAGCAAAAATGTTCTGTTAGACCTGCTCTGTGGTCATTTGTCAAATACCATAAATATTGGTTCTCCCCACACAGCATCTTAGAGAAGGTCTTTGAGGAGTTGTCATTTTGGAGCTCACACAAACAGCTCACAGCTCTACTAGCAGCTGAGCTAGCTGCTACATCTACATAAGTGCCATCAATTTTTGGATGGACGTGTCACAGACAAAAGTACTTTCCCAGCAGCGAGTTGTACAACAGCAAAGCATGGTGGATAGTCCCACCCAAGGCTGCAACACTGCTGTAGCTCCTGGAAGCAAGGCTACCCCTTTTCCTAGCTGGCTCCACTCTGCAGCAGTCAGTATAAGCTAACACCAGGCTATTTAGGAGTTCTGCTGACTCAGTACCTTGGGAGAGGCCTGGGCAGAGTCCAGTGCATTGCAGATTTCTGAGGACTGTAAGCCACACTTAAGCACCCATGACTCATTAACCAAGCCATGCGCAAGCATTAGTCATAGATCATAAACCTCAAGTCACAGCCACCACTAGTCCCATGTCTGCTCTAGCATGTCAGTCCAAAAGAGAAAAACTTATGGTTTACAGCCTAGATGGGCCTAGAAAAGACAAGTTTATCCAACCCAAGAAGTTCTGACCTGTCCCCCCAGTTCAGACTGCTGTGACAGAGAGGACACTGCCAGGCTGACTCACAGCAGAGATTTTACTGTCACAGCAGTTCTGTCCTTTCTGGCTTAAACTCAGACTTCCCCTTTATCAGGGCTTTGAAGGATCTTTACACAGTCTCCTTCTAGACATGCCTCTCTTTTCTTCCAAGGGCAGACCCACCCATTTGTTCATCTTTGCCTCAAAGCAAGAGGCAAAGTGTCAAGCAAGGTCTGCTGCCTGCACAGCCTCTCCCCTTGTCTGAGCTGCATTAGGGAAATTCACATTTTGATGCCCTCACAACAGCCAGAGAACTTCAGAAGAATCCCATGCACCATGGGCTGAAGTTGTCACCACCCTCTACGCTGAGAGATGCTCATTGTGCACCACCAAAGCATACAGCCAGATGCAAAGATCAGGATTATTATCAGTGTGTGATCTGGCCTTCCAATCTGCACGAGGAGATGAGATACACACTGTGACACCAAAGCTGGTGAAAGAGCAATAGGATGCCTGAAATGCAACTGGGAAAGTTACTCTCAGATGCTCCTCAGAAGCACATCTTCCTCCCCACATTTCTTTTGCCCAAGGTTACTTGTACTGGAACAGTGCCAGACATTGCTCCTGGATCTAGCTCCATCCTGGCTTCTGCAGTGAATAAAGCCTGCATTTAGCATGACTTGACATGGGCTATAGCTAGTTGCACAAGAGAAAAAACTATCATCCCTTCTAAGATGCATTTCAATTAATCATTCACTGCAGTATTCTAGACAAGCTAAGGATCTTGCATCTTAGCTGCTTCCCTTGTAAAGAGGTGTAACAGCAGACCCACATCACCAGGGGAGAACATCTACAGGAAGGCTTGTGTAAAAAAGATTCAAACTCCATTTTCAGCAGTATACAATAATTTACTCTAATTCCTCTTACCATATCTTTCTCTTGTCCACTGGGTGAAGGATTCTTATTTCAGGGAGAAGATCGCTTCAGACAGGCTGGGCATAGTTTTGATGCCTGCTCACTGCTCCTACAATACATTCAAATGCAAACAGAAAAAAATACATAAAACTGAATGCTCGAATTAAGAGTCCCACAGTTGTATAAGCCCCTTCAGCTGAGTCTCTCTTTGGAAACAAAACAATGGCTCATGTGTTAACTTCTCTCCGTTTGCATTAAGAGATGGTCTGTACCAGTTACTGGAAGATTACTGGTGTTCTACCTTCAAAATACAAGGAAACAGACTTGCCTAGAAAATAGAGTAGCAAGTTTCATCATATGCTCAAAATGAGACCCCAGTCACACAAGGAAACTTGCTGAGGAGAAGCTCTCTCCATCCAGCTGTAAAGAACAAGCAGAAATAACATTTTTTAAAAAAAGGAGGATTGACATCTTTTCAGCAAGAAAGCACTGATTTGTTTCTGATTTAAACAGCTTTCTTCCAAGGCCACAGTATAAGTGAGTGCAAGGAAAAGACTTGTTAAAATTTGTACTAAAAATCCTCCAGCTCCCCCACACTTTGAGACAAGGTACATGCACTGAGATGTCAAAAGCATTCTCTTCCCACTATCAGTATGAAATCTGCTGTTGCACTGTTGTAAGTAGGTAAGGTAAGCATGGGTGAGCCTGTCTTCAAAATACAGAAGAAAACTCCACATCCATTCACCCCACTTGCTCTGCTGAGATGCTCCTGAAAGGCAGCAAGAGCAATAACACCAAAGCCTGAGTCCAGATCTGTGCTGGTGTAGACAGCTAGCTCTAATGGACTTGTAGTTACTTACCTCTGATCAAAAATGTGCATCTTTTTCAGTGTCTTTTTCAATTCTTATCTGAGCCAGCCCTTCTTAAGGGATGGAAAGGCCTGTGTAATGTAACAGTTACCTAGATAATAGATAATCCCATTGGCAGTTTTCAGACACCTGAAATGCCATGATAAGCAGGTGAGTGATGCACGGGGCACCCAGATGCAGGTAAAGCCAAGCTTCACTTTGCCAGTGTTCAGGAAGACTGAACAGGGGCAGTGGGGAACAAAGCCAAACACAGCATAACAGAGCCTTTTTCCTCCATATGAGCACCAGGTGACACCTGATTTATCCTTTCCATTACAAAATGAATGTGGAGCAACATGTTGAGCCAGGTAACAATACTGGAAATAGGATGGAGAGGACAGTTTGTGCTAAGTGAAGCAGGAGAGGGAGGCAGCTGCCAGCTCCTTGCAAAGAACTAAGCATTCAGTTTCTATGTTCCTCTAAGTAAATGTTAGGCATTACAATGAACAACAGAGTGGCTAATACCACATGAATTCAGACACCTTGTCTCCTAATGTAGAGCCTAAAAGCTAACTCACCAGAATCACTTACTGCTCACTAGACTCCAGCTGCTAAGTAGCATCCTCAGCTTTCCCAGTACAGCTGCAGTACGTTTGACAGTGTGAGCACACTGCCGCTTTTCTGAGGACTATTACTTTGTGGAATCCCTAAAAAACTAGACACTCACCAGTATCCCCAACTTCAAGATACATTTGTCTATGAAGGGCTTGAAGGAAAAGGGCTACAGAAAAGGAAAGACAAAGAAAAGAAGGTAAAGGAAACACCCTTTATTGCAACATGACAGACTAGCAGGGGCAGTTACTGTAACATTCTCCTCCATGACTTTCAAGATTTCTGAAAGTTTTACCTAGTTGTGCATTTTTTGCACAGACCACCACCACCTTCCACAGCCCTGCTCACACACAGACAGGCTCTGCAGAAAAGCTGGCAGAGTGTAACAGAGGCAGAGATATACAGCACGTCTGCAGACAGGAGTACAAACACACAGACTGCACTTACCTGAGGAGACAGAGAAGGTCAGAGAGGCTCCAGTTTAGCAGATCACTTCTGGGGTCTCCCAAGGAGGTCTTGTCAGCAAAGCAGCTGCAAATCGCAGAGGCAGATCCTCTTTGATCCACTCAGATCTCTGTGATCGCAAGGACAAAGGCAGGCTCAGGCCTGAACAAGCCCAGACAAGCCCCAGTAAAGCCTTTTCCTGAGCCTGCTCGGTTAGAGCAGCAGCCAGCCCTCTGGGTGTCAGAGCTCAGCACCACCGACCATCTCCCACAAGATGGTGCAGATTATGTACAGAAGTCAGCACACATCATATGGTGACAATACAGGACCTAATTTCTCCCAGTGCAACATCACTGATTTCAGAGAAGCTGAAATGCACTGAACAGGAGCACTTCAACTTCAGCACACTTGTGCCAGGGCTGAATTTAATCTTTTTCACTGAAAAGCAACCCACATTAGGAAGAATGAAAGATTTCTCCAGGATTCTTCCTGGCAAAGGAATGTAAACCACAACTTTGCAATCACATCAGAGGCTGCAGTAATTGGGGAAAAAGCAAACTGGCACCACAGACATACTGCAGCAAGGACATCAGAAACCCATGGGTGCAGGACCCTGGGTGTGACATACACACACAATCAAACCCATCCATCAGGGTCTGGGGTCTTCTCCCTGCCAGCCCATGCAGCTTAAATCCACCCATCCCAAATATGCTCCCCCCACTCTCCCCCAACACAAATTTTGTTACAGATAGTAGAGTTAGAGAGGGAGGCTCAGGCACCTCATTCATTCTCCAGAGAAGCACTTATTGTGCACAGAGCTAATTATTGATAAGCCCTTCAGAGACAGAACTGCAGCAGCCTCCTTACTGCTCACACAATGCAGATATTTTTCTTCTCCTTTGTATCAGTGAGTGTTCACATTCACTTTTCTTAATAAAGCTGCAGGGCCACAATTCAATTTCAGTGCAGCACAAGCTCAGAGCAACCCTGCTGCCTTACCGGCTGCCTCCACTATCACCTACTTGAGCAAGTAAAGAATTTGGCCCATTAAATCCATCCATGGTAACAAGGAAAAAAGTGCACAAAATGAAACCAAGCTTGCAGGTTTTGTTTGTTTTCTTTTTAAAGATATTTCTAAACAGACCACCCAATTCTATAGCATTTTCCAGCCAACAATTAATAGAGCCCCTCTGAAGTTTCCAGTGCCTGCAGAGATCAGGCTAACTTACACTGATGTTGTCCTGCTGGCTCCACCAGCCAATTGCACTTCACCCCTCTTGCTTTCCTCCAGGTGTCCTTGCTTGCTTGCGGTCATCTGAAGATGCAGCTGAAGAAAGAAATTAAAACTCAAATACAAAAGGGAGTGTGCAAACCATGTTCAATCCAGATGGCAAATTTTCCATCATCACTGCCTTTAAGCTAGTAGTTTCCATGGTTTTTATAAGAAAAAATAAGTGATCACTTGCTGAGGTAGCCACAAATGGCAGCTGATTGCATCCCTGACTTCGGAGGGGCTACAAACACCTCAGTTTTCACAAAATGTCAAGTACCTCCCACTTAGTAAGAGTCACTGTTCAGTAAGGGCTGGTTTTGTTAAGCCATCCAAACAGAGAAAGGAAAGACAAGAGATCTGATCAACTTCTTAAGAGTGACTGTATGAAATGTGTACATACACTGGTCACACTGGGCTCATGTGCTGCAGCACAGCTCTGACATTGCTCAGGAGATCAGGCAGGTCTACAGCCTCTTTTCAGAGAGATCTCTAATATTTTTGTGATAGAACTGGACAGTTAGATACACACATTCACCCTCATGCATGGCAACAGCAGCACACGAGCATAAGTAACTACAGCCATTCTGGCAAGCAGTATTTGGGCTAGCAGAATGAAGATATGTGCCAAAGCAGTCCTCTGGCACCAAACTGAGAAAGCTTGTTACAGAGGAGGAGAAATGGAGTCAGTGACTCAGCTATACTCTACAGACACATCTGGATAAGAGAAGGCCCTTTAAACTGCTCGTTTCCACTGATGCTGGATTTGTTCTGAAGTCCATCACTTCTCATAGCTGCCTTTTTCTCTCTACATATTGCAAGGCTCCTCTTAGATCATGCTCTGGCCCTGAAGAGCAGAAGAAGCCAGAGTAAAATGAACACATCCCACAGCATGGCATAAAAGAGATCAATAACTAGAAAGATGAAAGGTGGCCTGAAGGAATCAGGTTGCATATGGACAGCCTGGATTAATTTCTACTCTTGTGTGCATGAAATTATGTCTTTTCCCTGTTCATTCTCTGTGATCACCCCACCCTCTTCAGCCCAGAGCGCCCAGAGCAGCCGTACATCCTCGCACCATGCAGCCGTGCTGCTTGCCTGATGTGGGATGCTCTCCAGCACAGGCTGCAGCACAAGAGGACACTCCCCAGGTGTGCACCTGCAGCCGTGCCAGTCACAATTTACATTTCCACTGCACATGGATTCCTTTGGGCTGGCCTTATGGTATCACCACAGGTTAGGACATGCCTGGAAGCTCCCTTTCAAAGCAAGGTTTGATGCCAAATGCTTGAAATCTGCCAAGCATGGGTGGGTATTTAACAGACCCCAAACAGATTTAGTGGCTGGAAATACATTCCTATTCACTGTTGGGCAGGACCACCACTGAACAAGCTGGATTTTTGTCATTTCCCATACAATTGAGACACTTTATAGTTGAGCAGAAAGATTAAGCTGAATGACCTTGTTAAGTGCACACATTTGGAAGCCAGCAATCCCCAGGCTTCCTACAGGCACTGCTGGCACCAGGACTGAAGAGTTTTTTTGAAGAAGGACTGGCATCCTGCCATACAAGGGGTAATTGCTGCCTTTAACCTGCATGAGCTGTCACCACTCCAAAACCATGATCCCATCCACCAACGTTCATTAAGGATGGGTCTCGCTGATGAAAGCTCTCCAGAGCACAGAAACAGCAACTCACAGCTGAGCTACTGTTGTAGTTTCAGCTCAGCTCACTCTTGCTGAGTGTTTAGGGCTCTACTAACACTTGGGGAGCAGCTGAACTGGTTTCACTGATAGTACCCTTCTTGCTACACCAAGCTGCCTTCAGATAGAACCTGATTACAGGGTAGGAAGCTCTTCCCAGGGAGAAATGCTGGATGCTGCTGCTTGTTCTTGACAGCAAAGGGAGGTAGAAGAGACAGTGGCTAAAAGCCAACACCAGAGGTTCAGCTTAAACTAAGCAAAGAAGCAGCATTAGGGACTGAAATTCAGTACCTTGGCAAATGGTGGGTTATTTTATCTTCAAATCCAGGTGAATCACCTTTCTGACATTCCAGTTCAGCCCAGCAATCTAGTAGACTAACTGAATGTTATCACTGCTTAGTGGTCAGATTACTTTAGTAGATCCTTCCTGTCCTCAAACTCAGAACTAGGATCTGAATGTGAATTTACTTTAACTCACATTTTACCTTCACATTTATCCTTAATCACAGTATCATGCACTAGTTAAAAACTTGTATTGTGTACAGATACTAGCAGTAGGTTTTAATGCCAGATGAGAAATACAGATGCACAGAAAAGTCACTTACCATCTTCACTGGGTGTCAGCTTGTTGATCTCTACCCTGCAGCCAAGACATCTTGACTCCAAGTTACTGTGTCACTTACTACAGGTAAAACAGTATTCTCAAATAATGTGAAGGAAAATAGCAGTCTCAGTGCCTCCTTTAAGGTCTTAACTATTTCCCATACATTCCAACCCCATTCCCTCAATGGTACTACCATGGAGGCAGACCCATGAACAGTTATAAAAACTGTCAGTCACAAGTCATTAATATGTGACGTCTCTCCTCTCAAAAACTATTACTTCAACATATAGATGACAAAATTATTGGTAAACAGGAAAAAATTCAGGCTTTTGCCAAAGTACATGTTTCCAGGTCTCCTTTGCAAGGGCAGGTGAGCAGCGGACTTCATAGCTATCAACTCGTAATGAGCAGAGGATCCAGTTACCTTAATTGCAGCCAAGTGGCCTGTTAACAATGACCAGAAATATTGTATGTGCAGTGCCAGGTACTGTCTTCATGGTTGTGTTTATTAGAGAAATAGTTTGTGCCTACTCAACAGGCCCTTTTACCTTGGATCATGAGCGTTTCCCAGAGGGTAAAATTGCTGAAGCATAGTCCAAGGTCTTCATACAAACCCGACAAACCTCAATAACCTGTTTTACATCTTCCATTGCGGAAACACCTCGGTTAGCATCTAAGCTGGGAAACTTTAGCAGCAAGTGAATGTGGAAGGCATCCAACTGCCATGTCATATGTTTTAACAAGTTCCCTTAGCCAAGCTATGGGATGCTGTGCTTCAGCAGAGCTGGATTAACTGTCCATGTGTACAGGTTCACACCCTGTGTTAACAGGAGTTAGCACAAGTATCAGCTCACACTGAGGGCACCTTAGCCTGAATCGGCTGCCTTTCATATGGCATAGTCTAAGTACAAAGGCACATTTCACCTACCAACTTGAGATAACATCATTGGGTTCTAAGTATGTCATTACTGCACTCTTGCAGCTAGCTCTCAGCTGAAGTTTTTACTTGCAGCAACTGGATGGACAAAGGGCTGGAGACTAAGTCACATCAACCATCTGGAACTTGAATGTAAGCATAGGAATTTCTCCAGCTGCTAGAGGAGCATAAACTGTCAAGAACTCACTGAGATGAAAACTCAGATATAGATCCAGCTCTCCTCAGCTCCTCTGCAGATGCTTTCTCTCTAGGCTGTCTTCTGGCAAGACTGCTGCAGACATACATGCCTGAACATGCATACTGTGTAGAGGCTAATTACAGTTAATGAGATGGGGACAGAGTCTCTCAAATTGCATCTGTGTAAACACAGATCTAAGTGATTAGCACCAGTGAGCATACTGCTACTCAGCAAACGCTCAGGGTGCAAGATTCTTGGTGCTCCCATTCGTCTGGCAAATACAAGTTACCTCTTTCTCAGCCACATGAAGGACCCAGGTCTTTCTAAGCCTAAATCTAGTTTCTGTAGTGTTTGGATTGTTCTTTAGCTGTCACGTTCTGCAGGTACATGTGTCAATGCTGGGCTCTCCTTTTGCTTCACATTTAAGGAGAGAGTAATTGGAAAGACTGCAGAAGATCTAGCACCAAGAGCAGAAAAGCCTGATGAGACACAATTTAAACATCACCAAAAGCATCATCTCCCAGAAGCTCCCAGTCTCCAAGAATGCCAGCAAATTCTCTCCTGAACCATTCTGTGGGCACAAGAGCCTATGCACATTTCCTCTTTCTACAGAAAGAAGAAAGAGAAGCAGAACTATTAGCATAAGGAACCATACTAATTCAAGCACAGAGCAAGAGATGACATTCCAGGCAATTGAGTATGTTTCCAGTGATGACTGAGACATCTGACTGCTCAAGCTGAAATGCCTTATTCACTCTGATAGCACATTTGGCCTTGCTCAGACATGTACCAGTTGCAAGATCAGGATTTTTCTCTTAGTAAGATTCTTCCTCCCTCTGCAGCACAGGAGTTGGCATCCAGCAATAATTTCCAGGCCCAGGTGCACTTCAACACATTGACATGGTTTACAACTGTCCTGTTAGAAAGGACTTGCACCACTGATGGACTGAGACACACTGAAGTTCACTAGGCTGCAAAAGACCAAAGTTGAGGCACTCAAATATTCTATTTCTTTTCTGCAATGCAAAAACCTGTCCCTGTAGTGTCAGGGGAAAAGAATACCACAGAGGACATAGCAGTCACATCCTTCCTTTAAGAAGCAGAAACCTCTTCAGTCATTCTGGATTCTGTGTATTAGTTGATGGAACAAATAAAGAGCAGCAAGCTGGAGATGCAGCTTCAGATAAAGAAGGCAAGAAGACAAATGACAGACTTTTGTGCTAAGGTCATAAGAGCTAAGAGTCAGGAGAAACTTAAGTCATTCAGTCCAATCCCTTGGGCTGAGTTAGGGCTAGCTACAGTTCACCAAGTTCATCCATCATCATGTCCACCAGTATTTGACTTACCTCCCTCAGAAAAGCAGGGTCTCCATCAATCTCTTGCATGGCTCTGCCTCTTAAATTAAGAGAGGGAAGATGCTTCCAAATTAATTCATTCAACTAATCTCTCCAAAGGCACAGACCAAGCCTTAGCATTTGCTCTGTCAAGAATCCAGTAGGGACTGAACTAAGAACAGTACCTAAGGTGAAGGACAGAGCTTGCTAGTAGGATTAGCTGGTGCAATTACAGGTAGCAAATCCCTGCTACTCAAAGGCTTTATCATTAAGCAGCAAGAGAAGTGCCTCTCTTCTTGGTGAGGTTGTGGTTGAGGGTTTTTTTGTTTGTTTTTAATGACACTAAGGCTGAAAGAGCAGAGAGCAGCTGCAGGACTGCAACTTGGTGTGCTTCTGCTTCCCTCTGCTGGGAGGCAGGCAGCCAGCAGACCCAGAGGGGCACCTTGTCCTGGGAACAGGAATCCTGTCCTCCTCTACCCTGAAGTGTAGTGGAGAGATATCCCCCCAGGGCCTCTGCAGGTACACAAGGTCACAGGGCTGCAGCAGCAAGGAGAGGTACAGATGGCAGGGTCTCCTCCAGAGGCATCTGGGAGCAGCTCATCACATTTCCCTACTAGTTCACAGATGGAGACAAAGGGTCATTTTGGTCAATCAGTTTAAGAAAACTGTGCTTTTTGCTGGCAGCTTCCCTGCCTTGCCCCAAACGCCCAGCAGGCTGCAGGTATTTTTTCTTGCTTCATATCTGTGGAGCAAGAAAAGGGGTCAAGTTCAGCTGCCTCACATGCAGAGCTGCTTAGGGAGGGAAGCCTATGCAGCAGCAAGCATCCAACTTTGCACCCAAGGAACAGTACAAGGCCAGCAGAAGTCTGACAGCTCTGTTAGCTTGCCCACACCTTCTCTATCACCACTGCAACCCCTTGATTCCTCTTGAAATTACTGCCATGGAAAGAAATACTCTTCCTAATCCATCCTTCTCCAAACTCCCTGCCCATTCCTACTGACTAAAAAGTAGCTTTGAACCCACTGAGGTGGGCACTGCACAGAGCAGTCATCAAGAACAGCAATTCAAAGCTTTGCAAGCGTGCATGCACAGGTCTCCACATCCCTCCCGGCCGCTACCACAGCTCTTCAGCACTTATGAGGAGAACACAGCAAAAAAAGGCCAGTTCTAAATCAAACTGCACAGACACACAAATGCCAGTTCCATGTTCACAGTTCAAGTGGTTGCTTTTAGATGTTGTGCCACAAGTTGTTTATACGACAAAACACACCAATATTGCCAGTAATATGGTTCTGAGTCAAGAGCTTTGTTACCAGAAACACTCATCACACATAAATCTGAGTCAATTTCTTAAAACAGAGAGTCTGAAAATAAACAGCAGCTAAATGTTAATATTATGAATGCTACCTACCAACAGTAACACATTCCTCACCTGATGTATTCAATTTGTGTGTCATATAGGAATGGTCAGAATAGAACCAATTTACCACTGCAAGTTTTTTCTGTGTCTGAGGTCTCTTAGAAACTGCTTCTCCAGCGCTAACCTATGGATTCACTGAGCACCACAAGAAACTGCATACAAGGTAATCTAAGCAAATGTCCCCTCTCCTCTACCTCAATTTTATGACTGTAGCATAAGGATTAGGTTAACTTTGAGACACAAAATTAAAAAGCCTTACCACACCCTCTTGCAACTCCTTCCAGAGCGAGGTTGCCAAATTCTGCTCGGCTAGAAGGTTGTGCTGCCAAGAGGTCCAGCTTGGAAGCAGCGTAGCAGGACGACCCCTTTATGAGCACCCCTCCAAGTCCTTAGCCGACTGTGGCCAGCAGCCCTGCACCAGGCCTGCAGATCAGTGTGGTCTTCTTCCACTCTTCAGTTGCTACTTTGGGTGTAATTGTCCTAAGAGTGGCAGAACAGATCATCTGATGGGGTGGCCTGCAGGTTGCAGTCTCCCTCTGCAGCACCACTGTATTTGTTGGGAGGCCAAAAAAGGCTATTACTAATTGAAAAGCTTTAGTAGGTGAGACACATATCTTCCTGCTTGCCTCAGAGTACAGCCCGGGTGCCCTGCGCATGCTGCAACAACAGTGATCCAAGGATCACCTGCACTGCATCAGCAGTTCGCCACTTCCTTGGTCCACACTTCCTTGCCATCACCACTGCTGCTACATAATGCGCTACATCACTTCAGTCCCCAGGACATTACAGCATCCTGGCTGAGGCAGTTGCAGAGTGGCTGCTGCAGTGGTGGCTTGTCACCCAAGTTCAATTCACCTATTGGAGCCTTGCCACTTCCTCGTCATGACTGTTACCTGAATTGCTACAATAAGCCCCTGGGGACAGGGACATGCCTACATGCAGTATCATCCCTCCTTGCAACTGAAGGACATCCAGGAAAAGGACACTGCATTCTACTCACAGGCTTAAAGCAATGGACTTGGCCAACTCAATTGCTAAATGATTGTGGGGGGGAAGAAGCAGAGCACAGGGCTTGGCTGTCACAGCGCTTGCAGCAGCATCTTTCAGTCGTGTGCCATCCATTGTCCCACCCTCCCCTTTCCCTGCAATGTCCTTCTTTGCTGAAGAGTTTTCAGGCAGGGGTTTTGCTGCAGTGCATCAAAGAGCGGGTGACTTGCCAGCAAACCACAAAGTGTTTCCTCCTCTTCTCTTCTCCCCATCTACCTAAGGCACACGGGCTGATACTTCCCAATTGGACACCGAATGGCTGCCTCGCTGTCCATAGGACTGAGCCTTCAAGGAGGAGCAGGGCTTATTTGCACCACCCCTCCTTTGAACTCCTCCAGGTGTACACAAGGATCCTGCTCTGTTTTACCCTCTGTGTGCCATATCCACATTGCTAAGCTTCTCTGCAGAGCGCTTTTGCCTCTTCCCCGAGGCACACCAATTTTACTGGTACGCCGATTTTACAAGCCCTATCGGCAAGGCAGCCTCAGAGTTCAGAATACACCCAGGTATTGAGCCCAAGGTCTGTCTCCTCAGGACTGCAAGTCAGTGCTCTGACATGCATGCTTTCCCAGAGGCCAGGTTAATTCTGAGATAGGCTTCAATGACCAGTTTCCCTCTTGCCCTCAGTTCAAGGATATTTGCTCCAGGCCCCTCTTTGCCCAGCGCAGTCCAAGCCTTGCTCAGAAGGCCAGCAGGAACTCTCAAGCACTTCTACCAACTGTGCCAGGGAGACAGGTTAACATGGAACATTCTGCCACTGACAGGGCTGCACAACAATGACTTCTGTCAAAAAAACCTGCCACTGTTCTTCACTGTATGTACAGGTACCCTGAGGTATCCCCTGGGAGAAGGTGTGTGGGGAAGCATTTCAGAACCCAAGAGCTCTGCAGAGGCCAAAACACAGCACCTTCAGGATGACCTCAACCAGCAACTTTTTCCCCTGTTCTTCCCAGTCTGACAGTGACTTCGACATAATTTCCCTTAGTTTAATCAAATTGTACATAATCAGCCAACTCTCCATCTTATTTGAATGACAAGACTGGCAAAGGACTTAAGACTGATGATATATTACAGTCCACTGGTATTTTAAACCTAAAATGTCACCAATAATTCAAGGTTAACAGCTAGTTCAAGGCCATTTCCATGCTTTTCTTGAATATAATAGGTTCTTGTCTGTGAGCTTTCTGGGGCAGGGATCTTACTTTGTTTTCATAGGATGCAGTACAACTTTTGCTGCTAAACCAAGTGAAGGGTATCTTCAATAAGCACATCCTCACTTAATTTTGTTCTTTAAGACAGGAGCAGAGTACCTTCTATTCACCACAAGTCAGCTTTTCAAATGTGTTAAGCTTTGCCCTCTGTTTATAAATATACACAGTTATTTGCTGCAGAATATTGATGCAAATTAAAACCCATTTAGATTTGCCAAATTTTAGTTCTTCCTCACTCAGCAGTAGGGACTCTCCCTTCTCAAAAGCTCAGTTGTCTGAAAAGCAGGGGAAAGGCACAGGAAAGGGAGCCGAATGGCAACTCTGCTGCAGTTTAGCTCTCCTGGCATAATTAGAAATTCTCAAGGCTCAGCTGGAAAAATTACATCTTAAGGACATTTATGTCCAGGCATAGAGGTGGGAGAAAAAAACATTAAGATTCCTGGCACATGGGAATTCTTGTGTTCACGTGTCAGATAGGGATGGGCAGACAGCAATTTACAGCAGCTGGTAAGGCTTTTTAATACAATGGTGCATCGTATCACACAACTGAGACAGCCAACCATTTCCCCCACCCCTTGCACTCCTGATCACTCCAGATTCTGCATTCAAAGACCCAAATGGAAGAATCTGCAGAGGTCTTGCAAGAAGCAGCCTCTCTCCCTTGCTCCAGTCCAAATGTTTCAGGTCTGTGAGAAAGTGGGAAAACCTGTTAAATGCTTGACATAATTCAGGAAGGGGAAGCACATCTTCCCGATTCCTCCCAGGAATAGGCATTGCCAGCGACCCTCCAACTGGGGTCCAGTAGCAATTTTTAAATCTGCTTTTGAATAAGAGACCCTTCCTCACATCACTTCTGTAGTTCTTCACTTAAAAAAAACAGACCTCTCGAAAGAAAGACACTTACAACAGGTGAGCTTGCTGCAGTGCTAGGTACTACGGCATTCAGTAAGGGCAAGGGGGAGAAACACGTATTAGCTTGGAAATAAGCTCCATCCCTACAGCCTAGCACGCAGCCTGCTGTTGCACTACACTGCATTTCCCTTAGCAGTGCTAAAGGCAAGAATTAAAACAAACTGTAGACATAGCCAAATATTTAAGGGATATGTGCCTTTGGTAGTGGGGTACCAGGCACAGAATCCATAACCTTCCCCAAAAATACATGCTGTCATTTGACCCAGTCTTCCTTAACCATTTCTATACCAGCCACTGGAAATACATAACAGAGCCAGTAGCAACAAGCAAACCACCACTTAAATCCCACTCATTAAACATGCGGTAAAGGAGACTCATCTGAGGCTCTGGTAGTAGAGCTGGCTGTAACCACAAAGAACTGGGCATGGCATCTCTCTGTGCAAGCTCACTTCCTTGTATTTCATAAAGCTCATACTTTCTCAAGACACCTTGCTCTTATTAAAAAGAAACATTTTAAAAAACCTCTAGCAGGAGCAAATACCCCAGGCAGCTCAAAATGCTAAAACTCACTCGAGAATCAATACAGCAGCCAGGAAAACATCACTGCTTTCCAGATCAAAGACTGGCATTAAAGGAAGAAATCAGCTGAAACATGGTCTTTCACCAGACACAAAGTCTAGATTTCAGAGGCACTCAGGCTTTTCAGTACACTGGCTTATGTTATAGTCACACACTCTGGATATCTATCATGCTGGATGGCTGTAGGTGTAGCACAGAAGTTTCAGGTGGTACCAGAGCTGCTATGAATTCCAGATTAAGATTTAGTGTGTACTGAGGATCCTTCCCAGGTGCACAAAGCAAGAACAGCTAGAGCAGCATAGCATGTAAGAGGACAGACAGAAATAAAGTTCATCCTCCTTCCCCCAACCCTTGTATTCTGGTGTTATTTTGTCTTCTGCAATTTTTCCTCCCATTGCTCACCACCAAAGGGTTCTCTGCCCTTAATATACAGCATATAATCAGTTATACATCACCTGACTCATTACCAGTATGATAACACTGCAATACAGGGACTACTATTTGAAATGCACAAGTTTTGGATTGGGCTCATTTTAGTCCTCTATAATCATTCCTATTTTCTATATCCAGTAGACAGTCATCCTGCCAGGTTTTCAAGGAGCCATGAAGAGAACCCTTTCAAGAGGCTCTCATGCCCACTTCTAGAAAGCAGAACTCCAGAGAACGTAGCTGCTTCCCTGCAGTTCCCACGCTTTCCCCACTTGTATCATGTTTGATGAAGTCTGTTCTGCTGTTCAATTTTAGAGCAGCTTTTTTTCCCTACATCAGAGACCATTATACTTTTATGCTGATTCCCCTTCCACAGTTCTCATAGGTTGGAACATCCTGTCACATTCATTATCCTTTGGTTATTTACATCAAGTTACTTTTATTTTGTTTCTATTCCACCAATTAGAGTGGGAGTGGTTCTTCACAAATGCCACAAACTTATGCATAAGTACTGTACAAAAGAAATTAAGTCTCTTTGCTCATTAATATGATACAAGGAAACCAGAAGCAGCATGATATTAGTGGACTGCATCACAACCATGTGAGTTTCAGTTACTTTTAACCTGTGATTTACATAATGCAAAATTCAAGGTTTCATCTTTATATCTATGGCTCCCCTTGTGTCTTCAAGACTTGAGGCCAGAGGTATCTCTGATGGAAAATCTGAAAATTTCCTTCAATTTAAAAGACTTTGCAGCTGAGGGTGCCTAGGGGCTTGCCTCTACCATCAGCTTGCATTGTGTGACCTTGAGAGATCACACTTTGGTCCCAGCTCCCCTCCTCTGTGATGAGGATAACACTTACCTTTCCTACAGATCTGACTGACTTTTCTTAGTCCTTGTGCAAGCACGCGATAAAAAAGCCACCACAATTACAGCTCTAATCAAGGTAAACATACACTACTGCTCTCAAATAAATTTGCAGACACAAGTAATTGCCTCAGCCTCAGTGGGGACAAGAACACCCTTCCTGGTGTCAAGAGACATCACTGAAAAAGGGAAGTTAAATATTTAGTCATTTCAGATGCTGCTAATGTCACCCAGCATCAACTCCACAGCAGCAGCAAGGATCTAACTTGGTGTGTGCTCAAACAACTGACTGCTGAGCAGCTTCCCCCTCGCCTTGCCCCCAGATACAGAGTAAGAAATCCATATCTACAGGGATTTCAGCACAGCCGACTTCACTGCTATTTCAACAGAACTGATAATTGCTCAAACTGCATTTTTCCCCTTGCCCCATTCATTCATACAGTTACCAAGAATCTGGAATTGGCAAGAAGCTACATTTCAACTAATATAGATATTTTTATACTAGGAAAATGCAAGTTGCTATCAGACATTTATATTCAAGTGATTTGGTTTTTTACTTTATAGTTAAAAGTGCAGTCCTCATGCCATTAACAAATTGTGTTCAGACTGCACATTTCTCCAAAAAAAATGCAAGTTAAACTTCTGCAGAAAAAGGCTGTGCTAACACATTTCCAATGCAAATTCAACTTTTGAAGGCTGTAGAAAGGTTTTAATACTTGGAGGTGATGAGACTACTTTTCTCAGATTCATTAAAACACACTTGTACAGCTCAGTTCAACAGATCCAAGCACACAAGGACATGGTCCTTTGGGAGAAGGGTGCTGAAGCTGAGCTCTGAGTCCAGACATTGCAGGAAACAACTGGATTTTAGCCGATTGCTTAAAATTAAGAGGTAAAGGCAAGTGAGTTGGGGCTGCAAAACCCCTGATTCCAGCTGGCAGCTCCGGACGAGCAGGAAAAGGGGAATCCCTGGCTAAAGCTGCTGCTTTGCAGATCACTTGAAGGAGAAAAGCTCTGGCACTGCTGCACTCTTAAAGCTGCAGGGTCCAATTTCTCCTTCGTCCTCCTGCATCCTGCCACACAACCCCCAGTTTCTTTGGGTGGTGGTGGGGTGTCAGGGAGTGAGGCGGGGGGGGACAAGCTGAGAAGTGTCCAGAAAGGGGGAAAAGGAAGGAAGATGCAGGAAGTTTCCTCTCCTGAAGTACTGCAGCAGCAAGTCCTGCTGCACTCCTGCAAAGGCTCTGCAGCTGAGCACGGGGCTCGGACTGCAGCACAACTGCACCAGCCTAAAGGCATGAAACACCCACCACCTCCTCGGAAAACCAGCAGCACAGATCATGCAAAAAGCACAGCTCCTGACAAGTAATTTTAGTGGGTTTAGTTCCGTTTTGGGTTTGTTTTTTATTAAAAAAAAATTGTTTGTTTGTTTTTTTTGGAAAGGCAGATTAAAAAAGACTTCACTGATTCAGCCTCCCTCATATTGGTCCCAAGGAGAATTAAAAAAGCAGAAATGAAACGAACTGAATGAAGTTTAATTAGCAAGCACATCACCAGAAGTTGGACTTTTTAATCTTTTATCAATTACAAAAGCCAACCTTGCAGGAGGAAGGACCACAGCCTCTTTAAAACACCTCCCTTCCTAAAAGGGCATGCAAAGGAAGGAGCTGCCATTAAAGCAGGTTAGGAAACCCTCCCTCCCTTAGAAGTTCTCTCTTCTTACCCCAAATCCACTCTGGAGAGCTCTGCTTTCTCAGTGAAGCGTTGCCTAGAGCAGCAAAAGTTGCAGGCTGCTGCTCTGGAGAGGAGGCAGGACCTGGCAGAAGTAGTGTCAGACGGGTCCTTGCACTGAAGTGATGCTGGGAGAGCCCAGAGCTGTTCAGACAAGCAAGGAGAGGAAAAAAATAAAAGGGGAGGAGGGGGAGTTAAAAAGTCTTAAATCCCTGACACTGCAAGAACCCTGATCCTATAGGATTGTGTCTAAAAAGCAAGCACTGGCTCTCTGTGCAGCCCTATTCCCTGACAAGGTGGAGACTGAGCTATTTGATTGCCTGCTGGGTTTTCTCACCTGGTGATGTTGCTCTTGCAAAAGGAAAAATGAAAAGCAAATCAGACCTCTGCAGAAGCCTCTCAAACACACTCTGCTCCCACCTGAGCTAGTCTAAATTTGGGGCACAGGCTGGAACTCACACAGAAGTCGGCAGTGGCTTCTCAGGCAAACAGAAGCTGGAGAGATGAAGGGAGAGTGCTCTCTAATCAGTAAGGACAGGGGACCACAAAAAGAACAAAGAGAAATCTAATTCTCCATGGTATTGCTAACACTAACCATGTCAAGAATTCAGACAGAAGCTGCAAGTATAAATATTAAATTAAAGAACCTCAAAAAGCTCACACCTTCTGCAAACATTTAACAGGTCCAGTTTTTCTCCTGATACACAGAGCAGTATCAAGCCTGATCCAAAGACCTGTCACTAACTTCAGCAAAGCTATGTTGGACCAACTCAGGCCTGGAAAAGCTTTTTGCCCTGTGTACATTTAATTCCTGCCTCTTATTGGTTTGACAGAATGGACAATTTATCCCTCAACTACTCCATTGATTAAGCCATTGCAAGGCTATAGCCAAGGAAGCTCTGTAGACCCCTGTATTTTGTGGTGGATTCAGCCCCTGTTTTCATGGTAGAGAGATTCAATAAGCACAGAAACAACATACACCAGGTCATTTTCCTTCTGGGTCATGGAGGTGAAAACAAAAGAAGTAGTGTCCAGAGAAGCACCTTCACTTTACATCCTAGAGTTACGAAGATTTCTGGTTCTGTTATTCTACTCTCCAGTGCTAAGTGAGACTGAGGAAGAGGAAAAACAGTTTAAGCCCAAGGTTATTGAAGGATATTGCCAGGGGGACAACTGAACAATGCAGCATTTAAAATATGTGAGTAAGAGCTCTACAGCAAGCTGGCTGTGGAACCAACAGTTGCAGAGTGGTAGTTTTGAAACATGTTAATTTTTCATCCACATACTTCAATGCACCATAGCAAAATGCCAAGTGTACATCAGGGTCAATCTAAATTTATTATTGTCTTTTGGTACCACCCTTGAAAGCTTTTAGATCAAGTTTCAGATATCCTGATTATCTGCATCCAGAAGAGTCCTGGCACTGACTAGAAAGCCTTTTCCTTCCTTTTCACCTTCATTGCTTTTCCATTTGGAGATTAGTTTTTTGACTGGATCACTTATACCCGTCCGTTGGATAACTCAAACACACAGGATACCTGTTCTTTGCCAGGTGAGATGTGGTATGTTCAGATGAAGATGTACATCCAGGATGCCAGTCATTACTCAGCAGAGGTCTAGCCTAGGATTCAGGGGACAGGGGCAGTTTTTACTTATTTTTACTTGATGTGTAAGATAGCATACTCAATTCTTCTGGTTTTACACCACCACAGAAGAGCACAGAGACAAAGCTGGCTATTCAGCTTTGTATTTCTAGTTACTGGTGCCTTGCTACCAGCACTGTATTGCTGCAGCTAGTGCATGGCAGATGCAGCATTAAGAGGCAGGATATTCTCAGGGTAAGAAAGCTCATTAGCTCTGCAGGTCTTCAGTGACACCTGAAAGGAGGTGAAAACCAGCAGCAAGAAGAGACTCCCCTGAATGTCAAAACATTTAACTGAAATTTTATTCATCTTTGCCAAGGCTTTGAAAACATTGATTTACTGAAGTGTTGCACAATACTTGAAGGCCACTCACTCTACAAACCAGAAACACATGCTTAATCTGTAGTAGATAAGATGAGAAAAAGCACTTCAATGAGGAAGGTCCAGTACACAGCCCACATGCTTTATGCCAAGCAATGCACTGAACACGACACACCAGCCCAAACTCTGCACCAATTTGCTGCTGCACCACGGCCCATTAATAGTACCATGGTGATGCATTTTGGCACATTTCACTTTATTATAAAAGAACAAATATTTTATGATTAGGGCTTTTGTTTTTAAACTTTACCAACCAGTCTAAAGTTAATGCAGCACTGAGATAAGGGCAGAGAGATCTCTTTTCAACTCTGCCTTCTCATTCAGCTGTCAGATGCTCAGAGAAAACCTTTGCCTTTCCTCAGCTGTATTCATGCAGTTCAGCTGTTCTGGAGTGCAGCAGTCTTGGGCTGATCAGCTTTCTGACATGCAGTGCAACACAGCTCTGCTGCAGTATTATGCCATCAGATACTGCCTAGGCCACTATTTATATTGGAACATAAAGGTGGTTGGTAGGTAGTGGTTTTGCTTTTATTACAGTTTCCAGAACTTCCTGGAGAGAAGAAATAACCCTACTGCAGTGGTTAAACCTGTATCACTCAATAAGAATTCACTATAAAGGTGAACACTGGCATTCTGTGTCACACTGTCCACTCAGAATGATAAAAACCTGAGACTGAAGATGTGAAAGCCAAAGCAAGAGCCAAGGCATTCCTACACTAGGAAGCCTCCATGTATTTGAAGGTTTCTTCCCAGAAGTGTGCTATTTATATACTATTAATTTTGTTTGGTTTTTTTAAATCTAGAACAATATGTCCAATACTAATTAGTCAGGAAACTGATTACCAGCACAACAATATCCATTACTTATTTCAGAAGATTGTCAATCGTCATCAAGCAATATTTACCCAGGAAAAAGAAATTATTAAAGTCCAATCAAGTACATTTTGGGGAACTTCAGGTCGCTCAATGATTACAGTACTCCCTCCCTGCCAGTCATCTGTCCACCTTTCACATCACAAGCCAAGAGAAGTCATTCTTACCTACCCAGCCCCAAAGAGTTTGGAGAAAGCCAGCATTGTTCAGTGGACAAAGTACTGCCATGGTCTAGCTAAACCTTCCAGGGCTTGCAGTTTCAATTCCTGAGCATTCCAGGGGCTGTCAGAGCCAGCTGGACAGGAACAGGAGTTACCTGCATTGTGCTTCTTTCTGAAACAAATTAACTGATTATGTTACAGACTCAAAACTGACGAAGCTCTGAATCAGTTTGGACCACACTGAGCACAGTTCAGGTTAGGAATGAATAAGGAGAGATGATTACAGTTAACACCAAGCGCAGTGAGGAGGGAATCACTTCATCTGTGAACTACCTTTGCTTATCTCAAGCAGACAGAATTTAGTCTATCTCCACATGTTATATCTACAACAATGGGAATCAGTAGTTGCTTTATGATTTTTTTCTCAGATAGGATAGGTACAACTTACTCTTATACTTAATGCACAAATAGGTCTGCAGCAGCCACAAGTAATGTCTGGGCTACTGAAAGCTAAGCAAAGCTGCCTAGCTTCCTTTGTCCTCATGCACATGAGGAAGATAGTATTTCCTTACATTACAATGAAGAAACAGCATGTTAACCCTATAACTTCCATTTCCTTTCTCATTTATCCCAAAACCAAAGAGGGAACTAAAGGCAGCTTGTCCCAGTGCAGGAATTCCTGGGGAAGATGCCAGCACTTTATCTTTAATCTGCTGATCAAGATGGTTAGAGCATCACTTTGTTAGAACAAAAGGCATAAAGTAGGTGCAGTTTACTTGATTGATCAGTTCTGATTTGATTCAGGTAGAGCACTTGGTGAAGATTACTTCTCCCCCCCCATCATCCCCAGATCCTTTCCCCTTGTCACTGTTTTTATGGAGTATTTGTGTTGCAGCTGCATCCTGGTTGCTGAGGGATGGCAGACTGCACCATTACTGCAGCAATGCTGCTGAAGGACTCATCTCATCTTGGTGAGAGTTTACAGTGGGACATTAAGTCATGTTTTAGTCCCATGACTGGCTGGGGATAGCAGCAGAGAGGGTAATTGAATTAGCTGGTAATACCATTCACTCAAGCTTCACAGCAAGTCAGCTATGTTAAGACTTTCCTGCCCCGCTCAAGTTGCACACCTGTGAGGCATTCACTGGACATGATTTCTACAGCTTAAAAGCTACAGTTTAAAAAGGAAAGTCAACAAACAATAGAAACAGAAGCTCTTAAGAGGCAGTGTTACTCTAATACTCTCTCACCTTGGAATGTCGCAGCTTTACTTTGATGCTAAGCTCTTTAAGGGCCAAGCTGTCCAGGCAGAACACCAGAGCACCCAGGTCTTGGGAACATCACCTGCCATCGCTACAACAGGGCTCCAGTGTAGAGCAGCTTTCCAGCCTCTAAACACAGTTTGTCTGGATGCACAGAGATGGAATTGTTTAATACCAAACGGGCATAAGTATTTAAATCTAAACTTCTTAAACTGGATTGGAGATTTCCCTCTATCAGGCCTACTGAAGGCTTTAAGGGAGCTTGCTGAACCACAAACCAACTCCAAGCACAACTGCAGCTCCAGAACTCACTCAGTAGCCAAGTTATTGACTTGCCTCCGTAGCCATAAGAAAGCCCCTCTTTCTTCATCTCTCCCACACCAGTTTAATAACTGCTGTTATGATTTTTACAGTTTGATTTCCCAGAAGCCACAAGGCAGTAATTTTGTTTTCTACTAAGAACCCCAGCTGCTGTACAGCTGCTCTTTATTGCTTCATAGCAGAAGTTAACAGTCTTACTCAAAGTCATGTGAGCTTGACAGTCTAGAACTTCAGAGCTTTTCCAGAAGCTTGTCCCCCAGCACTGTGACTGACCAGGCTCCACAGCAGCATGACCAAGCATGAAACAACACACAAGAACTGAGGAATGATAAAGCATCCACAGCAACTACTCAGTCATTTACAGCCACATCTATAGATCATTGGCAGTAGATGCCTTTGCAGAGACTAATAATTTTGGCAAACATCAGGCAAGTTTCTTCTAGATTACTTCATCAAGTATTTGCTACACTGAAGCACACCTTACCTCTTCAGAGCCGTACAAACCCCATCCTGGCTCAGTTGCACATCTCCACACCTTGAGACTAGTCTGTGAATGCAACACCAAAGGGCAACAAACTCCCACTACACCAAGCACACCAAGCTCACTTTTTATATTGTTTTTCCTACTCCTAACTAAAGGGCCACTTGCTATGGAACAGCTTTCAATCACTATGCCAAAACCTAGCCTTTGCCCAGGATTTATAGACTGGAGTCTCTGCTAAGCTGCTCTCCTCAGCTTAATACTTCCTTCTGAAACACCATCTTTAACCACCAACCAGAGCAGCTGCTCTTCCTACAGAGCTTTTATTTGCTTGTAGAATATCTGGCTCCTTAACGCCCCTTCCCTTGTTAACTACCTTTTATTCCTTTATTGGTATCACATGTCTCATCTGTCACCACTGGACCTATTTCCCTTAAAGGTGCATACAACTGAGTCAGTCTGAAAAGGCTCTGACAAAAGCACATTCTGATCCAAACCATCATCCTGATAAAATCTTACTTGCCCCAAATTATGAGATGTTAGAGCTCCTTAATGAAACAGCAGAGATATTTTTAACATGGTCAAAAAACCTATTTTATCTTCTGACCTTCAGCTCAGAAATAGCTGCACCATTTTTTTTTCCCGAGACTTCAAAAATGACTGCACAGAGTGAACCCCCACCCTCTACAATTTCAGCCTCAATATTTAAAGTTTGGCATCATATAACTAGCTGAAAACACGGTCTCTCAACAGAAGATGTTAAACAACTGCTGCTACTCCCAACTTCCAGCTCTATGTATGATAATAACAGGCTCAAGTGACCAGGGCCTCAGCTGCTCATCTCATTCAACGTGCCAGAAATATGCAGCAGGGAGATTTGTACTTTAATGATTTCTGCTAAAATAGATGGCAACCCCTCTTTCTCTTCCAGAACAGAACCCACACTGTAAAAGGGGAGTCCCATTTACCTCTTTTCACAGTCTGCTATACCCAGACAGACCCAGATTAGCTTCTCAGAGCTAAGCAAGCTTTGTCATGAGGTTATTAATGGGTTAAATACATAGCTATGGAATATAGCACTGATTCCCCTAAGCTTGCTAAATGTACTGTGTAGTAATATCACACAGAGTGGTAAGGGGAGCTCTCTGGAGCTGGATTATTTGTCCAGCTGGCTCTTTCAGATGAGTTATTTACCCCCTCACCAAGTCTAATTTGTTAAATTTCATCGCTTGAGTTGTGCTTGTGCTCTACCCTCTGCTGGGTTTCAGGAACAGGGCCACGTTAGAGGCGCTCAGACTTTACCCAGCCCAAAGCTGCATCAGTAACATGGTCGGAATCATAAAGCAACGTGTGGTGTGAAGCAGGGTGGACTGCAGTCTCCTGCATCCGTAGTTTGGACCCGTATCTTGCAGACAGACCCAGGTACTAACACTCTGTGTCACTCTGACACCTTTGCAATGCCATATAAAGGGTCTTTTTCAGATCAGGCACACGTGCCGCTGGGAGAACCTCCAGAACAGAATGGTGAAGAAGGTTACGGCAACAAGAAATTATACTGTAAATATAATTCAAAGTTATATCACAAATATAACACAAGGCTTGTTTTATTTACAATGCCATTGCTAGATTACCAGCCTGAGCAGCAAGGTACTCCACTTCTGTTCTCAGTTCTGCCAATGTGACTCAGTTTCCCCATCTGTAAAGCAGTTGTGATAAAAGTGTATCTACTTGTGTAAAACAATTTGAGATCTTTGCGTGAAAAAGGCAATAGGAATGGTGTTTAATCTTGCTATATAATGTAATGCCATTTATTATTGGATGCAGTTATAGCTATTTAACTGTGCAAGTTTGCTTTACAACTCCTTGCTATTGCTGTACAAATAACAGTTTGCAAAACCACAGCATTTTCTGAGGTCTAGGATGGTATCTGTGAAGCCTGGCTGGCCAGGACTCTTAACAAAGGAGATTTTAATCTTCATATTAATTTTATGTGGAGTCCCTAATTAAAGCCGCAACGTAGCAGTGAGCCCAATGCCAGCAGAGACTGAGCCTGGCTACAGCTTGCTTAGATCTGAGAGCCAGCAACTGTGAGAACAGCTTGCCCAGAGAAGCTGTGGCTGCTCCTCCCTGGACGTGTTCAAGGCCAGGTTGGATGAGACTTTGAGCAACCTGGTATAGTGGAAGGTGTCCCTGCTGATGGCAGGGGGGTTGGAACTGGATGAGCTTTAAGGTCCCTCCCAACCCAAACCATTCCATGATTCTATTATATATGTATATATATAGATAGATAGATAGATATAAATTGGACCAGCCAATGCAACAGTGGAAAATAGAGAATTTCTCTTTCGGTTACTGAACTCCAGGCCTCAGTAAAGGTTTTGATCTACTGGTGCTTTATGAACCTCTCCAGTCAAAGCATGCTCCAGGAGAACGCATCACGCACCCATCCATGCAGACACGCTGACACACCCCCCCGGGTGTCGAAAGGGTGCAAGCCCGGTGCCCAGGGCGCAGGGTGCCCACCTGGGGCAGGGATGGGTGTCTGTGTCCCACACGAGGGTGGGCCTGAGCCCCCAGCACCCCCCTGCCCTGCCATATTCCCCCCTCCCGAGCGCCGCTGCCCGGCGAGAACCGACGCCAACCGCAGACACTCTGGGCGGAGGGAGGAGCTCCGGGCGGGCGGGGCGTTGTGCCGGGCCCGCCCGCAGCCGCCGCCGCCGCCACCGCCCCACTCTCGGGCCCGGGGTGGGAGGGAGGTGAGTGGGGGGCGGTGGCGGGGACGAGGCGGGGGCCGGGGGCGGGTCCCCCCGCCGCACGCAGCTGGTAAAAGGCGGTCTTGTGCTGGCGGGGCCGTGCGTGGGGAAGCCAAGGGCAGGGGCGGCTCTTGGGGTGCGGTGCGTAGGCGCTGCAGAGCCCGGCCCCGTTCCCTCCCGCCCGGCGCTCGTTGCCCCGCTCCCAGTGCGGGTGTCCCGTCCGGCGGTGAGGGGCGGTCACCGGGTCCTGGCCGCACCCCTCGGGCTCGGGAAGCCGGGAGGAGCTGAGATGGCGGCCGACAGGCGTGGGAAAGGGGGGTGATGCGGTTGGGGCTCTGCGGGCGCAGGCTGCCGTAGCGGAGTACGCACAGGTCAGGGTCCTGTCGCTCGGGCTCGTACCCGTGGTTGGGACGGTGCCCAGGCACTGGGGACGTTTTTTTCCCTGTAACCCTGTCCCAAGGCTTCGGAAACAGCTGCTGTCCCCACGCTGAGCTCAGAGCTCGCTGTCCTTTAGGGGTGATGCTGGGTCAGTGCTGCTTTGGGGGGTTAAAGGCCAGACACAGCTCTCAGCTTGCTTTTGCTGGGAGTCTCCACGTTAAGCCTCTGACCTTTGGTGGCATCTGTTCCTGCTCTAATGTTTGCATATGCAGAAGACCAATATCTTTTTCCTGATTCCCAAAGAATCTCGGTAACTTTCCAGCCTTACGTGCGCATAGCCCTGCGGGAGCCCCAGGCCACACTGCATGTGGCCATGCAACTGTTAATTGTTTTTCAGTGGGGATGGGACAGTAAGAGCAAAAGATCTTTTTCATTTGTTCCATACAGCAACAATACCTGAAATGAGCTCCTATCAAACTGGAGCTCCAGTGACAGTGCAAGGGCATGCACAGTCCTACCCTTACTGCTGGGTTAAGCTCTTAGTGTTTTATATGGATCAGGCCCAGGAGACTTTTCCTGAAGCCTGAATGAGTAACTTTGTTCTGGCTGGCTGGGGGATTTTGAGAGTTTTATTTTGTAATGTGAACAGTGATGATTATCTGATGTGAAAGCCATAAACAAACATCCCTGGGTTTACTGTGCTTATTCTGGGCAGTGTAGCACAATATTTTGCAATTGGGAGTGTTGTGAAACTGCTTTTCAGTTGGCTTGGAAATACATGTGACTGTAGCTGAATCTGCCAGGAAACTATTTGACTAATTCACTCATTTCCTCAGGTACATGAAAAAGAATGACCCTCCTAAACCCTTCCCATCCCTTAGTAGGTACCTGCTCTTCAGCTGCAGTTTCTGTACAGCATCGCAGTAGCTGCAGCCTGCCGGTACAATGGGCAGGATGTCACACTTCTCTATGTTCCTGGAACAAAGGTTACTTGAGCACATGTAAACATTGCTTTATTGCACTGAGAAACTTTGTCACCTGCATTAGAACTCCATAGTGGGGGAAGGACAACCAAACCTCTGCTTAAAATGATGAATATTTATACTGCAGGTGAAATCCTAGGAGCCACACTTCTGCCCCTCTGCAATTGCCAGCAGTGTTTGCTGGATGCATTAAGTGGGCACATGGAGCTTAAATAGCATGGCAAGAAGGGAGGCAGTCACAACAGAAGGCTGGGGGGAGATGATACCAGTTAGACTTACAGACTACAAAGAGCTTGTTGAAGCTCTTCAGAGAAGAGCAAAGGATAGTGGACCATCTCTTGAGGGAGTGGTGTGCCCTGTGGGGAGCATTGAGGCTGTCTTCTTGCACTATGGCAAAGCAGAGCAGGCTGCAGTTGTGGTCTCCTAACTGCTGTCTAATTTCCATGCAGGAAACAGGGAAGAGAAAGCCAAGGAGTCTCTATGCAAACTGACCTTTGAGAGGGAAGCTGGGGCCCCAGAAGACTGAGCAGCATCACACAAGTGCTGTCCTAGGGAGGGTCACTAAAACTGCCCCTTCTCACTGCATCAGGGTTATAGTCTTAGGAAGCCCTTTCTTCTGGGAGTTGGAGTGGGGAATTGCTTCCAGGGAGGTTCATTAGGGTCTCAGCTGGAGACCTTCAGCATTGATCTAAGCTCACATGCAAAGCAGAGGCGTTAGGAAGACACGCTGGGAGCAGGAGTTGCCACGTGTGCCCGCGTTTTGCCTGCTCACAAACAGCAGCCAAAAGGTTTAGCACAGCCAACGTGTGTGGGCTGAGAGCTGGGATGTGCTGGGGCGTTGCTGGCACAGGCATGCTCATTTTTTTCTCTGCTGTAATTGGGTCTTTCTCCCATTTACCAGGAAGAAACAACCTGCCTTATCTTACTTGCTTACCTGACCACTGATCAGAGAGTTTGCCGTACGCTCAGTCACAGGAGAAGAAAGATCTGCGCTCTGGAGGGGCTGTGAAGAAAGGTTTTTGCTGTTTTTGTCACTGCAGTTTCTGTAAAGCTCCTGTATTGCTCAGGTGAGTCTGCTGGGGAGAGAAACATGAGAATAGTGACTTCTCTGGGAGCTTTTCAGGGGGAGAACATTTAAGAGCTAGGATAGCATCTGTGTTTCATCCCTTTGCCATTCAAGGGGAGTAAGGACCAGGCCTTTTGCTCCAGGCTAGGAAAAGCAATCCTGAGTAAGACCGGGCAGGTAAAAGCTGACAGCTTTTGGTCCTAGGGCATATGTACAGCTGTAACTAGAGCAATGGAGCCAGTTTTCTGGCTGACTGTGAATGTATGAATCTGATGAGACATTTTTCTGTCTTGTCTCTGCCCCCAGAAGGTTAAGATGATCATGTTCATTCTCATACCCAATATCCATTTCTCAGTTGTATGGTCACCAAACTGCCAGTTTAAAATGGTGTAGTCATGCCAGTGCAAAGCCTAGTGAGGCTGCAACTGCACCAGTATTAAAAAAACATGTATTTTTTTTCCTCTTACTGTCAAAAAATGTCTGGTTTTCCTACACAGGTAAAATTAAAAGGTATGAATTTATTGGCCAGAACCAAAAGTTTGGTAAAGAAGTTAATTATTAGTAAGTAATTATAATTAATTATTATAAGTACTTTGAAAGCTATGGCTCCAACTAAACACAACTTCAGAGAATTAAATTAAGGGAATGAGATAGCCAGTATAAGACCTTCTTAAATAATATCTGATGTAATGAGAACAGCACAATGGTTTATTCACTTATTCTGGATTATCTCTCTTGAGATGTAAAGTCATTGCTGTGTTTCTAGGTATAAGAACTCAGTGTATCATTTATCTTAAAAACAAATTTATTTGGTGTTAGAGAAACCAGAATAAATAAGAATATTAATAAGAGCTAAGAAGCTTTTTGGTCAGGGAGACCAGCTGTTACTGGCTGCAGTGGTTTGAATGGGTTCTGAGTGGAGAAGGCAGGAATGGGTGTTGATCTGCTCTTCAGTGGTGGGAAGTTGCAGAAGGTAGACGTTGTCTCCTGGCTGCATGCACAACCATCGTGAGGCAGTATCGAGACTGGCTCGTGTCTAGACTCAGTTTTAAGGACTAAACTTCTTCCCCTGTCTTATCAGATCATTTGTCTCCCAGTAGCTCATGAGAACTTAATTCAGCTTGGTTCATGAGAGTGGTGGTGCACATGAGTCTAATTGAAGTGCAGAGTGTTAACGAAGAGCCCGTGTACTGGAACTGCCAGTGGTCATGCTTGTCCCCGGGCTGCTGTGACAATATTGACATGAAGCGATGCCAAGACAGCATACCAGCATTTGAGCAAAGTCCCCACCAGGAGGTTGTTGAAAGCAGGACTTCATTTGCAGGCACTTGTGTTTGTTCGTAGCCAGCTCTGAAATTTGTATTTAAGTGGATTTCAGTTTCACAGTCTAAAGGCATTGACACCCCCTCATTAACTCAGCTGTGGGAACAATCCTGGTGCTACTGAAAGACCTTAGGCACACGCTGCCTTCTACTTCTTGGTCTGCATAAGGAGGCTGCAGTGTTTTCAAGAGCCCCAGTTTCTACTGTTGGGTAGAGGATCCAGGCAGAAGTCTCTGTCTGTTCAGCCATGGGAAGGCAGGTGCCTTGCATTGTGTTTTGCAGTGTTCTAACATGGATTGACAGATCTTCTTTTTTTAATCCTGTCCTCTAGTGTTCCTGAATCTAGCTCTTCTAGCCCAAGATGCTGAGAAGAGTCCTGTGTACAGTATTGTTCATGGGAGCCTTGCCATCACTGGCTGAAGCGTCCCAGGGCCACATCACAGTGGTCTTGCTGGGAGCCACAGGTGATTTGGCCAAGAAGTATTTGTGGCAGGGTCTATTCCAACTCTACATGGACCAAGTGAGCAGTGGCCACAGCTTCACTTTCCATGGGGCTGCACTGACAGCTCTGGAGCCAGGGCAGAGGCTGATGTTTGATGTGCTGAAGAAGCTGGCCTGTCCCCCAGATGAATCTCCCAACAGATGTGCTGTGCTCAAGGACCAGTTCCTGAAGCTGAGCCAATACCACCAGCTGAAGACTGCCGAAAACTACACTGTGCTGAACAGAGGGATTGAGACACTGCTTCGCCAGGAGGGGCTGAAGGAGGCTGGAAGGATCTTCTACTTCTCAGTACCACCATTTGCCTACACAGAGATTGCCCGCCACATCAACAGCAGCTGCAGACCACCTCCAGGTGCCTGGTTGCGTGTGGTGCTGGAGAAACCTTTTGGCCATGATCTGGAGTCAGCCCAGGAGCTGGCTGCAGAGCTGAGAAGCTTCTTCAGGGAAGAGGAGATGTACCGGGTGGACCACTACCTTGGCAAACAGGTGAGCAGCTTGCAGTGCACAGCCACCGGCTGGGTTGAGGGACTTAGTGGTTGGGGGGGTGCTGGGTGTCAGTTCTGCATCTAATGAAAGTGGTGTTCCCCTCTCAAATTCAGGCAGAGCCACTGAGTGTGCTCCCAAGCCTCCATTTGCTTCTGGAGTCCTGTACTGTTATTCTTGACCTGTACTGTGCTGCCATCCATCCTCTTACAGAGCAGAAGAGATGTGCAGACCAAAGCAGGGCTTTCTCCTGTTAGGGTGACAAGGGTCTCCCCTCCAGAGGGAAGCCAGAGTATAGGGGTGAACTGTGTGTATGCATGAAGGAGAGATGCAGCATTCATCTGGTCTTCTCACCAAGGTCAGGGCTTTGATTTCGCTGAATAAGCAACACCCTTTCCCTCTGACAGTTCTCTCATCTCATTACACACAGGCCTCTCTGCTTAGCTGTGGCTTCTAGAAGCAGTTTTTAATTTGATATGATATGGAGCTGATGGGATGTTAGTTTTGTGGGATGCTTAGGAGAAGGTTTCTTCTTGCCCTGTGCTCCACTCAGGGCATGGAGGACTGGCTGCTCCAGGGACAGCTCAGGATGTGGAGCTGCATTGTCCCAGAGGGAATGTGTTCAAGGACATGCCATCCTTGTTTTAGAGGGACATGAGGCCACATTTTGAAAGTAGCCTGTTCCAGCCATGGCCCAGTGGCCAGATTTTACTCAGAAGGTTGCATGTCTAGCTGCAAGGAGAGCATCTTTACTAAAAGGGAGGATTTATTATTGTTTGTTGTTGGGTTTTTTTTAATTTTTATTCTTCTAAGAAGAGCAGATAGCTTTAGTGGTGTAAGCATTTGATCTGATGTATTTCAGCACTCTGGAACTGTGCGTTAGTCCCAGGACGGTCTGACTCAGCCCTTTGTCCTTTAGCAGATACAAACTGAGTGCCTTGCAGTTTGTAGTTCAGCCTTTTTCACATGAAACCTCAAAAAGACCTTTAATGTCTGCTCTGTACAGTCATTGGAGACCCCATTGTGCGTCGCTGCAGGCTCTCTTGCTGATTTTCTCTTCTCTGACCCACTCTGCTCTCTGCTGTGTGGCATGTCAGCTGGCACTGGCCACATCCCAGTGCTGGATGGGGCAGTGAGGCTCTAGAGATACTGTGGAAATGTTGAGTTGTTGTTGGGTTTTTGTTTTTTCCCTTCACAGGTGGTAGCCCATATCCTGCCTTTTCGAGATCAGAACCGACAGTTTCTGGATCCAATTTGGAACCGACATCATGTGGAAAGAGTGGAGATTGTCTTGAAAGAGACTGTGGATGCTAAAGGTTGGTGAGGCAAGTGTGCAGAGCTAGGGTGAATGAGTGAGGAGAACTGGGAGGTTCATTAATTATGTGAAAGTGGCCCTTGAGGTAGTGCTAATGAAGAAACAAAAAAGAGCAGATGAATGGTATGTTGCTCCCTGGAAATAGAGAGGAGCTGTCTTACAGTTCTTATGCTAGGGACTGACTCACTACCAGGGATGGCTGCTGTTTCCAGGAAAAGATTCCCATTGCAGTTCAGCTGGGAGCAGGGGCAGAGCCCCCCACCTTTTTCTGCTGCAGAGCTCTGGGAGCATTGCACCTCTCTTTCTATCACAAACCTTGGTAAAAGGCCCTGGATTTGGAATTTACACAATCTAAGGCCCCTTCAGTTCTGTGCTGCAATAATCTGTTTGTTGTATCAACAATCCTTTTGTATTCCTGTCCTGTTAGCTTCCCAGCTCACACTGAGGACACATTTGCACTGTTCTTTGGAAGATGCTCTTGCATTTTTTGCCTGATGTTATCCATATCACTAGTCGGTGTCAGTACCTAGGTCAGTCTGTGTTTGTCTGCCTGTTTCTTTCCCTTCCGCTCTGTAGTAAGAAAGAGCATTGCAGAGGGAAAATCCAAGCCCAGAGTTGCTAGCATGGGTCTCCTGCTGAAGGACACGGCTGCAATCCTCCCTGCAGTGCTGCAGCATCCCCTCTGCAGTGCTCAGCATAAAGCGCTCTGGGCTGGACTGCCACCCGCAGCACTTCTTGGGATGTCAGGTGCCCTCGGTTCTGCAACATCAGGATCGCTTCTCCACTCGCTTTACCTCCGCTTCTGTCTTCCTCCTCCCTCCCTCCTCTCTTCCTTCCTCAACCACCACAAACTCAATTAATGCAACTTTATCAAACTTGGAGGAATCTTTGGTTTGGCAGCCTGGGCCTGTTTGTGGGTGAGGGATGCACTGCAGAGGGATTTGGGGAGAACAGTGCTGCCTGTACATAGCCCCAGCTACACCCTGTGCCCTCCCCATTCTGAACAACTTGATAATGTCTCATTTGATGTCTTTTTTTCCCCCTGTGTGGCTTCAGCTGGCAGGCTGGCTCCCAGCAAGTCTGCAGCATTGATTATGTTAATGAATGTGCCTTTGGATTAGAGCAAGACAGATAAATGTATCAATCAATAGGGGAAGCCTATAGCTGTGATGTAGTCTGCAGTGTGCAGCCTGCTGCTCCTGGGCTACAGAAAGGTGTCTGCTTGGGTCACTTTGTAAGTGCATTGTCCTTCTCCCCCTGTTCCCACCTGCAGGAGAAGTCAGGCAGGGGAGGAGAAGCCGGGCTTTGTGCATGAAATTTTGTCTCTCAAGGGCATGGCCCAGCCAGAGCCTTCTGAGGACATGAAAAACAGGGGAAGAGGCAGTGAAGAGTGGTGCTCATTGCCAGGGCCCAGCTTCAGCTCTTCTGTGGACTTGGTGTGTAGCTATAGAGCTGCTGGGGTCCCTCTGACCCTGCTTTCTGGTTACTCTGTCACAGCTTTTGTGTAGAACTGCACATTACATGGAGTCCCAGGCCAAGTGCTGTGACCTGTGGGACAGGAGTGTCGGGCAGGGGTTATACAAAGGCCCTGCATTGTGCTGTACGTGAGAGGTTTGAGCTGGATATTGCTGCCAGTCACCAACCACAGCTTCTGAAAGCACAAGCAGTCCAAGAAAGCAAAGCTGCCTTCTGCTCTGTGTGCTCAGGAAGTATCAGGCAGGAGCATTACTCCTGCTGGGTTTAGGCTCTGTGAGCACCCAAAAGGAGGATTATATCAAGCTCTGTGGAGGACAAGCAGTCCTGTAGGAACCTTTTATCTTTTTTTTTAGTAGCAGAGACTTTTGGGAAGCTCTTCTGTAGGGGAGGAAAGGCTTAGAATCATAGAATGGTTTGGGTTGAAAGGGACTTTGGAAGATCATCTAGTCCAAACCCCCTGCCATGGGCAGGGATATCTTTCACTAGGTCAGTTTGCTCAAAGCCCTGTCCTGCCAGACCTTGAACACATCCAGTGATGGCACATCTTCTTCTCTGAGCTTGATAGCTTCAAGTTAGTTGTTGGGCCATGAGAAGAGGAGCTTGGTGCAAACCAATTCGGGTTTGTGCTCTTTCTTCTCCTTGTCACACACATTATACATGCAGAGGGCAAGGCTGCAAGAAAACCACATCAGTTTACCAGTATCTTACCTCCTCTTTGTCCTCAGGCCGCACCAGTTTCTATGAGCAGTATGGAGTCATCCGGGATGTGCTGCAGAACCACCTCACAGAGGCCCTGATGTTCCTGACCATGGAGCTTCCAGCCAACGTGAGCAGGACTGAAGAGGTTTTGCAGTGCAAGCTGCAGGCCTTCCAGTCCTTGCGAGGCCTGGAGAAAAACAGCGCCGTGTTGGGTCAGTATCAGGCATACGCCAGCCAAGTACAGGAGGAACTGCAGAAGGCACAAGGCTACATCAGCACTACACCAACCTTTGCAGGTGAGAGTTTGGTCTGGGCCCTGGAGAGAGGAGTAGTCTAGAGCTTAGGAGAGCAGGAGATGTGAGTCCTTGCGTGCTGATACCAGGTCTGTGACTCTGAACCTCACTGCTGACACAGGGATGTCTCCAGATATGGTAACTGGAACAAGATAATACCATTGTCATGTTAGTTAACTAATGATCCAGTGAATGGGAAGCTTTGCATAAGATCTAAGTCCCATTATTCTTGATAAGATCTCTGCATTATTTTTAAAAGTGGCCTGCAAACTCCTTTGCCTTTTCATAATGTTGAGTTGCTCTCTGCATCTGAGGGGTAAAGCACTGGCAGATCTCTGATTAGTAGACCACAAGGCTGTGGTCCTGGCCATGCTGTGTCTCCTGAATGTTAAAGATTTTGTCTGAATCAAACTTGTGCTCAGAAACTGGTTTCCTGCAAGATGAAAGGAGACTAATCAAGTAGGGTGCCTGGGAGGAAGCACAGCAGAGTAGCTGGAAAGCAGTCCAGTGATGTTGTGAAAGGGATGAATGTGGACCAAGAGACACAATGGATGCCAAGATTTCTGGGAGCTAAGGAAGGAGAATGATGGGTAGGTGATAGAGATCCCCTCAAATCTGCTGGCTGTTCAAGTTGAATTTGGTAGCTGAGACCACTGTCATTTCAGGTGTGCTGATTCACAATGACAACCTGCGTTGGGAAGGGGTCCCTTTCCTCCTCACTTCTGGGAAAGCTCTGGATGAACGGGTAGGTTATGTCCGTGTTCTCTTCAAGAACCGGGCCTACTGCACTCAGAGTGAAACTCTGAGGGATGCAGGGCACAGCCAGTGTAAAGCCAAGCAGATCATCTTCTACATTGGGCACGGTGTACTCAACACCCCTGCGGTGCTTGTGAGCAGGAACCTTTTCAGGCCAGTCATGCCAGAAGGCAGTTGGAGAGAAGCAGTGGGTCAGTCAGACCTGCACATTTTTGGACAGCCGTTGTCTGATTACTACGTGTACAGCCCTGTGAAAGAGAGAGATGCGTATTCTGTCCTCATCTCCAACATCTACCATGGCAGGAAGGATTTCTTCATTACCACTGAGAACTTGCTGGCCTCTTGGGGATTCTGGACACCACTGCTGGATAGCATTTCTCACCAGCCCCTGCGCCTCTACCCCGGGGGTGTGGAGAACCAGCACCTCTTAGACTTTGAAATGGTGAGTGGGGAGGTGGCATTCACCCTGGTAGAGCCAGTGGAACTGCTGAACCCCAACAGGCTGATGCCAGGTGATTACAGGACAATCCAGTCCAAATTTCGGCAAAGTCCTCTGGTCTCAGCATGGTCTGAGGACCTGATTTCCCAGCTGGCTTCTGACATCGAGAAGATAGCCAGCAGGACTGTGGCACACTCTGGGCAGTTCCACCTGGCCCTCTCAGGTGGCTCAAGCCCGGTGGTCCTATTCCAGCGGCTGACTAGACACCACTATGCCTTCCCGTGGAAGCACACCCACATCTGGCTGGTTGATGAACGCTGTGTTCCTCTCACTGACACAGAGTCCAACTTCTTCAGCTTGCACAACCACCTCCTCCAGAGTGTCAGGGTGCCCTACTTCAACGTCCACCCCATGCCTGTGCACCTGAACCAGCGGCTCTGTGTGGAAGAGGACAGAGGCACGGAGCTGTATGCCAAGGAGATCATGGCCCTGGTGGCCAATGCCAGCTTTGACCTGGTGCTGCTGGGGGTGGGCACTGATGGGCACACTGCCTCGCTCTTCCCCCGGTCTGAAAATGGCTTAGAAGGGGCTCAGACTGTGGTGCTGACTGAAAGCCCTGTGAAACCTCACCAAAGGATGAGCCTTAGCCTACCCCTCATCAACAAGGCCAGGCAGGTGTTTGTCCTGGTTTTGGGGAAGGGTAAGCACGACATCACCACCCTGCTCAGCAGAGTGGGCCATGAGCCAAGGAAATGGCCTATCTCAGGTGTCAGCCCCAGCTCTGGCCAGCTGGTGTGGTATGTGGATTATGAAGCTCTGCTTGGGTGATGCCGTCACAGTGTCCCACCTCCCTTGTCTGCGTGGACCTTGCAGCCTGGATTTTCCTACACAATGTCCGTGTTTTTCTGTTGCCAGCAGCAGCTTCATCTCTTGACAGACTCCTCTAACCTTCTGGGAAATCTGTGGCCTGCAGTGCCTCTGACATTTGAGCCCAGAAAGGAGCTCGGCTCAGTGTTCAGAGCCAAGTAGGAGCCAAGAGCCCAGTGCAGCATTTCTGGCTCTGCTAGAGATTCTGACTGCGACTGGACAAATTACCTCACCTTGAAGTGCCTCAGTTGTCCCTGTCAGGCCTTTGTGGTTACTAGCATTTAACTACCTCGCAGGCACTAAGGGAGACTTGTGAAATTAAGTACCTGCCAATTTTATTATTTTTTTTAAATTCTCAGGCTAGAAGACAGTAATAACATGTTCATCCTCTGTCCTGCACAGTCTGGATGCGACAGTCATCTCAGTAAAATGATGGTTCTGTGCACGTGGGTCTATATGTGCAGCCCATCTTGGTGTCAGCCAGCTGCTGCTGATGGCCGTGCTCTCCTGGAAGCACAGACACCCATTTGCTTTGTGGCATGTGGCACCTAAATGCTGCCACTGATTTGTGAGCTCACTGCAGTCCTGAGTCTTTGCAAATTGCCCAGCAGCAGACGCTGAGTTTATAAGCAGTAATTTGCTGCTTTCATTAAGTGGATAGCTGGTACCATGGGGGATGGAGAAGGAAGACACATTGCTGTTTGTCTGTTAGAATAATGGGGACAGGGTGAGGAGTATGGCAGTTCACAGCGCTGTTATTTGCCTGCAGTGCAATAATTATGGAGGGAATTATGGAGGGAAAAGCTTGGTGTTCAGAGCGTTTTTTTGGGTTTAGCTAGCAAAGAAATGTTTTCTTTAACCATCTTTGTCTCATTCTCTGAAATGAACTTTTCTCTGTCCTCAGAATTGAAGCTTGCAGTGTCACTGAGTGGCTTATAAAATTTCTATGGGAGGCAGGTTTATAAACTATCAGCATATTGGTCATTACAGCACACATTAAGGTAGTTACAGTGTTTGCAGATGGTGGTGGTGGGGTTTGAACTCAAGGACACTCACTTATAAGGGGAGAGAATTTTCTCTGTACACATCTCTTGGGCACATAGAACTGGCAAATTGCATCTCTGTGTTGACAGGACAACGTTACATGGTTATAGAAATGTATGGTGCCGACAGGAAGGGTTGGAGACATCTAGTCTTACCTAGAGACCCCACTCTCCCCTTCTAATTTTCACCTTCCCAAAATGCTGCTATGCACAAGTGTCTGTGCTTTCATGATGTCCCCAAATGCTCCATGATCTTTTCTAATGGGTAATTTACCACAGCAGACCCAAAAGTCTGCAGTATAGAGAAGGCAGGAGACTGCTTTAGGAAGCTGGGTGATAGGCATTGGCTTCAAATCCTTCCCTGCATAGAGATCTGCTGAATCTGAGTGATGAAGATGGAAATTTGGGTACAAATAGGTGTTGCAGTCTGATAGCACATGAAGCAAGGTGAGCAGATCTGTACAGCCTGTGCTTCTAGGTTCCTGAGCTGTTGCCTTTCAGCATAATGCTGATCTTAATGCAGAAATCAGAATTGTTTCTGCTAATTGCACACATAAAAGTGCACTGAGCAAGCTCTAGAGAGCCTGTTACTGGTCAGGAGTCCCTATGCAAAGAGAGTCAGGGAGAACATAACCTGGCAGAAGCTATCTGCAGCAGGAAGAATCCAGATTCTCAGAGACTGGCTGTGATTTCTGGCAGACAAACTCCCCCACCTTGCAGATGGTCCAGAAAAGCTGCATTTTTCACACTGTGTTTGACTGAGCTGAGCTGCGTTGCAGTGATGCTCATCACTTTGCTTTTGTGTGGGAAAGGAGGGGAGCTGTGGTGGTGTTGCTTTCCCAAAAGCTCAAGGGCAGAAGAGACACAAGTGCCTCAACTGGTCTGGTTTGACAACAGGGATGGCTGGTTATCCATCTTTTGTGGGTGTTTGACTAAGTTTGCTCCTGCCTGTTTTGTGGTTACAGGCAGGCTTAACTAGCAGCACAAACAAGGAAGGGTGAAAATAAATCATAGAGGAAGGGAGCAGCATAGAAAAGCAGGAGGAAGGTGAGCACTGCGGGTTCCTTGCTGCAGGACTTGCTTGTCAAGTGGATATGCTGACAACAGAGTCTGGAGTAAGAACATACACCTAGGAGTTAACTGGAATAACTCTTTTGGAATAACTCTCCTTGTAGATGAGTGGTAGCAAACACTGGCTCCACCACAGTGGCTGAAACAGCTGTGCAGAGGAAGATGTTTTAAGTCTGGTATGTCCATAAATTCAAACCTCATTTTTCATTTTTAAACAAAAATAGCCATGTTAACTTCATTCCAGTTCTTTTCTGTTTGGTGTGAGGGAACAAGCTTTGAAAAATTGACCTATGTGATGATAAATACATTGTTGTGAATGCCAGGATTTATTACTGCTTTACAGATGACTGTGGCATTGGTGTTTTATTTCTGCACACTTTCTTCTTGATACTTGGCTGGCACCTTTTGAAATAAACACTGATTTTGAGAGGTTTATTTGCACTTTTAAATAAGCATGTGGGTTTTTTTTTTCCCAGAGGGCCACTGTTCTTTCCAGCTGCAAATAGGGTTCACTTGCAAAGTCTCTAATGGGTCACCCCAAAATTCCTCCTACAATTTATTAAAATCCAGTAAAACCTTACATACATTTTCCTCAGTGAACATAACTGGGTTGTTTGGGGTTTTTTTGTTTGCTTTTTTTTTAAACTGTATTTTCTTTTTACACAAGCAATTCCTGTTAAACTCTTTAATAGTTAGCATTTGTCAAATGGAAAACAAATATTTTTTAATATATAAAATTTGTGACTGGCAAGAGGGAGACTGCAGGTGGGAAGAAGAGTTAAACAAGCAAGAAATCTGATGAGGAAGAATGGTAGAAATCCACTGGGCTGTAGGCCAAGGAAGCAGTGCTATTTTTATTTTGTGAAAGCTATTAATAGGAGGTGAGCACCTTCTTGAGAGCTTGTATTAACCTTTCTTTGCAAAAGCAACTCCATGGAGTAACTTCTTACAGTCTGTTTTTCCCATAAGTGATTATTGATAACTATTTTATTATCTTTTTTAAATGGCAAGTGCATTCCTGGAATTCAATGGTATGATTATTTATATGTTTTACAGAAAACTAACACTGGAAGTAATTAATTTTTCACTTCAACTTTTATAAATGAAGTTGTAAAATCTTATTTTCCCATGAGTAAAGTTTTATGATTCCTTACATGCTGTGTAATGAATAGAAAATTATATTTATAAAAAAATAAATGTTTTTTTAACAAAAGTGTCTTAATTTCCTGAAAAGGCTGGTGGTCATTCTGTTTTTTTTCCTGACCTCTTGGTGAGTGAAGTTTTAAAGTTCTAGTTCTACAGAGAGGACAATGTTGAATTTTGGTGTGAAACCAGCAGTTTTAAAGGTTTACTCTGACTCTTTTTTTGTGTATCATCCAAACAAGGCCTCAAAACCAAGGACCAGCCAAAGCCCTTTTAAGGTGAGAAGATGGAATGACCCAATACTGTGCAGGGTCCGGAAATCCCCAGGCCTTAGGGAAGTCTCCCCTGATCCCCATTTACTCCCTGAGCTGCATTTCCATAGATACTATCACCATAGTACAGAGTTGCTTAATAACATGGACTTTATAGAGCTGCATTTTTAACTAATCTGCTCAAGATTTGTGAGCTGAGGTTATGCAGTTGAACTTCAAGAAGGAGCTGTGCTGTGACTCTGGCTAGGAAGGCATCACGCATGGTCCCAGCATGGAGGCCTGGCCTCTGGTTTAGTTCATACCCAGGTGTTCCTGTCCAGAACCAGCCACCTCCTTCCTGGTGAAAGGAAAATCTCACCTGGCACCTCCAGTGCATAGAAAGAAGAGGTGTGGTGTGTCCCAGAAAGGGGAGGAGGAGCACAGCAATTTCATCCTATTGCCTCAGGGGAAGGCTTCATTTTCCTGGCGAGAGAATGGGAGGATTTAAATCAGATGTTTTCTTGCTGCAATTTTGCTGATTCCCAAAAGCTAGTTCCCCTGAATGCTGTTGAAAGGACACTGTCATTCCCACTCTTGTGGCTTTCCAGTGGATTCCCTGGGCTGCTAATGTAGCAGAGCATTCCTACAGTACCAAGGGATGTGGGTCTTTTCAGTGCCTGAATCCTCCCTGGTGCTCCCTTGGGTGTCTGGGTACATTGCTACGACGTGTGTGATACTTTCTGATGCTGTTGGTGATGCTGAATTATCTAAGTGACCTAAGATACACTTGAAGATGGCTGTGCAAGTGAGGAAGATTTAACAGTCATGTCATAGGGCTGGGACAGTATTTTCCCAACCAGGTCAGAAATGTTTCAATTCTAGGTTAGAGAGAGGCTTTTGTTCTATTTTATAGACCATTGCACATCACTGAAGATACTCCAAGCAGTTACAGGATTAGTGAATCCTCTCTAAACACAGAGAGCAGAGGCAGTGGTGGTAAAAGCAGAAAAATTTTCAGTGTCTTAACACTTTTCAAAACAAATTTTTTGGTGCTGTGCTTGACTTCCCCTTTGGCTGCAGCTCAGGGCAATCCTTAGTAGGGTTTGTGCCTCTGCATTCACTGCCTGCTTTAGCAGGGGTTTGGGTTATTGCCTCCTTTTCCCCAAACAGATGACTAAAAATGTGTCTGTTGCCTAAAAAGGGGCAAGAATGGAGATGGAGGGGAGAGAATGAAAACCAGCACATTTCAGGAGCCAGAGCGATCCTGAACCAAGCTGCCTTGTGAAATGTCTATGGGTAATGTGAATCGATCCAGTTCATTCCAGCTGCTCCCCCTGCAGAGAGCTGGCACCATGTCCTGTAGCAATGCAGCACCAGGTTCTCCTGCAAGCACCACTGCAGACTGTGCCAGGCCTGTGCCCTCAAGCTGCTCCCTGTGGCGGGACAGCCTGGCTCTCCTCTGACAGATTGCTCTACAGAGAGGAATTTCCCGCAGAAACTATGTCCCGGTGGCGCTCTGACCAGACATGGCCTCATTTTTTCCTTAAACAGGGCTCCCTTTTTGTAGGCATCTCCTTATCCACAAAATAATCTGGGTCTTGTGTGAACGATGTTTGGCTCTGAGCAGTGTTGCTGTTGCTGAAATGAGACCTATGCACAGACAAAAACTGTGAAGCAGGTTCTTTTCTGTAGATCCCAGCCTATTTTTGCCAGGATTTGGGCATTTTTTTAATGCTTTGCTTTTCTTACGTGGATGTATTTAATGGGCTGGCACAGTACTCTGTGTGTGTGAAGATTTGGGGAGGCTTCCCCCTGCAGCTTGCAGAGAGGAAGATTGTGAGATGGGGGGTGGCATGGGAGCTCAAATATATGTCTCTGGCTGAGCCGTGGGGACTGGAGCTGCAGCCAGTACCTAGTTTAGCTTTTTTCTCCACATGAAGAAGGGAAACCTGGGGTCAGATGCTGGGGAAGAGGGCAGCCTGCCTTCAGGGAGAGGGAGGAAATAGCAGGAAGAGACCAAGTACTCTGTCAGAGGTGAGCATATCCCAGTTGGGAATGTGCTTGTGGGATAGATCTGAATGATGTTAAACAGCTTAATTTGGGAAAAGCAGAAAGTTCTCAGCAAAAGGGAGGGCAAAACCATGGGGGACTAGAATTCACCTGACTGCCTGGATCCTGGGTCATGCCACAGCTTTCCAAGGAGCTGGTTTGATAATGATACTTCCCAGCTGTGTGCCCCATGGTTGGGTTGCTTAGGGGTGGAAGGAGTTGGGGCTCCTTCCTTGTGTTCCCGGCCCCACAGGAATCGCTGGGCTGTGGTTAGCAGGAGGGAGCTGAGGGACTCTGCAACTGACTCGGTGTGCATGAGTCACGTTGCTTGCCTGAGTTCCCCTTTCCTCTTGCTCTACAGCAATAGTAAATTAGCTGCCCCATGGGGATATGAAATGTTTGGAAGAGGCCGGAGGAAGGCTGCTGAAGGAATGGAGAGCTCTATCCTAACGTGTCCCTGTTGTGTGTATCGAGTCAATGTTCTTCAGACAATATCAGCCAAAGTACTTGCTGGGAACAGCAGCAGTCAAAATCTTTCCAGCACAAAGCCAGGGCCTGTGCTTACTGCTGTTGTCTGCTGCAAGCAGATGCTGGTGGCATCTCCTTTCCCAACCGCAGTATTTTGACGTGACCAAACTGTCTGACAAACACACCACCCACACGCTGCAGTGTTTTGACTTGCAGAGGGACATTGCTGTGGATGCTTTTCCTGAGCTTCTCTCTGGAAGTACTCAGGTGTCTGTAAGTAGAAGGTGCTTTGGAGGCAAGCGTGCCAGCAGCAGAGGGTGCTGCTTCCTCATGCTGGAGGGAACCACTTTTCCCAGCCCTGTCCTACAAAGGCAGCTTTTCCTAGAGGCACAGACCAACCCAGCTGACACCAAGGCTTTTGCTGCTGTTCCTTGAGCCACACACAGCACAGGGATGAGCACTGATCTCCTGTGGCACAGTGAGATCTCTGGACAGCCTGTTCTCCCAGGAGCTACTTCACAGCTGCTATTCCTGTATGATCCTGCTTGCTACCATTTTCCATTCACAGCCCTCCATCAAAAAGGCAAGGAACTAATTCTTCTGCTTCCCCACTGACAATGGCTTCTCATGTAAAGCGAAATACCTGGATTCCACTTCCTTTCTGATAAAAGAGTTTCATTTCATTCACCAGCCTCATTTACTTGTGTTGCAGCACACACTGTTGTGCTGACTGTGCCAAGATCTGAATCCACAAGGGACTAACTAAAAGGAAGATGACTATATTTTTTCCCTGCAAAGTGCCCCTTGGAGATGCCCTTTTTTTCACCCCCTCCATCCCACTCTTTTACTCCCTTTTCCATCACATTGAGCCACCTTCCAGCTGAGGAGGGCTTGTTGATTGTCCTCTAAGCAGGCTTGGCAGGATTTCTACCTCATGAGGCTGCTGTTTTAACAGTCTAGAGAGACTGGCTCTCTGTTCTGCGGCACACTGGGTTACTTTGGCTTTGTTGCTGTACATTACAGACACTCATTGTTCACTATCTGTTGCATTGTCTCCCTTAATTCCCACAGGCAGAGCCTGCCTGCTGCACGTACGTGTTTCCGGGCAAAGTGTTTATTCTTCCCCTCTCCCCAGGGCATAGAAAGCTGCATGTTTGCCGCCTGCCTGTCTTTATACACCCCCCCATCACAAATGCAAACCAATTGGATCCCCTTTTTTGATACAGTCTACCAGCCCACTGCCACAAGGTCAGCACCAGTCAGGCACAAAGCACGTCTCCAAAGTCTGTATCAGTCTGAGCCAGTCTCTTAAGAAGGCTCTGTGTGCTTAACTTCAGACATTGAAAGGGGACACATTTTTTGGAAGGCGGGTGCTCATCCACTTCCCCACCCCACAGTTAATCTACAATACTAAAACTGAGCAGAAAACGAGGCATGCCAAGTCATTCCCCCTCCCACTCCCCTTTTAATAATCTCAGTTTAAATTCACAAGGATGAGAGCTGGAAAAGTCTCTTCTAATCCAGGCTCCATCCCCAGTCAGTTTTCCAAAGAGGCTTAGAGGGATTCCACTGCAGACCATAAACACTGGCATTTGTCAGCCGCCCTCCTCTGCCATTGTTTGCACTGTTGTTTGAGATGTAGATGGCGTTCAAAGCAAGTGATTGAAGATTAGCAATTCCTGCTTCTTAAGGAAGCAAGAAAGTCAAATATTAAGGAAATAAAAGGAGACAAGATTCTGTAGGAGCTGTGATTTCATCTGGCGAGAAGCCACCACAAAGCTGAAAAGTTCTGCTTCAGCACTTGTCACGTCTGGTTTCCTCCAAGTTCCCTGCTGCTTTCATACCTCCTCCACCCCATTTCTCCCTCTCATGGTAAAGAACAGGGATCTCTGTTACAGCAGGAAACCCTTGCACACCTGGAACTAGTGCACAAGAAAATGCAAGACTGTGAGTAGCCCTCAGACAAAGCAGCTCACATCTGACAATGGCAATGTGCTGCAAGGTGCTCGGGGAGAGATGATGGGTCATAGTGCTGACCAGTGCTGCGAAGGAGGTGACACAACAGTGGTGGAGGTAGCAGAGCAGCTGAATTCCCAGGCAGACTAAAGCCTGCTGAGTTTCCTGTGCAGCTCTCAGACATCATTCACAACTTTCTTGGACTCGGTGATGACATGTCTCTGCTGCTGCAGAAGGTGCTCATGCTGTGCTGACCATTTCATAGACTCTGGGGAGCTGTGGCTAGGCAGGCCAAGGACAACGTGCTTTTCTGTATCCACAAGCAAGATCTTGGGCTTCCCTCAGGACCCTGGCCTTGGCCATTGCTCTTTAGCTTCCCTGTGTCACAGCAAGAGGCCAGGAAAAAGTCTCAGGGTAAGAAGTTCCCCACCCACATCTTTAGGCATCAAGAGCTACTGTCAGCCAACTAATTAACAGCCTCCTCACCTCTGCCTTTCTAGATTATGAACCCATGGAAGCCTTTGCTGCAATCCCACCAGTCAGATTCCCACATTACAGGAGATTCCCACCTTGGCAGTAATGAAACAAAGCATTTAAAGAAGGGGTACTTAGTAGTAGAATTACTGTAAAAAGTAGTAGATTTACTGTAAAGGAGAATCTGGTGCACAGTGCTCCGATTCTAAGCAGTTTTGGAGTTTCCCAAGACAACAATTCAGTTTGTCTTGCTCTCCAGCTAATGTATGCCTGGCACATTCCTCTAACATCTTGGCATTGGCAGAAGAGACAGGGGTGGATCTTCTGAACAGAGGAGATCAACTGGGAGAACTCTCCACAAAGGGGGATTCACACCACAAGTTGCAAGTGCACTGACAGAACACTGGAGCCAGTCTGCAGCATCAGAATCCTTCCGCAGCTCCCTCAGAGCAGCATTTACGGGTCTCTGGGTGAGTGTGGGCCCGCAAGGCTTGGCCAACTGTCCAAGAACTGAACAGCAATCTGCAGGAAAAGCTTAAAGGGGAAGATTTTCACAACACATTTGGGGGACTATTGCTGAAGAATTTCTGCTGAAATTAGTGGGGAAAATTGACTGAAATGGGAGCAGAACCTGGTCAAAGCAAAGTAGTTTTGAAAAAGCTACCCAAATAACTATCTATTTAACATAAAACTTCTGTTTCTATCTTGCAGGGTGTGAAAGAACATGTTTGTGCTGTATCTACAAACTCCCTGGTGTTTCTGGTCAGCTAGAGTAATAAATTTAATCTAATATGCATGTGTTTTTTCTTAATGAACCACAATGGCTGGCACAGAGCAACTATTCCCCAAGGACTTCAAAATATGCTTAACAAATTAGTGCCTCAGTTCTGCAAAGATACGAATGCACATATGAACTTCACGTGCATGCATTGTCCCATGGACAATGTGTCAACACAAATTCTTTCCCTGCATTGGCTGAAGTCCTCTTTTGGGATTTTTTTGACTGCATGGCCTGTAAGGGGTGAGGAGGAGGGGGGTGTTCAGCAGGCTAGCTACCTCACTTTGGCCTTCACATACAATCATTTCTTCTGGCTTTTTCTAGCAGTTCAGTGGGTTCAGCACTGGACCCTGCCCCATTATATGTCACTGAATGTCCTGCTGTGACCACCTCACTGAAGGAATGACCTGGCAGTGGGGAGCTTATGGCCCCTGGGGACCGTGCCATTTCATTTCATCCCACGTGCAGCTGCAGGATTTTTTTATACCAGTAAGCACTGTTATAACTCAGTTGTACATTAATACACAGCCCAGGAAACGTGACAAAAAGCCTGTTCAGTTCTCAGCAGAGTATTCCTCCTTCCGCCAGCCTTCCCAGAGAGCTGGCACACGTATACACCCAGGAATCGCCTTCCTCACTACTCACCTCCCCACCCCCTAAAAGGGCCACAGACAGGAGAAAAATGGCTGGGTATCCTGTCTAATTAACAGGTAGGTAGGGAGAATGTACTTGCACATTTATGGTTGAACCTTGTTTGAATTAAGGCCCTGTGATGGAAAGGAAGTTCAGCCAAGATGAAAGCAAAGTCCTCTGGAAGTAGAGACATCAAAATGAGGACACACAAATTAACCCTCCTCTTTTTTTCAAATGTGCCCCAAGACCATCAGTGATGAGAACTGGTCAAGGCCCAATGTCAATATCCAACCCCAAAAAACACTAACTTCAGCAGCATGCAGGGACATTTGTTCCACACTGACTCAGATGGCAGGCTGCCACCTCCTGAATCAGCCACACCGCTTCCTGCAGCTCCCAGGTGGTCCTTGGAGGGATCCTGTGCAATATGGCTTGCTTAATTTATGACAATCCACTGGCTTATAGCTCCAAGCACTATTGCTACAAACACTCTTTCTCTGGGAATACTGAAAAATGAATCATCTCAAAGAGACATTACTGGCTCAAACTTGTCCAAAAAGTTAGGGTTTTTTGAAAAAAGACTGTATTATGAACAGAATTGTATTTCCCTGATTTATTTTGGTAAACAAATCCATTTTAAAAAAAGCAAACACAATTCCCTGGAGTGTTTGCAAGGCAAACATTGCGACAGTGTGTCAGTGGGTAAGGACACTGAGGATGCAATTCATTAAAAAGTGACGGGACTGTCCGTAAGGACACCACGAGCGTTCAGCCTGGAGCTCCCCGCTACGTTCAGCCATCCCTGGAGCAAGCACGGCCGGCAGGCACTGACCGAGCCCGGCTTCACCCAGCAATGCCGCCGGCTGCTCAGCGCTCATCTCCCCTGGGCGACGGGGCCGGTGTCAGAGCCCCGAGCCGCCGCTCTCCCACCCTCGGGGTCGCTCCCCGCAGCAGCACCACCCGGCCCCGGCCCCGGCCCCGGCCCCGGCGCTTCCTCCGCGCTCCCGGCCCCGCCCCGCTTCCCGCCCCCTTCGCTTCCCGGCCCGGCGGGCTGCCCGCGGCGGGGCGGGGCGGGGAGCGGGCCCGGGCGGAGCGGGCCGCGCCCCGGGCCAGGCCGGGGGCGGAGCGGGGCCGCCGCCGGGCGCTATTTGGGCCATGTGACGGGACCGGGCCCCGCTCGCCGCGCCGGGAGGAGCTGGGGCGCCGCGGCTGCAGCCTCCCCGCCGCGGCGGAGGAGAGGCGGGCGCTGCCCTCACCGCACACCGCGGCCCCGGGAGCGGGGCCCGGCCGTTGCCATGGTCCGGCCGGCAGCCTGGGAACGGTAGGAGCCAGCGGGGGCGGGCGCGGTGCGAGGCGGGTGCCCACGGGCCCGGGCGGCTCCGCGGTAGCTCTTCCCCGGGGCGGCGGCGGGGTCCGGCCCGTCTCGCCGCCTCGGGCTCTGGGCTGCCGCGGCCTCCGCCTCCTTCCCTCCGCGGAGGCGCCGGCGTTCCCGGTATCGGCGGAGCGGGTCTCCCCTCCCGGCTGCCCAGATCTGTTGCCAACTTAAAAGCCCAGAAGCGCCGGGCGGGGTGAGGCGGAGTTCCCTGACCCGCCCGAGCAGCTCCCAGGCACTCGCAAGCCCCGGGGGCTCGGGCAGCGGCCGCACATGAGCGGGGAAGGCCCCGTCCCTGGGGAGAGGGATGCCGGGGCACGGTCCCGGTGACTGGGCCCGCAGCGCTCCGGTAACGGGGCAGCCATTGCTCAAACGAGCATCAGGGGCTGAGGAGCTCCCAGCGCTTGCGAGGCTCCTGGAGCTGCGGTCGGGATGCCGAGGGCTGGGCGGCTGCCAGAGGCCAGCTGGCGTAGCTGTGTGTGGATTTGGAAAGCAAACACTGATAATGTCAGCTCGGAGATCTTCAACTCATTAAGGAAGTCGGGTTGTTTGTTCAGTGTCTGTGGTTACAGCGGTGGTCTCTGGAGCACACCTCCCAATGCCTAATTAATATGTTTTGGGAGTTTTTTTAACTATATAAACCTGTCTAATACAATGGGAGCTTAGATAATCCTGTATCTGCAATACTTAGACTGCTCTGAGAAGAGGTGCCTCTAGCTGTAGCCTTGTGCTGTAACATGCCATGTTCTCACTACCTGGCCGAGAAGTGGGTGGTCAGTCTGGCTGATGACTAGTGGTGGCTGTGCCTGATTAGAAACCTATGGATTGTCTGAGCCGCTGCTCAAGATAAGGAAGTTTACAAAATGATTGTAAAAACGGGAGTTGCTACGTTGGAGAAAGAGCAACTCCTTTTTTTCTCTGATAGCATTGCAGGATGAATTTATGAACCTTTTGTTTTAGAAGCAATCTTTGCTTCTCCCGCCCCTCGCATGTCTGATGTCAATGCTGCAAAGCACAGTAGTGTGGGCAGCTTAGTCCTGCTGGGTGCAAGGTGACTGCTAAAACACCAGGATCAAACTAGGTGGCGTTTCCAGTGGCTTGCAGTAAGAGATCTGGCTATAGGATGGATGGGGTCAAAGTGCCTATCCCAGGCTAGGAAGAAGGATATTTCTGTGGTGAGTTGATAAGGGAACTCCTGGGAATGCAGTGGAGCCCTGCTACTGTTTACAAAGTGAATGGTGATGCTGAGAAGCACTTAACTGGCTTGTGGAGGAGCCTCTTCCTTGACCAACCAGTGGCTACTGGGCCTGTCTCCTCCCTGCTCTGTCAGTGCCCTGGCTGCTGGCCCTGTTGTGGCTCGCAGGAGTTGTGATGATGGATGCATAAAGCAGCAATTTAGTCTTCTTCCCCCCCCTTGAAGACATGGGATGAACTTCAGCAGCGTATCCCTCTGGGAGGCATCAGATGTTGCAGTACATCAGCAGCAGGCTCTTGCAGCCGCTCTCCTCTGCTTTAGGGGTTACTGAAGTGCATTATAATGTGGTTGGAGTTTGTTTGTAAACTTCTGGGAGATACTCCTGAGATTTAGGTTTGTGTTCCAGGAACTGGCTAGTGGACATGTGCTGTATTTGTGTGGAGTCAGTTCACTGCTGCTAGATCCTGGATGTGGAAAATGTGCTTTGCTTATTGCTCTCCTCTGTGTTTTGTTTTGGGGTTTTTTTTTCCCCTCCCTGACCCCCTCCATTCCCTTTCCTCAGAAAAAGTGAAAGTAATCTTCAAGGGCTAATTAAGAATGAAGTTACTGGAATTAAAAATCTGTAGCTAGTGAGCCAGTTGGGACACTGGATGCCAGGCTTTGTCACTGAGTGCAGACCGTGCTGGCAGTTCATCTTCCAAGTCACAGTGTAGTTTTTAAAGAATATAAGATGTGGAAGGGAATATGGTCTGTGGCTCTTTGAGGTTTGTGTCTCGGGCAAATTTAGTGGCTGGTGACATTGAATACACTGGAATTGGCACGTGATAGGCCAACACAAGTTGTGCTTATAGTTTTGGACTGTAATATACATGTACTGACTTGAGTCTGGAGCCACTGAGGGCTTGTGTTGACAAGGGGCGTGAGGATTAAGGGGTGTTGGCAGGGAGCATCAATGAGATGACCTCAGCTCGGCTCTGCTTATCTTTGTGTCCTGTGGAAGGAGGCTTCTACTTGTAGTAACTAGAAGTGATGTAGCATCATAGCAGTGGAAAAACAGCTTACTAGACCTGCATGGATTATACTAACAAGTTCTGTTTTGATATGAATTTCTCTAACCTCGACTCTACCAAAGACTGGTGGATGTGGCTGGCTGTGAAACTTGCTGCCCTGCTCCATTATATTTGCAGGCACATGATGGGACATAGCAAGTTAGTGGTACAGATACATGTTGGACAGTAGTTGCTCCCAGACAAAGCTGTGTAGTGTCTGCAGAATAAAAGTGAGTAAGTGTCTTGAGAACCAAGGTTACAAAACTGCATCACTGGACTGCTTTGCTGGTGGTCATCACAGGATGGGTTGATGTCAAGGTCTTGACTCACTTCCAGTTACTACACTGCTCTGAGCAAGAACGACAAAAAAAAATCTACCCTTGAGTTACTCCGTGTGAGTAACTGCTACAGCTGCCACTCTCTCAATAACTAATTGCTGCGGGAGTTGGGGAGATAAGCGCAGTTGTCCTTAGCAAAGATGGGATATGTGCAACAGGAGATGGCCAAACACTCTCCACTGAGTGTGACTGAGAGAAAACCTAGTGTAAAAATTCTAGTTCTCAAGCACACAGTGGGGAAGAAGTGCCACTGTTGATTGTGTTTCCCAGGGGACTCTAAAGCAGTGTCACCTCTTTTAAAAGAAGTGGGGAAGGAGTTGTTCATAAATGCTTTTCCTTCTCGAAATATGAAGGTTTCTTCATGTCAACCAAAATGTCTGTTGCAAATACATCCTATTATGGGGGATTTAGGAGCCAGCAATGTGACTCTTATCTAGTCCCTAGACAATCTGTCACCATCTGCCTGAAACAGTGATACAGTGTGATCTTGAAATTAACCTGTCTGTGAGCTCTGGAAGCGGCTGGGCTAGTATGGTTTTGATCCTGGACAGGCTGAAGAGTTGCTGGTGCTCCAGAGTTCCCCATCTGGAAACTGTGTGACTAAGAAGTGTTTTTATATAGCAAATGTGATTTAAATATTAATTCTGGGTATTGATTGGGTAAAGGAGCTGCCTTCTTCTCTAGCTGTGGGGTGGCACAAGCTGCCTCAACTCTATAGTGTTTAAGGGAAGGAAATACAGCAGATTTTCCCTAGTAAAATAGATTTAGTGTGAGCTGGATGCTCTATTGAGGTCCACCTCCAGCATGTAAAGGCAGTGAGGAGGGTACTGACAGAACAGCTGAACCATGAATGATGTCCTACTGTTGAGCTGAAATTGAGCAAGACTTAAGCTGTCCTAGCCCAGTGGAATGCCTGGGTGCTGCAGGCTGTCTTTGCAGAGCCCAGCTCTTTGGAAAGACTACAGAAGGAAGAACAATTTCTTAGCATGTTCTGGGCCTGGAGCACTGGGATGAGCAGATGCACGTGCTGGCTGGTGAGATGGGTGCCTGGTGCTGTCTCATGACTGCTGGGGACAGCTTTTTGTCATGTTGTGATGCTTGAGATTTGGCTTAAGGTCCAGAGCTTTCCAGGCCAGCTGATGCTTGTGGGAATCTGACAGCATTGTGTGTGCCCCAGGGAGTGTGGCTTAGAGGGATGAGTGTAGGGCTGCAAGCCAGGGACAGCTGTGGGCTAATCTCCTCTGTACATCTGACTTGATGTGTGGCCTTGCTTCAATCACTCGGCATTTTGCTTTAGGGTTTTTAGAAAGGGAGAAAATAAAGTTATCTCTTTTCTTGTCTGAACACCTTTGGCAGAGATGGATCCTAATACTACATTTTATTTAATGGGCTTCTACCCTGTGGCTCACGAAAACAATTGGAATAGAGAAGACTTGTGATGCAGGGATTTCTGGCAGTGGGGTGGAAAAGGTGGGAAATGTCTTTTCTGTCCACAGTGAGGAAGTGCCACAGCTAGGAGTGGGGGGCCTAGCATGCCACTGACTTTCTAGTGTTTCATCCTCCCTTCTGCTTTTGTGTTGTGCTTAAGAAGCATTGAACTTAAGATTCAAAGATTTTTGGATTGGCATCTTTTTCTGATCTTAACAGAAAAACAGCCACCTGCCCTTATCTTTTTTCCTTAATCCCAGAGAGTCTTGTCCACTAACATTTTCTTGTCTTATGGCTCTGATAGTTTATCCTCTGCTAGAACATGGGAAGGCAGACTTCAAACTGAAGCAGTGATGCTACTGTATAATAGTAAGGCTTTTAACCTGCAAAACTTTCCCTGAGAAGAGAAAGCTTTTTCCTTAAAAGAAACAAAAGAAAAACCACAACCAAAAAACAAACTCCCACCACCACCTGCCTGATTCCAAAGTGAGAGCAACAACTTTTGACTTGAGAGCTTTGGGGCAGAAGGTGGTAACATCTAAATGGAGTTACCAAACATGGGCTTTTTCCTATAGCCTGGGATGGGAACTTGATGAAGCTTGTAAGTTGGAGCAGCTGTGTAGATGTTAGTTTCAAACTGCTTTCTTTGGATAGCTGGTATGTTATCAAGTCAGGAATCTGTCCCGAGGAGATCCCAGATGGGGCTTTGACACCATAAATGTACAAAGGCACTCGGTTGCACAAAAACTGCAGAAACAACTTAGTTCTAAAGAACGTGAGCCACAGATGGTCAACAGCCAAGAAAAGCAAGCAAGGGATAAGGCCAAGCTGTTCTCTACATTGGTCTCAGATGTTTAGAAATTCTTAGTTTAAACTTTTGAGAACTTTGCTGTGGATAACTCCTGCTTTGAATCGCCTTTTGGAAGTTAAACTCTCCACTAGAGTTGTGAAAAATGCCTGAATTCCAAATACAGTGTTTGGAGGCTTGAAGGAAGTCTCAGAGTTTGCCAAAGTGCAGTTCTTTCCTAGATACTCTAACTCATTGTCATATGATGCTTCAGGATCCCTGGTCTGTAGTGGTGTAGCCTAGTGATCTGTGCTGCAGGGAAAGAAGCATTGCTTCTTGGTCAGAAGAGAATAATGACCCTCGAAATGCTTCCAAACAGTGGTCTTTGGTCTGTAGTACGGGGGAATTGAGACACTGAGTATGTGGAATGGCTGGGGTTGGTGCTGTGCTGTCAGCAGTTCTACATGAGGCCTCTCTGATAGACATTCTCCTCATTCTATTTAAAGGCTAAACTGGTCATGTTATTGAACTTGGACAATGAGGGAGGGATTACTTTGTTCCTTATTAATCCCAGGGCACTAGTACATTTGGGACTTTATGTTTCAAGTGGTGCCCATATAAACAAGTGCCTAAAACTCTGTGGTCCAGCTGGTAAGGGGTAAGCTGAACTGGGAGAATTAGCATTTACATCCTAGTTCCTGTGTTGAACAGCTGCAGAAGAAAGCTGTTGTCACTTTTGCTGAGAAGAGGTTTGGGGCCTGTGTGAATCCAGAAAGTACCTGGCTTGACTCCTATGGGCAGGAACTGTAGCTGCTTGGATGTTCTGTTCTGGGGTTACATGATAGACGTGAGCTGCTGCAGGCTGTGCTGGGTTGTTGCCCTACAGCTTGCTGTCATGGTTCTGCACTACTGGCTTGAACTCTTGGCTTCCTTGCCTCATGTCCCACACAGTTTCACTATTGATGTTCTGGGGTTTTCCATATGGCATGTTGTGAGCTTCCAGATGGACAACAAGGAGCTGGGGGTGGGAGTGAATCAATCTAATGAACATGTTTAAATTTGTTCATGAGCTAGGGCATTGCTTTCCTCCCTGTTATCTCACAGTGTTTTTTGGAATGCTGTGTGTCCCTATTGTAACAAGGATCAGGCAGGCAGTTGTAAACAGTTTTAGCCTCAAACTTTACTCTAGTATTGATTCAGGCACATGCATCTCTAAGATCTTGCTAGCATAGCTTAGTTTGCAGCCTAAGAGGAAAAGGGCAGAGGGGCTGCACACATGGCACTCATTGCAGCGGAATATTGCTGTAAGGTTAGGTACGTGGCACGCTGTCTTGCCAATGTACAGCTGCTGTGTATAAGTTGAAAAGGATCAGCTAATCTGCTGTGAAGTGGCTGTGAGCTTGGGTAATGGTGAAAATCCAGGGAGTAAAGGAAGACATAGTCATTGCTACTGGTTTTCCAAGTTGTGGGTTTAACTTGCTGTATGTTGGGATGGGGTGAAGAAGAAAGGGCAAAGTATGTATCTTATGTTTATCAGTATGGGTCCATTTCGGTGTCTGAGGTTCATCCTGGAATTTGGATACTGTAGTTTGTTCTTCATATCTGCCTTAGTTAATTGACTTTGATAAAATCTACTCAATGATCAAGAAGCTGCTAAATAGTTTAACTCAGTGTTTGCAAGAAGCAGCTTTTGCAGGAACTGAGAGCTTTCCTGGAAGGTTTACTCTACATGTTCCCCAGCTGAATCTTTCCTCTTTTCTTGAGGGACTGGTGTTCCTCGTGTGCTTCTGGTCCTTTGGGTATGATGCAGGCCAAGTGGCTGTAAGATGTTGCCTTCCAATGAGATTGCTGAAGGGGCAGATCATATATGCCCACACAGGCCCAAATCTGCACTGCTGGCATGAATAACATTAAAACCAGAGGCTTTATCTGAGTAATCGGGTAAAGCCTGGTGTGTGGACACTGAACTGGATTTGCAAGAGGCACAGCTTTGTGTGTCAACACTGTAAGTGGGAGGGGACACCTGACTAGAGAGCCTGGAAAGAGCAATAACCCACATCTGCAGGCAGGCTGTGATTGTGCAACTACCCTCCTGCTTGCTCCACAGCCAGAGCAGTGCACTGTTTTACTGGGGAAACTGGCCAAGTATGCTGTGTCACTCCAGGATGGCAGATATGTCCAGATGTTTGCCTACAAGGAATTCCAGTGAATCTGCTGCTTTGCTGAGCTTATTCATTTCAGAAGAGGAGAATCTTTGCTGCTAGGTGTTCTTGCATACATACTTGGTGGTATTTTTCTATAAGGACTTTCTGCTGTACGTGTTTTTTCCAAAAAGGGATTTATCTGTGACTTACGAGGTGGCTTCAGCCTTTGTCTCTTGATGTGGGGATGTGGTTCTAAGTGTATGCTGGTGTTCCCTTCCCAGCCATACCCCTCTAGGTAGAACAGCTCAGCTTGCTGCTGTGGGCACAACAGTGTGGCAGCACATTAACAGTGGGGGGTAAATAGACTTTCCATTGACTGCACATTGCTGATGGGACATCTCCAGTGTGCCCTGACTAAGCTTAGTGGGCAGAAGCAGGCTTGGGCTTTAGGCTATATGGGTGGCACAGCTTTTAATCTGCATCTAGGAACATTCAAGAGCAGGAGAAGATTCATGGCTTATCCTCAGCTGGACTAAGTCTAGCAACACTTTTCTGTGAAAATGGAGAAGGATGGCTGTTAGTGGTTTTGCGATTTCTGATAAGAAATGAGAATTGAATGTCTCTTAGAGCTTTCAGTGGGGAGAGATTTCTTGATGCAGGTAAGACTTTAGTGGGCATTGGGGAGCAGCGTGCTGTAGACCATATCTTAAGACTGATGACAAATCCCCCTGTGTATTTGAGAAAGGAGATTGGGTTTCAAGCTTACAGTCATTAAGGTGAAAAGGAAGGATAGGGTATTATAATTAGTATTTGTTTGGAGGCATGTGCTTGTGTTATTTGGATTAGGCTGTCTTCCAGCCTCCCAAAAAAATGCCAGCCACTCCTCAGTCTAGACTGTTCTTGAAAGAACACTTGGCCTCATGGGAATCTCCATTTCAAGGTGCAAAACAGTCCAGCAGAAAGCTTAACTGTGATTTTACAGTTGAGATGGCTTTTGTGCAAATGCAGCATTCAGTCTACTCTTAAATCTTGTTTTGGCCCAAGACACCCACAAAAAATGTCATGGAAATATGGTGTCAGACCCATGGTTGTTGTGGTGCTGAACAGGTACCCACTGGAAGTCTTGTCCTTGGGCCTGTGTGGACAAAGCTGGTGGCCCAGCAGGTGGCAGGCTGGCAGCAGTGAAAGAGGTGGCCTTGCAGGTTGCTGAACCCTTTTTGCTTGCATGTCTGATAGAAAAGTTAGGCAGTCCAATTAATACATGCCTGGATGCATTTATCCAGGGTGAATATCCCTGTAGCCAGCTCTTTCAAGTCCTAGTATGGTATTACCAAAGCATTGGGATTATCTGTAGGGGATGAGTGTGTAAGGTGACTTCAGCTTATTCTTTTATTGAGTATCAGAAGTATACTATAAGGAACTGACTGTAGGAAAAAAACCTGCAAGGTAAGTTGTTTTTGGTTTGGGGTTTTTTTTGTGTGAGGTTTTAAGGGAGGAAAATACTGTTGGGTGTAGTGGCTTTGTTTGCTAATCCAGGCATTAGATATTCTAGACAGTTAACATATATTCCATGTTTGGGAGGTTGTGGTGCACTGAATGGTGGGTGGCAGTGGCCTTCTCATTACTTTCAAATTGATGCTTGTCCACAGCAAATCTTGGTGAAGCCATCCAGCCTCCTCAAAAGGAGGAGTAAGGACTTAGCTAGGAGCTGAAAAACAGCTGAACATCCTTTGGCTGAGACTGACCAGCCTTAGAAAAGACAGAAGCTTAGATACTGAAGGGAGCAGCTAACATAACTGTGCTTGTATCTGTACAATTCTTCCTAACTAAACTCTGAAAAAGCAAGGCAGCTTATCTTTTCTGCTTGTTCCTAAGTATATTGAGTGCATCTTTCTTAAAAACAGATCTTTTGACTGTTTCTACAAGGCTTCTTCCTCTCCCTCTGTTTCTTAAATTCTATTAATCTGTTTCAAACTTGGTTTCCTAATTGGAAACTTTCCATTGATGTCATGGGAGCTTTCTGTGGCCCACATCAAATAGCTTGGTTCACCAGGAATTAAGTGACTGTACAAATGTTTATATTAAACACTTATTTAGAAGGCATGTTGACTTATGAGGACCTATGATGACTGTGGTATGTTGGGAGGATAGGTTGACTGTACAGCTTTTGTCTTGCCTTTGAACTGTAAAAGTACTGGCAGCTGTTTAATGCCTCCCTAAGACAACTCAGGCTTGTTTCTATCTAATGAACCTGTCCTATCACTCAATATTGTGCTGTTTCTTGTCTCTTACATTGGAGAGGTTTTTGAATGGATAACCTTGATGGAAAGGACTCAGACGCCAATGCCTGGAATAGTCACAGCAGAAGGCTGTTGGCTTAATCACAGGTACTGGAATTTTGCTGGTTTAGAGAGGAAACCCACAGTTTAGTCTACTGAGAAGCCCTAGGGAGGGAAGAAAGAGATGGTGAACATGCATGTTCTTCCAACTCTGCTTACTCAAGCTTCTGTGGTGGTGTCAGGACACTTGGAAGCTGGAAACAGAAGGGATAAAAAACATCTTAACATCTACTCTCACCCCTTAATAGGTCTCAGACACTGAACAGTGGCCATCTCTTTTCTTCCCTGCAGGAGATTGTTGCATCCTAATTTAAAGGAAAGATCTTTTCAAAGCTGCTTGGGGTCTTATGGAACCTTCCTTAGGAACATCACGTGCTAGTAGCTACTGTCTGTGCAGTAGACAGTCTTAGCAGGTAGCTGATCAAAACCTTTGCATCAATCAGCTTTGCAAGACTTATTGGACTTCTGCACTAAACTTCATTATCACATGTGGCTGTGTACCCTCTGTGTGTGAAAGACCAATCTGGTTCGTTGGGAACAGAGGGAAGTCTTGTGTAGACCTGCAAACTGTGTTCAGTTACTTCCCTTTTGAGAGGGAAAAATAGCTTTGAAAACTTATTGTTTAAACCTCAATTAAAAGAACAGGGATGTAGGTGTGTGACTTTGATATCTGAAATTAAGCTTACTGGTGGGCAGAATCTTTTCAGGCAAAGAATGTTTAAATGCTTTTTCACTGTTCTTTCCAAAAGTTACCATATGGAACTGCTGTCTGACTAAACTGCCTAGAAAGCTAAAAGTGTCCCTACACAAACTTAAACTGGAGGTCTCTGGTATGGTGCTCTGCCTTGAAAACAGGGTGGATGCTTGATACCTAAAGGAGAAAATTTCATTTCCTTTATGCAAACTTTATTTCCACTGTCCTTCTTCAAACTGATGTTAAAGTTGGCATTGATATTTCTGATTGTAGCCTTTCCATGTTCCAGCATCATGCCTATTGATGTAACTGATGATGTGGAGCTGGGAGGCTTTTTGGAAGTGGGTGATTTGGGAGAAATATTCTTGTGGCTGGGTATGAAGATGGAGTGCTCCATACAAGACTTAATCTTGTGTGTCTGGATGGTTATGCTAAAGTGGCCCAGAGAAAAAATGCTTTCAGATGCTATCTGAAAAGGTGACACTTAAAGCTGTTTACCATCAAAAAGCCTGTACAAATCTGTCTCTTCAGCCAGTATATCCTGTCTTTTCAGCAGTATATCCCCTCTGCCTGGTTCAGAGCATGACTGTCTCCTCAGCAGTTGTTCTAGTTGCATGTGCTGAGGCAACTGATGTGAACTGTTAGTTCATGCTCACTTCTTTCAGTGGAGAAGTCCTACCACTATGTAAATTAGCAATGTTGGACCTAATCACACAGATTTGCATCATTGCTCAAAGTACATGATTGAGGTATTGGCACACAGGAGGTGATGAGGAAGCCACTTAAAATATCACTTGATTTATGGAGTCTAAGCTAGTGAAACTTGCTTAGGAATGCATTTCTGAGTGTGTCCCTGTAAGACTAAGGGACAAATTCCATTCCTTGCCACTTGAACCAGCTACTCTGGACACTAACCAGTAGTGAAGCAACTGTGAATAGCGCTGTAGGTGCATGTCTTGGTTGTGATTTTTGGTAAAAACATTTGTTCTGTATTACCATGACTGTTATTTCCAGGAAAAAGTTGCTCTTGGATACATCTAAAAGGTGCTCATCTGCACCTTACAGTGCAGATGTCCTCTGAAGGCATCATGTGTACTCCTGCAGCCACAGTCTGTATAATGTGCTTTAAGCCATTTCATTTTGGTGTGCTCTGCACTTTCAAATCAAGTTGCACTTGTGTAGGGATAAAACTTAAAGCAGTCTGCCTAGAAAGGCTTTCTGAAAGTGTGCAGTGTTATGTGAAGCCTTTTGGTGGATGATGTAAGAACCTAGCTGAAGCTTTTGGTCACCCTGTGTGTCTCAAGCAACCATAGCAATTTCCAAGGACCCTTTCAGGTAATGGTGAAAGCAAAACATTGCATCATGCTGAGACTGTGCCCAGCTGTAGGCTTTACTGAGATGTACAGTGTCTCTCTTCCTAATTATGGTATGTCCAGGGTCAATTATATTTAAACACTGAGTCCAACCATGTCATTAAACTTTTTTGGCTAATGACAAGTCAGAAATCTAGTGAGGCATCATCCCAGAATGCTCTGCTTTGGGGAGTTGCTGTGTATGTTCCAGTAAAGCTGGCAGTGTGAGTTCTCTTGTGTAATCTGTCTGCCAGGAATATCCTCTTAGTTCAGCACTTTATTGAGAGCTGCTGTGAGATGGTTTGTTGCTTGTGTGTATTCCTGGATGTGGAGGGCTTACCTCACTAAGCCTACTGATGGAGTGGTTTGCTGAATGTTGACAAATGTCTCTGCACTAGTCTGTTGCATGTTTATCTGACTCTTTATTTTGGTTTTTGCTCATATAACTAATGTTTGAGTTACATTTTTGAGGCAGTTGCCAGAAGCTGAGAGGTGAGCACATCTTTCTAGAGACTAGCAATGGGTTGGGTCAAGCAGAGTGCACTATGTTGGCTTCTCTTTGCTTGGCAGTTTCAACCAGTTTAAAGGTTGGATAGAAGCAGCTTTCCATATTAACTGCTAATTAGTGGAAGGATGGGGATCCATGCTTCCACTGCAGAAACCCTGGGCTGAAGGAAAACAACAAATGGGTGCCTGGGAATCAATATAGCATTTAGATTCTGTAAATCTTGTATTGGATCCATGTTTCATAGCTAGTTTTAGTGTGAGCTGCTTGTACCTTGTACTGTTGTGCTATATCTGGTCCTCTCTGGATGCTTGCCCCAGGCTCTAGCAGATGAAGCTTGATGCTATTAAAAAGCACGGGGAAAGGGCAGAAAACAGTCCTTCCTCACCTGGAACCTCAGGATGGCAGATCAAGGTGACCTGCAGTAAAGCTAGTAAGTCTGCATAGTAAATAAATTTAGAGGGACTTGTCTCAGAGATACTGGGACAGGGGGTGCATAAGAGCAAGGTGCTTATATATTCTCCTTGGTTAGATGATGTGAGAGGCATTGCAGAACATAGCTTGCTTGGATTGTTTCCAGTGGAAGCCCGCTGTACACCACAGCATGGCTGCTCTTCCTAATGTTTTTGGTGCTGCAACAGCTACCATCTCTTGCCCTAGTGTGTGAAGTGCTAGTGAATCCACTTAGAACACAGTTGATCTACCCTTGATAAACTTCTGTGACAAACTACAGTCCCTCTGGTGCAGTTACAGCACTGGAGCACATCTTAAGTTTGTGTTATATGACAAACTCATGATCCTGACTTGACTCTCTGCAAAGAACAGACGGTACTAGGCAGACAAGAATTGCCAATGCTTTTTTTCCTTTCTCTGCTGGCTGGATTGGAAGCCACTTCTGCCCAGACTTTCTGTAGATGTTCTGCCATGGTGTGCCTCTGCTTCCTTTCTGCTGAAGGAGATCCCTAGGGAACTGTTTTTCCCTCCAGAGCCTTGGAGGGGAAGAAGGAATTGGAAGCTGAAGGGGACTCGAGCAAGCCAAGGTGCTTGATTACAATGGGATAGCAAGTTTGGATTTGTCTGGACTCTTTACCTCAACTGGATGTTGCAGCAATTGGAGAAGACACTGCATCTTCTGGCTATGTTGTTGGATTTGGAAAGGGTTTTTCCACAGCTTTTGTTATGTTTTAAGGGTTGTTGTTGTTCCCAGATCAAACTTGAATAGAAAACATAAGGCTACTGCCAGCTTTCTGTCACAGACAACTTTTATCTTGCATTCATCTCTTCCAAGCAGATGGTGCTTTCATTTCTTCTACTTTTTTGCTACAAGACTAAAATTAACAGCCCTTTGATGCAGGAAAAGAAATTGTATTTCAAAGCAAAGTACCTAGTTAGCTTTGATAATAAAACTGTTGTTTTTATCTTGAAGGTAATTGTGTTCCTTTGAAAGAAATCTGAGGGTTGGAAGCTCCTGAACTCTGCTTGCTCTAAGTTAACATGCAGACCCCCCTCCTTGCCTGGGAACATCAGTGACTGTTCTTTTTGGGTGGGAGATATAGATGAAGCTGTGCTTCTCAAGGTGAGGCTGTGCATGGGGAAGAGGGTGGCAGACACTGATGTTGATGCTCCTGCAGATTGTTTTTTCCTTCCAGCTGGTTATAAGCTGCAGTGCATGGCTAATGCTATCACAAGAGTGCCAACCACATAGCTCAAGGTGGTGCACAGTGGAGGGAAGGACCTGAGGAGAACACAAGTCTTCAGACACTTTATTGTGGTAGTGAAGCAATCTGTATCCTCTAGCCAGACAGTGTTGTTTTTCCCAGTCCACCCTGCCCTCCCTAGCCTTCCTGCCTTCAAAGACTTCTACTGAACATGAGGTTTGTATCAACACCCAGCTTCTGGCTTTCATCTTTTCCACTTAAAAAGATGAGCCCCATTCCAGTAAGGTGTGATACTTCCTACAGGGTGATATGGCTGAGCTGTGTGCAGTGGGAGGATTGTTTCCAAGGGGGATGCTGAAGCATTCCTGTCCTCACAGGGAGAGCAGCTGGTGGATAAGGCTGAGCCACAGCATTGTTCATGTAGCTGGTAACCTTGGGAATGAAGAACTCTTAAAGTTAGGCCATGACTGGCTTGGCTAGTGGTCAGGACATGGAAGAAGAGACATTGTTGTCATCATTTAGCATGTTACAAGAACTATCTGATGCAGCTGAGGCACATCTGATGTGTAGGTTATGGGTCCAAGATCTTGTTTAAGAGTAGAGGCTAGGGGAAATACTTCCTAGAAAATGGTAGAAGCCAGGTGCTTTTGGAGATGAATTGCAAAAGGCTTTTTTAAAGTGGCAATGTCTGTTTTGTGTCTGCCTGCTCCTACTGAAACTACAAGACTTAGGGAGGCCACAGACAGTGATTTTACATACAGGCAAGTGCTGGAGGCATTGAAGGATCTGACAGGTTTTCAGGTTAGGAAGCCTAAACTTGATTTAAAGAACCCATCATGACTGTGTGATGAGCTCCTGCTTTTGGTGCTTGTGCAGGGGTGTTGACTTCTGAAAACATCCTTTTGCTAAGTGAACAGAATGGCTTCCTAAGCAGTATGAAAAAAATCACTTCCTCAGTGACTCAACTGTCTCCTCTTGTGAGGTTTTTGTCTTCAGTGGTGACACCCTCAGTCTCCACAGACCTCAAGTCAGGAAAGACCTGAATCTATAGTTTAAGCTGTGAAAGATCTACTGGGTCCTTACACATAAGGATCTAACTTCAGTCTTATTCTTCAGCACTTGACAAGCCCAGGATGAAGAGATCTGGGTAAACATTGTAGAGGAATGCTGAGGTTTTTTTCCATGTGGCAAGGTAAGACAAAAAGGCCTGTGAACTAAATCTGTGTTTGTATTGCTTAGAGTAATTCCCTGTCCAGTAAGAAGGCACCAACAGCTAGTGCAAGAGGCTGAACTACACTCACTCATTCAGGATTTACTTGACCTGAGGATTAACATGAAATTCAACCTGAAACTGGCTGATTAAGAAACCAGAATGACTTGAACAGAGAAGATGCATAGCCCTAAGTATAAGGAGAAGTTTTGTCACAATGAGGCTTGTCAGGAATTGGAACAGGTTACCCAGAGGTTGTACAGTCTCTATTTTTGAAAGCTTACAAGAATAAAAAGGATAAAGCTCAGAGTAAGCTAGTCTGACCCTGCTTTGAGGAGGAGATTGGACTACAGACCTCCTGAGGTCCCTTCCAGCCTGAATTAATCTATGGTTCTGTGAAATAAGCTTTTATAGGCATCTTGCTGTGATACTATTGAAAAAGTTAAATTCTGGAAGTGGGTAGGCTGTTTTATTAGTTGATAGACAACAAGACTTATCTCCTGCCTAGTCAGGCTAGAATGTGAGGTTTTTTGGTTGTTTCCCAGCTTGTCTAAGAATGGAACATAACTTCAGTTCTGTACCATAAGGCCCTGATTCTGCTGTGGCTGAAGGTGCTGCTCTGCCCTCTTTTGCAGAAAGCAGTGTGTTTGTGGTGCTGTAAGAATCTAACTCTGCTTAGAGGGAGCAGGGATACACTCTTGCAATGGACCAAGAATTATTTGTTTACAGATTTCAGCTATGCTTTTTCCACAGTGCTGATGAGCAGTACCAGACACTTGCACAACTTCCCCTCTGGCATAGATGTATTTGATGTAGATACATGTACTGAAGCTTCAGACACAATAAACCTATTTGAGGGCAGCAGGCTGAGTAATCTGGTGCTTGGCAGCTGTTCTGTTGTGGGGATTTTTGCTTTACTGTTAGCAGGGCTTGTGACATCTTTAAATGAAAAGAGGAAGGAGGAGGTAGTAGCTGGGCAACCTTTATATTTAAATAGCTCAAACTGCAAATGGTTTTCCTGAGAGAAGGAATCCTGCTTGAGTTTACATGTATCCTGACAGAGTATGCTGTATTGCTTTGTGGAACAGGGATTTAAATCCTCACAATCTGCTGTGTACCTTACATTTTTCAAGCTATCTATTGGACAAAATGCTGCTTTTCAGGTCTATAGTACTGAGATCTGTGTGACTCTAATACAGCAAGGGCTCAGTTCCTGTTCTCACCCAGGTATTAGTACTCAGTGTGTACTAGGTGACTTCAACTCTAGATGGGCTCTCTGTTTACAGAGGCATTGCCTTCTGCCCATTGAAAGCAACACAGCAGCTATCCTGGGAAAAACTAGGACTTCCAAACTAGCACTTCCAGCAATGGGGATAGCATAGTTTTACTCTTAAGCCTATGACAAACTCAACTATGTTGCTTCCCCATTCCTTCAAACACATAGCATAAAAAATAAAAACTTATTTCTAAAAACTTGTTTCTAGGCAAAGGATAGCTAAAACAGGAGGCTGACCTCCTATGAACTGGGAGAGGATAGCACAAGATGCAGCTGTACAAGTGTCTTTGCTCTGCTGTCACCTAGGAAGGAGACAGAAGGGGAGTTTTGGTAGGCGACTGCTGAGAACTTTAACATGGATTTCTTGTAATGCAGCTGCTGCTAGCACTAAACTGCAGTGATTCATTGTTAATTCTTTCTAAGGGAGAGCAGTGCTTTGTTACCAAAACCTTTGTCCTGATGGCTCATTTTGTTGGCCAGTTTTGCAGTCATAGCAAAAAAAAATGCTTTTGATACAGGAATGGAAAATGGACAGAGGCAGAAATATCAAGCTTCATTCTTTCCACCCACTGCTCCCTTCCCTATGTACTGATCAGTAAAAACTAATGAATCAAGATACTTAAATGGACATGAGGGATGGACAGTGGGCTGTGTAGGCTGCAAATTAGTAAGTGGGGAAATAACTAAAAGCAGCAGTTCTTGTGCTACAGGGTAGCCTACTGTGGATTATGTGGGCTTCTTTAATGCAAATAGCTCTGAATATAAACATCTACTATTTAAAATGCATGGTGGCTTAATTGTGGAGGAAATGCCTTTCTAAATGCAGCCTGTCTTGGGATGTTATGGCTCCAGTGCTGGAGGGAAGGAAGGAGAAACATTAGGCAGGCATGGCAACGTGGCCAGGTGCTGATTTTATTTTTCAAGCACTGATGCTGAACAGTTTAGTGCTCCACTTATTAATGGCTTCTGGAGGGTAGTGGCTGTCAAAATAATTGCTGCTTGCTTCTGTTCCTCTTGTGAGCTTGGGCAAATGGCTGTAGCACAGGGCAGGGAAAGAGCTTGGGGAACAGTATCATCCTGGATTGGTTTCCCAATTCAGTCTTCGGTGTGGTTGTGCTAATGCTTGCATTGGTACAGCAGTGTGTGGCAGTGGGATGGGATGGGCTGGAGGAAGAGAAATCAGTAACTAATAAACTACTGGACTGTGGTTTTCATTGCACTGGAACGAGGCCTGACCTGATGATCATCATCTGGTCCAGCCATTAACTACAGTGAAAGGGTAGACTGTCCTGCTTCTCCCCACTTCCAGGTCAGTTATAAATAAAAGCTGCTGAGTAGCTGACCAGCCTAGTCACTGCGTTTGAAACACTTCTGACTGGGAAGCTCAAGCAGAACAGTGCTGTTTAACTTTGTCAGGGCAGGCACCTCTTCAGTCCTTTGTTCCTGGTCATTTTCCTGACGCTACTTGGACCATCCTTTGTTGGTAACTTTGCAATTTAAGTTTTAAGGCATGGTTCAAAGGGAGACTTTCTAAATGCTTGTGCTTCTCTTGACGTTTTATGAGGATGGACTAAGTAGAGCCCTGAACATGCTGGGACTTCTTCCTGAGTAGCCCTCTAATCTACAGGTCCTGAAGATATGCTCATTTGTGACACTTCCACGCTGGCTGCATTAGCACTTGGCTGTCTTGGAGTTGCTAAGCTCCCTGTACAGATAAAATGACGGCCCTAATCTCTGAAAGCGTTTTTATCTAAGGGCTATACTATATGGTATCTGAACAGAAGCCTCAGTTAATCCTTGGTTACAGAAGAATTTTTAAACATGGGGCTGTTCTTTAATTTTAAGAATGTGTGACAGTAGAAAAGCAGCATAGAGTTGGCTGCTAAAGGACAGGGAAGTTTTAAGACAAGAACTGTTAGACAGTGTACTTAGTAGTTCAGTCCTGCAAACTAGTCTTTCAAGTGCAGCTTGTTTATAAAACGAGAGGTTTTTTGTTTGCAATGTGCCTGGCATAGATTTCAGCCTTACAGGGATGTGAGGCTTCCTCTGGAATCAGTGCTTGTTTACATGCAAAGTCTCAATAACATAAGGAAAAATCAGTTGAAGGTGATTGGACAAGTACAAAGGTGTAAGAAAGGTGAACCTCTGGATGACATGGAAAAGGCTGCATGTGACCTTTCTTACTTTCCATAGTACTTAATGTGCAAACAGATCACAGAGCTGTCCCTTGAGTGCATGTAAAGAAATCAGAACTGTGAAAAGACTGGGCCTTTTGCAGGTGACTTTTTCAGTTGGTGTATATATGCTAGCCTAGTTTGTTTTGTTTGTTTTTTTTTTCCCCCTGGAATAAGGTCTCTTGAAACACTAGTGCCTTTTTCTTAAGAAGGCACTAGTGTGCAGTTTGCACAGAAGCAAACTGGGAGCAGCCTTCCATAGTTGTATCCAACAGTCTTAATTACAGTATAAGCAAACTTCATCCCCAGAAAATTGATTTTTGACACAAGCAATGAGGAAAAGCATCACTTGTCTGATGGATCTAGCCTGGAAACAGTACCAGGAGCTAAAAAAAAAAATCAACAGACTTTGCCAAATGTGACCAGTGAGATGGGAACCTCGTGTGTAGGAAATATGTTTTGGCTGGTCTAGAAGACACTTGACCTGGTGCTGCTGTGTTCTCTAAATAGGTATCTGCATGCTGAAGCATGTAGAGAACTTGCTGTGCTGGTGGAACATGTTGTAGCTGGAGCGCTATAGCTTCCCATAAGCTGCTCAAACCAGTGCATCAGCTGTAAACAGTTTACCCTCCAGAATGGCTGTGCTGGTGGCTGTCTGCAGAGCACTTTGAGTGGGAATAGGGCTGTAAGAGCATGGTAACTGCAACAACTTACTAGTTTTTTCACCAGCTCTCTGTCTGCAGCGGCTGCATTGTGTTGTGCCCCTGCTGTCACATCTCCCTATACTTTCTCACAGGAAGAAGGGAACCACGTGGATCTTCCTGCTCCTGTAACACTGTGTACAGGTACTATCTCAGCTCACACCTCACTGCCAAACCACAGCTGCTTTGCTATTTCCTCCAAAAGAATCTATCTGGAGTTCAGATCTGTGGCTCAAAGCTGAACTTGACACATCTGATCTTTATCAGAATGTCCCAAATATAGCCTTTTCCCAACTTCTGCATTAAATACAAGGGATGTCTGCAATTCATTTGTGTGTATTGCTAACTTGAGAGACATGGGCAAATAGTTAGGTTGCTAGCTGAGCTGCCTGTCATCTGAGCATATCACAGTCTGTTTTGTGGCACTGAGCATGATTCAGATGCTGAATTCTACCTGGAAACCAAGTTCATCAAGTCAGTCTTCTAAGTTTATAACAGCTGCTTGTAAATACTTACTAGAAGATAGAGTTTAAAGTTGCTTCTGGAAAATAGCACTTTACCAGTTGGCTACAACCAAATACTCTAGACCAGCAGTAAGGTAGAGAGGAGTAAAGGGGAGAGGTGTAAGGAAGGTCAGTGCAGCGGCTGCAGATGTGGGACAAAGGGAAGAGCTTTAGCTGCTGGCTTTCTGGCCTGTTCAGGCAGCTCCTCCTCACTGTGCATACTTTACCTTGGCTTCTCTCAGGGCCTATGGTCAACTTAGCAACCCTTCTTGTGCTGTATAATGCTGCTTACCCTGCAGTCCAGGCACTTGTATGCCTGTCTAACAGTGTTCTGCAATGTTAGGGATATGTTTAGAGCAAATTTCTGTAGTACAACTAGCATGCTGGGAAACCAGAGCAAATTGCTTAACTCCTTTTAACATCTGTATGTTACATGACTAATTAGTGAACTATTTCCAGCCAGAGTTTCATTGTCCTGACTTGAACACAGTTTTTACTCTGTAAAGGCCACAGACTATGAGTAAGAGAGGAAAGGAAATGGACGCATCAAACAGGGGGATAAGGAGGATCTGTGCTGTTGGCAATGCCGAGGTCTGAAGCCAGCAGCAGTAATTGTTTAACCTTGTTGTATGATGATATACCCCTGGCTTCCTTGGACAGAAGCCTATTCGGGTATGTCTCAGGGTGGGCATGCTTATGCTAGCAGCTTCATGTACAGAACAGCAGAGCTCTTGGTGTCTGCCTAGTAGATGAATGAGGCTGTCTGCTTAGCAAGACAGGTTGTTAACTTTGTAGTCCAGATAAATCAAGCATTGCCAAATCTTAAAGGTCTTGTTCTACCCATCCCTGGCATATCTTGAGCACAGTTATTTACAGGCCTCTTACTGTGCTGGGGAATTTTCTTTTTTTGCTGTTTGCTGGGACATGAGCCATCTTTCTTAATTCTTTCTTGCCCAACCTCTTGTGATCTCAATGACTGCAGTTTCACTTTCTATGGAGGCCACACAGCTCTGCCAACAGCTAAACCTGCTAAGCCAAATTGCTTCTGCTCTTCAGTAGGTGGGGCTGAGGAAGTTGTCCCTGTGGCAACCTTCTCTTTACAGAGCGAGATAGCAGTGAGGCTGACAGTGCTGCCAAAACCAATGCTATGTAATGAGAGTGCTTGCCCAGCCCTCATCTAAGCAAAATTGCAACACTCTGAAACTAGCAATAACCATGTTGTTAGTGCAGTTGTTCCTGTCATCTGTAGCTGCTTTGTCTCTGCTAACACAGCACTGGAGAACTTCAACAGCATAGGTAAGCTTACTTTTTTTTCCCAAGGTTTGATCAATATTTAGTGGAGTGGGAAGGGTGCTGAAACCAGAATGCTGGTGAAGTGATTGCATCAGTGCTGGATGGGGTGTCACAGCCTTCTTGTGATCAGTGTCTGCACTAGACAGCAATACAGAGTGTAAGTGGTACATTTTGATGCTAAGAATTAACACCAGGGAAAATTGAGTGTCCTGGCTCTTTGGGACTAAAGTTTTAGTGCTGAGATGTGAGTTCTTCTCTCCCTACCCCAATTAGGATGCTTTGTAGCATTGCTAAACCATCTTGGCCTGTAGCTTGGTTTTACAGAAGGTCTAACTGATCAAGGGATCTGTTCTCAGCACCACCAAGGGAAGAAGGGGAAAACCTCTGGTGTTGAAGCAGCTTCTAGAAATCATGTTAAAGAAGGGCTAGCACTGTGAAGGGTCTTTGTAGGGAGTTTAACATACTAGTTGTGCACATATCTGAAGGATGTGAAAGGTGACCCCAGGTAAGCTGCTGACAGCAGGTTAGTCAGTAGACTAGGAGGAGTGTAGCTCCTTTGTCTGTTGGCTTGTGGGGTGAACATTCAGCCTGAGAAAATAAACCAAATTTACTTAATGTTTTTCTAGTAAAATTATAGAAACTTGAGCAAAACTACAATGGGTTTTTTTAGTCTCTTATCAGTACTGTCTGGGATCCTTTAGTTCAGCTTTCCAAAGCTGTAAGCAAGTAAGTGACCATGTGGAGAACACATATTTTCTTTCCTTCTCCTGAGCTGTGTTCCAGGCTGGAAATCTTTAGGGTAGGGCTCTGATTCATTGTCTGTAGAGCACCCAGAGTATGCTAGGTGTTTAAAGGTCTTGCCTCTTATCTGCAGAAGTCCACTCAATAAATATTATAGGGGGAAATAGAACCACAGTAAACTGACTTGAAGAAATAGACTTAGAGTAAAACTGAATCAGGAATCGAGGAATTTCAGAGCCTCCATGTGTTCTTGTAATTGATGTTCCAGACAGGTGTCCTATAAGTGTTGAGCTGCAGAACAAGGGAGGACCTATGAGGAGCCATTTTGGTGAACTAAATCAAGATGACTGGAGGGGTCTGTGGTAGGTGGGTATTTTGCCTGGTTCATGTCAGTGCCTAAACAGAAGAAGTTGGACACTAGTGTTGCTCTGCCATATACATTCTTTTCTTTGCAGAGCTGTGTTCTCCCCATTTGGCAGCAGGGGCTTTGACTCCTTCCATTAAAATGTCTTTGCTGTCTCCTGCCTTGATCTACTTGCAGCAAGCAGTTGGTTTGAAGCCTGGCATATATTCTAGTATGTCAAACTGACTACTTGCTTTGAACAGCTAAACTGAGGGAAGATCTAATTTTCACTGAAACCAGAATTGAACATTTTTTTTTTCTAAGACTCTAATAATTTTGTTCTAAAGCTTTTAAGCCTAAAAGGTTAACTGTAAAAAAACCCCCTGAAAATAGCATGGGAGCAGACTAGAGCATCATAGGAATGAGCTTATGTTTTTAAAGCAGAGCAGAATTGCAGCAAGCCTGAGCAGTTGATATGATAGATAAAAAGCACTTTCGGTGCTTACATTTGTACTTAAACCTGGAGCACTTCAAAGGTTTAAAGTCAGTAATTCCCTAGCATATCTCCTCATTTATGGCTGGCTGTGTCTCCTATCGAGCTGCCCAGGGCAGTAATACGTTATTACTGAGGGAAAGTGCCTGTATTGTCTTGTGCAAAGAAGCTTTTCCTTTTAAAAAAATGAGGGCATAACTGTGCTTCCTGACTGTAGGGCAAGGTGCCACTCTGCAGTTCCAGACCAGGCTAGTGCCAGGAACAGTGGAGCAGCGCTGAGCAGGAGTCCTTGCCTTGCCCCAGTAAGGAGCCATGTTGCACTTACTGAGCACCATCTGCCAGGATTTATCTGACTGGCTCTAACTCTAATCAACCCCTTTGTTCCAATCTTTTTTCTGTCTTTCTCCCTTTTTCTTTATTCTGTCCATTGTCCTTCATCTGGTGTTAACAGTCAGCCTGGGAAAAGAGTAATTAGTAACTAAGCAAGTGATGAGTGGTGCTTGTGTTTGGGAAAGGCTGCTTTCTCTTTGGAGCCAGCAGTGAGACTGTGTCCTGTCCCATGTGCTTCAGAAGTTCCTGTTGTCCTTCACTGTGGTGATTCCCTTCCTGGTGCAGCAGGCTTGAGAGAAATATGATGAAGCTTATGTTGGCGAAAAGTCATAATGAACGAGGCATTCTTTTGCTAAAGAGCACAAAATTGTGTTCTCTTACTTCTCTTGAGCATTCTGTGCTTCAGAGCAGCCTGCACCAATGCTCCTGCAGTCTGGCAGTCTGCTTTGTTTTGGTTCTTGCTTCCTATGCTGTGTTCTCACATGCTGTACAGCTCTCAGGAAGTCCCTGCCTTTCTTCTGCCAATGTGTTGTTCCTTTATTCTAATCAAAGTTCCAACAGCTGAATTTGCCTGTACACTTCCAAGTGTGCTTTAGCCTGTGCCTTGTTGGCAGCCTTCGTCCATATGCCATAGGCCTTGGCAATGCCAGGTAGTTCATCTGGTACTTTCTGTAGAACACAACATGATTCAGTTCTGTCGCAGCAGCCTGATGCTCTTCATCCCAGCCTGAGCAAGTGACTTGCACTGAACCTCTTTAAAAATTACTGCTTTTGGTCAGCATCAATGTGCCTTTTCCAGGAAAGACACTTGCTAGTGACTCCACAAGTCTCTTCATAAGAGTTGGTGTTAGCTTTGAGGTATAAAACTGAACTTGAGTACATGTAGGCATGAGGGCTTAAAGATGGGACAGTGGGATGATTGGGAGGAACTGCTGTTAAACCCTTGAATAGCTACATAATGTGGTGGGGAAGGGTGATGCACTGGCGTTTGGTGACTGTGCTGTCCCTCAGTTGGTTTTGCTGTTACTTAATAATTACATAATTCAGGATGTTTTGATGTTGTAGGTGATACTTATTTAACTTGCAGGATGTCTCAGTTATCTTACCAGTTGATAATGTGATGAGACCTCATTTAAATGGCAATTGTTTAATGAACCATCTTCTGTCTGTCAGTCCCATACATCTGAGGTCCCTGAAGAGTTTGGAAGTAGCTATACTGCTGCCTAGTAACGTCCATTGGGATGTGACTTTTAAAGAGCCTCAGGCATTTTCCTCCCCATACTTGAAAAAAGGAGGGAAGGGAAGGAAAGGAAAAGTAGTCTTGTTTCTTTTTACTTAAGAACTACAAGATGTGAGCTCACTGTTCCAATGGTATACCCTGGACTAGTAGTAAAAACCTGGAGGGAAGCTGAAGAATTGATCCCTAACCCAGAGCATACATGAGCCTCCCTGTCCCCTTCTAGCTGAAGCCTTGCTGCTTATGTCCAGTAACCTTATTTTTAAACCAGATCTGATTCACGCTCTGTTTTCTATGCCAGATGAGGTCCTTGGTTGTGAGTAAGTGTTGTGACTGTAGCTGGCAGGAGCCCTGCATGATTGCCTCACTTCAGGAAATGTTAAAATAACACTTTTTTTCTTAGAAAGCTAGTCCGCTCCCCTCCCACTTCTGATTCTCCTAATAGCTGCCCCCAGTTTGGCAGCTGGCTTACAGAGGGTTGTTTGTGTTGCTGAGTGAGAGCAGAGACACTTTGGTGGAAGCAGCGCTGGAGGAGAGGTACACAAAGTGAGCTAGTATCTCTAGCCAAGCTGGCTTAAACTTTTTAGAGATTGCTCTGAAATTTGGAAGGAGAGCTGCTAAACTGTGAGAAGAACCTTGCTCCCCCCGCCTTGGACTCTGCATCTGAAGCTGGGGATTTTTGCCTCTTGGAGAAGAGAAGCTGCCCCAACTGAAGCTGCTCATCTGAGACAAACCCTGTCTGCTCTCTTGACTATAGTAATTCAGTGGGGCCAGTAGGACCAATAGCTGCTGGAATGGGTGTCCCCTGGGGCTGGACCCAGCAGGTTTTGTCTGCTGTTCTGGACTTAGCAAAGCTGTAGTGGGGTTGAAAAGAATTATCTCCTCAAACCTGTAGAGATGGTTGCTAGCTGCTTTCCCAGGTGATCTGTGGAAGGTTTGTAACTCTCCAGATGGAGAAGCTTTCCTTTTTATTGCCTGGTTCCTACCTTGTTTGATTGCTGCTCTGGGGAGACTCTTCAATGCTTTATTTCTCTTTTGGAACTATTTGTGTTAAGGGGAGAAAATTATTTATGGCTGGATAACAACAACAGGCAATACTTGTGTGTGTCTTTGCAGTATATAGCCTTCATTCTAGGGGATGTTACATCCTAGAGGTCCCCCCAGAACTTTCATTTACAACTGTTAGCCAAAAAAGGAACGCTGGAATTTAGTTGTCTTCATCTACTGTCTGGCAGATTGGGGAACACTGTGAAAGAAGCGCTGGAGTACCAGCTAAGAGAACACAAAGTGCTAATCTAGTGTGTTAAATGAATAAACTGGTTTGGACCCTGGAGAAATGTTGCAGGTGCTAGGGCTGTTTGAAGTGCCTGTTCTACTTGCCAGTCTAACTGTGTCCCTTTTCCTGAGCCAGAACACAAATATATCCCTCCTGAAATGCAGCCTGCTTTCCTTTCCCTATAGCAGAAGCTATGCTTATGAATGTTTTGCATTCTGAAGGCTAGTTCCAACCTCTCTGGAGCAGCAGAGGGAGAAATTTATTCAGTAATGTCACAGGTTTCCTGCTAGGGACAGCTCAGACTAAAGCTCTGCAGAGCAGTTATCCATATAAACTGATCCCTCACTACTAGTCAGCTGTAGCATGTTACCACAGGGCCCAAGGACAATGCAGTTGTAAACTCAGGTCTGTCTTTGAGAAATTGACTGAAGCTGTTTGGATTCTTTTTCTGAGTATTAAATGCCTTGTGTGTTTTGGCTCCATTGTGGATAGCTATGGAGATGGCTTTGGCAGTAGAGGAAATTCTCCATAGTGGTTGGAAGGAGCTGGAGCAGTGAACACCAGTGGGCAGCCTGGGTTTTCACTGGGATGTCTTACTCAGCCTGACCTTGGGGTATGAACTAGGGCTGGCAGACCAGCAAAGCTATGCTTATACAAGACACTGTTTTCAGTCCTTCTACCAACTGAAGGCAATCAAGAAAAAAATGTAAGTTTCAAGCATTACTGTGTACTGGGTTTGGTGTCTTCTGCATTGAATAAACTCTTTCCTCAAATTTTCCAGCCTGGACAGCATATAGGTGATCATAATGTAAAACCAAAGTTAGCTGGAGGCAGCCTAAATACAGCTGTGCTCTCTTAAGGTTTAGTAATGCAGGAATAAGGAGCAGTACATCCACTGTAAAGATGAGCTCTGATGGCTGAATCCATACCTTCCCTAGGCAAAGAGGAAATGGAAGTGCCTTTCTGAAGGGGATGTGAGCAGCTTAGTACCTATCTGTTTGATCTATGTGCTATCTCTGCTATGTAGGGTCTAGTGCCTAAGTAGCATGCATTACCCTTTCTTTCCTGGTGGAAAGGAAGGACAAGTTGTCAGGATAAACAGATTAGAACTGTGCTCTGTAAATGTTGCATACAGGGCTGTATGTGCTAATGTTTAACTTGTCTCTTGTTTTCCTTTCCATCCATTAGGCAATGCTGACCCGTGCACATCTTGACAAGGTCTCCTAGCAACCTTTTCTGTAGAGCTGAATGACAGCAGGAGCGGCTGGGCAAATCGATGAGCTTGCCTTGGGAGCCTATAAATAGGCAAAATCAGAACACACAATGGGTCAGAAGGTCACAGGTGGGATAAAGACTGTGGATATGAGGGATCCTGTATACAGACCATTGAAACAGGAACTCCAAGGACTCGACTACAGCAAACCCACACGTCTGGACTTGCTGCTGGACATGCCTCCGGTGTCCTATGAGGTCCAGTTGTTGCATTCATGGAACAATGATGATCGCTCGCTGAATGTGTTTGTGAAAGAGGATGACAAGCTCATATTTCACCGGCATCCGGTGGCTCAGAGTACAGATGCCATCAGAGGCAAAGTGGGATACACCCGGGGACTGCATGTGTGGCAGATCACGTGGGCCATGAGGCAGCGAGGCACGCATGCTGTGGTGGGGGTGGCAACAGCAGATGCCCCTCTGCATTCAGTGGGGTACACAACGCTTGTAGGAAATAACCATGAATCTTGGGGGTGGGACCTTGGGCGCAACAGACTGTACCACGACGGCAAGAACCAGCCAAGTAAAACCTATCCTGCCTTCTTAGAACCAGATGAAACTTTCATTGTGCCGGACTCCTTCCTGGTGGTTCTGGACATGGATGATGGGACACTGAGCTTCATTGTAGATGGGCAATACATGGGTGTTGCATTTCGGGGACTCAAAGGAAAAAAGCTATATCCGGTCGTAAGCGCAGTGTGGGGACACTGTGAAATACGGATGCGCTACTTGAATGGACTTGACCGTGAGTATAACTCCCTGCATTTGTTCTAGCAGCCCAGATCTATGTTCTACTTAAGTGCAGGCTTACTAGACCATCCTGGGCAGGGTTTTCATTTTGCTAGAGAGGTGAGGGCTTCATGTCAGCAACAGGAATTCTGGATACAGCTCTGAATCCTTAATGGCTATGTCAAAGAGTTTGTCTGTACACATGTACTGTTAACGAGGCACTGCAGGGAGCAAGCAGGGTTTGGGGAGGTAGCTTGGAGGGAGAAGATGATGCCAGTTATCTATCTAGAGATGACAAACCTTTCTATATTGCTACCAAAGTATCAGCAGGAACATCCTTCCAACAGTTGTATTATAGGCAATGTAATCCTGGTGTCTTTTTACAAGAAACAGTCTCTGAGGGACAGTCACCTTTCTTGAAGTCTAACAAAGGGACTTTTAAAATCCCTTGCAGGCAAGAGTGGAAAGATCTGTCCCTATCTAAGGAAATGGAAATGTCTCATCTTTCAAAATAAGCAGCTCGCTTCTCTGCTTCTTTCAGGGCAGGATGTGTTCCTTTTTAGCATGGGGCTGGATATTGTAGCCAGCCCAACTTGCATGCCAGGCCTTTTACTAATAGGGACATCAATCTCTAACTAAGCTTAGTAATAAATTTGACTGTCTGAATGTGCTAAAGTCTGTTATCTCTCATAGTCTGAAGTTCCCACTGGGCCAGACTGTGACTCAGTCTTCTGGGTAGAGTGGAGAGAGGTGAAGGAAGTGGATTAAAATCTGGATTTATGTTGTTAGTGAAATAAATTTGGCAGTATTGATATGAAAAGAGTAGTATTTCCCCTGCATTCCAGAACAGTGTCTGCCTAAAGCCTGTAGCATACTGGGCTCTTCTGTTTGTGCTTAGAACATGTTCTTATGCTGGGCCAGCAACGGCAAACCCCTGGCACTGGTGATACGAGGTGCAACAAAGCTGACACTGGGCACCAGAAAAACAGAGCTGTCAGAATAACCAGGAAAGCCTTGCAAAAGGATAGAAACAAAATGCTCAAGTGCTTTGAGAAATACTCTTCAGCTCAGCAAAACCAAATAGCTCTTGGCAAAGCACTTTTGGGCTCACCAAAAGAAGGAAACCTAGCTCATTCTGCCACAACAGCTTACAGAATAGCTGCAGCTCCAGTAACCAGGTTTTTCTGAAGGGTCAAAGCCAAAATCTGTAGCTCCCCTCAAAGCCAGCAAGTCTGTGGAGTTGTTGGCACAGAACTGCACTTAGCAAGGAAACAGCCACCTCCAGTATTGGATTTGGTTGTCATGTGCTCTCAGCATAGGAGTGAATTGTGGGCACGAGGCCAGGCATGACGGGATGCTATTTTGGCACAGATAGAAAGAAGGTGTCTGGCTCTAACTGCTTCTGAGCATTCAATAGCAACACTGTCCAGTGATTGTAGTGCTTGTGAATGGAAGGAGGTCAGATATGTGTGTGCTTTCTCTTTTGGTCTCCAGGTCTCCTGTCAGACCGGGTTCAGTGCAAACTAGATGAGGACAAAGTTCTTAATCTCTGTGGGAAGAAGATCCTCTCCTTTTAAGGCCATTAAACTGGAATGTATTTGTTATGTTAATGTCTATAGGCTTTGAAAGGCAGGGCCCCTTATCCTCTGGGATGCTGGCTAGACAATGCTTCTGTCCTAGCTATCTCCATACAGAGCAGGAGGAATTGGGACAGACTTTGAATACAGCATATTTGTACCCCAGTGGTTTAAGAATAAACTACACTGGTAAGTGCCAGAGAAGTGCTGCCAGTAATAGGCTCCTCTGGCAGGATCACAGCCAGAGCTGAGACGTGCAGTCCAGCTGTAGAGACCTGTCCCTGCAGAAGAGGCAGCATGGATCCTGGAGCAGGTCATGAGCAGGCAAGGCCAGCAGTACCTCCAGCTGAGTGCAGCCGTGTTTGTACTTGTGGCACAGAACGTGTGACAAACGGTTGGGCTTGGGAAGCAACAGCACTGCCCTGACAGATCCGTTTGCTCTCTACCCAGCTATCGGTGCAAGAGGTGTGCTTACAGGGGTATGATTCCTCAGGAATAATTAACACTTGAAGCACTAAGAGAACTTTTGGAGAACTGCTAGAAAAAGCATTCCATTGCAGCTTCCCCTGGAGCAGGTAATAGCTTGTGATCCATAGTGGGGAAGGAGAGAGGGGAAATAGGGCATTAGTTCAACGCTGGCTGCTCACTTGAGGAGGAGACAGACCAATTCAAGCGTGCATTTCCTGACTTTGTTACCAAGTCTCCTCAGCTAACAAACTCTCCTTCTCACCGACTTTTTGCCAAATATTAGATAAAAATTAGCTTTCTCCACTTTTCATTGGAAGGGTTTGCTACATGGAGCAGTATGACTGTTTACTTTTTCCACAGTAAAATCAGGAATAGCCTGATAGATGCTTACAGAAACAACTCTTCTGTGAACTTTTCAGTGTTAGCTGTTATCTTTGAACCTGGAAGGAAGGGACTTTTAGCCACCTTACTGATGAATGAATTCTGACAAAGAATGCAGTAACATGACCATGCTCAGAAAACCGAAGCTTTTTCCTGCCTCTCAACTGTTTAAAACAGCTGTATGAAAAGTCAGATTAATTTGGCTTGTAGTAGTGGAAGTTAGAGCTGTTGGCATCTATCGAGGTTCCTGAAAACTGCAGCTTCTCAGCCAAACTTTTCCATTCCTGTGGATGTTTTTAGGTGTCTGTGTTCAGCCCAAGATGTCTGTAAAGGAAGCTTTCTAATGGTGCATGCTGAGCCCTCAGGCTATTAGAAGGATGTCCAGTTATTTGCTTAATTTGGGATGTCTTTGTGTTTGCCCTCTCTCGGGGGAGGAGAAACCCCTTAGGCTTAAGCAGCAAACTGTAAAGGTGAGCTTTGACACACTTGGCAACAGAAGCTGTGAGAAACTAATCTGTATTTTCTGTGCAGCTGTGATGTGTTAACTCTGGCTTTGACCTTAGTCCCCTCTATGTTGTGAATGACTCTTTAGCATCAAAGGGCCCCATATGTCATTCCTGAAAAACTAGTATTATCTTGTTCAGTGTTTGTAAGTACAGGATGCAAAAATGATAGCCAAAGGCCTCTGTCTTTCCCAGGTTTATGATACATGAGGGAATCATCTAATGGAAAAATATCAGAATACAAGTAGTGACATGAAGCTTTGACAGATGGCTTTGTTTTTCATGGGAAGTATGTAGTACAAATGAAGGGGTTGACAGCTGTTACATCCTACTATAGAAGAAAAAAAATCATGGTACTTTCTGGGTACCCAGGCCACATGATGCTATCAAACTGCTCGAGTCTTTTACTTCAGTGAATCTTTTACAAAGGTTTTTGGATACTGCAATAAGAGGCATGGGCTAGAAGATGTGTTCTGGCTTTAATGAATGGTATTGCAAAGGGGGAACTTCATTTAGGAGATCCTAGTATTTTTTGCTCACACACATGTATGGCTTAAATAATCTCTACAGAAACATCGTCCTCTGCTTGTGTATTTGATGAGCTGAAGTTGCTGATACGCGAATGCTGAATGGCTTGGGTCCTGCAAACATGCCAGGCATTCACTTTTCTTGATCAATCTTTTATTAGAGATTTCTAGAACTAGCAAAATTAATGTATAACTTGTGGCTTGGGATGTTAATGTCTTGGTCTCTTTTCCCAGCTGAACCACTGCCTTTGATGGACTTGTGTCGGCGAGCTGTGAGGCTTGCTCTGGGCAAGGAAAGACTGAATGAGATCCCTACACTGCCACTGCCAGCCTCCCTCAAGAGTTACCTGCTCTACCAGTGACCTTCATGTTCAAGGACAGAGAGTTGGAACCAAGGCAAAATATCTGGAGCTGACCCACTGGGCAATTGGTTCTCTACCCTCATGTCATCGCTACTGTTGGAACTCCTTGGCCAAAGTATTCCTGTCACTGCTTAAGTCTCCATGTGCCCTTATTGACAAGTTCTCAAGTAATCCTTGTTTCACAACTGAGTGTTTCGTTCTTGGGAAGTCACTTCCCTAGCACACTTACAAAAGGAACATTTACAGAAGTTCTGTGCTTCCCTGCTGCTCCTGAGAAAAGGCTGTACTGCGTGCTTGGGGTTGTAGAGCCTAGGAGTGAATGATATTTCTGTACCAGCTAAAGGGAAGAACATAATCTAGGGGAAGGGAAGGCATTAGGAGTGGAAATGCTAAGACTAGGTCCTAAGAAAGGAAAGGCACAGGGTGGTCAGCAGAGTTGGGAAGAATCTGGAATACCAAGAAGAATTAATTGCTGAGTTTTTAAAAACAAACAAAAAAAATAAAATTAAAAAAAAATCCCCAAACCCTGAAACACCAAAACCAAGAACCCTTCCACCAGAACACTTGATTTGGAGAAGGTGGTTGTGTTGCTGATGTCTGTATCTCTGCCAGGGCTCTTCACCATGTTGTAATGTTACTTCACAGACAGTGAATCTTGCTTTCTGGTTTATCACCATCAAGTTCTGCTCCATTCTCTGTTCTGCCTCTTCTTAGTGGGTTTGACTCACTTGATTGAACAGTCATACCATGTCTTCACCTGCTCTCTTCTTGACTTAAAACTGCAGGGTTTAGTCTGGGATCAGGGGTTCCATACTGGTGTGGGGACAGGGAAGGGACAAACTTCTCCTGCCATAGGATGAGACAGGCTGTATGAGCTGAGACTTGTTACACAGCTACAGGTCCTGCCATCTTAGGTCTGCTTTCTGTGTAGCCTCTTCCATGTTAAGGCTTTAGAGAAACATACTAAAGTGTTTCTCTAATGGCTCTGCCAGGGAATTCTCTCCTTAAATAAGCTGCTTAAAGTCATCCAAACCAGGCTTTGTTCTGTCATAGGCCACTGGTGTAATCTCCATTTAACTATGCAGCAGGAATAGTTCTCTCTGTCTTGCTTGGAGGTGGGAATTTGTCCCAGAGAAGGTGGTAGCAGTGTGGTTGCAGAGTAGCATCAGCAGATGAGAAATCCAGGTGGTGATTGCTGTGAAATGTAACTTGTGAGACTTCAGCAGAGGCCAGTGGAGTGATCTGAAGCTGAACCTCTCTAGAGCTGGGAATGGGGGGCAGGAGAGAACTGCAATAAACAGGACAAGCAATTCAGGCAAAATCAGCACATCCCAAATAGATTCTCACCTCAGTAGCCAAGTAAAGAGGATAAAACTCCTTTACTAGCAGGAGCTGCTCTCTTAACCTATCCACAGGTTACTATGCTGCCTTTCTGGGGTTATTTTGCACATTTCTTTGTCTTGAAAAATGTTTGTGTGGTTGGTTTTTTGCTCTTGAGTTATTCCTTCAGTTCCGTGTAGGTACAAATGAGTTTAGTTGTTGAAAATGTTAATATATATATTTGTGGTGTATGTATAAGAACATGTTTTAAACAGCTGCTGTAGGGTACCTTTTTAAAAATAAACTACTTGCATAGTATATTTTTTAAAGCACAGAATTGGTGCCAAGACTGGGTGGGGTGTGATGTGCCCCTTTTTTAATCTAATATTATATGATTTTTTTTTAATGTAGGGGTTTGTACTAGTTTCTGTTACAGGGTGGGACACAAGAAAATACAGTGTGTATGGAGCCCTGCTTGGTTGCCTTCAACTTGAACCAGTGTCTTCCAGAACTCCAGGGAAGCAGCTGCGTTCTCTACTTCTAATGTTCTTTGTGCTCCCTTGTTTCCATCTCTTCTCACTTCACCAGTATGTTGCTTTGTACAGTTTTAAATTCTGACTTTCTATTTTATGACTGTAGATAATCCTCAGTAACCTAATAAACTTTATTAAATATTACTTGATGCTGGTTTTTATTTGCATGAAATGATTTGAGTACTTTAGTTTCTACATGAATGGTGACCTTGCTCCCAAAGAGACAGCCCAAACAGATAAAGCAAGAGGTGGTGTCTCCTCTTCTCTCCTTGGAAGAGTAACAACTTAAAGTTGGCATCTAAAAGGTGTGTACAGGTGCAGGGCAAGTGGCAGCTATTGGTACAAGGTGTGATAACCTGAGATTTTGCAGAGCTGCAATGGCTACTCCAGATGGAGTTGAATAAAATCTGTGAGACAGCAGCTTTGGTGTCCTAATTTAACTTGGTTTAAAACTGACTTACTACACCATACTATGTTTTTTGGTTTTTTTTTTCCAAATAGATTCAAGTAAATTCAGTAGACAGAGCTCTGGTTAACTTGATGCATTGTGCAGGTTTGCAAATTTCACTCTGAGATTGCAGTAAACAACTTTCCTTTTTCTTCCAGAAAAGAAGCTCTTATGAAAACAAGTCACTAACCTACTGCTTTATGTTGATACCTGACTGTTTGTTTCCTTAGGAAGGGAGAGGTGGAGAGAAGAAAGCAAAATAAAATGGTGAGGGCCAAAGGCATCCCTAGCCAGCAGAACAGCACAGTTAATTACAGAAGGTGTTGTAGCAAGTTAAGCTGAGTGTTGGGAGAGCCATTCCTATATTGTGTGCTTGAAAAATGGCTCTGTGTGAAAACCAAATCATATCATCAGTTCACACAAACACTCCAACATGTGAGGCTCGACTAAAGCTCAGTGGTGAGGAGAGCTTATAAAAAGGTAAGTGGTTTCTTGTCTTTGTCTCCTGTCAGGGCAAGACTTATTTTTAATTTTGGATGTCTTAATCATGTTTGTTTTTCCCATGTGTAGAAGACAACTGTTTGTAGATACTAAGCCTAAATATCTAGCATGTTCAATAATCATCACTTTTGTTTTGCTGCAGATATTGAAGGACTTCAGTGAAATACCTGTTTCCTGCCTGTGTGTGAGTAAGGCCAGCTTCCCTGTACCTTCTGAGGAAGGCTGCCTCTGCTTCGCTGTAAGTGTGGCTGGAGGGGTTCTGGGAGAGCAGCAGGCTGGGGCGGGTGCAGAAGACTGAGAAATTAGTTCATGCTCAACTCCAGACACCCAAACAGGCTTGTGTTCCAGCTGCATGGAATATTTGAAACAAATGAGCTGCTCAGGGCTGGAGTCTGCAGTGTTTATGTACAGTGCCATGGCAACAGTGGAGGAAGTCATGAGATGGGGATTGGACCTGATGGAATCAACAAATGATATCACAGATTAGCAAGTCCTAATGAATCAGTGGCTCTCTGCTTCTCCTGCTATTGCCAGTGTTCAAGTGCTGGCATGTGGCAGGCAGTCCTACTCCTGTTTGAATAGCATTAAAAACTGCAAGTCCTACTGGTATCAGCCTCCTTGAAAACTGACCCTGTTACCCTGGCCAAAATCTCATCTTCCTGCTGTTGCTGACTAATCATGTTTATGTGCATGGAACTGTTCCTACATATTATAGGAGGCTTCTGGCCTTGATAGCTTGCCTGATGTTGCCTTGCTGGTGATACAGAAGTGCTGTGGCAATTCTGCAGAGAATGTTTGCATCCTTTTGCTCTAGACAAGCAGTGAAGTAGTTTTTGTTTCTTCCTGGAAGCTGAGGCTTTGAAAGTAATTTGAATTTAGACAGGTGTGCAACAGGGGAAGTATTCAGTGGAGTTCAGTAGCTGGTAAGGAAGTATGTCATACTACTTCAGCAGTCTTGCCACAATTCCTTTCGAAAGGAAAGCCTGTCTTGGGTGCAGAACTCCTGCACAGCCTATCTGTGCCAGCAGTCATCCCTACTGTGCATCTTGGTCAAAGCTATGACAATGTCAAGACAGAAGAACATGGAGGTGAAGAGGACAGTTGCCAAGTCTCTTCTTTATGCAGAACTAGGAATTTATTTCTCTGAGCTCAACCAAATTCCTTATTGGAGCTTACAGGTCAGTCCTGTCAAGTCCTTAGCCCGTACTAGCACAAGGGAATCTTCCCTGTGCCCGAGATCTACAAACTTAGGAAGATGTGCATCATACTCTTAAGAACTTATTTTGGCAATCAGACCTTCTGTCCTAAGTAAGGTAAGACAATTATAAAGAACAATTCCTAGTCTGCTCATCCCCTTCTCTCCCATGTGCTTCCTATGCAGAGCTAATGCTGTTGATTTTATGCCAAAGACTAAGTTGCATTTGACTGGAGAAGGAGATACACAGTGATTTATTTAGTAAAGTTGATTAAAATTAAAAACCTAACCCAAAACACAACCTTTCTTGGCATATGAAACAGCGCTGAAGGGAACAAAACTCATTGAAAGCTTGCACAAAACACACTGGAGCACTGATCCTGTCCTTGCACATGTTTTGATTTGAAACTATTGCAGGCTTGTCTGCCCTTCAGACAGAAAACTATTTGAAGCAGCTGCCAGATGTTTTGTCTGACTCGTGTTTTACAGTTTGCTTACTGCTTTGTAATGCTCTTCCCATCGGGTGTTGGAGCTGCCCTTGTGCATTCTGTTCCTGTGGCACTTCTCTGCTGGTTTCCCGCCCCTTCACCCTGGTCACGTACACGCGTAGCACGGGGGAGATACAAGTCTGAATGTTTTCCTCAGAGGCTTGGTATCGCACGTCTGCCGCCCAATCTGCCGGCCTCATCTGGGACCTTTGCTGGGACTAGCACAGACCAGCCACATTCCTTTGCTCACATGTTGCCACAGTGTATACAAGTTAAGGTGATTTACAGTCTCTTATAAAAGTACTTATGGCCTGAATTTAGGCCTTGCTAAACAGCCTTACACTGAACACCCACAGTTCGTGGCTTGGGCAGCCTCTTTGACTGGTTGTAACTTAGCTGAGTTGTAAATCTTTTTTTTTCCCCCAAGTAAGATGGGCAATAAATTCTCAAATAGTACAAAGCAGGGCAAAGACCTTTGTGTTTTTTCAGAACTGTGACAAATTTTACTCAATCGAAACAGATACCTGCTGACCAGATACCTCAAGCTTGCCTTTGTTTTACACTATTTGTGTAAAATTTCTGAGCTGGGAGCAGTCTGATGCGCCTGCAGGTTTAGCAGCACACATCCTTGGCTTTCTGTGCTTCTGCACCACTTGTGCTCCTACAAAAGCACATTTATACCAATACAGCATCTTAAGGCAGAGTCCTTGTTAAAGGGCTTAACCTGCAGTTTTTCACTTTGCTCAAACTTGCATTTTTTAATAATCAGAGGGCTTGGGTCTGTGCTTCTTGGGCACCTAACACTGCATTTTCCTCTTAACATCCTGTATGACTGTTCTGCAGTCAGCAGCTATGGCCCAGGGAAGCTTTGCTGTGCAGTGATGTTGTGGGGGACGTAGGCCAAGAAATAGGTGCTGCTTCTGGATAACCTTCTAGATAGCACCTTGTTTGTCCCAAGTTGTTTGATAAATGCCTATTCCTTCCAGAGTCTGTTATTGTGCTCTCTATATAAACTCTTGTTAAGCCATTAATTATTATTTAGGAGGACCTAGAAAAATTTTACTGTCTAAAACCTGCATAAGCAAACATGTTCTCCAGCTTATTATTATACAGGATACATGGGCAGGCAAGAAGCACCTGCCTAAACTGGCATCTGGCCAGGACACAGGTGTTAATCTTTTTTTTTTTTTTTCTTTTATGAAAAAATACTGAGGGTTTCCCACAACTGAGGCTCTGAACTCTGTTCTCCTCCAAGGAGGTACCTTTGGGAGTGCAGAACTTCCTCTCTTGCAGGCTGAGCAAGTGGTACCTTTCTTTGAAAGGTAAAGTGCCACCTACTGAACCAGTAACTTAATTTCCTGCAACATGCTGGATGTTTCCTTTGGAAGAAGACCACCTAGTATTGATAGGGTCTGTTCCTGCTTAATTTGAGGTCCAGCAGAGGCTTGAGGAGTAACAGCTGTTACAGCTAAACAGGATCTTTTTCAAGATGTCTAGACACCTGGGTGGGTTGCATGCATTACCAGCAAAGCTAGTTAGTCATGTCAAACTTTTTCTTTCTATAAAGGCCTGGTTTGGGTTTGTTTTGTTTAATGAGCTATAGGAAACCCAGGGAAAGACAGTGAATCAAGCAGACAAGTGAGGAAATTTGATCACTAAGGCTGACATTTTGACATTTTTCATTCTGATCTGGTATAGGCAGTGCACAAATTTCAAGGCTTCAGAAGTTCTTGGCTGTGGTGTTTGATAACAAGACTGACACAGTAAACCCTTAAAATAGTAAGCTGTATTGATGTATCACATGTGGTCACCCTAGGTCTGCCTTTTCTTGTGTTTGTGTTTGCTAACTGTGTTTCCAACTTCATAATCAAGACTAACCATGACCTTCACTAGAATAAACTTGTTTTCCTCTTCAAGGTTGCCTGGCACTAGCACTCATCTCGAGTACATTTCATGTATGTTTCTCTACAAACAGTAAATGCAAATAAAATAATATTATGGGTATACAGGTAGGATACCTGCAACCTAAACAAGCATGAGAATCTCAAGAAAAGCTATGATGCATTTCCCAGAAAGTTTAACTTGGAGTCCAGGAGAATTGGGCACCAGCATTAAATACTATCTCCCCAGATGGGTGTTAAACAGTATTTTCAGGAAGGGATGAACACTGAAGGCGCAAATTCAACTTCAGAAGAAGCCAAGGTGCAAAAAGATAGTTGGTCAGGAAAAGCTTTTGACATGTTAATCTCTTACCAGATGCATTTGGCAAGGGTTGTGGGGAAAACAAAGAGGAGGAAAAGGTTTAGCCTAGGGCTAGTTCAGTGTTCTGATGTGGACCCGGCTGTTTGATAAAGGTTGGGAGGTACAAGCTGGCAACTGATGCTGAACCTGCAGCCTTCTCACATCTCTGACATGGCAGGCTGGGGACCTGATCAACAGTGAGGGTGGTTTGCTTTGGTTGTTCTCCCAGTGGTCAGCTGCTCCAAATGCTGCTAGAAATAGTATGAGAGAAGCAGCGTGCTGCAGACTCCTCTCCGTTTCTAAAGTCTCTCCGATATCTCTCTTGCCAAATTCTCTTGGCAGGGGATTGTGTAATCAAACCGGGTTGCATGTAAAAACACACTTGTGTATGTCCAGGCGTGCAGGCTGTTGCCAAAGTGGACAGACTGTCCTACTTGTGCCTGCCAGAAGAGTTGTGTTTTGTCCAGCGGAAAAGAAAACATCCTTTTTCTCTTTGTACTCTGGAATTTGTCTTTGCAGGCTCTGATCACAGTAGTAGTGTCTCCATGCTGTGATAAGTTTGGCCATCTGGGGTCAGGACCATGGTCCAGTAAGTTAAGTCTTGCAGCAGTAGCCAAAACTCAGCTGTTCTCCACAGAAAGTGACCCTCTTGGTAATGGGGCAGATGCCTCAAATATTGCAGAGAGTGCAAGAAGAAAGAGGGCAGGTTGTCATTTTGTAATATAAGCAGTCTTTTGTGCTAATTGGTCTTTGCATTCTAAAAGACAGTATCTGCCTCTAAACAAAGTAGCCAAAGAGGGAATAGCTTCATAACTAACATGCTTAATAGCTGAATTTCACAACACAGGCAACAGAGGTGATTTGCCTAAGGCTTTTGTTTTCCTCTTTACTGCCTGAGTTGGATTAAAATGGCAGATTTCCTTGGATTGTATTTTAAAATTAGACTACCAACTGTAACTGATAATTTCACTAAATTGGCCCATGCTTTGCCTTCATGTCTGGGGGCTGCCAGAATGGCTGCATAGGAACAACCCACATTAGACACTAGCAAAGTAAAATACAAGGACTTGGCACTCTTAGCGTGAGGATCATAGAAGCCAGAGTTGCTTCTCCCCTTGTAGACCTCTGAGTGAAAGTACTTTCAAACTGCTCAGAACTTCTGCCCATCATCCTTAGCCCAACTCTTGCCCCAGCTGATGCTGCAGAAAGACAGTCCATGGCCAGCCTGATAGTGCTGTGTTCTCCTGCTGCCTTATTGATGGAGCTGTCCCTGTGTGGTCTGAGCACTGCAGCACTTCCCTAGCCATGCTTTAGCTCTAATGCTTCATTTAATATGAACTTTCTGCTTCAACACGGAGCCAGTAGCTCCTTCTAAAAGGGGGAAGGTCTCATACCCCAGTGTAGCTTGTCTTGAAAGTCTGGCAGCTGCTGTGTAAAATTATAGGGCGACTCCACCTAACTCTTTTTATACATTCCCTGGGTGATGGTGTAGAGCTCATTCACTGGGAGGGAGCAGATGGAGCCCAGAAGATTGTTTTGCTCTTTTCCTGCTTAGCTTTATGTCTGGAAACCTCCTAAAGTCTGACAACTGGCAGTGAAAAACGAGTGCAGTGTGAAGGCCAAACAGGTGGTCTGCAACACCAGCTCTCCAAGTGCAGGAGGCACTGGTCACTGCTGGGCAGAGCCCCTGTGGCAGCAAGAGGACAGACCAAGGGCTCCTGACTACCTCCCTGCTTGTATTTTTTGCTGCAGGCAGAAACAAAAAGGTTGTCAGATGTCAGTGTCAGTGGAACCTTTTGTTGCCTCTGTGACATCCTGAGTCTCTCTGCATGAAAATACAGCAGCTCCCAGTTCTAAGGATTTTCTTGGAAGGGTAAGAGCTGCCCCTCTCCAATCTCACTTTTCAGTTGGGTGACCAGTTTGTTTGGAAACTTGCTTGTTGGGGAGGGTGGATGGGGATATGTTTAAAGCAGCCAAACAAAGGTGGGAGGAGAGGAAGCAAAAGGAGATGCTCTCCTGAAGCCAAATTGTTTGGGGGGGGTGGCTGAGAGGGGAAGTTGTTTTGTTTTGTTTTCTGAGAAAACATCTCTACAGCCAAGACAAACAAAGATGCCTGCTCTAGATCTTGTTACCTTTGGTCTCCTTGGGCCCCATCTCAGTTCCCAGATTATTTTTATGAACTGTTTAATCCAGGGTTTTTATTCTCCCTGTAAATAAATGGTGTTTCAGATTCCAGAACAGCTTCAGATACTAATACCAGCTGTCTAGACAAAAAGTGGCCCATGGTCATGATCATAAATAAAAATAGTCTTGGGGCTTTTGTTTGGTTTGTTGGTTTGTTTTTTTTTTTTCCTTCCTTCTCTTGTCAAACTAGCTTGCAGATAGAGACTGGCAGGAGAAGCTGGCCATGTGGAGGCAGGCACAGCACAGTTCTCACCGCCTTTGCCATCTCTTGGAGGGGATTGGAGCTGGCTGGGGCCATGCCAGGGGATGCTTGGTGTCCCAGGAATGTAAATATTTTCCAGATAAGGAACCAGGGGAGGGAGCTCACAATTACATAGCACGTCTAGGTTGCACAGAGGAACACTAGAAATGTTTTTACGCCTCCCATGGCTTTCACTATACAGATCTTCAGCTGGCTTTTCCTGTAGGAAGGGGAGTTTCTTGCAGCTTCTCTTCTGCATTACAGCTGTGCAGATCCTCCAGAACCTGCCACCCCAAGCATTGGGCGCATGCAAGAGAGAACAGTGTGCTAAGACCTGCATTTATTAATTGTAGGAACCAACAGCTCAGATTGCCAAGGGAAGTGCTGCAGTTCTCCCTTTTTGTCAGCATTTTCCATGGCCCTGGCTTGCACCTTGCTCCTTTTATTCGTCCTGCTGAGCAGTGTTAATTGCCAGCAGCTTCCATCACTGGGGTTTTTCAAAGCAGGTTGCAGTCAGTAAAGAATTATTCTCTGGATTTACTGTCCAGTTTAACAAGATTGTTACTGTGATCTGTCTTTTATGGAGCAGGAAAACTGTGGAAGAGAACAAATTCAATGACTAAATCTAAACCCTAACCCTCAGGAGCCTGTGACCAAAAGAATCCTGGTCTGTTCTCCTCTTTGCAGAGATGCTCTCTCTGACATCAAGATTTGTCTTGCTAAATTTCCTTTTCTGATGCTATTTAAGGAAGCATTGATATTCACTTTAAAGCACGTACTGATCTTTTTCTAACAGTGGAGCTGATGCCAAAGTGCACCACAGGCTGAAGAAACAGATAGCTTCTTCCTGCAGCAGTGCTGCAGCTGTTAATAACCTTCTTTCACATGCTCCTAGGATGCCTGCCTACGGCTTCTCTACAGGCCACACGGACCTGTCACAGGTGGATGGGGATATGCACATTCCCAAATGACTTTTAGGTGCTTGACCTACCTTTTTATTGCCAAAATCCATAAAGCAAGGGAAAGAGGAGTGAAAGGAGAGGATGTTAAGAATGGAGATGCACTAGCAGAACAGCTTGATGGCCTGTGGGCCTGTGCTGTACTTTCTATCACCTGACAGTATTGTCAGTATCTTGTTGCACAAGCAAATTCTTTTTGGTTTTTGGTTGGTTTTTTTCTTAATTGTATGTTTTCTATGTTTAGGAAAAGACAAACATTTGTAGCTCTCCCTATGTGTCCCACTTTTTGTGAACCTTCTAAGACACCTTGGTAAATACCTCCTAGAGGGATCAAACAGGGCTTTGGTACAACAGTGACTCCTGCACTGCTAGGAAAGGATCACACTCAGCTTCCTAAAAAACACCTATTTTCAGGACATCTAATGTGAGCGTTTAGTGCTAATAGTCAACAGGAGGGCTGCCTGGAACAAAGATGCAGAGCTGACAAGAGCTAAGCTTATAGACCTTGCTACATAAATATCCCAGAACAGTCATCTACAGTAACAGCTCCCACTGAAGTGCTGCTTGCACATAAAAGAATGACAGTACTTAAAAAAACAAACAAATAAAAACACCACAAAAAACCAACCAACCAAAAACAAACAAACAAAAAAAAAAAAACAAGGAAAAAGAAACTGTCCTGATTATGGGAAATTCAAGCGGCAATCCTTTAAGTTTCATATAGCAAGCCCAGGTTCCTGGCAAGAAAACCTATTTCTATGTGACATCTTTTGTAAACACATGTACCTGTTCATTCTCAGCTGTTCAACATAAAAAATGTTCTTCAGCTGCTTGGCAACAGAGCTGATTTATGTTCTTTGTTTCAAAAGGAGGAGATACCCATGAGGCTATGGGTGAGAAGTGATGTTTAAGTAACTTCATTTAAGGTCCTTACAATTTTTTATTTGGCTCTACTTTCTGGAAATTCTACATATGGCTTAGTAATGATCACCCAAGGTTCTTCACAAAAAATCTCTGCTCTAATGTCACTCAGAACCACTCTCTTAGAGCTCAAAGTTCTTTCCACCTGCTTATATTTCTCATCTACCACCTTGGACACTGCTTGGGTCTCCTTATGGCAGTCCATAGCTATTGGCTTAGTTGCAGAGACACATGTAATCCCCTGCCCGGATCCTGAGGGTGCAGTAAGAGAGGCATATGGTACTGATTCCTTTTCCATCTGCCCAAACAGGAGAACTTTGTTTCTGTTTGTAGGAGTATAGGTATGAAAAATACAACTAAAGTTCCTTTTTCATGTGTTGGTACCACCTGTGGCACCTCCCTTGCAGGCTCTGTGCACTAAGCAATTACCTTTACTTCATGTGAAAGGGGTATAGGTGGAAGGGAAGGAAAATGAAATTGCAATTAATAAAGTGTAGTTAGCTGTGAATTTGTAATAGTTCTATGCTTTTCTCATCACTGTCAACAGACTTATAAGCCATGGGTGTTTAAAATAATCCCTCATCTTCCAGGTAAGTGCACTGGTCAAGTAGGTATTATATACACATTGAAAATAACTGCTCATTTGCAAACCCAAAGCCTGTGAATTTTCTATTCTAATACAAAGAAATCTTTTCTTACCTGTCAGTAGCAGGTACTTACCTTTTACCCAAAAGCTTCATGGAAATCTTTAGCATTAATTGAAAAAACAAACCTTTTTGAGACAGTGATGGCTGTGTTCACTGAGAATCATCTTGCTGTTTGCACCCAAGTCTTACTGACTAGGGCAGGAGCAGCCAGATAGCCAACTGGATCCATGCAGTTACCATCACAGCCAAGCCATCAGCAGCCCCTGTAATGAACAGTCTAACTGCAACTATCCCTGGGGAGCAGCACAATATCTTTAATTACCTGGAGAAGGGTCTTTTCACACTTTCACAGCAGAAAGCATTATACAGCCTATCAGGGCCCTGGCCAGCACTTATTTCCAGGGACCTGATTAGATCTTCCCAAAAGGCCTCTTAAAGAAGGAACAGTCAAGCAGAATCCATTTTAAAGGAACGTTTATCATTGTCCTTACACCCAGGGATGACTCATATGGCCTTTGCTAAACTGTGTAGAAGGAATGGAATTTATTCCTTGACTCTGGAAGACAAGGCTAGGAGCCAGAGTAGCATCCGCTTGGAAACGGCCGTGCTCTGAAGCAGACAAGATAACTTGTACGTGGAACACATTCTCATCTGAAATAGTAGTTGTACTTTATAAAAAACAGATGAGCAAGGCTACAGCTAAGGGCCAGCACACTCACGTCAACAAGGGATGAATGGCATACAACAGTGCCTAGGCATCAGGAAAAACATTTAATGACAGTTCTAATGAGGAATGGGCTTGTGCTGAACCCTGGTGATGTCAGCAACAAAGCTTGATTCACTGGTCTAAGTTTGGGCTTTAACACCTGCTCCGATTTAAACACTCACATAGGTGACCTCTGTAAAGAACACTTGAGTTAACTTCGTTGCTACCACCCGTTCAAAGCTAACATCCCTGGAGGGAGATTATTGCAGAAAAAAAGAAGGAAAATCACAAAGCCTGAAAAGCTTTTCTCTTGACAAATAAAGGGGCAGTAACCTACTACAGAGCAAAAGGTTAAAATGTTCATGTTCTCTTCTAAATTAAATATATCTTTTTAAATATTTAAGAATCATGCTCATACAATTGTATTCAACATCCATATTATTTCAAAAGAAGCAAAATGATACAGTTTGATGGTTCCTGACCAAAATGAAATTCTGAACACTCATTTTGTAGGAAATGTCAACATTTCAACATTTTTTCCAATACTGTCATTTTTAAGAAATCCCCAAATTCCTGCTCCCAACCAGCCTTTCTGGCCAACAGTATTAGACACAATGCCAAAACCCAGCAGAAAGTGTATTTTAATAGTGTACACACACCATGTTTATAAAACCTGTACTTTGTTTTTAGTTGACTATTTCAGGGGATGTACAACTTCCTCAGAATTTTATTTCCATGGGTTCTCCAAAGGCTTGGGGTATTCCAGGCTGGCTGTGAGCCAAAGCCACCATAAATCAACCATGACAAGAAGTTCCTTTCTCCTCTGTGTTGCCTCCCCACGACAGCATTTTGGGGAGCATAGGAACATAATGTTTTCATTTTATATGCACCACTGGCCTCTGCAGGGTCCTTTCTTTGGTGCTACAAGCTCAAGGAATTTTTCAAATAACCATTCTGTACAACAGGCTTGTATACTCCATGTGCACCCATGGAGCCTGCTCTGGCACCACTCAGGGAAGTGGTGCTGTGATGCAAGGGCAGTGGTGGACGTGACAGAGAGCTGTGTTTTAACATCATTTTGCTAGGCTGTGATCTATATTTGGATGCAAAAATCCAGGACTAGAGCTCTGTTCTGAACTGAACTGTCTTATGGATAAGCCCTGGAATATATGTGAGAAGACCCAGAAGGGACTTTTTTCACTAGAGTTGGGGCAGGAAAAGATTTGGACTTCTTTTCTCACATACAGAGAAAGGCCTGGGTGTTTTTTTTCTTTCCTGGGGGAAGTTGTCTATCCCTTTTAGCCTTTCCAGAAGGTGACAGCGGGTAGTGGAAAAGGATGAAGATCAGAAAGACAGCACTATTTCTATGGTTTCTAAACCTGGTATGTAATACTACAGGGCAGTGTCTGGCTGGTGAACCCACCAAGCAGATATATATAGGCCAGGAAAAAACACAGAAGTAATGAAATGTAAGTGTCCTACCATGGGATGTGGCGCTTCTGCCAAAAAGACAGTCTGTCTCAGAGCTGCTTGGTGCACAGTTCTCCCACAGAACTCTCCAGTTCAGTCCGGGGCATGCCTCCTCCTCCAGGCATTGGATCATATCTGCTGATTTTCCTGTAGGAAGGTGAGGCGAGACCAGCCAGGAAGCTGATGCCATTACAGTTGTCTCACGAATTTCCCTGGTTTGCTAGCAGCCAAGGCAGAGGGATGGCGAAGGGAGGGGAAATGGGCAGATGGATTTTCCAGGTAACACCTGGTGAATGAGGGACAGAGTCTCGCTCAGAACAATGGGTTTGTTTTCAGCTGCTTGTCAGGAACTGACCTCTTTCCCCCTCATCCTCTGTTCCTTGGGGTCCTTGTTTTCCTTCTGCTCTCTTTCCCTGAGATAACTTTTTTTTCTCTCAGTCAGCCCAGTGACGCATACAGTGTTCATCAGCTCCCCTTGATATCAGCGCCTGTAGGCTATGTCCTTGCTGGTGTTTGCTGGTGTCTCTGTGTGAGGGTGGACTCTAATTACAGAGGCCCGATTAGAGTAACTCCTCTCTTAAACCAGCTGCCTCCTCTTGTAGACAGCCTGAGGCTTTTGGCAGGTAGGTAGGTGGCTGTGTAAGGGTGGACATGTTGAATTCCCTTTTGCCCACCACCTGAGTACTTTGTGCAGGTCAGACACGCTTAGGAGGTCAGTTATGGGGACTGCAAGGAGAGGATGTGCAGTACTTCAATTCTGATGAAGGAAAATGCAAGTGCAAGCTTGGTGGGGAGGATACAGCTGCATCCTCTTGAGTGTACGGGCTGTAGCGGATATGGCCCTCCCTGTCAGGGATCTGTAGCTGTTCTACTGGCTGCTTTCTCCGGAAGCCATCGCTGTGATACACCCACTAGGAATGAACATTGCTCACAGTCTCTGTAATCAAAATATAGTCTGACCTACAGTTACAGCATGTCCCCTACTCAGAGCCCCTCTGCTGAAATCCTTGCCAAAGCAATAAAGTGTGGGTAGATGGGAGGGAAGCAAGCCAAGGACAGGCCTCAGGCTCTGCTCTTCGCACTGGCCTGGCAAGTTCCGAGACAGGTCCTGATATTGTGTGGCATCCAGTGCAAGTCTGCCTCTAGCCACACAGTGTTCATGTGCCATTCTAGGTCCCACAGAGCAAGCAACAGCTGTCCCAGCACTGCAGTGAGATTTCAACACATGTGTTGGTATTATACAGGCCTCTTTGTGCTGCTGCTAAACCTTACTGGATTAAGGCTGTAATAGCATCCTAGTTCTTCAGTCCCACTGGCACAGAAGCCACTGCCTGACGTTGTTCTACCCTGTGGATGGGCCGAAGGGATGGACTGTGCCCAGGTTCACATCGCTGCTCTTCCTCTCCTAGACAACAGGTTCTCCACAGCTTGGACAGACGCCGGCTGTTACAACATGTCGCCGTCAGCATTGCTTCTTTCGATAGTTGGCACAGCCTGATCCTGGGACCTGGCGTGGTGGGGAAGCTGGACGGGGCTGTGCTGAAGCAGCCCCAGAGCAGTCCTGCAGTTGATGTGGCACTTGCCTCCTCACATTTTCCATGACCTGAGCAGGCCAGCAGCTCCTTCCTGCCCTCATGGCCACCTCTGTGGGTTCTGCTCATCTCTGCCTGCCTCTCTGAAGGAGATGGACATTTCCCTGCTCCATGAGCTGCCCAGCTGGGCAGCAGCCTCTCCCCATCATGGCTTTCCACTGTTGTGGGCCTGTGCTCTATCTGCCCATGCTGCCCTCACCTCTGAGGGCTGGGGAGAGCCAGGGCCTGGCCTGCACACAAGCCAGCTGGGCACCTGCCTGCCAGGCAGGTGAGGAGCTCAGAGAAAGTGAGGAAATGCTCCAGCTCCCTTCCCCATCCACAGCAAGAGAGAAATAAGGGCAAAAATAGTGTGTGCTTTTAGCCACGAGGCTAAGTAGCTGCTGCAGCTGCTCCCCAAAAGCCCCCTCAGCGAGGAACAGCCTCTTCTGAGGGAAGCGCTCAGGCTCCGCCTCAAAAGGCGGGAAGAGGAGGCGCGCGCCCGGCGTTCCCTCAGGGCAGAGACCTGCCCGCCCTGCCGTCGCTGAGGGCAGAGACCTGCCCGGCCTGGGGTCCCTGAAGGTGGGGACCTGCACAGCCTCCCTTCCATGAGGGCAGAGCCCTGCCCCTGGTCTCTGTAATGCCTGGCTGAGGGCCTCATGAATCATCAGCCTCCTCCCAAGCGCTCCTCCCTGCTCGCACACTTTGCAGCTGAGTGGCCACAGCTTGGAGTAGCTGCCCATGGCTTCCCTGCCCCAGGGACCAGCCCGCCACTGGGAACAGGACAAGAGAGCAGGGGGCAGCCATGACCCAGCCTGCACTGTTCAGCCTGTGCTTGCCAGACCTTGGTTTTCTCAGCCAGTCACAGAATCTCTGTGACATTTCATACGCATGATGGCCTGCAGTCAAGGGAGGCCCTGGACAGGGTTAGCGGGAGGATGTGTAGATAAAGCCACATTTGGAGTGTCAGGGATTGTGCATTCCCACACAAAGGAAGTTCGTGGCAGTGAAGTTCCTTAGGTAAGTTGTGGGGAGTTTTGTTATGGGGAGGGACAGTGGTAGCCTGAGCACCTGCTTTACAACTAAAAAAATAATATAAAGATAAAAAAGAATGAAAATAAAAGAGAAAAATTATCACACTGTTTGTAACAGCAGAAATTGGCTTCTCTTTCTCTGTGCAGAAAAGCAACCCTGGAAATGCCAACAGCAGCTGAGGTCTTGTGCTTCTCAGGAGCTGCCTGTTAGGAATTTTCACCATGGAGGCAGAACAGGGTACACCTGCCTCTGGGCACAGCTAAAAGGAAGTGACTTTAGCCTTCAGATGTGCTTAGTAGCTAAGACCTGCCAGCAAAGCTTCTGCATGGAAATTTTCCTGAGAAGACATCAGGAAGGTACTTTTCAAATTTTATGGTAACTGAAATCACAAAAAGGGGACAAAGAAGGGAAAGAGGTTTTTCATTTTTTTCTATTTTACTGGGTTTTTTATTTTAAAACTCAGCTTGGTTCTAATTAGGTGATGCAAATTCTTCAGATGAACTCTGAGTCTGAGGGGGAATATAAGGTTTTATAGAGCCCGGCGTGAGGTTGTGTGTTTTGTACCTTGTCTCCTAGCAGCAAAAACCACATGGATGTGAGAGGGTGTTTTATGATCCGCCAGGGCTGTTGTTGGACAGGCTACAGTGAGCAGAGTTATTCCAACCACGTTGGATTGCTGTTCCCTCCCTCTTTCTTTTTCTCTGTTTTTTTCTCTTCCCTTCTTTTTTTCCTTCTCTCTCTATTCCTTTTTCTTTTTTCTCCTCACCAGGCAAGTGTGAGAGGAGATGGATGTTTTCATCCTCCTTGTGCCAGAAGTCTCTTGCTGGACTTGGTGTCATCATTCTTCTCATCTTCCTTGCAAACCCTTTTCCCTTGCTGGCTAGAATTATCCAGTGAACTATGCTGGTTACTCTTTCAATTGCTCATCTCTTTAGTGTTAAAAAAAAAAAAAAATTCCACAAAAAAACCCCAAACCAATCCACAACCCAAAAAGCAACAACTTTGTGCTCATGCTCTGCAGCAACTTCCGTCAGAGGATTTCTGAGCAGCTTGGCAGACACTAATACGCTCAGTCTCACAATGCCCCTGTGTAGGAGAGAAGGGCTGTCATCTCTATTTCACATATTTCACAGCTGGGAAAACTGGGGTGTAGGGAAGCTATAAGATTTGCCTGGGCACACACAGTGTCTCAGTTCCACCCTGACTCAGCATTAGTGAAGCTCAAGCTAGGAATGTGTGTTCCCAGTCCTTCATGCATATCATACCTTCCATCCAAAGATGTCTTACACATAATAAAGGGTAGAGAAAGAGCTACCAGCTCCATTTTTATGGCTGGGAAAGCTGAGACACAAAAGGTCCCACAGTGAGCCAGTAGTAAAGCTGGAAAACAAATCCATGGAAATCCGACTCCCTTTCTTCCATCTGGCATGCTGGGCCTCACAAGCCAACATTCGTGGAGAATCGGAAGAGTGGGAAGGTGGTAGGTACTCTGTCACAAGCCTGAAACCTGGCAGTATCTAACCCATCTGTTCATGGAGGTAAATCAGAACAAGGATCACAGCATGCTTGTAGTCTACCTTGTATTACTTCCTTAAACATCCATTACAGACCACTGTCAAAAAAAAATACTTGCTAGAAAAATGGTCAGACTCAGTGTGGCCATCTTTATGAATCCTGGAGCAGGAAGAAAACACAAATTAGCTTTGTGCCTTCCTGCCCTTCAGAGGAGGAAACTGTACATTGTCCCTCTCTTGCTGTAAGTGGAAATAGGCTGCTCCCAGAAAGAAAGTCTGTTCTGAGATGAAAACATCTGGCTCAGCTCAGTCTTACCCAGCCCAGGCTGAAATATGCACCAGTTGTTATCTGAATCTTCTGAGCGCTTGTTTCTATTCTGCCAAGGCTAGCAGCACGCTTTTATTCACAGTGAGGATGTTACTCACAACGTGCACATCCAGGCACGGATGTGATACAAGGGTTGGATACGAGGGTTGTGAAGGTGGAGAGGCCTGTCTGTAGACTGGACTTTTTTGCCTTAGCTCCTTAGATGGTTTGGGCCAGGAAAAACAATTTTAATCTGTACGTGTCCTGAATGTTAGAGTGTCAACTCTGCCCCAGGCAGATGCAGTGAAAAGTGCCAATACTACTTGCATCCAGTGGCTCCTTGGATTACCTTTTGCTTCCTAGTGGCATGGAATTGGCCAGGATTTATTTGCCACTGCCAGAGGAAATGTCTATGATGATTTTTTTTCCCTGCACAGCCAGTTTGCTGTGTGTGAGACAAATCAGGTCACAAGTCAGCCAGAGTAGGAATTTTGTACAAAAGACACAGAATTTGCACCCTTTGCTTGTGACCATAAGATTACATGATTCAAAATGTTAGAGGACTATGACCCAAGGCACTGTCTAGGGAGATTCTGAATGCAATGCTGCTCTCATTCATGCTGGTATAAAGCTGTCAGTTCCTTCCTGGTGATTACAGAAGTATAACTGGCTCCTTTTTGGTATGAATTAATCACCAGGGAAGTGAGCTGAATGATGGGGAAAATCAGCAGAGTTCAAACCCCTGCGTTTACTCTATGCTGTTTTCTGCCAGGTTAAGGCTGTTGGATGTACATATGATTCCAGCACAGAGCTGGTGGCCAAATGCCACCCAAGCTAAGCATCAGAGGGAGAAAAATCAGCTTTGCTTAAAAAGAGAAGGACAAGCATGGAAAATCTCCCTAATTATTGCGAATTGCAGCCAAAATCACTTGAAAGCAGAATAGCTCATGCTGGTTAAGCACACACTTCATAGGTTGAAAATGTCATGTTTAATTAGCAAATCAATTTCTTAAGGTCACACAGACAAACTGGTGTAAGGTACAACATACGGCCACAGCAAGACGTATATGTCAAGGTTACTGGAAGCAAGCTGAACGTGCAGGAACCTCAGTGGAGACATGTTGTCTTGAGAGCCTTGTAGCAGCTGGTGTGCAGAAGGGGCCCTTTCCAATAGCAGAGGTCACACTGGAAATGTCAGAGGAGCGCATTTCTATAGGAAATCATCTAACTCTGGGTTCTTGTAGAAGTCCATCTGACTGCATTCCCTGTGAGCAGGCATCTACCACCCTTTTCTTACCTCCTCCCCTCTTGGGATGGTGTTCCACTGGAGAAAATCCAGGGTTTGCACTACAAATTACTCTAGGAGCTATGAATTTGTTCATCAAGACCAGGCTTTCTAAGGCTTCCTGCTTGAATTCAGGTGAGTAGAGGACTGGGATATAGGGATCCTTTGCCCTTTTAGGTGTGGTTCGATCTCTGACCTTAGGTGTGAAGGTTGCTCTGCAGCAAAATATGGTTCCAGAGAAGAGAGGGACAGGCAGTGGTTTGGATGGGTTTGTTTCCCCTCTAATTAAAGTGCCACAAGTACTGTGGGTAACTGCAACTAGCAGCAACACCTTTGCATTTTTTCATCTAGGGAAAATGCAATTTTTCATGAGCCAGGGTCTCTGTTACCATTCCCTGTGCGTGGCTATTGACCAAAAGAGAGAGTAGAAAAGGCTACTTACACATTACTTATTTCTTATTCACTGGTCTGATTTAAAGCACTGGTAGATATTAGTGTAATGGATGACACTGACTTCAGTAATCTCTTATGCTCACCTGTCCCCAGGTATGAGAGAGGGCATAAGGTGTGATGCATGAGCAAATCATGCTTTGGACTGGAGCACACATTGTACATGAGGAATGAGCCTGGCCCTGTGCACCAGCCAGAATGTCACACAGGTGTCCACTGTCCCAAGCCAATGGGCTGCCAGAAGTCTGTGCTTTACCAAATGAAGGTATTTCTGAAGGGAACAAAGTTTGCCCCATTGAAGTGATCAAATCTAACTGCATAGCCTGCCTGTCTGCTGACATCAGTGGATTGATACCACAGATGGAACTGATCCAGCCCCTCAGACTGGTTAATCTCTGTGTTTCTAAAGTGATTTATACCACCAGCTGGATTCACTTTTCTTGCTGCTCTGCTCCCTTGGTTTTGTTCTTCCTTGCCTCTCTTTCCCGCTTGATGCTCTTCCTCCCTGTGCAGGTCCCCTGCTCTGCACTCCTCCTCTGCCCCCCTCCTTTTTCCACCACATGTGGAGAGATGACATCCTCCTGCAGCCACCTCGGAGGCCTCGGTCTGTGCTGTGAACAGAACAGCTTCCTGACAGAGAGGGGCCAGACAGCGCGGTGGTTCATTCCTCCTGCTCTGGCTGTGCTTCAGAGGGCCGAGGCAGACAGCCTTGTGCGAGTGGTGCTGCCCACATGGCTCTGCGGAGCAGCAAGGAACAGGCTGTAACTAATCAGGATTACACCGCAATTAAATGAAAGACAGAGAGAGGGTACCATGCATAAGGAAGGGAAAGAGTGGCCATGAGGTCCCTGAGGCCCTAAACTGCACAGAGAAATACTGCTATAATACCCTACAGTGCTTTTTGCCCCCAGGCATTGCACATGCTTTCACTGAGACTGTTATTGCTGCCCTCTGTGTATCTCAAGCAGAAAAAAATACAGTTTTCCACATGCAGGGTAAGAACTAATATGATTTTGTCAATATTTTAGATAAATTGTTTGTGTCCTGCTTCTAGTTCCACTTCACTGCAGACTTGTCTGGCCTCTCCAAGCTGTTTTGGATTACTTGCTGTGCTCTGATCTCAGGAGACCTGTGAGCAGTTGCTAGCAGTGTGTATACACACTGGTCCATCTTACACACTCCACCTATTCAGTAATGGCCAAAATATGCCATGCAGCTGGTCTGCTTTGCTTTTCTGTGCTCTGCCTGCTTACAATTTCTTTTCTGTAGTAGTGACAATTGTATTTATTTTTTTGTGTGTTTGGTTCGTATCCAGCCAGTTACAAAGAAGCAATGTGAAAAAACATAATCCAATATAATGGTGTTTACTAAATCTACAGTAACATTTTATGCCTGACTCCTGTACATCCTGCTAGTTTCTGGAGTGCTCCCTAGCACAGGACATTGTGCCAACAGAAGGCTTCCCAAATGTTTGAAGAAATGCCTCCTCATTGCTCTACACTACGATAAAGCATATGCATTTGTATTTTCTTTCACTGAAACGTAGTTCTTTTATTCACTTACAGCACAAAAGGGAGTGAGAATGTTTGTATACAGAAAAACAAGACAGAAAAGAGATTGCTGTGCAGGGTGTGGGGATTGATTTCAGGTTCTTTCCTGCCAGAAATATTTCATTTAAGGGGAAAGGTGAATATAACTTCTGGGTGGAAGCCATTGGCCACCCACAAAGGCAGAGCCCAGAAGGCACCTTTCTTTCTATTAAATGTCTTTAAATCCTCCCAGTTCCTCAGAGCAAAGGGCCAGAGGGAGCAACGTGAGGCTTGCTATTGTCATCTGCCTGTGCTCGTGTTCTCCAGCAAAGAGTGTGGTGCTGGCCAGGTGGCAGAGCTGCCAGACATATATCCACAGCTATTCCACAGTGCTGGCACCCACACAGGGTACTGGCAAATAGCACTGGTGTCCATTCCTGACGCTTCCTGGATTGTGTGGGAGGGTTTCCGTAATTTACTGTCAGGGAAAAATGTGCTTGTTAATCAGTACAAGCGCAGATAGAGGTATGGATGTACTGCCTGCTTCTGATTTCATGGTGTCCCACAAGTCTGGCACATGAATATGCTCTGTGCTTTGCACTAACTAGAGAGGGATGCTCAGACCAGCAGTGTAGCTATCTGGACTGTTAGGCTCTGATTTTACCCCTATCACAAGACCCAGATAGATATTTTTTTTTTTTTTTTTTAAACCTATTGAGTGTTTATATAATAATTTTTAAAATCCTGTAATCAGTGTTCTGTCTTTGCATGTTGGTTAGAAATGTTTTATCCTGATTCCACCAGATACATCATCACCTGGTACAGGCTCATCATCTGCCACTGTCCAAACTGGACTTAGACTTGTACAGCAAGAACAAAGGTGTTGTACATATCCTACACTTAAACACACTTTGTTGGTCTAACAGCCTATGCTTCCTTAGTAGGATTAGGAAGATTAGGAAAAGCAGTCGATAGTTCTTTAAAAGTGTAATTTTTCTACAGCTCCCTTTATTCCTTCCTCTTTACTTGTTGGAAATAGACTGGACTTAATTCTTCTCCTTGCTTTACTTAAATAGTAGCTTTTAAAGGACTCCATTCAAAAGATTGTTTCTAGTCCAAATGCCCACTGATATGAAAGAAGAGCTTCTGTAATTTCACAAGCAGAAAATGGTTGATTGAATTATAGCAGATATTTCTGTCAGTATTTTCCTGCTGAAAATGGTTAATTTTGATTACGAGGTCAATCTTTGCACTTGCATAAAGCATAGAATGACCCTATCACAGAAGGAGTTGTAATTATAAAGCCTCAGATGCAATAGAGCAACTTCTTTCCTTTCTTTATGAGGAAATATATGAAACATTTTCTGCCATATTTCTTGTAAAATTAGTTCAAAGTACACTTTTTTTTTTCTGCTTACCCATCTTAGAATTTGAGGGAGGAACAAATTAATAGTAGCAACATAAGCCCAGCAGAAACAAAGCCTCCCATTTTGAGATAAACCTTGGGTTTTGCAAGGCTGTCAGGTGTTGCTGCAGATGATCAGCCACAGAGCTGGGGGGAGTTTCCAGTAAACACAGTTTCAGTCTCTCACATATGAGCTCTAGACAGACTAACCACAACCACAGGCTATGGCAACTGCGGCAGCAGCGGACAGGAAGCAAGGAACATCTGGCCTTTGACTTCCTTTAAAGAGATTTGGGGTTAGATATTCTCTTTTTTTTTTTTTTTTTTCTCTGTTGCTCTGTTTGCTTTCTGTGCTGCTCAGTAGGACGGGGAGGCAGACAGGATTTGAAACCACAGACCTCGAGGTGACAGAGGAGACAGACACTAGGGTCAGCCCAACCTCTGCTGTGCCTTCATGAGGTCATCAGTGAAAAAGGGAGGGCTGACTCCTGACATCACCTTGTTAGGGTTATCTTTACATAGCCTTTCCCCCCCTCCCCAGCTAAAGGAGTTCATTTCTGTAGAGTTTTCATCTTCTCCTGCTCTCCATATTGAACCTTCATTTGAGGACACAAAACCAGCTCCATTCACAAGATGCTTCTTGGCCAGTTAGGAATTTGCCTGGGCAGGATGTCACCTAGCCAAATAAGTTTCTTTGTCTGCATTTTTTTTTTCCTGGCTGATGGAGCTGTGGTTTGTTTACTTATTAGTATTTTTTTTTTTTTGCCTTTTATTCTAAGGGAAGTGTTTGAAGTACAGGATCCTTTAGAAAGAATGAAGTCTAGGAAACACATTAGGAACAGGGATCACACTGAGGAGGTATTAGGCTAGCTGCTAGCAGCAATCATTAACACTTACCTAACAGTGCTCAGGAGTAGACCCCCAGGGATAGCTGTACCTTTGCCTCTTACAGAAGTAGGGAAACTGAGGCACAGAACAATGAATTGGCTCATTGAACGGCAGTCAAAAGGCCAGTGTAGTTAGGAATACAGCCAATCTCTTGAATTTCAGCCCAGAGTTCTCCTCACAGGGACACAGTGCTTCTAAGTTTGGGTGTTGCCTAGTTTTTATGTTACTCTGTCTGCACAGGAAGCAGTTTACTCAAAACATGAAAAAACGTGAATAGTGCTTGGAGTTTTGTTTTGGTTTGTTTTTTTAAAAAAAAATATATCTGTTATTTTTATTTTTAAAGGACAGTCTCCCAAAATAAATGTTCCCTTGAGTCAGTTCAAGTCCTGGTAGGAAGAGTTTCCACAGAGGAAAGACCTTTACCATTAGAAGTGTACAAATGGGTGAGTCAAAAATTCTAAAAAATAGCCCATGATCATATAACTTGCTATATTAGGAACTCATGTAATCGAGCCTTGTGCTCAGTAACTTCTGAGAACAGCTAGTACAAATACTTCAGGGGAAAACAGAACCCTGTCCTCCCTGTCACCTGCCCCTGGGTCTCTATAAAAGACAATTGTGTAATGTTAATTCCCTTGTCATCTCAGCTGTGTCTTTTGGACCAGCATTGTTACCCTTCCAGCCTTTTCTCTGCTAGCTAAAAATGGCCTAATCTTAATTTTGGTTTCCTGGATGAGGTTCCCATAGGCTGTGACAAAGGAGTACTCTACATATATACAGCACTGCCCTTTCCTCAGTGGATTCCCTGATGCCTCTTGTATGTCTTGGGGAGTTCGTCCTAAGCTACTCAGTGTTGTGACTTTCCATCCCATATGCACTTTTCTCTACTCTGACTCACTAGTATGACCTGACTGTAGCTTCTTTCCTGAGCACAGTACTTTAATTACACTAATTATTGTCACAAGGGCAGCACTGGTTAGGCATCTCCCTATTCCATGTCAGAATGCACTTTCCAAACTATCATGAACAATGTCATCACTGAAGTGTCTGCATGTCTCTCTCTCTGCCACACTGAAGAAAAGAAAGGGAATGGGAACTGGAGAGGAAAAGAACTTGGAGAGATAGGAGTTAATACCCTGTGGTGCAGACACCTCTAGGAAGGGAGGAGAGAGTGAGACAGACCAAGGGTGGGAAATGCAGTTTCCTGGTGGAAGAACTTTGGCTGACACATTTGCTGTGAGTAACACAGACTCAGTGACCCCTGTCTGATAGCTATTTATAGCTTCTCAACAATAATTCCCTTATCACGAGGCCATGGTCAGTGTCTGTGCACCAAGCAGGGCGAGAAACCAAGTCAGAAGTGGTGTTTTTGCAACAGGAATAAGTGAGTTGCCAAGAATTCTGCTCTGTGAGTGAGGCCGTGGTCCAGCAGACCAGAACACATGTACTCAGAGTCAGAGAAAGGACCCTTGTGCTACCCACATACTGTGCAGGTCAAAGGAATTCAGTACAAGCTGTCATGGCTCTTCACCAAAGCACACAGATCCATGACACTCCCCCTTTTGGGATTCACTCCCTCATTAGGCTGGGAGCAGCACATGAGGTGAAAAGGTAGCCAGGAAGTGTCTCATTGGGACCTTGGTGTTCTGTTGTGTGTCCTGACCATATGTGGTTTGAAATTCGCAAGAGTTGGCTAAATAGGTAGATTGCTCATGGTGTAGAAAAGTGTTCTTGCTTTACAGTGTAACTTACTGTCTCTATCTATGGCATCAGATAACCTTTAGCACTGGAAATGAGAAATGTGCGAAGCTTAGATGTAAAATTCCTAGAAAAATTTTGGGAGACAAAAGGTGGTTGTGTAAAGCAGAATTAGCTCTGTCTTGTGTGCATGTATGAACCTCTCGGGAATCCTTAACAACAGAAAGTGTGTTGGATCTAGTTTGTTTGTATCATTTCCTTCCTTCCCCCTCCTAAGAATTCCTTAGCAGTCTTTTCACGCTGCTAAGGTTGTGCTGCATTACACACCAGTCTTATATACTGTAAACATGATGTTCCTCCTTGTTCCTGAGCTGCATCTTACACCTGAGTTTCTTTGCCATCTGTGAGGTCGATGTAGTGAGTACAATGTCCTGGAAGTCTCTGGTACTTTTCCAGACCTGAAAAATACTGTGTAGCCATATAGGTACTACTCCCCTGTGGCTATTTACACCTGTACAGATCAAGACCCCTTGGTAGCAGTGAGGTTGTGTGAAGGGCCACAGAAAAAGACAGTGGAGTTGCTGGAATCCAATGGAGATTACAGTTTAGCTTCAGAGGTGATGACTAATAGTAATCTTCTGAAGACAGAGCAGGGCAAAGTGTGTAATTTAACATGCTGATGTTCCTAATGGTTCCCTGAGAAGGACTATCTGCTGCTTCATTTACGTCAGTCTGGAGCCATTGTTCTGTGTGGTAAATCTACTGATGGTAACAGTTAATGAAGAGTCTTCCCCAGCCCAGCTCTCAGGACTGTAGCATGGAGAGGTGAGAAATCTCATCTCTGACAAGCATGGTGTGAAATGCAGTGAGAATTGCAACGCCCAGTACAGGTCTGAATTTGTTACATTTTGAGTTAGGAAATATTTGAATATGGAATTCAAGATTCCCCCCCCCTCCTCTTTTTTTTTTGCTTTTGTCATTTTTATTTCTGTGCTTTGCTGTTAATTAAATGGGCATGTTAAGAAACTAATGTCTTTACATTAAATAACTTCTATCCTTAATAGTTTGGGTTCTGTTTGAATTTGACCAGAGCTGGCAGCACTTAAAAGGTAAAGAGAAGGCAGCATGGGGGTAAGGACAAGGGTATCGGCTGTGATCCAGTGGTGAGAAGAAGATAGCATCACTTGGGCTCAGGTACTAAGGAAACTGGAGAGTACTACTCACTTCTGCCAAATTGAGGTAGTGAAGGAGTGAGGGGAAGTGTTTCTTCTCTTCAAAATTAGCACAGATTTCTGTTCAAACAGGAATAGCCCTTGGCCTAATTGTAAGGGTAAAGATGGGGAACAATGTTAAAACTACAGCAAGGGATTGAAGGAAAGAACCCAGTCAAGCTTTGCCAGCCCACAGTGGGTAAGAGATGACTGCAAATCCACCAGGCTTTCTCACTCCCAGTCCTTGAGTGTCTGCTGCTCTGGGAGGGGAAGGTGTTTTTATTATGCAGCCAAATAGCTCTGCTTGTGTGGCAAGTGAATGACTCAAAAATGCCTTGGAAGCTGTGGTGAAGCTGATGACATCACTGGGCAAGTGCGTCACTCCAGCAATCTCAGTAAGCCCATTAAAAGATAAATCTTAATAATAAGACAGAAAGTACAATGATACAGATCTCCAGCAGTAAGCCTGGAGAAGTGTGAAGGCTTTGGGAAGGGATGAAGGGAAAGCGTACATGGACACAACTAGGTTCTGGCTCTGATGCTTTTAGGCACTCCTGGGCCACCCATTTGGGCTTTGAAATCTGCTTTTGTGTCCAGGAGCCTCTTGGAGCCTCTCTCTCCCCCTGGTTTATTGTGCCTCCCACTTCATCGAAGCCCACGATGATGTGAATTGCGTTGCTATACCTGTGGCTTGCATTCATTAAAGAGCACAGGTACTCCCAGCTGTGCCTCTTCATGAACTTGCGCAGTTTGCTGGTCAGAGAAAATGCGTTTGACGTGCTGTCAGGTTTCCCAGGCTCCCTTTTAATCTCATATTGATGGCAAAGTAGAAGCAGCTTAGAAGCAGGTGTCCATTACTTGGGGTTTCCAGGGAAAGCCTGGGACGATGGATGCCCAAGTCATGGAGAAAGGGAAAGACCAGAGCCAACTGTCTGGCTGGAAAGTTTGTGTAATGGACACCTGGAGAGAGGCTGCTGAAGCTTTGCCATCATCTTCGTTATGCCACTGTTTTTTAACAGTCTGTCTCTTGGCTTTCAGAGTGCCCTCAATCGTTGCACTGTGAGAGGAGTCAAAGCTACAGGCTGGTCCATAGAGAAATCACCTTTCTAGCAAGACTGCTGCTTCCCCCAGACACAGAACCTCTACTGTAGGTAAAGTACAACATTCACATTGCTTTCCAGCTGTCCTCACTGCTGTGAGAAGAGAAAACTGTGAAAGATAAAACCTTAGCATGAATTTTTCCCTGACTCTAATCCACATAGCTGACCACCTTGTATTTCTGGGTGTCACTGAGCTCCACTCTGTCAGCGAAAAATTGCATGGACAGAGATCACTGCAGGCTGACAGGATGATTTCCTTGGCAGATTAGGGATTATGCTCAGTCATCCAGCAGGTTACTGTGGGTGTGGAGGGCAGGGTTGGGGGTGAGATTCTAACGTGGAAATTTTGAGAGTGACATTTTGAAAGTTGGGTATTCTGAACAAAATATCTAGGCAATTTTTGCAATGAAGGAAACTAACAGATAGCAGGAGTAGAGTACAGGTGGAAAACCAAGAAGTGAATTAAAAAACAAACAAACAACAACAACAAAACAAAACCAGGAAAAGTTACATCTAGTTTCATAATTCAAACTCAGATAAAATCAATACCGGCCTCCTCTCCCACTGTTATCTACCCACTGGTTGTTTTTAGAGCAGCACAAAGTCTCCTCTCCAAAGAAGCTTGAAAACTTTCCCTTTCAACTAGTCACTGGCAAATCATCTATAAGCAAATCTGCTGGGGATATAGGGAAAACTTTCAACCTGCTATTTAACATGCCTAGTACAGGCAAAAACTCACTGTGAGCTCAGCTGAACAAAGAGAGGCTGAAATCCAGAGCCAGCAGAGAATGGAGAAAGCAGCAGTTGCATTTTGGAGGTTGCAGAGATACAGAGACACTGGAGAGAGCAAATGGAATTCCAGAGATTTTTCACGTGCAAATAGATATTTCCTTTGAGAGTCTCTAGACTAAATAATACTCCTCGTGTCTAAATGGACAATCTATCCTGCTGGCCTGGCAGCATCCTTAGTCCAGCACAAACCAAATAATGCCTACAGCTGCTTGAGGATAGAAGAGGGGAAGAGGAGGAGGCATGAGACAGGCAGATCTTCTTTATAATTTCTGCCTGCCCTCTCTCTCTCACATTTAATCTTTTGTATTTTCATACCTGTAAAGGCTCAATATGCTAGAAGTCAGAAAATGGTCTGTGCTGTGCAGACGGTCAGCTCAGATAAAGGAGGCAGTACTTTCTTGCCTTGATGTGTAGAAATGTAGATGGGTTGTAACTTGTGGTGCAGTGTGGAGCATTCAGAAGATGTTTGGACCATATGCTCAGCAGTAGCCTGAGAAGGTATTTTCAACAGAAGGGAGAGACTTTGGTTCTTTGCAGCTGGGAGGATGCAGTGAGCAAGCTGCTGGGAAGGATGCTGATGTACTTGTTCTCCCTTCGTGCAGAACGAACTAGGTGACCTCACAAAGGCTGGTTCTGGGATGAGATGATTCAGCACCCCCATGCTGACACTTCCCCCTCACAGTTGCATTCATGGCTGTCAGATGAGAGATCTGGCCACTGAGATGGGCTGTGGTTCACTGCACTGCCCACTTCTTTCTCTGTTGAAATCCAGTTCAGGTGCCTGGGCTGACTGAATTTCTCACAGGTCAGATGGGCATGAGAGAGGGGAGCGGCCGTTCTGATAGTGATGGTACTGGTGACTGATAACAAGGCCTCCCACTAGAAAGCTTAGAAGATCTGCAGAGTGTCCCTGGACTGTGCTGTCTGTCCCTCTCCCTCCAAAGACCAGATGCTGCAGAAACCATTCTCTGCTGACATCTCCCTTCACTTTACCTAAAAGGCAGCTTGAAAAGCAGGGAGCCCTGGCATCCCTGCATGTATCAAATGGGATTCAGCATGGGGAAATGGCAAGTTCTTATTCTTGTTTTGCTGAAACTCTTCCCATTGCACATAAGGAAAGATCCTGTCTTGATTTCAACACTTGCAAAGTCAACATAGAAAACTGCAGCTCTAAGTGGGAGGTGTTTGTCCCATAGTTTATCTAAGTGTTGTATAACACAGTTCATGATTAGAGAGAAACTGAGTAAGACTTCTCTCACAGATTGGGAAAACAGCCTCCTTAAAAACCTGCCAGGGAGAAGGAACCTTTTCCTAGTGAAAGCACTGGAGGATTTGATTCCTTGACCTTTCTCTGACTTCTAGGATGAGCTAAGGTTTGGGCAGTATACTTTCTGCTTGGGTAATCCATCTCTGCCTATGAGTGACAGTGACATCTCTGTGCTCAGTGCAGAGGTTTATAGGACAGATGTTTGCCCAGTGCCTGGATTCACAGGAGAAAGTACTGTGTTTGTGCAAGCTATTATTAAAGCCAATTATGTCTGTAAAAGTTTCTTTCCGGGTGGAAGGTTGAAGTGTTTCATGACATGCAAGTCACACAAAGGACACAGATGGGTATTTATTGCCACATGAGTCCAACCTTACTCTTCCCCTTCTGCTCCCCCACTGTCACCTGCAGAACCAGTTCTCCCCAGCCTAGAGGCAGTAACCTAAACCCCTGTGTAGCAAGGAGAGGGAAGAGCAGTCATGTCCAGCTCTTGATGTGACACTCCTTTCCCTGAAGGGCTGAAGGAAGATTTGACGTGGAGACTTCCTCACCCTGTTGTCATTGACTGATCCCATCCCTTTGCCCGGCCATCTCAGCCAGCCTGTCTCACAGGGTGTCCATGTTCTGAGAGGTTTCAGACATTAATAGCTACCAGACATGACTTAGCCACGCTACAATAACATACCAGAGAGCCGCTGTCTGCTGAGATGTATAAGCAGTTAAAAACCCTTTCTGATTTCTGTATCAAGGCCAAGATGGAATCAAAATCATCTTGTGAGCCTACTCTAAGGGTGCAGTTTCCACAAGGAAGCCAGAGAGCTAGCTGAAAGCTCAGACTCACAGGCAAATAATAACACATTGTCCAGAGCTGACAATGTCAGCTAAAGATCTCGTTGAGGAATGTCACCCAAACCTTGCCTGATCTGTCTTGCATAAAATTGAATTAATTGCAAGGAGCTGCTGAGATTGTATATCCAGTACTGCCTTACTCCTTAACAGTCTGAGCAGTCTGCAGGCTCACTGTACTTAGGTGCTCTTGTATTCAAGATGCAGTACAGATGCTGACTTCTGTAGCTGTCATGAATTAGTCAGTTCTTAGACTTGTGAGAGAGTTGCTGTGTCTCAATCCACTGGACAGTGTCAAACTGTCAGTAGAGTTTCTTTGTGAATATTACCTGCTGAATATGGACATTTTTGCTGCTGTGACTGAATGGAGATTTGCCTGCATCTCAGGCAATGGCTGAGCCATTCAGCTGCTCCTCATTCTTTTCATCTCTTATGGCAACAGGTAAAATGAAATTTATTCTTGAAGAAAAACCTACTGCAGTTCAAAATTACTGGTGAGATGTGGTCAATTTGGTGCCAGGTATGGGATTAGACAGTGATCTTAACTCCTGCTGTGTCCCATTCTCAAAACCCCAACTCCTGCTGATAGAGCAGCTTCTTCCTATCCCCAGTCCGCTGTGCCCCTGCCCGCGGGGCTGTGGTACCCTGCCTTCTGCACCCTGGTGTATAAATAACTTTGCGCCTCATCATTTTTGAATGTTGTTTATACCCCACTGCCTGCCACGTCATGTGCCAAGGTTATAAATATGCTACTGTGTCTAGACTGTATCTAAACTTGGCATTGGGTACCCAAGTTCATGAGAGGAGCAGTTTCATCTGTTAGCACAGAGGAGGTGCCCCCGATGTGTTTGATCAGAGGTCCAGAGGGGACTTGGCAAGAGACTTCTCTCCTCCTGCCATGCCAGAGCAGCACTGGCCCTGCTTTCTGAAGGGGCCTTGGAAACTCTCTTCCTCCCCTGCTCCAAAGCTACTGGGCACCCAGCCCAAAGGAAATACCTGACCTTATCCTTTCCTGATGTGCTTCAATGCACCATTGAGTGCAAGAGGCCCGAAACATCCCAGACTCACCTTCACTAGCCTGGGTAGATTCAAGCTGAGGCCGGGCTTGGGCTGGCAAGGCAGACTGAGATACTGGGGACAGGGGATTGCTGCAAGACTGAGCTGGAAAGTGCCCACACAGTTTGCATGACCACTCTAAGGTTAGCCATAAAAAGCAAAGAAAAATCTGAAGCAAACTTGATTGCAGTTGTACTGGCAAAAATCAGTCGGCTCTTCAGTAGTCTGAAAACTGCTCCCATTTGTGGAGTTAAACATTCCCTCCTATCAAGGCTCCCGGCAGGGGTACAGTAAAAGGAATTGAGTAACAGTTCAAAAAGAGATACTTTGGAACTTTGATGCCTAGAAGATGTGAGATCTGGCCCATATCAGACATGATCTGTTGCAGAACTGCTACCACACTTAAAGATGCAGGCCTCAGTGTGGCTAGGTGGCAAATCCTGATCTGGTGTGGCTCTCCTGTAACCCCACAGGGAGTCTGTAGGGTGCCAAAGACATATGTTCTGAGTTGCTCAGGAACTGATCTTTCACTTATTGACTTGGGGTGCAGAAAAGGAGTAATGGGAGAAGAAAGAAAAAGTTTTTCAGAGTGCTGAAAGTACCCAGCGATCACTTAACTGAACTCTAATAACATACTTGGGCAGGAAGCCTGTCTGTTTGCAGACACCCTCTGTTTGCTCACCTCGTGGAGCCTGCCTTTGCAGGTAGGGGAGAGGTACCAATGGGACTGCATTTGCCCCATGGGTTTGCATGTGTTTGGAGAAACCAAAGGGTGTGTGTGAGGGGTGGGGGCGATGCTGGGGATTTTGTGTCAGGCACTGTGTGCTGAATGAGGTGCCTGCCCAGGAATCTGGCTGGGGATGTTTCTCTTCCAAACTCTCCAACATTCTGGGATGTCCTGGGGAGGCTGCAGAGCTCATTTCCTCAGTGCCTGGCACTAAGTCTGCTTCCCAGCTCTCCAGCAGCCTTGCGAAGCTGCAGGGAGGCCATGAGGTGAGGCATGTTTGAGCTGTTACCTGGGCAACAGCTAAACACTGACTTCAGATAATAATTGTAAAATAACTTAGCGTCAGGGCAATGAGGCGGAGGGAGAGAGGGGCTGCCACTGCCCGTGGTCCCAGGGAGCCCCATAAAATCCTCAGTAAAAGCTACTTGTGTGAGCCAAATTGGCTGCAGCTCAGCCTGTGCTCAGAGCTCTTGACAAACTATACCCAGGCAGAGGCACTGTGGTGTCCTGGTCTTTTCAGGTGGCCTCCTGCATCATCATATCCAGCCACCTGCTACTGCCTGCCACCTCTCTGGCTTTAACAAGACTCTGGATGGCTCCATGAAACACATCCAAGGGGAAAGATTTACATCCACACTGTTTCCCACGGATCCCCAAGGTAGTGCAGCCTCTCGGCACACTCCTTACAGTCTCTGAGCAGCAATCTGGGTCACTTGCACCCAAGAGCTTTGCTAGACTTTAATCAATAATAGGTTAGTTTTTGGGTTCATCCTTGGAAACAAAAAAAGTTTGGCTGGAAGGGTCACAGAAAGGGCTGTACCTGGATTTTTAGATCACTCAGAAATGGAAGGGAGGAAGGAAAGAGCAGCAATCTGTGGGGAAAGTGGCAGACTTTCTTCCTTATCTTCTGTGGCTGAGACTTTCTGCAGCTCTACCCTCCCTGCCCAGTGATAATCTGTGGTTGGTTCTTGAATAGTTCGATAGATGCACAGGACAAATCAGCTACTGCTGGGATAGCTGCTGCAATTTGCCCTGCCTGTCTGGATTACGTTACCCGAGGGCATTACACACCAGCTGAACAACAAAACTGAGGCAGAGCTCCTCCTGTTTGGCTGGTTGCACAGCGCCTAGCGGGCTGAGGATCCAGGTCCATTACTAGATCTTTAGGCACAATACCAATATTGAGACAAATTGAGGGGATTTGAACAGTGTGTATAGCATGATGTCAACCTGTACCTAAGCACACACCGTTCCACACCACGGACGTGGTGTATTGCAGGACTTGAGTATTTGTTTGCTGCTCCTGGATTTACTGGAAAATGCCTTGACCAGGGTAGGTTGTATAATACACAGTCATTAAACATTACTAGCACTGTTCTGTCTCTATGGTAAAGCTGGCCCTGGTGCAGTGGGGACTAGCTTCCAGACAGACAGAGCTGTAGCATTAGGTAGTCATGGGAGGGATGGAATTATATTTGACAAGCAGCATGAGGTCACTTTTTCAGTCCCCTTCGGGTGGGATATATTAACAGGCTGCTGTTTGCCTTGAATGCAGTGACTAATTTATTTTTTTAAATCTGCTTATACTGCTTCCCCTTCCCTCTTAACTCATTCTCATCCTTTGGCTTTCCTCATTGTTTCAGTCAGAGATGACAAAGTGTACTACATGAAATGATGACATTTGCCATGGAGCAACAGATTAGCCATGGGCATGTTTCTTACAGTAGCCAGCATGCCATAAGATCACACACTGGCATACCCTGCAGTCAGCCACTTGCCAGCTCCTGCAGGCATCTCTACACATCCGTAGAACAGGAACAGTTCTCCTTCTCTTACCTGCATTATCCCTTTAGACTGTGAACCATGGAGGTCTTGATAATGGGATTAAAACTGCAGTGGTATCCTGAGGCTCAGATTAAAAAGTATCACAACTGCAGTGACATTAGGGCCTGTCCAACATTTCCCTTATGGATTGACTTGGCCAGCATGTTAGAAAGCAGAGCATGGGCTGAAGGACCATTCTGGAGGTGACTGCCATGAACTCCAAGAAGAGCTTAGAGAACTCCCCAGTTTGCCAGCAGATCCATTTATGGCAAGGTCTAAAGTTAGCAAGTATGTAAGTGATCTGAGGGGCAGCACCAGCAGGTTTCTTGCTAGGCTAGCAATAGCTGGGTGTTAGGATGGCAGCTTACACAGTGTAGTGGATAGATGGTTTGGTTTGGATACCAGTGCCAAAGCCAGAATGAAGCCCAGCAGCACTGGGAGAAGTGGAAAATGTAAAAGCCATTTTACAGTGAGCTGTTGAAGCACATTCCCTCCGCCCGCATGCAACCCTGGTCTGAGCTGTGTTTGTCCGAGCAGCTCTCATACACACACAGAGTCACTACCAGGTTAGCTACACGCCAGACTGCCATGGAAACAAAACCCAACTTTCCTCCCAGAAGGGCTGGAACTGAAGTCTGCCACAGCCCAGGACTGACAGTGTCTCTCATCATCTGGTTGGAGAAAATGGGGATCAGCCGGTGTCAGTCCCCACCCAGCAAGGCAGAGGACACTGCGAATAAACCTGCTTCAGATCTTTGCCTCCGAACAAGATGTTCTTGGCGTCTGTCTGGAGCTTGACTTACCAGATCTTGTTAAAAAAAAAAAAGGTGACTGCATTTCTGTGCAAGTCAGGCAGGCATTTTCACTCCCTCTCTGTTTGGTCAGCCCCTGGAATTACACCAGGTCATTCTTTCTGGTGCGGAGTGCTTGGGAGTGGAGGTGGGAGGAGAGGAACGAGACCTTGCTGATCTTGGAATTTAGCTGCTGTCTGTGATTTCTCTTGTTAGCAAAGAAAGCCTCCATGCTGGCATCTCTGCTAGCAGTGACAGACAGCACTGCAACTCCCGAGAGCTTCTGAGGACACTGGGCCTCCAGATCTATGGACAATATACATCTAGGAATTTCTTGAGCTGCAGTTTCTCTCCAATGGCAAAACTCTCATAACTGTAGATGCTGGAATTGAAGCATTAACATTTCTGTTTATCCAACTCTACTGCAAGTAATTAATAGCATTTGTATAGCACTTTGAATGTTTAGGTTATGTTCAAGCATTAGAGACTTACTATTCAGAAAAGCTACTTAAATGAGTCAGTGAATTCCAGGACAGAAATAAATTCTCTCTTGCTGTCTTCAGAAAAACGTAGTGGCTGCTGCATCATCCAGGGGGATGAAGGTCTCTGAGTATAGGGGTGCTGCCTCAGCCCTTCTGGGTTCCTGTAGGCAGCTGTCTGTTGTGACCTTCTGTGCCATCACTGCAGTGACAGATCTGTGTGCACGGGGCCTTGCTGGTGGCCTAGTGTTCCAGTTACCCGTGGGTTTACGCTGGTGGGTGAGAAGTCCCAGCAGTTCTGCCCAGGTGAATGCCTTTCCCCTGCACTGGGCAAAGGCAGCTGAGAGTGCTGGTAGAGGGACAGAGATCCCCGAGTGGGAGGAATTAGTTATGCAAATAGCAGACAGATGCTGAATTCCTCCATGTTTGGATTACTCACCAGAAGAGAATGCTGTGCTGTAGGCATAGGGACAAGGTGTGAGTAGGAAGTGTGTGGGGAAGGGGGGAGCCTCTCCCACCAAGAATATGTGTTTTGTACCCTACACTTCTCTCCTTTTCAGCTAAGCAGCAAAATGAAAAACATGTGAGGGGTGGAACAGGAGGGCAGGGATTTATGGGTTGTTTTATAGGAGATGATATAAAACACTTTTATTTCAAGTTCTCTGTTGTGTTAATTTCCTCTCTCCTTCTTTTGCTCTTTTTTAAGCCACATGCAGGAGAGAGGCAGAGCAGGCCCTCTGCAGTCACAGCATAAGCCTACCTACAGAATGCCTGTGGTCAATGGCTAGCCCACCCCTTCTATTACCGTGCCATTTATTGTGGCATATGGGAAATGAAACATGGAGCCAGGTGATGTTTTTGTGCTGTGGGCACTTCAGTCTGTGCTGGTTCACCAGCTCTTCCAACAGCTGTGCTGAAATGTGGAGTTACAATAACAGTGCCCACCTTTTTCCTTACAAATAACCACCCTGCAAAAGCACACGGGTTGGGAAGAGAGTGGGAAGCTGCAGAGCATTCACGAAACCATTTCTCATTAAGTAAAACCAGCTCAGCCCCACAGTAAAATTACAGAGACAAAAAGACAAAGACATAGTAAAAGAGCAGTAAAATAGCCATGGTTGTGATTAAAACACACAACACAAGCTTTCACACAATCGAGCAAAAGTAAAAGAGCTCCTTTAAAGCAGAAAAAGTGCCAGTGGGACACGTTTCAGGAGGAAGCACATTCCAGGCTGGTGGTCCCAGCAGAGCAAGAGCTTTGCACACAATAGTGCAGCCTCTGACAGACAGCAAGTGTAGAGTCCCATCTCACAAAGAGCTGGAGTTGTCCGTGAAATGAACACAGCTCATACAGGATCCACAGCTTAGAAGGTTGCCTGTGTAAATATCGCTCAGTGGACTTGATGTGACTGAGGAAGTGCATCACAGCAATGACACTGAGGCAGCCCTTCAGCATCAGGAGAAAGGGAAAGGACTGAACTTTGAAACATCTTTGGGTCCAGATTTGGTCCCAAAACAATGCCCTGAAATATCTCAGGATTTCTAGCTTACTCTGGAGTTCTTGGAGGTGGAGGTGGTGCTTTCTGGAAGGATCTGGCGATTAACAGTGTTAAATTTATAGAAAAAGAGGCAGGGCTGATAAAGCTGTAACAACAGGACACTCAGTCCTTGTGGGGTTTACTGCTGTATTGCAAGATCCATATTGGCTCATTGCTCTTGTGTCCAGCTTGTAACATTACACAGCATGTTTAAGTAAAAATCTTTATCCACTGAATAAGAAAACAAACCCAGGAAATAATATGTTCAGTATTTACTGAATAGCAATTATTGCTCTTGTTTCTACAAAACTTAATCCTAATCTTGAACTATTAGACCAAGTCTCTTTAAAGCCATGTTGGACAGAAAGATTTACTGAGATAAATCTGGAGGTCATGCAAAAGAGCATTAATGTTGTAGCTAAAGCCTCATGAATTTCGGGGGGGTCTGTGCACAGACTTCGTGGCAGAATCAGGATGTCAGGGATGAGATAAAGGCTGTAGTCCTGGAATAACCCAATGAACCTTGTCTGGTAAGGCATGGAAAATGCTTGGTTACAACCTTCTTATTTAATTCTGGAGTGAGGACAGCAAAAATGGAGACAGGAAAAGCTTGACAGGATTGTTTAAAGCTAAACTAATGATAACAAAAAAGCACATATGGAAGGTAATAAATCTGATGGGATGGGCAGCCATTTTGCTAAGCACCTTATGCTGATGTTAGCCAATAAAACAGCAGAGGGTTTGGTAACTGAGCTCACATCCTCTGTGCATACCACCCTTGCTTAAATTATTTTTTTCCTCTTTAAAAAAAAGAAACAAAACTCTTTTAAGGCAAAGATTGAATCAAGTGATGATGTGCAAATCCAGAGTGGTGAGAGGTATTGTTGAGATGAAGCATATTTTGTTTCATTCTTGCAAGTATTTTGTGAGTTAAACTGCAGAGAAGCACAGCCCCGGGAAACAAAGATGTTCAGATCACTGCCACATTGAAAGCTTTTCCCACCTTGTTTCTGCTGTAATTCCAGTTGGAGGATCAGTGGAGCACGGAGGTGATCCAGTCCATCACCATGGTATTCTGGTTTAAATTGGAAGGGACTCCAACTCTTCTGCTAACAATTATATTGTTCACTTGCATTATAGCATTGTCTTTAAGACCCCAGAAAGGAGCAATGTCCCATCTTGCTAAACTCTAGAGAGATTCAGCACCTGCTCCAAACAGATCACACCCTGAGCAGACAATAGGCAGGGAATTGTTCCAGGTTTCCAGAAAGTCAGTGGGAGATCAGGAATGGCACATGTTTTCTGAGCCCCCGAGTTATTACACAGGCCCAGAGCACACTGTCTAATGCAGGTGCTTTTCTTACCAAAGGGACAGTGAACTGAGGCACTGATGTGAATTTACAGCTGAAAGTGGGTGTCTGTATACGATTGCAGCATGCTCACACTACCCTGGCATTCAAGGACTGAGATGAGGATGTACTGAGGGAGTAGTGTGATTGGCAGAGCCTCTGAATTCCCCAGGGAAAGGAAAGCTTGGCCAAAGACATGCTAATAACAAAAGGATGTCAGTGTGGCTCAGGGAAAACTGGTACAGGAACAAGCTGCCATTTTTCCACAGAGCCTTTTCCTGTACCTTTTCAGTTCCCCACCCAGCCCACTCCTCATTCGTGAGATGTTTGATCCCTGAGCTCACTCCTGAATGGGGTCCAGGTAGCTCCTTTGTGCTTCAGCTGCTCATCCTGGAGCCCTAGATCACAGACTCTCATCCCATATGTTTCCTATTAATCCTAGTCTTGCCTGCAGAGAAGCTTGCTATGAGGATGGAGGGAAGTGGGTTCTTGGAGGGGGATGCTGCTATACTTTTCCATTGTTCCCCTTCTCATTCTCCAGAAATCAGGCTTCTTTCTGCCTATATTTGGCTATGTAGGCTGTTTCTGCACTGAACTGCCAAGGGTGGAGGAACTCTGCTCACCCACTGCACATCAGTAATGCTGGCTCTTGGGAAAAGGCTCTCATGGGCTCCTGGTGTTCCTCACAGACCCCCAGATACAGTTTCCTGTATCCTTTTGAGGGACAACTTCAGGGGTGTCTCAGCTTTATGCTACAGATCATCCTTGCCCACAGCACAAACAGTCACCAGGATTTTCTTATGTTCATAGCAGAAGCAGAGCTGCTCTTGCCACACTCAGTGGCTGGTGTATCTCAGTCAGCACTGAGCCAGGCTGTACGTAGGCAGTCTTTTAACAGTCTCCCAATAACCAAGGACTCTCAGGGCTCTCAGTCACTTGCTCCAACTGATTGCACCTCCTATTCTTCTAGAGAAAAAAAAACAAAAGACCAAATTCTTGGCCTCAGTGGCATCCTCTTACCACAAGCTCCTGAATCCAGTTCCATGTTAGTGTGGAAAAAATTGTTTTCTTTTGCCAGCTTTAGTTTTACCCAGTTTCTCATTCCCTTGAATGCCCCTCTTGTTCCTGTGCTGACAGCCTGCTGCTCCTGCTGTTGGGTCAGCCCTGCTGTGGTTGCATGACCCAGTATTTAAAATGGTAACTGCTTCTTGGTGTCTTGGCCCTGAAAGTGGAACTAAGGCGGTTTTAGCAATGACAAGGTGTTTAGTAGCAGTGGCCATGTCTTAAACCAGACCCTCCATCTGTGGCATCTGAGCACAGCCGACTGAGAGGCAGTACATGGTACAGCAGGCAACTGCTAACCTTTGGGCAAGGCAGTGTCTGCTCTGGCCTTGTCTCTGCTTGCTCATTTTGTGCCTGCTGTCTTTGTGCTTCAGCTTTCCTCATGTAAAACAGGAGGAGTCAATAATCACTCACTGCAGAGTGGGTGAGATAGAGAGAATTCAGATTATGTGTGCATACTTTACAGCCTTTACTGTGTTCATTAAATCACTCAAAGTACTCTCAACAAAATTTTGCTGACAGAATAGCCAGGTGAAATGTCTCCTTGCTACATTTGTAAAAATACATCTGTGTCCTGCATGTTCTTACACCCTGCACTTTGGGTACTCTTTTAGACACACTTCTCCCAAGGCTCCTCCCAAAATATGAGCAATGACCTCAGCCATTCTTAGGGCAACTGAGTGCTATCAGTATCTTCATCTCCACCAGAGAGATTCTTTGATGGTGCTTCTGGCAGGGATGCACTTTGGAAAAAAGAACAGAGCTCCACATATGTATCAGCCTCCTGACAGACACCCACTTAATGCAGGCTTCTAGATTCCTTTCACCAGGTACTTTGGCTGCTCTAAGTTCAGATCTTCAACATTTTCAGGAAAAAAACATAATTCCTCATGCTCTTGTTTGACTGTGTTGCTGGTTTTAATTTGAATGCCAGAAAATAGCTGAGTTGCAGGCATCTATCTGTTGTGTTGGACTATTTTACCCATATTTCAGCTAGCAGAGGACTTGAGACAGAACTGTTACAGAAATGTCAGACCCAGCTCCAGCTGCACTCGGTGGAAAAAGAGTAACTGAATTCAGGGGAGCTGGACTGGGACCTAAAACGGTGAGTGCAGTGGTACTGCAGTGTCTTTCATCGCAGAGTTGCTGAGTGAAATCCAGACTGTGCTGGTAATTGTTGGGAAGCTGCCAGCTGCTAATGATGTGGAACAAGTTGGTGAGTCCTTGCTCCAGTTTGTAAGAAGCCACCAGACAAAACAAGTACCAAGAATAGCCAGCTCAACCCTCTCCTGGTTGGGTTCATGCTGTACTGGCAAGGGAGTAATTTAGGAACTTCCCGTGATGTGGCTCCTGTGGTGTCTGATCTGTGGAGGCCACAGTGCTTCTGTGCACATTTATCCTCATGAAATTCCCTAGAAATACTCAACATGCTATAAAAACAGTGTCTGGAACATAGTGCTTTCCCAGATCTGGCCCACTCTGCTGGTGCTTTGATACACTCGTAGCACAACCACAAACCTCTTTTCCTCTTTGATTTCCCTGCCTGTAGCTGCATCTCTTGGACTGAACGCCAACACTCCCCAGTGCTCTTTCTTTCAGCTCCTGTAGGTGAAGTGCACTGTGTGATGGAAAAGCACACACATCATAGTGTGGGGTACCACAAGAGCTCAAATTTAATGGATAGCTGAAGCAAGAAAGAGATTTGCTTTCTAACAATATCCCACTGGGCAGCAGAAGCTGTGTGGGAGATTGGACAGTCAAGATTTTTTTCCCAATTTCAGATCAATACTGGGAAATGATGATGGGGAAGGAGAGGCAGCCCACTGTGCAGACCATCTGTACAGCTGTTGAGGCAGGCAGATACAAGCAAACATATCTCCTTGTTCCACCTGCCTGAGGAAAATGGAAGTAAAGGTGATGACAGCCAGGAAGCAGGTAGTGCTTTTGCTGCCTGGCTCAAACAAGCAAGGCGCTCAAACACTGCCAATGGCTTTGTTCTCCAGGGCTTCAGAAAAAGTCATCAATGCCTGAGCTTTTTAGAACTGATCTCCCCTTTGAGATTTGTTTTGTGAAGAGAAACAGGAGCCACAACACCGAGTATCTTGAAAGTGTCCAGCGGGGATGATAGACATACACAGGCAAAACTGGAGGCGCAGTCAGAGAACGTGCAGGATCTGTTAAAGATCAAACCTGGTGTGCCCGAGTCCTCACTGCTGTGAGGTGGCTGAGCTCCTAACACTGCTCTTACAGTGCTCTCTGCTGGGGAATGAGAGGCAGAGGCAAGCAAGGCTGCAAGTCGCCTTTAGCCTAGCAGGTAGACAACCATTACAGGCTAAGGAATGATGTGCACATTTAGCTTATGCATTGCTCCAGTGAATGTATACAATGTCTGCTGGCCCACCCATGAGAACTAGGCTGAGCTGTGCTCCAGGAATAAATTTCTAGTCAATGCAGGAGCAGGTGGCATAATGTCTGGAGCCAGTAACCTGTTGCTGTTCAGTTGGCACAACAGTTCAACAGTTGTCCACAGGCAAACAGGCTTCTCGCACAGCTTGGAGCATGTCCAGGCTGCCCAGTCAAGACATTCAGCTGGAATCACGTGTAACAGACTCCTTAATGAGCTTGGCAAGACAATTAGAAAAGTGTCTTTTACTGCTTCTACTATGCTGCCAGCCATGGAAAAGAGGGTAAACAATAAATTTCACTAAGATAATTGATCACCTAGGAAAATGGAAAACCATAAGCTCTTGATCTCCTAGTTAGGCTAGCTAGCAAAAGCCCTGCTAACATTAGATTTGGTGATGGAAAAGCACTTTTATCACCTTGACATATGTCATTTTCTGAAGCTGATATTGGTGGCCAATCAATCAACCAAAAAACCCTTCTGTGCTCTTAGAGGGTACTTCCACCAGAGGGCTCTGCAGACACATCATGAGCAATCAGGTGGAAAGGTACAGTTTTAATCAAAATATTTATTCCAGTCAGTGTGGTGGTATGTTACTGGAGAGTCCAACCCTTTAATTAGTATTCTATAGAGGCAGTGGTCCATAAAGAGCCTGTAGCTACTTCACTAACACTATGTAAACTCTCACTAGCTTGCTATTTGTTCCTAAACATTTTTGGTGGGGATAAATTAGGATATGTAGTCTCATACCCTACAGCAAATAGACAACTAAGCAGAGAAGTATTCACAGGTAGACAGTCTTGGTAATTGCCTAAGAAACCCACATTAGCTGCTGCAATATACTAAATTTAACTGAAATCTAGGAACATTTAAATTGCTCTGCTGGGCTGTAGATGTGATAACTGAGGAGTCAACTCTGTCAGTTCTGCTGCCCACAGTCAGACATCTGCATTGCTTCCACCTGTATTATGAGAGCTCAGATACCAAACTTCAGTGGCTGCTGCATGTCTCTCTGGCAGTACCAAGAGGCATCAAGTGAGTGAAGATGCTTCTGGAAGAGTTGAGTATTTAAAGAAGTGATCATAGGCCTGGTCAGTCCCACACCGGGGCAGGCAGGGAGGTGCTGGGCTGCACTCTGCCCTTAGGGCTATTTTCTGTTGCTGCCCATCTTGTTTTGTATGGGGCCATAGGATGCAGAGTGTACATTAGACCAAAGTTATAAACACTATAAAGTTTGCTGACCTTCATCTGCCCTACCTCAGCCTAGCCCACATGGAAACAGGGAGACTGGAAATCAGGCCCTACAGCTTTAACTCCGAGAGCTGTAACGTGACCTCCCTCCTGCCTATGTAACCCTGCCCTGCCAGCCAGTGAACCGGCTCCAAGTGGCTGTGTTTAAAAACAACAGCTCTGGACACATCCTTCCCCGGGTCTCAGATCACAGGCAGCCCTGCTAGAAACCCTTGTCCAGAACGTTTTCTGGGAAGCTGTTTGATGAGTGGCTGTCTTGAGCCTACGCCTCCCGCACACCCCCGCACGGGCTGTCACCCAAGACAAGGGCCCTGGCGCTTCCCTCCTGTCTGGCAGCTGCTCTTGCTCCTGCCTGGCCCTTTGCCTTGCAGAAAAGCCCACTGCCCAGTTACCATCTGCAATCTGCAAGAGATTCTTCAATGTGCACAGCATATGGGTGGGAAAAGAGCAAAGGAATGGCAACAGAATAAAACAACCCAGGGAAAGCACACCCATCCCATGTGCATGGTCTGAAGGACCCTCTATGCTCCAGTTATTTAAACTCATTTTCCCCTCCTTCTTTGTGCCCAGAAGGCACAGCTTCTTCTCTCCTCAACTACCCTTGCCATGGCAAATTCCCATCCTTTTTCATACAGCTTGCACAACTCTGGCCTGTCAGAATCAGTTTGCCCCACATCTTTGTGCCCCTAAAACAGCTGACCAGTACCTTTCCTACTTGAACATCTCACCTTCTTCCTCTCCCTCCCATGTCACAGTCACCCTATCAACTGTTGTCCAGGAAGGCTGATTTCTCCTTCCTTTCCTCTGCCTCTCACTTGAAGCAGATTTTCTTCTCTGACTCGGGTCAAGCTTCTTGTTTCCACACTGTCAAGGACTGCCTGGCTCCTCCCAGGCTATACAAACCCATTTGACCTAGGAGCCGTTGTCCTAAGTTTGCTGGTGAGCTAGAAATAACCTCCTGCCACTGCATATATCTCCACAGACTGTTGTATCTGTGCGTGTTCCCGCACTGTGAGCAGGGCTGCTTGGGCTCTGGGGAACTGGGAGCATAAGACCAGGGCTCAAAACTGGTTTTGATGGGGGAAGGGGAGGGAATGGGTGGAGTTTTGTTTGGATATATGGGAAAATGCTTGGCCAAACCCTGTTGAACTACCTGTGTGTGTATATGCAGTAGGGCCCTGTGTGTGTGAGTACGAAAGGCTAGCAGCCCTGCCTTTGTGCATTTGGAGTTATATCTGTGTGTAAATGGGAATGTTTGGCCCAGCTTTCACTGTGTATACAAGTGTGTTTGTGTGAACCCTTACCTGGTTGCAGTGTGCACGTGTACTGCTGTTGTCTTGAGCTGGAAGTCTCAGCAAAGGGGTCCTTACAGCCAGTCCTGGCTGTGTTGATCTTATCAGGTGCCAGAGATGTGTTTTCTCAATACTTAGACCTACCTGGAAGTTTTTGTCATTGTGGTGAGGTCAGTGGGTTTTTTGGCTGGTGAGAAGCACTATAAACAAGGTGGCTCTCGGAGATCACATGGTGATTGAATCAATACCTTGAGCAAACAAAAGAGGTATGCTAATAGAGTCATCTGCCTCTGATAACCCTGCAATGGTTACCAGCTCTCTTCTGAGTCATCTCCTCTCCAGATTCTTTTCTTCTTAAATTCATTTGCATGAGCCATTGGGATTACACTTTAGAGAAAACCCTTCATTTATCTCACTGTTTGACAGGCCCAGCATCCTTGGTATATTTACAACTAGCAAATCTGTCTTGCTGCCTGAACCTCCAGTATATTACAGGCCATTACAAAGAGTAACTTTATAGAATCTTGATGCTGACCTGGGGTCCTCAGGAACCCAGGATGTATGGGGACCAGGTGGTCAGAGCTGTAACTTTGCCTCAGATCCTATTTGCACTTAATGCTGTATTCATTCCTTAGTTTTGCCAAACTCTGTAGACAAGGGATCCCATCACCCTTGTCCACTAGGCTGACTCTGCATCAGTAGATCATGACTGTTCAGCCCCAACACGAGATCACTTAGAGGCAGGTATTCTTTATAGAACCCCAGGAATTATCACCATTACCTCAAAAAGAAACAGAAAGGTCTAGAAGAACTGTTCTTTGGGGAGACTGAGGATCCAGGACAGGCATGCCCAAACTGCACTGACCCCAGTGTGGACCCAGGTATTGCTTCATCTCTTGGTTTTAACCCTCAAGCCATTTTTTTCACTGTAGTAGGCTGAAGGCTAAATGCTGGGAATGTGCACACCCAAATTTCAGACTCAGTGCCTGGCAGTTGTAAGACTGGGAAGTTTGGTTTGTGCCGTAAGGCAGGAGTGAAGTTCATGTCTGGATCTGAATTTAAGCTGGGAGGCTGTTTGTTCAAGCCTGTTGTAACGGACAATAGAAAACTTGTGTATATGGAAAATAGGCAGACCTAGGGTCTTTTTGTAGATTTTAATGTTTTCCTCGGGATTTTAACGTTAATGTTCATTTGTAAATGTCCTGTCTGTGAAATGGACCCACAGCATATAAATTGATGGCATCTATCCTACAGATGAGTGTAAATCACTGCACTGGGCCAAAGTTCTTCCACTGACGTGAAGGGAGTGTAAATCTTAAAAGCCTCATGTCATGTGTCCCTTAAATACAGATAGTTCAGAAGATGATTGTCGAGTCACCTCTCAGAAATACTCAGCGGGTCGGTTACCCGGCAGTGCAGATGTCTGAGCTTTCCCAGGGCATTCAGAGGACTGGAGGAAAGCTGCAGACTTTGAATATGTAAACAGCACGTCTGCTTGTTTTGTTGGATTAGTCAAATAACTGAGATATTTCCTCTCTTCTTCATATAAAGACAGGAGAGCTATTTGCATAAACAAGAGCTTGCCATTTCTGGAATCCTTGGGGACTAGGGAGGGAAAAGGACTGTTCCCATAGCGCTGCCAGGTTGGAAAGGACCTCAAGGAGATTTTAATACATTTCCGTGTCTGTGCCATTGGCCCACTGGGCATAACCACGCTCTTCTTGCAGGGCCTCAGCTCAGATAAGCTGCCTACCCCATCTACTCTTGCAGTGTGTGATCCAAGAAGGTATCGTGAAAGGCCATGTTATCTGCCGGGGCTCAGCCGGGAGGCCCGAGGAGGCGAGCGGGCTGCGCTCCGATGGGCCAGAGGCTCCGGCCCACGGGACACCTCCCCCGGCGGGCCCGGCCCGGCTGCTGCGGGTCACCGCGAGCTCCGCCACGCGCCGGCGGGGGCGGCACTGCCCGCCGTGACGTCACGCGCGGCCCTTTGACGCGCCACGCGCCGCCCGTTGGCGTCACGTGCGCGCCGCGGCCCGGCCTCCGCGTGCAGCTCCCGCTCGGGGGAGCCGGAGCCTCAGCCGGCGGCAGCGGCGGCAGCAGCATGGCGGGCGGCCCTCAGGAGAACACGCTGCTGCATCTCTTCGCTGGGGGGTGAGTGCGGCCGCCATGGGGCTGGGCTGGGCGCGGCACCGGAGGGGTTACGACCGCGGCTGAGGAGCTGCCGCCCGCCGGGGGAGGCCCCGCTGAGCGGGACGCGGCGGCTCCCGCCGGGCCGCCCGGCCACTACCTCGCGTGAGGGGCGGGATGGCGGCAATGCTGGCTGCGGCGCCACCGGCGGCCTCCTCTCCCTTCCCCTCCTGTGGTCGTGCCGGCTGGCAGCGGGGAAACGGGCTGTGGGCGCCGAGCGCAGCCCCCGCCTTTGTCACCATCTCCCTCACGAACCCGCCTGGCCTCTGGGCAGCTGCCGCAGTGACAGGCCGGCGATTTTCTCCTCGCTGCCTGTGTGAAGGAGGCGAGGCAAGCGGTGTCTTTCCAGAATTAGAAAATACATCCTTAGCGAGCCGAGCTGGGAGGGACAGAAGGGGTCACGGTGCGACTGGAGGTCACCGCTGGGCAGAGTCAGTTGGAACTGGGTGATCTTTAAGGTCCCTTCCAACCCAAACCATTCTATGATTCTATGATATTTAACTATATATAATTATATATGTATATAAAAAAACCTGTGGTATCCAGCTCTGTTAAATTAAACACTCTACTCTAAATTAGTTTTACTCCAAATCCTGCCCTTGTATGTGGCTTCTGCTGAATCAAGCAGGAACTGGGGGATGTAATCCACAAAGCATCTTCCAGACAGCAGGCTTTATGCTTTTTGACAGACCATAGCTTGTTTTTTTAAAGACAGGCATTTACGCAACACTTTAATAAGCTCTGCCTGGGTGACGGGTTAATAGTGGAGGCGGTGTAACTACCTGATCCATATAATTATAATGGAAAGCAAGTAATCCAAAAAGGTGGAAGACATGGAAGGAAAGAGAAAGAGAAGGTCCTGGTGCTTCTAAGTGACATGGCATGCCAGGCCACTTCTCTTAAATTCTTGCAAGGAGTTGTAAACTTCTTGTTTTTGTTGTGTTAAAAGCTTAAAGTAACAACCCAACCCACAAACTACCAGCCAAAAACCCTCCCCAAAAGCCTTGTAAATTAACTTATTACAGTAATTTTAATAGTAGTCCAGTAAGATCATTTTATGGTGTCAATTTAAAATAATTTTTTTAAAAAATCATCTCTTAGGCAGATAATAAGTGCTGTTGTATGTGCTTCTGTCCTTATCAGAAGTCTTTTTTTGTTTTCATCTCTTTTTAGTGGTTTAAACAAATATATTTAAGTAGTAGAATATTCTGTAGTGCTTGTTAGCTGACAATAGCTAGGAAGCCAACATGAAATCTGTTTTAATTTGAATCTGTTTAATAGTAGACCATTGTTTCTCCTGTTGTTAAGCAGGAGACTTCAGTCTCCTCTGACATGTCCCTGGAGCACTAAGTTCATTTAATATAATATTAAACCCAACAAAGCTAAGTTTTTCAGAGGCACTGCCCTTTTTCTGCTGACTTGAATACTCTGTATTGTTTTATGTCCTCTCTTCCCCCTGCCTTGCATCAGAGTAATACCTGGAACCTGTGAGAGAAACTGGACCTGAATGTACACACGCAGCTTGTTTGGATCTTAACGATGCCTTTCCAGAACTCTGTGTGTCCTCACATAACTCAGACTATAAATAAATAGGAATTTTAAACTCATCAGTGTTTTAATCTAGTCCTGGGTGATCAGTATCTTCCTTACTCGTTTAATGTACTCTCTACCTTCTCTAAGGTTCCTAATAAACAACCATTTTCTGCAGCAGGCCTAGGGAGTCACCAGATCTGATCTGGTTTTGGGAGTATGGGGGAAAGAACAGAAACGCAGCAGGGAATATCACCATCACTGCTCTGGTACAATGAGATTGATCTGTTTCTAAAGCAGGGATGAAACTACAGCACAGAGGAAAGAGATGGTCTTTTAGGGTATGCAGGCCTTTAAATGTTCATTGCTGGACTTGATTCTTGTTCTACATATCTTGTTATTTGCAGAGACACAGAAAAGTGTACCATCATTTACCTTGCTGTGGTGTTATAGAAAGGAAAATGAGACAGCAAATTCAGTCTTCTCGTGCACCAGCCAATGCTAAAGCGTTTGGTCCACCACACACCCACACACCATCCAAACAGTTTATTTCTGAGTGGTTCCCTGTTCAAGGCCCTGAACTTGAGTGTTGGAAGTTGAGAATACTGTGTAAGTTGTGTAAGATGCTAACCTTTATTCAGTTATAAAGTAGTATTCTTTGCAGATAAAGCAAGAGTATCACATTCACTTGAAATAATTTTGATAGAGACGTTATTGGTATTACAGTAGCTCCCTGTGAAGGGGAGGATGGGCTGCGGTGTCAGCTTAAGAAGATGTCATGCGGTATCCTCATGTGTGCACAAAAAAAGGCAGGCCAGCCTCGGATAATCTTAAAACCAGAATGGAGTAGAAGTGTTTAATACTTCAGAGACAAGCAGTGATGAAATGCACTTGAATATTAGAAAGTGTTCTCCACTTGTTGAAAGAGCTGGCTTCCTATTAGCTGCCTTATTATAGGCAGACAGACTCATTGGCTTCCTTTTGTTTCTGTTTGCTCATTTTAAGGCTCACACTAGTAAGAGCAAACCAAAGGGTCTTGGCATTTTGATGGGAAGATGACTCTGAGGGCAGAGAGGATTTCAGAAGCAGCAAGGAGAATGATGCTGAAGTTGCACAACAGATGTTTACAAGTCTGGGTTCCTGCTTACCTGTTGAAGTCAGTGTGGTTGTTGCTTATTGTTGTGTGGGAAAAACTGTAGACTAGGCTGCAGCACAGGTTACTGCATGTTGTCTTCTCAGCTGGAGTAATACTGTTTACTACAGAGATTTCCTAAGAAGTGGCATTTAGAGGCTGCAGTGCCCTTCACAGAACTGGTGAAGGGTAAAAACTGGGAACATTGGGGGTGGACTTCATAAAGCTAGAAAGCTGGCAGCAGGAGGAAAACGAATTGAATTTTGAGATTTACATCCTTGGCATGTTTTTGAAACAGTGTTTTCTTTTTATAGAAGTAAATAATTTTTCTGCAGCTCTTAGTGCATAGTACATTATGTATCTCCATAAACACAAACTGTTTCATGTTCTCAGACCACGAGTTTCTGTAGTTCTTTTGGCCATCACAAAGCAGAGAACTGTATTTTACCGCTCTAATGGCGATATAGCCTGGCCCATCATGTAACTAGAGGAGGTGTTCAAAGCCTGAAAAATTCTGGTTTTCTGGCAGCAAGTGACAGGCCAAAGCTGCAGAGTTGTTGGGTGTCTCACGTGGAAAGGGTTTTGTATCTGTGATACATGCAGAGCATAGCTCTTGTTCTATGCTTGCCATCCAATCTGTTGAAGATACTCTACCATAGTGTTTTGTTTCTAGGGAGGTTTCTTTTGTTTGACTAAGGACAGATGTAGACATTGGTTTGGGATTTTTGCAGGAGGCTAGTGCAGTTAACACTGCTTAACATCTCTGGAACAAACCAGTGTGAAGACTTGGAGGTTTTGCCTTGATTGCAGCTTAACATTTTCCCAAATCAAATTTATCTGGCTGCATATCCATAGTCTGAGTCTTTCAGGGTTTATGGCTGTTTGTGTAGCTGAGGAAAGCTGGTTGTTGCTCCTTTCTTCCCAGATGTAGGCATTTGGAACACCCTAGGAATACCAAGTGTTTCTTTTATGCACAGCGTGTTATTTTTCCAGCCATCTTTCTGGGGAATAGAGCAACACCAGGGGACAATGCACAGAAATCCCATGTGGAGAAAAATTGGCTCATCTGAAAAAAGCTGCCTGATACATCCAAGTCCTTGCTTGAACTAACTGCTGTGTATTTATATTTGGGACATAATGTGCACACCCTGTTGACATTCTGAGAATTGCTCTGTTAGATAATGCTTTTTTCTTAAATGTCACACTGACAACATAAACTCTGAGCTGTTAAAACTGATGATGCAGGTATTAACTAATTGTGTTGAATATCAGAGGATTACATATGCATTACCAGAAGTACTTAAATATTACAGGCTGAATAAATTAACTGGATTATCAGAGTAAAAGGATGAAAGGCAAGGAGTGGGCTAGGAAGACAAGAAGATGACTGATGCAGGAGGGAATATGCCAGAGAGGCTAAAAAATTGTATAGCAAGATGTCACTCTAGACTGAGCAGCTGGTAGTTCAGAAACAGCAAATGGAGTTTCAGTGTTCTGAATTTATGAATTGTTACTGTGAAAGTATTGTTGTAATGTTCATAAATGTGAAATAAATGAGGGCTGAAGACAGAGTACACAACAGTGGAGCACTGGTAGATAAACAAATTGGGAATTAAGGCAATCAAGTTCTCTTCATCAAGTTCTCACAGACTTACAATTTCTGTTGAGTATGTTGATGAGTCAAGTGTTAATTATACATACTTGTGTCTGTAGTGGATATATATCTGCAAGAGGGATCCTCAAAACACTTCCTGCTCCAAGTTGTAAGTGTGAGCTGTGGGAACAGGACAGGTTTTGCTGGAGAAGCCATTCCTGACCTTTCTTTTTCCACCAAGATCTAATTTCAGAGGAATGTGAGCAACGTGAGATGCATCTGACAAAACAGAGAAGAATAAACTGAAGCAATGTCCCCCGGAGTAGTATTGACACAGCAGAAGGCTTGTGTCCCAGCCCTGGTTCAGTACACAAAATAATCAGAGGTCTGATAAGGTCTCGGTGAACACTGTCATTTTTGAGCCAAATGACACAATTTCAGCTGCTGTGTACCTAGCTCTATGAACAACTTTGTGACTTTATTCAACAGTTAAGCATAAGTGGTTTAAAAAGGATGAAGGCAAAGCTCTTTCTTACAGTATCTGTCATTTTGGATATATGGATTGTCCTAGTTTAGTTTTTTTTCCCCTTTCAGCAGAGAAGAGGAAGAAGCAAGAACTTAAAGGAAAAACTTACTGAAGCATGCTGTTAAATCATACTGCCAGTCTCAGTGAAAACGCAGTTTCTTCTGTTGGATGCATTTGTGTCTGAAAAGCATCATGTTTGGGATCATGTACTGGGACAGAATCTTGCAGGACATGAAGACTGTAGTGAAGAAGTTGTATTCCCCAACCATGTGGTCTGAGGTGGCCTTTGAACATTATAAAGAATCTTAATTTTTGTGGCTGTACAGCCAGGGTGGCCAGGCTGTTAGTGCAAGTGCAGGGTCCTCAGGGTTTTGGCAGAGAGTGGTTACTGTTTGATATAAGACTTACTGTTTCAGCAACAAAATAAGCTGTACTGGATAAAGCATTTCTAAACTAGTCTGTATCTTCAGCTTGGATTTTTCTGCCATTCTTTAATTACCATTTTCCTTATGTTTAAAAAAAAGATTCTGCTAGTAAAATAGTTCATGTGTAGATGTGGCTTTAGAAAAATATGCACTAGTATCTTTATTAATGTCCTTTTATGGATCTCTGTTCCCAAAGTAGTGCATGCAAACTTCTGACTCTAGCGAGCAGTGCTGCTTTGTGCACAAGACAAAGGGTGGGATTTATTTTTTTTAATTCATCTCCCTTTCATGAAAAACTACTTAAATTACAATTTCACATTAACATCAAAGAGAGTTGAGTTGTTGACTCATGGTGTTTTCTAAGGAAAGTCACAAACACAAGTTTCTGAAGGAATCACATGCTTTGACACTTGTGTAAACAAAGGAAATATTTCCTAGTTAATAGGTTCAGTTCTAGTAAACGCCCTTGGAAAAAACCTGAAATCTCTGTAAAGTCTTCTGAAATACCAACATGTTTGATTAACAAAATTTAGACATAGTGCCTTGTAGCCAACCTCAACATTATGTTTAATTGTGAAGTTTGACAGAAAGGACCTTCAGTTACCAAAGAGGAACAGCAACAGAGGGAAATGGTTTGACCAGTCACTTTCCAGATCACTGAATAAAATGAAAATTAGGACTTGCACACCTTCTGTTCCTGGCCCAGTGTGGTTTTTCTGAGGCTCAGTCTTACTACGTTGAGTATATGCCTATCGTAGGATCACGTATTTCTTCTTTAAATATATATGTGTGTGTGTCTGTATGTATATATACACACACATATGTGTGTGGGTGTATAGTATTTTATTTTTGTCCTTCTATACTCAAAACATGGGAATTCTGTTCTTTAGTAGCCTTTCTGTCCTGTTAATCTGCTTTCCAACCCTCCCTCATCCTTGCAGCTTCCTTCCTCCCACCCCAAAAGAGTAGTTGATATCCATGGGTTTTAAGAGAGCCTAACTTAGTGTAGTTTTGATATTTGCTACTTCTATAGGCAACTATTCTAATCATAAGTACTGAAATGGTGAAGAATTACATTGCTGTGTTTTCAGGCTATAGTGGCTTGTTCTCATCTGCCAGCTTCCTGCTTCCCATAAGAAAAATCCATCCAAGGGTACGTCTGTTTTAGGACAACAACCTCTGAAACGTGGATGGCCTCTGAAGTTTTTACAGGCAGAATTCCAAGTCCTGCCAGAACACGGGACCAGCAGATGGTCAGCCAGGAATGTTTTGTTAGTGCTGGGTATCATCTCTGTGTTTACCAATCTCATCACTGCACATGATCATTGTAACAGTTTCTCAACCTTCTCTCCCCTCCCTCAGGTCTTGGGCACAGCCTGCCTTGCCTAATGCCAGAACTGCCCAGCTTCCTAGTGATCTGTCCACAATGTGGAGCAACTGGAGACAAGTCTTCAGATTTTATTTATCCTCCATGCTGTGGTTTGACACATCTGTGCAGCTCTGTTTTCCTGACTCTGTCTTGTGTTTCAATTGTGTTTTACAGATGTGGAGGAACAGTTGGTGCCATCTTTACGTGTCCCTTAGAGGTAATAAAGACCAGGCTGCAATCTTCAAAGCTAGCCTTCCGGGCTGTCTACTACCCACAAGTCCAGCTGGGGACCATCAGTGGTGAAGGAATGGTCAGGCCAACATCTGTATCACCTGGGCTCTTTAGTGTTCTCAAGTGAGTACTGCTCCCCCTGGCATCCAGATTTGCTTGACACCAGTGATCAGAGTTTTGATTCCTCTGTGCGAACGTGGAATGCAGATTTTGCTCCAGACATGCACTGGAAGGATTCATGTTGGTTGGGCTTCTGCATTCAGTGGTAGAAAGACAAATTATTCCTTTAAGAACTTATACATATTCAGGACTCCTGAGTGTTACTTTGAACTTCCACAGAAATTTGTTTCCACCTCTTGGAACCTTTCTAAAGTGAATTGATTTGAATAAGTGTCTGGAGGAGATGTTTTTAAATTGTTTCTTCACATTTAGGCTTTTTGGTAGTTATGACTTCTTGGGGATCAATACACATGATATGCTGTAAAAGTCTTGATATGCCTTAGATTGTGGGAACTGTCACAGAATATATTCTGGAGGAAAGGGCTTTTTCTCTTTTGCAACACTGAGAAGTGCCATCTTTGTCTCTTATTGGGAATAATCACGTTCAGCATCTCCTTTGAGCATCAGAACAGGTAATTCTTTCTGGCTGGGGCCAATTCTTGGCAAATGATTGAAGGACTAAATAAGCCATATACCCCATCGTTTTCTTTTTCCTGGAGCCATTCCCAGTTTGCTTTGAGTAGCCAGTAGAGACACTTGTTATTGCTGCCCATGCTATTTGCCTGTTTGATGGAGGGAAGTTTTAATTCCTCTCTTGAAGCTTCTCTCTTTGGAGCGAAACAGGACAGTCATGTAAAAGCTGAGAGCCTGTAGCCTTTCATTCACTGTAATGCACCAGCATGGTATCAAGGTTTCTGATTCTCTGCACTAATTGATGCATGGCTGTCTTTGAAGCTGGCTGTGCTTTGAGCATGAGCTTGAACCAGAGGACCTCCAGAATTCTGTGTTCCCATATATTTTAAGTTATGCTTGTCTGCACTCTTGTGTGGGTGACCTATAGCTGAAACTTATGAGAGCAGAGAAATGACACTTTGCAAAAGCAGTCTTGCTAAAATATAATGTCTAGCTGGGGTCTTGGAAGCTTTATCTTTTCCTCAGCTATAGCTGACTTAATGAGCTCTCATCTGTTTGCTGTTAGATGTTGTCTTTGCCAGTTATTATGCATCAGTCCTGTCTACACCTGTATTATGATCTTTGTTAAAAGGTCTTTGTTAAGAAACCTTTTGTGTGGTTCAGACTGAAGCAGTTGATGCCCCAGCTGTTCCCTTTTCAGCTGTGTATTCATAAAGAAGAAATGTGAAATCAACTTAAAACTGCTGAATAGTTTTACCAGCAACTCGGAAGTTCAAATCTCTATCACTGTCTTTCATGTCAAAGCACCATAAACTTGTGGTTCAGACCTCATGCAAATGGATGAGTTTATTTGGATCACTGGACACCTCAGGGTGATGCAGAGACATCGTGTTTAGATCAGGTAGCAGAAATGCCAAAGAAAATAGTGACTAGCAAAGCAAGTTGAATGATTTTATGTAAGGCCAACATGCTTGGCAGATTGCCTGGGGAGAAGCTGCACAGTTATATAACAGTACAGTGCTAATTCAAATTCTCTGCAGAACTATCTGGCTAGAGTCATTCTGGGACTTGAGTTTCTGTATTGTAAACAGTGCTTCTTTCCCCTGCCAAACATTTCTTTGTCTATTCAGAGGTGAGTCTAGAGCAAATCGTGACTGAAAATGTGAGGTAGTGCCAGTTGCCTTTGATTTTCATCTCTTTTCACTTGCTATCTTTTCATCTTGCAGCATTGGACTTAAGGCAGCTGTAACTAAAGGAAGTGAAAACTTCAAGGCACGAGGCTCTTAATTCATCCTCTTGGTCCAACTTTTTCTGGGCTGTCTTTCTATTTATTTATTTATTATTTTATTATTATTATTTTTAGAGAGATAAGAAATAGTCTAAAATTGGGGCAACCTTTGAATATATTTGTTAAGCTCATTAAATTTGGTGACTATGATCTTGATTTCGTTTCACATCAGGAATTGCTCAGCTGCATGTATCACCAAGTTTCCAACCTGCTTGCTTCAGAGGATTGAGAAGTGACAGCAAAATATTTCTGCTGTCATTCCCACGCAGACAGCATCTCTGAAGAAGAGATAATGTTATTGATTATGATAATTCTGATAAAATACAAATGTATGAAGAAAGAAGTGAAGTGAAGTCTCTTGCTTTTTCTCTTCCATCCCTTTCTCAATCCTGATCATGCATGTATTGCCAAACTGGATATAACTTGGGCCTTCTGGTTCAGGAAAATTGTATGGCTAAAGAAGCAGCTGTTAGAGCCCTGCATAGAAAATTGCTTTATAAGAGTTAAAGGTGTTGAGCATGAAAGCCCCTTAACTGCTGTAAATAGAAAGAAAGTAGGTACTCAGGAGGGCAGGTTAAGCCTGCTGCTGATAGCAAGCACTCCAGAAGGACAGGCTGTTTTTGTCTAATCCATTTAAGATTCTGATGAGTCACCCCAGCTGGAATCTGCAGTCGTGACTGTTAAGTGACAAAGAACAAGTAGTTGGTGGATCTGTCTCCTTGGAGACACTCAGCCCTGGAGTTTACACAGGAAAGTTCAACTCTGCTGCAGAAAAAGTGTTTCAGAAGCACCTATATCTTCTTCTGTCTAATGAGCTTGGTTTTGGCATCTGTGGGGAACGTTCTCAACAGTGCTAATGACCTAGAAAGCAAATTCTGACAAATTGGCAGCTCCAAGAGGTGCACATAAAATGCCCGTGGAGCCCGGTGTCAGTGGGTTTTCTTGCGTGGTTTTCACATGCGAGTTCATTTAAGAGAGCTGCTGTCTAGCAGACTGTGCACTGAAATCCCAGTGATTACTGGACTGTACCTGGCTTTTGCTGGTAAATACTTGGCTGTTTGCTAGTGTTAGGCTGTTGTTTTAGTCTTTGTAAATGTAAGGTAAGTGTTTTTTAATGAGGCGAGGTATGGTACGTAATGTGGCAGCTGTCCAAACAGTTTACCTGCTTCAGAGAAGTCTAGGCAAGCATATCTTCCTACGTGTGAGGGAAGATGGGTGGAAATTGCTCTGGAAACCTGGGCTGCAGCAGCTGCAGAACTGCAGGAAAGCATCATTTGATAATCTTCCTGCTTTAGACCTGCTCATGAAGTCCAGTCCTGACGGTGATGCACAGCAGTACCTCTGTAGTGGGAGTTTACTTGGGAAAGTTGATGTGAACTCATTTGAATGCCCTCAAAACTGGATATCCCTGAGCTGCCTGCAGAGCCATAGCTTGCAGTGTGGTTGCCATGTTCAGCTTTCACTCTGGGGAAAAACCACCTCACTGGGTAATTGTGAAAGGGAAAGGGATTTCTTTTGTGTGTGTGTGTGTGTCTCTATACAGGAAACAAACTCCTGAATTGCTTAGATACAGAGAATGCCAAAAATATTCATTTGTTCATCAGAGTCAACTGTCACTAGATTCTCCATGAAACTTTAATTCAATTCCTAACAGCTTTCAAAGAAAGCAGGGAAGTTACAACCTTGTGCCAGGGAAGTTACAACCTTGTGCCAGGGAAGTTACAACCTTGTGCCATGTGGCAGACGTTTGCCTATAGTGCACTGAAATTTTATGGCATAGTGGCTTTTATTCAGTTGTGTATAATTCTGCTAATTTTCAAGTATATTATGTAGCTTAAAAGCTAACAATTGATTCTCATTGCTTTTGTACAATTTTTTTGACTGTCTGACAGAACAAGCAGCATAACTTTTAACCCAATTTTTTTTTTTTTTAAAGGTCAATTCTGGAAAAGGAAGGACCAAGGTCACTCTTCCGAGGGCTGGGTCCAAACTTGGTTGGAGTTGCACCATCAAGGTAAATAGTTAAACTATTGCTAAAAGACATTTAAGGTACCAGCCTAAATATTGCAGAACATTTGTGATTCGAAAGAATAGATCATGAAGTTACCCCATCTGTAGTGAGATTTGTGCTTGTATACTGCACAGCGTACAGATCAATAAATACTTCTAAAAATCTACATGAAGCTTGTATAACACTGGAAGGTGCAGATTAATAAGGCACTTACATTCCAGGTCATTGCAAGAGCCACTTTTCATGTGCTTGAGAAAACAAGAGAAAGTAGCACAGAAAAACCGTCAGATTAATATTTGCATTTTTCTAATATGATGTGCTACTTCCCTGTGAATACATAAAAGTGCTTGCCAGACACTGAGCAGGAGCTTGGTGCCAGGGGAGGGGAGTACCTGTCTGGTCCTTGATTGCCTAAATTCTTCTCAAATGAGAAACTGGAGCTGAAAGGCTTGGGTTGTTCCACAGAACCCCAAAGGGGGGTGTGTGTCTCTTTTTTTAAAAAAAAAAATAAATTAATTTTAAACAGCATCAACAAAAGTAGCTACAAAGTTTGTTTGTATTTGGAAGTCTTACAGGTACCTAAATGGTTTCCACATGTGCCTGTGACTGTCCCATTCTTGGCAGGGCTGCAGATCTTTGTACCCAGCAGATGTTAAAACTTGTGAGCAATTGGGAAATTGGCAGATGTTCTCTGCCTGAAATTGAACCAGTTGAAAAGGAACTTGGAGTGATGTACTCCCTCTCTGGCCTCTTGCCTAGTGGGTAGGATATTCCCCCCGGAAGTGAGGAATTCTGTTTCTGTACAGGTAGTCCTTGCAGCAGGGATCTGAATCCAGGACTGCCTGCTTTTTCATGCAACTCATTCCTGCTGTCTTTTGTGTTCCTTCGTATCCTTCTGTGAGATTGGAATAAAGTACTTTATGGAAATTCTCAAATTGTAACCACCAATATCCACCTTTTTCTAGCAGCTCACTTGGAGGAGCTATGATCTGAACATAGGTGGTTCAGACAGCTTCTTACTCATCATATTGACTGTTGCAGATCAGCTGAGCTTCCTCTATTCCTACACATTTTATAGGGATTTGAGGTGTGTAAAACTTTTTCATTTCAGCCCAGGGTTAAGTGTTTAAAGCATGAAATGCTGCTCATGCAGTTACAGTACTGAACAAATTTGTGGCAAACGGGCTCCAGGTGGGAGAGTGACACTGCCAAGTTTACAAAGCATGTTTAGTGCCAGAGCTGGTGCAGGTATCCGATCTAACTTGCTTTGTCTGCCAGACCGTGTTGCCTCCCATCTCGGACTTGGTGTGAAAGTAAAATACTTCTAGCTGGTGGGTGTCAACTCAGATAGTGGCACTGTAGTGTAAGGAGAAACAAACCTGTGTCCTTGTGCATGGCAGTAGTCGTGTGGAGGCCTCTTTGGAGAGAGAGCTTTGTTTTTTAGGGGGTAGGGGGTGGAATAGTAACGTGTCTAATGGGACAGTGTGTATTACATTGCTTTCCTTCTCTTTCTTTTCCAGAGCTGTCTATTTTGCGTGCTACTCCAAAGCCAAAGAGCGATTTAATGGCATTTTTGTGCCCAACAGCAACATTGTGCACGTCTGTTCTGCGGGTTCTGCAGGTACGTATTTAATTTGTCTTCCATATAGTCTGCAGCAATACCCCAGTGTCTGGCCCCTCACCAGTAGCAGGCAATACATGCATTGGTATCTGTGTGGCTTCAAGATAAACCTTAATTCGTTAAAGTATTTATTCCAAGCTGTTGTTGCTACAGGACTTCTTCTATCCCTCTGAATAGTTAAGAAACAAATAGAATGAATTGTAAGGGAGGGACTGGACTTTGAACTTTTTAGCCAAATTGTTTGAGGATGTTGTATTTTTCCCACCAGCATGGGGAAAATAGTTTGTTTTTGTAGGAAAAATACTGCAGAAAAGCTCCAGTAGTTCAAGCATCAGTCACCAGAGCGATTGTTAAAAATAATCTTTCCCAAACTAACCCCTTAATCAGGGGTGGTTTCTGTTAATGAGATGGCTCAATGGCTCCACCTACAGCCTTGGGGAAAACAGAAGACCAATACGTGTGTGATTTCCCCACAGGCTGGATTCCTTTTCTCTGTTACTCTAAAACACAGTCAGTAAGGTATCTTGTCTACAACAGTCTTTAGGAACATGAAGTATTTATTAAAATAGGTGCAAAAGAAAGAATCCTTTAAGAAATTCCAGGGCTATTGGTTGATGCCTCCTACAGTTTAACATGAGTTGGTTCTCTGGCAAGAAAGCGATTGTAAGCCGTGCACCTGCATGTCTTTTGAAAGCTCTAGGTAGAGCTGGTAACTAGAACTGGCTCACTGCACAGTGTATGAAGTTCATATTTGCCATGGCAATACACCAGCCTGGATTCAGCTATACTTTTGGTTGTCTTTTATGTTTTTCAGCCTTTATCACAAATTCCCTGATGAATCCTATATGGATGGTGAAAACCAGAATGCAACTGGAACGGAAGTAAGTAACTGATTGAGGGAGGTTGGATGCCACTGCATGGCTAAGGGAGCCTCTGGAAAATGGAGCTTCCATGTTTTTCCTCATGGCTCTTTGTATTTTGATAGATCTCGCCCACTTGTTTGTCGTACTCTCAGTTCCACCTTTCAGGCAACTATGCTTCTGCCTTGTCAGACTAAAGGTTAAGGTTCTGTGTGTCCTACTTCAGTTTGATGCACAGTTACTATTGAGCAGGATGTGGAAGTTGCCTTGAGTGCTGAGTTAGGATCAGTTTCTGGTTTCAGTGTAAATCTTAGTAAAGTTGGGCACAGCATTAATTTTCTCTCAGATTCCTGCTTACAGAATCTTCTGTACTTCAGGGGTCATTGTTGAGATTAAATATGTCAAGGTCAGAAATGCTTTGATACAGACTGACCATGAGGTTGCAGCCTGTGTCCCATCTGGCAACATCATTGTACTGATCCTGGATCAAACAGATGTGTGTGTAACTGCAGCAAACCAAGGTTACTAATACATGGATAGGAGGCTATAAACAGAAAGGTGATGTTTTTAAACTGTAAAGAAGCCACATTAGTTTAGTTTCAAAAAACATTCTAGAGGCAATGAGATTCTGTTGCAGTGGTTTAATGTTTTTTTGCTTTCTTCAGCATTGTGTTCCTGTTAACCATACCTCCTGAAGTCAGAGAGGGAATTTGACAGTAATATCTTTTAGTCGAGTTATTCACAGTCACCGGTGGTTATCGAAGCAGTGAGGGACTCTGCTAATAATATGACTGCTTAAAATGGAAATTCCTTCCTGCAAGGACGTGTTAGGTCAGATAAGAAGGATCCTTTGAGGTACCACAACTTATAAATAATTTGTAAGACTTAATTCCAGCACTTCGCAGGGTGGCACCTTTGAACTGAGTGCTGCCTCTTAAAGTGAAGGATCGTTTCTCATGTAGCAGACCTCTGTCTCTTGGCCTGCTGAAGATAGCTTTATATTGAATTACTAGTTTAACACCAAGCTATGTCTTTTCAGTGCTTATTGTCTTTTAAAGCACTGGTGTGAGCTGTGATAGACTGGATAGAACTTGAGCTGTAGGAATTATTATTAATATGTATTAAAGAATTAGCAAAGCCAGGGGTGCACTTTTAGCATGGTAGTCCTGCTTTATGCAGCTTTCCTAGAAGATTTTTGAAGTAAAATTTAGCAGAGAACCACTACTGTTATAAATAGTTATAAAAACTATTGAAAGCCACTAGGTTTTTCTAAGATTCTTTGTTTTTGCTCATTATATGCTCTTTTTTGTTTGTTTTCTAGAGTCAGAGGTTCAAAACCAATGAATGCTTTGCAGTGTGCTAGATATGTTTACCAGACAGAAGGTATCCGTGGCTTTTATAGAGGCCTGACTGCCTCCTATGCTGGGATTTCCGAGACCATTATCTGCTTTGCTATTTATGAAAGTTTAAAAAAGCACTTAAAAGAAGTCCAGCTGCCCCATTCTCCTCCTAATGGGACCGAAAGGAACTCGACAAACTTCTTTGGACTGATGTTTGCTGCTGCTGTTTCCAAGGGCTGTGCCTCTTGTATTGCTTATCCACATGGTATGTTAACTTTTCCATTTGTGACTGCAGTAGAACAGCTGTTGCCTGTAATCCAAGATGAATGAGAGTGTTTAGGGCTGTGAAATTCTTAGTCATTCCAATAGTTAAATGTATGGTATTGTAGCCTGTGCATGTGCATTGGCATCCTCAGTACTGGTCCCACCATTCCTAGTTAGCCACATAGTTGGTGATTGGGACTTCCTAATTTAAAAACAACTCAAAAAATACCAAAATGCCTAATGCTTCAGTTCTCACTGGTAGCCTCATCTAGCTGAGTCCCCACAGCCTTTGGGATTCTGTGATCAAGTGGTGGGAAACACTCGCGGCGTAAGCAGCGTTATTCTTTTTGGATGGACATGAATGTTATGGTTATATAGAAAGAGCAATATTGACAGTGTGAGCATCAGTGAAGTATTTAGTTCTGTAGCAGCTTGAATGAGCAAATAACTCATTTATTCCACATGAAAAAGAACTCATCTTTAACTTTGCTTGTTCCCATGAAGGGCAGTGGGCACAGGATTTTGTGGCCAAAAGTACTGGTGGGCAGTGGGTACAGGAAGGTTTTCACGTCCCTGGGTGTTGCAGACTTTCCTGGCAATGGCATACTTCTCCATGGGAAGGTGTAAGTCTTTAACTCTGGGCTCTGTTTGACTTTTCTGCAGAGGTCATACGAACACGGCTGCGAGAAGAAGGCACTAAATACAAGACTTTCATTCAGACAGCGCGTCTGGTAGCGCGTGAAGAAGGTTATCTCGCCTTCTACAGAGGACTCTTTGCCCAACTCATCCGGCAGATACCAAACACAGCCATTGTGTTGTCCACCTATGAGTTAATTGTGTATCTGTTAGAAGGCCGTGCAAAATAGCAGAGCCAAGACTCCTGTTACAGACTGTAGAACAATTTCATCGCTGAACAAATAGTCCTCTAAGAGACTAATGCAGGTGGCAGTGCTGGTGGAAAAACTACAAGTCTGTGACCACCTGCTGGATATTTCCTTTTGGATTCATGCTTTCTGAAAGGTCTCAAGTCATTAACGTTAATAGTTAATTATAACTTTTTTTTAACTTAATGATAATTAAACTGCTACTAAATTAAATGACACTATTTAATTTAAGTATATGTTTGTCCTTTTCCTTAAGCACAGCCATATGTGGTCAAGGAATGTACCTCATACTATCAAGTGATCTCTTGAACTGATGTTCATTAAAACTGTATTAAAACAGGAGAAGAACCAGCTTGGAAATTTGAAACTCTGTCTTCTTACCACTGGAGTCATGTCACTTTTTAGCACTGTAAGAGCTTAATGCCCAAAAAACTTTGAGAGTTCTGTTTTTTTCAAGGTGCATCATTCATTTCTGTGTGAACATCATGGAGTGTTCAAGTAGGACAACCTTGTAGTACCTTTCTGTTTTCATGGTGTGAAATAAGCACACCAGAATCTCTTAGAAAGCCACTTACACTGGCAATATTGCTGGAATGTGATTGTGAGAGGCTTTTAGTAAAAATTTAATGAGTACTGTGTGTAGCTGTGCATTTGGGATACATGCTTATGCTAGTGTGTGTAAACAGATCTGTCATGACTTGGCTTTTAGACCTTGCTTTTGTGAAGGACTGAGAGCGTAAGGACAGTCGGTGATTGTGGCCTGGCTGCCCTGCAGATATTCCTTGCAATGCAGTAATTTGGTCATGTATCCTGACCTCAGCTTTTTCCTACTGTGGGGCTTTTTTGTGTTATGTTTTCCTTATATTTCAGTGTGAGGGGAGAGTGGAAGAGTGGATAAGATAGGTCCCAAATGCTATAGACTGTAAATGCTGTTCTGGATTCTGCTTTACAATATGATACTTGGGAATGTGTCCCTCTTGATTTGATGTCCTTGTAGAGCAGTGCTTCTGATGGGAATGAGGTACTATGTTATCTCATGGACACGTCACTGAAGTTAACACCAAAAAAAATCTATAGCCCATGTAAATAGTTTCTTTATGTCATTATTTGATTTCTTACTGAAGGAAATAAGGATTCACCAGCTTAGTGCAGCCTGTTGAACAGTTCTCACATTTCACAGAGATACAGTATGTGCCTTCCCCGTCAAAGACACACTGTCAAAGGGGTATTCTTCAACAGTAGTCATGGTCCAGTTCTTACCTTTCAGTTATAAATCAAATATCCTGCATTCTTGAGATCAGTCCTTTCATAAATACTAGAATATGCTTTTAATTTTAGTAGTCTCTTACCACTTGTATTGCAGCAGTACCTTGTGATAAAGTATTGTAGATGAATAATTACTGATAGTGCAGGATAAAATATTTTACAACTCAAATGGGTAGATTTGTGTTTTGCTTTGGCCATGCCATGCTCTCCTATTCATTAGTGTCATTTGCTTTGGCAGCTGAGAGAAACACTACGGCATTTGAGCCCAGCTTCAGTCTTCCCTGCTGTTGAACTGAACAATGAGCTTCTCATGAATTGAGCAGGTGTTGAGTTCTTGAGCATAAACAAGTGTTTATGGACATCTCTGACTTCAAGGACCATATACAGCAGAGGTGGTGTTTGCACTTGGAAGGATCATGCAGAGCATTAAGAAACAGCCTAGTAGTGAGTAGGGCTATCTTTTATGAGATAAAGTTTTCAGGCCAGTATTTTGTTGCAGAAATATAATGGATTGATAACTGGATGCAAACCTTCACATTTGTTCTCATTAGAACCTAGCTGATGACTGATATTTGAGGTCATATTTGACATCAATGTGATTGAGGAGCATAGTGCCAAGAGGGTAGAATGTGTGTATACCTCATTATGAGGCAAAACTGCAAAAATAACTGATTTCTATTATGTCTTAGTGAATATCACATTACCCCTAAGCTAAAATAGGAACCAGTTGAGTAACTAAAAACTGGAATGGCTTTTTTTACAGAGATGGTGAGCAGCAAAAGCTTTAGTTTCTTACAGGAGTCAGAACTGTCATACAGTGCTGTTTCTATTTTGGAGAACTAGGACATTTGTGCTGCTACTTTGAAACATTTTCTGAAATTTGCTTTCTTAAATTAGTATTCCTCTGTACTTACAGTACACTGGCTCACTTTTAAAATGTTAGTCAAATGTGTAGACTACTGATATCTTCTGAGAATGAGGGGAGGGAACTTAAACCCTTTTGAAGAGTTTGGGACTTAGTAAGAGAGAAAGCAAGACAAAGTGAACACATTTTTGTTCCACATAAATCTGATGGAAAATCAGGAATTCTGCTGGATTAGTCTTAGTTTGATGGAGGGTTAATAAACTATATGGGGGAGGTAATAGAATTTTAATTAGTATGATTTATTCCTTTTCCCTTCCTCTCTGTACTAGAATTTTAAAAATTCACTAACCCTTGATTCCTTAACCTTGTAAAGAGTTAATGTTTTCAGGTGATGCTCTGTGAGCAATCCTATTGATGTCACTGAGTATGGAATAAGCCTATTACCAGAGGGAAGACTCTGAAGTCATTTTTTCCAAAGGGATATCTGAATTTAAAAATAACCAACCTTTCTCTGGTCGTGAAAGGACAAACTAAAAGCATTTTTCACTGTTCATTCCACTTCTTCAGCTTCCACAGAAAGTCAGTTTCATGGAAGGTAGGTAAATTTGTTACTGGTTAGAATGTCCTGGGCAGTTTCCTGCCAGGTTTAGGCTTCATTACTAGACCCTTTGTAGCTTATTTATCAGTAAGGTGATGAAACTATGGTCATATGTGAAGTGACCACAAAGTTTCCATTAACTTTACCAGGACAGAGTTTGTTCCTGTTCATAAGTTAACAGTTAAATTGAAATTACAAACACACTGTTGCTACAGTAGTATGAACCACTCATGTTGGTTAATTTAGTTTTGGAAGCATTTCTTAGGCATTTGAAGATGCCCCAAGTCCTTCCACTGTAAGACTTACTGCCTCCTTTTATGTATCCATGGTTGCCTTGATATCCTTCAAAATTATCTGCATTTACTGATGGTTGTGATACATGCTTGTATTGTGATTGTGCCCCTCACCATGATTTATAGTTGTTTTGCTCAAGTTCCTCATTAGTTCCTTTAAAGAGGAAATTTTTGATAGACAACACATCTACGGTTGGACTGACACTATAGATACAGTTGATAGGAAGGGAGGGATTTGTGTAGAAAACAGACAAGCTCTCAAGTCCTAGAGGACTTGCAGAAGGGCTTCATGTGCCAAATGACTGGGTTGCTCTTCTTCCTTTCCCTATCATTTGGTCTCATAAAACAATCCCTAAATAATTGAGGTAAACAATGGGAAGAGAGATGGAAAAAATATGTGCTCCTTGCATTTATCAAGAGGAAATAGTCACTGTTTTTCCATAGACCTCATTCTCATGGTTAAATCTGTGGAGATAGAAATGGAACAGTTTAGACCCCAATCACAGTTAAGTACAGCTTGCTTCCAGTACAGGTATTGGCTTATGAAGAGCTTTTCCATTTGTAGCTTTTACCTGATGTTGGCACAACTTGGTTCTCCTGAATTTTAAGCAGTTCTGTCTATTGTGCTGAGAGGTTTTTTTTTTGTTTTAACCAGGAAAACAGCTATGCAATTTGAGGTAGGGTCAGTCTTATATTTTGGAGAGGTCTTAACTCTTAACCTTCATGTAAAAGCAGGGCACGACTGTCAAACCACCAACTGCTCCCAATCCTGTCAGAACAGTGAATCCCATCTACGTGTGCTGAGAGGGGCAGAGCATAAATGGGTGTTGCTTTGCTTTCTAGGGGAGAACTTCTGAACAAGTCTGAGCTGGGAGCTACTCCCATGAGAGACCTGAGGGCTTTCTGCAAAATTGTATTGTTTATCAATCTGTCCAGAGAGAGGGAAAGTCTAGAGCAGCAGTCTTCAACTTCTGCCTCACAGGTAACAAACTGCCCACAAAGCCTGTACTTTTAATTCTTCTCTGCTTGCCATGCTGTCCCTTGGCTGGAGTGAGATGTTATTTGCAGCGCATGGTTTAGTGGGTCAGGTTGATGAGGGACCACAGAAGAGTGATGACCTGTGCTTGGCAGTCAGTGGGGAGGGTACAGTAGGGTCATTGGAGGGATCCTCCATTTTCCCTAGACAAGGAGGTGGTTTGGTAGGAAAGTTCATCCTGACAGAGAACCTATCCTTTTGGAACCGTCTCTTCTTCCTCTGCCTGTTTGTTTCTAATTCTCTAAATAGTTATGCTTTTTCCTTAAAATGTATGTTGAATTTAATTGCCAGTTCTCTGCCTTGTTGTAGACCCCGTTGTTTCCAGTTTCCTTTGTGCAGGCGGCCCTGGGAGGGGGCGATCCTCTCGGTGGGGGTGTCTTGGGGAAAGGCCTTTCCCCAGGCATGGGCCTGGAGCAGCACCGGTCCCCGGCCGCCGCAGCAGCCCTGCACCGGGGGGGGGCTTCTCGGCCTCTCGCTCCGGCAGGGCCGGAGCTGCTTGTGTAATACAGAGAGGCTCGTGGCTAAATTTAGGGAAAGAAAGAGAAAGAAAAGGAGAAAAAGAAAAAAAAAAAAGCTGGTTGAACTCGGCGCCAGGCCAGGCACGACGGGCCTCCCTCCCTCGCTCCCCGGAAGGGCAGGGAGCCCGCCGGGCCGCCCCCGCGGCCACGATCTCGGCCTTTGCGGCGCTGACTCACGGCGCCGCCGCACGACTCCGGCCTTTCACGCCGCGCTCCCCCCGCCGTGACTCACGCTGTCCGCCCCCGCCGCGGCGGAGGGGCGGAGCGGCGGCGGGAGGAGGGGGAGGCGGCCGCGTCGCGTACAAAGCGCCGTAGCCGAGGTCACAGCGTGTGGGGGAGCGGCATGGAGGGAACCGGGGCGCTGCTGGCCCGTTGCCCCGCCACCGGGCTGGGCGTCACCGTTTGTGCTGCCGCCGCCGGGCTGCTGCTGTACCGCATGGCGCGGAGGTAGGGGCCGGGCCGTGCCGGGCGGGGCCGGGTGGGGTGGCGGACAATGGCCGGCCGGATGCAGGCCCGCGGCGGCGGGAAGCTGCGCGCGAGGCTGAGGGTGCTGCCCGGCCGCTGAGGGAGCCGCCTCAGCGCGGGCTGCAGGGACGGCTGAGGGGCGGCCTGCGGCTCCCGGCTGAGGGCCCGTTTGGTTCTGTCCCGGTGGGGATGAGGCGCGTGTTTAGGACAAGTTGTACCCCGAATTGTCAAGCGGCAACAAAAACTTGTGGGTAAATGGTTGGGGACGTTTTTCCGTGTCCCCTGGAAGTGCTGTTTCTTTGTGTGCCTGACTGAACGTGAGGGACCTGCCTGCTGTGGGAGCTGTGCTTGGGGAAGCTCCAACCTTCCCCTTCCCTCAGGACCTGGTCTGGAGGCCGGCGGTGTTACTGGCGGTATCACAAAGATTACTGAAGGCTCTGGGGTTTCCTCTTGTTTTCTGACGTGTTTGAGGCAGGGAAAGAGAATATTTTGCCACTTGTGTTGGTTATTTTGTAGGTGGAAGCATAATTGCAGGGGGAGAGTGCTGTAGAAATAACAGTGCTAAAACTTGGGAATACCACATAAAAATCAGAGTTATTGGTTAGTGACCAAAATTCTCTGGTCATTTGTTTCTTCATTGTAAGGAACGTTTTTGACCTTAGAACAAATTTAAACAGATCAGTTGAAATTAAGGTTTGAAGAGCATCAGGAGAGAAGTCAGGAGACAGATTTCATTAAAGGACTAAAGCTTAATTTGACTGACTGCAATCAAGTACAGCTTGAAATGAATGCAAGAATATATGGAATAAAAGGTACTTTAGACTTACAACAGACCAGATTTGAGCACTGCTTACCTAATGAGTGCTTCTGTGGGAGTAAAAAGCAGTCCCAAGGGCTCCTTCTGTTAAGGTTCACTTCAAGTTTACACTGTGAAATAGAAGCGTATTTCTTCATCTGCAACAAAATGCTTAAGGTTTGCTCTAAAGCATTTGCTGTCTATGTAACCATATAAACAGTCTGTGGTACGTTAACCCATATACAAGATTTGGCATTTCTATGGCATATTTAGGGCAGCTAAGAGATACTACTGGCCTAAAGCAATCCCCAGTGCAGCAGGCAAGTGTTTCTTTGACCCAATTCAGGTTAACATGTCTTTTGAGGGAAGCAATTGGATTTGTTTTGCTCAAGTTCATCAGAAGGTCTCTGGAATGGAAAGCATTTCATCTCCCAAGTCCTTGAAAACTGGTGAGCTGTAAATATTTTCAGTATGTGACCTTGATAATTTTTTAGGGCTATGTATTTGTGTTCCTCAGTACTGTTCTGATATTGCCTAATTTCTTGTTTTGTCTTAGTTAAATGAATCTTCCAAAGCCATCAAGGAGGACAGCTTTATGAGGGACTGATCCAAACACAGACATGATTTTGCCTTTGGTGTTAATGTTAATGCTGCTGTTTCCTAGAAGACAGCCTTTGAGGGGTTATGTCAAACTGCTGTCAGAAGTTGTTTGCATCAGAACTGATCTGTGCAAAAGAGCTCCTCTTCCTAGTTTTTTATTCAGATTTGCTGGCACAGCTGTTTGTATAATTGCTTTGTAATCTGGTTGTGCCAGGATAAAGAGTGTTGCTTTAAATACTTTTAATGGCAAATTGATTTTTCTTTTAATCCTTGGCAGGGGATGTGGGTATCCCAGTGAAGAACTGCATATCCACCTGTGGCCTCTTGAAAGAATATGGAAAACCCAACATCATCATCTTCTGACCTTGCAGTAAAGGCAGGGGTGAGGGGGAAAATAGATGTAAAAAATATTTAGAAATCTAGTTTATTATTGCCAGGTAACTGATTTGAGTTGCACTTAGGGAGACTGTTGTTCTGGCAATCCATTAAAAGTATGGACTTAAGCATGATGTTAAACTTATGTATAAATGGGAAATAGTGGAAGGAACACCAAGTTCTGTGTTATGATACGTGAGAGACACAAACTAGTTGCTAGTGTTTGTCAGTGGGTATACCTGCAGTCTGAATTTTGCAGGCACTGTGTACAGGACAGAAAGCTTCTTAGCAAAATAAAGGAGTTTGATAGCCTCTCACAACGAAACGTTTTGTCATGTTGTCTGAGCAGTATCAGACATTTAGGTGTTGATCTCATCACTGAGTTTACTCCAGGTATGTCCCCCCCAGTGTTGTCATAAGCAAAGGTCTTTTACCTGCAAAACAATTTGTCCAAACCTGGGTATTTTTTCTGGCTCATTTGGGTGTGTGCGCTACATACCGCGCTGGCACAGCGAGTCAGCTGTGAATGGAGTCTCTGCAGTAGTTCAATCACTCCTTGTTGCTCAGGTTTTATTTTGCAAGGTGGTTCTTTGTCCAGTGAAGCTAATTCAAGTTAATACAGTGTTAGATTATAAACTCCTTAGGGATGATTTATTTAGTGTCTTGCAAGAAATTGAGCACGTAGTAAATGCTTAGTATTTCATTGTGTGTCTCCTCATAACAGAGTGTCTGACTTCAGGAGCAATGTGCGCTAGCTTATTACACTGAGCTGCTGCCTGAACTCAGTCAGGGTATATATAGTTCCAAAGTCATTAAACCTGTCTTTCCAAACTCAGTATTTGTTTTTTTGTTTTTAAAGTCCTGCCCAATTACTAGAAAATTAGCATCCTACCTACATATTCTTGCCTGAAATTACCTTTTTTTTTTTTCTTCTTTTTGCATCTGGTGGGTTAGGAACTTTGATTTTTTTTTTTTTTTTTTTTTTTTTTTTTTTGCACCTCTTTCTATAGCAACAGATTGTAGGTTCACAAAAGGAAGGATTATTGCTTTTTATCCTAAATAATCCAGGATTTGGCCATTTTTTTGCATGCACTGTGAGAATGAAGGGCTGCTGTTTAACCCTTGGTAGCACTTCCTCAGCCTCAAAAATGAGGAGTGGAATCCTGTTTGGAGAAGATGGAAAGGTCTTGAGTATACAGAGGATTCGGTCTCTGATATTAGCAAGTTCTCAGGGTTTGGCATTGGTTCTTTTTTTGCTTTGTAGCACCCATGCTTTACTATTTTTTTGGCCTTTGCTTTCCACTTCTGTGTTATCCTTGAAATTAGTGCTTCTGCTTACTCTTACGTTGTGGAAGTTGGAGACTGGTGATAGAGAGTATCTTCTACTGGTGGAAGGTAGAGACTGAAGTGTGGTGTGTCTTATTTCCATGGGTGCCAGAGGATGATGCTGCAGCAGCATGAAGGTGGGATTGTAGCACTTCCCACAGGACTGGGGACCTGTGCAATAACCTACACCAGAAGATGGAGTTCAGGCTGTGCTTGCTATCAAAGTCTATGCCCAAGTTGCAGTAGGATTTGTGTTTTGGTGGTGAACATGCTGAAGCCTGTGTGTTATATTTTCATAGCTTTTCCACTATGATAGTGAGATGAAACTAGTACCAGCAGGTGTTGCTGTCCATCCTTCGTATGGCTGTTTTGACATGTGGTTGGCTTGGCTTTTGGACAGGGGTAGCTCATGGATTACTTGGGATAGCAACCTAGATATCTGTCTGGTTTAAACTTTCTCTTTTTTTGCCTGTCAGTTTCAATGGTGGTATTTTTAACTCGGATCATTTACTGTTTTGAGCCCCGTTGGCAGTGAAGAAAGTTGAGCAGTGAATATTCATTTTAAGCAGGGTGTGGGTGTATGCATCTATTTTGAGATAAGAATCTGTCACCCTAGTAGCTCCAGCCATTTTCTTTCAGCATCTGGCAGGGAATCCTCTGTGCACTGTAGCTTTTGAGACTTCTTTCGGTGCTTCCTTCCAAGCTTATCCTCATCATTAGTAGTTAAAACAAGAGGCCCCAGCGTCACTTGAGGGTTTGATATTTTATGAACCAAGTTTTAAAACATGGTCTATGGAAATGGGATTGGGGAAGAATTTTAATTGTAGGCACTGAGCTACAAAGGCGATGGCTGAGAGAAGCCAGCTTAACTAAGGGGAGAACCACCTTCCTGTTTGGTTGCAGAGTGCCAGACAACATTTCTGCAGCATTTAGGTGTTTCATTCAGAATATTGTAGCAGCAGAGAACGTTTCCTAGAGCAGGAAGAAGTTGCTCTCAACTGGTGAGCACTTTAGCTGCTGTTACTTGCTTTGCAGGTCTTCCATGAGCCTCCCTGCTCAGTTTCTTTCACTGCTGCTCTAGAAGCTGTCCAGCCAGGAGACACGCTGGTTACTCAGTGGAGTTAGGCAGCAAACAGAGCTGGTGGCTGGGTCCATCTGGGTCCATCTGTCTGCACAGCTGCCATAGTGATTCCCTGCCTGGGCTTTGCCTGGACAGCTGTCCTGCCGTGGAGGTGTGACTGGGACTGGTTCTGATGAACCCAGACAGCTGGGCTGTGTTGCCTTGACCTGCCAGGAAGCTTCCTTTTGGGTCTTGCACCAAATTTCAGGACAAAAGCAGATCTTCTTTAGCATACAGGCTCAAGGGCCAGGCCACTGGCATTCTTTGTTCAAACATCTGTCACAACCTGTTGCAGTGGGGCCACATCACAGCTGTCTCTTGTAGTGACTGTTGTTTTAACAGGAATATTTTAAAAACCAAGGGGCTCATGGATCGAGATCATTGGTCTTTGTCTCTTCAGTTCCAGTGTGTAAAAACTGGTGAAGACATGTTGATTCCTCAGTTCCTTACGTATCTAAAGCTGTGAGGAAACAGCGATTTACAGCACCTAAAACTTGGGATAATTTGATATGTCCCTGTCCTTGAAAAATTTTCTGACAAGTAGGGCAGATAAAACTGTAACCATGAGCCCCTTCCTAGGTTTCTGAGTGCCATCATATGCAGTTCCTGTGGATTGTAACTTCCATTTCCCAGAATCTTGTGTATTAAGCTCTACTCTACTGCATCATTTGCATATATTAACACTGCTGTTAATGGAGTGGGATTTGCACCCCTGAATATGCCTCTGAAGAACAGTGAAGTGGGTTATTCACAAGGTTGTTATTAAAGTTCTGGCATGTCCATGGTATTAGCACAAAGAGATACAAGCATCAGGCAGAATTGATTTCTACTTTAATAGCCCATCTTTTCGTTGCTAAAATGACTACTCTGAGTCATATCATTGAGCATGCTGAACGAGAAGATCGATTGTTATTCCAGCCTCTCTTGCATTTCCTTGTTTGAAAGCCACTGCTTCCCTCTACATCAGCTGAATTCAGTGTTCATACCTGACACGTTTCCTTTCCTCACAGGAAGAAGCCCACGCACGTGACAGTGAACTGCTGGTTCTGCAATCAGGACACGGTGGTGCCGTATGGGAATCGCAACTGCTGGGACTGCCCCAACTGCGAGCAGTACAATGGCTTCCAAGAGGTACTGTGACAAATCAGTTCAAGGGTGGCTGGGAAGGTGCGTGCCCTGTGGAACAGTGCTTGTGGGAAAACCCTGCTCCTTGTTTAGGATGATAGAGGCTCAGTGCAGATGAATATCCAGTGGTTTGACAGCTGCAGTACTGTGCTGAGCACCTCTGAATTTAGCAGCTGATCACTGGATCAAATTTGAGAAAGAATCCACTGAGCTGGGATGTGCTGACACAGAATGATAAAGACAAATTTTCCTCTCTTGCTTCAAAGGGCAAAAAGGGCCTTGACATTTTTACCAATATCTCTTAAGAATCTTTTTTTAATATATGGAACAATTCTTCTCTAGTTTTGTATTTTGGAACAGTTGAATTGCTTTATTTAGAGTATTAAATAAAAAAGCCTATCTTAAGCAAAAATCCACCACCAACAACTGCTTGCAGTAGGTGACAGAATAGTGCATTGGGGGAGATGATTTGAAGCATTTTCTCTCTTTTTTTTTTTTTTTTTTTTACTGATTTCTGATTTCTTTTGTTACATAGGTGAATGCATGGAGTGCAGAGCTCCTGACACAGCTTGGGGCATCTTGTTATGAACTAGATTTGTTTTTATGATCTCATGTTTGCTTTCCCTTTTGGCTCTCTCTTTGCTTCTTGTCAGAATGGAGACTACAACAAGCCCATCCCTGCTCAGTACATGGAACACCTTAACCATGTTGTGTCAGGTGCTACAACTTTCTATGATCCTACCAAGCCGCAGCAATGGGTGAGCAGCCAAATTCTGCTTTGCAAGAAGTGCAACAACCATCAAACCACGAAGATCAAACAGCTGGCTTCATTCTCACCAAGGGAGGAGGTAAGTGTTCATGTATCAAGGATCTTGATAGAAGCTGGGAATGGAGATAAAGAGCCCTAGAAGCCTTTGTGATAAGTGATGTGTCCACTGTAGCTGAAAAAAGTGCCTTCAGCCCTACTTGTTGTCTGTTTTTACAAGTGCTATTAGTGATTTATGGAGCTCATCTCACCAGGGCCTTCAAACAGTGGCAGCCTTCAAGTCTGGGGCTCAGTTTTGGAAGGAGCTTTTCTCTTTCTGCAGCTCAGTGGTGTGAAGGCACAACAGGTCTTTTGTGTCCCCTTATTTGAGGAGGCGAAGAGCAATTGTAGTTTTTTGTCTCATCTTCTGGGTTGATTTCATAAGGTCATGATAAAGACAGCAAAATTGGGCCACGGAAATTCAACATCCTGAAATTGGGCCACAGCAGCCTTCTCCAAGGGCTGTTTTGTCTCTTCTGGGACATGGAGGCTGGGTTGGCTGTATGTGAAGTTGGTTGTACACTGGCCTCCAGCTTGGTCACTGTTCAGGCCTGGTTTCAAGGGGCTGTTCCTCTGGAGCCTGGAAGCATGCCTTGCTCGCATGTCAGTAGCAAGCATGATAACTGGTGAGGGACTTGCAGTTCTCACCTACTTTTCCTCTCCTATTCTCTCACCAGGGCAAATATGATGAGGAGATTGAGGTGTATAAGCACCATCTGGAGCAGACCTACAAGCTGTGCCGTCCATGCCAGGCTGCTGTGGAGTATTACATAAAACATCAGAATCGGCAGCTCCGGGCACTGCTGCTCAGCCACCATTTCAAACGCCGTGAGACAGACAAGACCTATGCTCAGGTACATGGGGGAGAGATGAGGGAATTTAGGGGAAAGCACAAAGAACCAGGTACCTCTGCACCTGGATTTGCTGCTGGGAAAGGAAGGCAATGGCCTTGGGGCTCTCTGGGAGCTTGAGGACATGGCAGAAGTTTAGAAAAGTTGCCACAAATAGTTGCCACAGACGTTCCTGGTGTTAGTGTGAGGTTTCCTCTTGCTGCTGTCATTCAGTGCAGTTGCCAGAAGGTAAGTCTAATGTAATAATGAGAACAGAGTGGAAGGAAAATAGTGGGACAGGCAGAAAAGGGGAGATGGGGAAGCCAGTTTATGAGAGCAGTGCAGGAAACTATATATAGCGTACAGGGAGAAAAAAGAAGTAAGAACAACGAGAAGTGATTTATGACCTTCTCCTTGCCTCGCTGCCCTGCCTGACCTTGGCTTCTGTTCATAGCTCTGCAGTTGCTCTTTGCTAGTCTACAACATCCCATGTGGAGTCAGCCCGGTACAGAGATTTATAAGGACTTGAGCAGAACTGTCCAGTAAACCATGTCATCTGGAATTGTTTCATAAAGCACCATTTCAAACCTTACTACAGTTCATTCAGCTTCTGACCAGGTGTTTCTCCCTTCCTCTGCAGAATTTATGTTCATCTTCCTCGTCTGCTTCCATAACCACACCAGCTCAGGTGATATTTCTGCGGTTCTTGGCCTTCCTCAGCTGCGCGTTCCTGGTTCTGATGGCCTTGTATGGGTCAGGCGACCCCTTCTCACTCGGTGCAGCAGTCCCTGCTCCTGTCTCCTCTGATCCAGCATCCATTCAGAACTGGACTGGCACAAGCTCACCTGCAGACCTGGAAAATGACACTGCTGTGACGATGGCAGGCTGGCGGGAGCTGCTCCGCCTGCTCCCAGAGCAGATGGTGGAGAACCTGAGTGCTGCTTGGGCTTTTGGGAAGAATCACCAGATGGCAGTCGCTGTCCTTGGGCTGTTCACCTGCCTGTTGGCCATGTTCTTAGCCGGGCGGATCAGGTGGGTGTGCTCTTCTCTTTCACTTAAAGGAAAACTGCATTATGTTGGAGGTTTTTTACCCTGTCTTAACTCGGAGAGCCAGGGGGTAAACACTTGCCAGAATGGCACATGTAGTCCTGGGTGGCACAGTTCTCCTTGGTATTCTTTGTGTTGTCAGCTGGCTGGATGGAGACATCAGAGCTTGCTCTGGATCTGTGCCTTGGTTCATTCAATTTAACCTTGAATTACTGTGAATGAAAAGCTCCCTGTGCAGCTCTGTAATCTGGTAGAAAAGATCTGATCTATTCAGGTACTTACCACAGCAGTGGGAAGGGCTGCAGATGATAGAACAGTAGTAAGAGATGGCACATAACCTGCTCAGCCTGTGTACCCTCCCTACCTTTTGTCCCACCTTCCCCTTTTCTTCCTCAGGACCAAGGGGGTTCATTGGTGTTTAAGCTCTTACCTTGTTTCTTGTTTGGTTTCTTTTTGGCATTGCAGGCTCCGGAGGATTGATGCATTTGCTTCAGTCTTGTGGTTCATAGTGATGAGTCTGCATTTAGCTGAGAGGTACCTGAAGACAGAAACACCCAACTGGCTAGACACAGCCAAATTTGGCACCACGTCCTTGTGCTGCTTGGTGGGCTTCACTGCAGCAGTGGCCACGCGGAAATCAACAGGCCATCGGAGATACCGGCCCCGAAGGTCAGAGCCAGAGCAGTGACGCTGGGGGAAGGAGGAAAAAAAGCCTTGTGAACTCTTTGCGACTGGTGCTTCTCTCTCCTCTTTTTATTTTCCCTTCTTCTGTTTCTTTTTTTTTTAAAATTAGATAAGCAGTGAAGATCTTTCATTCCTTTATATATTTTTTTTTTCTTTTTTTTTTTTCCCATTCTTGCTTCCCACTGTGCTAGCTGCTTGGAGCATTTCCACTGCTGGTGCTAGCCAAGGAATCTACTCCTGCTGCCTCCATTCTCCCTTCCTCCTGAATCCTACGTCAGCAGTGCAAATATCCAACTCCCCCAAAGCCAATTCTTCCAGCAGCTGCTTCACAAACTGCTCCATAAATGCAGCCACCTCCTCCCCATTCTGGTCCTCCAGCCAAAGAGATTCTGGCTTCTCCTATCCTTCTGGTTCTTCTCACTGTCTGTCCATCCTTAGCCAGTCACAGAGGAGTCCTCTGCCTTGATCCTCCATGGGGCCCAGGCCACCTTCAGTTTTCTAATGGTGCTGGTCATTTTAATTTCGAACTGATGGGAACTTGCCTCTGGATTCCGAGTCCTCGTAACGTGTGCTCTAGTAACGCTGCGTGGTGTGCAGGCGTGCGAGGAGCGGGCGTGTAGTCCATAACCAGGTTCTACTTGCCTTCCAATATGTAGCATCAATTAACTGCATGTTCTCTCACTCTGCCTTTCTCTTGTGACTGCTATTTTAAATTGAGAGGTGTCTTTAAGTGCTTTTGACTGGAACTTCAATATTTTATTTAAATGGGTGCTTTAAAAGGTTATGTAGCTCAGGGTGTCTTGATTGAATATCTGAAAGTACACAGCTGTTTTAGGCTAAATTTTCAAATCTACCAGTGGCTGTTGCTTTCAGTGCTGGTTTTCTTTGGGTTTTTTGCCCACCCACCTCCACTACCCCCGGAGGAGCATCTGTGTGAAAGCACAACTGGATAAAAATATGTATGTTCCTCCACTCCTGTAGCCTTAGAAGAAATATGGGACTATATGCTATGGTATATGGTCAGCTTTCATCGTACATCACTACTTATTCAGTCAGTATTTTCCTTATTGTTAAGAATGCAGATTAGGAGGATGTTCTATAGGAAGGAGGGGTTCTTTTTTGAAGTCTGGCATTGATGCTAATGCTGCTGAAGAAAGGGGTCTGGAAGTTGTGACTTTGAGTTGAGTGCCTGGCAGTCCTCTGCTGAAAGCTGGGATGACTTTATGTTACTGTGTGTGGAGGAAGGAGCTTTCAGTTCCTTCGGTTTTTGTAGGATTAATTTGTTGGGGCCTCTTAGGATCAGCAGTCTGATTATCCTGCACTGTTTTTTGCAAGGCACTCTGCTGAATTTCTCGTCCAGGTTTGGGTCTTTCAAGAGGAAATAGCATTGTTACAGAAGATCTGCTATTTTCTTCTGTTCAGAATAGCATAATGGGACTTGCCACAGTAATAGTCTGCTATAAGTTAACTGGGTATCTTGATCTTCCTGTGTGTAAACTCTAAAATAATCAGAATGGAGCTTAACACTGTGAAGTATCTGCATCTCCTGCTGAGAGATTAAGACACTGCTGAAGGCTGCAGATGCTGGTGAAATTATAGAAGCTTTTTTTAAAGGAAACAAAGATGTTTCATAGCTTTTTTCATAGTTATTGTTCTTCAAACCGGTGTTCACTGTGAAAGCAGAAAGGTAGAACTGACAAAAGCTCTGTAGATTTGTTAACAGTGAGCCAAGTTGAGTGTGTTGTGGGAAGGTACAGCTGCTGGCTGAGGGACTCCCATGTGCCTGTAACTTCACAACTGGCATGGGAAGGGGGCACACAAACCTGCTTCCCAGAGGTGCTCTCCTTTGGAACTTTTTTCTAGTGCCTTCAGATAACTGCAATATTCACCTCCAAGCAAACAGGAACACTTTTCTCCACTCTGGTGCTTGTGAATGATGCTGCTCTGAGGGTTATTTACTTACTTGTCCGCAAAAGGAATCCAGCATCTGCAAAGTCTGATTCTGCTCTTTGGTGTTCCCATCATTTATCAATCCTGACCCAAAAGGTTTGTCTTCCAGCTCACAGCCACAGATTGTTTATTGTTCCAGTCTCAGACTCTCAAAATGCTAAATAATAACCATTATGTCCCATTTTCCACTAGGACACTTTATTGAATTCAGAGAATTGTCTCAAAGTAAAGAAGCTGTGTGACTTCATCAAAATAGGAGAAAAAGCCAGTAGAAGTGTGGTGTGTTAGACTTTCACAATCACTCTGGTGCCTTTTTCCTACTACTGTTGGGAGGTTTAGTGAGGAATGTCCCTTAAAAATCCAGTCTTTTTGCTGTACCTGTCAGCCTGTTGGAGCAATGAAAAAAAAGCTGGGGGGGAACAATTTTGTGTATGGATGTGCTATCAGTGTCTACTCAGCTTTCCTTTCAGTGCAGTGATCACTATAATGTTTTCACTGCTGAAAAACTCCCCACTGCAGTGGCCCTTCCAAAACTGTTGTTCTGCAGCCCATCTGCTGTTAAAGGTGAGGTGGACAAAGCCACCTAATGAAATGAACACTGAAACCAAATCCAGTGCCAGCTCTGCCATTCTCTAAACAAACTGTGCAGAAGACCCAAGAAACCTTGAGCTCTTAGGTCCATTAAGTGAAATAAGACATCTAGACTTTTTTTCCCCTTCCTCCCTTTTTTCTGCTTCAGTACTTTCAAGTTTTCCCCATCAAGTTAAATGTTGGAGAAGACCAATGTTTCTATTTAGCTGTGCTTGTCTTCTGCACTTACCTGTAGAAGTTGGATTGAAAGTTCCTGCTAGCTTCTAGCACATGAACTTGCAACTGCCTGGTGTGGCAGAGGTGAGCAGTTCCTGCTGCTGCTCTGCTCTCAGGTGTGTCCAAGTGATGGGAGGAACCTCATGTTTGGGATATATTGAGACCCCCAGAAGGAGGAGGGGTATGAGCAGCTGACAGACTGTTAAAATGTGTGGGGATGGTCATGGTACTGTCATGCCTGATTTCTAATGGCAATATCCTTTCCTTTTTTTAATAAGAATAAAATGAATCTGTCCAAATTTTCTTACCCAGTAGCAAGGAAATTCGAAGGGGCAGGCTCTAATGATGTTTGTCAGCCTCCTCAGTTGTTTTGCTCTCAGGAGCTGAAAGTCAAGGCTGTATGAAGTTTCACTTTGTCCTATTTCATGTGGCCTCCTGGCTCTCCTGAGCAACTGTTTTCCTCCTTTTTAGTGGTGCTTTTTAATTTTTTTTTTCTTTCAATTTGAACATGCCCCATCTTTGAGCCCCTGGGGTCTGGTGCCTTTTGTGATGTTTTGCTGTTAAGTATGAAGTTGTTTTCCTGTGCCTGATCTTTTCTTCTATTCTCTTGTCTATTTTCCTGTGCAGTACTGGGATGGGACGGGGAGGATGTGCACTAGATACTGGGAACATGCAGTCGGTAGAACTGTGGGAAGGAGCGGGGTTTACACTGTAAAGCCTGAATAATAATGTTAAGAAATATTTCAGATCTGTTTGCACAGCAAGTGCAAATCTATACTGAAAGAGTTGAAAATATTTTCATCTGGGAGATACCTTAACTGCGATTAACATGCAAGCAAGAAATCCATTTGTCTTCGCTTTATGCAGGTTAATACAAATGAATTATATTTACAAGTTGCACTGATTTTATATGTCAGATCATCAGAAAGCTACTTCATTTTATGGCTGAGCTGTACAACTGAAGCCTTGGTCTCTGTGGTGCTTTGTCCACAACTTATAATTAATAAACTTTTGATCTCCTAATTGGAAAACTTTCAAAGACAAAGCAAAATAGCGAAACGCATGTTGAAGTGTGGTTCAGTTTTAATGCCAAAGAAGCTTTTGTCTTTGCTCAGGTGGCAGCTTATTTTCTCACTTCTTGGTGCCTCAGCATGTCTGTGCTGCTGCTTCTAAAAACAAAAAACCTCCAGACCTCCAAAACAAACTTGCAGCAATTGAATTTTTTTGTCTTTTAGAGACTCTGATCCTGACAGTCTCCTCTCTTTCTGCTTTCTCAAGTGCTTTGTCTCGCATGCTTTTGCTGATGCTAGAGGATGATTGATCTTTTGGAGGAGAGGGAAGAAAGGAGGAGAGGTGTTTTTTCCAGAGGCATTCTGATTTATAAACTGCATTTGATCTGTACCAATTGTGTCTCCTTAAGCAATTAGGCCTGAAGATTATCAGGTAGCAGTATTTTACTGTTGATTGTTTCTGGGAGGAAAAAAAAAAATAGTTAAACCACTACTACGTTTACTGAGCCTGTTCTGCAGTACTCCATTTCAACGCCAAATAGACTGTTCTGAACACTGTGCCCTGCTGTAGGTTCTGTAAGGAAGGTGCTGTGCCAACTTTGCATTTTTCACTTGAGGTTCAGTTAGGAAATAGCTCAGCAGTCAGATATGCCATTTAACTCTGCCTGGTTGCTTCCCCCACAGAGAGTCCAGCAGAAGGAAATTTATGCTCCCAGCTCAGGTATTTTGATACAAGTCCAACATCTGAGCACAGTGGCACCACCCTCGTGAAGCTGAGGTGCTATTTTGTATGATGCATGGGTATACATTTCCTTCTGCTGAGGGGGATAACAGCTGACAAAGGGCAGGTAACTTACTAACACAGCTGGCACAAATCATCCAGAAACACTTGATCAGTCCTTTGAGCTTCCTATTTTTGCTTAGCTGGACTCTTATTTCAAGCCACAGAGGAACATGCAGTAATTTGTGGTGACCAGATCCAGCTTTGTTGCCTGAGGATTCTCCCAGCCATGCAGGCCAAAGTATGCAAACATCTTAACAGTATTAGAGGTTTTTAGCCCAAAAGCCTCTAATTTCAGGTGCTGCTTTTTTATACTGGCCGTGTGCTGGTGTCTGGCCCAGGGGATGGTACTACAGAATGGAGCTGAGGTGGCGAGGGACTGTGTGGGTTTGTGTGTCGCTTTTTAAACCAAACCTGCTCCAGCCCAGAGTGGCTGATTGCTCTTTACTCTCAACTGTGGCCATGGCTGATGTGCCAGCTCAAAAGCATTTTGTACCCTGCCCAGCAGGACCGGATGTATGAAGGGGCTGGTGTGGGTTCATTAAGTGCCTTTCACTGGATGAGATTTTTGACAACACCACATTTTCTGCTTCAGTGGAACTGACGCAGCTGCAGCTTGGGACAGCAGTGCCTGTGTGTCTGCCAGGCAAGTGCTTTTGTCCTTCATTTGCCACCAATGAGTGTGGCTGGGAGTAAGAGGATACTTGGGCTGCACTCTTAAATTCCTGAGCAACTCTGCAGACTATAGAGGGGTTGAGGGAGGACCCAGAGCTAGCAACCAAGTAAGCATCTGCTGCTGCTACTTCTGGTCTTCCTGAAGCCCTCACTGACATCAGTGCATGCAAACTGACGCCTTTGTGGCCCTTTACAATTCTAAATATGCTATATTTGTATCCCATTCTTTCTATTAACCCTTCCTTTCCTACATCTGTGCTTTGCATGCCCTAGTGAACTGAGCTTGGGTGTGTCAAAGGGTGAGGACAAGCGGGGAATATAAAAATGGTGTAGTGGTGTTTTATTTTGGCTTGATGAGTATTTTTTAAATATGCTGAAATTATGTGACACTAATGTTTAGATACTATAGAAAGCATGTCTTGATGTATTGTGGACAAATTATTTATACTCTTATAAAAATTAATATCATTAGTAGCCACATGATTGCTCCATGCTGACTCCACTCATGAAAGCAGGGAGCTGTGGTGTACGGCTTTGCTTTGGGTTTTCAAGAGCTGCTGTTGAAATTGTGTGCTGTCACGTATAACCTGCCAGTTCCTTCCAGGTGTGCCGTCACCTGAAGTACACCTGGGGCCTCTTGGAGCTGTAGCAGATGCTCTGGTATGAGAGGGGCAGTACTCAGTCCTGAAGTGTACCTTGAGTCATCCCCTGTAAAGCCTCGTTTGGGACCAAAGCTCTGAAGTGCACAGCCAGGGGAGAGGTCCTCTCAACATTTTTGTCATGCCAGCGAGTCTGGGTTTTTGTAGAGACAGGATATGTGCGTACACAGACACCCCTGCCTTTGTGTCACCAGCTAGGAGGGAGGGCAAAGATGGTGCCAGGCATCTCTCTGTACTCTAGAAGGTATTAGTGCGGGACCTGGCAGCTGGAGTGTTTTCAGCTCTAATTCAACCCTCCTTTTTCATCCAAAGCATGGCAACATATAGGAGAAAAGAATTCTTAGTTTTGGCAGCTGAAGTTTATAGCTCTCTAAGTCACATATCAAAATCTTAATGCATCTGAGACCTGTGCCCTTTTTTAGCATTATTCTCCCCTTTCCCTTTGCCTGTTTTTTGTTCCCTGTATTGCTCTTACCACTGATTCTGTCAGTTTGACCACAGGCACAGGTTTTGGCACTGGCTGATGTTTTGCAGCAGACCAGACGAGTGGCTGCATGTCAGCTCACAGAAATGTGCTTATCCCACGGGCAGCAGGAAGGCAGTAGTGAGCTACTTCTGCAGTCTGGGCAGCAGCACCCATCCTGCCTGGGGAAAGTGGTGCAGTTATACATGAATTAACTCACAGCTAGATTATGATGGGACCTTAAGTCCAGAGGAAGCATTTTACCCTGTGACTGACTGATACATGGTTCCTGAGCTGCCTCTAGGCAGGTGGAGCTGGGCACAATACAGCAAGCTGCCTGACTGTGACTGCACATCAGCTTCTTACTTCATGCACTGAGTTATCTGATACAGGAATGAGTCCATCTACAGCCCTGTAGTCTGACCTCACCCATGCTCTCCCGTGTGTGTGTCTCTGTCCCAGGGGTGATGCAGCATCTCTGGTTAAAATGTGAATTAAAAAGGCACACACGTATGGTGGCCTCTTTGGATAAGAGGGAGCTATTAGGACAGAGGAGGGGAGGCTCTGCTGGCAGGAGGTGTTTCTTCAGGACAGTGTACGGTCCCATACTGTGTAATACTCTTCTTTAACCTTCTGTTTATTTATTTTTAAAGTATCTGTGTAGCAGAGTTGTGCCCAACTGTCTGGTAATGCTGTGATCATTGTAAACACTAATGAAGATACCCAATTTTTGATGTTCACAATACCAAGTTCTCAAATAAACGGCTTCTGGGCCCTATTTCCACAAACTGTCTGACTCTAGAGCCTTTTTTTTTTTTTTTTTTTCCCCTCCTTCTCCTTTTTTTAGTTACTTTTTCACTGTTCCTGGACCCACTGATGTCACAAATGTTTTGGAGCGATGGTAGTCTGAGAGCAGACACATCTGCATTGCTCTGTTCCAGGGCTGTGATGTGGCTGCTTCCTGCCTTATGATCCTCTTGATCTCCTCACCTTTTTTCATCTGCTTCTGAAAGAAGTTTTAGTTCAGCTGACCGTTCTCAGGCATGAAGCACATTCCCATGACAGCTCTCCTGCTGTTTAGCAGCATCTAGCCCTCTTGACGTGGCAGTGGCAAACACTACAGAGTGCACAGAAAAGGAACAAGATTTTGCATGTGTTGCAGGAATTAGTTCAGAGCAGATCAATGTTTAAGCCATTCTTTGGTCAGCATTCAGTCATAAAGCATTAATATGCTATGCTTAAAATTCTTCAGCTCTTCTTTGCTAACCAGAAAAATTAATTTTCTGGATGCTGCAGTACAAACGGTTTGTGAGCTGCCCAGAGGATCTGACTGCACTCACTTGATGAGGTTGAGAAGTGGGGCTGTTGAGCTGCAGAGCCCATGGAAGTCTGGTCCAAAAAGTTACAATCCCAGGAAGGAGATTGTGGTTATGAGTGATAAATTATTGTAATATCTTCCAGCCCATTAAGTGAAAAAATGTCAAAACCCAGTAAGCCAGCACAGCAAGGAGCTGTGTAACTTTGGCTCCTTTAGCCCAAAGATACAAAAAGTGCAAAGTTAGGAAAAAAGAGCAATGTTGTTCATGGGTGATGCTCTGATTTGGCCCTTCCCAGACATGGCACAGTGAGTGGTAGGTATCACTCTTTCTGATATGATTCATATCACAGTCTTGAGCTGCACTTTTAATTTCCTTTCCCATTCGTTTTCTCTTACAAAGCTGAGCTGGACACGTACGTCTGCTATTTCCATCTGTATGTGGTGGGGTAAATGTGTATGTGTGTGTGCACTAAAGGACTCTGCACGTTTGCCAAGCATGACACCCTTCCCAGGTCCTCTGGAACCTGAAGAGGTTGGGCAGTTTCTGCTGCAAGACTGACGAGTTCCTTGCCGCTGTTAAAGGCATGTCCTGCTTGCAAGCACCAGGAGGCTGGTTGGCTCAGATGTGTTCAGCCTGATTAAGCTGGTCGGGATTGTTGATGTCTGCCTCGTACTAGCAGATAAGTAGTTTTATAAGATATTTTGAATTGTAATCTTAACTCTAGATTGCTTCTTCTGGACATGCTAGCACTGCACAATACTGCTGCATCACCTCTTTAAGAGAATGGCACATGTATAAATCACCTCACAGCACAACATTGAGATATGTGTATTCCTTCATGCTCTGAGTGCCTTTCCTCTGACAGGAAAAAAGCCATGTTACTGCTCTCATCTCTCTCGGTGTTTTCATCATTCAAACTCTAAATGTTGCAGCTTGATTACATGCTGCAAAGTCTGATAACTCTGTTTAAAAATATATACACTTCATACTTTGTTAGTGCTTCATCATGACTTATATGACAAGAGTATTACCTGTTTCTGACTAAACAAAAATCTTACAGGAGATCCTTGAGAGATCTTGCTCATATTCTAGACTTTCTTTCATGTATTTTATTCAATTGTTAAAAATAGTACAAAAATCCTATACTGCCAACATTGCAACATTCTTAGAATGCTTATTTTGATGGCATGAGACACAAGTGAGGCTCCAAAGCTGACTTCTCATTTCTAATGCAATGTAGTCAACTAAACATAGACTAAAATCAGTATGTGATTGCAAGGAGGAATAGAAAGAAGGTGAAAATAGGAGTAAGTTTTTGACAGATTCATCTTAGTTTAATTTTTAAGTTTTAAACCACTGCAGGGGTAGGTAATGCAGTGTATCAGAAATTAATTGCATAGTTTATTTGCATATAGTGAAATACTGTGGCAGAGCTAGCTGCAAAAACTGTTTAAAATGCAAAGTTGTCTTGTACAATTATTTTACCAGTGGAATAGAAGTAATTTTATGTCTATAAGACTTAAAAATCAAGCTAACTGGTACAGATACCCTCAGTATGTTTTGTCTGTTATCTCGTTTTGTGTTCTGCTTCATTCTTTCAGTTAGAAAAAACCCATTGAAAACAACTCACAGACGTAGAAATACAATTGTCATTATTATTGCCAGTTTAATTTTTTTCCAGGCACTATAACAGGGATTGTTTTTTGTGCACTAGAAGCAAGATACTTTTTGGGGTGTATGCTACAGGAGCATAGTTCCCTTTAAATGGCTATGCTAGAACATATTTGTGGCTAATTATGATATGCAGAGAAAGGAAAATGTAATGGTTTGGGGTTCAATTCAATGGTTTGGGATTGCAAAACCCAGGTTTGTGTGTCTGTTCTATCATAGGATTTTTATGTGACCCCTGACAAGTCACTTAACTTTTTTTGCTTCTCTTCCCTATCTGTAAAGTGAGGATAGCGAATCTTCCTTACCTTGCAGAAGTACAATAAAGGCAAATGTATTAAAGAGGTTTGAATGTTAGTTTTAAAACAGAGGTCTTGTGCCTAAATCTTTAGGTATCCATAAAAATGCTTTTCTCTATACAGGCATCACATGTTGATTCTGGTTTCGAAAGGCAAAAAGACTAGTAGATAACTACGTGCTTCTCACAGACATGACATGTTGTTTGCATGTGCACATAACAAACATTAGATGTACTCTATTGTTGGTCCTTTCTAAAGCATTCTGGTGGTCTCTGGGTAATTTTCTCATCCAGGAAGAGAACCAAGATACTATAGCTATTTGCACCTGAGTTCCTAAACTGTTCCACAGTTTTTTCCACCCTGTATTGTGGGACAGGTTGGTGCACAATAATATAAGTAAAGTTGAACAGCTCTTCCTTCCCCAGTTTCAAAGGTGTAGGAACATTCCTGTAAACTCTTAAGCATTCTGCATCTCGCAGTCCTGCACTGAAAAATTAGTACAAACCTGATAACAAAGCAAGTGCTCATGCAGGAAGTACAACTGAGAGAGGGAGTTGATGTACTCATTGCTAAATGTCTGTCACACGTGTCATTTGTAGGTACTTCTCTGGGGATTCGATTACCCTCTTTCCCAGTGGCACTGGGACTGGCTTCCCTTCCTCTGCTACGTCTCTCTTTGTCCCAACACCACCCAGTATTCTCCAGCTGACAAACCAACAGCTCTTCAGATCTCCACGCAGAACTTCTTCTGCCTCTCTTCCTGGTCGTCTCAACAGGGCACTCTCGCTGGGCACCATCCCCTCCTTGGCCAGAGCAGGTAAGTGTTCACACGACTTTCTGGCCCAATGGAAATGACAGTGGAGTGGGACAATGCTACAAAAAGAAACGGGCTGTGAGGTATCTGCAAGTTAGGGATGGCTGCTGCTTTGGCTCAGAGGAGTATCCAGCATTGGTAATTTGGTTTCTGGCATTACGATATAATGCAGCATACCACTGCCATCTTGGTGAAACGAAAAGCCTCACTGAGTGCTTGCCTGCTGTGGGTTTATTGAAATCCAGAGGCTTCTCCAGGCATTCCCCAGGCAGTATGGCACAAACTACAAGATACAAGTGGGAGAGAGACAGGAGGAACTTTTTTTCCTGACTTTTGACTGATTTTTTTTTTTTTTCCCCTTGCCTCATTATTATGGCTGCCCTGCCTGCCAGCTAGATGGGAATCCATCTCACCCTGTCATCTACCCTTACGGCTCTTTTCACGAGAAAAAGATGCAACCATATCTTTACTTTCTTCCTTTTAAAGCAGAGGCAAGCTAGGCTGCAATACAGTCACGGGGTTGTTTTTGGAGCCTGCTGGACAGGTCTGTTTTTCTGCAGCTGGGAAAAGTGGATTATTCTGACAGTGGTGTATAGCCTACCCAGGAAAACAGGGACGTTTTTCCTGCCTACATTCACCACCCACCCCCTTCTGAGATTGATGATAAGATGATGCAGTTACATTTCTGAAGGACAGACCTCCAGTAGCTGAGCTAGCTGGGTTCTAACTGTTTAATTTTTGCTTTTTAGATTCTGGTTACTTGTTCAGCGGAAGTCGACCAGCCTCGCAGACATCTCAGTCCAAGGACTCTCCTACATCAGGTAATGCACTAGGCCTTCTAGAGCAACTGTCTTTGGAGGATTTGCAGTGAGTGGGTTGAAACACATGATTGGAGTTTAGTTCTTTCCTCCCTGCTCACATCCCAATGCAAATGTCAGTTTTGCTGTTAGAAATGCTGCAGAGAGAGTTCTAAGAGTGGGATTGCATTAGATAAGGTGCTATATGTGTTGGATGTCCTTCTCCCTGGGAGAGCTCACAGTGAAATCAGTGAGACAAAGCAAGGATCCCTTCCCTGCTCTACAGCTAAGTTGAGACTGCTTTGATAGGAGACTTAAAACTGTTCCTAGAGCAGCTCTTTTGTTCCACTTTCCTTCCCCAGCCCAAGGAACTGCTCCTTTGGCTGCCCTGTCTGCTCTGGCCTTTTGCTCCCCTGTCCTCCAGTGACCTGTCTGTCGCCCTCCTGACCCCAAATGCATCCTTTGGCTGTTTGTGCTGCTGAAGTGTTTGCTGCTGGAAATGCAGTCACAGCCTGGGCTAATGCCATTGTGCAGACCTCCTGGCATCCTCATATGCTTTCCCAACAGCCTTTAAAGGACGTGCCAGAACAGTTTCTTTATCTGCAAAACAGCATGTGTATGCAGGCTCTCCTGAATGGGCACAACTGAGCAGAGAGAAAAGCTCTCCTGACTGCTGACAAACCCATCTCTAGTCTAAGTTGTTCTTGATTGTACCAAAGTGCACGTGGAATTTCTCCATGTTTTTCAGCGTGGGAACTGCAATAATTGAGGAATTTTAGCACAAGATATGTTGGACATTTGCAACTCCTGTTCCCTTTTCTTGTAGAATTGTTAAACTATGCCTGTTGTACTGGGATTATAATCTCATCGTTTTCTCCTGGGGGATATTTACATTTCAGAGCACTTCTCTCTGCTGTCCGGCAGCTGCGCTCCCTCCCGCATCCCCTCTCCAGCACCGTCAGTGGCGGGCTCCGTGACTTCCAGCTCAAGTTCCTTGCGGTACCGCCGGCCGCTCATCAGCCCTGCCCGCCTGAACCTGAAAGGGCAGAAGTTGTTGCTTTTCCCATCTCAGAACGAAGCTCTGCTTACCCCAACTAGCTCAGACGAGCACACCCCCTCAGACAGCAACATCTTTGCCACCGAGTTGTCCTCCTTTCCAAAGAAGAACCTCGGCGAGCGGGGAATGCATGGTATGCTGGCAGCCTGCTGCACTCCTGGAATTGCATTTGTAGGAAGGAACTGGCTTGCAAGCAAAGTTGTACATCATCTAGGCTACATAATAGATGGGAAACCTTCAGAAAAACCCAGGTGGTGATGACCGTTAGGGTAGCAAAGCTCCCTTAAGAATACACTAGCCTAGGGAGCCTCCCTTCTGTACAGCAGTGGAGTTTGCCTTTTGTTTCCAAATCCTGTCCTCAATCCTTTCATGATTTTACCAGGCAACCATTCATTACTCAGGTCTAGCTTTAGTCTGGTAACTTCTGCTACTTTTGACTTCCACTGGTGCCTTCCGAATTTTCACTTTTTTTTTCTCCTTGCAGATATGAGATCTGCTATGGAAGGAGGGAGTATTTGCAGTGATAATTCCATCAAAAAGGAGGATCGTTCGTCACACTCATCTACCTGTGTGGTAGACACAACTACCAAAGGGGAAGATTTGGCAGGCTGGAGAGGTGAGTGCGAGTCACGTGTGTGCTTCATGTATGTGTGAGCGTTTCTGTGGGGTAACTGACATCTTTCCTGTGCTGTAGAAGTGATCTGATCTTGAGATCAAATAAATAAATAGTAGCAAAATAGATCTTCTGCCTTCTATTGTAAGACCTTAATAAAGCTATTCCTGTTCTTTGGACTGTCTGAAGAATACTGACAGAGTGCTAAACTGAGACAGGAGGAAAGAGGTAGGGATATGGGTGTTGAGAAGAGCAATGAGATGAAAATAGAACCAAAGAGAGCAGTAGAATCTTTCCTGACAGGAAAACTGCTTCAGCAATTTCTGCTTGTGGTGACAATGCTGAGCAAAAAGAGGGAGAGAGAGAGCACAACATGTGTCATCAGTTCTTTAATATTTCTTTCTACTCTTCCTTTTTTTTTTTCTTTGTGTTGTCCTCTTGTACCAAGGTCATTTTGGTAACTCTGCTCTCCGAGGTCTACTAGCCGTGAGTCTGACTCTCAATGCTATCTTCACATCAGCCTATGTCTACCGGAGCCTGCGTTGATTTGTACCAACACTCCCTTTCTTTCTGGTTCCACCTGCTTCTGAGGAGACAAGAAGAATTCAACTGTGGCTTCATGTCTAATGGCCATGCCAGTGGTGCATGCTGTTTTTTAAAAAAACTACTGTACGCTCAAGAGTCATGACAAGAAACCCAGGTAGCTGCTGCCATCGCCCCCAGGTAGAACATATCCCAGGATTGTCCCTGGAGGTGGCAGGCAGAATTCCCAGAAAGCTCCAGTTCAGAGCAAGAGGCTATTCAAATGGCCCATGCACTTTCTTTCAAAGGAACTCATCTGAGACACAAGCCTGAAACTGTGTAAGCTACAATTTTAGGAACCTATCCCCAGCTCTTCTTTTTGACATATTAACCTTGTGCTGATGGTGCTGGTAAAATGAGGAGAATTAGAACAAATGAGCTGGAGAAGAGGGCTGGCTTAGTTGGTGCTGGGCTTTGGCTACTCTAACAGCATTCCCAGCCTCTTTCCCCAGCAGTTCCTCTTCTCTCTTCCCTTTGGCACTCTCCTCTAAATTATCAGTGAATTTTCTTTAGTTGCCTTAAGCTTGCCTGAGCACATGGGTCACCTTGGCTGCTCTGTCATATTCTTGCATCTTACATGTCCATGTGCTTCCACCTGGGCTGTGCCCTAAGGCTGCTTTCGCCAGTTGCCGTTCTGGTCATGCTGGTTCTCAGAAACTGCTGTCTGCAGGTGCCTGCAGCCAGCCCTGTTGCTGTAGGTCTGCACAGATCCCAGGCAGGCATCCTTTTGTGGTTGCATTAGAAAGAGGAAGCCTGCAATTTGCTTTACCCAGGAGGCATTAATTCTGACAACTAATTCTGTAATAAGAGAGGATCCCTATGTGATTTGGACCATGGTCAAAGGGCTTCTGCTCACAACTCTGACTGCTGGTGATTTCACTGAAGCAGCGAGTGGCATCGCCTGTTCTTGCTGTAAATCGCACAAATCTCTTCTATTAGAGGACACGTGAGGAGCTGTCTGATTGTATACAGTTATCCAGAAACCTGACACCTCAATCTGATATTTGGATTTGCTAAGTAACCATTTAAGATATTTCTTACTTAGTTAAATGCCAAGGTGCTCTCAGTGAGAAATGCCAGTTCTGGACAATTCAGCCTTTTGGATAGAATCTCCTTTTCTAACCCAAAGGAAGTAGCCCTAGAGTTTCAAAAGCAGTTTATAATTTCACTGTTTCTGCTTTTGAGTGAGTCTTCAGCGTTGCTTGGAATTCAGAGGCCATTAAGAGGATTGTGCTGAATACTCAAAATCATTTTGTAGCACATCATAGGAAAAAAAATAATCTTTATGTTTTGATTCTTAAATCCCAAGTGCAGACAAGATTTACCAGCGTGTCAAGGTACCTGGTGAAAAGAGCGCCAACTTACATTGGCTGTGTATTCCCCAAAGCAAGACTAACTGCATTAAGAGTTTTTCAATTGGCTCTTCCTTTGGGCTCCTTTACCTCAAACTTCTTTTTTCTTTCCTCTCCCTCACCCCAGTGTCTTGTCTTTGCATCTTGAATTACAGTGTTAATGCTATTTCTTTTCCTCCCTTTCAGTTCTGCTGCTGTTCCCTCTAGTGTAATCTTGTTTGTGCACAGAAACAAAGCATATCTCTGCTGATAATTCTCTGCTCTGAACCCAAAATTCACACCTTGGAGTGATGATCACCCTTCCTTTCACTTTTTTTTCTTTTCTTGCATGTTTTAATTGAGTTCCTACCACAGCCTCACTTAGTACATCATGTGAGTGATAGCCAGACTCTAATCAGCATGCTGTATGACAAATTAAATGGGGCTTTCCTGCTGGTGACTCAAGCACTGAAAAATTAAGTCTCTTGTCTCTTCCATTTCTTCCTGCACTGTTTTAGCAGCCCACTTTGAGCCACTGCTTCCTGTCCTCTGTTGTTAGTGAGGCCTGTTCATTGCCTGCTCATCTGCCTCTTACAGGCAGAGAGCAGACCTCTGCCCACAGGTGCTGGTGTGGGAGGCTGTGGAGATGGAGATGTCCTTCCCGACTCTGCAGCTTTCTCTCAGCCTCTTCAGAGTGTTGGTAAAGGGCTGCACAGCCAGCACCTCCCATACAAAAGGCCTGGATGCAGGATAGAGACCAGCAGCAGGAAGCTGTGCTGCAGGTTAATGATTAATTCTTTTGTAACTTGCATGAATTGCTATGTGTAGCCAAACCTGCCCCATAACTTTGCTGTTAAGAGATTTCTGTCCCTTTTATAGAATTCTGCAGGCTCACTTGAGCGTGTGTATAAGCAAAATGCTAGCAGACCAACTCACAAGCTTCTGTTTAGACCTCTGCTGTTGGAGTTTGCTGATGTCCTGGTGCAGTGTGTGACATCCCATTATGGATCCCTGTCCTGACTTCCAGCATACCCAGGGGCCTCCTATGCAGAGACAAGCCTGCCAGAGAATACTGTGGGTTTCCCTGTCTTTATTATGCCAACAGATGTGCACTGTGACTTCATGTACGCAAACCTTCCACTTTCACCTCCCAGTCTGCGTGGAGTTTTACCATCACGTTCACCTGGAGTCCAAGTTGGTCTCTGTCTCCACCAGATTGCAATACAAATTTTCTCCTCCTTTCCAGCAACCAAGGAGCTGCAGCCTCTCAACACACCTCTTCTTGCCCGTATTCCAGAACAGGAACACTTTAACCTGTCACTGCACTTCTGAATCTGCTCACTGAAACTGTTCTTGGAAGGGTATTTGGTGACCTTGTCCAAAGCAATATAAAGACTTTGGATTTTATTGCTGAAGAGGGAAGACAACCAACTTTTTCATTCTGGTGCTAGAACACTCTCCAGTGGTGCTTTCACAGCTGTGAAGCCTTGGCTTGAATAGTACACACGAGTATACGTGTGTGCGCGTGTGTGTGCGCGTGTGTGCATGCGTATGTATAAAACATTTGGAGGGTTTCTTCATTTGAAAAGATCTGAGCCCATGTTTGTCTTTAAATTATTGGCCTTAATCTAGCTCTTAGATACTGTGTCTATCTTGCTGCTGTTTTCTATATGAAGCTGGTTTGGAGGAAACAAAAGATTATCTGGTTCCCCTGTAAAAATCTTTGTGACTGATGATGTTGATCTTCATACAGTGTTGTTCAGGGGTGAGATTTTATTTTTCTAGTATTTTTCCTACTGTAAAAACTGTTGGAGTGTATGGGATGGAAAAGATCTTTACAAAGTGGTCTGATAAAGATTTGAGCATTACTTAATAATACCAACAATTAATGATCAGGTGACATGTAAATAAGTTCCATTTCCAGACCTTTTCCATACCTACCTTCCCCTGAAAATACCCAGGTACATTTTCTTTGGATATGGGCTTGTTAGGCATGTTCTGAGACCATGCAGAGACTTTTGATTATTTTACTGTTCTGAATTGGTAAGAATTGAGTTTCTAGGGTCTGATTCCAGTTCTGCAGTCTTGATAGTTTGGCAGATGTGACAAATACTATGCACACATCTGTTTGGTGGGGTAGAGAGAATTGGTAGAACGACTTGCTGATTTTCTGAAGGTCATTGTGTCTTTTCATGTAAAATCTCAAACATGAAATTGGTCACTGTGAAATGTGGGGGAAAAAACTCCTTGCTGGCATATGTAGGCCAGATTCACTGAACTTTAGGCTGTCTGCTCAAGCAAAAATTTGGTCTGTGAATGTTTTGTTCCCTCTCCTTCTTCTTGGGTGATGGGAACATCTGTTAAACTGCTGAACTGACTGGGTTCCTTAAAACAGGGCAGCTGGAATCAAGGGCTTGTGTTGCCTGTGGATGCTGCTATATTTTTTCTTCCAAGCACCATTCCTGGAAATAACTATGGTCTTAACCTCTCTCACAGACGTTTGTTAGAAGGTTAGAAAGGGCCAATTTGGCCAATACTTTTTTTTTTTCAATATACGTTACATCCAGAAATGATCATCACTGTGTCCTGTGAGGGGGAGTAAGGGACAGAGTACTTTTGGATGGAGTAGGTATCTAGAGAGGGGATGAGGAGGACAATTTTGAGTCCTAAACCTTATTTCCTGTGAAAGAAATACTGTATGTAACGTGTGTATACTTATTTGGGGAGCTCTAACACTGTACAGTTTAGTTAAATGCGCTCCAAGGGAGGAGAAGCTGTTCCTCAGAGGTTTTTAGTTCATGCTTTGTGTTTAAAGAAGAGTATTTTTCTTTAAAAAAAATAAAAATGGATACGTTTTCACCGTAGTGTGATTCTGTTTCTTGGGAAGCTGGATATTTTTTGGGGAAAAGGAGGATGGTATTTGTGCTTGTGTGTGTCTGGTTAAATTAACTTTGATCTCTTCACTCTTTTAAAGCTAGGAGGTCACAGAGAATCAGAGTGGTTTCATTGCATGCACACCTCATGATTTGTGTTTATTCAGCACGTAAGGGATTTTTTCCTTTGTGAGATGAGGCCTGAGAGTCTTGCCAAGATTTTGCTTTTATGTGTTATTTTATAGTCTTTAATGTATGTTTTTATTTTGTAATGTAAATTAAGAGACTGGTGGCATGAGCTTTTAGACATAGTGTTTCTAAGCACAGGCTTCAAAGGCTGTAGTTTTCCTCCATTTATACTTTTATGAGTGGTGCTTTACTTTGTTAAAATGTGCTGGTTTGTGTTGAGACCTGGCAGTGTATTCTGTCTTGTCTTTAAATACTGGAGAAGTTCTGTGTGTGGCTGTGCAGGAAGGGATGCACTTCTCTTCCTTTTTCTCCCTCTTCTTTCAGTGGTAGAGACCTGTTGGGTTCTGCAGTCTGTTTTTATTTTCAGCAGTGATGTTCTGTTTACTTTTTTTTCCATTGCACAGGGCTAGCAGAAAAAGAACTAAGCTGGTCATACAGGTGAGTTTTCCTGTGCTCCATCAAAGAGCTGTTGGCAGATCTGTTGTGACTAATAGGGATGTTTCATTCTTAATAATTTAAATATTTCCATCTAGCCTAGTGAAGGTTTTCTGTTCAGAGACCTGTACAATATTTTTAAGATATGAGACATGACAGTATTGTTTGCCCCACCACTGCTGTTGATAGTTTTTGGAAACTGAGAACAAGAGCCTGATAGTCATCACTGTTTTCCTTCTGTTTCTTAGCTCTGTACAACTTTTGGAAGAGGGACTGATTCCTTCAAGACTAGTGAGTCGTGATTTTTTTTAATTAAGGGTTGTTGGTGGTTTGGGTTTTTTAAAATTAATTAATTAAGGGTGAGCAGGGAAACACTTTTCAAAGGAAGATGTGTGTTTTAATTACATTACTGGCAAAGGTAGGTATCCATCACCCCACTAATAATTCTGTGCACACGGATGTGTTTTGAAGCATTTGGTGACCTGTAGTGCTTGCACGAATGTGACACTGATAAAGTCAGGCCTGCTGCAGTGCTGAGCTGTTCTGCTGTGCCCCTGGGTACCTGCCAGGCTCTGCCAAGCTGACACTCCCCCTCTTGGCCATGATACTGGGTGCCCGCTGGGACAGGGGCGATGCTGGGTACCTGCTGGGATGGGGTGATGCTGGGTGCTGTCTGGATGCCAAATGCATTTGCGTCTGTAAGGCCCAGGGGTGCAGCTGAGCACCTCCTCTCTCAAACTGTAAGATTCCGTCTATTCCACTGGTTTTACTGCAAAGTTCAGCACTGAACCTTGCCCTCCGCTCCCCCTCTCGCCGTTACCCCCCGCAGCGGCCGTTGAGCCGGGCGGGTGTCCCGCTGCCGTTAACCTGCTCCTCGGTATTTGGGTTTGCGAAGCCAAAGCGACGTCCTGACCCGTCCGCGACCCCAAACAGCCCGGGATGGGGTGGGGCGGGGGGGAGGTGGGCAGAGGTTTTAGAGGGGCAGCGGCGGGGCTGGGGGAGTGCGGGGCCATGGGGGACGCGGAGCTCGAGGAGGTGCGGGCGGCAGCGGGGGACAGCCCGGGGGCGGCGGCGGAGGGGCTGGAGAAGCCGCCCTACTCCTACGTGGCACTGATCGCCATGGCCATCCGCGCCAGCCCCGAGCAGCGCCTGCCCCTCCGCGGTATCTACGCCTACATCGCCGGGCGCTTCCCCTACTACCGCGGCGGCCCCAAGGGCTGGCAGAACAGCGTCCGCCACAACCT